>JACONQ010000014.1:0-1305163 GCA_014281115.1 Laburnicola sp. R22_1
CTAAGGTTAAAAGGATTCATTCCCACGGTAACACCAGCACCTAACCCTAACCCTAACCCTAACCCTAACCCTAACCCTAACCCTAACCCTAACCCTAACCCTAACCCTAACCCTAACCCTAACCCTAACCCTAACCCTAACCCTAACCCTAACCCTAACCCTAACCCTAACCCTAACCCTAACCCTAACATCCTACTTTATAAGCCGCAGAAGGTAGACACTATAAAGCCTCGCAGTATTATTAATAAAGTGCAGGTGCTAGGTAAGCAGCTATACCTAAACCGAAAGCTATAGTGCGACGGCACAGAGGTCTATAACAACTTTATGTGGGTAGAAGATATTAAGAAGAACGCGAACAACGTTTACTTACAATTAAAAAAGCAGATTAACGCCTATGGCATTAAAGAGGATAGTAGTGTTAGTGCAGTTATTAATCTTCTAACTAACAGGCACGATAAGCAAGGCCACTAGCTTAAAAATAATTGCCACGTTACTATAACCTACCTTCTAAATTTCTATCCGCCTGCTAAGATAGGAATTAAGAAGATAAAGTAGTTAGCTTTAGGGGTGTACGACCTATGCAATAATGCTATCAAGCGAATTACAACAAAGGATAAGGGTTATATAGCTAATATTAAATACTTCTAACTAAGTAAGGCAAAGACCTATTATAAAGACAGAGCGATTAGTAGTGCTATTAGGATATTCTTTAGCCAGGATACACGCCTAGTAGCCGATTTCTCTCTTGGCTTTTTAAACAACAGCTAGTAGCTACCCTTTCCCCTCTTTTAATTAACAAACCGGCTTCTCCTTCGCTCTCTTTAGCGCTGCCGTGCAGTATTCTATACTGTAGCTCACCACACTCGCTTATATCAAGAATAAATGCTAAGCCTTTTCCCTTATTTTATCTATATTATTACTTATAAATATAAGCTTATTGCTATAAAGCTACTTATCTCTTCTTACTATCGTCCCTCTATACTAAATTACATAGTCCTCTACTCTTTTTTATTTAAATTAGCTGGGTGGATAGTCTACCCAACTAGAAAGTAACACTTAGTAGGGAAGTAACCTAGTGCATTTTACTATAAAGGTAATGTGTAAGAGCTATAAAAGGTAGGGTTCAGGCTAATAATTCTAAGGTGGCAATGTTGGGACAAGAGTTAATGGGCGCGTAGACAGCTAGGGAAACGTACGTGTAGTGGAACGAGAAGGCGCCTATAAGCTTGTTGTAGGCCCGACGTTTTAAGCACCTATACCCTTAACGTATTCGGCTCCTAGGGTTAGTAGGTAGGCAAAGGGAAAGGATAGCTAGGGGCCTATCTACACATAACACGCCTATTACCTAGGCAGTTAGTTTATACCCTCCTACTTTGTTATCTTAGCCCCCTACCTCCTGCCTCACGCTCCGTTCCTATGGCCCAGCCCACCCTAGCAGCCCTAACAACGCTTCCCACCCCTGGGCTATGGAGAGAAGGCATGCCTCGGCTGTAGCTTAGCTTACTAGGATACTAGGCGCCTGGGGATTATTAGTCAAGGCGCTAGACTATTAGAGCAGGACTACTACGCCAAGGCCATTTCCTATGCGCTAGCTGCGCCTCTATTCTACTAGGGCGTAACGCCGCCTACACTTCTTATCTATAACATTATATCTGTGTCTCTCTCTTCTTGCCGTTCCTAATAGTCTAAAATACTACCCGCGCCTCTCTCTACTATAACTCCTAAAGCACTAATAACACCTAAACACCCCCCTTCCTACTTTTTACTAACACTACCTAGCCTTACGCTAATATGGCTGGGCCGTGCTAATATATATATGTAGGCGTGCTGCCTAGCTAGAAACTATGCCTGCCCTACTGCTCCTCCTAACTACATAGGCAGAGGGCATAGGTAGCTCCTACTAGGGGCCAGCGTTATATTAGCTACGCAAACAAGGCATTTAGCGATAGAGAAGTGCGGCGTTAAGGACTACTATCTAGTGGCCATGCAAGACACATAGTAGTGTGCGTACGGTAGATAGGCATCTTAGCAAACCACGCTGTTCGCAGCACCTCTACTACTTCTACCCTGTGCCTACCCTCCTAAGCGCCTTTACGCTTCGCCACTTTAACACGCGATAGGTTTAGTCTTGTCTACCCACTATATATAATGTAACGGTATTCGGACTGTTCATTGTTGCCTATGCTAGCTCATTGCTGCCTACACTTATTTACTACTGCCTATCCTACCTAGCAGTATATATCTTAGCTACTACACACATACAATCAAATTAGTGTTTTTCTGACTTTTGCTTTGCAGCAACAACCGCTACAGTTATGAGCCCGGATTGCGACGGAATCTCACTCACCTGAATTACCTGCCTACTCACACATAGAGTAGAGAAACCCAGCGAGCACGATGACTACTAAGGACCCAGCCGTCACTCGAGTGACAGTTATACTTAGTCAATCAGAGGATTAGCACAAGTGGCTGTTTATCCGCAAGGATACAGCACAAAAAAATCAACTCTAGAAATACGTCGACCCAGACGTTGCAGCAGACTAGCTACCCCAGCTAGAGGAGCCGATTGAACCTCAGCTTAGCGACTATGACCAACGAGCTACGACGTACGCTGGCCTAAACACCGAGCAGCAAGCCAATTACCGTTGGGCATACAAGAGATGGGAGAAGAAGGATCTAGAGTATAAGCGTCAGCTGAAGGCGCTGGCAGACTTTAACTCTGAGATTAGTAAGACGATAGCAGCGCATCACATTTACCTGATTGAGGACAAGGATACGCCGCACTAACGCCTTACGACCCTTAAGAAACATCTCGCACCGTCAGACGCGACGCGACGCCGCGATCTAATAGCGGTATACAAGGATCTCCAGACGCCGCCAAAGGGCAGGAAGGTTAAAGAATAGCTTCAAAGGTGGATCGAGGTCACCAACCAGTGCAAAGCCATCAGGCTGGCAGAGACTGAAGACACCCAAGCGCAGGAAGACTTCCTAGTCGCCTGCAAGACAATTAACCCCAAATACGGAACAGCAGGTCTACAAGACCTGATCTAGAAGGAGAGGCTTAGTAAGACAGTCCCCTTAGTGGAGAACTACGTCGCCAAGTTCTTAGCATACCTAAAGCGTACACGCCCAATTAGTACAGGCTTCAGCGCACACGCGGCAGAGCTAGAGATAGCAAAGCCAGCAACACCGCAAGATAATAAACCTACACAGAGCGGTGTATGCCTCTGTGGCAAAAGACACTTATGGTCGAGATGCTGGGTGATGAACCCAGATGCGCCTTATAGACCCCAAGGATTCGACAATAAGAAGGGTAGTAAGAAAGTGGCAGCGGCCTTTGCTAAGGATCTAAGCTTGAAAGCGAGGGTGGAGAAAGCCATACAGGACTGGAAGGCAACTTAGTCGAACTCTGAGCCTGCAGTCACTATTGACGATGGCAAGCCTCCTTCCAATCCATCGACCTACACCGCACAATATATGGTATCCGATGCCGTTATGGTTGACAAGCGCGACGAGCGCGACGAGGATCTAATGCTTGACGACGGTGTCAAACCTACTAAGGAGTTGGTGGCTCTATCGACGCTTGACGATGTTAGCAGCTACGACTCATTGAGCAACCGATTCATACTTGATCCTGGTTCGAACACTCACATTGTTAACACTAAGTCCTGGCCTGGATAAACAAGAGAGTATGAGGCCAGTGCCAACAATTTCGTAGGAGCAGGAACAGGCCGTATTAAGATAACTGCATAGGGCAGCATAAAGCTGACCGTGAAAACACTAAGAGGACTATCACCTATCGTCCTAACACACGTTGCCTTAGTCGAAGGCTTCTTGACGAGCCTTATAGGCTTAGCACGCTGTCGCTCGAGTTAGATCCACTTTAACTTAGGACAAGATTTGCTGTACAAAGTCAGCAAGAAAACTGTTATTGCTTAACTAGAGTATGACAATGGTCACTGGCTAGTTAACGCTAATGCTAGCCGCCGCCCAGACATACGCCTATTATTATCCTTTAGCACTACCTACTAACCTTCAAAGGACCCTCGACGCGATCTTATAGTCGACTACAGGACAGCTCACAGCACCTAGGGCCATTTAGGCAAGAAGGCAATTGAGAAGCTGGCTAACTATGTAGAAGGCTTGCAAGTAGAAGGCAAAGATAGCAACTTCTGTAGCGTATATGTTAAATCGAAACTCACAAAGCAAGTCTCTAGAAGACAGCAGGAGGACTTTGCACCTAGGAAATTCTACCGCGTTGCTATAGACTTTATCCAGCTTTTGCCACAAGACACAGACGCTTGTCTTAATGGTAACCAAGTTGCAGGTTATATGGTGGACCAGTATAGCAAGTGGCATGAAGTTGACTGCTTTCCACAGCGTACGAAGGCATTCCTGAGCCGCTGGCTTGTCTAAAAGGTTCGCAAGATACAGCGTATCTTTAACAGCGACGTCACCGTAATCAAGACTAATAACGACCAAGGATACGGAGTTGCACCAAACGTATTGGAGGAACTTTGCGCTGAGCTAGAAATCCAATACAAGCTGCGGGCAGACTACGCAGACGAGCAAAACGGCCTTGCAGAGCGAGCAGGCAAGATCATCGTTATTCGAGCTCGAGCTATGAGGCTTAAAGGAAACCTGCCAAAATCATTATCAAACGAGCTGTTTAGAACAGCAGCATACATACTAAATCGTACACCAACCGAAGCACTAGGTTGGAAGACTCCATATGAGATTGTATGGGGATCAAAGCCGAAGGTGAACTACCTGCGCCCTATAGGCTGTCGAGCGTATGTCCGAAATCCGTCTATCAAGAGAGGCGACAAGCTGGAGTCCAGAGCTCTTATAGGACATCTTATAGGCTATGATTTAACGAATATCTTCAGGATCTGGCTGCCGACAAAGAACAGAGTAATTCGAGCTAGAGACGTTATTTTCGAACTAACGCGATTTTACAAAGGACCAGAAGGCTACGCAGCAGAGTTAGTTATTAAAGAGGTTATAGAGCTGCTTGCCTTTCCAGAAGAAGCTAAATCTGACGATATTGCCATTGAAGAGCTCATGACGCTTAGGCAGACGCGTAACGAGACGCGCAACGAGACGCGCAACATACCTGCAGCTGCAGCTCGCGCAAGCCAGCAGCATATAGGGGGTGAGAGCAGAGTTAAGGAAATTGATGGAGTTGACGAGGACGTAGAGGATCTATTTCTAGGGGGTGGGCTACTTACGCCTACATCACCTGCGCCTCACGTGAGCCGGCAACAGAATAACGATACTCCGGCCGAAGTTCTCCCGATAGAACGAGATCTAGAGCTCTCTGCAACCCAAATCCCTGACTATCTACCTAATCGACACACAAACAATGCGCCGAGACGTAGAAATCTCGAAATTAACGAGTCAAATATACTCACAACCTCACGCCGATAGTAGTAGCGCACTAACGACCTCACCAGTGCAACCAGATACCAGACACACGCGATTTCCTATGGAATACGCATCAATGACTACCTACACGCGTTTACAACAGCGCTGAAGCCGCAGCCTGTCTTTAGGATCTATTAGTCACAGGTTCCGCCACCGCCGAGGACCTGGAGAGACCTAGAGACTCACCCGCATAGTGCTGAGTTTCGACAAGCAGGTCAAGAAGAATACCGTAATATATGGAATAAAGGATGCTTTGCTAGGACTGCAAAGACAGCAGCAAATGTTAATGCTGAGGTCTTACCACTTATGTGGGTGTTTACCTACAAATTTAATAAGGACGGCTTCCTCTCACGATTCAAGGCACGATTGGTGATTAGAGGTGATCTCCAGCAGCCGTACGGAGACACCTACGCCGCCACACTCGCAGCACGCACCTTTAGAGCAATCACCGCTATTGCCAATCACTTTGGGCTAGAGCTGATTCAATACGATGTACCAACAGCTTTTCTTAACGCCCTACTCAACCGTCTACTCTACGCGCAGACGCCAGACGGATTTCAAGAAGATGGAGAACTACTCCAGATACTCCGCGCTCTCTATGGATTAAAGGAGTCACCGCTACTATGGTACAAGGAGCTCCGCAGAACGCTATAGTCACTAGGGATAAAGCCTGTGCCAGGCTTTCTATGTGTGTACACAAACAAGTGGCTTATACTATTTGTCTACGTTGACGATATCGTCATGGCCTTTCACCCACACAATACCAAGCTCCACTAGTAGTTCAAGCAGAAGCTTAGCGAGTACTATCAACTAAAGCGACTTGGTCCACTCAAGTGGTTTTTAGGCATACGCGTCATCCGAGACATCGCCGCCCGCAAACTCTGGCTGCTCCAAGATGCCTACATCGACAAAGTAGCCGCAAAGTATGGCATAACGTCTACTGGCCGCCGTACAGAAGTACCTATAATGGTCAACTACCTTGAACCATCTATAGAGGAACCCAACGCAGCTCGTACGAAGCTCTACCAGGAGCTCGTCGGCCATCTCGCGTTCCTGACGCAGTTCACTCGACCAGATCTAGCACGCGCGCATGTGATACACGCTTCACATCTCACAAACCCCAGACAAGCTCACGTAGACTCTATACGCAAAGTATGGCGTCACGTCCTAGAGACAAAGTACTACGCGCTTGAAACTTGCACAGCTAAGCAAGAGATTTAAGAGTTCATAACTACAGAAGAAGATTATCGCGATCCTATCTTCTTTAGAGCATCTGATGCTGCTTTCGCAGACAACCTAGAGACTCGCCGCAGCTCTTAAGGATATATTTTCCAGTTGTTTGGGATAACTGTCGACTGGAAGTCTACCCTGCAGCGTACAGTCACTAAATCAACTACTAAGGCAGAGCTACTCGCGCTCTCCCTCACAGGCTCAGCAATAGAGGAGTGGCTACGCCTTTTTAATGGCCTCTCACTAACGCTTCACACTACTCCAACTATCTTATATAACAACTAGCAGACTGTTGGGATTGTTATAAAAGAACAAGACAAACTGGCAACCAAGCTCAAGCATGTTAATATACACCAGAGCTGGATCCGCCAGAAAGTAGAGCAAGGACGACTCTACGTACAATGGCGATCTACTGATAGGATGCCTGCTAACGGCATAACCAAGGTGCTACCACGTTAGAAGCATGCTGAGTTTGTGAGGCAGCTACACCTTACAAATCTATACTCTCGACTTTAAGGCACAGTAGACATGTAGGAGAGATCATCCTTACATTGTTAACTAACTACAGGATAAGGGGGTGTGTAACGGTATTCGGACTATTTATTGTTGCCTATGCTAGCTCATTGCTGCCTACACTTATTTACTACTGCCTATCCTACCTAGCAGTATATATCTTAGCTACTACACACATACAATCAAATCAGTGTTTTCCCGACTTTCGCTTTGCAGCAACAACCGCTACATATAAAGTCCGCAACGCTTCTTTCTATAGATAATAACCCTACTACAGGAACCTAGACCATAGTTAGTACCACGGCTTAATACGGCGTCTCTCCTCCTATAAGCTCTGGCCTATCCACAGCCTTAATCGCCGGGTTTATTACTTTAGCAATAGCCTTTTGCCTTTGTGCGCTGCTTCTTCTGCTCTACTGCGTTGGCCCACAAATACGTAACAGGCGACCCCCTCCCCCCGTCCCTAAAAAGGACTGTCGCCTGCTAGTTGCTTTAACTAAACCTACCTTAAGGCGGAACGCGGCTACTCCTAGTAGACCTGCCCTCGGAAAACCTTTCCTTGGCACGTGGTGGCTAGTGGGAGCCAACCGCCATAAGGCTCGCAAACCCATTACTGCCTTTTAGGGTACTAAGGCTTTGCTTTCCACGCATCTAGCCATTTTAGAGTCTCCCATCTATTGCCAAAATCTCTTCTAGCCAACGTGCCAGCGTTCGAGGCATTTAAGGGGGATCGGCTTAGATCTAGAGAACACTTAGCCCTAGCCTTTACAGCTAGGTTGTACTAAGATAGAGCGTATGCTAGAGTGGGAGCTATGGCCTAGCTCTAGCTGTAGCAGCAGTTAGTACTCGCGACCTAGCTCGTGCTAGACAGTTTTTAAGCAAGACCTGGGAGAAGGTCTCAAGCGCGAGTTGGGGGGAAGCCTAGGGCCAACAATAAGATCGGTCCAAGCAGCAGTATGTGGCCATGCAGTAGTGCAGCCCACGCGTACGCGTGAAGGTAGACGTGGCGTGCTTAGCATAGCGGGGACTAATAAAATACGCAACGTCTAAGCTACCACCGCACAACTATAAACAACAGCACGCCTATACACCCCTTGCCTGCGTGACCGCAAGGGGAAGCGCTATCTATCTATTAAGCCTACGTGCGGCACGTGGCCGGAAGCGTAGCCATCTATTACTACGTGTGCCAGCATCCCCTAAGACTATTACATTGCAAGGGGGTAGTACGTTCACTACAGAAGGTGTCCTACCAAGACGAGGAACCACTAGAGAAGCGCCACCTAGTATTGCCTTTGGCTTCCCCTTTGCCTTAAGGGAGTAGGAGCCTAACCCCTACGCTGTCCCCAGGGGTGGGGTGGCGCAGGTGCTCATTGTTAGTCGGTGCATTAGGGCTAGGGTAATAAAGTAGGCAGCAGAATAGATAGATCGTATCGCTATCAACAGAATAAAAGTGGAGGGAAAGCATCTAGAAAGGAGGAAATAGTTAGCAAAGGAAAGGAGTGTGCTTCTGCTACTTCTCTATATAGGCTACGCTCTAGGCAAGGACGTGCGACGCTAGTACGTAGCGACGCTTTGCACTATCTAGTTAGTTTGCACGCCCCTTACGTGCAAGCCTTGTAGGTTCAGCAGGCCCTTGCCCGCCGCCTCCACCACAGCCTTGTACCATACTAATGCCATACCCTAGTACCCAATATCCGTAGGGTGGATCCTATTAGGACCCAGCCCATCCTTACTAACGTTCGGATACATGTCGCCAAGTACAATACGCTGCCCTTTATGGCGTCTCGCCTCTACAATGGCGCGGTACTTAGGATTCACAATCGTCCTAATACAGTCGTCGCCCGTGGGATCAGCGTTGGGCAGGAGGGTAGATAGCACAATTGTCACGCAGTAAATCTAGTCAAAGAGTCTATCCAGGAGTTTGTCCATCTATTAGTTAATAAAGCTAAGGGGGTATTAGGGAGAATGGCTAAGCACATTATTTGTTCCCGCACTGCTTTGTTAGCGTTGTGTAGGGGACCACCTATATAAGGTAGGACTTACTTAATTAGCATAAGGTGGGGTTAAAAGCAAAGGTCCTGCTCGGCGTGCATAGCGACTTAATGCACTAGGGCGCCTAGATAACCTTTATTTTGCTATTTAGGTTGTGGCTATTAGCACCATAGTAATAGGGGTAAGGAAGTGTAGATAAACGCACCCTATTCTTTATCTTGCCTAAAGATACTGTGCCTACTATATTAATAGCTATTCCTGTGTATTACAGCATGTGCTAGAGGTGCTTACAGTACCCGTTTCTGTTGCTTAAGCCCTGGCCATAAGTAATTAATACACTAAGAGGGAGGATGCGTAAGGGGAATTGGTTAGAACTAATATAGAATACTATTAAGTCAACCTTATAAGCCTTAAGGGTTTGCAGGGTGGCTTTTCTTATAATATAGAGCGTACTTGTCGTTCCTAAAGAGAAAGGGAGTGCGCTCACCAGAGCTAGCAGTGTAGCTATAAGCACTATATGGCTATACATGCCTGTGTACAATATAATAAATTTAAGAGTGGCGACAATAGTTAATAGGGTTGGGAAGGTCTAGTAACGCTAGTAGGTAATAGCAAGACTTAGCATTTACGGGTAACCTAGGCAAGAGGATTAGTACCGTACAGACTAGATGCTAGGAGAGATAAATAAAAGAGCGCTTTAACAAAGAACCGCTATAGGTACAACAACACAAATATGCTAAGTGTGGATATTTAGCCGCAAATATAGTAGTAAAGGCCTTCTTCTATAGCTTAGGTAGAGAGGCGTTACTAACTTTTTGCAGCACGGATAGCGTTGCTTCTAATAATTATATGGCGCGCTCGCTACGCCTCTATTCCACTAAACCGAAACGCTTACCACGCCTCTACCTAAGGCTTATGCCCCGAAAAGCGCCCACTACGCCCTCCCTAGGCCCTTTATTATTGTATTTTCCATCTTAGATGTGTATACAAACATGTTATCTAGCAAAAAGTCTACCTGCATATACGCTTTCTCTAGATAAACCACAAGAAATTAGTATAGATACTATATTATACGCCATGCTAGCAATATAAGCGCCCGAAAAAAAGAAGAAGAACGAAGAGAGTTAGGGGATTTTAACGTGCCATAGTAGGCTACTATATTTAAACTGTGAGATATACAATATGCTTCTTAATTTGGATAATATTTCTTTACTAGATCTAGCGTGTTACTATTTTACTCTTATATAGTAGCTAGTCTTCCCTTAACTTTTCTAGTAATAAGACTCTAATGCCGCAATATATAGTAATATATAACCGCTTCCTAGTTTTATTACCTATTACTTAGTTATAATCGTTATTCTTATTGTTAATAAAGACTACCTATATAACCTACCATTTCCCCACGCCCAAACTATATCTTTAGTGGGACTAGACGTTATCTCTACCTCTACACACTCTATAACGTCTACGGTACTAGTAATTAGACTTGTTCTTACGACTCTAGGGTGCCTCCTATACGCGCTGTTAGCATTTCTACACCTTTAGCTGTGGATACGTAGTAGGCATTCAGCTGCACAATACCAGCATCCTCTACCCATGCCCTAAAAAGACCCGCCGCGTACTAGGCTGGCTACTATGCCCAAAGGATCCACAAAGCACGGTGCGGCTCCTCCTACTAGGCCTGTTTACACCTTATCGCACCCTCTACTAAAGAGGGCTAGCCCCATTAAGGCGTGCAACGCATTCACCATCTATCGCAGTGTGGAGGCTTTACCCACCGTGCATTCGAACAGGTTAAGCGTAACAAAGAATTCCGCTTATCCTTCGCTATAGAAATATAGGTATATAGGAAGATTTAGCGTAGACTTAGAGCATACATAGCCCTAGCTATTGCAACCGCTATAGGCTATGTTAGGAAGCTTATTAGGACGACAACCTTAGTGCAGCTTAAGCGGCAGCAGCAGCCTCTACTCGCGGTTAAGCTTGTGGTACAGCATCGCTAACATAGAAGAGCCAAAGGAGAGCCTTATATATAGGACATAGGCAGGTCTAGGATTAATAATAAGTCTAGTTTAAGCAACTGCAAACCGCTATACAACGCCACCAGTCGCGTTTCTATAGAGGGAAAAGGAGTGGGCTATAGAAGGAACCGACTAGATATAGGCTAGTTAGTAAGAATGCGGCTAAGAATAATTATACAAAAACTTACTAATTATCTTTTACCTTTCCACTTTATAACGTTAAGTAAATTTTCTATCTAGTACTAAGAGTAAATATATTATATAGTTTTATATAGCCTTACTTTTATAAGATACCGTCGAGTCTAGTAGATATATTTAAACCTTAAGAGTACTCTTCCACGGCGCTACTTTTCTATTTTGCGACGTATTTAGTTGCTGTTAATAGAGGGTACAAATACACTCCCGCTTTTACTCCGCTCCTCTCTAGCCTGCTTAAAATATTAGGCGATGCTTAGCTTCTCTAAAGACATTGCAACTGCTGTTGGAGAGGCCTCTACACAAGTCTCTATTTCTTAGACTATAGCTCCTTACTCTTAAGTGAACGCTACTATTAGCGCGTTTAGCTTATCTAGACTTAGGCCTCTAATCCTCTCTCGCATTAATAGGGTTGGAGGCATTCCTTACTTCTATATGGGTAGGAATTCCTTTGTGCCAGCGCTTGTCTGGCTAGTAATCTAATACTCTACTATCTTGTCCTAGCCTAGTATTAGCAGCCCCCTCTTTCTACACGCCTTAATTAGTATTGCTGTCTTCTATGCCTAATTGTATGCGCCCACTTAACTAGCGTATTAGTGCGCTTAGTAGACAAGATTAAAGACTATCCTAGGCAGTTCTTTAAACGGCAAAGCAACTATGCTAGGATCTGTAAACATAGCTAAAAACTATATTATCTGCCCTATTAAGCTTTGCGTGCGGCTTTCTTTTGTAGACGCGATTAATAACTTATTTAATAGGTAGGGCAGGATTTGTTAGTTCTATGTTAGGTCGTGTATACACGGTAAATAGTAATAAATAGATAGTTAAAGATTTTGGTTATAAGTTGTTATCCTATCCTTACTATAAAGGTAAGGATAGGGCAGACCCCCTGTTAAACACTGGCCAAACAAGAAGGCAAGGCTAGGGGTAAAACCCCTATAACAACGCTAGCTACTTAGGGAGAGCTACTACTAACACTAGCAGTCTTTTCTTTGTGAAAATAAAGCTATCCCCAATTACCTAAATCTTCTACTACTCCTCCTTCTGCTTTACCTATTCTTCTATCCTAATTGTTAGCTTGTTTAAGCTAACTAGCTATTTAAGGGACTTATTCGGATTGCTCTTAGTTATCGCGTCGGCAGGGTTGTCGTCTCTATTAATTTATTAGATCTCTATAAGCTCGCGTCTCTTGTATAATTAGCGTAGAGCCATAATATCTATTATAAGTCTCTTCTCCTTTATTGTACCAAGCTTAACAAGGCACTTGTATAGCGAGTAGGAGTCTGTACAGACTACTATTGGCAATAGTTCTCTAAGATTAGATGCAAGTTGCGACGCAATCTTGCCAATTGTCTAACCTATATAGATACCTATATCTACGCCACTAACTATGCTATAGATCTCTAAAGCTAGCACGCTCTGTGTAATCCTTTTACTCTTAGTTAAGCTCTAGTAGAGCAGGTTACTATAGATTTCGAACTTATCTTGTGCCGCAGGGTCGTCCTCTGTTGTCTTATCTGCTAATATAATAATATATCTAATCTGGGAGCTATAATATTTATTGTTTGCAAATAAGCCATTAATAAAGATATATAGCTTTGCTATTATAAGGTGTAGTGGCACGTATTGTAGTCCACAGGTTAGGTTGTTAAGTTGCCACTTTAGTCGCTTGTTGAGATCCTTTGCGTCCTCTTCTGTTGGATCCTAAGCTTGCGCGGCGCGAGATAGATCAAATAAAGCCTCTGGTTGGCAAATTATCGCAATATAAGCTGCTCGAGCTCGTTGTTCTCTGTACGCCTGGCGGAAGTCACTGTGCGACAGGTCTACAAGCTGAATCTTCTTGCCCTAGTCCTTCTGTCTTATTTCTATTACTTTGTCTTTCTGTGTAATAATATAGCCATTGAATAGTAGTGGTAGGCTTGCAGAGAGAGCTTCCTTTAGTTTAGCCTTAATTTCTGCCTTTTGTAGTTCTGTATCTTTTTTTTTAGCAAACTGCTTATCTACAAGAATTAAGGTATTGTCTATCTGTATGCTAATAACTATAAAAGGCTTTTTTGCTGTTAATAGCAGGCAGGGATCGTATATAGACGTCTCTATAGCTAACTGTTAGTGGTAGTGCTTATGGTAAGTTGCCCACTAGTGTGTGCCTGCCTCTGGTATGCTATATAGCGGTTGTTGTACCACTATAATTGTATTTAGCGGGTAGGTTAATTAAAGCTAACTAGGCAGTCGAGCGAGAATAAGATGGTTAAGATATGTTGTTAACTGCGTATAGGCTTAAGTAATATCGCGGAGGTATACTCTGATATTGCAGTAGATAGCTATAGGTGCTAGAGCTAGAATAAGATATTAACTAGACTATTAGATTGTGGGAAATTGCGTAAAGATAATCTCCTTTCTATTGTTATTGTACGCCTGTATTACTAGCCTAGATTTCTTAAAAGGGTTGTCTGTTATCTTGCCTTTGACCTTATTAACTAGTCGCAATTTAAATACTTGGATCCCCTAGTGTTTGCCATCTGGATTGTACTAAGTAAACTTAAAGACTCCTCTTGCAATTAGCCTATCGATTTCCTGCCTTTGTGATGCCTTAAAAGGTGCTCCTAGTATTATAATTTTGCCTTCCTAGCGTAGTTTGCGAGAGAGCTCTCTATTTGTAACTTTCTTTGCGGTTATATAGGCTGTTAATTAAAGCTACTCACCCTAATTCTTATTGTCTGTTTTGTCACCTAGGTATCTTATTAGCTTGCGTCTTTAGCGACTAGGTCGAGCTTCTGCGGCTAGTTTCTCGCGCGGGGATTTGGGTGGCGTACCGCCAATAGGATCTGGCATTATAGTATCTGGCAGTGTGGGATCTTATGGCGTAGTCTCTTGCGGCTCCTTATAGTACGGTTTCACAACTATTAAGCGGAACTAGGTTAATCCGCTTAGCAGCTCTACTATACAGGTCTCTCCCTAGGTTTCAAGCAGCGTATATAGGCCTGTTGTTAGTGTGGAGTACAATATTACATAATACCACCAACCTGATGTAGACTAGTTGCTAATCACGATTCTACTACTTAAGCAGTTTCTCTGTTCAGCTTGTTACAATTAACTCAGTCTCTTATTCCTAATTGCTACCCTACTTATCCCTTACAGTTATGAGCCCGGCCTACACTTAATTCGACTACAGTTCACACTCTACTTATGTAGCGGTTGTTACTGCAAAGCGAAAGTCGGGAAAACACTAATTTGATTGTATGTGTGTAGTAGCTAAGATATATACTGCTAGGTAGGATAGGCAGCAGTAAATAAGTGTAGGCAGCAATAAGCTAGCATAGGCAACAATAAACAGTCCGAATACCGTTACACACCCCCTCATCCTATAGTTAGTTAACAACGTAAGGATGATCTCTCCTACATGTCTACTGTGCCTTAAAGTCGAGAGTATAGATTTGTAAGGTGTAGCTGCCTCACAAACTCAGCATGCTTCTGACGTGGTAGCACCTTGGTTATGCCGTCAGTAGGCATCCTATCAGTAGATCGCCATTGTACGTAGAGTCGTCCTTGCTCTACTTCCTGGCGGATCCAGCTCTGGTGTATATCAACATGCTTGAGCTTGGTTGCCAGTTTGTCTTGTTCTTTTATAACAATCCTAACAGTCTGCTAGTTGTCACATAAGATAGTCAGAGTAGTGTAAAGCGTTAGTGAGAGGCCATTAAAAAGGCGTAGCCACTCCTCTATTGCTGAGCCTGTGAGGGAGAGCGCGAGTAGCTCTGCCTCAGTAGTTGATTTAGTGACTGTACGCTGCAGGGTAGACTTCCAGTCGACAGTCATCCCAAACAACTGGAAAATATATCCTTAAGAGCTGCGGCGAGTCTCTAGGTCGTCTGCGAAAGCAGCATCAGATGCTCCAAAGAAGATAGGATCGCGATAATCTTCTTCTATAGTTATGAACTCTTAAATCTCTTGCTCAGCTATGCAAGCTTCGAGCGCGTAGTACTTCGTCTCTAGGACGTGACGCCATACTTTGCGTATAGAGTCTACGTGAGCTTGTCCGGGGTTTGTGAGATGTGAAGCGTGTATCACATGCGCGCGTGCTAGATCTGGTCGAGTGAACTGCGTCAGGAACGCGAGATGGCCGACGAGCTCCTGGTAGAGCTTCGTACGAGCTGCGTTGTTCCTCTATAGATGGTTCAAGGTAGTTGACCATCATAGGTACTTCTGTACGGCGGCCGGTAGACGTTATGCCATACTTTGCGGCTACTTTGTCGATGTAGGCATCCTGGAGCAGCCAGAGTTTGCGGGCGGCGATGTCTCGGATGACGCGTATGCCTAAAAACCACTTGAGTGGACCAAGTCGCTTTAGTTGATAGTACTCGCTAAGCTTCTGCTCGAACTGCTGGTGGAGCTTGGTATTGTGTGGGTGAAAGGCCATGACGATATCGTCAACGTAGACGAATAGTATGAGCCACTTGTTCGTGTACACACATGGAAAGCCTGGCACAGGCTTCATCCCTAGTGACTGTAGCGTCCTGCGAAGCTCCTTGTACCATAGTAGCGGTGACTCCTTTAATCCATAGAGAGCGCGGAGTATCTGGAGTAGTTCTCCATCTTCTTGAAATCCGTCTGGCGTCTGCGCGTAGAGTAGACGGTTAAGTAGGGCGTTGAGAAAAGCTGTTGGTACATCGTATTGAATCAGCTCTAGCCCAAAGTGATTGGCAATAGCGGTGATTGCTCTAAAGGTACGTGCTGCGAGTGTGGCGGCGTAGGTGTCTCCGTACGGCTGCTGGAGATCACCTCTAATCACCAATCGTGCCTTGAATCGTGAGAGGAAGCCGTCCTCATCAAATTTGTAGGTAAACACCCACATAAGTAGTAAGACCTCAGCATCAACATTTGCTGCTGTCTTTGCAGTCCTAGCAAAGCATCCTTTATTCCATATATTGCGGTATTCTTCTTGACCTGCTTGTCGAAACTCAGCACCATGCGGGTGAGTCTCTAGGTCTCTCCAGGTCCTCGGCGGTGGCGGAACCTGTGACTGATGGATCCTGAAGACAGGCTGCGGCTTCAGCGCTGTCGTAAACGCGTGTAGGTAGTCATTGATGCGTATTCCATAGGAAATCGCGTGTGTCTGGTATCTAGTTGCACTGGTGAGGTCGTCAGTGCGCTGCTGCCATCGGCGTGAGGTTGTGAGTATATTTGACTCGTCAATTTCGAGATTTCTACGTCTCGGCGCATTGTTTGTGTGTCGATCAGGTAGATAGTCAGGGATTTGGGTTGCAGAGAGCTCTAGATCTCGTTCTATCAGGAGAACTTCGGCCGGAGTATCGTTATTCCGTTGCCGGCTCACGTGAGGCGCAGGTGATGTAGGCGTAAGTAGCCCACCCCCTAGAAATAGATCCTCTACGTCCTCGTCAACTCCATCAATTTCCTCAACTCTGCTCTCACCCCCTACATGCTGCTGGCTTGCGCGAGCTACAGCTGCAGGTATGTTGCGCGTCTCGTTGCGCGTCTCGTTGCGCGTCTGCCTAAGCGTCATGAGCTCTTCAATGGCAATATCGTCAGATTCAGCTTCTTCTGGAAAGGCAAGCAGCTCTATAACCTCTTCAATAACTGACTCTGCTGCGTAGCCTTCTGGTCCTTCGTAAAATCGCGTTGGTTCGAAAATAACGTCTCTAGCTCGAATTACTCTGTTCTTTGTCGGCAGCCAGATCCTGAAGATATTCGTCGAATCATAGCCTACAAGATGTCCTATAAGAGCTCTGGACTCCAGCTTGTCGCCTCTCTTGATAGACGGATTTCGGACGTACACTCGGCAGCCTATAGGGCGCAGGTGGTTCACCTTTGGCTTTAATCCCCATACAATCTCATATGGAGTCTTCCAACCTAGCGCTTTGGTTGGTGTACGATTCAGTATGTATGCTGCTGTCTTAAGCAGCTCGTTTGATAATGATTTTGGCAGATTTCCTTCAAGTCTCATGGCTCGAGCTCGAATGACGATGATCTTGCCTGCTCTCTCAGCGAGGCCGTTCTGCTTGTCTGCGTATTCTGCCCGCGGCTCGTATCGGATACCTAGCTTAGCGCAGAGCTCCTCCAATACATTCGGTGCAACTCCATACCCTTAATCGTTGTCGGTCTTAATTGCGGTAACGTCGCTATCAAAGATACGCTGTATCTTACGAATCTTACGGACAAGCCAGCGGCTCAGAAATGCCTTCGTACGGTGTGGAAAGCAATCCACTTCATGCCACTTGCTGTACTGGTCCACCATGTGACCTGCAACTCTGTCACCATTGAGACAAGAGTCTGCTTCTCGAGGCAGTAGCTGGATGAAGTCTATAGCGACGCGATAGAACTTCCTTTGTGCGAAGTCCTCCTGCTGTCTTCTAGAGACTTGCTTTAAGAGCTTCGATTCGACACAT
Organism: Laburnicola sp. R22_1; assembly: GCA_014281115.1. Classification (NCBI taxonomy): domain Eukaryota; kingdom Fungi; phylum Ascomycota; class Dothideomycetes; order Pleosporales; family Didymosphaeriaceae; genus Laburnicola; species Laburnicola sp. R22_1. Next base: position 17,783 of record JACONQ010000014.1, read on the forward strand.
ACGCCACAGAAGTCGCTGTCTCTACCTTCTACTCGCAAGCCTTCCACATGGTCAGCCAGCTTCTTAATCGCCTTCTTGCCAGGGTGACCCCAGGTGCTGTGGGCTGTCCTATAGTCGATTATACAATTAGGTCGAGGGTCCTTTAAAGGTCGGTAAGTAGTGCTAAAGGATAACAATAAGCGGGTTTCTGGGCGGCGACTGGCATCAGCGTCGACTAGCCAGTGTCCGTCTTAGTACTCCAGGTATGCAACCACGGATTTTCTGCTAACCTTGTATAGAAGGTGTTATCCTAAGTCAAAGTGAATCTGACTCGAGCGACAGCGTGCTAAGCCTATAAGGCTTGTTAAGAAGCCTTCGACTAAAGCAACGTGTGTTAGGACGATAGGTGATAGTCCTCTCGGTGTTTTCACAGTCAGCTTCATGCTGCCCCATGCAGTTATCTTGATACGGCCTGTTCCTGCTCCTACAAAATCGTTGGCACTGGCCTCATACTCTCTCGTCCATCCAGGCCAGGACTTAGTGTTGACAATGTGAGTGTTCGAACCAGAATCAAGTATGAATTGGTTACTCAATAAGTCGTAGCTGCTGACATCGTCAAGCGTCAATAGAGCCACCAACTCCTTAGTAGGTTTAACACCGTCGTCAAGCATCAGATCCTCGTCGCGCTCGTCGCGCTCGTCAACCATAACGGCATCGGATACCATATATTGTGCGGTGTAGGTCGATAGATTAGAAGGAGGCTTGCCATCGTCAATAGTGACTGCAGGCTCAGAGTTCGACTGAGTTGCCTTCCAGTCCTATATAGCTTTCTCCACCCTCGCTTTCAAGCTCAGATCCTTGGCAAAGGCCGCTGCCACTTTCTTACTACCCTCCTTGTTGTCGAATCCTCGGGGTCTGTGAGGCGCATCTGGGTTCATCACCCAGCATCTCGACCATAAGTGTCTTTTGCCACAGAGGCATACACCGCTCCGTGTAGGTTTATTATCTTGCGGTGTTGCTGGCTTTGCTATCTCTAGCTCTGCCGCGTGTGCGCTAAAGCCTGTACTAATTGGGCGTGTACGCTTTAGGTATGCTGAGAACTCGGCGACGTAGTTCTCCACTGAGGGGACTGTCTTACCAAGCCTCTCCTTCTGGATCAGGTCTCGTAGACCTGCTGTTCCGTATTCGGGGTCAATTGTCTTGCAGGCGACTAGGAAGTCTTCCTGCGCTTGGGTGTCTTCAGTCTCTGCCAGCCTAATAGCCTTGCACTGGTTGGTGACCTCGATCCACCTTCGAAGCCATTCTTCAACCTTCCTGCCCTTTAGCGGCGTCTGGAGATCCTTGTATACCGCTATTAGATCGCGGCGTCGCGTCGCGTCTGACGGTGCGAGATGTTTCTTAAGGGTCGTAAGGCGTTGGTGCGGCGTATCCTTGTCCTCAATCAGGTAAATGTGATGCGCTGCTATCGTCTTACTAATCTCAGAGTTAAAGTCTGCTAGAGCCTTCAGCTGACGCTTATACTCTAGATCCTTCTTTTCCCATCTCTCGTACGCCCAACGGTAATCGGCTCGCTGCTCGGTATTTAGGCTGGCGTACGTAGTAGCCGTGCTGTCGTAGTCGCTAAGCTGAGGCTCCATCGGCTCCTCAAGCTGCGGTAGCTTGTCTGCTGCAACATCTGAATCAACGTATTTCCAGAGTTGGTTCTTTTGCGCTGTATCCTTGCGGATGAACAGCCATTTGTGCCAATCTTCTGATCGACTGAGGACGATTGTCACTCGAGTGACGGCTGGATCCGACTCGGTTGTCATCGTGCTCGCAGGGTTGCTCCTACAGTAAGACTGTGGTGTCCTTAGTAGGGTAATTGCTTAGATAAGTGAGGCCCCGTCGCAATCCGGGCTTATAACTGTAGCGGTTGTTGCTGCAAAGCGAAAGTCGGGAAAACACTAATTTGATTGTATGTGTGTAGTAGCTAAGATATATACTGCTAGGTAGGATAGGCAGCAGTAAATGAGTGTAGGCAGCAATGAGCTAGCATAGGCAACAATGAACAGTCCGAATACCGTTACAACTTACTTACTATACACACGCACTTTCCACGACAGAGATTAACTCGACGAGCTCTAGTTTGCCACGATAAGCAACAAAGAGGACGAGCTGATCGTTAAGGAGACAATTATCCTTAACAAGCCAAGCAATTGGTCGAAGTGGATCTTTCTGCGAAAGAGGACCGCTGAGGCATACAAGATCTGGGACTATTGTAACCCAAATTTGACAGTAGACACTGTTAAGAAAATCTACAATGAGAAACCTAAGGAGCGACTACTACGCTTATTCAAAAAGGACAACACACCTAACGAAGCTTCAAGCATTGTCTAGGACAACAATGATATTGAACTAGACAAACTCACAAAATCTGAACAAGAGGACTACACCTTCTGGCATAGGTTCTACGCAACAAAGCTGGCAGCCTGGCAGAAGAAGGAGAACGCTCTCAACAACCTGGCACGGGAGATTGCAAGAACGATCGCTAGCAGGCATATCCCAGTTATTAAGGATGCTGAAACTCCCTACGAACAACTTATGCAACTCAAGAAGATATTCTGTATGTTAGTAGCAGAACGCAAGTATGAGTTGCTCGAGCAGTACAACAAGATCAAGAAGGTTCCACAACAACAGAAGATGGATGCTTGGTATGAGAGCTACATCACTATCCTTCGCGACATGATCAAACTGAAACTACCTGAAGTCCAGGACTATCGAGCACAGCAGGACTTTCTTCGAGCAATTAGGGGAATTGATGAGTCCTTTGTCACGCACGAAATTCAGGAGATCACGCGAGCCGAGATAAACGGAACCCCGTATATGGATCCTGTTGCACTAGTGGAGAACTATCGACGGTTCCGACGCACCTTGAACCCTGTAGCGTCAGCACTTGGAACATACGCCGTTTTAGGACGCCCTAGTCCAAACACCAACAGCAACACCCAGAAACGTACAGTCACGTGCATCTGCGAGGAACAGCACCTGTTTAAACAGTGCTCCTATGTGGTGCCTTCTTTCCAACCCGCTGGATGGAGGCCCAACCCAGTTGTCTTAGCTAAGTTTGACAGAGTTAGGAAACTAGGCAAAGGCAACCCTTTAAGCGCAGCTCTGTTTAGAGCTGAGAAGAAAGCTAGTAAAAAGGCAGCTGCTGCCAACAAGAATGATTTCTTAATAGACACTAGTCACCCTCTATTAAATGCTCAAAACTCAACAGGAGCAGTTATGCACTAGCAAGGCAGCCAGAACGCAGCTTAGGTTGTTACTCCACTTAGTACAGCTGCTATTTAACAGCCTCTACCGCCATTAATCAACAAGTGGATACTGGATCCTGGCTCCAATCTACATGTCACAAACCATCGGCCAAAGACTTGGGAGAAGATCCGAGATGGACACCTAGATGATATCCTACTAGCCGGCACGCAAGCCCTGCAGATACATAAGTGGGGAAATGTCAAGCTATTTGTTAATACTCCAACTGGCGAACGTCAAGTAACTATGACATGGGTAGCACTTATTCCCACGTTCTTTACATCAGTAGTGTCACTCTCACGCTGTCAATCAGTTGGTATTGAGTTCGACTCGGGACGTAGCTGTCTCTATCTAAGGAGCGCTTCAATAGACATATTCTGCACACTCGATAAGCAGGGTGGCCATTGGGTTATGGACTCTAACAAGGCAACACGTCCGAACGCATCAGAGTTGTACACATTCGCGATTCAATCGAAGTCAGCCAAGCCAAGCCGTATAGAGCGCAAGCCTCTACAAGTCACCCCTACAGAAGCTCATCAGATGCTAGCTCATGCAGGACGACGCGCGGTTGAACACCTAGAGCAGGCAGTGGATGGTATCAAGCTCATCACTGGCCCCCAAGCTCCACAATGGAGGGAATGTGAAAAGTGCATCAACTCTAAGCTTTCTAAGATCATCAGTCGACGCCCTTAACGCGAGCCTGCGACACGCCCCTTTGAACGTATCGGCATCGACCTTGTACAACTCAGGAAGACGGGTGAAGCTTGCTATAACAGGGACAAGTGGCTCTTACACGCTGTGTGTCAACATAGCAGATACCATTTAGGGAAGACTCTTCGTGATAAGAAGAAGGAGACTCTGACGCGCTCAGTTCGACAGATACTGGCGCTTATACAGACCCAGTTTGACGCGATTGTTGTATACGTTCGCTGTGACAACGAAAAGGGTTATGCTGATCTCTGGGAGGTCTTTCAAGACCTGGGTATCACAGCTGAGCGACGTGCTGTTAGTGCAGAAGAGATGACTGGCCTGCCCGAGAAGGCTGGTAACCTTATTATCACTGCGGCAAGAGCTTTGCGGATTGAAGCAAATTTGCCTAAGGAACTGGCTAACGAGTTATGCCTAACGGCTATTTACATCCTCAATCGATTGCCAACAGAGGTTCTTGACTGGAAGACGCCCTACGAACATGTACGCAAGGTGAAGCCGTCTCTTGCACACATAGACGTTATCGGTGCCAAAGCCCTATTCCGTAATACCAAGGTGGCCAAAGGTGACAAGCTCGAGTCAAGGTCGATTACTGGATGGCTAGTTGGATACGAAGGAACGAATATCTTCCGTGTATGGGTTCCTGGGGCTGACAGTGTTGTTCGAACACGTGATGTTGTCTTCGTACGAGACCAACGCTACTCGGCTCTACAACTTGAGCCTATGACGGAGGAGATACGACGCGTAGTCAGAGTCCTTGATATCGATTCATCGGACGAGGAGGAAGATCCCGTTATCGAGCAGATCCATCGTGATATAACACATCGTCAACATACAGTTGAGGATGATGTTGAGGATCAAGAAGAAGAGGCTACTGGGCCAGATGATGCCGAAGAGCAGATTCAACAGGAGGCCTATGAAGGATTACTCACACCCCGAGAGACACCAGTACCTAGCACTTATGATTGTTCTCAACCAAAAGGCTGGAGAGAGATTGCTTCTGGAGATACTGCGCCAAACCGCCATCAGAATAACGCTCCAAGACGGACAAACCCTAATATTGCTGCAGACAATATCGTTCTAGGGTCCCGTCGTCGGGGAGGTGGTAGAGGAGACGATACGCCTAGGGACCATTTCAGTACGCACGCTTCTCTGTACTGGCAAACGTTTGCTACGGCAATCGTGCAACTGCCCCCAAATGAAGAGTTGAAGGTTCACCGTGATCAACTGCCGCCGCCACCAAAGAACTGGGCTGAGGTCAAATCCCGCCCTGATGCTGATAAGTGGTTCGCTGCTGCGGACAAGGAGATTGAGGAGCAGCTTCACAAAGGTGTATTTGAGAAGGTGAAAGATGATATGAAGGAGCACCCAGATGCTGAGACCCTGCCGCTAATGTGGGTTTTCACGTACAAGTTCGATGCTAATGGCTACTTGACTAGCTACAAAGCTCGACTAGTCGTGAGAGGAGATTTGCAGACGACTTGGGATGATACCTACGCAGCTACCCTCGCGGCTCGAACGCTCCGCTTCCTTATCGCTATTATGTGCGCCTTTGGACTCCTTGCCTACCAGTACGACGTCAAGAATGCTTTCCTCAACGCGTACCTAGCCCGACTCTGTTACGTCTGGACTCCAGATGGGTTCCGAGACAGACTAGGCAATATGATGCGACTACGCCGAGCACTGTATGGGCTTAAGGATGCCCCAGCGCTGTGGCACAAACACCTAAAGAAGACCCTTGTTAATATAGGCTTCACTCAAGTCAAGGGTATCCCTTGCCTATTCACCAATGGCAAGCTGATACTATTCTATTACGTAGATAATATCGTCGTCCTTTTCCGCAAAGGCGATCAACAATATCATCAACAGTTTCAACGCGAGTTCACGAAACGATACAAGACACGAAGCTTAGGAGAACTACGCTGGTTCCTAGGGATACGCATTATTAGAGACTATGCGAAAGGCAAGGTCTGGATGATCCAAGACTCCTACATCGCAAAAGTCTGCCACGACCACAATCTCCTTCAGGGCAGCCGACACCCTAAGGTCCCTCTGCGCGAGTCTTATCTCCCCCAAGTACAGATGAACCTAACGCGGAGCGCACCCGCCTATATCAGATCCTAGTTGGATGCCTTGGCTTCATCTCATATTTCACCCGGCCTGACGTGGCAAAAGCGCACTCGATACTTGCCCGCCATCTAAATAATCCAAGCCAAAAGCATCTTACTGCTGTCAAGTCTGTGTGGCAATACTTATACGACTTCCGATTCTGGGCAATTAGAGCAACAACAACAGCACGCTCTAAGAACGCCAACTACATTAGTCAAATTGACAATAAGAAAGCTGAGGAGTTGTTGTTCTTTGGTGCCTCTGATGCCGCGTTTGCTGACGATCCTGATACTGCTCGAAGCTCATTCGCCTATGTGTTTAAGCTCTACGGTATGGTCATTGATTGGAAGGCAAAAATCATGAGATCTGTTACCAAATCAACTACTGAGGCCGAACTGTTTGCCCTGTCAACTGCTGGCACTAAGTTATCCTGGTGGATGAACACCTTTGAAGCTATTAGGTTTAATCCAGAGGTTCGACCTACGTTGTACTGTAATAACCAGCAAACAGTCTCTATCGCCAACAAGGACGAAGAAAAGCTCGACACGAAGCTTAGACATATCAAAGTACATCAGATGTGGATCCGCGAGCAAGTTGAAGCCGGGAACATTGACGTTACCTGGATGGGAACTGCTGATATGCCCGCTGATAGATTGACAAAGTCTCTCTCTGATAGTAGCAAGCACGAGCGATTCTTGCAGCAATTGGGAATGACCGATATCCGCCAACAAGTTATTGGTTTAGAGGATAAATTTGTTACATCTGTCGTTACCTAATAGAGTTCTTCCTAGGGAGGTGCCCTGGAGGCCCTCTGTTCACTCATTTTGCTTTGTTATACTTTACAGCACTCCGCTACCTTTGTGCTGTGGGAGGTGTGTTAGTGTGGAGTACGATATCACATGATACCACCAACCTGATATAGACTAGTTGCTAATCACGATTCTGCTACTTAAGCAGTTTCTCTGTTCAGCTTGTTACAATCAACTCAGTCTCTCATTCCTAATTGCTACCCTACTTATCCCTTACACCTATCCATCCTTTCTTCTCTCTATATACTCGGACCTAGGAGCCAATAGGCAGGTTGACAGTAATCCGCGTATCTGGGCCATTCCGTATCGCAAGGGCGTTGTTAATTTGGCGCTGGGCGTGCAGTTTTCGCACTTTATTAGTCGCTAGTCTAATAGCTTTTGTACGTTTTTTAGTAGAGGGTAACGGAGGATCTGCGTCTGTTATTCTTGGGTAGGCGCCAAACACTAGCAGAGTGGGCACTAGTCTATCTAGTTCTACTAAATTGTTAACAGCCTTCTGTGCCATTTGTAGTATAAGCTCCTTGCTTAGTCTCTTGTCCTATACCTCAGCTTCTATAATCTTGTACACGCGGCGTAGAGGGGCGTGGTATTGCTCTACTAAGCCAATGCTATTGTGAGCTTCTACTAGCACTTCCTTTGTAATAATTGCCATCGATCTAGCGAGCTGCTAGAACTCCCACAAAGCAAAGTTTGTACTAGCGTCATGCACAATCTAATCTAGTAGGCTAAGATAGACGTTAATCTAGCAGATTCGAATTGTGTCCTATGCCGTAGCTGCAGACATATTAGGTAGGAATTATAAGGCACCAAATTGGGTAGCTTTATTAACTATCTAGAGGACTGGCTTGCCATTAATATATAGTACGTCCATAATAATAGAAAAATTAAACTTATAGTCGTCTTTTAACGTAAATTTAAATCTGCTAGGTAACTTGGCATTTATCTAACAGTGGTGGCAATACCTTATTAGGTGTTGCAGGATCTACTAGTCTACCTTATGGCCAGCGCGCTGTAACAGCTAGAGCAGTCGGCGTACTAACGGGTGGCCGAATTGTTAGTGGAGGCGTCGTAGTTCAGTCTCTGTGAGGTAGCAAGTTGCTTGCGAACCGCGGTCTTCTGTCGCTGTCTAGTGACACCCTGCTAGCGATTCTTTCTGATCCAGAAGCATGTACGGGTGGCCCTATTTCCATACAATAGGGACGAACTTAGAGTTGTTCTAGATAAGTACACTGCAGAGATTGTCAAGCCGTACCCCTATACAATTTATATCCTGTACATAGTATAGGAAGGGCGTCTTTGTAGAAACAATATAAAAGGTAATATTACTAACTAGAGTTGGAACAACTATTACTCTAAGGGTTCTAGTGTCGCCTTTGCCAAATCGAATTGTCTAACTAGCTACTAAGGTATCGATCTGTACGAGTGGCAGTTTCCTACACAGAGCTTCAACCTGGGGTTGGCCAGCAGTCGATATGCCAGAAGCTCTAGTATCTGGCATAATCCCCTAAAAGACAGCGGATAAGTAGCGATCCTCAAACGTACAGTTGCGGCCTGTTGTCCATGCCTTATATCCTTCTATAAGCCTATAAGACTAATATCCTCCTGTAAGCCTATAAGAGACTAATTAATCGTTTAATATTAACACAGTTTTGGCGCCGTTAATTGCACGCGGCCCTACTAAATAGCCCTCGCAGAAGAATTGCTCGCTATAGTCCGCCTCATCCTGTAGTAATCTGTCGATCAAGTTAGTAATCCCGCTCGGGTTGGCAGTGGCGTTGCTATTATAGGCATTGCTGTCGAATATATTAAGGCCTTTGTAGTCAACTAGGAACTGCTAGATATCCTCTATTGTATAGTCCATTGTTTGCTATAGATATTAAGCGTGCCTATTGTATAATCTGCGCCTTTCCTCTAGTGTGTGCCTTATAGAGAAGTAGTTAATCTTCCCACATACCCAGCATTGTTTTGCGTCCCGCTAGAACCGCTAGAATCCTCTATAGCGGTCGCAGAATAACTAGTTTCCGCCTCTAGCGCGACTGTAACTGCCTTTATCGCGGCCAAAGCGGTAGCGGTTACTGCCGCGGTTGTACGTCCGGTCCGTCCAGTACTGCTGCGGATCCGGGCTATCGTCCGTATAGTAGGCCTGGCGTTGTGCTTATCTCTCTTTCTCCGCTATAACAATTGCTAACCTAATTTTCACACAAAGTCCTTTATACGTAGACGCTGGTTTGTACAGAGCCATACTATACTTCTTAACGCCACAGCAGGCTCGTATTACTGCGTTGCGGAGGCTCATCTCTAAAGAATACTCTATAGTGTGCTCTATTAGTCTATCCTATATCTATTGCAGCTTATTTGTAAGCTCTTAAAAGAGCTTTAGCATTAGCCTCTCTAGACTTTTCTGTATAAGGTTAAGTAGAGAGGCTTTGTGCCAAAGGATAGTGTATTGTTGTAGATTCTCCTCTGTCTTAAAGTGTTCCCTAATAGTCTTGACAATTGTAGCAAAATTAAAGCCTCTGCCGCAGATCTTACTCTAATAGAAAGCTTTAGCTCGTCCTTTAAGTAAGATAGGGTAGAGCCAGTGCATCTATCCCTTAGAGATCTTAAATAACTCGCAGGTATTGTAAAAGGTCCTTAACTTGGCTAATAGAAAGTTATCCTTGTCGCCGCTGTATTTCATATCCTCTATATAGACCTTAAGAAACCCTGTCTTTGTCTAAATTAGGATCCTTTCTGGATCTGGGGCTATATATAGTATTAGTGGCGGTGCTAAGAAACCTCTATATGTAGATAGTGCTGGCAGATTCGTGAACGATGGAAACCGTACTTGTGGCTGCTAAGATTGCTGCTGCTGTACTTGCTAAGGCAGCTACTAAGGCTCTGGCGGCGGCAATAGTAACAAGTTATAATTCGGATAGGGCAACTTAGTTGTTCTAACTATTGTTGTATTGTCTTAGGGAGCTATACTTTATATAGCTGGCTTTGGAGCTATATTTAAAGCAATCTCCTCTAGATAAGTTCGCGTAATTTTGCCTGCCTGTATAATCTCCTCCTCTGTCCACTAATGTGGCTCGTTGTTGTCAAGTACGTCTTAAAGAGACTTGCCAATTAATTTCCTTATGCCGCTGTCAACCTATACGCCATTGTAGAGGAGGTAATCGCGCAGTGTACACTAAGCTTTTCTAGCTAGTATCTTAAAGGTTGCCTTTATCCATTTATTAAAGTCTGTCTTAAAGGTTTCCTATAGTCTAATACCTCTATATTAAGAGCTTTTATACAGTAAGACAGTGCTTAAGATGTATATGTTAAGGATTGGCTCTATAAGGTGTTCTGGGTTAGAGATGTTAATATCCTTGTCCTATCCGCGTAGGTCGATCTGAAACTCCTCTTGTAGTTTCTGGACTTTGGCAGGAACAAAGTTGTTGTTACTGTACGCGGTTAATTACGTAGGTTTGTCTTGGGTATCCTCTGGGTTTGCGGTGCCGAGAGAGCTAGTCTCTTTTCCAGACGCTAAAGCTAATATGGTTGTCGCTATATAACGGTACTATAGGACAGTGAGACGAGTCTTTAAGTCCTATATTGTAAGCGACGTTGTTGAGGCAAAACTAGTACGCTATAAGTCGATACTAGTAATTACCAGGCAAAAGCCAGTACGCTATAAGTCGATACTCGCAATTACCCTTCGAGCGCTGGTACCTTGCTTGTCTGTGGCTAACGTGAGGTTAACCACTAATTAGTGTTGGTTCTACGTCGGGTCGTGTATATATGGTAAACAGTAATAAATAGATAGTTAAAGATTTTAGTTATAAGTTGTTGTCCTATCCTTACTATGGAGGTAAGGATAGGGCAGACCCCCTGTTAAACACTGGCTAAATAAGGAGGCAAGGCTAGGGGTAGAACCCCTATAACAACGCTAGCTACTTGGGGAGAGCTACTGCCAACAGGATCTAATGCGTTAAGCGGACGAGGTAGAAGAACTCGTCTAGCTACCTACTTGCCTACTAGTAGCCCAGCTGGCTCTCTACAAACTCGAAGCTCTTTTGTAGGATAAGATAATAGGGTCTGCCTCTCTATTCTACACGCTCTTACTTGTTGTCCTAGAGAAACAAAAAGTCTAGCAGCTTATCTACTATAGAAAAGCGCATCTTATTCTCTATAACTAGGTGTGGCGGCGCAACCACACCCTCTTCTAGAAATATGCGTTTTATTCCCTTATAGCAGAACATTATATTGCTATCCTACCTAAGCGCAGCTAGTGACAGCTTAGGACGGCTCTTATAGGCGGCTAGTATTAATAACCACATATTAGCATCGAATTGCTCTAAGCTAAGCGCATGTAAATACTCTAGCCACTTTTAGAGCAGCTAGGGGTGCTGCTGTATATTATACTACTGGTACTAGCCTGTTGCCTAGTTAAACTGGACAAACACGTCTTGCAGGTCCTTAACTACTCTTCACTAGCGCTTGTACTCAGCATGCATTAATAAGTTCCTAATAAGTATATTGTCGCTATGCGGCTGCGCTAGCCGCCTGGTTACCTAGCTAAACTTGGGCAGGAACCAGCCTATACCGCACCTCTCTAGCGTCTTCTACATGCCAAGGCCCTCTTTTATAACAAGATTCTGCCCGCGCCTCTATTCCTAGCGATTCTTGTACAGCAGCAACTCTCTGCATAGTAAGCTGCTGCCATAGCAGAACTAGAGCGCTCGCAGCGCGATTACCATCACTATGGTCTTAGAAAGCGAGTACGTCCAGGCGGTATGCGCGAGCGTATGCTTAAATAAAAAATAGTACTTGTTAATTTGTGCGCAGAGAAAGCTGAACAGCTCCTACGATAGTACGACGTAGTACGGGAGCGGCGAGCAGACGTCGTTAATACTATCGTTGTAGAGATCCCACGCACGCCATTACTCACAAATCTTATCTATTATGGTAAGAGAAATTCGATGCTCTTCCCAAATCCCATACAATCGCCGCTAGTTGTCTCTGAGGTTAGAGAATGCACGGCCTTTGCTGTGGAAGTAGAAGCCCTTACAGACATTCTTAGAAAAGGTGGCACCCTTACTCTACTACTATAGCGAGCGAATGTAGCTAGGATCTAGCGCTAAATTCTCTACTACCTTGTTGTTAAATACGTACACCTTAGAGTTATTAAATAGCGTCTTAATGTTTGTGTAGAACTGTGAGTACACCAGTCCATCCATATTCTCCTGCCCGCGTGGCACCGCGGACAGCGTCTGGCCCATCGTGTCTCTCATAGTGGCCTAGGGGTAGGTGGTCACCCGCGGACTCCCTCTAGCCTATTTGCTATCTTCTAGCAGCTTCACGCGCGTGCGGGCGTAGGACTCTAGGCAGCAGCGCTTCCAGAGAAAAGTCTCAGCCTCGAACTCGGCTGGGACCACGTCGTACGGGTAGGCATAGTCCTCTAATATAACCGTCTTGGCAAGGTCTACGTAGGTGCGATCTTTGCTGTAGAATTGCAGATTAGCAGCTTCTGCCCAGGCCTATTCCTAGCGTCTATACGCACTAGTCAAGTCGCCTATTATGTGTGCAAGCTTAGTGTTCTTTGCATACACAAATAGGGTAGCGTTATTAAAGCAATCCAAGCTAGGGTTTTTGGCAATCTATTTAAGGACAATAGTCTATAGTAAATTAAGGTGCTAGTGCTGTAGCCTATACACTAAGAGCTGCTCCTACGCGCTCTCTTTTCACTTTAACGTCTTTGCCAACACTGCGGTTACTCCCCTACTAGTATTGTCCTTAGAGGCGGGAAGATACGACGCTAGGGTCGAGTTATTTACAGTTTTGCCGATGGCTAGGAGCAGCACAGCATCTAGCCAGAGCTATTAGTCTTACTTGCTTAGGTAGATACTATACTTGTACTAGCTTTCAAGGTAAAGTTCTAAGAAGAAGACGAATATTAGTAGCAACTTAATGCTGCCTGCAACAAAACTAAAACAGTAATAAGGGATCTTGTGCAGCAGCAGGTTCCTTGTTGCTAGGTCGCCACAATAATTGTACGCAAACACTATAAGGCTAAAATATATATCTGCGTCCAGGTTTAGGATAAGATGCGCTTAAGGGTGCCAGTTAATACCATTCCGGGCAAACGCTAGACTACTAGGAAAGCAGCACACACTATCTATATTAAACCTAACCTTAGCAGCACGTCCTTTCCTACTACTATTATGGTGCTATTAGAGGTAGAGGTTATAGGGCAGCTTCTTGTCAGGCGTGCCAACATCTTTAGGGAAAGCGACGGGACTTATGCCCTTAAACGCAGCCTTTAGGTCTAAGCTCTTAGGCAGACTAGAGGGTTGCATTAGCTTTAGGTTACTAAGAACATCTAGGAGAGGCGTTCCCCTATTATACACTCCGCAAAGCAGGTGCGTAATCTCCTTAAATAATAAATATATAGAGTGTATGTTAGGGCGCTAGTAATGTTTCTAGTGGAGTCTGTCCACTACTACGTGCTCCTCGTGGGTACAGCCTTAAAAGTTCCGCAGCTGCTTAGCGAGCTTGTAGGCGGTTCGCTTAGTAGGTAGAGTGGGTAGACTGCCTGCTCTAGGTATTAATTGCGTCGGCGACGCTACTCAGACAGCGCGTGGGCTAAGCATATTACTAGGGCGGGCGAATAGTAAGGGAGACACAGTGGCTAGTGTTCCTTGCGCAGCTAGCTAAGTATTACTACTATTAGACAGCTATGGCAGGCGAGGTGTGCTATAATTAGTCGATAGGGGTAGTAGTAGAGGGGTGCTATGGCTAGGAGTTAGCTGCACTAGCTGCGGCGCGTTGCTGCCCTTAGACGCTTATCTAGATACAGGTTTAACCTAAGAGAGTAGTGTGTTGCTTTAGGCTAGGAAGGTCTTACGTCAGCCGCTTAACTAAACTAAAGAGACGCTGCACTAGCTTTGTGGGCTGTTTAGAGCCTCTAGAGAAGCGTTAGCAGCTCTTACTAGAGTGGGTATTAATGTGTAACTAACACTACAAGTGTTTGCAATAAAGAGTTCTTTTATAGTAGCCAAATCCCTAGCAATAGGCGCTATGGACAATCGCTATAGGTTACTACTTTTAATAGTATAACTCTGGCCTGCTATACTATAAATACTATCGCTATTTAGTTCTATATGCCTTTCTATATTCCCTAAGTGCTCTAGAACTTTATCTGCGCTTATACGTACTTGCGCAGTTCCAGTCTACATCTTAAGTAAAATACTAGTAGTCCTTGCATCTCTGTCCTTTATCTGTTGCAATATACGTTGTTTATACTTAATACGCTTATTTATCTATTCCCTATCGCTCACGCAAAGTTGACTAATAACTGTCGCGGCCTCTACGTCGTCTACTACTAGTAATATAAGAGGTAGTGCTCTATATACATCCTCGCCTTCTAGCAACTTGTCTGGCTAGATAAGAGGGTCGTGAGGAATAGGAACGTTGGCGCTAAGTCAAAGACCAAGGTCTAGGTAGGTAGTAGTTAGAGCGCCTAGGAGTGCAGATTTGTAGTAAATAAAGTTAGGGCGAGCTATATACTAGAAAGAGCGGTTCTTTCTACGCAAGTATTCTTTGTAATTACGTCTCTGCTTTGCCTTAGCCTTAGCTTCGGCCGTAAGATACTTCTTTAGTCTTCCTCCTAGCATACTATAAGCTATAGGGTCACGCTAGAATCGAAAACGCGTTACGTATTAGAGATTAGGAGGGACTCTTCTTGGCTTAGCGCGTTTAGGCTGGAACTCTTTTTGGCTTAGCCCCACACCTTACTAAATTAGGACCTTACTTTATGACTATACCACCTTTCAACGCAGATAACTACACGACCATAACCTTAATTAAAAATTAGAAGAGTACGTTTATTTCGCATGCCCTTGCTTTATACTTTGCACCTTAGAATAAAAATCTGCAAACTAGGGATTTAGTAGGGGTTCTTCTTAGCTTAGCACGTTTAGGCTAGAACTCTTCTAAGCTTAGCGCCTCCGCTTCGCGCGCCTTACCAAATCAGGACCTTACTTCGCAACCACACTACCTTTCGACGTAGATAACTGCACGACCACGACCTTAATTAAAAATTAGAAGAGTACGATCGATTTGCATGCTTCTGCTCTTTGTTTTGGCACCTTAAAATAAAAAATTTATTTCTCGAAATTTTCTAGCCTTACCCGTGTATCGTACCTTTATAACTATTTTTTATATTTATAACTTTAGCCCTTTCTTATATTAATAACTTTAACCTTTTTTATATTTATAATTTTTACTAACCTACTCTGTATTTTAAAATTCTAACTATTTTTATATATATACTTTTAATTCTTTTCTTTACTATTTTTATTATACTACTCTTTTACCTTTTTCTTTTTTTTATATTTTTTTCTTCTATAATCTTTTTTTTTTCTCTCTATTCTACTTTCTCTTCTTTATTTACTTTTCTTTATTTTTATTTATTTTTTATTCTTTATCTTTTCTTTATCTTATCTTATTCTCTATACTATTTAATTTTACCTATTTTTTTAATATTATTCTTTTACTCTATACTTTCCTTTTTTATTTTTTATTCTTTTCTTTTTATTATATTCTTGTATTTCTCTACCTCTTTTTTATTCTTTCTTTAAATTTTCTTTTTTTATCTTTATTTTCTTTTTTTTCTTTCTTCTAACTCTACTCTATAATTCTCTCTTTTTTATTTATACTTTTTATTTTACTTTTCTAATTTATAAATTTTTTCTTTTTCTTTTACTATTTTTATAATATTATTTTTATTTTACCTTTCTCTTTTATTATATTATACTCTATACTATTTTATTTCTCCTTTCTTTTCTTTTTTTTATATAATTACTTTTTTCTTTTTTTATATATATAATGCTAATACTATATATTTTTAAATATTGTAAACTATTATTTTATTTTAACTAAATTTCTTTTCTTACTTAATAATTCTAATACTTACTATACTAATAACTACTCAATCTCTTTATATTTATATATTTTAACTTTCTTTTTATTTTAAACTTCTAATCCTTTTTCTACTTTAAAACCCTAACCCTTTTTTATTTAAAAACTCTAATTTTCTTTTTATTATAAAATTCTAATTCTTTTTATATATTCTACACTACTATTATTCTATTATAACTTTTTCTTATTATACTTTTTGCCTTTTTTTTATTCTTGTCTAATATTCTCTTTCTATATTCTTTTTCCTTTTTTTCTTTTTTTTATATACTCTCTTTTTACTTTGCCTAAATATCTATTTTTTTCTTTTTTTTCTTTCTTTTATAACTATACTTATTATTATAATTTTTTTATTTTATATTACACTATATATAATTCTTACTCTACTTTCTAATTTTAATTTTTTATTTTTTTACTCTTATTATTTTTTCTATTTTTTACTCGTATTCCTTTAAAACTCTAACTTTATTTTTACTCCTTATTTTATACTACTCTTTAAACTTTTTTATTTTTTTAATTATACTCTTCTATTTAACTTGTATATTTATACTTTTTTTTTCTCTTTTTATTTTCTTTTTCTTTTTTTTTTCTTTTTTTTAATCTTACTCTATTATTTTCATATCTTTTATTAACCTACCTTTTTTCTCTACTTAAATATCTATTTTTTTATCTTATACTTACTCTATAATTTTTTTATCTTTCTTTTATATTATATTCTACTTTATACTCTTCTATTTCTCTTTACTCTTTATTATTATTTTTTTAATTTTTTATTTTCTTATTTTCTAATACTCTCTCTTATTATTATCTTTTCTATTTTCTATTTAACTTTAACGTTAATAAAATCTTTCTACTTTTTAAACTTCTCTTTTATCTGTTCTTTTTCTATATTTTTTTATCTTTTCTTTCTATATTATATCTTTGTCTATTTTCTTTATTTTCTTTTAGTTCTAAACTCTAAACTTTCTATATAACTCTTTACTTACTTTTAACTAATATTATTTTCTTATAACTCTTTTTATAAACTTTAATTATTTTTTTACTTAAAAACTCTACCTCTTATTATACTTAAAAACTCTAATCCTCTCTCTATATTAAAATCCTAACTCTCTCTATACTAAAAACACTAATACTCTCTATACTTAAAAACTCTAACTCTTTCTTATCTATTTTATATATAATTTTTCTTTTTTTTCTTTACTATTTATTCTATTATATTCTTAACTTAATATTTTTTTCTTAATTCTATATTCCTTTATTTTCTATAATCTTATCTATCTTCTTTTACTTTATTCTATTTTACTTTTTTATATTTTATATTACTTAATAACCCTATAAAACTCTATATTCTCTTACTCTATTCTATTATATTCTATTATTCTATTCTATTATTCTATTCTATTATTCTATTCTATTATTCTATTCTATTATTCTATTCTATTACTCTATTTTACTACGCTATTCTGCCTTATATTTTATACTATACTATTAATCTATTTTCGGCTTATCTTCTATACGCGACCTATATAAAAACGCTTATTATAAAAAAACATTATCTTGTAATCTAATATTATTCTTTTACTACGCTAATTAATACTAATCTCTTAAACGTTGTTACATCCTCTACTCTACTACTAATTGCGTTATTTAATAAAACTCTCCTGCCAAATTATTATTTTTAACTATTTCTAATACTCGCTTCTTTCCTAAAAACGCAACTAACGTTTGCCCTACTCCCGAATTGTCTACTCTAAATCTCGCTAACCGTGCTGTCCACCACTCTCCTACTTTGGTGTACCCTAATGCCACGCCTATTAACCCGCCTACTAACACCCCTCTGTGCTAACAATTCCCGTCTTTTACTCTCTAATACCGCCCATAACTATTTCTCTCCCACTGGTTACATATCTCCTGCGGCACCCCGCACTAAAAACACCCCGAATAACTCTTAAACTTAATCTGCTCCTTAATTGTCTTAATCGCTGCTTTTGTACTTTGGCTCTCCTGTCGCCAACACTACCATATATCGTGCTCGCTCTGCCTATCCCCCGCCGCCTCGTATATCCCGTATCAATTCGCCCACTATACTAACTGCCTACGCAACCACTCTACGTTCGCAAACTCCTATTGCCGCTGCTGTATTAACGTCTACCGCGGGCCTTATCGCTCCTACTCCTGCTACTAGAACGCTCGCTGCGCCTTCTCGCCTCTTGTCTTAACTACATCTATCTTGTTGTTATCGCTGCTATCTTCGCTGCTATCCTCTTCTATCTCTTTGTCTGCTTCTCTGCACACATTATATCTCTCCTCCCCTTCTTTACATTCCTCTTGGCCCTCTTACCTATCTAAATACGCGTCTAACACTCGCCTTTGGCACCTTATTATTAACTCTTCCCCTTCTATAAACAACCGAACCAATTGCTATTCTGCCTTAGTTAGCTTGTTATCACACGCTCGTTTATCCCCTTCCTGCCCTATAATAATAGCCTCGCTCCACAATCCATCTCGCCCTGCCCTGTCGATTTCTTATGCGTAATCTAACATCGTCCGCGGCTAATCTATATAAATAATGCACTGGATGTTGGGTATATCCACCCCTATCCCTAATGCGCTCGTCCCTACAATTACCCGCTGTTTACCAGCCATAAAATCTATTAATATGCTTGCTTTGCCTACTACGTCGTAATAATACACGTTGCATGCCAACTGCTTTGCCAACTTCTTAACCTTTGGCACGAAATTGCTATATATCACTACCTTGCTAGTTTGGTACTATCTTAACTTCCGCCGCGCCATCTTTACTACAACGGCCTCTATATCCTCTTTTATTAACACCTTATCTACCTTAACTACCTAATATGCCACGTTCGTCTGTGTTGTCCTTGCTTAGAATATCTTAACCTAATCCCGCTTAAAATGCATCCATTAAAATAACTCGCCCTCCTCGCTTGGCGGCAACGTTGCTGTTAACAACACTATCTGCGTTTTGGCAGCTACTAACTTGCCTAACTACTGCATCTGCTTGCGAAACGTGTACTACCAGTTTAACACAATATGACACTTATTAATTATAATCCGGTCCAACTACCGCGTCGCCTACAACTAGTTTAAAAACGTCGCAAACTCCTCTCCCACCGCCAACTTAGGCGTCACTAACACTACCGCGGCTGCGTTAGGCAGACAGCATTCCTCCCACACTGCACACAATATCCCTAATAACTTGCACCACCGCATTATATCTTCCCGCAACGCAATTAACAGAATTATAACAATAGTAGTCCCGCCCTACTTTACCCACGCTGGCAACATAAATAATAAACTCTTCTCACCGCCTGTTAGCATCACAGCCACAATAGGGCTCTCGCCTACAATAATGGCGTTAATGGCTTCTTTCTACACGCTATAGAACTCCGCTGTCCTACTTATTATCTGCTTTAACTGCGCTGTTGTGTCTATCTTCCTTAATCGCCCCTATTAATTAATCCTTGCCTTGTCCGATTCGCTCTCAAACGGCGCTCTCTTCCGCTTCTTACTTATTGTCTCCTCCACGTTGGCTCAGAACCCTAAAAATCGATGCTAATCCGTGCTTAACATCCGGAACTACTATTGCTTATCTGCCACCGCCCCAGCTTGCTCTATAATCCCTCGCGCGTATATTAATTCTGCAACGTGCGCGGTATGTCCTGCCTACTTATTAGCAATTAACGCGCCTATATTCTCCTCATCCCACTCCTTATTCTTGTCTCCCTCTTCTGTCCAAAATGCTGCAGATCCACGTAAAAATCGCCAGCTCATGCTAATAGCAATCTCGCGGTACGCGGCAATTGTTAACTCCTATCCTATCTTAATCCGGCTCTCGCGCTTTAACGCCTCCCGCAACCTCTCTATTATCTACTTGCGTTTATTAGGGTCCGCTAGCTACATATATAACAACACGCTCTCCTTTTCCTATACTAACGCCTTTAACCGCTGCTAGAACAGCAACACTAACTATATATATAACACCACTAACTCGCCTACCTTGCGTAGTAAGTATTAATAAATAATCTTAATATCGCTACTAATATTGTATCCCTTGTGGTAACGCGTTATAAACACTACTATGCCGTCCTTAATAAATATATTACGGTGCCCCCCTTTTACAGTATTGCTATGCTAGACACTTATTATTTCTAGTCCTCTTACTGGCTATTTGCCTACAATATGCATTAACATAGCCAACTTCTTCTAGAACTCAATAATACGCCCTATATACCACTTAACAGCCTCTTAGTCTACCCCTAAACGCGTTCCTAGCTTTATAAACCTGTCCTAGATACTAGCATCTCTCCCTACCTGCTTAAACAACCACCTCTCTCTATCTACAGGCATGCGGGTGCGATAGTCCTTTAAAAAATTCCATTCAGGCCACTTATTAGTTAGGTTGTCTCGCATACTCTCCTATAGGACGCTAGGTATGGGATTAGCGACCTTGCTAGTGCCGAACATTAACTCCTCTACTAACAACCGCCAGCTTTTAATCGCTAACCTATACACTATACCGCGAAACTAGGCTATATTAAACTATAACCCCTTATACAACAACTCGTCCCCGCCCGTCCACTTAACATGGCCACGCGACATAGTGTTATAATGAATCTTTAACCCGTACGTCCGCAAATCCAATATCCACTGCATAGGTCCGTGGCTGCCTCGCACCATAAACTTGTCCATTATCTCCTGCACAAACTGCAGACACCCCTTGGGCCAGCGCAAGCGCAGGCGGCTGCTATCGCTCTCGTACGCGCTGTCGTTGTCGAACTCGTCCTTATTCTTATCCAACAGCTTAGATAACTCCAACGCCTATTGCACGACTATAAAACAGGCCACTTTAATAACAGCTAACAATATTAGCGGATACTGCTTAGGGCCCTTCCACCTATCCTCCTTAACGCCCAACACCGCTAACGCACACACTAACAGGCTATCGTACTTCTTACACATAATAGACTGGTTTAACAACGCAATGCAAAACTCCAAACACGCTTTCTAGAGTCTTGACAACTTCTTAGGCTTGCTAGACTTAGCACCTTCTGCCTAACTCTGCTTCTCCCTATCTTCTCCCTCCTCTATCGCCTTATCTGCGTCCTCTGTCTCCTTCTCTATCATCTTCTCATCTATATCTTCCGTCTCTTCCTCCGCATCTTCTTTGTCTACCTCCCCCTCTACCCCCCTTTCTGCCTATTAAACCAACACCTTCTATGCCTCCTACTGTTAGCGCGTAAACTGGTACTTTGGGCTCTTCTACGCATGCTCCTTCTACGTGCGTGCAAAAAACATTAACATCTACTACTATAGCCGCGCATACTTAATAATGGCATCCTTATCCATATACAGCTGCAATGGCTAAAACCGCGTCTAGTGCTTCTCTGTTCAAATGGCCTCTAACCGCACAAATACACTAATTTAGTTAATTACAGACGCCTGGCTAAACTGCGCCAACCTATCTATGGCCGCCCAAATTACTGCTTCCACCAGCTCTGCCGCCTCGTCTTTCCTAGGGTTGGCGTTGGCAACAGGCTCTTTAACGCACGCTAACAAATTGGGCCTCTCTATGCCCACTAAATATGGCAGCCACTACGTCCGCTCTAGCCACAGGTTTACTTTGTCTCTCTTGCTATCCTAAATAGTGTTCTGCGCCTGCTTCTTAATATTCTCCTACGCCTTAGTTATCTCTTCTCCTACTTGCGCCTATGCGGCCTTGCTATTAATAGAAATAGGTTCTAGGCCGCCTACTAAACCTTTATTAAGTGCGTGCACTTAGAAATACTGCGAACCATAGCGGCTGCTAAATAATTGCTAACAATACACACATGTGTATTCTTATTCTATCTGCGCTTACAATCCCTTCTCCTTAATTCGACTTAGTTGCCCGCGCTTCTTTCCCACTAACCATCCTTAGTAGTCTTTATGCTAATGTTTCTTTATACTCTTAATACTCTATAATACCCACTAACACTATTTTGGATTTAACTGGCATAATAACCTGTCTGCATATATAGGCAACTAGGAATGCGGCGCTACAATCTAACTTAGCGGCACGAACTTACTAGGGTACTGTATAATGCCTGCCTAGCTGCGAACCTCTAATCCTATCTTACTAGCGTCTTTGCGTTTAATCTTATACTGCTCCTACAAATGGCCCTTAATCTAATCTAGCCATACTGCGTACTAGCACTCCTTGCATATAGCTACCTAGTACTCTGCCAAATAGTTAAAATATCGACACGCTATGCTTGCTCTAGCCATGCTAACACGCTAGATTAATCTGCCCTGAATGTACTGTTCAACTTGCTAAACATATCTCTCTCTTTGCCTTAATTATAGTGGCTGGGCTCTGCGTTCCACTTAGTCCTAACTTTGGTGGTACACTGCCGATCCCCTTATTAATATAACCCTAACCTATAACACCTCTTCTGCCTACGCTCTACCACACAAGTTGGGTTTCTGCAAATCCTATAGATAGTGCAGCTTATTAGTGCAAAAAACATATCTAAGTTTAGAGCAAATCCGCCAACGGAAACTAAATCTACCCTACCTGTGAAATAATAATCTACCGTACCCCCTAATCTTAGAAATACACGCCGTACGCGTAGTTTGTGTTACTAACAAAGTAATCCACCCTTATAATAGTAGATTTAGCGCCCTGGGTTAGATTAACGTCTACTATAGGCCTTGTCGCTCCTACTCCTACTACTAGAATACTTACTGTGCCTCCTTGCCTCTTATCTTAACTATATCTATCTTATTATTATCGCTACTATCTTTGCTACTATTCTCTTTTATCTCTTTGTCTGCTTCTCTATATATATTACATCTCTCCTCCCCTTTTTTACATTCCTCTTAGCCCTCTCGCCCGTCTAAATACGCGTTTAACACTCGCCTTTAGCACCTTATTATTAACCCTTCCCCTTCTATAAACAACTAAACTAATTACTATTCTGCCTTAGTTGGCTTATTATCACACGCTTGTTTATCCCCTTCCTGCCCTATAATAATAGCCTCGCTCCGCAATCTATCTCGCCCTGCCCTGCCACTCTCTTGTGCGTAATCTAATATTGTCCGCGGCCAATCTATATAAATAATGCACCAGATGTTAGGTATATTCACTCCTATCCCTAATACGCTTGTCGCTATAATTACCCGCTATTTGCCAGCTATAAAATCTATTAACATACTTACTTTGCCTATCGCGTTATAATAATACGCGTTATATACTAACTTCTTTGCTAACTTCTTAACCTTTGGCATAGAATTACTGTATATTACTACCTTGCTAGTTTGGTACTATCTTAACTTCCGCCGCGCCATCTTTACTATAATAGCCTCTATATCCTCTTTTATTAACGCCTTGTCTACCTTAACTACCTAATATGCCACGTTTGTCTGTGTTGTCCTTGCTTAGAATATCTTAACCTAATCCCACTTAAAATGTATCTGTTAAAACAACTTGCCCTCCTCGCTTAGCGGCAACGTTATTATTAACAACACTATCTACATTTTGGCAACTACTAACTTGCCTAACTAGTGTATCTACTTGCGAAATGTGTACCGCTAGTTTAACACAATATAACACTTATTAATTATAATTTAGTCTAACTACTACGTCGCCTATAACTAGTTTAAAAATATCGCAAACTTCTCTTCTACCGCTAACTTAGGCGTTACCAACACTACCGCGACTGCGTTAGGTAGACGGCGTCCCTTCCACGCTGCATATAATATCCTTAACAACTTATACTATTACATTATATCTTCCTATAACGTAATTAACGAAATTACAATAATAGTAGTCCTGCCCTACTTTGCCCACGCTAGCAACATAAATAATAAACTCTTCCTACCGCCTGTTAGCATTATGCCCATAATAGGGCTCTCGCCTGCGATAATAGTGTTAATGGCTTCTTTCTGCACGCTATAGAACTCTACTATCCTGCTTATTATCTGCTTTAACTGCGCTATTATATCCATCTTCCTTAATCGCCCCTATTAATTAATTCTCACCTTGTCCGCTTCGCTCTTAAACAGCACTCTCTTCTACTTCTTACTTGTTATCTCCTCTATATTAGCTTAAAACTCTAAAAATTAATGCCAATCTGTGCTCAACGTCCAGAACTGCTATTGCTTATTTGCCACCACCCTAGCTTACTCTATAATCCCTCGCGCGTATATTAATCCTGCAACATGCGCAGTATGTCCTGCCTACTTATTGGCAATCGAAGCGCCTATATTCTCCTTATCCTACTCCTTATTCTTATCTCTCTCTTCTATCTAAAATGCTGCGGATCCACGTAAAAATCGCCAGCTTATACTAATAGCAATCTCGCAGTATACAGCAATTATTAACTTCTATCCTATCTTAATCTAGCTCTCGCGCTTTAACGCCTCCCGTAACCTCTCTATTATCTACTTACGTCTATTAGGGTCCGCTAGCCACATATGTGACGACACGCTCTCCTTTTCCCATACTAACGCCTCTAACCGCTACTAGAACGGCAACACTAACTATATATACAACACCACTAACTCGCCTACTTCGCGCGGTAAATATTAATAAATAATCTTAATGTCGCTGCTAATATTATATCCCTTATAGTAACGCGTTATAAACACCACTATGCTGTCCTTAATAAATATATTGCGGTGCCCCCCTTTTATAGTATTGCTATGCTAGACGCTTATTATTTCTAGTCCTCTTACTGGCTGTTTGCCTGCGATGTGCATTAATATAGCCAACTTTTTCTAGAACTTAATAATGCGCCCTATATACCGCTTAACAGCCTTTTAGTCTACTCCTAAACGCGTTCCTAGCTTTATAAACCTGTCCTAGATACTAGTATCTCTTCCTACCTACTTAAACAACCACCTCTTTTTATCTATAGGCATGCGGGTGCAATAGTCCTTTAAAAAATTCTATCTAGGCTGCTTGTTAGTTAGGTTGTCTCGCATACTCTCCTATAGGACGCTAGGTATAGGATTGGCGGCCTTGCTAGTGCTAAATATTAACTCCTCCACCAACAACCGCCGGCTTTTAATCGCCAACCTGTGCACTATACTACAGAACTAGGCCATGTTAAACTGCAACCCCTTGTACAACAACTCGTCCCTGCCCATCCACTTAACATGGCCGCGCGACGTGGTGTTGTAATGAATCTTCAACCCGTACGTCACGCAAATCCAATATCTACTGCATAGGTCCATAGCTGCCTCGCACTATAAACTTGTCTATTATCTCCTGCACAAACTGCAAACACCCCTTAGGCCGGCGCGGGCGCAGGCGGCTGCTGTCGCTCTCATACGCGCTGTCGTCGTCGAACTCGTCCTTGTTCTTGTCTAATGGCTTGGATAACTCCAACGCCTGTTGCACGACCATAAAATGGGCCACTTTAATAACTGCTAACAATATCGGCGGATACTGCTTAGGGCCCTTCCACCTATTCTCCTTAACGCCCAACACTGCCAACGCACACACTAACGGGCTGTCGTACTCCTTGCGCATAATATACTAGTTTAACAACGCGATACAAAACTCTAAACACGCTTTCTAGAGTCTTGACAACTTCTTAGGCTTGCTGGACTCGGCACCTTCTGCCTGACTCTGCTCCTCCCCGGCTTCTCCCTCTTCCATCTCCTCCATCATCTCCTCATCTATATCTCCCGTCTCTTCCTCCACATCTTCTTCGTCTACCTCCTCCCCTTCTACCCCCCTTTCTGCCTATCGGACCAACGCCTCCCATGCCTCCTACTATTGGCGCGTGAACTGGTACTTTAGGCTCTTCCACGCATGCTCCTTCTGCGTGCGTGCAAAAAACATTAACATCTGCTGCCACAGCCGCGCATGCTTGATAATGGCATCCTTGTCCATATA
Organism: Laburnicola sp. R22_1; assembly: GCA_014281115.1. Classification (NCBI taxonomy): domain Eukaryota; kingdom Fungi; phylum Ascomycota; class Dothideomycetes; order Pleosporales; family Didymosphaeriaceae; genus Laburnicola; species Laburnicola sp. R22_1. The sequence goes on from JACONQ010000014.1 coordinate 43,529, forward strand.
CGGCTGCAATAGCTAGAACCGCATCTAGTGCTTCTCTGTTTGAATGGCCTCTAACCGCACAAACACGCTAATTTGGTTAATTACGGACGCCTAGCTAAACCGCGCCAACCTATCTATAGCCGCCCAAATTACTGCTTCCACTAGCTCTGCTGCCTTGTCTTTCCTAGGGTCGGCGTTAGCAATAGGCTCTTTAACGCACGCCAACAAATCGGGCCTCTCTATGCCTACTAAATATGGCAGCCACTGCGTCTGCTCTAGCCACAGGTTCACTTTGTCTCTCTCGCTATCCTGGATAGTGTTCTGCGCCTGCTTCTTAATGTTCTCCTACGCCTTAGTTATCTCTTCTCCTACTCGCGCCTATGCGGCCTTGCTGTTAATAGGAACGGGTTCTAGGCCGCCTACTAAACCTTTGTTAAGTGCGTGCACTTAGAAATACTGCGAACCATAGCGGCTGCCAAATAATCGCTAACAATACACACGCGTGTATCCTTGTTCTATCTGCGCTTGCAATCCCTTCTCCTTAATTCGACTTAGTCGCCCGCGCTTCTTTCCCACCAACCATTCTTAGTGGTCTTTATGCCAATGTTTCTTTATGCTCTTAATACTCTGTAATACCCGCTGACACTGTCTTGGATTTAACTAGCATAATAACCTGTCTGCATATATAGGCAACTGGGGATGCGGCGCTACAATCTGGCTTGGCGGCACGAACTCACTGGGGTACTGTATGATGCCTGCCCAGCTGCGGACCTCTGATCCTATCTCGCTGGCGTCTTTGCGTTTAATCTTGTGCTGCTCCTGCAAATGGCCCTTAATCTGACCCGGCCATACTCACAATTGTCAACAATCAAATCAAGCCAAATCTTCGCGCGGATTTAATTTGATTTGTCGATAGGTGACGTTATGCTGGATTTGGAGGATTTGATAGTATTATAGATTTGATAGATTTGATAGATTTGCAAATATGTAATATACTGAAATCTTCTCTTTGTACTATGATTACTATGTAGAATCGTCCCACTGGCATACGCCATACAAACTGTCAACAGCAGAGTCAGTTAATGTACTTTCATCAATCTCGTCGTCAGCATCTATCAAACCTGCTCCCATCCACCTCCGCACACACTGTAGAGCTGCTAGCAAGTTAGCTCCAATTTTGCGACGTCGTGGCTCCAACAGATCACTAAGCTTGCTGAAAAGTCGCTCACACTCACAGCTAGAGGCGGGTATAGTTATTATATTAAGCGCCAGCTGCGCCAACGCTGGGTACTTGCCGCGTAGGTTAAGCTAATAACGTACTGGGTTACCTTGTTGATTGAAATCTTCGCGACTCCAACGCGGCTTGTTGGCACGCCAGCGCTCGTACTCATCGCTATAGTCTGCCTCGTCGTCGCTCTCTGCCTCGATTATAGCGTTAATGGCGTCGTTAATCACGTTTGTGTGTGACTTTGTAGGCTTCGGCTGCGGACAAGGAGCTGGGCGATGGTTATAGAGGCGCCAGAGTTGCTGGGAAGCAGCATCAGCCGCTGCCAATCGAGCTGGGTCGTTGGCCCATGCTACTTTGCAGTAGTTGCGATAGCGGGGATGGAGTACGATTGCAGCGTAGTAGGCGGGGGAGTCGCTTAGTTTGCTGTAGTAAAGCTTTAGTTTAGCGACAGCGGCGCGTAAGTTAATAGCCATGTGGTCTTCTGGTGCGTCTAGCTGCTCGAAATCAACGCTCTCCTAAGTAACTAAGCGCTCTTCGAAAGCAGCGATCAGGTGTTCAAAAGTAGGTATAATCTCGTAGATAGCGCCAAAGCGACCGTTGAGCTTATACTGCTTCTTCCCACGCCCCTCCAGCCGCTCAGTGGCTACTTTCAGCGGCCGAAGAACATCCACGTAGTCAATTATCACCGCCCAGTCTGCAGCTGTGAGGCCGTCCGATCGCATCCACGCCGGCGCAGATGACAGCTTGTTGCCATTATCGCGCGCAGCCTTATCGGCATCAGCTGTCTTCTTAATGTGATGGTTTGCGTAAGCCGTAATAGGTTGTTTAAGAATAATGCCTCGCTCAAAAGCAGCGCAATAGCTGTTCTAGCGGGTGACGCAGGCCTTGACTACGGCTAGCAGTAAATCGTTGTTGTTGGTGGGGTCTTCGTCATGCGCGAGGTGCTGGAAACGGGCAAAGCTGGAGTGCTGCTTCGGCGTACTGATGTAGTTGATAATGTCTAGGAACACGCCTAGAGGACCTAGCCGTCGCCATTCAGCCATAAACTTCTCCTCATCTTTCTTATGCCTTGGGTCGTTATCGTACGCGTCTTTATCCTTGCCAAACATAAAAGTTTGGCCGACTAAGTTGAGAGTATGGGGACCGCAACGGAGCCGCTGCCAAGACGATAAAAACCTATGCCTTTGAGCCAGGTACTCGATAGCCACATTGTTGCTTGCAGCGTTATCTAACACAAAGTAACCCAGCTTCTGCGGCGTTATACCGAACGACGATAGCGTCTTGTCAACGCACTCCCTAATTGCCTCGCCGCTGTAGACGCCTGTGAGCTGCGGCAGCGCCATAGGCAAGTCCATAATCTTCCCTTGGTGTTGACGTAGTGAGCAACAACACCAAAGAAGCCACGTTTGCCGCCTTTGGTAGTCTAGCCGTCAAAGCTTATGTGGACTTTGCTAACTGCAGTTGACAGCTCAGCTTTAACAATCGGCTTCAAATGATTGTACAGTCTTATTACGAACCTTGCAACACTATTGTGGCTCGCCCACAGCGCTTCTTCAGCAGCTGGGTTGGCGAAACGAAGCATGCGCCTAAAGCTCTCGGTCTCAAACTCGCGCAATGGGTGGTTGTTTTCAACAAGCCAGGTCACAGCAGCAAGCCGAAAAGCCTGTACGTCAAAGTTACCCAGCTCATTGACAACCTCTTGGCTAACCTCCACACCCTTCTTCAGCGCGTCAGTTATAGTCTGTTGACCTCCAGGCAGCTTCGGCAGCTGCTTCCCGCGCAGGGTTATGCGATGGCCGCGCTTGTTCATACCCAGGTGCTTTGCGGCCGAGCTTGTAGCTGTTGACACCTTAACGATGCCGCCAGTAACGGTGTTGTTGTGACACCAACGGCACACAAAATAGGTACGTTCTGGCTAACCTGCGCTTACTTCTGCAGCAGTCCTTCGCAAGGCGACGCGGTAGCCGTGCTTAAAGACCCAGCTCTTCTTGCCTATAAGAGTGCGCGATGGCTTCTCAAAACGCCGCAGCTTGCTCCAATCAATGCCTTCAAAGTCATCAACAAAGCGCGCGTCGAAACCGCCCAGCTCCTCCCTACTACCCTCCTCTACAGTAGTCACCATAGCTGCCTTTGATGCCGCAGCCGCCGCAGCGATCGCGGGCTGAGACTCCAGCAACTGCAACTCCCATAGCCGCTCGGGCGCTCCTATAACCTGCCCAACAAGCGGGTCAACAGCCACCTCAACGGCTACCTCAACAGTGACTTCGGCGGGTATACTTAGGAATAGCGGCGACGGCGGCGCAGCTAGCTGCGTTTTAGGTAACTTAATCGGCTAGCTGGTAGTGCCGCAAGGCAGCTTATCTCCCTCTAAGGCCTTCTGTGTGAGGACTCAGCGACGTTTGGGGCGGCTATTGTTAACGTTAGCAGATACAGCAGCGGGTCGATCGTTATTGACAGCGCGTTTGGGAGCCATCGTTGGGCCTGGAGGTAAGCAGAGGCAGCAAAAGTAAGCGCTGAGCTACTAACAATAGCCGCTATAACAATAAAAGTATACCGTTTTAATAGCGACAATAGCAATCGGCAACAGAAGCAGCGCGATGGGATGGCTGAGTACGCGACGATTGACAGCTAGGGACGCGTTGACAGCCCCGTACTAGTAAGTTAAGCCAATTACAACACTAGGAAAATCACGACCCTTGCACATCTACAAGGCCTACAGCTACAGCTATATAATAACATTAAATCTTCCAAATCTACAAATCAAATCCATCTCTAAGGTTTGATTTACAGCCAAAATTATCCAGGCGGACTTGAACTGATTGATTTGCAGATTTGGTTGCCGAAAAAACGAGATTTCCAAGTATACTTGATTGTTGACATATGTGGCCATACTGCGTACTGGCACTCCTTGCACATAGCTACCTAGTACTTTGCCAAATGGTTGAAATATCGACACGCCATGCTTGCTCCGGCTATGCTGACACGCTGGATTAATCTGCCCTGAACGTACTGTTCAACTTGCTATACATGTCTCTCTCTTCGCCTTAATTATAGTGGCTGGGCTCTGCGTTCCGCTTGGTCCGAACTTCGGTGGTACAGTGTCCGTGCGCGTAATGCGCATGTTCGCGTAATGCGCACCCTTTTACTAGGAAAGAAAAGAAAATAAGTAACTTTAAAGCTATATAAGTCTTTAACTACTTTTTCTTTTTAAAAGCTTCCTTAACTAAAGTTATATAAAAACACCATCTCTATAACTCTAGGATTTTAGTTTTCTAATAATAAATAGTTTTAAGAAAAAGTATAAAAGTACTAAAACTTAAGTCTCTAAAATTTAAAAGTGATATTTTTTTAAGAGTAAAGTATACTTTTTAAAATATATTTTATATTAGGACTTTTTTTATAAATAGCTACTTAAAAAGATAGATTATCTTTCCTAAATTTTATATTTAAAAAGATAAAAAGATAATATAACTTCCTAATTAATAATTTTATTAAAAAGAACTTAATATAAAATATATTTTAAATAATATACTTTACTTATAAAAATATCACTTTTAAATTTTAGAGACTTAAGTTTTAGTACTTTTATACTTTTTTCTTAAAACTATTTATTATTAGAAAACTAAAATCCTAGAGTTATAGAGATGGTGTTTTTATATAACTTTAGTTAAGGAAGCTTTTAAAAAGAAAAAGTAGTTAAAGACTTATATAGCTTTAAAGTTACTTATTTTCTTTTCTTTTCCTAGTAAAAGGGTGCGCATTACGCGAACATGCGCATTACGCGCACGGACACTGTACACTGCCGATCCCCTCATTAACATAACCCTAACCTACAACACCTCTTCTGCCTACGCTCTGCCACGCAAGTTGGGTTTCTGCAAATCCTGCAGATGGTGCAGCTTATTAGTGCAAAAACATGTCTAAGTTTGGAGCAAATTCGCCAACGGAAACTAAATCTACCCTACCTGTGAAATAATAATCTACTGTACCCCTAATCTTAGAAATACACGCCGTACGCGTAGTTTGTGTTACTAATAAAGTAATCCACCCTTATAACGGTAGATTTAGCGCCCTGGGTTAGATTTCTCCATAACGCTTTTATAATTGCCATTGTGTACACATAGATTTAAGCGCTGCAGCTGCTGTAACTATAGTAGCTGTCTCTAAAGCGCTTACTATAGTAGATCTTTGCTGCTAAGCTCCTGCAGCCTTAGCTGCGCGTATAGCCTCTACGATAGTCTCTACCTCTGCAAAGCGTCGATTTGGGTCTATTTGAACGCGCTTTCGAGGACGCTGAGAGCTAGTAGTCTGTAGATGATACTCAAGGCGTCTTTTCTCTGATTCTAGCCCTGCAGCTCTAGCATTTGCAGCTGCTAGAGCCTTACCTGCTTTCTGTAGGAGTAGCTGGGTCCTACAACCTAGATTCTCAACGCTCTGGACGTCGCGCTGCGCTATATAGAGATCGCGAGGGCCTTAAGGGGTCAAGAGGAAGCTCTGAGGCTGCTGCTGAGGCTGCTGCTAATGCGTAGGCGTAGTAGGCCTCTGGGAGACTTGCGACGAGCTGAGCACGTGATTGATGTTAAATGGGCAGATACTAGCAGCCTGCCAGCCAGCTCGAATCACACGCTCTGTGAAGCCTTCCTCTCTAGCTTGATAATAGCAGGCAATAAAGCGCTCCTTCTTAATAGGTGCGGCGTCGTTAAGCGATGCAAGCTCCTGGATCTGGCGTTGGTAACTAGACTTGATAATAGAGAAAGGGGCGAGATCTAGAGGCTGTAGGACGTGCGAGGTATGCGCAGGTAGGTATAGAAGCTCTATTCGATGCTGTTTACAGAGCCATAGGAACTCTATATTAATGTGGCTGCTGTGGCCGTTAAGGATAAGAAGGCGGTACTAGCCATTACCTATAGCCGTCTCAGGTATAAATATGCGCTGCAGCCACTCAACACCTATTGCTTTCGATATTCATCCGTTCTCTAAGGTTGTATACAGCCAGCTAGGTACGTAGGACAATAGGAACCAGGTAGTTTGTAGGCTCTGGCCTTTGAAGATGACTGCGCAGCGTAGTTTCCGCCCTATTGCTGACACACACTTACTTATAGAGACCCACTCGCGATTCTCTGGAGACTAAATATAAGCCTTCTTTTTCTAACTACTAGAGAGTACTCTAGTGTTTGTACATACTCCTAGAGCAACGCCAGTCTTATCTATATTGTATGTATTCTCTGCCTGTATGTTAAGCTGCTGTTAAGTCTGCTTATAGCGCTCTAGGAACGCGCGCAACTGCTCTGGAGTCGCTGCATTAGCTCTCTAAGCCTCAAGCTTTCTACCAATAACTAAGGCGACGCGTAGCTGTCGCTTAATAAAGTGTGAGAGCCAGAGTTTACTAATAGGCTAACTATCGCCGTTTATACGTAGGATTTAATTAGCCATTTCTTGAGCGCGAGCGTGTGAGGGAGGGCAGGCGCGTGCGTCTTCTTCGAGGATCCAGTCTACTAGGAAGTCCTCTTATAGAGGAGTTAGCTGCTGCTAATGCTAATGGCTGAGCGCACTATTTGTTGCGCCATTAAGACAGTTGCGTAGTGTAGACTTAGGAACCCCGTACGCCTTAGCTGCAGCCCTTTAGCTAGAAAAAATACCTATAGAGAGATTAGAAAGAGCTCGCGATATAGTAGTCTCACGAGCATCCATTGTTGCAGAGCGTTGTAGAGAAATCTAACGTGTTTTGTGTAGGTGTCGCGTTTTGGTAAGGTGCGCAGGAACCCTATGTGCGCAGGAACTATGTGCGCTAGCTTACAGTACCGGTACCGGTATATCGCGACCTTGCCCCTCTTATACCTGCGCAACTTCTGCCACACCACGCCCAACACTATCTCCTCCACCTCCTTCTTTCTAGCTGCCCTCCCTACCTTAATCACCTAGTATGCCACGTTCGTCCGCGCCGTCTCTGCACAGAATACCTTAACCTGGTCGGGATTAAAATGCATCCGCTGGAATAACTTGTTCTCTTTGCTAGGCGGTAACGTCGCTATTAACAACACTATCTGCGTCTTAGCAGCAACTAACTTGCCTAACTGCTGTATCTGTTTACGGAACGTGTACCGCTGGTTTAACACAATGTGGCACTTATTAATTACAATCTGGTCTAACTACTATATTACTCTTAAACAGTTTATGAATGTTGCAAACTCCTGCGTAACCACTAACTTAGGCGTCACTAACACTATAGTGGCTACGTTGGGTGGGCGCCAGCTCTCCCACTCTGCACATAATATTCTTAACTTCCTGCACTACCGCTTTATGTCGCCTCGCAACGCGATTAATGGGACAACGACAATAGTAGTGCCGCCCTGCTCTGCCCACGCCGGCAATATAAACAATATGCTCTTGCCTGCCCCCATTAGTATTACCGCCACAACTAGGCTCTCTCTAGCCACAATGGCTTTGATGGCTTCTTTCTGCACACTTCGAAACGTCGCTGTCTTGCCTGTTATTTGTTGCAGCTGCTTAGCGGTGTCTATCTTCCTTAATCGCCCCTATTAATTAATTCTAGCCTCGTCTGCCTCGCTTTTAAACGGCGCCCTCTTCCGCTTCTTGCACCCATTGTCCTTCTTGGCGTCTGGCGGGAACCCCAAAAATTGATGTTAATCTATACTTAACATCCAGAACTGCTACTGCCTATCTGCCATGGCCTTAGCCTACTCTATAATACCTTGTGCGTATATTAACCCCGCTACGTGCGCCATGTGCCCTGCCTGCAAATCTGTAATTATGGCTGCTATATTCTCTTTGTTCCACGCGTTATTCTTGTCGCCCTTCTCTGGCTAAAACGCTGTGGACCCGCGCAAAAACCATTAACTAATCCTAATAGCAATCTCGCGGTATGCCGCAATCGCCAACAGCTGGCCCAACCCAACGCTAGTCTCGCGCTTTAACGCCTCCCGCAATCTATTGGTTGTTCACTTGCGCCCACTCAGATTGGCTAGCCATATGTGCGATAAAATGGCCTCCTTTTCCCACACTATCGCCTCTATCTGCTGCTAGAATAGCAACACCAACCATATATAATACACTAACAACTCGCTAACCTTGCGCAGCAAATATTGGTGGATAATCTTAACATTGCCGCTAATAGTATAACCCTTGTGGTATCTTGTTATAAACACCACCTTGCTGTCCTTGATAAATATATTGCAGTGCGCCCCTTTGGCTGTGTTGCTGTGCCGGATGCTTATGATCTCTGGCCCTCTTGCCAGCTGTCCGCCCGTGATGTGCATTAACACAATTAACTTCTCTTAAAATATAACCACCTAGTCTATATACCGCTTGACCTCTTGCTAGTTAATACCTAAATAGGTGCCTGGCTTTATAAACTGGTTCCTAATCTGGGCGTCCTAACTAACCTGCTCAAACAACCACCACTCTCTGTCCACGGGCATACGGGTGCGCTAGTCTTTTAAAAAAATTTACCTAGGCCGCTTATTAGTCGGATTATCGCGCAAACTCGCCCACAGGATGCTGGGGACAGGTTCGGCGGACAGGCTGTTGCTAAACAACAAATCCTCTATTAACAACCGCCAGCTCGCGGCTGCTAACCTGTGCACTATGCTGCGGAACTAGGCCATGTTAAACTGCAACTCCTTGTACAACAACTCATCCTGCCCTATCCACTTAATATGACCGCGTAATGTTGTATTGTAATAGATCTTTAGCCCATACGTCCGCAAATCTAATATCTACTGCATGGGCCTGTGGCTGCTGCGCACTATAAACTTGTCTATTATCTGCTAGACCTGCTGCAAACACCCTTTGGGCCGGCGTTGCCACAGGGTGCTATCACTATCACTCTTGTATGCGCTGTCGCTGTTGATATTGTCTCCTGCAAATAGGTCTAATAACTCCAATGCTTGCTGCACGACTATAAACCAGGCGACCTTAATAACAGCTGACAAAATAGGCGGGTACTGCTTAGCGCCTTTCCACCCATCCTCCTTAACCCCCAACACAGCTAATGCACACACTAATAGGCTGTTGTACTCTTTGTAGGTAATGGACTAGCTTAATAATGCGATGCAAAACGCCAAACACACTTTCTTAATACTTAATAACGTTTCTAGCTCATCGCCCAACGCACCTCCCTTTGCTTAATCCTAGTTGTCGGCCTCTATCTCTCCCACCACACTGTCTGCGTTATCCGTTATCTCCTTGTCCGTATCTTTGTCTTCTGTCTCTTCTGCCTCTTCTTCTTCTTCTTTCTTCTCCTCTTCTGTCGCTCCTCTGGCCTCTTCACTAACGCCTTCCACGCCTCGCGCTGCCGCTTAGTGAATTAGTACTTAGGGCTCTTCCATACGTGCTCTTACTGCGTTTGCCAAAAAAACATTAATATCTGCTTCTACAGCTGGGCATGCTCGCTAATCAACTTCTTGTCCATATACAGCTGCAATGGCTAGAACCGCGTCTGGTGCTTCTTAGTCTAGATGGCCTCTAACCTTACAAACACCCCTATGCGGTAAATAACAAACGCCTGGCTGAACTGCGCTAATCCGTCCATAGCCTCCCACATGGCTGCTGCGATAGGTTCCTCTTCGGCTTTAGGCTCCTCTACGCTCGCCAACAATTTAGGCCGCTCTATGCCTACTAAATACAGCATCTATCCTGTCCGCTCTAGCCACAGGTTCACCTCATCTCACGCGCTGTCCTGGATCGTCGTCTCTGCCCACTTCTGCACGTTGGCCCACGCCTCATCCATATTCCTACTAACCCTCGCCCACCCTGTCTCGCCGTCTATGGGTTTGGGGGTGGACTCGGGCTAGTAGACCTTAAAATATCGCGCACCAGTGCCCTAGACAAAAAATCGCTAGCAATGGATGCGTCTGTAATCCTGATCGCTGCGTAACTATATGCCTTTCTGCTCTATTCGACTTGGGCGGCCGCGCTTATCTGCTGCGGACCAATCGTGGATTGTTTGCCAATGGTTCTTTACAGTACAGATGGTACAAAACACTTGGTGGCATTAATCTGGGTCTAATTGGCACATTAAACCGTCTGTATACACTGGCAATTGGCTAATAGGCTCGATGACTTAATGGGGCACCTCTAGCTCGCTCGCGTACTAGATCACGCCAGCCTAACTACTAAGCTCAGCTGTTGCCAACTCGGCTTGCTTGCTGTTAACTTAGTGGATACGCTGTAAATGGTTCTTTGCTTGGCTAGACAAAATGCCGTGCCTACATTCTTTGCAAACCGCTAATGAATATTTAGGTAAATGCTTAAAATACTCGCCTACAACGCCGCTCTCTATTATAACGGAAAATTCAACACTGCTGTGGCGGTTACTATAATAGGTTATGGGCGCAATAGGTTATAGGATACTAAATGAATTCCTAGAACGGGTTATGGGCAGTGAAACGGATTACAGGTTGCTAAATGGGTTACAGGTCGCTTAATAGGTTATAAGTCGCTAAACGGGTTATAGGTTGCGCAATGGGTTACAGGTCGCTAAACAGGTTATGGGCGCTACGGCGCGTTACTAGGCCTTATAACAGGTTATGGGTTGATGTAACGCGTTACTTTGATAAACGGCTGCGCGGGTTGCTGCTGCTAGTCGCTGTATGGGTTATGGGTTGTGGACTAGATTGCTGGCTGCAATATGGGTACGCTTTTATACTAGCAATTAAATGTATATTTTTGTGGCTATCTGTGCCCTGCCTATCGCGTTATATAAACATTTCGACTTCTAGAATCCTTTACAACGCGACGCGTCTTAGCTTTTAGTGTTCTATCCTCCTTATCTTAGAATTGCCGCCCTAGGATAGAGCCTAAAGTCTAGGAGGCATTAGTCTCTGCCATTATATCCCTTTCCCAAGATATTAATGTAGAACCGCCTTCTGCGCAATAGAGCTGTCAAGAAACTCCGCGCAGATTGCTATCCCCTTCCTCTACTACCTTATCTCCTAAACGCCAGTAACTAGACTCTACAACCAAATCCCCATCTCCTACCCTAGTGCCAGATGCAAAACCCGCGCTCGCGAAGCCAGCTAAGTATATTTCTAAGGTCTCTAATAACAATTATCGTGCAGAATGGGAATAGGAGAAGAAGTAACTCAAGGAAGCCTAGCGGCGAAAACACCGCAGCGGACTCCTCGAGCTGGTAGAGTTAGCTAGGGCAGAAGAGAAATTTGCGTACAACGCCATCAAGGTAGAGAACCATGCCCAAATCGCATGGGTGATTAAGCAGCCTGCCAGAAAAGGCAGCGACTTCTACTAGGAGATCACATCGCCCTACTACACCGCTTCTAACATGCTGACTAAGGCTCGTGCGGTAGGCAATCCATTAACCTGGCAGAACGTTACCGTCTTCCTGCAGACCTGGCGGGACTGTGGGACGCCTGTTCCTAAACACACTTTAGCCATTACTAGCACCGCCATATTAACGTAGGTTACTATAGCGCCGCCACGCGGTTCAGATCGCGCCTTTTAGCATGCCTAGCACATAAGCTGGGTCTGTAAGCTGCGTGTCAAAGTTATAGCCATTAAGTATCGCTAGGCCATAGCATTCCTTGGTTGTGCCTACGCGAAGAAGGCATCCTAGTTAGGGATTAATAAGACGGGCTTTAGACACGCTAAAACCCAGGCTATTAACACGCTGCGCAAGCTTGTTAACCTAGCAGGCGCACCTAAGGGAAGAAGGGCGTTCTAAAGACAGCTAAATATAGCTAGTTGCTGGTATCAGCTCGCGGAAACGCTAGGCTGGGGCAGCCTCTGCCTAATGCCCAAAAACGTCACAAACATATGGGTAAGAAACTGCGCAACTAACGCGTGGCCACTCTAGCTGCAGCTAATCTAGCGTGTAAATCCCAACGCCTGCGCTGCGAGCAAAGCCCTGAATACATGGATTAGGAAGGACAGTTTAAATAGCGGTGCCATCTAGGGCCAGGAGAAGCTCTATATTAAGCAGAATGGCGCCGCTTGCAAGATCGAGGAGGTGGTTAATAGTGACGATAAGGAGAGTAGCGACAAAGAGCCTACGCAGTCGAGGAGTTTCTCGCGACGCCTACAACAGCTAACCCTACTCGAGTTGATAAGGCTGTAGTAGGCTGTTTAGTTCTAGAATAATTAGCATGTATAGCATAAATAGGAGTTGTTTATTGGAAATTGCACTAAGCCCTCGCTTCTTTTTAATATATGTTCTGTGCCATGTCTATGCGCAATTGCACCTAGGGCTAGGTGGAATAGTTGGGCGTTTACAGCGCGTCTAACTCACCCCATCAACCCTAACGCGTAACCCTAACCACATTAACCCCATCAATTAGTATCATGCAAATCATATAGAAGGTGCACCTCGGTCTCTTCTTTCACATACTCGAATTTCAGGAGAATTAATGCGCGGGATCCTTAATGGTCCGACCCTCAAAGTTGCCAAGTGGTCCTTCTTTTTACAGGGGTGGATGCTATAAAATACCCGCACCCTGTACAGTTTAGAACATAGGGTCAAATGGTATTAGGGTTTGTACCATTTAGAGCCCTGGGTTAGATATCTTTGTACAACAACTTACCGAATTCGGCCACTCAACGCACAGACCCCACTCAACGCACAGTTTGAGGATAGCCACCACTATTACTTTTGAAGCTGCAGAGCTCTATATATATCGTAAAATCACTAGATTTTTTAGAGTAGCATTTGCAGAAGCTTGATAAATCGATTGGCAACGATAAACTACGTGTGATACCTCTGTGGGAGGCGTACTTTGCGAGTGCGCGTTGATGGGCTGGATGCCTCCACCACCCCTTTAATAACTAATAGATCCTTAACATCAACCTCTAGATCCTTAATAACATGAGCAGGAGGTGCAGGAGCCTCGAGGCTACGCGCCTTACCCTTTTTGGCCAATTGTATATTAGTCCTGAGTTGCTTTTTAGCTGCGCGCGCAAGTAGATCTTCTTCGCGCTCTGCCGCCTTCCTTTGCTGTTCTTGCAACCTAACCTCTTTTGCAGCTATCCTTTTCTGCGCCCTCTGCTTAAGCATAGCCTATTTCTCCTGCTTTTTCTGCTCCTTAGCTAGCTTGTCGCGCTCCTTCTGGTGTTGTAGTTCTTCTGCTTTGGCGTCTTTTTCAGCCTGGCGATTGCGGGCAGCCTTAACTTTTGATGGCGACTAGAAGACAGCGCCGCCAGCATAATTCTTAGAGGGTTTAAGTAGTAATGCCTTGCTACGCTTACGGCGCTTCTTCTTATTAAAAAGGGCATCTCTAAGGCGATCGTTTTTGTGCTAGACAAGCTGTTTCTGAGTCGCTATTACGTGTATTGTGTAAGATAGCTGCGAGACGCGTTTATTATTAAGATCCTTAACTACCTATTGTAGAAGTCCTTCAGTTTTACGCCAATCGCTTGCAGAGAGTACTGACAACGTGCTATCGCTGCTTAATGGCCTCTTAGGCTCTAGATCCTTAAATTTCTTTAATATAGCGTTGCTATTTAGCGAAGAGATGCTAGTAACTTTGAAGACGTTAATGATTGTTTCTTTGGCGAATGCAACTCTATATGCCTTATAGAAGAAGCGGAAGAAGTCGCGCTTAGTAATAGATGTGAGTCCTTGGCTGTTGTACATGAATTCGGAGAGCTCTTTTGTATATGCAGCTGAAAGAGGCTTAAAAAGGCAGACATCTAGAGGCTGTAGCGTATGAGTTAAATACAGTGGGTAGATAGCTAGGAGGATTCGATTTTAATTGCAGAACTTAATAAACTCCATAGTAACGTGTAAGCCATGCCTATTAAGAATTAGGAGTCAATAGTCGCGCTTTGCCTTCTTCTTAGTCTCCTCTTGAAAGCACCTCTTAAGCCAGGCAATCCTAAGTTCGTTGTTTGTCCATCCAGATAGTGATGAGGCGAAAAAGGCCTAGTGCTCTTAAGGATTGAAATCTTGTAGCTATATGTCCTAGATATTGCCAGAAGCCGCCTAATATATTAGGGCAGGTTTAAGAGAGCTGCTGTCGGCGCATATACAAGCTATTGTTGTTATCCACTCTCTATTGCCGTTCTAGAGTACCTACTTAACGCCTCCTTGCTTATATCGCTGTCAAGAGAACACGCGCTTCATTTTTGACACTACCCCAATTAAGAAGCCCTTCTTATCCATATTGTATATATTTAACAGTGCGATATTGTACTGCTTAATCTTATCGTCTAAAAGCTTGAAATAGAGGGCGTATTTGAAGGCTGAATCGGCTTTGTAGCGCTGGCTATCAATGCCAGATGTCTATCGCGATATAAGGTCAATTTGATGCCGCGCAATATAGCGATTAACCTAGTGATTTCCTGGCTCTTAATGTGCTATTTCTCCAGCGAAATTTCGTATTATCTCTCTTGTAGGGGGTAGGCCTTGTATACACAGCTTATCAATGTACTGTAGTAGCTGTTTTTCCTGTGTATTGTTGAGGAGTCGCTTTTTTCGGCCCGAGTTGCATAGGTGCCCTAAACCCTCGATAGCGCTTCGAGAGCCGCGACCGCTCAACGCCGTACTCCCGAGCAACCTGGGATATATTAGGACGTTCTCCTAGCTCCAGGGATTTTAAAGCTTCAACAGCTGCGTCGATCGGGTCCATATTGGTGGAGTTATGAGGTGTTGAAAATATACGATTTTTAGTGTTAACTGTGCGTTGAGTGGGGTCTGTGCGTTGAGTGGCCGAATACGGTATGGCGTCTAGCCCACTTGATGTGACCCTGTGCGGTGGTGTTGTAATAAACCTTCAACCCGTATATCCGCAAATCCAACATCCATTGCATTAGTCCGTGACTGCCTCGCACTATAAATCAGTCTATTATGTCTTGTACAAACTGTAAACATCCTTTCTGGGGGGTTCTTGTGTTGTTGCTGTCGCTGCCGCTGCCGCTGTCGCTGCCGTATCCCTCGTCGTCGGGCAGCGATATCTCCAATGCCTTCTGCACCACCATAAAACGGGCTACCTTGATTACGGCCGACAAAATTTGCGGATACTAATTGGGCCCTTTCTATCCACCCTTGCGTATGCCCAACACTGCCAATGCACACACTAATAGGTTATCGTACTCTTGGCGGGTGATAGACTAGCCTAACAACGTAATGCAAAACTGCAAACACGCCTATTAAATGAGGGACAATGCGGGGTTTTCTTCTGTTTCTTCCGTTTCTTCTTCTTCCTCTCTTTCTTCCTCGTCTTGTTCTTGTTCTTATTCTTGTTCTTCCCCTTCTTCTTCCTCGTCTACTTCCATTCCGTCGATTCCTTCATCCTCCTCGTCCTCCCTGCTGGCTGCCCGCACCTGCCAGTGGGAACGAATGACGGTAGATCGATTGGCTATAGAACAAAGAAGGTCTCTTGCTTGCTTGTCTCGCACTTGCACACGCACACACGGTTCCAAATGAACGTGGGAATGGTCTCTTATATAGACCCATACAAAAGTGTCTGCCTAAAGGAATGAATCACTAGCTGCAGGTAGCAGTCTCTGCTGCCTGCGTGGCTGACAAGTAGGCTTGTTTTATGGTTGCTGCCTTCCCATGGCTGCTGCCTTCTAACATCTTCAGCCAACGCAAGACTGCGCTATCGAAGATGGGCTCCACCTGCAACGTCTCCTGAAGGCTGAGCCTTCACAGAGATAGTATCGCACACCGGTCCGTTTGCTGCTAAGATAATACTGCGCCGAAATATACGTCCGATAAGCCAATAGCGCTGGCAACGAATATCCAGTCAGTGCTTCCATTTCGCTCCACCAGCTCACTAATCCCATTGTTGCATTAGTTGTGACAGGGAGGCACCTCTCGTGGTAATTGAACTGCCTTTGGGATGAATGTTGTATTATACAAACTGATCATGATTATAGCTCCCAACGACGCTTCTATGCGACTAAACTCGGCATATCAAAGGCAATTGGTATCCACGATTAGAGGAAGCAATACAGTTGTTTGCGCAATCCCTGCCGGTAGACTCTTGGGTCTTCGCAAATTCTCATAATCCTAATAGCGAATAGGCACTCCACTACCCGAAGACCTCATTCCTATCCATGAACACACTAATCATTACTCTGTTCAAGCAGCGAAGGACGTGACATTGACCGGTATAGTTCGATCATGCTTTTGTAGAGCATCGAGGCTAAGAGTATCCAGAGCTGAACGAGAATATAACCAAGTTTCTGAGTGTATAAAGGATATAAAGATGGCTCACGCCCCTCTCAGCGTGTGAAACTATTAGTATCTAGTCTCACCGCGTCTGACTATTACGGGTACGATTGTCTACCCATTGGCAACATTCGTACTGACGTTTTTGTCCTGGAAGAGAATAAACCAAGCGGACTACTTTAGCGGCACTTAGGCTATTCGATATACAGTTGATAATCATTCCTGTCTAGCTTTATTACAAGTACCAATAGAAACTTTTGTGCACCGTATGTTTCCATTTAATACACAGGGAATGCTTTAACCGCTCGTTATTAAGTCCAATTCATCCCTGTCGCGTATCCAGTATATTAAGCGACCAGCAGAACTCGAACACCAACCCTTCGAATAAGATGGAGATTCCGGTTCGGCAGTCGATCGAATTGAAAGACTGTGGCAGCAAATGGCGAGACCAGTCAAAAGGGGCTATTACCTGTGGCTAGCCGGTTGCGCGTAGTCGTCGTCATCATCGTCGTTGTTGTCGTTGTAGCTAGGTACGTGATTGTGCCGTATTTATATTTGGATGCCTGATTTATTCACACTTCCATCTCTCTAACCTCTGTAACAGCCACCCACTGGTGACCATGAGTGCCGTTTTCCTCTGGCTCATGCTTGGTGCATACCCCGACCCCATTACTATCTTGTCGTCCATCCGACAGCGGTCCTCATAGTAATTCCATTGCACACATCCATTCCACGACTCGCAGGCTGCCTCGCAGGCATCAACAGACCGCCAAGACACCCGCCACGCGGCTGCGTCGAAGTTGGCCTTGAGAGCAGGAGGAGAGTCGGCATTGGCCGAGGTGATCTCATACAGGCCCGATAGGTTATCCCACCACTCGACTCTCCTTTGCAGGTCTGGCCGTATCATCTCGTAGAAGAAATCACCGTACCGCATGGGTTTCTGTACATTCCTCAGCCTGTCGGGTCCTTCACGCATCAAATAAATAAATCAACTCACCAAGAAATCCCAGCTCTTCTCCAGCTCATAATACCTCGCCACATCCCGATTGTGAACCTTATGCCATGACAGCACAGGTGCACACCAATTCCACTGACTAAATTGGAAGTTCCAGTGCACTAGACCATTAAACCCCCACGAGAACTTCTCGTCGCCGCCATTCTCTCCAAAGCGCACGCCGTACTCATTCAAGGCCCTGCCAAGCACCTGGTCCCCACAGCCATGCTCCTGCATGTACGCCGTAAAGTCCTCCACCAGATTAGGGTTCTTCCCAAACGAGGCCTCCCACGCTCCGTGGGAGAGTGCGAACCCAGATCCACCGTGAGCAAACGTCACGTTCGCCTTCTGCGCCAGGCTGCCCAGGTACTGCGGCTGCCTCCAGTCAAAACTGTCCAAGTAGTGGAGCACGTTCGGCAGGAAAAGATACGTGTCGTCCTCCATGTACACATACCACTTCGCGTCCGGCCAATGCGTGCCCGCATGCGCTATCAGCGGCAGAAACTTGTACTTGTCGATGACCCAGCCGCCGATGGGGCCCAAATCGTCGCCTGCGACACCAGCTGACTCTGAATAGACGTTGTGGGCGCTGTACTCCGGCAATGAGCGGTAGACATCGAAGTTTGGGTGAGATTTTGTCTCGGCACTGAGGTTGGCGAGGATGTCGATAGTGGTGAAGGCGCCGAGGGTGGTAGTCTCATCGGAGTATATGACAGTGTTGGCCGGGGGAATGCGCGAGGGTTCTAGGGTGGTGATGAGGTGGATAAGCAGGCGGTGGTATGTCGATGTGCCGCCGGTTTTCATGATGAGGAGAATGTCGGTGGGGGAAAGGTGGTCAGGGAGTTGGCCGGTTTTTTTGAGCAGGGTCGGCTGTGTGTGCTAGTATTGATGTTGAATATGCATTGGGGATTGGGGTTGTGGCTGGCTGCTCTGGCTCATTCGGAGCGTCGGTCGACCGTCCTGCACAGTTGATCGCCCCGAAATTCTCCACCGAGGGGTTAGAGAGGCGGTAAATCAGCCACAGACACGCCGTCATGATGAGCGGCGGAATTAGCCGATTATTCTTATAGGTTGCGATCATTGTCCGTGGAAAACGGCAGCAATGATGAAAAACCACTGTTTGACAAACTGGCAATCTTCGCCGCGGTTCAGAGCACTTCAATAATATTTTGAAAAAGGGGGATTTTTGTGCTTATCATCCTGAAGCAATGCCGAGCAGGGGGCATTTTGTGTGACTGGGTCTGGCGCATTTTTTGATTCGCTATGCTAGGGCGAAACGGTACCGTGTTTCATCACCTGGCGCACGGCCCCACCTGGCGCACGATTTTCGCCTCAACACCACTTTTTTAACACCTCTCTACAACGCTCTACACAACTAATATAGCTAAATTAGATACTACACTTAATTATTTAATCTTACTAAGCATCTCTAATAAGCCTAATTACGTAGAAGTTGCTTAGAAATTTAGCTGTAATTAATTATTATTATTATAACGCTATCGCGGGGTGCGAAGCTTATATAACGCAAAAATTAATAGTATATAACTTCTTAATACTAAATAGGAGAAAGATATTTTACTATATATTAATAGCCTCTATAAATATAAATTATCTTTTATAAGAAAGATAATACAAAATTTTATATTAGAAATAGCTAAAAGACCTACTAGCAAGAATTAGGTTAATAAATTTATTAGGCGCTATAATATTAATATTTTTTTGTAATAGACCTCTAGTATTAATGCCTTACATAAACGCGCCAATTCTACCTTTAAGTACGCCCTATATTTTAAGCTCCTATGCAAAAAAATTAAGTAGTATAATATTAATCCTCGCTATATATACAATATAGATAAGAATGGCTTTTTTATTAGGGTGTTAATAAAAATAAAATATATCTTTTTCTAACGCCACTATAAGTTTAGTAGTATTAAATAACAACTCTAAGATAGTAACTATAAGTGGATTATAACGCTAGCATATATTTGCGCTAATAGGACATCTCTTTTACTTTACCTAATTTATTAGACACAATCTAATAATATATAAGACATCTAGTTATAAGATTTTAATAATAAAAAGTATAATACTTTCTTTATAGTATTACTAAGTAGATAGATAAATAATAATTTAGGTCTAGTATAGCTTAAATAGGTATTTAACAGAGAGACTAAGGTAAAAGCGTATTGCAACTATTGTCTACTATTTCTAGATAGCTATAGATTGTATATTATAATAGAGTTTATTAATTACTATAATAAAAATAAGATCCTCCTAGCTATCTATTTATCTTATTTAACTTACACGCTGCAGCCTCTTAATATTATACTCTTTAAGCCTCTTAGTACTATCTACTCCTCTAAGCTTACTAATTATATAGATAGATACTAGGGCCTCTTAAGAATTATAAAGCGTAACTTTTTTACTATATTTAAAAGGGCCTAGTAGCAATCCTTTTATATAAAAATATACATAGCGCCTTTAAGGCTACTAGCCTAAAGCCGTTTAACCTATAGGTAATTCTTTAGCGCTTTAATATTATAGATATAGAGCAGCTATCCTCTAGTAAAAGTAGCTCCTCTATACTTAGCTATTTAGACTAGCGTAAAATTAAGAGGCTTCTACGCTAAGTTATTACTAATATTTATAATAAAGGCTTATAGTAGCTCTTATAAACTATACACTCTATCTTAGCTTATAACACTATTCTTTAGTATAAAAATAAGCATCTTTAAGAAGTACTAACTTAGAAGACGCGCTCTACGCAAGGTAAGCCTCTACTACTTAAACCACCTACTTAGTATAATAAAGAAGCTATCTTTTAGTTGCCTATAAAGGTTAGGGAAGCTCGCCAATATAGAACGTAAAAAGATAAGAAGACTAAGCTTAAGAAAAAGGAGAAGGAGTAAAAGAAGCTCTAATAGCAAGAGCGCAAGCGTTTAAAGGCGCTAATAAAGGATACTTACTCTAAGGAGCAGCGCAAGAAGACTAATAATTGCGACGCCTTAAGCACTAATTATAAGACTGTAAAAGGCGCTTAGTAAGCTATTTAGTAACTCTAAAATAACTCTAAGATAGCTTGTAAAAGTAAGAAGAAGCTTATTACACCTCTATTAATTAATAAGGAGGATGTAGAGTATAATTTCTTATCTACTATAGATATAGCGCCTACACTAGTGTATACACGTAGGAGTAGGGCTATTAGGCTTCCTATTAGATTAAACAGCCTATTAATGTTAAGCTAGAAGGCGCTTACAAGAGTGTACGCAGTGTTATTATTATGGTTCCTAATTAGGCCTAGCGTAGCGCTAATTACCACACAGGTTAACCTGTGAGCTGTTAATTAGTCTGTTAGGCTCACCGCTAAGATTCTACTATTCTTAGCATTTATACTATGTCGCGCGTCTAAGTAGTTAATTAATTAATCACTAACATACATATAATTATCTCACAGTGACTCACAGTGACTTCTTTTATTAAAGATACCCTTATACCTAACACTTCCTAAGCGCTATCTTACCTAATAAACTATTGCTATCGTCTCCTACGCCTCTTAAAAGTACTACACTAAAAAATTGTATCTATATACGCTTTATATAGCTCTATAGAGCTTTAAAGTGGAGTACACAGGCCATTAAAATCGTGCGCTAGGTGGGGCCGTGCGCCAGGTGATGAAACACGGTATTGCTAGGGTGCCAAATTATAGAAAGTATCATCCTGATATGCACGTACACGAGCTCAACACTAGACAGTTTCGTGTATCATTCCCGAGGTCTGACTTCGTAAGCTTCTAATTTAGCCCTTTAAATTCGAGGGCGTCTAGGACCATCGTCAAAGCCTACTCTACATAAATTTGGTTGATGGCCGATTATTACATTCTAGTATTCGTTGCGCTTCAACTCCGGCGATAGGCAGGCTTCCAATGAGTTTTGACAAATCCGTACCCACAAGCGTCGCCAAATATCGCCATGTTACTCCTTTTAGGCAGCTTCTCAACCTGGTGGGATGCCTACTTGTAATCGCAGCCTACTTCACCATTACAGTCCACAGCTCGTACCCGGTGACATTGGATACTCTCTTCGCCATTATCCTGACCGAAATTACTCGGTATATTAATGAAGGTCGACGAATGGCGTTTTATGCCGCGCAGGAAGGCGCACCTCTCCGGAAAGGCCTGTGGACAGAAAAGAAGGATGACCTGGAGATGCAGCTGGTCCCCGGAGGCTGGACTGCATCGCTGCCGTTGTTGGTTATCGGGAAGACCCGGAGCTGTTTACTCGCGCACTAGAGAGTTACAAGACAGCTAGAGGACTCGTCTTCCTGCTGGTCGGTATTGATGGAGATGGCACCGAGGACGAGGATATGGTTTCCGTTTTCAACCAGGTCAGGCCTAATACCACTCACCCAAAGCCTCTGGCTGACTCAATCGCAAGGTCTACCCCGAGCAATCCCACGTGCTGCACATCCCCGAACCACTCGGCGAAGTAGCACAACGTGTTCGAGCCAAGGAGATGTCACGCCAGCTGCAGAACGGCCAAAGTCCCAACGAACAAGAGTGCAACGAAGTCGCTATGCGCCACTGCATCAGGCTCGCCCGAACTACTCTCAACCAGGAGAACCTCTTGATCGGCGGAAGAGACGGTATCACCACACTGTGCATCCGCCAGCGCCACATGCACAAGAAGGGCATCATGTTCAGTACCTTTGTTTTCTCCCTCCTCATTGCGGACATGCTTGGTGTCGAGTTCTTGTGGTCGTCTGACTCAGATACATTGGTGTTCCCGGACTCGCTCGAGCGGACCATCAACGTCGTTGCCGGAGATCCCACAGCAGGAGGGGCCAGCTCGGGGTTAATTGTACATAACCCGGATCAATCCATCGTCACGAGTCTCGCCGCCACGGTGTACTGGAGTGAGCTGTACCTCACACGATCCGCACCAGCATGTACAGGGACGAGCGACTGTCAGAGCGGACCCAGTTCTGCCTTCCGGCTGTCCGCGTTGTCCAGCATTCTTTTGCCGTGGTACCTGCAAAAGGTCCTCGGGAAGCGAATGGTGAGTCCCTTCCAGCAAGCACATATATACGCCATCACTGATATCGTGCAGATCGTCAACGAAGATCGCCATCTCACCACCAACCTCCTCCTCCGCGGCTGGCGTGTACTCTACGCCTCCGACGTCCTCACCGCTACCGAGACACCCGCAACTTTCTCCCGCTGGCTCCGCCAACAAATCCGCTGGGCTCGAGCCACGCACATCGAATCCCTCCTAATCCCGCGTGTCTACACTATCACACACCCGCTATTCTTCCATTCCGCGGTCAAGCGGGAGGTCGGGCCGCTGGTCGTCGCCGTCGCGGTGCTAGTGTACCTTTTATCCGGCAGGCATCTACTGTACATAAGCTATGCGGACCTCGCGCTGCGGGTGGGCATTACAGCGGGGTACAATGTGCTACGAAATTCACATCGGTTAAGGGGTATTGGGTGGGGCTGGGCAGTGCCGGGCATGTTTTTCTACCAGATGCCGCTGCCGGCAGTGCAGATTTGGAGCCTGTTGACCTTGACAGCCGATACTTGGGGAACGACAATGCGGGCTAGCGGGGAGGTGGCGAGGCGGGATGGCGTGCGGAGGGAGTGGTTTGAGACAGGGTTCTTTGTGGTGTGGATGGGGATCGTGGGCGCAACAGTCGGGAGGTGGGCGGCGACGGTGATAGGACTTAGTTGGGCAGAGTTAATACTGGTAGTTGTTGGTGGAGGCCTGGTTGCCGCCTTTGCGGCTTGGAAAGTCACAATTGCTGGATCATAAGACACGAAAGGTATTCGACCCGGCGTAACGCGGCTGAGTGCAGGGGTGGCGGTTTTACCGACACGTGATGGTTTTCCCGTTTTGCAGTAACGTGTTTACAAGCGTGCCGTCAGTACAAGCGAGCCGTCAACCCCACCAACTTTCCGTAACGCGCGATAAGCAAACTACAATGCCTCAACCAACTACAATTCAACTGCCCTGTAACGAAGGAGATATCTCCCTTGCTATCTCAGCTATCAATAAAAATCAGATTCAGAGCGAAAATCGCGCTGCCTTAACGTTTAACGTCCTCGATCAACGCTGCGCGACGCGATTACCAGCCCAAATCAAAGAAGCTTACCAAGCTAGAAGAGGAGGTGATTGTTGAGCAAATACTTGACCTAGATTCGCGAGGATTTGCGCCCACTCTAGGTGCTGTACGAGATATGGCGAATAAGCTGCTCACTGAGCGCAGCGCAGGCCACGTTGGCCAGCAGTGGCCTAGGAACTTTGTCAAGCGAACAGACAGCCTCACAACGCGATTTAATCGACCCTACGATCGACAGCGAGCCCTCTGCGAGGACCCGACGGCTATACAGGCCTGGTTTGAGCTAGTAGCACGTACAAAGGCCACCTACGGTATCTGCGATGAGGACACCTTCAACTTCGACGAGACTGGCTTTCTAATGGGTAAAATATCCTCCCAGCTAGTCGTTACTGACTCAGAGAGGCGTGGCCGGCCAAAAGCGATCCAGCCAGGCAATCGTGAGTGGGTGACGGCGATCCACGGAATCAACGCTGCTGGGTGGGCAATCCCGCCCTTCATCATCTTCGCTGGCCAGTACCACCTCTCTGCCTGGTACGAGGGCGACGATATACCAGGTGACTGGGCTATTGGTCTTAGCGACAATGGCTGGACTACGAACGAGCTCGGTGTTGCCTGGCTACGGCACTTTATCAAGCATACAGCAGAGCGTAGGGTAGGCGCGCGTCAGCTACTCATACTTGACGGCCATGAGAGCCACAACTCGCTCGAATTTCAGGAGATCTGCAAGGAGAACAAGATCTACACTCTATGTATGCCGCCACATTCGTCACACCTCTGCAGCCGCTTGACGTTGGCTGTTTCTCGCCGTTAAAGCGGGCGTACGGGCGCCAGGTCGAGGGCCTGATACGCAACTATATTAACCATATCACCAAGCTTGAGTTCCTACCAGCCTTCCGCGCCGCCTACGACCAATCAATTACAAAGGAGAATATCTGCGCAAGCTTTCGAGGCGCTGGGCTAGTCCCACACAATCCGGAGGTGGTGATATTAAAGCTTGATGTGAAGCTTCGCACGCCGTCGCCAGCAACCCTACCAGAGGCCCTATGGGAGTCTGCAACACCAAGCAACGCGCGCGAGCTAGGCGCTCAGTCAACTCTAGTTCGTGAGCGGATTCAAAGGCATCAAGGATCCTCTCCTACATCAGTTATTCAGTCGCTTGATCGGCTTACAAGAGGCGCTAAGAGAATGGCGCATTCAATGGTGCTTATGCGCGAGGAGATAGCTACTCTACAAAGGGCAAATGAGGCAGCCACAACGCGTAAACAGCGCAAAAAGAAGCGGATTCAAAAGCGAGGCACTCTATCAAAGGCAGAGGGAGAGGATATTATTGCTCAAAAGGCTGTTGAGCAGCAACTAGAGGGAGAAATGCGGCAAGGCAAGGGGCAGTCAGGTGCGAGCCGGCAGGCTTCTGCGTGCTGCACGCGCTGTAGGGAGCCTGGGCACAACTCGCGCAGGTGTAAGAAGGCTTCTATAGATACTACTTGATTTAGGATAGCTATTATATTAATAGAATTTTGATGCGTTGTTGAACTACGTGGCTTTTTAAGTGTAGAAAGTTGGTGGGGTTGACGGCTCGCTTGTACTGACGGCACGCTTGTAAACACGTTAATACCGTGTCCGTGCGCGTAATGCCCGGATTCGCGTAATGCCCGCGCAACACCAAAACACCCTAACTTCAGCACGCGATAACTCCACCATTATGGATCCATATCAGGCTGCGATTGATAAGATAGAATCGCGAGAACCAGGAGAAGATTTTTTATATACAGAAGTTGCTGCTAGGCATGGGCTTGAACGATCTACGTTGGGTCGAAGGCATCGAGGGGTAACGCGCCCCAGGCAGGTCAAGAATATCAACCAGCTGAAACTCAACCTACAGCAAGAGCAGGAGCTCGTACAATATATCAAAGGACTTACAGAGAGACATATACCTCCCACTAGAGAGATGATACAGAACTTCGCCTCTACTATAGCAAAGGAGCCAGTCAGCGAGAGCTAGGTTACCCGCTTTATTAACTAACACAGCATTCAGCTTATCTCGCAATAGACAGTTGGTATAGACAGCAATCGCCACAAAGCTAATTTAGAGGATAAATATCGCCTCTATTTCAACCTCCTACACAGCAAGATCGATTAGTATCAGATAGATCCTCGTCATATCTACAATATGGACGAAAAAGGCTTCCTAATTGGTATCGTGGGTAGATCAAAACGGATATTCAGCAGACGAATGTGGGAGAAGAAGGAGGTTAGGGCATCGCTCTAGGATGGCAATCGCGCATGGATTACGCTCCTAACATGTATCTGCGCTAATAGATCAGCTCTGCCGCCAAGCCTTATCTATAAGGCTGCAAACAAGGGCATCCAATTAAGCTAGGTAGAGGATATTAAGGCAGGAGAACAAGAAGTCTTTATCACCTCATCACCCTCTGGCTGGACGAACAACAATATTAGGCTTGCCTGGCTTGAACAGGTATTTGATTGCTGCACAAAAGAGAAGACCCGCTAATTATATTAACTCTTAATCGTAGATGGCCATGGATCCCACATCACTATGGACTTTATTGACTACTGTGATCAGCATAGGATCCTCCTTGCTATCCTACCTCCTTATTCAACTTATACGCTTCAGCCTCTTGACGTTGCGATGTTTAAGCCTCTATTAATAGCCTACTCAGCAGAGCTATTAAGATATCTCCATAGAAGCCAGGGCCTGGTTTCTATCACCAAAGGCGACTTCTTCCCCCTATTCTGGAACGCGTGGAAGGTCTCCTTTAAGGAATCAACTATCCTGAGCTCTTTTAGAGCCACAGGTATATCGCCACCTAATCCTAATCCTATCCTTAATAGGTTCACCCAGGATCAAGAATCAGGCAATAGCTCCTCATCAGGGCTTAGTGATCATGATTGGAGAAAGATGGATAGGCTTATACGCTCCGCAGTGAGTGATTAAAGTAGCAAGGATACACAAAAGCTTCGTCAATCACTCCACCACCTATCTGTTGAAAATGAGCTGCTTAAGCATGACAACAATAGGCTTAGGCAGGCGCTATCTATCAAGAAGAAGCGTGAGAAGAAGAGCAAAGCTCTAGACCTTCAACAGCGCCAGGATTATCATAGTAGGGCTATCTTATGGTCACCAAGGAAAGTAAGGGAGGCACGTGTTCGTCAATCAATCAAGGAGCAGGAGGATAAGCAGCAGCAGCTTCAAAAAGCAGAGACAGCAGAGCTAAAGAAGGCAGCTAAGCTATATAAGGAGAAAATCCAGCAGGAGAAGCGTGTTGCGCGAGAGGTAGCTAGGGAGGCAAAGGAGAAAGAGAGGGCTGAAAAGGCAGCTCAGCGCGCTGCCCAGAAGTCTGCCCACGACGCTGAAAAAGCTCTACAACTATCCCAAAAGGGTAAGAGAAAGGCCTCTTAGCCAGCTCTACAGAGCAGAAAGCGTCAGAAACGTGTTGTTAATGCTCAAGATAATGGGGAGGCCTCAGAGGGCGCATCTGCTGCCCCGACCAGATCTACACGCCGCGGCCGCAACGTCAAGCTTCCTAATAGATATAGATAGTGCAAATTGATCGCAAGCATCGATATAGTGCTACTCTAGAAAATCTCGTGATAATATTGATTGTGGGTGGTTCTATTGCCTGATCGCTGATAGAGCGCTTCTGGTGTTGCGCGGGCATTACGCGAATCCGGGCATTACGCGCACGGACACGGTACCATAGTGTTTTAACGTGAGTGTCAAGCGAGTGGCCATGCTAGGCGAGTGGCCACCCCCAATGAACTTTTGGGCTTTTGAACTTTAAACCTCAATGTCTCAACCACCCGACCTCGAACAGCTCTCAAAAGAAGAGAGGATTAAATTAGCCCTCCAAGCAATTAAATCGCCCGAAAAACTAAGCGTACAACGCGCTGCTACTATGTTGCAGTAAATTGTGTTGCATTGAAGTGTAGTGTTCTGTGTTCTGTCCCTGCTGCGCTCTCCCCGGGCCAGCAGTAGGGTCTATTTACATGACGTATCTATGATACCGTTGAGGTAAGAGGTGCTTGATAAGATGAGGAAGCAGCACCAGACCACCGCCACGTGGCACACGTGATCCGCGTCTCCTCATAACCGTCACATACTATCTACAACGTGTCTCGAACGACCCTCCGCCGCCGACGCGTCGGGAAGATGTCACCACGCGATACTCATCCTAAATCATCAAGCCTTCAAAAGACTGAAGAGGAGGCGCTTAGACACTATATCAAGAAGCTAGATGCGCAAGGATTTGCGCCAACACTGCGTTCTGTGGAAGATATGGCCAACCAACTACGTGCTGCGCGTGGTGACAAGCCTGTTGGCCCAAGATGGGCCTCAAACTTCGTCAAACGCGAGGGCGAGCTTAAATCCCGTTTGAATCGACAGCGCGATCGTCAGAGAGTCTTGTGCAGCGATCCAGAGGTTATTAGGCCCTGGTTCAACCTTGTACGGAATGTCAAGGCCAAGTACGGTATACTGGACGAAGATACCTACAACTTTGACGAGACTGGCTTTACTATGGGCGTCGGAAACCGAGTCAAAGTAGTTACTGCTTCAGAGAGACGCACTGAGCCCATTGGCGTCCAGCAGGGAGACCGTGAGTGGGTGACTCTTATCGCCGCCGTCAACGCGATGGGCTGGGCAATCGCGCCCTACCTTATCTTCAAAGCAAAGAACCACGACGCGTCCTGGTACCCTGATTTGAAGCCCCAATGGCGCATTGGGGTCAGCGACAACGGCTGGACTACAAACGAGGTTGGTATAGCCTGGTTAAGGCACTTTATTGAGCAGATAAGGGAGCGGAGAGTGAGTAGCCATGTGCTGCTCATTATTGATGGCCACGAGAGCCACAAGTCGCTTGCCTTCCAGGATCTCTGCGAGGAGAACAAGATAATTACCCTCTGTATGCCTCCACACTCGTCGCACATCTTGCAGCCGCTTGATGTTGGGTGTTTTGCCCCCTTGAAGCGGGCGTACAGCAAAGAGATCAGAGCCTTGGCAACAGACCACATTGGCCGAATCGACAAAAAGGCCTTCATTGCCTCCTTTGCGAAGGTTTTGAGCCTGCGTTCTCAAAGACAAATATCCAATCAAGCTTCAGAGCAACTAGCTTAGTGCCTTATGACCCATTAGTAGTGCTATCGAAGCTTGAAGTCAAACTTCGCACGCCAACACCGCCTGCACCAGGGACTACCCAATGGAACCCCAAAACACCAAGCAACGCCGCTGAAGTAGAGGCTCAATCTACGCTGCTTTGCGATCGCATTCAAAAACATCAGGGTTCCTCACCTTCTCCTATGGTTGAGATGGTTAATCAGCTTAGAAAGGGCACTGCGATGATACTGCATTCACAGACGTTGCTGGCTGCCCGAGTGCTGCAGCTTGAAGCGTCAAACAGAGCAGCTTCTGAGCGTGTTGGTTCCACGTCGGGTCGTGTATACACGGTAAACAGTAATAAATAGATAGTCAAAGATTCTGGTTGTAAGTTGTTGTCCTATCCTCACCTCCACGGTGAGGATAGGGCAGACCCCCTGTCAAACACTGGCCAAACAAGGAGGCAAGGCTAGGGGTAGAACCCCTGTAACAACGCTAGCTACTTGGGAGAGCTACTGCCAACACTGGCAGTCTTTTTCTTTGTGAAAATGAAGCTATCCCCAATTACCTGAATCTCCTACTACTTCTCCTTCCGCTTCACCCATCCTTCTATCCTAATTGTCAGCTTGTTTAAGCTAACTAGCTGTTCAAGGGACTTATTCGGATTGCTCTTAGTTATCGCGTCGGCAGGGTTGTCGTCTCCATTAATCCATCGGATCTCTGCGAGCTCGCGTCTCTCGTATGATTGGCGTAGAGCCATAATATCTATCATAAGTCTCTTCTCCTTTGTTGTACCAAGCTTAACAAGGCACTCGTATAGCGAGTAGGAGTCTGTACAGACTACTATTAGCAATAGTTCTCCAAGATCAGATGCAAGTTGCGACGCAATCTTGCCAATTATCTAACCTATATAGACACCTATATCTACGCCACTAACTATGCTATAGATCTCTAAAGCTAGCACGCTCCGTGTAATCCTTTTGCTCTTGGTTGAGCTCTAGTAGAGTAGGTTACTATAGATTTCGAACTTATTTTATACCGCAGGGTTGTCCTCTATTGTCTCATTTGCTAATACAATAATATATCCAATCTAGGAGCTATAATCTTTATTGTTTGCAAATAAGCCGTTAATAAAGATATACAGCTTTGCTGTTGCAAGGTGTAGCGGCACGTATTGTAGTCTACAGGTTAGGTTGTTAAGTTGCCACTTTAGTCGCTTGTTGAGATTCTTTACGTCCTCTTCTGTTAGATCCTGAGCTTGCGCGGCGCGAGATAGATCAAATGAAGCCTCTGGTTGGCAAATTGTCGCAATATAAGCTGCTCGAGCTCGTTGTTCTCTGTACGCCTGGCGGAAGTCACTGTGCGACAGGTCTACAAGCTGGATCTTCTTGCCCTGGTCCTTCTGTCTCATTTCTATCACTTTGTCTTTCTGTGTAATAATACAGCCATTGAATAGTAGTGGTAGGCTTTCAGAGAGAGCTTCCTTTGGTTTAGCCTTAATTTCTGCCTTTTGCAGTTCTGTATCTTCTTTTTTAGCAAACTGCTCATCTGCAAGAATCAAGGTATTGTCTGTCTGCATGCCAACAACTCCAAAAGGCTTTTCTGCTGTTAATAGCAGGCAGGGGTCGTACGTAGACGTCTCCATAGCTAACTGTTGGCGGTGGTGCTTGTGGTAAGTCGCCCACCAGTGTGTGCCTGCCTCTGGTATGCCGTATAGCGGTCGTTGTACCACCATAATTGTATTTGGCGGGTAGGTTAATTAAAGCTGACTAGGCAGTCGAGCGAGAATGAGACAGTTAAGATATGTTGTTAACTGCGTATAGGCTTAAGTGACGTCGCGGAGGTATACTCTAATATCGTAGTAGATAGCCGTAGGTGCTAGAGCTAGAATAAGACGTTGACTAGACTGTTAGATTGTGGGAGATTGCGTAAGGATAATCTCCTTTCCGTCGTCATTATACGCCTGTATTACTAGCCTAGATTTCTCAAAAGGGTTGTCTGTTGTCTTGCCTTTGACCTCATTAACTAGTCGCGATTTGAATACTCGGATCCCCTGGTGTTTGCCATCTGGATCGTACTGAGTAAACTCAAAGACTCCTCTTGCAATTAGCCCATTGATTTCCTGCCTTTATGATGCCTCAAAAGGTGCTCCTGGTGTTGTAATCTTGCCTTCCTAGCGCAGTTTGCAAGAGAGCTCTCTATCCGCAACTTCCTTTGCGGTCATATAGGCTGTTGATTGAAGCTGCTCACCCTAATCCTCATTGTCTGTTTCGTCACCTGGGTATCTTGTTGGCTTGCGTCTTTGGCGACTGGGTCGAGCTTCTGCGGCTGGTTTCTCGCGCGGGGATTTGGGTGGCGTACCGCCAACAGGATCTGGCATTGTGGTATCTGGCAGTGTGGGATCTTGTGGCGTAGTCTCTTGCGGCTCCTTATAGTACGGTTTCACAACTGTTGAGCGGAACTGGGTTGATCCGCTTAGCAGCTCTACTATATAGGTCTCTCCCTGGGTTTTAAGCAGCGTATGTAGGCCTGTCCATCCTTTCTTCTCTCTGTATACTCGGACCTGGAAGCCAATAGGCAGTTTGACAGTAATCCGCGTATCTGGGCCATTCTGTATTGCAAGGGCGTCGTTGATTTGGCGCTGGGCGTGCAGTTTTCGCACTTTATCAGTCGCTAGTCTGATAGCTTTTGTACGTTTTTCAGTAGAGGGTGACGGAGGATCTGCGTCCGTCATCCTTGGGTAGGCGCCAAACACTAGCAGAGTGGGCACTAGTCCATCTGGTCCTGCTGAATTGTTGACAGCCTTCTGTGCCATTTGTAGTATGAGCTCCTTGCTTGGTCTCTTGTCCTGTACCTCAGCTTCTATAATCTTGTACGCGCGGCGCAGAGGGGCGTGGTATCGCTCTACTAAGCCAATGCTGTTGTAAGCTTCTACTGGCACTTCCTTTGTAATAATTGCCATCGATCTAGCGAGCTGCTGGAACTCCCGCGAAGCAAAGTTTGTACCAGCGTCATGCACAATCTGATCTAGCGGGCCAAGATAGACGTTAATCTAGCAGATTCAGATCGTGTCCTATGCTGTAGCTGCAGACATATCAGGTAGGAATTGTAAGGCACCAAATTGGGTAGCTTTATCAACTATCTAGAGGACTGGCTTGCCATTAATGTATAGTACGTCCACAACAATAGAAAAATTAAACTTATAGTCGTCTTTTAACGTAAATTTGAATCTTCTAGGTGACTTGGCATTCATCTAACAGTGGTGGCAATACCTTGTCAGGTGTTGCAGGATCTGCTGGTCTACCTCATAGCCAGCGCGCTGTAACAGCCGGAGCAGTCGGCGTACTGACGGGTGGCCGAATTGTTGGTGGAGGCGTCGTAGTTCAGTCTCTGTGAGGTGGCAAGTTGCTCGCGAACCGCGGTCTTCTGTCGCTGTCTAGTGACACCCTGCTAGCGATTCTTCCTGATCTAGAAGCATGTACGGGTGGCCCTATTTCCATACAATAGGGACGAACTTAGAGTCGTTCTGGACAAGTACACTGCGGAGATTGTCAAGCTGTACCCCCATACGATTCATGTCCTGTACACAGTACAGGAAGGGCGTCTTTGTAGGAACAATATGGAAGGTAATATTACTAACTGGAGTTGGAACAACTATTACTCTAAGGGTTCTAGTGTCGCCTTTACTAAATCGAATTGTCTGACTAGCTGCTGAGGTATCGATCTGTACGAGTGGCAGTTTCCTACACAGAGCTTCAACCTGGGGTTGGCTAGCAGTCAATATGCCAGAAGCTCTAGTATCTGGCATAATCCCCTAAAAGACAGCGGATGAGTAGCAATCCTCAAACGTACAGTTGCGGCCTGTTGTCCATGCCTCATATCCTTCTATAAGCCTGTGAGACTAATATCCTCCTGTAAGCCTGTGAGAGACTGATTGATCGTTTAATATTGACACAGTTTTTGGCGCCATCAATTGCACGCGGCCCTGCTAGGTAGCCCTTGCAGAAGAATTGCTCGCTATAGTCCGCCTCATCCTGTAGTAATCCGTCGATCAAGTTGGTGATCCCGCTTAGGTCGACAGTGGCGTTGCTATTATAGGCATTGCTGTCGGATATATCAAGGCCTTTGTAGTCAACTAGGAACTGCTGGATATTCTCTGTTGTACAGTCCATTGTTTGCTGTAGATGTTGAGCGTGCCTATTGTATAATCTGCGCCTTTCCTCTAGTGTGTGCCTTGTAGAGAAGCAGTCAATCTTCCCACATACCTAGCATTGTTTTGCGTCCTACTAGAACCGCTAGGATCCTCTATAGCGGTCGCAGAATAACTAGTTTCCGCCTCTAGCGCGACTGTAACTGCCTTTATCGCGGCCGAAGCGGTAGCGGTTGCTGCCGCGGTTGTACGTCCGGTCCGTCCAGTACTACTGCGGATCCGGGCTGTTGTCTGTATAGTAGGCCTGGCGTTGTGCTTGTCTCTCTTTCTCCGCCGTAACAATTGCTGACCTAATTTCCGCACAAAGTCCTTTATACGTAGACGCTAGTTTGTACAGAGCTATGCTACACTCCTTAACGCCACGGCAGGCTTGTATTACTGCGTTGCGGAGGCTTATCTCTAAAGAATACTCCATAGTGTGCTCTGTTAGTCCATCCTGTATCTGTTGCAGCTTATCTGTAAGCTCTTAAAAGAGCTCTAGCATTGGCCTCTCTAGACTTTTCTATACAAGGTTAAGTAGAGAGGCTTCGTGCTAAAGGATAGTGTATTATTGCAGATCCTCCTCTGTCTTAAAGTGTTCCCTAACAGTCTTAACAATTATAGCAAAATTAAAGCCTCTGCTGTGGATCTTACTCTAATAGAAAGCTTTAGCTTGTCCTTTAAGTAAGATAGGGTAGAGCCAGTGCATCTGTCCCTTAGAGATCTTAAACAACTCGCAGGTATTGTAAAAGGTCCTTAACTTGGCTGACAGAAAGTTATCCTTGTCGCCGCTGTATTTCATGTCCTCTGTATAGACCTTAAGAAACCCTGTCTTTGTCTGAATTAGGATCCTTTCTAGATCTGGGGCTGTATATGGTATTGGTGGCAGTGCTAAGAAACCTCTATATGTAGATGGTGCTGGCAGATTCGTGTACGATAGAAACCGTACTTGTGGCTGCTGAGATTGCTGCTGCTGTACTTGCTGAGGCAGCTGCTAAGGCTCTGGCGGCGGCAACAGTGACGGGTTACGATTCGGATAGGGCAACTTAGTTGTTCTAACTATTGTTGTATCGTCTTAGGGAGCTGTACTCTATATAGCTGGCTTCAGAGCTATATTTGAAGCAATCTCCTCTAGATGGGTTCGCGTAATTTTGCCTGCCTGTATGATCTCCTCCTCTGTCTACTAATGTGGCTCGTCGTTGTTAAGTACGTCTTGAAGAGACTTGCCAATCAATTTCCTTATGCCGCTGTCAACCTATACGCCATTGTAGAGGAGGTAATCGCGCAGTGTACACCGAGCTTTCCTAGCTGGTATCTTAAAGGTTGCCTTTGTCTATCTATTAAAGTCTGTCTTGAAGGTTTCCTATAGTCTAATACCTCTATATTGAGAGCTTTTGTACAGTGAGACAGTGCTTAAGATGTATGCGTTAAGGATTGGCTCTGTGAGGTGTTCTAGGTTAGAGATGTCAATATCCTTGTCCCATCCGCGTAGGTCGATCTGAAACTCCTCTCGTAGTTTCTGGACTTTGGCAGGAACAAAGTTGTTGTTACTATACGCGGTTGATTGCGTAGGTTTGTCTTGGGTATCCCCTGGGTTTGCGGTGCCGAGAGAGCTGGTCTCTTTTCCAGACGCTGAAGCTGACATGGTTGTCGCTATATGACGGTACTATAGGACAGTGAGACGAGTCTTCAAGTCCTGTATCGTAAGCGACGTTGTTGAGGCAAAACCAGTACGCTATGAGTCGATACTAGTAATTACCAGGCAAAAGCCAGTATGCTATAAGTCGATACTCGCAATCACCCTTCGAGCGCTAGTACCTTGCTTGTCTGTGGCTAACGTGAGGTTAACCACTAATCAGTGTTGGTTCCACGTCGGGTCGTGTATACACGGTAAACAGGAATAAATAGATAGTCAAAGATTCTGGTTGTAAGTTGTTGTCCTATCCTCACCGTGGAGGTGAGGATAGGGCAGACCCCCTGTTAAACACTGGCCAAACAAGGAGGCAAGGCTAGGGGTAGAACCCCTGTAACAACGCTAGCTACTTGGGGAGAGCTACTGCCAACAGAGCGCAAATCGCGCAAAAGAAAGCGAATTCAGGAGGGCGGAGACCTATCAAAGGAAGAGGCAGAGGATTTAGTAGCCCAATTAGACGTTAGGGCGCAGGTAGAGGGGGAAACGCGTGAAGGTAGAGCGCGAGCAGGTGCAGGTAAGCAGCGCAAAAGGCACTGTAAGCGCTGCAGGGAGACAGGACACAATTCGCGCACGTGCGAAAAAGATAGAGTAGAGGTTAGCGATTAATTCTATATATTACGCATTGCAGTAGGTTGTTGTAGTGTTGAGTAATTACGTGCAGAAGGCCTAAAAGCTCATTGGGGGTGGCCACTCGCCTAGCATGGCCACTCGCTTGACACTCACGTTACGTGTTTTTGAAAATACCTTAATGGCCTCTATGCTGATTGGTCTATCCAAGGCCTCCATGATGTTATTATGGGGTCTTATATCCATGGTACATGTTAGTCACGTGTAGTAGTCACGTGTATATAATATACTGAATTCCATCCTCCTGATTAATATTACTGTTCCACAACCACAAGGATTCCAAGCAAGTAGCAACCTCCTAAATATCGCCCCAAGTTGTTACAGATGTAAGGGACGGGCGTGTGTGATACATATCGTGTTTGATCACGTAATGCACGCTATCGCGTAATGCACGCGCCCCACCAAAATCGCGAAATATTCAACCCACCATAACTCCACCAATATGGCTCCAATCGACGAGGCTCTTGCGGCAATCAAATCGCTAAAACCAGGAGAACATTTTACGTATACAGAAATCGCCAAAAGATTCAGGGTTAGCTAGTTAACTCTGTCGCGGCGCGCGCGTAGTAAAACCCTATCGATGGCGCGTAAGCTCGAAAATCAACAAATGCTCAACGCTACGCAGGAAGCAACGCTCGTACAGTATATTCAAGACCTCTTAGCGCGAGGGCTACCTCCTACAAGCTATATGATACGAAACTTCGCGTTAGAAATAGCTAGAAAATACGTTGGGACTTGCTAGCCGTCGCGCTTCATTAAGCGCCACAAACTCGACTTAATATCGCGATGGACATCCAGCATTGACGCCTCACGCCGCAGAGCTAATTCGGCCTTTAAGTACGCGCTGTACTTTAAGCTATTAGCTAAAAAAATCAAGCAATACAACGTTAACGCACTCTATATTTACAATATAGATAAGAAGGGATTTCTTATTAGAATCCTCTCTAAATTAAAGCGCGTCTTTTCTCGCAAGCAATACAAGCGTGGGAAGTTCAAATTAATGCTCCAGGACGGCAATCGCGAGTGGATAACTTCAATAGCCTATATTTGCGCCGACGGCTCTACCCTCACACCTGCCCTCATTTATCAGGCAGCCTCTGGCAACGTACAAGACACCTGGCTCCAGGATTTCAACCCTGAAATCCACAAGGCTTTTTTCTCCTCCTCGCCCTCAGGATGGACTAATAACGATATCGGGCTCAGCTGGCTCAAACAGGTGTTCAACCGCGAGACGAAAGCAAAGGCAAGGACGTCGTACCGCCTCTTGATCGTTGATGGGCATGGATCTCACGTAACAAAGGATTTTATCGATTTCTGCGACGCCAATAAGATCCTGCTGGCAATATTTCCGCCTCACAGCACCCATACGCTCCAGCCGCTAGATGTGGGCGTCTTCAGGCCTCTCGCGAGCGCGTACAGCAACGGCCTCGCGAGCTTTATGGACGCCTGCCAGGGCCTCTCCAGCATTACAAAGAGGGACTTTTTCAGGATATTCTGGGCCGCCTGGGAGCGCGCGCTAACGTCAGCAACGGTCCTTAAGGCCTTTCAGGCTACTGGGATCGTGCCCTTAGATCCCGACAGGATCCTCAAGCGATTTGAAACTCGCGAGCCTGAGCGCCCCAGCTCAAGCGAGAGCAGCACGTCGGTCCTTAGCGCCAGCGACTGGCGTAAAATCGAGGGCTTATTACGTCAAGTTGTTGGAGATATTTACGAGTCTCAGGCTGCCAAACTCTCGCGTACGCTCCACTCGATTTTAGCGAAAAATTAGATCCTTAAGCACGAAAATACTTAGCTCAAAGAGACCCTCGTTAACAAGCGCAAGCGCCGCCAGCGGGGTAAGGCCCTGGCGCTTGAGACGCCGGAGGATTACAACGGTGGCGCGATTTTCTGGTCGCCAGCTAAGGTCCAGAGGGCTCGCGACTGGCAGGCACAAAAGGACGCGGAGGAGAAGGAGATACAGCTTCAAAAGGACATCCAGTCCCAGCTCAGAGAGCAGAGCAAGCTTGAAAAGCAAGCCCTCTTGCAACAGCGACGCCTTGAAAAGGCTCAGGCTCAAGCAGAGCGCGCTCGCGAGCGCGAGCTAAAGGCTATTGAAGCTTAAGAAAAGCGAGAGGCCCGCGCAATTGAAAAACAACTCCGCGATGAGCTCAAAGCTTCCTAAAAGGGTAATTAACATAGCCTTAAGCCTCCAGCAAAAAATCCAAAGGATATTGAGCTTGTACAGCCTGAGTTACAGCCTGTCAAAGTTGACGAGCCCGAGATGCCCGAGATCGCGCCCACGACGCGCCCACGTCAAATACGCCTCCCAGAGCGCTACAGGTAGCCAATAGAAGGGCTATATTTGTTAAATAAGCTCTTCTGATTATTACTCTAGAAAATCCGATGATTTTACAATATATACAAGCTGTACAGCTTCAAGTTGTGGATGGGCGGAAATTGCCGAAAACGTGCATTACGCGATAGCGTGCATTACGTGATCAAACACGATACATGTGAGATTGGTCCCTTACCCTCAGTGCCCTCAGTCACTTATCGCTGATGGTACTGATGGTCCTTCTCACCTGACTAGCACCCTCAGTGCCTTCGGTTGCTTGGCGCTGATGGTACTGATGGTATGTCACGTGACTTCGGTGGTGCCGCCGAGTTGTCACCTCGCGGAGGTTCTCGTTTGGCCTCCACGTCTCATACATGTTCAGATCCTAACACTAGGGTACTAGTTAGGGCAGGGTCGCACGGACCTTGGGTATAGGTTGGGTTAAACCCCTACCCCTACCCAACCCCTACCCACCCCTGGGTACCTCGAACCCATTTGCCAGTCTATTTTTAATACTATCTTATATCTTAGTATAATACTTTTTAGCTTTATTATTCTAACTAGAAGTCTTAGCTTTTTTTTAAGGTCTTTTTATTCTTTTTAAAGTTAGCTTACTTTTACTTTAGCTATTTTCTCTTTAAAGTAGACTATATATTATCTTTTACTAATTTAGTATACTAATTACTATAATAAATATTTATTACCTACTCTTTAATAAGAGTAACTATATTATAGTATTTAATAAGTAATAAATATAACTTTAAGATTATCTTATTACTAAAATAATTTATAAAGTCTAAAATATAAGTATTTTCTAAAGTTATTTTAAGTTTATCCTAATAGTTATAGATATAGTCTAATAACTTAGTTAAAGATTAATTTAGTTTCTACTTATACTTCTTAAGTAAGTTATAGGCTTATTAGTAATATTCTACTAGTAAACTAAAAGTATTAAGTATTTTATTCTATAACTTAGTCTAAGTTTTTACTAGTTTAGATCTTAACTTTAATAAGACTAAACTTCTATAACCTAGGTAGTATATATTACTTTTAAGATATAAGAAATAGTAAATTCTATCTTAGTTAGCTTATTATAAAAAAATATAGTAGATTACTTAAAATAATATTTATAATCTTATTTCTAGAAGTTAAAGTCCTACCTATTCTTTCTATAGTACTTATATAATAACTTTATACTAGATAAATAAAAAGCTAATACTATACAAAGTATTATATATATTATAATAGCTATTAGGGTTTCTATAATAGTACTATAGTTACCTTTATTATATACTTCTTTAATAGCTAAGATTTAAAGTAATTCTTTCTCTTTATACTTTTTCTTAAGCTACTTCTATGCCTTTTTAACTAATATAAAGCTACTAGCTACTAAAAATATAGAAGTAGGCTATTATATTATATTAGACTTTTTATATACTATTTTAGAACTAACTAGCTTTATATATTTTATATTATTACTAAGTAGTATTAATAGGTAGCTTTCTAAATAACTTTAAGTATATTATTTAAAGTTTCTTATAGACTGGCAAATGGGTTTAGGGTACCCAGGAGTGAGTAGGGGTTGGGTAGAGGTAGGAATTTAACCCAACCTATATCTAAGGTCCGTGCGACCCTAACCTAACTAGTATCCTAGGTAGGGTACTATTATTTAATATAATTAAAATTATAATAAATAGTTAATTAAACCTAATTTTTCTTATTAGCGTTACTTTATAATAAATAGCTATAATTATTATATATATTAAAGTAGTAAAAACTATATATTAAATAGTATTATAAATAGTTTTAAAATAGTAGGGTAGGGTTAGGGTCTTACGTAAGGTGGGTTGGATTAGGATAGAGTTATTACGTAAGGTGGGTTGGGTGAGATTGGGGTTAGATTATATAAGACCCTAACCCCAATCTAATCTATACTTATTTGCCAGCGTAATTAAAAAGTATCTAATAATTATTATTTACTATTATTATATTAAAAAAGTTATCTTTACCTAGATTATTTTATTTTAGATAAGCTAGCTATATCTAGATCTAAGAATACTAAGAATATAAAAAAGAAGTTATATTTTTTATATATTTTTATATATTTTTATATATTTTTATATATTTTTATATATTTTTATATATTTATTATAACTCTAACCCTAAATTGTATTCTTTTTTATATTCTATTATAATAACCCTAATCCCTAAAGCTATTATAACTCTAACTCTTAATTATATTTATTTTGTACTCTATTATACTTATAATATATTTCCTTCTGTCAAATATACGGGTATTCTTGATGAGTTGAGATGGAAAAGTGGTGGGTTGATTGATTGATTGTGTGTGTTCTGTCGGAGAAGCTCGGCTACCTCGAGAAGTAACTATCTAGTACTAAGCCGCACTAGTACTATTTAGACTAGTACAGGGGCAGTGTAAAACAGTAGTGCGCCAGCCTCCTTAGTGTATTTCACAGTGAAATCACTGTGATTTACACTAATTACCACTGTAAGGGGCCATATGATCGTACACACCTACCCACTGGATTTCACAGTGACTGTCTATCTGACACACCCCTCAGCTTGGAACCATCTCAAGCTGGACCCAATTCTTCGCAGCCGTACTATAACTCATAGTCCAAAAGCTTCCATCCTGTCTTCCAATTCGTCAAGGTCGACCTCTTGGTCGGTGATCCTACCCCTGACGTCTTCAAGTCCGAGTTGATTTACGAACTTAGTCCATTTGCCAGCTGGCAGAGCCTTTGTAAGGCCATCTGCTGCTATTTCTTCTAATTGTTGGTACTGGATTTTGATAGCTCCACGTACTACTTCTTGTCGAAGCCAATAATTGTGTATGTCGACGTGCCTAAGCTTTGTTTGTAACTTGGCAATTTCTTTGGTAACAAGTCGGATAGTTTGTTGATTGTCGCAATTGATGGTGATTGTTAAGGATAAGAGTTTGATTTTGAGTTCAGCGATTAACCAAGCCGTAAAGAGTGCCTCCTTTGCAACCTGTGAGAGTGCTAGCAACTCAGCTTTAGTTGTCAAAGTGGTAACAGTGTCTTGTTTGTTTGCCTTCTAGGCGACAAGTCCACCAAACAGCTTAATAATGTATCCTTGCAAGCTCTTTCTATTGAGGGTATTGTCTGCAAACGACGCGTTGCTAGCAACCTTGTAGGTGTCTGCATCTCCAAAGCGTAGCCCTAGTGATTGGGTGGAGGATAAGTATAGCAGTACACGGTCGGCGGCTTTGTGATGGTCGTCGCTGGGATTTAATAGGAAGCGCGATAATTGGGAGCTTGCGAAAGCGATATTAGGGCGCGTGGTTACTGCAGCGTACAGGATTGATCCTATCTTTCGCTAGTATTGGTTGATCTCTGCCTTTGTGGCGAGTCCTTCTTGAGGTAGCAGTTCGACTGCTGACATTGGGGTTTTGTGTTTAAGGTCGCGTCGGTCGATAAGGCGACTGATCTTGTCTACATAGGACGCCTGTGATAGCCAGAGTTGCCTACTTGCACGGTCTCTAACGATTTCAATCCCTAGAAACTACTAAAGATCGTTACCTCCAGTAAGGGTGAACTTTATACTTATCTTTTTTATTACTGCGTTAGCAGCGTGTTTCTGATCCCTTAAGTAGGCGACAATAAGGTCGTCTACATAGAAGAATATAATAATGCTGTCTTTGATCATACAGCAAGGCTCATAAGGGACTGCGGCAAAACCGAGATCCTTAAGAGCACTGGTAAATTCTCTCTGCCACAGCAGTGGTAAGATTCGAAGACCATATAGTGCCTTATGCAACTGTAGGATAGTGCTAGGTCGGGTATAACCTCGGGGCATTCTCATGTAGAGTTCTCTGTCCAGTTTCGCATGGACGAAAGCGTTGGTGACGTCGTACTGGCTGAGCTCTAGGTCATACCGAGCTGCCATAGCCATGAGTAGGCGAAATGATCGTCCTGCGAGGGTTGCGGCGTAGGTGTCTTGAGTAGTAAGGTGGCGTTGTTGATCTCCACGTACTACCAACCTAGCCTTGCACTTCTGAAATCGATGATGTTTGTCGAGTTTGTATGTATACACCTATATGCAGTCGAGGATTTGGTGGCCGCGTGATCGCACTGGGGCAACGGGCACCTCACTCCAAGACCTCATCTCTTTGTGGCTTTGTAGGTGTACTCGCTCAGCATCCTTCCACATATTGAATAGTGGGTGGTCTTCTAACCGTGTTCCGCAAGATGGAGGCTCCGGCAATTCACTTTGGTGGGGTTTCTTTCCTGCTGCAAGCATGCGATTGAATTGCGCTTTGTCAAGCGGCTTCCCCTTGTATTTGCCTCTGCTACCTGCCTGTGTTCCGGCTAGGAAAGCGGCTGCCCATGGCACAGCACGTTGATCTGGCTGTGTTGATCCTATGGGTACTTGTTCATGTTGATCGTCTTTAAAACTCGCCATTGATTGGGCAAGTAATGTGACAGGCGGAGGTGTCGCTGGTGGTGTTGGGTAGGTGTAATTGATCTTCCTCCCCTGATAGTACCCCGGAGGGTCCTCCTCATCCTCGCGATTGCGTGAGTCAGTGATCGACTCATCCTCATAGAAGGATTCAGTGTTTTCTTGTTCGGGTGGTGGAGGTGGCAACTCCACTGATCGGGTCCATGCAGCAATCTCTTCAGTAGTACTGTGCATAAGGTTGTCTAACAGATCTTCTGTTTTGCCTAAGAACACCTTATCTTCGTCAAAGATGACGTCGCGTGTGCTAATAACTTTGTTGAGTGGTGGGATCCATACCCTCCAGATGTTTAATGATCGGTAGCCCACTAGGTATCCAACCCATGCCTTTGGGTCTAACCTTTGGAGCTTGCTCTTGCCGCGTTTTGTATTGTCAGTCAAGGCGAAGGCTTTACAGCCATAGGCCCTAAGGTGAGCCTGGTTTGGTTTCTTTGGTTGAGTGACAATGCCGTTTTGGTAAGCAACTGTCGTAAAGAATACTTCGTGTGGTGATCGCCATCGGTTGGCGTAGTTTGGAGTTCGATTGTATAGGTATACGGCCGCTCGTGTGATTTCTAGCCATAGGTTAAAGGGAAGGTTGGCGTCAAGTCGCATTGCACGACCCTTCTCCTTAATTACACCCCCTGAGCGTTCAGCTCCTCCATTTTGAGCTTGGGTGTCAGGTGCTGAAGGCTCAATAACGATACCTTCACTAATGCACCACCTGTGAACGTCTTGTTTGACTGAGAAGATCTCATTGTCGGATTCAATAACTTTGATAGTCACATTAAATTGTACTTTCATGAATTGTACAAATTCCTTCAGCAACTTAATAATTGTTCGTGCTGGTCGGTTGTCTTTGAAATAGAAGTCCCAAGCCATGCCTGAGAATCGATCGGTGATGAGCATCTGGCTTTTCTCGCCGGTAAAGCTCTGATCTTCGTAGTCGTGAAAGTCTATAGCGACTCTCTCACCAGGACCGTCATTGATTTGCCTAGGTTGTTGTCTGATTTGTCGCTTAAGCTTTAATCTGCCGCAAGCGTCGCATTGGACCGTAGTAAGTCCTTTAAGCCGCACCCCCTCACAGTGATTCACAGTGTGTTCTAGTGCCTGGGGACCTGGGTGGCCTAGTCGTTTGTGCCAGGTGATGGCGTCTGCCTTCTGCGCTCGTCGTGCGGTGCGCGTGGTGATTTTGTGTGTGGCATACGTACTATTGTGTATAGTACGATTTTGTTCGGGCATGTATTCTAGTACCCATTGACCGTAGAGTTCTTGAAGTTCGGCTAGGACTGTATTGTCCCTTCTCTTGATTGTTATTGGATCTGCCTTTGTGTCCCACTAGAGGCCTTGCCTGCGGAGTAATTGGAAAGACACTAGGTTGCATAGCAGATCAGGGCAGTAGGCGATGTTGTCTAGCCTTAGTACCCTATTTCCTTGTACGCTTTTGACGTGTAGATAGACACTCCCATATCCCCTTATCCAAACTCGTGATGATCCCGCCCATATGAAGTCTCCTGGCGACGGTGGTCGCAGCGTGACGAAACGATCGATATCGTTGAAGATATGGCAGGTTGTGCCAGAATCGAGGATCGCGGAGTAACGTAGTGGGTAGGTGTTCGGGTCTAAGTGGTAGGAGGCTGCGATAGCATTAAAGCTCGCTAAGAGGACGGTGATTTGTCTGCCATCTAGTCATTCATCGTCAGTAATCTCAGTGATTCGAGTTGGAGTAGGAGTGCTTGATTGTTTGATTCTTGGTGTCTGTGA
This sequence comes from Laburnicola sp. R22_1, assembly GCA_014281115.1. Taxonomy (NCBI): domain Eukaryota; kingdom Fungi; phylum Ascomycota; class Dothideomycetes; order Pleosporales; family Didymosphaeriaceae; genus Laburnicola; species Laburnicola sp. R22_1. Next base: position 87,162 of record JACONQ010000014.1, read on the forward strand.
TCTTGGACGCTTTACAGATCTTACGCTCTCTATAAGCGCAGGGTCATTTTCTATCCTGAACTTCATAAGGGCCTTTATTGCTGGCTTCGGTTGAAACCAATCAGGTGCCTTGTTAGGAAATGCGTAAAAGCAGTCTTGCAGACTATGGCGTTGTTCACAAGTAGGGCACTTGGGGTATGATCCTCTCTAGCCACTAACTGCTGTTGGCTCATTGTCTGTGTTCGCGGACTGCTTGGATTTGGCTTTAGAGCCAGCTTTCTTGGCGCGTGATCTGCCTCGCTTGAGTGATACTGCTTTATCCACAGGATGGGCGTCCCCATCTGCGGTCTGGGTGGGTGCACCACCGTCAGCGAGAGATGGTCCTGCAACAGCAAAGGCGCCCCTTTGTTTACCCTTAATCGGGTGCTGCATCGCCATTTGATCTCGAAAGAGTTTCACCATATCTTTTCTTAAAGTGTTTGGGTCCTTATTCCTATGTTGCATGAAGGTTGTAACCCACTAGGATGCGATGTTGGTAACCGCCTTCATAAAATCTTATTTGACTAAGTCTAGCAACGTAAGTTCTGGCACACTATTGTGCTCTGCTTCTGTTGCTGCATAATCGTACTCAGTGAGCCAGGTGGACCATAATCCAGCTGATCTCATGGGCTTGAGAGCGTCTTGGTATCTGATCCTCGCTCGTCGTAGTTCGTCGTTTTAGTCTACCCCAACCGTGTTTGTGAGGTTGATGATCCATTGTCTAATTAATTGATCTGGGGTGCAGCAATTGGTCTGCAAGTGTGCCAAGGTCGTTGATTGAATGAGGGCAACTATCTTGTCGAGGTTCGCCTTCTGTTGTTCGTACCTTCGGTCGAGTAACTTGAAAGTTTCGAGTTGATCCTTATAGAGGTCGTAATCCTCTCTGTACGCCCTTACGCTAGTCGTTGACAGGTCTGACGGCCTTGTTGGGCGTGCGCGAGGGTTGTCGGTATTCGCGTTAATAAACGCTGGGCTTGGTGCATAGCCAACACTAATGTTCAGTGGGATTGGAATGACTAGTTGGGTCATAGGTTGGATCTCTTGGTCTGGGTCGATGATATCCCAGATCCCTAGAGATTGGGCGCGGGCTTTGATTTGCCTTAGCCATGGTGTATAGTTCGAGTAATCGGATAGGATCACTGTGGGATCTCTGAGCGTCGATAAAGACATAATAATCAGCTTAATTGAGGCAGTGAGACTCTTAATTGTCAAATATACGGGTATTCTTGATGAGTTGAGATGGAAAAGTGGTGGGTTGATTGATTGATTGTGTGTGTTCTGTCGGAGAAGCTCGGCTACCTCGAGAAGTAACTATCTAGTACTAAGCCGCACTAGTACTATTTAGACTAGTACAGGGGCAGTGTAAAATAGTAGTGCGCCAGCCTCCTTAGTGTATTTCACAGTGAAATCACTGTGATTTACACTAATTACCACTGTAAGGGGCCATATAATCGTACACACCTACCCACTGGATTTCACAGTGACTGTCTATCTGACACACCCCCTCAGCTTGGAACCATCTCAAGCTGGACCCAATTCTTCGCAGCCGTACTATAACTCATAGTCCAAAAGCTTCCATCCTGTCTTCCAATTCGTCAAGGTCGACCTCTTGGTCGGTGATCCTACCCCTGACGTCTTCAAGTCCGAGTTGATTTACGAACTTAGTCCATTTGCCAGCTGGCAGAGCCTTTGTAAGGCCATCTGCTGCTATTTCTTCTAATTGTTGGTACTGGATTTTAATAGCTCCACGTACTACTTCTTATCGAAGCCAATGATTGTGTATGTCGACGTGCCTAAGCTTTGTTTGTAACTTGGCAATTTCTTTAGTAACAAGTCGGATAGTTTGTTAATTGTCGCAATTGATGGTGATTGTTGAGGATGAGAGTTTAATTTTGAGTTTAGCGATTAACCAAGCTATAAAAAGTGCCTCCTTTGCAACCTGTAAGAGTGCTAGCAACTCAGCTTTAGTTGTCGAAGTGGTAACAGTGTCTTGTTTGTTTGCCTTCTAGGCGACAAGTCCACTAAACAGCTTAATAATGTATTCTTGCAAGCTCTTTCTATTAAGGGTATTGTCTGCAAACGACGCGTCGCTAGCAATCTTATAGGTGTCTGCATCTCCAAAGCGTAGCCCTAGTGATTGGGTGGAGGATAAGTATAGTAGTACACGGTTGGCGGCTTTGTGATGGTCGTCGCTGGGATTTGATAGGAAGCGCGATAATTGGGAGCTTGCGAAAGCGATATTAGGGCGCGTGGTTACTGCAGCGTACAGGATTGATCCTATCTTTCGCTAGTATTAGTTGATCTCTGCCTTTGTGGCGAGTCCTTCTTGAGGTAGCAGTTTGACTGCTGACATTAGGGTTTTGTGTTTGAGGTCGCGTTGGTCGATAAGGCGACTGATCTTGTCTATATAGGACGCCTGTGATAGCCAGAGTTGCCTACTTGCACGGTCTCTGACGATTTCAATCCCTAGAAACTACTAAAGATCGTTACCTCCAGTAAGGGTGAACTTTGTACTTATCTTTTTTATTACTGCGTTAGCAGCGTGTTTCTGATCCCTTAAGTAGGCGACGATAAGGTCGTCTACATAGAAGAATATAATGATGCTGTCTTTAATTATACAGCAAGGCTTATAAGGGACTGCGGCAAAACCGAGATCCTTGAGAGCACTGGTAAATTCTCTCTGCCACAGCAGTGGTGAGATTCGAAGACCATATAGTGCCTTATGCAACTGTAGGATAGTGCTGGGTCGGGTATAACCTCGGGGCATTCTCATGTAGAGTTCTCTGTCCAGTTTCGCATGGACGAAAGCGTTAGTGACGTCGTACTGGCTGAGCTCTAGGTCATACCGAGCTGCCATAGCCATGAGTAGGCGAAATGATCGTCCTGCGAGGGTTGCGGCGTAGGTGTCTTGAGTAGTAAGGTGGCGTTGTTGATCTCTACGTACTACCAACCTAGCCTTGCACTTCTGAAATCAATGATGTTTGTCAAGTTTGTATGTATACACCTATATGCAGTCGAGGATTTGGTGGCCGCGTGATCGCACTAGGGCAACGGGCACCTCACTCCAAGACCTCATCTCTTTGTGGCTTTGTAGGTGTACTCGCTCAGCATCCTTCCACATATTGAATAGTGGGTGGTCTTCTAACTGTGTTCCGCAAGATAGAGGCTCCGGCAATTTACTTTAGTAGGGTTTCTTTCCTGCTGTAAGCATGCGATTAAATTGCGCTTTGTCGAGCGGCTTCCCCTTGTATTTGCCTCTGCTACCTGCCTGTGTTCCAGCTAGGAAAGCGGCTGCCCATAGCACAGCACGTTGATCTGGCTGTGTTAATCCTATAGGTACTTGTTTATGTTGATCGTCTTTAAAACTCGCCATTGATTGGGCAAGTAATGTGACAGGCGGAGGTGTTGCCAGTGGTGTTGGGTAGGTGTAATTAATCTTCCTCCCCTGATAGTACCCTGGAGGGTCCTCCTCATCCTCGCGATTGCGTGAGTCAGTGATCGACTCATCCTCATAGAAGGATTCAGTGTTTTCTTATTCGGGTGGTGGAGGTGGCAACTCTACTAATCGGGTCCATGCAGCAATCTCTTTAGTAGTACTATGCATAAGGTTGTCCAACAGATCTTCTATTTTGCCTAAGAACACCTTATCTTCGTTAAAGATAACGTCGCGTGTGCTGATAACTTTGTTGAGTAGTGGGATCCATACCCTCCAGATGTTTGATGATCGGTAGCCCACTAGGTATCCAACCCATGCCTTTGGGTCTAACCTTTGGAGCTTGCTCTTGCCGCGTTTTATATTGTCGGTCAAGGCGAAGGCTTTACAGCCATAGGCCCTGAGGTGAGCCTGGTTTGGTTTCTTTGGTTAAGTGACAATGCTGTTTTGGTAAGCAACTGTCGTAAAGAATACTTTGTGTGGTGATCGCCATTGGTTGGCGTAGTTTGGAGTTCGATTGTATAGGTATACGGCCGCTCGTGTGATTTCTGGCCATAGGTTAAAGGGAAGGTTGGCGTCAAGTCGCATTGCACGACCCTTCTCCTTAATTACACCCCCTGAGCGTTCAGCTCCTCCATTTTAAGCTTGGGTGTCAGGTGCTGAAGGCTCAATAACGATACCTTCACTAATGCACCACCTGTGAACGTCTTGTTTGACTAAGAAGATCTCATTGTCGGATTCAATGACTTTGATAGTCACATTGAATTGTACTTTCATGAATTGTACAAATTCCTTCAGCAACTTGATGATTATTCGTGCTGGTCGGTTGTCTTTGAAATAGAAGTCCCAAGCCATGCCTGAGAATCGATCGGTGATGAGCATCTGGCTTTTCTCGCTGGTAAAGCTCTGATCTTCGTAGTCGTGAAAGTCTATAGCGACTCTCTCACCAGGACTGTTATTGATTTGCCTAGGTTGTTGTCTGATTTGTCGCTTAAGCTTTGATCTGCCGCAAGCGTCGCATTGGACCGTAGTAAGTCCTTTGAGCCGCACCCCCTCACAGTGATTCACAGTGTGTTCTAGTGCCTGGGGACCTGGGTGGCCTAGTCGTTTGTGCCAGGTGATGGCGTCTGCCTTCTGCGCTCGTCGTGCGGTGCGCGTGGTGATTTTGTGTGTGGCATACGTACTATTGTGTATAGTACGATTTTGTTTGGGCATGTATTCTAGTACCCATTGACCGTAGAGTTCTTGAAGTTCGGCTAGGACTGTATTGTCCCTTCTCTTGATTGTTGTTGGATCTGCCTTTATGTCCCACTAGAGGCCTTGCCTGCGGAGTAATTGGAAAGACACTAGGTTGCATAGCAGATCAGGGCAGTAGGCGATGTTGTCTAGCCTTAGTACCCTATTTCCTTGTACGCTTTTGACGTGTAGATGGACACTCCCATATCCCCTTATCCAAACTTGTGATGATCCCGCCCATATGAAGTCTCCTGGCGACGGTGGTCGCAGCGTGACGAAATGATCGATATCGTTGAAGATATGGCAGGTTGTGCCAGAATCGAGGATCGCGGAGTAACGTAGTGGGTAGGTGTTTAGGTCTGAGTGGTAGGAGGCTGCGATAGCATTAAAGCTCGCTGAGAGGACGGTGATTTGTCTGCCATCTAGTCATTCATCGTCAGTAATCTCAGTGATTCGAGTTGGAGTAGGAGTGCTTGATTGTTTGATTCTTGGTGTCTGTGATCTTGGACGCTTTACGGATCTTACGCTCTCTATAAGCGCAGGGTCATTTTCCATCCTGAACTTCATAAGGGCCTTCATTGCTGGCTTCAGTTGAAACCAATTAGGTGCCTTGTTAGGAAATGCGTAAAAGCAGTCTTGCAGACTATGGCGTTGTTTACAAGCAGGGCACTTGGGGTATGATCCTCTCTAGCCACCAACTGCCGTTGGCTCATCGTCTGTGTTCGCGGACTGCTTGGATTTGGCTTTAGAGCCAGCTTTCTTGGCGCGTGATCTGCCTCGCTTGAGTGATACTGCTTTATCCACAGGATGGGCGTCCCCATCTGCGGTCTGGGTGGGTGCACCACCGTCAGCGAGAGATGGTCCTGCAACAGCAAAGGCGCCCCTTTGTTTACCCTTGATCGGGTGCTGCATCGCCATTTGATCTCGGAAGAGTTTCACCATATCTTTTCTTAAAGTGTTCAGGTCCTTATTCCCATGTTGCATGAAGGTTGTAACCCACTAGGATGCGACGTTGGTAACCGCCTTCATAAAATCTTGTTTAACTAAGTCTAGCAACGTAAGTTCTGGCACACTATTGTGCTCTGCTTCTGTTGCTGCATGATCGTACTCAGTGAGCCAGGTGGACCATGATCCAGCTGATCTCATGGGCTTAAGAGCGTCTTAGTATCTAATCCTCGCTCGTCGTAGTTCGTCGTTTTGGTCTACCCCAACCGTGTTTGTGAGGTTAATGATCCATTGTCTGATTAATTGATCTAGGGTGCAGCAATTGGTCTGCAAGTGTGCCGAGGTCGTTAATTAAATGAGGGCAACTATCTTGTCGAGGTTCGCCTTCTGTTGTTCGTACCTTCGGTCGAGTAACTTGAAAGTTTCGAGTTGATCCTTATAGAGGTCGTAATCCTCTCTGTACGCCCTTACGCCAGTCGTCGACAGGTCTGACGGCCTTGTTGGGCGTGCGCGAGGGTTGTCGGTATTCGCGTTAATAAACGCTGGGCTTGGTGCATAGCCAACACTAATATTCAGTGGGATTGGAATAACTAGTTGGGTCATAGGTTGGATCTCTTGGTCTGGGTCGATGATATCCCAGATCCCTAGAGATTGGGCGCGGGCTTTGATTTGCCTTAGCCATGGTGTATAGTTTGAGTAATCGGATAGGATTACTGTGGGATCTCTGAGCGTCGATAAAGACATAATAATCAGCTTAATTGAGGCAGTGAGACTCTTAATTGTCAAATATACGGGTATTCTTGATGAGTTGAGATGGAAAAGTGGTGGGTTGATTGATTGATTGTGTGTGTTCTGTTGGAGAAGCTCGGCTACCTCGAGAAGTAACTATCTAGTACTAAGCCGCACTAGTACTATTTAGACTAGTACAGGGGCAGTGTAAAACAGTAGTGCGCCAGCCTCCTTAGTGTATTTCACAGTGAAATCACTGTGATTTACACTGATTACCACTGTAAGGGGCCATATGATCGTACACACCTACCCACTGGATTTCACAGTGACTGTCTATCTGACACCTTCCTTTATTTTCCGTGGTTTAACTTTTTTATAATTAAATCTTCTTAAACCTACTAAATATTTTACTTTCTATTATAAAAATACACTAAATGTTGAATGGGTACTCTACAGCTAGCTGTATAGACATCGAATTCTAATCCTCTATACTGGCAAGCGTGGAGGGTGTACGGGGCGATCGTACGAGGAAAGGAAATAACATAACAGAACGACTTGGTATTGATTGCTTGTCTCTAGAGAGGGTGCGGATGAAAGGAGAAGATCTTGCGGCGCACGGGCCGCGGCGCACGGGCATCACGTGATCCCCACGTGATGCCATCGTGCGGCAATATTGAAACCTCAACACCCTCAGGTGCCCTTGCCCGTACGGTGTACGGACACTAAACTTTATATTTTACTATCTATTATATAATAAATCTACGTATCTATTTTCACTACTAATTTATTGTATTCTTATAATATATTTATAATTTTTTTCATTCTTTTAACTATTTCTTTCTATTCTTTAACCTATTATTTATTTCTTTTCTATCTATTTTTATTTCTTTTATTATATATAACCCTAACTCTTATCTTTTTATTTTATTTTTATATATATAATTTTCTATCTATAATTTCTTTATCTTTATTTTCTATCTACTTACTATAACCTATTATTATCTCTACTATTCTGTAATATATTTCTATCCTTTCTATTAACTAATTCAATTCTGTACTATTTTTCTCTCTTACTGTCTATTTATAATTCTATTTCCACTATTAATAATCTATCTATATTAATGTATTTTTTATATATTTTTTTATATATTTTTTATATATTTTTATATATTTTTTATATATTTTTTATATATTTTTATATATTTTTTTATATATTTTTTTATATATTTTTTATATATTTTTTATATATTTTTATATATATTTTTTATATATTTTTTATATATTTTTATATATTTTTATATATAGTTTTATATATATTTTTATATATATTTTTATATATATTTTTATATATATTTTTATATATATTTTTATATATATTTTTTATATATGTCTTTATATATTTTTATATATTTTTTTATATATTTTTTTATATTTTCTTTTATATCACTTTAAAACTTTCTTTTTACTTTAAAACTTTCTTTTTACTTTAAAACTTTCTTTTTATTTTAAAACTTTCTTTTTACTTTAAAACTTTCTTTTTACTTTAAAACTCTAATCCTCTTTTATTTTAAAACCCTAACCATTTCTCTAATTTAAACACCTAACCCTTTTTTACTTTAAAACCCTAACCCTCTTTTTACTCTAAAACTCTAATATTCTTTTTACTTTAAATTTCTAACCCTCTCTCTACTTTAAAATTATAACTCTTTCTCTCCTTTTAAACTCTAACTTTCTTTTTACTATAAAATTCTAACTCTTTTTATATATTCTACTCTACTATTATTCTATTATAATTTTCTCTTATTATACTTTTTACTTTTCTTTTTTCTCTATTTATATTTAATATTCTCTTTTACTTTCCTCTTTACTTTTTTCTTTTTTTTTTCTTTTATATACTCTCTTCTATACTTTACCTAAATACCTATTTTTTTATAACTATCCTTATTATTATAACTATCCTTATTATTATAACTATCCTTATTATTATAACTATCCTTATTATTATAACTATCCTTATTATTATAACTTTACTTTATTTTATATTATGCTATATATATTTCTATTTTACTCTACTTTCTAATCTTAATCTTTTATCTTTTATCTTTTTACTCTGATTTTTTTCTATTTTTTTCCTTATATTCTTTTAAAACCCTAACTTTATTTTTACTCCTTATTTTATACTACTCTTTAAACTTTTTTTATTTTTTGTTCTTCTAATTATACTCTTCTCTTTAACCATATATTTATATTTTTTTTTCTCTTTCTATCTTCTTTTTAATTTTTCTTTCTTTTTTTAATCTTACTTTATTATCTTCTTATCTTTTATTTACCTACTTTTTCGCTCTACTTAAATATCTATTTTTATTATCTTATACTTACTCTATAATTCTACTCTTTTTGTACTTTTCTTTACCCTTCTACTTCTTTGCCTACTTTTACTTTTAATTTAACTTTTTTTTACTTTAAACTCTTTTTTAAACTTATTTCTTCTAAATATTTAACTCTTATTTTCTAATAAAACTTTAACTATTTACTTTATTACTAGTTTAATCTATTATTTCTTTTAACCTATCTTCATCTTCTTTTTCTATTTAACTCTTAATTTTATTTATAATTTCTATATTTTACTATATAATAAAACCCTAACATAATAATAAAACCCTAACACTATAATTAAATCCTAATATTATGATAAACCCTAAATACTATAATAAATCCTAAATACTATAATATAACTTATTACTTTTCTACTCTCTACTTTCCTCTACTCTATTTTCTTTTCTAATTTAACTTAAACTACTTTTACTTTTCTATTTTTCTACTTCTTCTACTCTACTTCTATCTTTTTATTCTTAAATTTAATTCTATAATAAATATAAATACTAAATCTTTATTTTTTCTTACTACTTTTCTATGATATATTAAATGCTTTTCTTTATAATCCTACTCTACTTTATTTCTATTCTCTCTATAATTTTCTTATTTCTACTCTTAATTATTTCTACTCTTAATTATATTTTATTTATATAACTAAATACTTTACTATACTTCTACTCTTATCTCTAATCTACTCTTCTTCTCTATCTACTCTTCTTCTCTATCTACTCTTCTTCTCTATCTACTCTTCTTCTCTGTCTACTTTCTTACTTATACTTCTACTTTTTATTTTTACTATCTTACTACTTCTACTTCCTTTACTACTTATACTATTATTATTACCTCTACTTCTTTTCTTACTCTTACTACTTCTACTACTTCTCTTTTCCTTATTTCTATTTTTTTAATTTTTTTGTAAACTTTCTTTTTAACTCTTTACTTACCTTTAACTAATATTATTTTCTTATAACTCTTTTTATAAACTTTGATTATCTTTTCCCTTAAATATTCTACCTCTCTTTGTATTTAAAACCCTAATCCCTCCCCCTATATTAAAATTCTAACTCTCTCTCTATACTAAAAATGCTAATACTCTCTATACGTAAAAACTCTAACCCTAACCCTTATCTATTTTATATAACAACTAACAACTAACAACTCACAACTAACAACTAACTAATAACTAACTAATAACTAATAACTAACTTTAAACTCTATAGTTTATATACTACCTTTCTTATTTTCTACTTATATTTCGTCTACTCTTTTTACTTACTCTTTATTATATATAATCTTAACTCTCTTTTTATTTTAAATTCTAACCCTTTTATATAATTATATTCCTAACCCTTTCTTATATTAATAACCCTAACCCTTTCTTATATTTATAACTCTTACTAACCTACCCTTTATTTTAATATTCGAACTATTTTTATATTTATAACTCTGTCTCTTTTTATATTTATACCTCTAATCCTTTTTTATATGTATAATTTTAATTCTTTTCTTCAATAATATTTCCTATCTGTCCGTACACCGTACGGGCAAGGGCACCTGAGGGTGTTGAGGTTTCAATATTGCCGCACGATGGCATCACGTGGGGATCACGTGATGCCCGTGCGCCACGGCCCGTGCGCCGCAAGATCTTCTCCTTTCCATCCGCACCCTCTCTAGAGACAAGCAATCAATACCAAGTCGTTCTGTTATGTTATTTCCTTTCCTCGTACGATCGCCCCGTACACCCTCCACGCTTGCCAGTATAGAGGATTAGAATTCGATGTCTATACAGCTAGCTGTAGAGTACCCATTCAACACTATCTTTACTTTCTTTTTTTTCTTTTTTTTCTTCTCCCTATTCTGCTTTCTTTTCTTTATCTACTCTTCTTTACTTTACTTTACTATTTATCTTTATTTATCTTTTATTTTTTATCCCTTCTCTATCTTATCCTATTCTCTATACTATTTAATTCTATTCTTTTTTTACTATTAATCTTTTACTTTATACTTTTCTTTTTCTTCTTTTATTCTTTTATTATACTACTCTTTTATTTCTCTCCCTATTTTTTATTCTTTCTTTTAACCTTCTTCTTTTCTTACTTTTCTTTTTTTTCTTCCTTCTAACTCTACTGTATAATTCCCTCTTTATTTCTTTGTACTTTTTTTTACTTTTCTAATTTATAAATTCTTTCTTTTTCTTCTACTGTTTTTATAATACTATTTTTATTATACCTTTCTCTTTTCTTATATTATACTCTATACTATTTTATTTTCTTTTAATTTTTATATATTATTACTTTTTTCTTTTCTTTCTTATATATAATGCTAATACTAAATATATTCTTAAATATTATAAACTATTATTTTATTCTAACTAAATTTCTTTTTTTACTTATTAATTCTAATACTTACTATATCTCTAACTACTAAATCTCTTTATACTTATAAATTTTAACTTTTTTTTCTTTAAAACTTTCTTTTTACTTTAAAACCCTAACTCTCTTTTTATTTTAAAACTCTAATTATTTTTCTACTTTATAACCCTAACCCTTTTTCTACTTTAAAACCCTAACTCTCTTTTGACTTTAAAATTCTAACTCTCTCTCTACTTTAAAATTCTAACTCTTTTCTTACTTTAAAATTCTAACTCCCTTTTTACTATAACCCTACCCCTCTTTTTACTTTAAAACCCTACCCTTTTTTTACTTTAAAACCCTATCCCTCTTTTGACTTTAAAATTCTAACTCTCTTACTACTTTAAAATTCTAACTCTTTTCTTCCTTTAAAGTTCTAACTCTCTTTTACTATGAAATTCTAACTCTTTTTTATATATTCTACTCTACTATTATTCTATTATAATTTTCTCTTATTATACTTTTTACTGTTCCTCTCTTTTTTTCTCTATTCTTTTTCTCTATTCTTTTTCTCTATTCTTTTTCTCTATTCTTTTTCTCTATTCTTTTTCTCTATTCTTTTTCTCTATTCTTATCTAATATTCTCTTTCTACTTTCTTCTTCTTTACTTTTTCTTTTTTTTTTTTTTTATATACTTTCTTCTTTACTTTACCTAAATACCTATCTTTTTCTTTTTTCTTCTTTTTAACTATACTTATTATTATAACTTTATTTTATTTTATATACACTCTATATAATTCTTACTCTACTTTCTAATACTAATCTTTTATCTTTTTACTCCTATTCCTTTAAAACCCTAACTTTGTTTTTACTTTTTATTTTATAAACTTTTTTTACTTTTTTTTAATTATACTCTTCTATGTAACTTTTTATATATACTTTTTTACTTTTTCTTTCTATTCTCTTTTTATCTTCTTTTTAATTTTTCTTTCTTTTCTATTTTTATAATCTTATACTTACTCTATAATTCTACCTTTTTTATCGTTCTCTTATATTATATTATACTTTATACTCTTCTATTTCTCTTTACTCTTTATTATTTTTTTTTCTTTAATTTTTTATTTTCTTATTTTCTACTACTCTCTCTTATTATAATCTTTTCTATTTTCTATTTAACTTTAACTTTAATAAAATCCTTCTACTTTTTAAACTTTTATTTTATTTTATTTAAATCTCTTTTACTTTTTCTTGTGTATATTTCTTTTATCTTCTCTTTCTATATTATGTTTTTTTGTCTTTTCTTTATTTTCTTTTATTTCTAAACTCTAAACTTTCTTTCTAGCTCTTTACTTACTTTTAACTTATATTACTTTCTTATAACTCTTTCTTATAAACTTTAATTATCTTTTTACTTAAAAGCTCTACCTCTCTTTATACTTAAAAACCCTAATCGTCTTTTTATATTAAAATCCTAATTCTTTCCCTATATTAAAACCCTAACTCTCTCTATACTAAAAACGCTAATACTCTCTATACTAAAAAACTCTAACCCTTTCTTATGTATTTTATATATAATTTTTCTTTTTTTTTTCTTTACTATTTATTCTATTATATTCTTAACTTAATAAATTTTTTTCTTAATTCTATATTTCTTTATTTTCTATAATCTTACCTATCTTCTTTTACTTTATTCTATCTTACTTTTTTATATTTTATATTACTTAATAACTCTATAAAACTCTCTATTCTCTTACTCTATTCTATTCTATCCTATTATTCTATTCTATTATTCTATTATTCTATTCTATTATTCTATTCTATTATTCTATTCTATTATTCTATTCTATTATTCTATTCTATTATTCTATTCTATTATTCTATTCTATTATTCTATTCTATTATTCTATTCTATTATTCTATTCTATTATTCTATTCTATTATTCTATTCTATTATTCTATTCTATTATTCTATTCTATTACTCTATTTTCGGCTTATCTTCTATACGCGACCTATATAAAAACGCTTATTATAAAAAAATTATCTTGTAATCTAATATTATTCTTTTACTACGCTAATTAATGCTAATCTCTTAAACGTTGTTACGTCCTCTACTCTACTACTAATCGCATTATCCAACAAAACTCTCCTGCCAAATTATTACTTTTAACCATTTCTAACACTCGCTTCTTTCCTAAAAACGCAACTAACGTCTGCCCTGCTCCCGAATTGTCTACTCCAAATCTCGCTAACCGTGCTGTCTACCGCTCTCCTACTTCGGTGTACCCTAATGCCACGCCTATTAACCCGCCTACTAACACCCCTCTATACTAACAATTCCCGTCTTTTGCTCTCTAATACCGCCCGTAACTATTTCTCTCCTACTAGTTACATATCTTCTACGGCACTCTGCACCAAAAACACCCTAAGTAACTCTTAAACTTAATTTGCTCCTCGATTGTCTTAATCGCTTCTTTTGTACTTTGGCTCTTCCGTCGCCAACACTACTATATATCGTGCTCGCTCTGCCTATCCCCCGCCGCCTCGTATATCCCGCATTAATTTGCCCACTATGCTAACTGCCTACGTAACCACTCTACGTCCGCAAACTCCTATTGCCGCTGCTATATTAATGTCTGCCGCAGGCCTTATCACTCCTGCTTCTGCTGCTAGAACGCTTGCTACGCCTCCTCGCCTCTCGTCTTAACTATATCTATCTTATTATTATTGCTACTATCTTCGCTACTATTCTCTTCTATCTCTTTGTTTACTTCTTTGCACACGTTACATCTCTTCTCCCCTTCTTTATATCTCTCTTAGCCCTCTTGCCTGTCTAAATACGCGTCTAACACTCGCCTTTAGTACCTTATTATTAACCCTTCCCCTTTTATAAACAACCAAACCAATTGCTGTTCTGCCTTAGTTAGCTTGTTATTACACGCTTGTTTATCCCCTTCCTGCCCTATAATAATGGCCTCGCTTTGCAATCTATCTTGCCCTGCCCTACCGCTCTCTTATGCGTAATCCAATATTGTGCGCGGCTAATCTATGTAAATAATGCACCAGATATTGGGTATATCCACCCTTATCCCTAATACGCTCGTCGCTATAATTACCCACTATTTACTAGCTATAAAATCTATTAATATGCTTGCTTTGCCTACTACATTATAATAATACGCGTTGTATGCTAACTTCTTTGCCCACTTCTTAACCTTTGGCACGGAATTGCCGTATATTACCACCTTGCCGGTTCGGTACTATCTTAACTTCCGCCGCGCTATTTTTACTACAACAGCCTCTATATCCTCTTTTATTAACGCCTTGTCTATCTTAACTACCTAATATGCCACGTTTGTCTATATTGTCCTTGCTCAGAATATCTTAACCTAATCCCACTCGAAATGTATCCGTCAAAACAACTTGCCCTCTTCGCTTGGCGGTAACGTCGCTATTAGCAACACTATCTACGTTTTGGCAGCTACTAACTTGCCTAACTAGTGCATCTATTTGCGGAACGTGTACTGCTAGTTTAACACAATATAACACTTATTAATTACAATCTAGTCCAACTGCCGTATTGCCCGCAACTAGTTTAAAAACGTCGCAAACTCCTTTTCCACCGCTAACTTAGGCGTTACTAACACTACTATAGCTGCGTTAGGTAGACGGCGTTCCTTCCACGCTGCACACAATATCCCTAACAACTTACACTACTGTATTATGTCTCTCTGCAACGCAATTAACAGAATTATAATAATGGTAGTCCCGCCCTACTCTGCCCACGCTAGCAACATAAATAATAAACTCTTTTTACCGCCTGTTAGCATCACAGCCACAATAGGGCTCTCGCCTATAATAATAGCATTAATGGCTTCTTTCTACACGCCACAGAACTCCGCTATCCTACTCATTATCTACTTTAACTGCGCTGTTGTATCTATTTTCCTTAATCGCCCCTATTAATTAATTCTCGCCTTGTCCACTTTGCTCTTAAACAGCGCTCTCTTTCGCTTCTTACTTATTATCTTCTCCATATTAGCTTGGAACCCTAAAAATCAATGCCAATCTGTGCTCGACGTCCAGAACTGCTGTCGCTTGTCTGCCATCGCCCTGGCTTGCTCTATAATTCCTCGCGCGTATATTAATCCTGCAACGTGCGCGGTATGTCCTGCCTGCTCGTTAGCAATCAACGCGCCTATATTCTCCTCATCCCACTTCTTATTCTCGTCTCCCTCTTCTGTCCAAAATGCTGCAGATCCATATAAAAATCGCTAGCTTATGCTAATAGCAATCTCGCGGTACGCGGCAATTATTAACTCCTATTCTATCCCAATTTAGCTCTTGCGCTTTAACGCCTCCCACAACCTCTCTATTGTCTACTTGCGTCTATTGGGGTCCGCCAGCCATATATATAACAACACGCTCTCCTTTTCCTATACTAACGCCTCTAACCGCTGCTAGAACGGCAACACTAACCACATATACAATACTACTAACTCGCCTACCTTACGTAGCAAATATTAATAAATAATCTTAATATCGCCGCTAATATTATATCCCTTATAGTAACGCATTATAAGCACCACTATGCCATTCTTAATAAATATATTGCGGTGCCCCCCTTTTATAGTATTACTATGCCAAACACTTATTATTTCTAGTTCTTTTGCTAGCTATCCGCCTGCGATGTGCATTAACACAGCTAACTTCTCCTAGAACTTAATAATGCGCCCTATGTACCACTTAACGGCCTCTTAGTCCACCCCTAAACGCGTTCCTAGCTTCATAAACCTGTCCTAGATGCTGGCATCTCTCCCTACCCACTCAAACAACCACCTCTCTCTATCTACAGGCATATAGGTGCGATAGTCCTTTAAAAAATTCCATCTAGGCCGCTTGTTAGTCAGGTTGTCTCGCATGCTCTCCCACAGGACGCTAGGTATGGGATTAGCGGCCTTGCTAGTGCCAAACATTAACTCCTCCACTAACAACCGCCAGCTTTTAGTCGCTAACCTATACACTATGCCGCAGAACTAGGCTATATTAAACTGCAACCCCTTGTATAACAACTCGTCCCCACCTGTTTACTCAACATGGCCGCGCGACGTTGTGTTATAATGGATCTTTAACCTGTATGTCTGCAAATCCAACATCTACTGCATAGGTCTGTGGCTGCCTCGCACTATAAACTTGTTTATTATCTTCTGCACAAACTGCAAACACCCCTTGGGCTGGCGTGGGCGTGGGCGGCTGCTATCGCTCTTGTACGCGCTGTTGTTATCAAACTCGTCCTTATTCTTGTCCAATGGCTTAGATAACTCCAACGCCTGTTGCACGACTATAAAACGGGCCACTTTAATAACTGCTGACAATATTGGCGGATACTGCTTGGGGCCCTTCTACCCGTCCTCTTTAACGCCTAACACTGTTAACGCACACACTAATAGGCTGTTGTACTTCTTGCGTGTAATGGACTAGTTTAACAACGCGATGCAAAACTTTAAACACGCCTTCTGGATTTTTAATAACTTCTTAGGCTTGCTGCGCTCAGCACCTTCTGCCTAATGCTACTCCTCCCTAGCGTCTCCCTCCTCCATCGACTTATCTACGTCCTCTGTTAACTCCTCCATCATCTCCTTGTCCCTATCCCCTGTCTCTTCTTCCACTTCTTCTTCTTCTTCTTCTTCTTCTTCTTCTTCTTCTTCTTCTTCTTCTTCTTCTTCTTCTTCTTCTTCTTCTTCTTCTTCTTCTTCTGCCGCCTTCCCCTCTACTTGCCTCTCTGCCTGTTAGGCCAACGCCTCCCATGCCTCCTGCTGCCAGCGCGTGAACCGATATTGGGGGCTCTTCTATATATGCTCCTTCTGCGTACGTGCAAAAAACATTAATATCTGCTGCTATAGCTACGCGTGCTTAATAATGGCCTCCTTGTCTATATATGGCTGCAACAGCTAGAACTGCGTCTAGTGCTTCTCTGTCCAGATTGCCTCTAATCGCACAAACACGCCAATGCGGTGGATAATAGACGCCTGGCTAAACCGCGCTAACCTATCTATAGCCGCCCAAATCGCTGCTTCTACTAGCTCTGCCTCCTTGTCTTTTCTAGGATTGGCGTTAGCAATAGGCTCTTTAACGCACGCTAACAAATTAGGCCTCTCTATGCCTACTAAATATGGTAGCCACTGCGTCTGCTCTAACCACGGGTTTACCTCGTTTCTTTCGCCGTCTTAGATAGTGTTCTGCGCCTGCCTCTTGATATTCTCCCACGCCTTGGCCATCTGCTCGCCCACCTGCGCCCATGCTGCGTCACCATCTACGGGTATGGTGTTAGGGCCGCCTTCGCTGGGCTGCCGCACCTCGAAATACTGCGAACCCTGGCCCTAGACAAAAAATCGCTGGTAATGGATAATCTAGGAACTATTGTTAATGCAGTTGCGTACCTTCTTCGCCTCTAATTAACTTGGACAGCCACCTTTGTTTGTTGGCGACTAATTATAGGCGTCTCTCTAATAGTTCTTTATTACGCGCTCGCTTTAGAATATCTAACAGCAATACTTTGGCTTAATTTAACATATTAACCCATCTATATACACTAGTAACTGCTGTATAGGCTTAATAATCTGGCTGGGCACCTCTAATTCGCTAGCATACTTAATTAACCCGGCCTAGCTGCAGACCTTGTCTATTATTAATTTGGCCTACTTATATCTAATAGGGTGGGCACGCTGCAAATAACTTACTACCTAACTAGGCAATACTGCGTGCCTGCACTCTCAATATATGGGCAACAAATACTTAGCTAAATGCTCAAAACAATTGTCTACAACAGGTTTCTCTGCCATAATAGCGGCGATAGAATGGCTTGTGGCGGACTAGTGCTAACAACGGGTAACAACAACGGGTATAATAACGGGTTATAGGTGCGCGCGGATAGGAAACGGCTATATATATAAAATATATTAATTCTATAGCCTTATTTACTACGCATACTATATACAGCCCTAGCCTTCTCCATTCTACTGTGCAACTAAACGCATATTTGGGTTTTGTGGTTGCGACTCATTATCTCGGAACGTCCTCTGACCCCAGACGGTTAACGTTCGCTGCATCCTCGCGGTCTTACTAGCTTAACCCTAACTATAAACACTAAACCCTAATATCCTTAACTATACGCGTCCTATACGCGAAAATAAGTTGTACAATATAACCTACTGCGCCAAATAACATACTTAAATTTTAGCTCTATTGGCCTACAGGAACCTAACAACACCAACCCCTTAAAGTTAATAATATGGAGCCTATGTACCTATATCTACGCAAAGGAACAAATATTTCATCACTAACAAATCTGAAACAAAAACGACATAGAGGGCTGGATGTTGTTAACGCCCTGGGATAGGGTGGGCACGCTGCAAATGACTTGCTACCTAACTAGGCAACACTGCGTGCCTGCACTCTTAATATATGGGCAACAAATACTTAGCTAAATGCTTAAAACAATTGTCTGCAACGGGTTTCTCTGCCATAATGGCGGCGATGGAATGGCTTGCGGCGGACTAGTGCTAATAATAGGTAACAACAACGGGTATAATAACGGGTTATAGGTGCGCGCGGATAGGAAACGGCTATATATATAAAATATATTAATTCTACAGCCTTATTTACTACGCATACTATATACAGCCCCAGCCTTCTCTATTCTGCTGTGCGACTAAACGCATATTTGGGTTTCGTGGTTGCGACTTATTATCTCAGAACGTCCTCCAACCCCGGACGGTTGACGTTCGCTGCATCCTCGCGGCCTTACTAGCTTAACCCTAACCACAAACACTAAACCCTAATATCCTTAACTACACGCGTCCTATACGCGAAAATAAGTTGCATAATACAACCTACTGCGCCAAATAACATACTTAAATTTTAGCTCTATCAGCCTACAGGAACCTAACGACACCAACCCCTTAAAGTTAACAATATGGAGCCTATGTACCTATATCTACGCAGAGGAACAAATATTTCATCACTAACAAATCTGAAATAAAAACGACATGGAGGGCTGGATGTCGTTAACGCCCTGGGATAGAGTGAATTAAGGAAAGTCCACTATCTACGCCGGGCTTAGATGGCGATTATATTATATAGCTACTCCCCACGCACTATATACTAAGAAGTATAACTAACGTAGCTTGGGTATTAATAAGCTCGGTAAATCCAGGGGATTTATTGTTTAATCTTAGAAGGGTTAAGGTGTGGTTTATAGAAGCGCTTTAGATAGGCTTACTAGAGGAAGAAGTAGTAAAAGTGTCGCTTAGTATAGATTTAATAGAGATCTAGGGATAGTAAAGTACGCAGTTCGGTTGTTTGTTTATTTTTATTTGTACCCTACCTTAGGTTATATTAGTCTAATAAGTAGGCTGTGTTAAGAGTAGATACTATTTAGTTCTTACAACTAGTTATATAAACAAATATCTTACGCCGCCTACTCGCCCTCGTGTCCCTTATAGATAGAGTAAGGAAGAGGCTACTTCAGCTCTATTATATAAAGCCAACCAAACCCCTGCGGCGCCTTAGTAAGTCTGAGACGTAGCAGCTTTTGCATATATATATACTACTAATCTTGTAGCGCGTAGGCGCCACTACTTCCGGCCACTACGCCTTACTACTAGACACTATTGCCTTCCCCCTTTCTATAATTCTAACGTAGCTAGGGCTATTCTACTGCCTAACAACTCCGAAATGCACCCCTTGCCCCTCGCCCCCACCTTGCGCCGCTTGGGAGCGCTAACCCTACCTATTAGGGGGCAAGTATGTCTCTCCCCAGCCAAGGGCGTTCGCAACTCTAACCCTGCACGAATAACATCTGCCTAGGCTAGGATAAAACTCTATTGCAAGAAGATATTAGTTTGGCCAGAGCGCGCAACGCCGCCTACGCCGCTTGTTTACAACTCTATACCTAGCGCAAAGTAGTGTGCTTCTCTTCTCTTGTTGTTCTAAAACACCACTGGCGCCTTTCTCCACCATAGAGAGCGCCAAAGGCACTAACAACACCTCCTCTTCTTTCTACTTAGCGTAGACATAACTAGCCTGTGTTAGTGTACACATGCGCAAATGTGTTGCCTTGCCACTCTTCCTAACTAATAGGCAGAGGGCGTAGATGGCTCTATAGGGGCCTACGCCATATTAGCCACGCAGATAAGCCACTTTGCAATAAATAAGTGCGGTATTTAGGATGGCTACCTAGCGTGCAACCAAGAGTGTAACACGCGATAGCTTTGGTCTTGCCTACTTATAGTATATAAAGCCTGCACACTTTGTTTACATAGATAATAAGCTAACACATTGTCTACTAACCCTGGTAACTAGAAGAACCTAGACCATAGCTATCGCCACCGCTTAACACAGCGTCTCTCCTCGTATAATCTCTGGCCTATCCGCGGCATTAATTGCTAGGTTTGTTGCTCTAGCTATAGCCATTTCTATTTATGCGCTGCTTCTGCTATACTACGTTTGCCTACGAATAAACAATAGGCACCTGGCTACACAGTTTTAATCCTGCCCCCCTATGCCTAAGAAAGATCACTATGTGGCTGTCCCTTTGGCCGGACCTATTTTAAGGCAGAAGACAGATATTCTCCCCACATCTGCGCCCAGAAAAAACCCTTTTCTAAGCCTGTAGTGGCCAGAGGGACATGGCTATTATAAAGCTTGTAAACCCGCTATTGCCTTCTAGTATACTAAGGCTGCGCTTGCCACAGATCTAGCCGTTTTAGAGTCCCCTATAAATCGTCAAAGCCTCTTTTAGGCAACGCACTAGCACTTAAGACAAGTTGGCCCAGACTTAGGGAACGCTTGGCCCTAGCCACTGCAACCACTACGGGCTGCGTGGAAAGACTTATTGGGGCAGCAGCTTTGGCGCAGCTCTAGCTATGGCAGTAGTTTTCACCCGCAGCCAAGCTTATAGTATAGTGTTGTTAACGCAGAGAAGCGAAGGGGAAACCCTAGATATGGGATTAGAATAGGCTTAGGTTTGTTAATAAGATTAGTTTAAGCAACAACAAATCGCCATATGACGCCACAGGTCACACCTGCGCAGAGAGAAAGGGAACTAGTAAGGTTCGCGGAAGAAACGAGCTGGATATAAGCAGTTTAGTAGAGAGGTGGGGTAGTAGAGTGTGTATGTAGGCAGACTTGCTGTCTGTTTTTAGTTTAGTTCACGTTTACTTCGCACCTAAACTTAACTGCTATATAAGGATAGTATAGGCAAACTACTAGTACTACTTCTAAGGATCCTGTTGCGCAATTGCTGACACCCTTGTTATCCTGCTCACTATCTCCGCCAATATGGGCCCTAACCAGACGCGTGAACACGTCCTGTATGGTCCTTCTAAGCGCCCCTCGCCCACCTTTTTTTTTCCCTGTCCTATTAAGGAAACAAGCCCAACGCCAGGTAGGCCACTCTTAGCAATGGTCTAGTGCGACCGTCCACGTGGGTATTAGCTACCGCTAGCGTGGTTTGTCTAGGCACCCCTTGCATACGCCTGGCAGCCTTAACATGCCCCCACTAGCAGTCTTAGCCACGGCCCCATACCATACCCACGCTATGTCCCTATACCCATTATTGTTAGAGTGCGTCCTATTTAGACCCAAGCTATCCCTGCCAACACTTTAATGCATATTAGCAAGTACTATACGCTGCCCCTTATAGCGTCTTGTCTTTATAATAGCGCGGTATTTAGAATTCACTACGTTCTTAATGCGGTTATTGCCTACTGCATTAGCGTTAGGCAAGAGCGTGGGGAGTACAATAGTTATAGAGGGGATCTAGTTAAAGAGTTAGTCTAGGAGTGCGTTTATACGCTTATTAATAGTGTCTAGGGGATAGTGCGGGGAATTTCTAAGCGCATTATTTGTTCTAGCACTATTGTCTTATTAGTCTTGCTCACATAACAATCTTCTTAGAAGTAAGTATTCTCTTAACTTGCTTTATAAGCACAAGATTTAGTTAAAAGTAGAGGTCCTGCTTGGCATATACAGTGACCTGGCAGACCAGCGCGCCTAGATGGCCTTTATTCTTCTGCACTATATACGCCTATAAGCCTTACACTCTGCAATTGTACTAGGGGGCATGCGTAGTAGACGTACGTTGTCTTCCATCTTGCCAGAACGAACCGTCCCAACCATGTTGACTGCCGTTCCTGCACGCTGCAGCAGGTTACGAAGGTGCTCTTGGTATCTGTTGCCATCGCTAGAGCCCTGCCCATATATAATAGATGCACCAAGGGGGAGAATGCGTAATAGGAACAGTTTGCCATAGTTATAATAGGGCGCCATAAGTACGTCTAACGTAAACAGCTCAGTACCTTAGTAGGCGGCGTGTCTTAGGGAGTGAAGCGTGGTGGTTGGACCTGTAGCGGCAGGGGTTGTGCTTAGTAGAGTAAGAAGTAGCAGTAGTAGGCTTAGGACTGCCGTATAGCTGTACATCTCTCTAGGGATGCCGTGCATTAATCCAGTGTGTCCAACAGTCAGTTACTAAACGTTTTTTGGCCTTTTTCAAGTGAACACTACCGTCACGTGGCTACTGACTGTATTGTCGACTAGGGGTGTTACACTAGTTACTGTCACCTAACAGTAACTGCTATTACATGCTTACTAACTATACTGTTAGGGGCAGTAACTATAGTAAGTACACAGTACCTTCCTATAATAGCTAGCGTTCACGTGTCAATTCACGTGTTAATTCACGTGTTAATTCACGTATCAACTCACATATCAACTCTTTATGGGTAACTAGGCACCTCCTACTTAGGTGGGCACCTAGGCGCCTCCTAGGCTCACTTACACGTTAATTCACACGTCAATTCACACGTATTACCCAATTAGGCAAGTTCAACAGTCTTACTGCGGTTACTAGCATGTTACTGTACAGTCGGTCACTGCCCTAACATGCCTGACTACTGTACTGTCCACCAACAGTAAGTGAACAGTCAGTGACCGGAAGTAAGACTGACTATTAGACACACTGCATTAATCTGTTTATGGGGCGATAATAAGGGCTGTTAGCTACCTTCAAGCCTGCAAAGCTTACTTAGTAAGGTAAAACAGGGCGATGCAGTGTGTTAGATGGGATCTCCAGGGGAAGTTGTACGTGCGGGCAGGCGGATAAGGAAAAGGTGCAAAGAGAGCTAGGGGGGGAGCTTTCTAACAAAGAGGACCACGTACTTTTTATGTAGAAGCTGCCCTAGCTAGCGATTACGTACGCTTTGCTTCCTGCAGGGTGATTAATTCTCCGCAAGCCTAAGAGGTAGCGTCTTGCACACGTTGCTTCCCGCCATTATGCCGTGCTGTGCACCACTAACCTTAAAAGCTTCGCCTCTCTCTGCCCTGCAATTCTAACATGCTAACCACGCCGCCGCTTTTCTCTTCCTCTCTCTCCCTCTCTCTTAGAGATGCCTACGAAGCGCCGCCTACGCCCCTATTTTACGTCCCCTCTAATATTGTTGTTCTACTCTAAAAAAAAAACCTAGGTAGAGTTAGTCTAGGCGCTACTGCCACACAGTACAGTGCCAAGCCAAAAGTCTGTTCCCCCAACACGCTAACGCGCGTACACCAACACCAACACCCTATTTTCAACACTACATTACTCCACCAATATGAGCTCTTTTGGTGTAGAAATTTCAGGAAATCGTCGCCGCAATGCCGAATTATCTGTCCAGCAACGGGATTTAATTATCGCGAAGTGTGAGGCGGGCGCGTCATTGCGGGAGTTGGCTGAGGAGTTTAACTGTATGCGTCGCTGCATTAACAAAACACTTTAGAGATATGGAGAATAACACCACAATTAATCGCGGCCTTAATTAGGGCGTCCCTAGGCGCTTAATACACATGACAAGCATGTACTCTATTAAGAGGCACGAAAAAACCTGAGAATCAAATACCTAGCCCTCCTCCGCGAGGCCTCCCTCCACCGCATCTCTTGAACAACTGCATATCGCGCATTGAAGGCAGAAAGCCTAACCAACTTCTAGGCAGCGCGGAAGCCTAAGATCACTCGCGCGGTGGCCTAGGAGAGGCGTTAATTTGAACGGGAATATCGCAATTGGGATTGGCGCGGACAGCCCTTCTAGTTCTTAGATAAGTGCTCTATTTAAAGACGCTCCGGCGGCACATCTATATGGGTTTTTCGCCTCCCACACGAGAAATAGAGACATAAGATGATTGAGGAGACAGTTATATCAAGATCTCGCGCAGCAATAGTGTGGGCGAGTATCTGGCTTAATTGGAGAGGGCGGGTTCGGCGGAGTCCCTTAGTGATCATGCCCAGGGACCTAGCAGCTCGTTGCAAAGGATACAGCGTATGGAGTTATATTAAAGCTCTACGCGAAGGACTCCTTTGTAATTATTATGTAGGAGATATCTATATGCATAATAACGCGCCCATCTATAGGGCGCGACAGTCGCTTGATTTTTTGGCGGAACACGGCATACAACCGATTAAGTGGCCGCGTTATTCCCCCAACATCAACCCCATTGAACATCTCTGGTGGTCCCTTAAGAGAGAACTCTATAAGCGTTACCCCAATATGGGCGACCTTAGCGACGGCGACGAGGACTTTGAGACCTTCTGCGCGGCGTTGAAAGATTGCTGGCGTAGGATCCCTGATTCGCTGATTCGCAAGCTTATACTTAGTATGCCGCGCCGCCTACTTGCTCTCCGGCGTGCGTGCGGGTATCAAACAAAATATTGATCAAATAATTATCTCTATATCAATTATCAACTCTCCGGGAGCGATATTGGGGGTGCCGGAGCGCTCTGCGCGACGGGGTGGTGATGATGGCGGACCTCGCTTACCCCTGCGGGGAACAGACTTTTGGCTTAGTACTGTAGCAGGATAAGCCAGGGACTAAAAGACAACAGATAGGTTCCTATCCATTTCAGTGGCAAGGCATACTACTAAGCGTGGGCTTACGGTCCTTGCCTTAGGGTGGGCTTACGTTAGGCAGCGCGTGTGCTCCTGAATCTGTCTGGCTTGCCAAGAAGGCATTCCTCTCTCGACAGCACCTCCCTCGTACAGAGCAGGAATGGCTGGGCCGGTATTTGTGGCAAGGCTAGGACGCCGCTATAAACGATAGCCTGGCTTCCCCCATGCCTGTTGTTGGTCAACCTGCGTCTTCTCCCTTTTTCCACCTTAGTTCTTATTGCAAGGCCGCCGTCCATATAACAATAATAACAACAATAATAAACTTTCTAAACAACCCATTGCAGGTTGCCAGCCCTGCTAAGAGGGAGAAGAACGTGGGACCATGCCTACCCTAGGCTCCGACGTCCCCCCTCCTCCTTCCCCACCCTCTTTAGACCTCTCTACAGTATTAATAGCTGGGCTTATTATTCTGCCTCTAGCTCTTACCATGTGCGCGCTACTTCTGTTCCATTCTATCTGGCCGTGGATACACCACAGACGCCTGGCTACTAACACCTAATATTAATCTTCCCTGCCTGTGGCTAACAAGGAGGAGTGTCCCGCGCGTGCCATGTTGACCCCCTCCTTGCCTAGGAAGAAGAGCACCATAGGGCGTAGCGCAGCTGCTCTCAGCAGACCCATTCCTAGCCAGAGGCAGTCCAAGGCAGCTAGTCAGACCAAGACTTACAGCAACCCATTTACTATCTATATATATATAGAGGCGCTAGCCACTATCTAATTAGTCTATTTAGAGTCGCCTATTAGCCGCGAAAGTTGTCATTGTCCTTCCTAACAACTAAAACGCGGGCGCTTAAGGGGATTCGGCTCTAAGCTAGGCGTGGTAGAGGATGCTTGGCCCCAACCCTTGCAACTAGCCTGGACTAAGCAGGACAGTATACTAGGGCGGCAGCTATAGCGCGGTTCTAGTTATGCTAGTAGTTAGTACTCGCAACCCAACTTGTGGTGGAGCCTTTTTAACAATAAAGAGTGAGCTAAGGGCCTTGGGTGTGGGGTTAGAGCAGGCCTAGGGCTGATAGTATAATTGGTCTAAGCAGCAGCGTACGGCTGCACGGCGCGGCAGGCTCTACCTACGCAGAAGGCTCAGCGTGGCGTACTAAGCACAGCGGCAACAGACAGAATAGAAGCTGTCTAGCTAAGACAGACCATCAATACGGCGGTACGCTGGCCCCTGGTCCACAGGGTCTTTTAGACGTAGCACCTTACTAGTAGTCTGCTACGCTCATGTGCGTAGGTAGGGAGAACTAAGTCTACATTTGCAATAAGGTAGAGGCACTATTAGTGGTCTCCTACTAAGAAAGGCGCATTAGACACCAAAGCCCCCCGCCACCTATCCCCAAAGGCAGCGTGGTAGTTACGCGTAGAAGGAGGATAGGTTGCCAATTACCCTATTGCGTAGAAGTAGAAGAGGAGGAGGGAGAACAAGATAAGGACAAAACTGCCTAGTAATATATTAGCGCCACATTCTGCCTCTACCTCCTCCTTCCTTTGCACCTACTACTGTACTTCCCCAATATAACTGCAGCCGTGCCCTAAGCCCAGCATAGCCCTAGAAGACACGCTTATTAGTGTAGTAGTAGCCATAGCCATAGTGTTAGTCCGCGCAAGGCCCATCTAGATCCGCAAGCGAGCTTAGGTCCACTAACGCCTACTAAACACTACTGCATCTTTGCGTCATAAGTACCTTAGACCCCTTAAGATACAGAGGGCTGCTATAGACCGCTACAAAGCTGCCAAGGACTAGCCTGGCAAGCCTAAAAAGCCATTTAAGGAGCTTTAAGACCACGTCTACAAAGCCAAAATTACACTTAAGGCCAATGCTATAGAAGTGCGCAAGGTAAGGAGGATGAATCCTATATATAGGTTATTGCCTTATTGTATTCCCGCCGCCCAGCAAGTCGAGTGTCCCTGGCACTTAATAGTAGATGCGTGGCAACTATACTATTAACAGCGCAGTAGCGTCTTCGCTATTAACTCTGTTGTGCAAGACATTAAGACTAGGGTTAGCGTTAGTTGTAATGCTAACAGTCTTAACCCTACTTAGCAATATGGGGTAGATGCCCGCATCTATAGAGATAATAGTCTCGTGCTTAGATAGTGGTGGCCAACGCAGCTATATACTGTCCGCAATAGAGCTTATAGTGCTGCACAAGGCGGTGCTATTAGCAATAAGGAAAAAGGCGCCTACTTAGTTATTCTGTCTAGTAGCGGATACGACGGCGGCCATATAGTCTAGGTCTAGTGCTCTAGCACTAATAGAAAAGATGTCTAGCGTACTAAGAATACGCAATATTTTATTACGTTATATAATAAAATCTATAAATTAGTCTATATTTCTTATTCTTGCCAAGAATAATCTATACTAATAAAAAGGAGTAATAGTAGTAGGTCTTAATATAAATAGCCTTTATAATAACATAGTAAAAAAAGAATAGTAGTGTTAACACGAAGTTACGTACCTTGTCCTAGTCCGAGTTAGGGGAGGCGAGATAAACTCGAGGTGGCTGTGTTAGAGGCTTTAGAAGGGATCGAGTAAGCCGTTAACTAACTTGGGTAAGGCTCTTCTAATTCTATAAGATAAATAAGATAGAATAACTAGTACTAATCTATATAGGAGATAGCACTATAAAGAATTAACTATAAAGATTCGAACCTAAGGAGATCCCCCAGATCTATATAGTCCTAATCTTCGCCGCCCCATAATCCCTATAGACTACATCTATCCCGAGTTATCTTATTCTCCCTAGGATGCTCGTCCTTGGCGGGATATTAAACCTCCCTTCTAGCGTCTATTTTGGCGGGATGTTAGTTACGTAACTGCTAAGTTACTTCTGCCCCGTTGCTAACTACATACTAAGTGGTTCCTTACACCTTAGCGTAACCATCTAGTTTACGCTAAGTTGCTTCGTCTGTACTATTAATAAGTAGACAAATAAAAATAAAAGTATAGGTAAAACTTATTAAAGTACTATAAAAGGTAACGTCCTCTAGAATATTAAAATAATATATTAAGATTATTGGCCTGCTAAGTTTAAGCTTATAATAAATATAATATTAAAAATATATAATTAGTTAATAGATAAAGAAATCTTATTAATAGCTAAATAAAAATATAGTAATAAATAAAAGTAAATTACTTACTAACTATATTATAGTATCTAGAGAAAAAAGCTTACTAGATAGTAGTATATTATCTTAGAATAGATAATATAAATAAAGTAATAAGTATTATAGACTAGCTTAGAATATAAAAAGAATATATAAGAAATAAATAAATAATTCTACTATAAAGTATTATAATAATCTTAGACTATATAGTGTAGATTAGGTTTATAAAGTTATTTTCTAGATATTCTATCAAAATTAATATTATAGTAATTTTAATATTAAGCTAAATTTATTATAAGTTTACTTTATATTATTACTTACTACTTATAGGCTAGATTTTCTAATATCTAATTTAGGATTAGAATTATTTAATATACTATATTTTATTATATTATATTTTACTTTCTTTATTTTGTTTTATCTACTTTATTTTAGCTATACTACGTTGTTTAATTTACTTAACTTACTTTATTTTAATTTTATTTACTTTAGTATATTTACTTTAGTATAGCTATAGTATTTTACCTTTTTTATAGTTATTTAATATCATTTCTTTATAAAAAGATTTATATATTTTATATTCCTATAATTACTTTTTATTTATAATTATACTCTTTTATATTATTAGTACTTTTTTACTTTTTTATACTAGATAATATATAATAAAATATATATATTTATTATATTAGCCTTATTATATTATATATTATAAGATAAGATTATATCTACTTATAGTAAATTATAGTAAGTTATAATAAGTTAAGCTTTATTAAGGTATTCTTATAATATATTTTATTACCAAGTATACTAAAAGGTCTGCGATGTTTCTCTTTCTAATACTTATTATTATTATTATTAGCACGTTAAAAATAGTTTATTACAAATACTAGTTACCTAATTTAAAAATACTTATTTAGGCTTTTAATAGATTTACATATTAATATTATATCTAGTTATTTTATATTTATTATAGGGGCGTTAAGTTACTAGTGTTTTTAAACGTACTACTACTATATATCTTTTTAAATAACTTAGTCTTTATAAAAGTACTTATAGAAACGAAATTTACTACTAAGTTATACTATATTCTAGTAAATTTTTTTACTTAATTTACTTTCCTTTCTATATTTTATACTTCTATAAAATTTTAATTTACTATTTAAGCTTTTTAATATAGATAGCTTATAGTGTATTATAGCAAAGTATTTATTTAGCGTCTTTAATAAACTATATAAAGATATCTTTTACTATTAAAAATACTTATAGATAAAAATTTAATAACATGGATGGCAAGCGAGCGGCGCAGGCAAGCGAGCGGCGCACCCCATCAACTTTCGCACCCGCTCTAAACGCGTCCTACAACAACTCCACGCCACAACACTCAAATGGCTTCAAAGGAAGCAGATGTTCAGCTTGCCATCTTTTCAATCAATACCAGCCAGATCCAAAGCAACCAAGCTACTGCAGCAGTCTACAATGTACCCAAAACAACGCTCCGCCACCGACGCGCTAGGAGACCTACGTAACGCGATTGCCAGCCCAACTCAAAAAAGCTCACCCAGCTAGAAGAGGAGGTGATAATTCGTCATATACTTAATCTAGACCTACGTGGATTTTCGCCTACCTACTTAGCAATTCGCGATATGGCAGATAAGCTGCTAGCTGCGCGCGGCGCAGGCCAGGTTGGACAGAAGTGGCCAGCCAACTTTGTTAGGCGTACAGACTCTCTTAAGACGTGTTTTAACCAAGCCTACAATAGACAGAGAGCTCTCTGTAAGGATCCTATCCTAATTAGCGCCTAGTTCAAGCTTGTAGAGCAGACTAAGGCCAGGTACAGCATCTGCGATAAGGACGTCTACAATTTTGATAAGGCTGGCTTCATAATGGGCAAGATTACGACTCAGCTCGTTGTTACAGGGTCAAAGAGGAGAGGCCGGCCAAAGGCTGTCCAGCCTAGGAACCGCGAGTAGGTGACACTTGTCCAAGCAATCAACGCTGCTGGCTGGGCTATCCCACCGTTTATCATCTTTGCTGGCCAGCACCACCTATCTGCTTGGTACAAGGAGGATATCCCGCGCGATTGGGCTATATCTCTTAGCGACAACGGCTGGACAACAAACAAGCTTAGAGTTAAGTGGCTAAAGCACTTTATTAAGCATACAGAGACCCGGATTGTTAGCACGCGTAGGCTGCTTATCCTTAATAGCTATACAAGCCACTACTCTCTTAAATTTCAACAGCTCTATAAGGAGAACAACATCTACACGCTCTGCATGCCGCCTCACTCCTTGCATCTGCTGCAGCCACTTAATATGGACTGCTTCTCGCCGTTAAAGCGCGCGTACAGCCGAGAGGTTGAGGCTCTAATCCGTAACTATATTAACCACATCACAAAGCTTGAATTCCTGCCAGCCTTTAAGACAGCCTTTAAGCAATTATTTATATCAGCCAATATCTATTCAGCCTTTTAAGGCGCAGGCCTTGTTCCTCTTTAGCCTGAAGCTGTTCTGTCAAAGCTGGATGTGCAGCTTCGTACGCCTTCACCAGCTGCTCTGCCAGAGGCTCTCTAGGAAGCCAAAACGCCGAGCAACATACGTGAGCTTAAGGCTCAATCAACTCTAATCCGTAAGCGCGTTCAACGGCACAAGAGCTCCTTGCCTGCCTCTATTATTCAGGCGATTAATCAACTTAAGAAGGGTGCTGAAGTAATAATGCTCTCAGCTAAGCTTATGCGCGATCGGATTACTAGCCTTAAGAGAGCCAATAAGGCAGCAACTAAGCGTAGACAGCGCAAAAAGAAGCGGATACAGAAGCAGGGGACCTTAACAAAGGGAGAGGGAGAGAATATACTTGCTTAAAAGGCGGCTGACTAGCAGATAGAGCATGAACAGCGTCAAAGTGGAGAGCGATCAGGCCTGAGCCGCCAGGCTCTGGCGCGCTGCACAAGGTGCAGAGAGCTTGGGCATAACTCACGTACGTGCAAAAAAGATACTTTAAATACTGCTTAATCTATTGTATCAAAATCTATATAGTATATTATATTGTGGTTGAGCTGCGCGACTTCAAAGGTGCGAAAAGTTGATGGGGTGCGCCGCTCGCTTGCCTGCGCCGCTCGCTTGCCATCCATGTTATTAGCTAGAATTATAAACTAGATTTAAGTATAAAATTTAGTATACTAGTCTACTATAATATTTTTTTAAAGAAATTCGTTTTATAGAGTGTATAGATAAATCTTAAGGTAATTTAGTACTATAATAGAATAGTTAGAACCTAAGAGAGCTTAAGTATAAGCTATAGTATCTATAGACTAATTAATAAAGGCATCTCTTTTATATCCTATATCGCTTAGTAAACATATATAAGCTCTCGAGGGTAGTCTACCTTTTATAGTGTTGTAGAAACTAGCTTCTATTTTATAATGTGTTTAATTGCTACTAGTAGATAGCACAAACACACTATCGCTTTTGCTACGCTCTTTTCTAGTCTGCTAAAAATTTTTAATAATGCTTCTTTAAGGCCTCCTTAAAAGCATTGCACATGCTACTAGGACAGCCTCTACGCGAATGCCCTCTCCCTTAGTAGTAGCGCCTTACTCTTACGTGAATGTTGCCATTAGCCCATCTAGCTTGCCTAGACTTAGGCCTCTAGTCCTCTCTCGCATTAATAGAGTAGGAGGCATTTCTTACTCCTATAGAGGTAGGAACCCCTTTGTGCCAGCGCTCTTTTAGCCAGCAATCTAGTGTTCCTTTATTTTATCCTGGCCTAGCATTAGTAGTCCCTGCTTTCTAGATGCTTTAATTAGCGCTGCTATCTTCTAGGCCTAATTATATGCACTCGCTTAACCAGAGTGTTAGTGCGCTTAGTAGATAAGATTAAAGACTATCCTTAATAGCTTTTTAAATAGTAGCGCGACTATATTAGGGTCTGTAAAAATGGCCAAAAACTATATTATTCGCCCTATTAAGCTTTACGTGCGGCTTTCTTTCGTAAACGCAATTAATACTTTATTTAATAGGTAAGGTAGGATCTAATGTGTAAGACAAACTAGGTAGAAGAACTTGTCTAGCCACCTACTTACCTACTAGTACCCTAGCTAGCTCTTTGTAAACTTAAAGCTCTTCTATAAAATAAGATAATAGGGCCTGCCTTCCTATTCTGCGCGCTCTTAGCTATCGTCCTAGAGGAAGAGAAAGTCTAATAGCTTGTCTACTATAGAGAAGCGTATCTTATTCCTTATAACTATGTGCGGTAGCGTAACTACACCCTCTTCTAAAAACATACGTTTTATACCCTTATAGTAGAATATTAGGTTGCTATTCTGCCTAAGCGCAGCTAGCAACAGCTCTGGACGGCTCTTATGGGCCGCTAGTATAGACAACCACACATTAGCATTAAACTGCTCTAGGCAAATAATATATAGATACTCTAGCCACTTTTAGAGTAGCTAAGAATGCTATAAGACACTATGCTGCTAGAACTAGCCCATTGCCTAATTAAACTAGACGAACACGTTCTATAAATCCCTAACCGCTTTTTACCTACGCTTGTACTTAGTATGCATTAGTAGATTCCCAACAAGCATATTGTTACTGTGGGGCTGCGCTAGTCGCATGATCGCCTAGCTAAACTTAGGTAAGAATTAGCCTATGCCGCACTTCCCCATAGTCTCCTGCATACTAAGGCCCTCTTTTACTATAAGATTCTGCCTACGCCTCTGTTTCTAGCAATCTTTATACAGAAGCGACTCTCTAGCCAGCATAGTACTACTATAGTAGAACTAGAGCGCTCGCAGCGCGATTACCATAACTATAGTCTCTAGTAGTAAGTAGGTTCTAGCGGTATGCGCGAGCGTGTGCTTAAATAGGAAGCAGTACTTATTAATTTGTGCATAGAGAAAGCTAAATAGCTTCTGCAAGGGAATAATATAGTAGGGGAGCGGCGAGCGAGCGTTGTCAATACTATTGTTGTAGAGATCCTACTCGCGCCACTGCTCGCGGATCTTATCCATTATGGGGAGAGAGACTTGATGCTCTTCCTGGATCCCGTACGACCGCCGCTGGTTGTCTCTAAGGTTGGAGAACGCACGACCCTTGCTGTGGAGATAGGAGCCCTTGCAGACAGTCTTAGAGAAGGTGGCGCTCCCACCCTGCTACTACAGCGAGCGGACGTAGCCAGGATCCAGCGCCAGATTCTCTACTGCCTTATTATTAAACACGTACACCTTGGAATTGTTAAACAGCGTCTTGATGTTAGCGTAGAACTGCAAGTACACTAGTTCGTCTATGTTCTCCTATCTGCGCGGCACAGTGGACAGCGTCTAACCCATCGAATCTCTTATAGTGGCCCATGGGTAAGTCGCCACTTAAGGACTGCCTCTTGTGCGCTTGCCGTCTTCCAGCAGCTTTACGCGCGTGCGGGCGTACGACTCTAGGCAGCACTGCTTCTAGAGAAAAGTCTCAGCCTCGAATTTGGCTAGGACAGAGTTGTACGGATAAGCATAGTCCTCTAATATAATTGTCTTAGCAATATCTACAAAGGTACGATCTCTGCTGTAAAACTGCGGATAAGCAGCCTCTGCCCAGGCCCCCTCCTAGCGCCTATACGCAATGCTTAGATTGTTTGTTATGTGCGTAAGCTTAGTGTTCTTTGTATACACGAATAGGGTAGTGTTGTTAAAGCGATCTAAGCTAGGGTTTTTAGCAATTTGTTTAAGAATAGTAGTCTATAGTGGATTAAGGTACTAGTGCTATAGCCTATACGCTAAGAGCTGCTCCCGCGCGCTCTCTTTTTGCTTTAACGTCTCTGCTAACACTGCTATTACTCCCCTGCTAGTATTGTCCTTAGAGGTGGGAAGATACAACGCTAGGGTCGAGTTATTTATAGTTTTACTAATGGCTAGGAGCAGTATAGTATCTAGCCAGAGCTGCTAGTCTTGCTTGCTTAGGTAGGTACTATGCTTGCACTGGCTTTTAAGGTAAAGTTCTAAGAAAAAGACGAATATTAGTAGCAAATTAATACTGCCTATAATAGAACTAAAGCAGTAATAAGGGATCTTGTGTAGTAGTAGGTTCCTTATTACTAGGTCGCCGCAATAATTATATATAGACACTATAAGGCAGAAATATATATCTGCGTCTAGGTTTAGGATAGAATGCGCCTAAGGGTGCTAGTTAATACTATTCTGGGCAAACGCTAGGCTGCTAGGAAAGCAGCACACACTATCTATATTAAATCTTATCTTAGTAGCACGTTCTTTTCTGCTACTATTATAGTGCTGTTGCAGGCAGAGGTTATGGGGTAGCTTCTTATTAGGGGTGCTAATATCTTTAGGGAAAGCTGTAGGACTTGTGCCCTTAAATACAGCCTTTAGGTCTAAGCCTTTAGGTAGAGTAGAGGGTTATATTAGCTTTGGGTTGCTAAGAATATCTAAGAGAGGCGTTTTTCTATTATGCACTCTATAAAGTAGGCGCGTAATCTCCTTAAATAATAAGTATATAGAGTGTATATTAGGGCGCTAGTAGTGCTCCTAGTAACATCTATTCGCCTCTACGTGCTCCTTGTACGTGCAGCCTTAGAAATTCCGCAGCTGCTTAGCAAGTTAGTAGGCAGTTTACTTAGTGGGTAGTGTAGAAGGGCTACCTATTTAAGGGGTTAAGTGCACTAGCGACGCTGCTTAGGCAGCGCCTAGGCCAGGCACGTTTTTAGAATAGGTAAAGGAAAAAAGTAATATAGTGGCTATTATTCTATATATAGTTTTCTAAGGAGTACTATTACTATTAGATAGTGGTGGCAGGCAAGGTATACTATAATTAGGTAATGGCAGTAATAGTAGAGGCGTGCTATAGCTAGAAGATAGTTACACTAGCTGCGGTATATTATTACTTTTAGATAGTTGTCTAGATATAGGTTTAACCTAGGATAGTAGTGTATTACTCTAGACTAGAAAGGTCTTACGTTAGCCGCGCCTTATACTTAACTAAGCTAAAGAAACGCTGCGCTAGCTAGGTGTTTACAGACTACTTAGAGTATCTATAAAAGCGTTAGCAGCTTTTGCTAGTATAGGTATTAATATATAGTAAGCACTATGCGTGTTTATAATAGGGGGCTCCTTTATAGCAGCCATCTCCTTAGTAATAGGCGCTATAGACAATTGCTATAGGTTGCTATTCTTAACAGCCTAGATCTGGCCTGCTATATTATGCATAGGTTTACTATCCGTCTCTACTAGGCTTTTCGTATTTTCTAAGTGCTCTAGAGGTTTATCTACGCTTGCAACAATACTAGCCTACATCTTAAGTAGAATTTCTATAGTCCTTATATTAATTTCCTCTATTTGTTGTAGTATATATTGTTTGTACTTAGTACGCTTATTTGTCTATTTCTTCTCGCTTGCCTAGAGTTAGCTAACCACTACTGTAGCTTCTCTATTATTTACTACTAGTAGTATAAGAGGGGATGGTGGTTTGTATACATCCTTGCCTTCTAGCGACTTATCTGGCTAAATAAAAGGATCTTAAGGGACAGAAATGTTGGCGCTAATCCAAAGACTAAGGTTGGGGCGGGTAGTAGTTAGCGCGCCTGGGAGCGCAGGTATGTAGGCAATAAACTCGGCTGGTCCTCCTAGGCCTTGGCTTCGTAGATATTATTAGTAGTTGCTCTCTCTCTTCGCTTCTATTGCTGCTGCTATACTTAGGTGCTTCTAAGGCCTTTTAGAAGCTCGACCTATTTTTATAGGGTTATATATTAAAGGCATTACGCTATTAGTGTAAACTATGTATAGCGTAGAGTTAGACTTACCTGCTATAATAATAGCGTAGATATATAGCCAGAGGATATGAATTATAGGGGGGTTAGGGCTTAACTTAATAAAATTCTAAATTAAACTCATTTTGGGTTTAGTATAATCCTCTCTTCTGCCCGCTATAGTAAACTAGGGCCTCCCTTTACAACGGCACTGCCTTTTAACACGAATGGATTTAACTTTTATAGCCTTAGTTACAAATTCAAAAACTAGGATTAGCTCGTACGCTTCTACTACATACTTTAGACTCTTAGTTAGAGTCTACTAGCTGCCTTCTACTAGCACTTCTACTAATTCCCAAGTTGCCTAGAATTTAGTTTATGCTTGTATACAATTGCGCGATACCTATTTATATTTTAAGTAGAGTTTCTAAAGTCCTTACATCTAGGTCCTTTGTCTATTATGGGATGCGCTGCTTAAAGGACTTAGTGCACTTATTTGTCTATTCCTTCTCGCTTTCTTATAGTTGGCTAAGAACCGCCGCGGCCTCTATATTGTTTACTACTAGTAGTGATCTGTATACCTTCTTATTGTCTATTAATGCATTTGGCTAGATGATAGGATTTTAAGAAACAGAAACGTTGGCGCTAGTTTAAAGATTAACAGCTAGATAGGTGCTAGTTAGAATGCCTAGAGAAGGTGTAGACTTGTAGTGGATAAAGTAAGGGCAAGTCTTACGCTAGAAACCAGAGTTCTTTCTACGTAAATATTCTTTACAATTCTATCTCTGCTTTGCCTCCGCCTAAGCTTTAGCTATAGGATATTTCCTTGGCCTACTAGGAGGTCTATTATATAAGGAGGAAACAGTGCGTTCCTCTATTCCTTCCTTCTCGCTTTTTTGTGGTTAGCTAGGAACCGCTGCAGCCTTTACATTATTTACCGCTAGCAATAGTCTATATGCATCCTTACTCTAGGGTAACTTATTTGGCTAGATAAGAGGATGTTGGGTAATAGGAACGTTAGCGCTAACTTAAAGATTAACATCTAGGTGGGTAGTAGTCGCAATGCGTAGAGATGCAGGCTTATAGTAGATAGAGTTAGGGCGAGTCTTACCCTAGAGGCGACGGGCCTTTCTGCACGAATCTTCCTCTTCTTTGCAATCCTGGGTTCACGTTACCTTAGCCTTGGCTTTTGCTATGCGATATCTCTTTGGCCTTCCTTTAGGCACATTATAAGCTATAGATGCTATATTATTATTATCTGTTAAGAATGCTTTATAAGTAAGTAAAGGGACTTAGAAGCTAACAATCTTAGCTTAGCGCACTCTAAATTAAATCCTAATATAGGTTAGCGTCTCGCTTTACGCGCCTTACTAGATTTGGGCCTTACCTTAATAGAAATACCGCCTTTTAACATCGATAACTTAACAACCATAACCTTAATTAGAAATTAGAAAAGTGTATTCGATTCGTATAATGGGCCTGTATGTTCTCAACTCTTAAAATAAGAAAATTATTTCTCGAAATTTCCTAACCTTAACCGCAGTTCCGACCTTCATGTAGTTCTTGCAGTATTATGCGAACTGTTAGTCTTGCAGCCATCTTGGCTTTAATAGCAGAAGCTGCATCTTTATATTTGGCTTAAAGCCTATTTACGAAACCTGTATTTTCCTTAGAATACGCTTAATTTACAGTGTTGCTTATTCTATAATAAGACTTTCTTATTAGTATAGGTAGGGTCTGATCCTTAAGCTTATTAAGCTCGCGTTACAGTTGCTTCTAATCCACCTTATTTTTTTAGCTGCCCCACCTTCTCTTTACACTAGGTGCGAGGTCGAACTATTTATTAGCTTTATAAAGAGGTCTGCCTCTTGGCTTATAGTTATTATTTCTAAAGTAGTCTTATTTGCTCTTCTGCCTAGCGCGTTATCACTAGTAGGGCTAGGTATAGGAGTAGCTGTCTTGTGTAGTACACGTTTTAAGTGGGTTCTAGTGGCCTAAATTAGACGCTATACGCAGAAAGTGTAAAAGTAACTACTTTCTTTTAAACGCTGCTGCCCGTTTCTTATAATCTTGCTATTTTAAGAAGCTACGCTATAAAGAGGGAGGAGAAGAAAGAAAGGTCTCTTAACTACTAATGCCTATCTATACTATAACCATATATATTATTAATACTACTAACCTGTCGACTATTAATAGCTACCTTAGATAAGCGTCTAAGTAATAATTATGTATTTTGTAGGTGTCTTATATACAACTTATATATAGTTAGGCCCTTACACTTATATATAAGTTGCGCGCAGCTTACTTTTATATTAACTAGCGCGTAGTTCTACACTAGCTAGTAGGGGTTACACTCGCTTTAGCGGCGACTAAGAATACTAACTCTATTTCTAACTTATTACTTTTTACGCGTAATCTATTTATAAACTTTCTATAGATTATATATAATATTACTATAAGTGACCTACACGCTACCTTTAAGTTATAGCTATTTTTGAGTTTGGGAAGAGTAAAGAAAGGCACTCTAAAAAAGTAAAAAAAGGCACTTAAGAGTCCGTGCGCGCGCTAAATTCTATAGTGCGAAAGTAAAGAAAGACAGTCCCTTTCTTTATATAATAGAGTGAGATTTTTTTTCTTCTAATTTTACTCTTCTATTTAACTATATATTTATACTCTTTTTTTCTCTTTTCTTTTTATTTTCTTTTTACTTTTTCTTTCTTTTTTTTAATCTTACTCTATTATTTTCTTATCTTTTATTTATTTACTTTTTTACTCTACTTAAATATCTATTTTTATTATCTTATACTTACCCTATATTTCTACCTTTTTTTATCTTTCTCTTATATTATATTATACTTTATACTCTCCTATTTCTCTTTACTGTTTATTATTTTTATTCTCTAATTTTTTATTCTCTAATTTTTTATTCTCTAATTTTTTATTCTCTAATTTTTTATTCTCTAATTTTTTATTCTCTAATTTTTTATTCTCTAATTTTTTATTCTCTAATTTTTTATTCTCTAATTTTTTATTCTCTTATTTTCTAATACTCTCTCTTATTATAATCTTTTCTATTTTCTATTTAACTTTAATTTTTATAAAATCTTACTACTTTTTAAACTTTTATTTTATTTTATTTAAATCTCTTTTATCTTTTCTTTTAATATATTTCTTTATCTTTTCTTTTTATATTATATCTTTTTCTCTTTTCTTTATTTTCTTTTATTTCTAAACTCTAAACTTACTTTCTAACTCTTTACTTACATTTAACTAATATTATTTTCTTATAACTCTTTCTTATAAACTTTAATTATCTTTTTACTTAAAAACTCTAATTCTCTCTCTATATTAAAATCCTAACTCTCTCTATACTAAAAAACGATAATACTCTCTATACTTAAAAACTCTAACCCTTTCTTATTTATTTTATATATAATTTTTCTCCTTTTTCTTTACTATTTATTCTATTATATTCTTGTCTTAATAAATTTCTTACTCGATTCTACGTTACTTTATTTTCTATTATATTACCTATCTTCTCTTACTTTATTTTATCTTACTTTTTTATATTTTATATTACTTAATAACTCTATAAAACTCTCTATTCTTTTATTCTATTCTACTTAATTCTATTACTCTATTCTATTACTCTATTCTATTACTCTACACTAGCTGCTCTACCTAAAATTAACTCTTATGGCTATACTATTAACGTTTTACGCAAATATAGATAATACAAATTAATCGCGAGCATGTTACGGGTCTCTCTACTAAAAAATCTCGTTAAAAGAGCTATTATAGCTATTATAATAACCTTATCTTTATAGTAGTAAGTATGTTGTTTGTGGCCTATTACGCGACGTGGCCTATTACGCGCATAGATATAATAGTATAGGTAAAGTCTAATTCTTAAGCTTATTAAGCTCGCGTTATAGTTGCTTCTAATCTACCTTATTTTTTTGGCTGCCCCGCCTTTTCTTTGCACTAGGTGCAAAGTTAAACTATTTACTAGCTTTATAAATAGGTCTGCCTCTTAGCTTATAGTTATTATTTCTAAAGCAGTCTTATTCGCTCTTCTGTCTAGCGCGTTACCGCTGGCAGGGCTAGGTATAAAAGTAGCTGCCTTATATAGTACACGTTTTAAGTAGGTTCTAGTAGCCTAAATTAGACGCTATGCGTAGAGGGCGTAGAAGTAACTACCTTCTTTCTAACGCCACTGCCTATTTCTTGCAATCTTGCTATTTTACAGTACTAAGCCAAAAGTCTGTTCCCCGCAGAGGTAAGCGAGGTCCGCCATCATCACCACCCCGTCGCGCAGAGCGCTCCGGCACCCCCAATATCACTCCCGGAGAGTTAATAATTAATATAGAGATAATTATTTGATTAATATTTTGTTTAATACCCGCGCGCACGCCGGAGAGCAAGTAGGCGGCGCGGCATACTAAGTAACGTACTTTGCACTCGAGTCGGACACTCCATCGAGTCGGACACTTTGCCAAGACCCCACTAAAACGTACTATCAGCAATAGTATAACGCGATGCCTCAACCACACAACAAACCACTGGTGTTAAAAGAAGCGCGTATACAGCTTGCAATCTAGGCTATTAAATAAGACGCAACACTCTCTTAGCGACGCGCTGCAGCTATCTACAACGTCTCTTAAAGTACACTTAGCGACTAATGCGCTGGAAAGACGTTTAGACGCGACTGCGCACCCA
The DNA here is from genome assembly GCA_014281115.1 of Laburnicola sp. R22_1. Classification (NCBI taxonomy): domain Eukaryota; kingdom Fungi; phylum Ascomycota; class Dothideomycetes; order Pleosporales; family Didymosphaeriaceae; genus Laburnicola; species Laburnicola sp. R22_1. Next base: position 127,794 of record JACONQ010000014.1, read on the forward strand.
ACAAAATAAGACTTACTATAAGAGAGGAGCAGGCGATTGTGGAGCATATACTCGACCTAGACGCGCGAGGATTTCCGCCTCGGCTTGATGCTATAAAAGATATGGCTGATTCTTTACTGGCTGCACGCCACTACGAGCTAGTTGGCTAGAGGTGGCCTTATGACTTTGTTAAGCGCCAGCTAGAGCTTAAAGTCAAGTTCAATTGAAAGTACGACTACAAGAGAGCTCTCTAGGAGGATCCTGAGGTGATACAAGACTGGTTCCAGCTTGTGGAGAACATGAAGGCCAAACATGGTATCCTGGACGAGGACACCTACAATTTTGATGAAGCAGGCTTCATGATGGGCATGATATTGACTGGAGCAGTAGTCACAGGCTCTGAGCGTCGAGGACGGCCAAAGCAGGTGCAGCAGGGCAATAGGGAGTGGACAACAGTCATCTAAGGCATCAACGCGATGGGTTGGTGGATCCCACCCTTCATTATCTTCGGGGGCAAGCACCACCTCTCCGCCTGGTATAAGGAGAAGGATCTACCTCATGATTGGGTTATTGCAGTCTCTGAGAACGGCTGGACGACAAATGAGCTTGGTCTGCAATGGCTGAAGCACTTTGATGAGCATACAAAGAGGCGTACTACTGGTGGAGCACGTTTGCTCATTATTAATGGCCACGAAAGTCACAACTCGCTCGAATTCCAGGATTACTGTAAGAAGAGCAATATTGTTACTCTCTGTATGCCCTCGCATTCGTCGCACCTCTTGCAGCCACTTGATGTGGGCTGTTTCGCGCCTTTAAAAAAGGCGTATGGGCGCTAAGCTGAGGATTTGATGCGCAACCACATCACGCACATCACTAAAATCAAGTTCCTGCCTTGCTTTATTGCTGCTTTCAAGGCTTCGTTTACTGAAAGTAATATTAAAGGAGGCTTTCGAGGTGCTGGCCTAGTGCCCCACAACCTAGAAGCTGTGATATCGCAGCTTGACGTCCGCCTGCGTACGCCTCCACTTTGTACTATTCGCAATAGTACATAGGAGTCGCAAACTCCGCGAAATAGTACAGAACTTGGGTCGCAATCGACGCTGGTTAAGCAGAGGATTTAAAGGCATGTGGATAGTTCCCTAACTTATATGGTTGAGGCGGTGGAAAAGCTCGTCAAAGGCGCTGAGCTGATGGGGCATTCTTTGGTGTTGATGACCAAACGCAACGCCGAACTTCAAGCTGCTAATGAGGCCGCCACACGACGTAAATCATATAAAAGAAAGCGATTGCAGCAAGAAGGAGTCCTTACAGTTGAAGAGGGCCAGCGACTGGCTACTCTAAAGGACTTTGGGGTGCGTAGTGATGGCAAGAAGGCAAAGAAGAGGGTGCGCACTGATGGAGGCGAATCCGCTCAACGGCGCTGTGGACGCTGTGGCAAGCCTGGGCACAATAAAAAAACCTGTAGGCAGCTTATAGAAGTAGATTCTGAATAGTTTAGCCTATTTAGACTATTGAAAATAGTTCATGTTGACTCTATACTATCGTGAATAGTACAGAACTTGGTGGGGTCTTGGCAAAGTGTCCGACTCGATGGAGTGTCCGACAAAGTACGTTATAAGCTTGCGAATTAGCGAATTAGGGATCCTACGCCAGCAATCTTTCAACGCCGCGCAGAAGGTCTCAAAGTCCTTATCGCCATCGCTAAGGTCGCCCATATTAGGGTAACACTTATAGAGTTCTCTCTTAAGAGACCACTAGAGATGTTTAATAGGGTTAATGTTAGGGGAATAACATAGCCACTTAATCGGTTGTATGCCGTGTTCCGCCAAAAAATCAAGCAACTGTCGCGCCCTATAGATGGGCGCATTGTCGTGCATATAGATATCTCCTACGTAATAATTACAGAGGAGTCCTTTAAATAAAGCTTTAATATAACTCTATACGCTGTATCCTTTGCAACGAGCTGCTAGGTCCCTGGGCATAATCACTAAGGGACTCCGCTAAACCCGCCCTCTCTAATTAAGCCAGATACTCGCCCACACTATTGCCGCGCAAGATCTTAATATAACTGTCTCCTTAATTATCTCATGTCTCTATTTCTTGTGTGGGAGGCAAAAAACCTATATAGATGTGCCACTAGAGCGTCTTTAAATAGAGCACTTATCTAAGAACTAGAAGGGCTGTCCGCGCCAATCCTAATTGCGATATTCCTGTTCGAATTAACGCCTCTCCTAGGCCACCGCGCGAGTGATCTTGGGCTTCCGCGCTGCCTGGAAGTTGGTTAGGCTCTCTGCCTTTAATGCGCGATATGCAGTCGTTCGAGAGATGCGGTAGAGGGAGGCCTTGCGGAGGAGGGCTAGGTATTCAATCCTCAGGTTTTTTCGTGCCTCTTAATAGAGTACACGCTTGTTATATATATTAAGCGCCTAGGGACGCCCTAATTAAGGCCGCAATTAATTGTAGTGTTGTTCTCTATATCTCTAAAGTGTTTTATTAATGCAGCGACGCGTATAGTTAAACTCCTTAGCCAACTCCCGCAATGACGCGCCCGCCTCACACTTCGCGATAATTAAATCCCGTTGCTGGACAGATAATTCGGCATTGCGGCGACGATTTCCTGAAATTTCTACACCAAAAGAGCTCATATTGGTGGAGTAATGTAGTGTTGAAAATAGGGTGTTGGTGTTGGTGTACGCGCGTTAGCGTGTTGGGGGAACAGACTTTTGGCTTGGCACTGTAAGAAGCTACGCTGCGAAGAGGGAGAAGTGGGAAGGAAGGTCCCTGAATTACTAATACCTATCTATTAGAGTTATTAATAATTAAACAAAGTTAAATTTAAAGCTTAAATTTTGCTTATTTGACGATTTCTTAGTATTATAGTCTTATTTAATTGCTTTAACAAGGCTATAGAGGCGGTTTTATTTAACTTGTTTATTTAAATTTAAGCAATTTAAAAAGCCTTAAAAGGCACTTTCTATAGTGTTATAGGCGGCGGCTCCTTCTAACTTTTTATGCTAAATTCTTTTGTAAGCTTATTATTATTATATATAGCCACTACCTTTGCGCTTAGAGACTTAAAACCTACTTAAATTTACTATTATATATACACTAAAGCAGCTAATAGCTAGCTAACTATTTTGTGCCTCTGTGGCTTAAGTATATTACTAGTGTCTATAAACACCCGCTTATAATTAGCGCTAGAGGTAGGGATAGTTAATATATCTAGCGCTAATTATAAAAGATTTAGATACTTTAGTTTTAGTTATTACTAATATTATATAGCTGTAAGCCTCTATTTGTGTTATAGAGCCGTCTATATAGGCTCTTTAAGCTAGCTCTTATACTTATTCTTTGTCTCTATTGCCACGTTGTTATTGTTAAGTATTAAGTTAATTATTTTGTTAAAGCTACTTATTATAGGCTTTGGTAATAGTGTTATTATTATAGTAGCTACGCGGGCGGGCTTATAGTAAGCCTAAAGCTACTCGAATTTTGTGTGTACGGCGCTAAGTCATGTAGGTTTACTACGCCAGAAGCACTTATAATAGGACTTATATTACGGGTGCAGAATTGTAGCAGTGTAATAGATAGGACTTTTAAGTAACTTATTAAAGTAAGCGCTTGCTTTACGCCTTGCGGCGTGTAGGTTAATAGGCAGATAATTCTTAGGCACCTTAAATAGCTCGTAGTTAACGTTTTTATACGCCTAAAGGCGAGCATCTAGCTTGGTAATTAGAGACTTAAACATAGGTATAACCTTATATAAGGCGTTATAGGTGCTAGCTTTACTGCGACCTTATAAGCGATTAGTTATAAACTTAAGTGACTAAAGTACTATAATATACTTCATAATTACCGCCTAGTCTATAGCTATAAGTCTACCTAATCGCATCTATTACGGCGCGTTAGGCAGCTTCTTATTATATAGTTTTGTCTATTTGTTAGCATCCTCTATCTCTTTAATATAGTATAAGGCATATAAGTTAATAGCTTATTATAGCTTAACACTACGCTTAAAGCAGTTATAATAGCTATTCTAACGCGTAATAACTAGCTTAATTGGCTTATAGAGACCGCCTGTAACACCTATAGGCATCTTACTAGCAGCATTGCGCTAATAGTTACTAAAGATACCCTATTACTTTAGCGTATTAATATAGCTAATAATATTAAGAAATACGCTAAGCAGACTATCTCTCTACTACTCCTATATATAAAAATCTTCTTTTTTATATATTTAGTAGTGTTATTGTACGCCTTAGAGTCTTTACCAAATATAATAGTTTGGCTAATAAGGTTAAGTATATAGTAAGCATAGCAAAGGCGTTTATTAGTAGCGCTAAAGCTATATATTATACTAAGTTTATTAATAGTAGTATTATTATTATAGGCGTTATTAAGTATAAAGTAGCTAAGTTTATTACTATTAATTTCAAAGTATTATAAAATTTGCGTAATAGTATTAGCTATTACCTTATTAGTGTGCGTACTAACTAGCTGCAGTAGCGTAATAAGAAGGTTAATTATATCGCCTTAAGTATTAGCGTAGTGTACAATAATAGCAAAGAAGCTATATTTACTACCTTTAGTTATCTAACTATTAAAACTTATATATATCTTGCTGCTTACCTTAGATAACGCGTGCTTAACCTAAGGCTATAGCTAGCTGTAGAGCCTTATTATAAAAGCTAATACGCTATGATAAGATCTTTATAGCGCTGCCTCTGCCTCTAAGTTAGCGAATCTTATTATTGCGTAGAAGGACTTAGTCTTAAACTTATACAAAGGTCTATTATTATTAACTAGCTATAGTACTGCGGCCTGCCAAAAACCTTATACGTCGAAGTTATCTAGCTCCTAATAACCCTCTTAGCTAAGTGTAAGACCTTTGTTAAGTATTATTTATATAGATTATTAGCTAGGTTTACGCTCTATTTAGTATATAATAGGGCTGTCCTTACTAAGTCTATGGTCGCGCTAGTCGCTAGCGAGGTATAAGATAGCGGCGCTAGTTGCAAGAGTAACCTAGTGTAAGCCGCCTTTTTACTTATTAATATAGTAGTACCTATATAGAAAGTAGAGCTTTTTAGACTTAGTGTGCTTTTTTTAAATTTGCTAGCTATGTTTATACACCTAGCTAGGAGTGTCTTAAGGTATAGTAAAAGGTAGTGTAAAGCCCTTTAATCGCGGCTAGTTAATACTATTAAAGTTAGTAAAGTTAATAGGCGGCGCGGCGTCTTCTTCTACTAAAGCCTCTGTGGTAGCACTACTAAAAGCGCGCGGTTAAATAGTGGCTATAGGCGGCTTATTAGCTACTAACTGCAACTCCTAGACTGGCTTATTAGCGGGTTAAAAGGCCTATAAGGCTTAGAGTATAGGCTATAGTAATGCCCGCTAAGCGCGCTTCTCTGGCTAGATTAGCGGCTCTATAGATAGCTCTGGCGTACTTTCTAGTAGCTCTATAGGCTCTATAGGCGATTCTGGCGCGTGTTTAGGCACCTTAATAGGCGACTCTATTAGCTAGATTGGCTAGGTGCTATCGCCTTTACGCTTCTTATATATGGGCTTAGGTGTGTGATAGGGGCGTTTAGGGGGATTGTCGGCTTCTTTAGTAGCCTTAAGGCTACGCTTAGGGACTATAATAAGCGTAAAGATAAGTAAAGGCGCGAGAGAATAAGCTGTTAATAAGAAATAGTAAGCTAAAGTATAGGGTTAAATAGCTGTTAACGCGTTATAGGACGCATTATAGTACGTAAAAAGTACGCGATAGTTACCTTACTAAGCTAGCTATAACACTAAGAAATTTATTATTAGCTGCTATTATACCTATTCTAATAATCTTACCTCTATAGCAGCTGCAACACTATAGATATATTAAGCGAGTTAATTAAGATTAAATTATCTTAATAAAAATTTATAGATTTGATTATTTAGCTTATTAAAATAGTAGCGGAGACTCTTATTTAGTTAAATTTAACTAAGTTAAATAAGATTAATTAAAATTTTAACGCATACTTAATTACTAATAACTTTGCTATCTATGCTATAACTATATATATTATTAATACTACCGACCTATTAACCGTTAATAGCTACCTTAGACAAGCGTCTAAGTAATAATTACGTATTTTATAGGTGTCTTATGCGCAACTTATATATAGTTAGGCCCTTATACTTATACATAAGTTGTGCGCAGCTTACTTTTATATTGCCTAGCGCGTAGTTCTACACTAGCTAGTAGGGGTTGCACTTGCTTTAGCGGCGACTAAGAATACTAACTCTATTTCTAACTTATTACTTTTTACGCGTAATCTATCTATAAACTTTCTATAGATTATATATAATATTGCTATAAGTGACCTATACGCTACCTCTAAGTTATAGCTATTTTTGAGTTTGGGAAGAGTAAAGAAAGGCACTCTAAAAAAGCAAAAAAAGGCACTTAAGGGTCCGTGCGCGCGCTAAATTCTATAGTGCGAAAGCAAAGAAAGGCAGTCCCTTTCTTTGTATAATAGAGTGAGCCTTTTATAACGTAATTACTAGAACTTCTAGCCGTCTTTTCTATTATAATCTTTAAGCTAACTATATATTAATTATATAAATTTTATTTTACTTTTAACGCTTTCTAAACTTTTTCTTTACTATTTTTTATCTATTATAAGCTTTTACCTTTTCTTTTCCTTTTTTTTACTATTATTCTTTTATAATAGTTGTTAGAGTACTATATTTATAATATATAGTAAGTTTCTTTACTATATAAGTATTTAAAAAAGTACTTTACTTTTTTATTCGCTTTTTATTTATAAATATATATAGATCTTTCTACTATATATATACTTTTCTAAACCTCATAATTAATAAAATAATTATCATATTTCTTTCTATACCTAAGTTTATAATGCCTTTTACTATTATTTTTACTTTATTCTTTCTTTTCTTTTTATCTTCTTCACTTTTTATTTATAAATAATTATACCCTTTTTACTATTTAGATACTTTTATTTACTTTATAATTAAGATAATAATTATTATATTTCCTTTTATATATAATTTTCTTATCGCTTTTATTATTGTTGTATACTTTTGTTTTAATCTATTTTAATTTTTATAATTAATATTAATTTTTTTATTAGCGTTAATCTTTCGTTTTCGTAGTTCTTTATTACTTAATCGCTTTTTATCCTTTATCCTTTATCTTTTTATTTTGTTTTTTATTCTATTATACTATACCTTTATATTTTATTTATTATAAGTTAATTTTATTATATATTATTCTAGTACTAGATTTATATTTTATTTTATTTTACACTTTAGTACGTAACAGAATAGTATATAATAAAATAACTATCTTTTATAAAACTAATTAGTGTAATCCCTTTTTTAGTCCTTTTTAACCTTTCTTTAGTTTATCTTTTTATATATTCTTAAGTAAGTTCTTAAAATAATATTTTTATTAACTTTAAAGTACATTTTTAAATTTTATTTTTATACTATACTTTTATCTATATACTATACTTATAAAGAAAAGTAAATATTTTTTTAACTATTCCTATAACTATATTTAAGATAGTATATTTTAAACTAACTATTTCTATAAAATGTATATTCTAGTGCTAGATAAAATAATCTAGAGTATATTTTTTAACTAGTCTTCTAGGTAGCGCTTTATATTTTATATATAAATAAACTATTATAATAGTAAATTATAGTATGTACTTTAAAAGTATTACTATTTAAGGAGTAAATAAATAATAAAATAAGTTAAGTTTTATAGTATAGTTATAGAGTTTTAATAAACCTATAGTAACTAGTATAATACTAGTATATATAATACTAGTATATATAATACCTAGTATATATAATACGTAGTATATAGCTAAATAAAAATCGTCTATTATACTATAATAGCTTCTATTTAGTTTCTAAAAAAATCTACTTTATTAATGTAAATAGGTAGTAAATTAGTAAATAGTATCCTTGTTTTATTTTTTTATAAAGTAGTATATCTAGTATTATTAGTATAGTGTTTATATAAATATTATTTTTAAAAATACTAGTACTAAAGTAAGTAAGCGTGTATAGATAAAACAATAAATAAGGGTATTATACTACTATAGCTACTAGGTAGCTATTAAAGAAAAAAATTATTATTTTAATTATAATAGGTACAAATAAAGTAAAGCCACTTAAAGCTAGCCTATAGTCTAAAAAAGTAGACTAGATATACTACTATAGTTATTATTATTAGTAGTCTTTAGTAGTCTAATTCTTTTAGTATATTTATATAATTTGCTATTTTTTTATATAGTAAGTTAGGAAGTAAAGAAAAAGAAAAGAAAAGAAAAAAAGAGTAAAAAAAGAACCTAAAGTGCCCTACCTAGGGTTCGAACCTATACCTTATAGGGATAAAAAAAGAAAGAAGAAAAAAAAGTACACGAAGTGGGGATAGAATCGGGCCCAAGCTAATTATTTCTACCCCTACTTCTAGAAAGCTTCTACTCTAATAAAGTATATATATACATAGTAAAGTATACTATAGGCTACTACTTTCTTCTATAAGTAGATTGTAGAACCTACTACTAGGTAGAAGTGTAGGTAAGAGCTATTAGCATCTATAGTAACTACTTTTAATAGCTATAAGGTAGTGTAGGTAGGGCGAGCAAGCTTGCAGCTAAGAAGAAGGCAGGCTAACACGCTACTATAGCTGCTACTAAGCCTCTAAGAAAGAATCTTATTACTCTAGTTATGTCTCCTAGAGAGGGTGTGTTGTGTAGGGGATAGAAAAAGAAAAGCAAGGTAGCAATTGTAGGTTTTCTAAGGTTTTTTAAAACTTATAAGCCCCTCTATCTTAGCGCGCACAAAGGACCTATAAATCCTATAAGCCTTATAGGATTTTTCTATTATAGACCTATTAGGGCCTACCTACTACCTTTTCTTTCTCTCTATTACGCTTACTATAGTATACGCGCATAGGCGGCTTCTAGGTTCTATAACTTAGAAATACGCTTCTACTCTTCTCTTTTATTCCTCTATATGTAGTCTCTAGATTACCTAGATGGCAACTACTATAGCGTTGCTTAAAAACTCCCCCTATACTCTCTCTATATACCGCCTCCCTAGCCAAACCTAGTACGCCCGACATTTTATCTCATACTTGCCCTAAAAACCACACTATTAAATTATCTCCAGCCTTTCTTCTATCCCTATAGCGGCCCTCACTATAGAAATTACCACATTAGGCTACTAGCATTTATTGCTTATATTCTGCCCTATTGCGCACTATTTCTAGCTAACCTAGTACCTTTAGCAGCTATAATAATCTCTAGTGTTACGTACCTCCCTCTAAAACTAGTCTAATTCTAGTGCTTTAAATAGGCTTTATCTATAGCACTATATTATCTTATATATCTACTAGTTTTTCTTTTCTAGCACCTAATAGACTGTGTAACCCGCCCACAACTTACTTATAACCTCCTCTACCTTCTACTAGCCACTTACTACTTCTAACTACGACTGCTGCCACTATATCCGCCCCTTCCCATATTAATTGCACCCTACTAACTCGATATTATTGTACACTATCTACTTCCTATCTATATACTTACTTATCTTGCCTCGCTAGCATCTATTACTCTTAATAAATATACCCATTACGCATATATTTACTAACTCTTCACTTTGCTATAACTACCTCTTTACCTCGCCTTACTCTATAATAATAATTAAGTTAGCTACCTTACTACTACGCCCAGCTCGCCCACTCTCTTAATAGTAGTTAATTATACTCTATAGCATCCCCATATATAAGACAAACATAATCCTAGAAAAGTCTACCCTAGTACTAAGCGCAGACGTCGCCATAATAAACCCTCCTTAGTCTAGCCACTACTCTAGTTAGTCCACTTAGTTAATCACCCCAGTATAATAGTACGTACACTATAGCGTCTCTATAAGCTTCTTATACTCCGCCCTAGTATAGTAGTAGATAATACCCTTCTTATTATCTCATAACACCTATATCTACTATTAATATATTGCTAGCGCCATTTCTATTACCTTGCGTCGCATATACTATAATATAAAATAGTAAATATTTAGCTATACTATATTAGCCCAGATGTACGTTACTACTTAGATTAATATACTATTCCCTAGTACCTCCTTAAGTACTAGCGGGAGCGTTACCGTAAGCAGTACTATTAGATACGCTAGTACCCACAGATTCTATAGCTTGGCTAGCTTTAGTCGCCAGTTGCTTAACATAAAGATAAGATAGCACTTATTAATAACTACCCTTCATAGCTACTTCTTATCGCTTAGCATGCTAGCATACTTTAGGAACCTCCTATTACTAGCAACGTTGGCACTAGCAACTATAACAGATACTAGATTTATCTTACTATACTTTTACTCTATATAGTCAATCCCACTCCTACTAATTCTAGCTACTAGATTCTTAATTAACGCTTAGAATAGCACTATAATTATAGTTACGCTAATATCTTTTAAGCAAACTAGCACTATAAATAGTAAGCTCTTACCTTTACTTATAAGAAGCACAACTACTAGCAGTATCTATCTATTAACTATAGCAAATATGGCTTACTTCTACTCTGCTAACTTAAACAATGTATTAAACTAACCTAGCGCCTACTATATTACCTTAGACACAGCATTAGCTTCTATACTTATAATTACTACCTTTTTCTTCTATAGCTAAACCTTCTTAAAAGTAACGCCACTATAGTTGTTGTTATTTTCGCGTGGCCACTTCTTTATTCCACCTACTACTACTAGCGCTATATAGAGTTTTACTTTACATCTATTTACTCCTAAGAACTAGTGCTAGCGCTAGCTTAGCGGCTAGAACGCTTTAATTAACTATATACTTAAATGCTTTATAATATTAATTAGTACGCTATAGTAGTCTATACCTATCTATGTTATCTATAAGTTTTGCAGCTCTAATAGGCTCTTCCTATTCTTGTCTATCTCTGCCTCTTTAATCTTACCCACCTCGTCCTTATAGCCCTGGCCAAACTCTTTCCTAACTACTACGCGCCTAATTTCTATAGCTGTGTATTAGTAGTTAAGCATGTGTAGCGGCACCCCTAGATACTTAGCTATCTCGCGCTTTAGCACCCGCGTTAAATAGTTAGCGTCCTATAGGCCCTACTTATTAGCCCACATATAGTTGCTAAAGCTACTACTAAGTACCTAGACACTAAGATACTTCTTAAATGGCTATAAATACTCCAGATAGACAACAACTACCTATAATAGCTAGGCTAGCAAGAAGCGTAGAACTACCTTTGGCTTATTCCACTATAACTATAACCTATAATAGCAAACTACTATTATTACTTACCTATCTATTACTAAGATATTATAGTCCTACAGCGCCCTATTATAGTACTATAGTATTGTAATCTCTATGCCCTAGCCTAGCTACCCTAAGTCTATATAGAAGTTCGCGAGCAATAGCTCCTTAAAACGCTTTACCTAACGCAAGTACTTCTTTATACGCATAAAATTCCAAGTTTAGTTATCTAAATAAAGATTTTAACTCTACTCGCCCTATATTATTTACTTTAGCATCTACTATAAGCTATTCTCTAGGCTATTATTGTCGTGCATTATAAACAATATGCCTCGCTAGGTGTACGTAACGTTATTCTATATTAGATTAAGCCGAATATTAAATCGCTAGGCTAAGTTACTAACTCATAGTAATTCACCCCATAGTATATCCTCTAGCTTAGTTAACAGCGCCTACGCTATTAACTAGAAATACTAGACTATAATAGGTTTTCTATAAAGATAAAAGACTATCTTATCCTTAGACTAGAATATAATCCCTAAGTTACTAGTATTTATTGCAATATACTTACTATATACTAGTAGACTAATTATCTAGCTTATTAGACTATATAAACTATCTGCTAGAAAGTGTTTTCTTATCTCTAGAAAGCGGTCCCGCTCTGCTATATCCTACTCTTCCCACACTATAAATAAAAGTAGATACTTAGCACTAATAACTTAGATATAGTACACTACGCCTATAACTATATAAGAGTAGTTTTTTATAGTGCACAAGTGGCCCATCTTAGCATTATATCTAAGCATAGCTATAAAATACACTAGCCCACTCTTAAATAGACTGCGGACGTATAGTTTAAAAATAAACACAGCTAGCACTTAAAGCAGCGCAGCAACCTAGACGTCTTTATTATCGCCATCTAAAGTCTACCAAAACACTGTGGCCAGCGCTTTCTAGCAGCCCTACTACTAAAACAGCTCCCAAGCATCTTTTATATAATTAACTTTAGCTGTCTAACGTGCTTAGCGCTCGTAAGTAGTACTATTATTACTACTCTCGCTATACTCGCTGCTATTACTATTCTTACTAGCCTTACTCTCCTCCTCTTTGCTATCTTTATTACTACTACTAGCCTCTTTATTAGTAAGGATATATAAAAAATAGTAGATAAACATTACTATATATCTAGTATAGTAAGCCTGGCTCTCTAAATTCTGCAGTCGCGCAAATAGACGCTAGTTAATCTTATTTGCCTAGGCACTCTTTAACCATCGCCTTGTCTTGCGCGGCAGTAATAATAACCCTCGCACGCTTCTCTCTACTAGCTTTTCTACTATATGCACTACTTGCTAGAGCTTTGGCTTATTACAACATAGTAATATAATCGCGTGTATAAGATATATATAATTATAGTTTATAAAATACTCTAGCCACTTAGTAAACTTCTACTAGCCTATCTAGTCTATTTTTATAACTTTAGCGTCTATAACCTATGCCTACTACTCTTACTCCTTCTATATTGCGGCGTACTTTGCCAGAATCTCGTCTATTTCCTCTTTACCTACCCTGGATTCTACTCTACTATTACGCAGATTAGGCACGCGAACTATAAAGTACCGCTACTATCTAGCGGCTAGAAAAAAGGTCTACACTTTAACCTTACCATATAATACGTTAGAGCCAGTCTAAAATAAAAGCTTATGCTTCTTTTTATAGTGCATTTATATACTATCCTTACTATAGGTAATAAAGCTATAGTCTACCTGCCTACATTGCAACCTATCTAGCGGCGCTTCTAGTACTTTAATTAGTAGTTAGCTATCTAGTAGAAGCTTAATCTTATCTAGCTACCTTGTGGACAAGTGTGTGCAGCCCTCTACAAATCTTTTTCGCTTACTAGCGGGCACCCCATACTTCTATAAGAGATAGGTATTAAGGTTCTATATACTAGTCTTATACTTCTAGTAGTAAAGCACCCTATACTTTCGCAGGTACACAATATACGTCCAAATCTAATTCTATAGTAATCTAATATTATCTTAGACCTATTATTATAGGCGATTTCTTTTCGTTAGTGCTCTAATCCTTATTATATTAGTAATAGATACTTAAGCGTTCTAGAAGAACTCTATTGTAAATTCTAATCCTAATAGCGTAATACTGCTATTTAATACTACACTCCCACCACGCTATTTTCTAGATGCGAAGCGATAGATTTGGTGTAAAAAGTGCGCCAAAGATAAATAAAAATAAAAAAGAAATAGAAATGGCTAGAGAATACACTTAAATTGGCCCATGCGAAACAGCCCTTACGTCTGGCCCAGAATAGCTAGCTAACCCTAACGCGAAACCTAATCGGGCACAAAAAGAGGCCCTTTTGCCGCGGTAAATTAGTTAGGTAGTAATATTACTATTAATAACACTATTTGTGTCTTAGTAGTAACTAACTTATCTAACTACTATATCTATTTATAAAATGTATACTGCTAGTTTAATATAATATAGCACTTATTAATTATAATCTAGTCTAATTACTATATTATTTTTAAATAGTTTATAAATATTATAAACTTTCATATAATTGCTAACTTAGTCATTACTAATACTATAGTGGCTACGTTAGGTAGGCGCTAGCTTTTTTACTTTATATATAATATTTTTAATTTTTTACACTATTACTTTATATTGCCTTATAATATAATTAATAGAATAATAATAATAGTAGTGCTACCCTACTTTGCCCATGCTAGTAATATAAATAATATACTCTTATCTACTTCTATTAGTATTACTACTATAACTAGGCTCTCTCTAACTATAATAGCTTTAATGGCTTCTTTCTGCACGCTTTAAAACGTTGCTATTTTACCTATTATTTATTATAACTACTTAGTAGTGTCTATTTTCCTTAATTGCCCCTATTAATTAATTCTAGTCTTGTCTACCTCGCTTTTAAATGGCGCCCTCTTCTACTTCTTATACCTATTATTCTTCTTAGCGTCTAGTGGAAACCTTAAAAATTAATACTAATCTATACTTAATATTTAGAACTGCTACTACCTATTTACTATAGCTCTAGTCTACTTTATAATATCTTATATATATATTAATTCTACTATATACACTATATACTCTGTCTATAAATTTATAATTATGGCTACTATATTCTCTTTATTTAATGCGTTATTCTTATTACTCTTTTTAGCTAAAATATTATAGACCTATGTAAAAACTATTAACTAATCCTAATAGTAATCTTGTAGTATACTGCAATTACTAATGGCTAGCCTAACTTAATACTAGTCTTGCGCTTTAATACCTTCTATAATCTATTAGTTATTTACTTATATTCGCTTAGATTAGCTAGCTATATATATAATAAAATAGCATTTTTCTTCTATACTATCGTCTCTATCTACTACTAGAACAATAACACTAACTATATATAATATACTAATAACTTACTAACCTTACGTAGTAAATACTAGTAGATAATTTTAATATTACTATTAATAGTATAACTATTATAGTATCTTATTATAATCACTATCTTGCCGTCCTTAATAAATATATTATAGTACGCCCCTTTGGCTATATTACTATACTAGATACTTATAATTTCTAGTTCTCTTATTAGCTATCCACCTATAATATATATTAATATAATTAACTTCTTTTAAAATATAACTACCTAGTCTATATACCGCTTAACCTCTTACTAGTTAATGTCTAAATAGGTGCCTGGCTTTATAAACTAGTTTCTAATCTAGGCGTCCTAACTAACCCGCTTAAATAACTACTGCTCTTTGTCTATAGGCATACGGATGCGCTAGTCTTTTAAAAAATTCTATCTAGACTGCTTATTAGTTAGATTATTGCGTAAACTCGCCTATAGGATGCTAGGAATAGGTTTGGCAAACGGGCTATTGCTAAACAACAAATCCTCTATTAATAACTACTAGTTTACAACTACTAACCCGTGCACTATACTATAGAACTAGGCTATATTAAACTATAACTTCTTATATAATAACTTATCCTGCCCTATTTACTTAATATTATCGCGTAATATTATATTATAATAGATTTTTAGCCTATATATCTATAAATTTAATATTTACTATATGGGCCTATGGCTACCACGCACTATAAACTTGTCTATTATTTACTAGACCTTGTCAGATTTAATAGTTGAATGCGATAATGTGTCTTTATTAATGATGATGATTGTGTTCTATTCTAACCGTGTTTAGCTGGTTCTGACTTCTTCGCTAGTGTGCCAAGCCAGGTGGTCCCTGCTCGATTGTACAGATCCAACCTCACCACAGCTCGTTCTATCTAACACACCCCCTTAGGTTGGAAACTCTTTAAGCTGGTACTTATGCGATTGTAAGGTCTTCAAGTTACTCTTAAATTTCCTTAAGAGGTACGGTATTCGTTACCTCCTTAGTCTCCACATTAACTAATCTAAGTTGTTGGAGGAAACCCTCCCACTTGCTCCTAGGGAGCACCTTTGTAAGGCCGTTAGCGATTATATCTGCTAACTATATATACTCCACCTCAATCCTGCCCTTAGATACTTCTTATTGGATCTAGTGGTTATGGATGTCTACATAACGAAGCTTGGTTTAGAGGCGGGAAACCTCCTTAGTTACCAAGCGTATAGTTTGTTTATTATCGCACTAAATAGTGATAGTGCGCGCGTCTAGTTCGATCTGGAGTTCGCGGAGTAGTCTTGAGACAAAGAGTGCTTCCTTAGCTACCTAAGAAAGAGCTAGTAGTTTAGCCTTAGTAGTTAATGTTGTTACAGTATCTTATTTGTTAGCCTTCCAGGCAATAAGTCCGCTAAAGAGCTTAATAGCGTAGCCTTGGGAGCTCTTACAGTCCATTGTATTATTAGCGAAGGATGCGTCGCTTGCAATCTAAAGTCCAGTGTCACCTCTAAGCTGTAGGGCTCGCTGCTTTGTGCTTTAAAGGTATAGGAGAACTTAGTCTGCTGCGTCTTAGTGATTAGGCCCTAGGTTTAACAGAAATTAAGCCAGTTGTAAAGTTGCAAAGGCAATATCTGGCCTTATAGTAACTGCAGCAAAGAGCAATAATCTAATCTTATATTAAAATTTGTTAATCTTAGTTAGTATTGCCAACCCCTTCCTTGGCTGTAATTCGATCGCAGCTATAGGAGTGTTATGTGGAATGTTTGTTCTGTCTGCTAATTAGCTAATCTTATCTAAGTAGGCAGCCTATAATAGTTAAATCTTGCGGTTTGTTCGGTCCTATACAACTTCTATGCTAAGGAACTATTAGAGGTTGTTTCCTCTAGTAAAAGTATACTTGTCTTGTAAGCGCTTAATTGCTTATTAAGCTTCTTCTTCTTTCTCCTTGTGATACGCGAGTATAATGTTGTCGACGTAGAAGAATATAATGACTCTATCCTTAATTAGGCAGCATAGCTTGTAAGGCACTATCTGGAAGCCTAGTGCTTTAAGCGTCGTTGTGAATTCTTTCTGCTAGAGGAGTGGTGAAATGCGAAGGCCGTATAGTGCCTTGTTTACTTGCAGTATTGTTCTAGGCTTTTAATAGCCCTAAGGCATTCTTATGTAAACCTCTTGATCCACTATTGCGTGGACGAACGCATTTGTTACGTCGTATTGCTTAAGCTCCATATTATAGTGAGCTGCTATTGCCATTATTATTCGGAATAACCGGCTAGCAAGCGTGGCTGCGTAAGTGTCTTGCGAGGTAATGTTACGTTGTTAATCGCCTCGGATAACTAGTCGCGCCTTGCACTTTAGCAAGCGATAGTGCTTATTAAGTTTATAGGTGTATACCCACATGTAGTTAAGGATCTATTATCCTGTCAGTTTAATCTTCTTTAATGGTATTTCTAACTATGATTTTATCTCTTAGTGGCTTACGAGGTGCACTTATTTAGCCTCTTAAAACATCTTGCCTATTAGGTGATCCTTAAGCTTGGTCCGGCACGTTGGCAGAGGTGGAAGTTGACTTTAATAGGGCTTTAAGCCTTTAGCGAGCATTCTTATTATTTTAGTCTTGTCCATAACTTCTCCTCTGTATTTTCCAACACAGCTGGCTTGGGTTCCCGCTATAAAAGCTGCTGCCTAGGGGACAGTTGTTAAGAATGCTTGTTGCGTTAGACTTGTTTAGTCTCTAGCCATTAACTGTGCAAGTAACGCTACGGGTGGCGGTGTTGTTAGAGGAGTCGGGTAGCTATCCCTGATCTTCCTTCCTTGATAGTAGCCTGGTGGATCTGCTTCGTCTTGTTGTTCTGACGAATCTACAGCGGCTTTATCCTTATAAAAGGAGTCTGTCTGTGGTTGTTGGGTAGGAGTTAGTAGCTTAATGGTTCTTACGTGCGTTGCTATTTCTTGAAGCGTGCTGTGCATAAGACTGTCCATAAGGTCCTTAACCCTCCTGTCGAATACTGACTCTTTGTTGAAGACGACGTTTTAGGTGCTTATTACCTTGCCAAGCGACAGTATTCATATTTGGTAGATGTTTAATAATTAGTATCTAACTAGATAACTAATCCATGCCTTTGGATTAAGGCGTTGTAGGCGTGATTTGCCTTGGTGAGTATTATCGGTCATTGCAAATGCCTTGCAGCCGTACGCCTTTAGATAGGCGAGGTTGGGTTTTCGTAGTGAAGTGACAATCCCATTACTAAACGCGACTTGTGTGAAGAATATCTTGTATGGCGTTTTCTAGTGGTTCGCATAATTCGGTATTCGATTGTAGAGGTATACTGCGGCTCTTGTCACTTTAGGCCACAGTTCCTAGGATAGGTTGGCGTCAAGTCGCATTGCACGCGATTTCTCTTTGTTCACACCCCCTAAGCGTTCAGCACCTCTATTTTAAGCTTGTGTATCCAGGGCAGAAGGCTTGACAGTAATTCCTTGTGATGCCAACCAGCGCTCGATTTCCGGTTTCACTATTGTGATCTTGTTGTCCGCTTTAATGACCTTGACTATAATGTTGTAATGGTTTTTAAGGAAAAGAAAGAAGTTTGATAGAACTTAAATAACCGACTTTGCTGGTTGATTGTCTTTAAAATAAAAGTTCCATTGTAGGCCTAAGTACCTATTGGTGACAAGTATCTGGCTCCTTTCGCTAGTGCTACTTTGCGCCTTGTAGGCATAAAAGTTAATAGCTAGTCTTTCTTCTAGTCCTTTATTGTTAATTCGCGGTGCTTAGCTAATTTGTCGCTAGATCTTTGCTTTCCCACAGGAGTCGCATTAAACTGTTGTAACTCTCTTAACTCGCACCCCTTCAGCTTGCTGCACAAGATGTTTGATAGCTGCTAGTCTAGGGTGTCCTAGTCTCTTGTGCCATAATTTAGCTAAGGCCCTTTGTGGTGCTCCTTTCGTTCGTGATGTATTCTTGCGGATATGATATAAAGTGGGTGGTAGCGGATCATACTTAAGTATCCATTAACTATGTATCTTAGATAGTTTTCTAATAACCTTGTTGTCTAGTCCTTTTAGCGTAGTTGGGTCTGTTTGCGTATTCCACCAGATTCCTCTATACCTTAGTAGTTGAAAGGAGACTAGGTTGCACAGGAGGTCTGGACAGATAGCCATATTATGTAGAATTAATATAGTTGTTCTATGTTAACCTCTTAGTGTTAAGTTAATAGAGCTGTAGCCTTTTATCTATATCTTTATATTCCTAGCCCATATATAATCTCCGGACGTAGGTAGACGGAAGTTGTAGATATAGTTGGGGTTGTTTATAATATAGCAAGTTGATCCTAAATTAAGAATAAATAAGCGCTTTAGCGGGTAATTAGACACTTCTGTTCCTATTAGCGCTGATGTAAACGCAGCGTTGACGTTTAATATTCTCCGCCCCTCTAGTTAGTCCTTAGGGGACTTAAGGATCTTAGGTGTGGGTGTGTGCGATTGTTTAATAATCGGTGTTCGTGATTAGGTTCTGCTTTGTCCGCGGATTAGCCCTTGGAAAGTTGCGTCGTTCTTACGCTTAAAGTTAATAAGCTCATTTATAATCTTATTAGGTTTTCACTACTTAGGAGCTTTGTCTAGGTTAATATAATAGCAGTCCCTAATACTGTGGCGTTGTCCACAGGCAGGGCATTTTGCTCCTCCTGTTATAGCTGGCTCTTAATCTAAAGGCCGCTTAAGCTTGACATCTTTCTTGTTAGCTGTACGTTAATTACGGGGTCTGCCCCGGTTTTGGTTGGATGGTGCGCTTTTGGCATAAGAGGCGTCCCTGTCATTGCCCTAGGTGGTTGCACTACCTTTAGCGAGAAATAATGCATTATTAGTTACAAAAGCTGCTTTGTGCTTCCCTGATCTAAGGGGATAGTTTGTTATTATGTGTTCTTAAAAGCGTTTTATTATCTCCTTCTGGCTTATGCTAGTTGCAAATCAACTATTGTCTTAAAAGTTTGTAGACTATATAGGAGCAACTTTGTTCACAGCTGCTAGGAAGTCTTTTATAATCACATTTAATTGTGATAGCTTGGCGACTTAATATGTCTCCGCCTTAGTGGCTGCTTGGTTGTACTCTGCTAGCCATGTGTCCCATTGCGACGCGCTCCTTATTGGCCTCAGTGAGGCAAGATATCGCTCGCGAGCTCGTTCTTGTTTGATTTGTTTGTTAACTCTAACCGTTAGTTGTAGGTCTATAATCCATTATTGTAGTGGCTTCTCTAGTAGGCAGCACGTGCGCAACAGGTGTGGGGATATAGTTAATTAGATAAATGCCACAATGTGTTAGAGGCTTGCTTGTTCCTTCTTAAAGTCGTGCTAGTCGTTCTTGTATTGTTCGATAAGAATCTTGTAATATTCAAGGTCTTTCTTAAACGCCTTCTGTCTAGTTGCTGACAGCGCGGTTGGTCTTGTTGGGATTTCAACGTTCGCGGCTGGTGTGTAATTAGCGACTACCAGAGCTCTAACAACTGCTAGTCTTGATATCAGCGGGACTGTTAACTTTAGATTAACCTTATCCCAGATGTTGTAGACAACACATCTCGCCTGCAGCTGCGTTATCCATCC
Source organism: Laburnicola sp. R22_1 (assembly GCA_014281115.1). Lineage (NCBI taxonomy): Eukaryota > Fungi > Ascomycota > Dothideomycetes > Pleosporales > Didymosphaeriaceae > Laburnicola > Laburnicola sp. R22_1. The sequence continues at coordinate 148,128 of JACONQ010000014.1, forward strand.
CATATAGTCGGTATAATCCCTCAGCGTTACTGTGGGATCGCGGTATAGTTGTTGCGCCATTTCGTATTAGTTAAGGCAGTGAGACTCTTAATTGTCAGATTTAATGGTTGAATGCGATAATGTGTCTTTATTGATGATAATGATTGTGTTCTGTTCCAACCGTGTTCAGCTGGTTCTGACTTCTTCGCTAGTGTGCCAAGCCAGGTGGTCCCTGCTCGATTGTACAGATCCAACCTCACCACAGCTCGTTCTATCTGACAGACCTATTATAAATACCCTTTAGGCTAGTGTTGCCATAGAGTGCTATTACTATTAATATTATCTTTTATAAATAGGTCTAATAACTCTAATACTTACTACACGACTATAAACTAGGCGACCTTAATAATAGCTAATAAAATAGGCGGGTACTACTTAGCACCTTTCTACCCATCCTTCTTAACCCCTACTATGGCTAATATATATACTAATAGGCTATTATGCTCTTTATAGGTAATAGACTAGCTTAATAATATAATATAAAATGCTAAACACGTTTTCTTAATACTTAATAATGTTTTTAGCTTATTACCTAACACACCTCCCTTTACTTAATTCTAGTTATTAGCCTTTATCTTTTCTACTACACTATCTATATTATCTATTATCTCCTTGTCTAGATCTTTGTCTTCTATCTCTTTTATATCTTTTTCTTTTTTTTCTTTCTTCTCCTCTTCTATTACTTTCTTAGTCTTCTTTGCTAATACCTTTTATACCTTACGCTATTACTTAGTAAATTAGTACTTAGGGCTCTTTTATGCGTGCTCTTACTGTGTTTACTAAAAAAATATTAATATTTGCTTTTATAGCCAGAGATACTCGCTAATTAACTTCTTATTTATATATAGCTGCAATAGCTAGTACTACGTCTAGTGCTTTTTAGTCTAAATGACCTCTAACCTTATAAACACCCTTATATAGTAAATAATAAACCCCTGGCTAAACCGCGCTAATCTATTCATAGCCTTCTTTATGGCTGCTGCGATAGGCTCTTCTTTAGCTTTAGACTCCTCTACACTTGCTAATAATTCGGATTGCTCTATACCTACTAAATATAATATCTATTCTATCCACTTTAGCCATGGGTTTACCTTATTCTACGCGCCATCCTAAATTGTTATCTCTACCCGCTTTTACACATTGGCCCACGCCTTATTTATATTTCTACTAACCTACGCCCACTCTATCTCGTCGTCTATAGGGTTGGGGGCGAAATCGGGTTACTAGACCTTAAAATACTATAACCCAGCGCCTTAGGCAAATAATACCTAGTAATAGACGGGCCTACAACCCTACTTACTGCGCACCTATATGCCTTTCTACTCTATTTAACTTAGACAGCCACTTTTGCCTACTAGTAACTAGTCGTGCACCTTTTGCTAATATTTCCTTATCACCTCTACGCTTTAAAAAATCTAGTAGTATTAGCCTAGTTTTAATTAACACATTAACCCGTCTATATATACTAGTAACTAGCTAATAGGCTTAATAGTTTAACAAGACACCTCTAGCTTACTAGTATACTATATTAATCTAGTCTAACTAGTAACCTCTATTGCTACGTATTTAGCTCTTTTATAGGTAATCTAATAGTAACACTATAAATAATTCTAGATATGGCTAAGTAAAACGCTGTACCTGTATTCTCTATAGACCACTAATAAATATTTAGGCAAATACTTAAATAACTTGCCTACAACACTACTCTCTACTATAATAGTGGATTCGACGCGATGCTACTATGGGCGATTACTAATAATAGGTTTCTATAATAGATTATAGGCGCTGCGATAGGTTATATATTACTAAATAGGTTATAGGCTATATTATAAATAATATCTAGTGCTAGTAATTAAATATACGTTACTACTACTACCTACGCTCTGTCTATTACGTTATATAAATATTTTAACTCCTAGAATCCTTTACAATGCGACGCGTCTTAGCTTTTAGTATTCTATCCTCCTTATCTTAAAACGTACTCTAGGGTGTAATTGCCGTCTTATTAACTTTACTCTAACTCTAACGCGCAATCCTAACGCCTATAGCCATATGGGTTTTAGGACTGCAAATTTGCTAGAATGTGTAACTTAACGCGCTAAATCTTTAAGCTAAATTTGGGACGAATTAGTCTTTAGGAACCTAATTAGACTAGTCCCTAAATATTTACTAGACTTAGCCTACGTAATAAAATAAATGCATAGGATTTAGGCTAGCGCGAATATTTTATCCCTAAGAGAACTAACTTTAAAACTAGACTTAGCTCTTAGTCTAGTTACTATTCTGGGATAGAGTTAGCTCTACGGACGCTTGCCCCAAATTATGTTAAAGGGAGGGAAATAAGGAAGTAAGAGCGGCTTAGTAAGTATTAAGGGGTAAACTCTAAGAGTCTTTATAATGTAAAGAGAGCCTAAACCCGCCCTAGGTAGGCTTCTTAGGATATCTTCTAGTGTCCTCTAAGGGGGTCTGTAGTAAAGTTTAGCTTCTACCTACTCTTGCCTAGTGCTAAAAGTGTATACTATATATCTAGTGCCCTCTAGGAGGGTCTATAGTAAAGTTTAGCTTTTATCCACTCTTGCCTAGTGCTAGAAGTGTATGTTATATAAGTATAATGCCCTAATAAGATCTATTACTACGCTAATTAGAGCGTGGCCCGCTTTGTTCGCACGGCACGGTTGCTCTAAATATAGTATCCTAGTGCCCTTATCCTATCTTTATAAATATATCTACTTGCCCTCTAGGTCCCGCGCTGCGTATCTAAGATAATAACCCTATTAATATCTACTACGTATAAGTTAGAAGATATTCTATATTTAACTATACGCTAGTGCATATTCTTTTGCTACGCTATTCCTAACTAATATAGTAGCGAACTACACTCTATTACTAACTATATAATAATAGTAGACTTGTGTATATTACTAAGCCTTATAGAGTTTGCCTATATATTGCCGAGCCTTATTAATTGTATCCTAGTTAACCTAGGTAATAAGGAGCTTACTTAGGAGGTAGAACGTATAGAACTACTCGAGCTGGAAATGTGCGGCATTACTGCTAAGGATCTTGAGGCAGAGAGGAAGATGGCGATAGAGGCCTACCTTAAAGAGAGCATCCTAGTTAACATAAGTAATAAGGAGCTTGCTTAGAAGGCAGAATATATAGAGCTGCTTAAGCTAGAATATATACGAATTACGCGCGATATTACTGCTAAGGATCTTAAGGTAGAGAGGGAGATAGTAATAGAGGACTACCTTAACGACCTCTATAAGTGGGGGGAAGAGCAGGGCTAGTGGCGAGAGCTAATTAGAGACAGATACGGGCGACAGCTACCGTACTATAATTCTAATACAGAGTACTTACTATATAGTATATAGCTCTGCTACACGCAGCGCCATATCTATAGTTAGTTCTTATATAGGTTATTAGGGCTAGGGAGTTACTAGTACTATAGTACAAAAGTATAGATCACTAGTAGAATTGGGCAGGCTATAGTAAGACTATAGGTTACTTAGCTACTCTATAACTATCTCTACCCTAGATGGTGTATGTACGCATAAAGAGTGGCAAGACTAGTAGATAAGAAATTCTAGAAGGTAATAGTAGTAGGTAGCTAAGAATACTATATATTTTAGAAAATATAATTAAATAGTAGTAGAATCTAATAAAAGGTTTAGTTGTACGTACGAAATACAGGACACAAATAGGAGTTAGGGTTAGAGAAATAGTTATTATTATATAGGTGTACTCCTAGCTAAGTATAGTTAGTTATTCTGTATATAATATTTATATATAAGATTAGTAAGGTTCTTTAAATAGTTCTATATTAGAGTCTACTACACTATAATAGTAAACTACCTAGTTTTATACTAAGAAACTACAATTGTTCTATATACCTATTTATAGTGCCTATTTATTTCTATCTAATTCTTAGAACCCTTTCTGCCTTAACTCTTACTGCTCTTTTCTTTCTTCTTTTTAGTTTTCTTAGTAAGCGAGAAACTGCTAACTTTAGGGTGCACCTTCTTAAACTTATCTATTACTTTATTCTTCTCTAGTTCTAAAAGATGCGAGATATTAGTAGGCTTGGGCACAAAGCTTTTATAGTTCCTAATCTAGTTAATAATTTTCTATATGGTTGGGAGATTTCTTTGTACTTGCTATGCTCTAATAGTTGCTTATTTGCCTTATTAGAACTACTTAGAAGGCTGTAAAGTTTCTCCTACTTAGTAGCGTCTTCTTTAGCCAGCGTTATTAGTGGACCTTCCTCCTTAGGTTCGAACCTAGCACTGGGATTTGCGCCTACGCTAGACGCTAACCTCTTTTTAAAAGTATTAAAGAAAGACGCGGCTGCGCCCATATTAATATTGGCACGAGAGCCAGTTAGATCGCTATTATTAACGCGCGATATCTCTATTCCTTGCTTAGACTTCTTTGGCGTCTTTGCAGTGCAATAGTAGTTATCTAAATTAATACTACCTATAATCTACTACCACTTCTTCTTTTAAAAAGCAAGCTTTTACTCTCTAAGCTCTATAACTTAATTAGCATACCTATCTAGAAAACCGGCAATTTGGTTAATCCGTCTTATATCTATCTAGTCCGTAATTATGGCAAGCGCGACTATAAATAGGAGTGTTTCTAGATACTAATCCGCTAGAAGCCTAGGGTCTATAGCGTGCCTAAGCTTAATAATCTTCTTTACCCTATCTAATAGGATAAAGTAAAATTCCCCCTTGCTAGACTCTTTACTCTAACTACTCTTATTAGGCAGAAGATTATTCTTAGTAATATAAACAAAGCTATTAAGAAAATTAACCCTAAGCTTTTCTACTAGTTTGGGGGGCATACCTTCTAGATTTTAATTAGAGTTATTAAAGTTAGCATAGTCTAGAAAACTAAATAATACTAAGAGAAAGCCTAGCAAGTTTTTTCTATATATATTAGCTACTAGAAATATAGAGTAGGTTAGCTATTAGGGGGTTAGGAGTAAAGTTTACTCTAGACCCCTAAGCGTTAAAAGAGAGTTAGGAAACTTACCTATATTAGGCCACCGCGTAAGTTCTGCGGATAACTAGTTAAAAGAAATATATAGGGAGTGTCTAGCCTCCTCTATAGGTATATCCTAGAATTTGCCGCTCGCAATTATTAGTATCTGGCTAGTTAACTATTACTCTAACCTAGTAGTTATACTAAAAATTATAACCTATTCTAAAAACGAGTGTAGACGCAAATAGTACTTAGTTATATATTTATGAGTTATTTTATTATTATTAAACATAGCTACGCTCTAATAGAGTATTAGAAATATAGATAGAGAAAATATTATAACTAAGTATTTTAAAGACCTCTTACACTAGCTTTTAGATAAGGGATATTATAAACTAATATATAAGCTTCTTATTATATAGCAGCGCCTAGTTTATATAGAGTAATAGTATACTTAATAGTTTAGAAGAGTTGTTTATAAATGCCTACGCTGCCTTAAAAGGGGCCATTTTCTAGAAATTAGAGAGAAGGGCTAGACTAATTAGGATCTAAACTAGTAGTTGCCTTAAGTAGCCAGCGTATACGCTCGCCATAAGTAGTAGTGGTAGACTTAGAGAGGGCTACGAACTACTTAAATAATATACTATTTTTATAGAAAAAGCTTTTATAATTCTAGGTATATTTCTTATAAGTAGTAGAATAAGGATAATATATACTAGATACACTATTGCTCTATTATTATATTAAGGTTATCCTTAATAAATCTCCTACTATTATTTCTCTACGCCTATGCTCTGCTATTTATCTAGGTATTAATATTATTTTTAAAGAAGTACTCGCTGTTGCTAAAAAGTATACGCTAAAAATTTGCGCTACTATTATTAAAGAGGCTATTAAAGTAACTACACTAGAGTTCTATTCTATTTAGATGCTTATTTAGTGTAAGGGGCGAGTATACTTAACTATTTATAAGGTAGTTCTAGTGTACTAGTTAGATTAGTAGCTTATTTAGTTTGCGAAGAACTATAAGGTTAAATTTCCGCTCTAGTAGATATAATTACTTCTTATTAGTAGTAGAATTATCTAGTAGAAGATATAAAAGGAGAATAATAAGGTGTTTATTAATAAGCTATATAGTAGTAAGAGCGTCGCATAAATCTATAAGATTTTTCTAACTATTATTACTATTATTATTATTAAGTTAGCTTATTTAGCGCGTAAGTATAAATAACTAATAATAGTAGTAGTAATAAGCTAGGTATACTATGTATGCTATAAGTAAACTTTGCGTAGATTAGAAGCTTATAAGGTATAGATAGAGTGTGAGTAAGTTTAAACTATTATTGTATTGTTAGATAGTGTTTAAGATTAGTCTTTAATTAGAATTAAGTGCTATATATAGTATATAATAACCTTTTATCTTAATCTACTTTAATCTTAACCTAAAAAAAGGTTAAAAAAGACATTTAGTAAGCTAACAACTACTATATATACATTTTTAACTTAAGTATTTAGTATTTTTTTATTTCTTAAGTCTTATTATTATATATTTAATATTTCTATATAGGTTTTTATGAACTATTTTAATTTAAACTTTTTATACTTTTTTACCTAAAATTCTGTATATTAAACTTTTATATATATTATTATTAGGCTACTAAATAGGTTTAGGGTATCTAGCTTAGGTATAGAGTTAGGTTAGAGTCGTATGGACCCTAGGTATAGGTTAGGTTAGGGTTGCATAGACCCTAGTTATAGGTTAGGTTAGGTTATATAGACCTTAGGTATAGGTTAAGTTAAATTATATAAACTTCTAAGTATAGATTATATTAAAGTACCTATTAGAGTTGCGTAACTTATATTATATAAAATTAATAGTAATAAGATTAGTAACTTTAGTTACTCTTTAAAGGTGTATAAGAAAAAAGATCTAAATAAAAATAAAATTAACGCTATTTTGCTATTAATATTGAAGATCTTCGTCGTGTTAAGATTCTAACCAAGGTCGAATTCGCACTATACACAGAGAGGAGTAAAATAGGAGGCACTAAAACCTAGCACCTAGCACACAGTGGTAGTAATAAAATATACACAAAATAACAATAATTTCGTTATCGACGTTTTGCACGGCGGTATTGTTAATAGCAGTTAATAGATAGTCTACTATCTAGCATAACTAAGTTATATGTTATCTCTTAACTAGTGGACTGTTAGAGAGCCGCAGTAGATCGCGGAGTCGCAACCGCAGGAGTAGTGTGGGCGATAGGACGCTTAACCATAGTTTAGTTGTCGCGCTCGCGACCTGGCAGCTATAGCGCAACTATGGTTCGCCATACGCACAGCGTATAAAGTCTGCCTACTCTTACAATATTAGTAACGCCCAGTACACCAAATCTTCACCTTTAACTTACACAACACTAAGTCTTTTAAATCTAAATACCTCTTTATTATGTGCGGCGACGCGACACCTTTCTAGCGTCCTAAGATTGCGTTGTCTCATACCCGCGGTTAGACAGCTGCCAGAGAATTCGAAACCAGCATAGACAACTAGCTAGGCAACATTAGCCATCTAGCCTACCTACTACAAGATAAGGTTCAAGAGGCAGGGCTGCTAGAGGACCAAATTAATTATAATCACACTATCCTAGAGGTTACATCCAATAATCTATTTAGGCCATATATAATCTTCACGTAACTCTAAATCCTTAAGTGCCAGGCCATCCTTTTATACAAAGACCTAGGAAGAGATGCAGCAACCTTTGTAAGAAAACAATAGCACCTTGCTATTACGTTGCTGGCAAGGCTAGAGGACAGGCTAAGATATAGTAGTAGGCGTCTATTAGAGGAGGAGTGGATATTTCTTATACGTTGCCAGAGCGCGCGCGCGCAGCTATAGCGGGAGAAGCTCCTAGCGATAGTTAAGATCGTGCGGGCGCACAAGGACAATAAGGAGTAAGGGCGGCGGCAGCAGCAGGAGTATAGAGGAGATGGGCGGCGGCAGCAAGGTCCTAGGGGGGCGGTATACAGCTCGCCAATTACAAGAGGAGATTTACTGTAGGAGAGTTTTTCTATTAATATATATATTTATTATATTATAATATGGCTAACATTGTAGTAGCGCTAAGGTCTTAACTACTTTTATAGTAGCTGCTCTTAGTAAAAAGAAGTTAGTAGCTTGCTATCTAAAACCTTAAAACCTTATATAGTTTTAATAGTCTTCTTATTAGCTAGTAGCTTATAAATATTGTTCCCCTTATCTAATAGTGCTGTATCCCCTAAATTATTCTCCTCTATATTAGAATTTAATAACTTTGTAGATTGCTTATTAGCTATTGCAAACTTAACTATTATAACTTTTTTATTGGCTTGCCAAATACCTTTTTTAATTTTTTTTTAGTTTAAGTTTAAGTAGATTAAGAGAGAAGGTTATTATATTCTACTATATATAGCACCCAATTCTAATTAAAGACTAACTTTAAATACCTTAATAACGCAATAATAGTTTAAACTTACTTACACACCCTAATACTAATAAGCTTCTAGTCCTAATATATAATTCACGTACGCTATATATAGTATACCTAGCTTATTACTACTACTATTATTAGTTATCTACGCTCGCGCGCTAGATAAGCTAACTTAATAGCAATAATAGTTAAGAGGATCTTATAGATCTATATAATACTCTTACTACTATATAGCTTAATAATAAACACCTTATTATTCTCTTTTTACGTCCCTTACTAGATAATTCTATTACTAATAAGGAGTAATTACGTCTACTAGAGTAGGAATATAGTCTTACTATTCTTTATAAACTAGACTAGCTGCTAGCCTAACTAGTATATAAGAATAGCCTTATAAATAGTTAAGTATACCTATCTATCGCGCTAGATAAGCTTATAGATAGAATAGAACTCTAATATAGTTACTTTAATAGCTACTTTAATAGTAGTAGTATAAATCTTTAGTATATACTTTTAGTAATAGTAAGTACTTCTTTAGAAATAATATTAATATCTAGATAGATAGTGAAGTATAAAGAGATAGTAGGAGATTTGTTAAAAACAATCTTAATATAGTAATAGAGCGATAGTGCATCTAGTATATATTACTCTTATTCTACTTATAAGAAATAGTATATACCTATTAATATAGTAAATATTAACTTATATTATTTATAATAATCTAAATAGTAAGTTTATAATAATTAGAATAGCGAAGAAAGAATGGCTTATAGTATTATCGCGCTAAAGTTTTATCCCTCTCCTAAAGTTCTAACTATAGCCTCTTTGTAAAAGATTTGCTTATAGGAGCCTTACGCTAAGACTACTAAGCTCGCTTAGTAGTTTAAACACGCTTTTTTATAATTACCTTTCTTACGCTCTTTTTAATTACTAAGTAGGGGCTCTGCTTTTTTATTATATTATTTAAGATAAAAGCCTTTGTCGTCCTACCCCTAGATAGATAAATTAACGCCATATAACTTTTTAAATTATTTAACCAGTAAGATTGTGCCTTTAATTCCTAATTACATCCCTACTAGTGTTAAAGACGCGCTTAATACCTACCTCTAAAATCTATACTACTAGAATATCCTTTATAATCTATATAAATTAGAGGTAAGATATTTAATAAACTTTCTACTACACTAGTATATTAAACCTATTATCCTTTTTAACTATAAGAGTACTTAGGTACATTTCTTCTTCTATTTTATAGAATACTTCGCGTATATTTTATACACAGTGTAACGCTATAAAAGAAAGCTATAGGTGTATTAAAAAATAATATAAATTAAGGTAAAGTAATAAAACTAGTTTAGTAACTATTTAGGGACAGAGTATGTGCAAAATAGCTAGCCCCTTATAGAGTTAATTATAAGCTGTACTATAGTCTATAGTATATAGTACTAAAGTTAATAATAATAACATAACGTAGTTACCTACGTACAAAGTATAAAAATCTGCAACTAGATATATTAAGTATTTATCTATTTACTATATAATATATTTAATTATTACGTAAGACTTTAAGGTTATAATTTAGTATAGCTATTTCTTAACCTAATAACGTACTTTCTATAGGGCGGGCGGTTACGCGCCTATATATATATAACAAGCTAGATAATAATAATAAAATATATAATAATAATACTACCTTTTCACGCTTTTTTAATTACTAAGCAGGGGGCTCTGCTTTTTTGTTATGTTATTTAAGATGAAAGCCTTTGTCGTGCTATCCCTAGGTAGTTAATTTAACGCCACATATAATAATAATAAAATATATAATAATAAGAAGTATAACCTAGACACTAATAATAGATATATATAGGATAGGTATTATAAAGGTTAGACGCCTACTATTCCTATAAAATGTATAGTAGTATAGTATAAGTTATATAGCAAATAGATTACTATAGCTAGTTTATCTTATTACAGCGTTTAGTAATACCTAAATATTCTAGGGACTATAGATTTTAACTTATAGCTTTGTCTCTACTAGTTTAGCTATTTAGTGCTTAGCTATACTAGTAATTATTATTACTAGAGCACTTTTAGAAAATAAAAGGCAAGATTTAATTAGATTTAAGAGCGATAGAGTAAGAGTAATAAAAGAAAGGTTAAGCACAATCTAAAATACCTAAGGTTTTGCTAAAATAAAGAAATATATAAGAAGTAGTTATTAGAGGTATAGAGCATATATAGGTACGCGCTTATACTATAGAATATTTATAAGTAATAAGTAGAGTAAGGCTAGTAAAGTGTTAGAGTACTATTTAGTATTAGGAGTAGGGAGCGCGCGTGTAATTTATTATATATTATAGTAATAGTAGTAGTAGTAGTAGTAGTAGTAGAGTGTGCGTACGTATAGTAGGTTGTTTATTATCTAGTAATATAGCAAATGGTTAAAAGGTAGAATTAATTATCTAATAAGATAGTGGGTGGGCAAGTAAGTTAAAGATATTATTATTATAAGTTATCGTCTTAAAAGCTAGGAGGAGAAACGTTAATAAAGTTTTAATACGCTCTAGGTCCTAGGGCTTAGCGTATACATAATATAACATTATATAATATTATATAGGCGCTAGTAACACAATAAAAAACGCAGTAATTAAACGTAGTAGGGCTACTTAAAAACCAAATAAGTGGAGGCAGTTTATAACTCTTATCCAAAAGGATTTCTTCTTCTATCTAAGTTAGGCCTGAGTTATAATTAATATTTAGTGTAGCTAAACTTTAGCTAAAGGTAGAGAGGCTACTAGACTATAAACTAGGTAGCAAAACAGGCTTTTAAAACTATTTACTACCTTAAAACTATCTTAGGTTAGTATTTAAGACTAGAGTGAGGTCTTTAGCCATTAGGCTATTATAGTAATTAAGGTACTCTAGGAACTATTAGTAGTATATATACTTATTCTAGGTCTCCTATATCTTATCCCATATAACTGTAATTAGCGCACAGCGTGTGTTCCGAAATGTGTCCTTTGCTACTAACGGTGCCCGCGCTGCCCTAAGCTTAGCATTTACCCCACACTCTATGCCAAGAACGCTGAAGCGCTGAGTCTCCAACTCCTACACCTTAACACCGAGCACTCTACATCATACTCAACAACTAGCAATATTAATAACCTGCTAGATCGAACACTCTTTTTCAAATGTAAGCAGCGTATCTTTCACCCGTACGTCTTTTACATCAGTCGCTAACTTAGAGTAAGGTGCACGCAAGTTACTACAATTATTGTCGAATTCGATGAGCAAGGCCGCAGACGAACGCGAACCGAAGTTAGGAGAGTGGACTGTAAGAGGAAACGTGCGCGACGTCTGATTGGAACCCGAATAACCGTCGAACTCACAAGACACAACTTTTGGAATGATAATCTTGGGGGCGAGGGCGTCAATAGCGCAGAAAGCACGTTTTGGGCAGATGCATAAACGATGCAAATAACATAGTGCTAGTACATAATTGAACTCTTCATGCCTGTGCTCTTCTCTGGGCTTTCTCCGCCACCAGCCACGCTTCTATCTTCTCCATCGCCAACTCATCATGGCGTTGGGCAGATATGGTGTAATCCTCGTCTACCCAGCCAGGCGTGCCTCCCGAGAGAAGTTTCTCACCAAACTTTTTGCAAGATCCAAGATCGAATATAACCGGGTTGTCATCGCTATTGAGGGCAATGTTCGTAGGGTTGAGGTCGTTATGTGCCAGTCTATGGGAATGAAGATGCTTTACACCCGCACGAATGCCTTCCATACAAGCATCAATGTCGAGATCATGTGGAACATCCTCAAAACGATATCGCAATATAACTTTGTACTTGTCAAGGGCAATCCCAGTAATGCGACCGCGATTGACGACACAACCATGGAATCTGATCAGATTTGGATGGTGGTGTTGATTGAGATACTGTAAGACTTCCGCTTCCTCGAGGAGCAAACGGGGCAAGAGCTTCGTTTCCTCTTTGTTGTCAAGGCACAGCAGTTTAGGGCGTTTTATGTAGAGCTTCTTCCGGACTGCTTCTGACACAACGGCCGTACCCGCGGGCTTCAGTGGATAAATCTTTTCGTCTGGAACCCGTTTCAGAAGTCGAGTGAGGTCTCCGACGGCTAAATCATACTTTCTTATTCCATGTGCCTGACCGAACCAAGCTACGTCCTGATCATCGACGTAGGTGAAGGTTGATCGAATGATTGCGCCAGTTACACTATCTTCAACTTCACAAAGGCTTGCCAAGTCCCTCTTTGTCCTGATATTAGGACCGATGGAAGAATCCTTTTGGGACTGATCGACGCGCATATTACGGGGCGTGCTGGTGTGTGAGGGCTGCGGCGGGCGTGTGGCATATGTCGGCGTGTGAGGATTGTCGGCGTGTGAGGATTGTCGGCGTGTGAGGATTGTCGGCGTGTGAGGATTGTCGGCGTGAGAGAATGTCGGCGTGTGAGGAATGTGGACGTAAGAAGCCATTGCCGTACATTTACGTAAGCGAGTGTCAGCACATCCACAAGCCTGAACAGCCACACGCCAGAACAGCCACAAGAACTTACTAAGGAAAATAATTTACACGCTAATTGTATGGGATGTGCGGGGTCGGCGTCGCACCAGTCGGATTAGGAAGCCGCTTCAATCTAAAGTACCGACCAGGGTGGCAATCAAGCATGAATTTGCGCGCCACAATCGCCACAATGCCCAGGATGACTTCTTACTATCGTGGTGCACTTAGAAGCGTGAACGGAGTTGTTCTACTTATCTAAGATACGAATAGCTATCAGTAGTCGTGCTGTACGGCGTAGGTCTATATCGGTGCGTAAAAGAAGTCTCTACTTGACCAGGCGCGAAGGCCTCAACGCTACTGTAATTTTTATATGCACGAGGGCGAGAGCAGTCTAGAGTAGGTGTAGAAATTTATTATTAAGAGACTTTAGCAAATTTCAACGCGCTGAGAAGACGAGAGTTGTTTGATCTCAAAGCACCTGTTGTTTGTCTCGCTACACCGGGCGTTTCGCGACCCCGGGACGGACGTTATTTCGACCAATGGCAACTAATGGCCGCGCCAGCGCATCAAGGCTCGACTTCCTCGATCTTCCCAGTACAGCCCGGCCTGATAGTAAAGCATCCGGCTGAAGTATGGAAAGAATCCCCGGACTACACACGGCTGACACGGAAAATTGCACACAACTTCTTCGTTGAGCGGGAAATACTGGAAGCGCTAGGAGCCCATCCTAGTATTGTAAAGTATAACATCCGTCCCTGGGTTACCGGACACCCCATGTGACCGGACAAACCATCGGTACTTTGACTTTCAGCAGCTGCAAAACCTATGCGCACAACGAATATTGCAATAATTCTATGAAAATAATACGCTGCAGCTAATCCCAGATGTGGGTAATCTACTTTTTCCCTAAATTTACGTTCGCATCGTTGTCTCCGCGCCTGATTTGTACAGCGCCTTGCGTCGTGGCAAAACATAGTTCCCTACCCACAGCGCCAACATTGAGCCTTTTTCGCTCCGGCTTTTTGTAGACCAGCCTTATCCTACCCTCGCGACCCCCTCTGATTGTAAGAAGTCATCATCAGCCCTATGCGCGCTGCAGGGCGCGATTTCATGCAGCGCCGCTCCGCCGATTGGTACTTCCAGCGGAAGCGAACCACCGATCCGGGCTAATGCGAGACCCCGTGTTTCATTGCCAAGATATGTGGCTGTGCGGGGTGCACCAGCGTTCGGATTATCAATAGTATATCCACAGGGACCTTTGTATGGCTGATTCAGCCGCTTAGCGGGATTTTCGCAGGCCAGAGGGACCGTGCGCTCAGCAGCTTCAAATATCCTCTCATGTCCACCCCCAACGCTCCGTGGGCCATTTCTCCTCCGCCACCCGCCCGGAGAGCCTGTTTCCAGGCAGTATATGACGTGGAGGGTCTACTGCAGCGCTACAAGGCAGCCATAGCATATTAGAACTGCGGATGCGCTCTGCCCAGGCGTACCGTCACAGGGGCGGTACGATGGGGTACTTTGAAGAAACTGAACATATAGGTAGCGTACATACGAGATGCTACTGCTCCTCCGCTGGGCCTACACGGCCTGTGATGTCTGCGCTGTCTGCGCTGCCTTCTGGCAGTGGCCCCGCTTCCTGGCCGCCCTGAGCTGCTTGCAGAACTGGTCCAACGAGCACCTCTGCTGCGGTTGCTGATGGTTCAGCTGCCACATGGCAGCGTCCTCGCTCGTCCTCCGTGTCTGGGCTATCCTTCGGATCTCCTTGATGACCTCGAGCCGCAGCGAGTACCACTGCTGCTCGCTGTGCCGGCCAGCCCTCCACAGGGTCCCCCAACGTCGATCTAGCTCGGTGATGGAGGGCTGGCCTTGCAGGCCTACCGTCCACTCGCGCCAGAGGCTGTCTACCGTCCGCACTGCACGGCACATACGATGCTTTGGTGCTGGCTCTAGCGGTAGGTCTGGCGTTGCTGGCGCCGCTGGGCCTGCTGGTACGGGGCACACGCGGGGTGAGTCTGCAGAGGGCGTGGGCGCGATGCTGGCTTGAGCGGACGTGCTCTTGCTAGAGACTCCGTTTGCTGGCGGCGGCAGTGAAGGCTGGAGGGTGCCAGGCATCTGAGACGCCTCTAGCCGGAATACAAGGTTGCCAGACGTTAGGGTCTGCAGCTGTAGTGACTGCGTGCTCTGCAGCGCGAGCAGCTGGCCGATAGACTGCTTGAGCTCTTCTACGCGCTGCTCCGCTGCGAGCGTCTAGCGCCTGCAGCTGGTCGGCGAGCAGAGGGATGGCTTGATACAGGACCGACAGGCGACTAGGCGCTGCCTCTGGATCGAGCGATGCCTCGACGTCCTGCGCGAAGGCCGCGTACGCTGGATGCCGGAAGGCAGGGTGGTCCCACACAGGGTGGCTGGGGAATTGACGCCGCATGGCTACCGAGTCCTGGAGGACCACCTCTCTGAGGTAGAAGAGCAGGTCTGTGAGGCCTGCAGCAGCAAGGTCGTTAACCTGCCCTGGCTGAGGACCAAAGCGGCCCTTCCACGCGTCTAGCTGCGGCCAGATAAGAGACAGGAGCTCGGCCGGCGGCGCGACGCCAGCGCGAGGAATGTTAAAGCAGCCCAGCTGCGGCGGGTGGCCGGCCATTGTCCTCATGAACTTGCGCGGCAGGGCGTTAAGGTAGCAGCCTACCATCTGCTCCTGGTTCCACCTGCCAGCGCGCCGGATCTGGTCTTCACTGATCCCTTTCAGCTCAGCCAGCTTAGCGCCTGCGCTCCGTCCAAGGTGGGTCTTCTTCTGCGAGCAGATGCCTGCGTACCCGTAGGCGCGCGCGACCCAGTCTCGCTGCGAGTTGTAGGAGATCTCTGCCGTAGGATCGCTTGTGCTAGACTTGATGAGCCGGATGCTGTACCACGCAGACCGCTGGCTGAGGTCAGGGAAGGCCTCCTGGCCTAGGTCCCATCAGTAGAGCAGGTAGAAGGCCAGACTACTAAGCACGCAAAGCAGCGGCTTCCTATGCCGCAGAGCGCCAATCGTCTCAAGCCACCTATACTAGTTCTGCTTGCTTGCGCGCGTAGTAAAGATCAAGGGCATGCAGCGTGTAGGGCCCTCGCCGTTAAACTCGAAGGTGAACAGGTCTGATATCTCTGCAGAGCGGCGGTCGCCTCCGCGTGTGAGCATGTAGTGGCCAAGTAGGATATCCACAAGGGTACGGAAGTGCACTCGACAGACGAGGCAGCCGACGACGAGCCTGCGCTTTCAGCCGCGGCGCCGTGGGACCAGAGCTCGCTGCAGAGGCGCTCGAACTCACCCTCTGTATAGCCGTCTAGCAGCGTGTCCCTGCCCTTGTCAGCGTACTGCTCTCGATCGCGGCGGGCGTCTCTGCGCTGCAGAGACCTAAGGTACTCCCTCGCGTTGTCCACGCGCGGCGACGCGTGGCTGTTCATCCCCAGCGCCTTCTGCCCCCTCTAGAGGTCTGTGATGGCTGTGACGTACGCGCGAACAGAGCGCCAGCTAAGGCGAGTCTGGTCCTGCGGGACGTCGCCGCCTACCTTGCGAGACTTCGCTCTCAGAGGTCTGCTAGTGACCTCTTCTACTAGAAAGAGCAGTAGCTTGTCCTTAGTCACTGTGTCGCCGTCGCAGTACTGCTTCTGCTTACAGAATGCCTAGGGACGCATGGTTAGCGAGCAGGTGCGCGCATAGAAGACGGTATAACGCGCTGGTAAATACCTTAAATTCTTTCTGCTTTGGAGCATAGACCTGGCGCGTGTTCTCCGGCTGCTGTTCGCGTATTGTAGCTAGAATATGGTGGGCGTTGGCGCGCAGCTCTGCCTTGTTCGCGATGTTGATGTCTGCGCGCTGGCCGCGCTGGTAGCGTTGCGGTGGACCTATAGACTCAAGACGTCGCCCTGACCGACGGCGTGCAGCCGCAGAGGTGGGCAGGCAGATAGGTAGGTAGCAGTTAGGGTTTGAGATTGAGCTTGAGCCTGGGCTTGAGGATAATCTGGCGGCGCTTCCCTTCACTTCCCTCTCTCCCTCCCTATATACAGTCTTATGAGCAGCAGCAGCAACACAGTGTATACGTCAACAGGCCAGCACTCAGCGCGCCATACCACAGAGGGACATATGTTACCAAGGATCCGGACAGGTGCCTTAGGTAAGCAGCACCGCCGCAAGCAGACAGGCCAATGGGCGAGCGGCGCGCATGATGATACGGAGCAATCTGGCCTCAGGCTCAGCAACTCAGCCGCAGGCTCAGCGGTGGGTGTGGTGGGAGCAAGATGTCCACAGAGAGCTCAAGGGGGTGGGTGTGGATATCCGGCTGAGCCGGCCGGGGGTCACGTGGCCCGTGCGCGCGCCGGTCGCTCAGCGGGCGCGCAGCGGGACCTCGGACACCCATGTTCGCGCAACGATCGCTATTTACTAGGAAAATTAAAGAAAATAAGGAACTTTAATGCTATATAACTTTTTAATAACTAAATATTTTTAAAAACTTTCTTTACTAAAGTTATAAAGAAAGATTCTATCTATAATTTTAGAATTTTAGTTTTTATAATAATTAATCTTTTAAAACGTGTTTAAAAACGTAAAAGTTTAAGTCTTTAAAATTAAAAGATAATATTTTTTTAAGTATAAACTATACTATTCTAAATAGTTTTTATATTTACACTTTTTAATATAAAGGCCTATTTAAAAATCTATTCTATATTTTTATATTTGCACGGCCTTTTTCGTAGAAAAACCGAGGATCGGCCGTAAGGGGCCGAGTAGGATAGCAAATAACTCACCAAATAGCGTTAAAATAGCGTCAAAATAGCGTTAAGATAGGGCCGATTTACAAGCTGCTAAGCTTTCTATAAGAATTGGGTGGGGCGGCGGACAAAGCGAAAAACGCCGAGATCTCACGACTTTTTGCATCTAACAGATAAGCTAATCGGCCCAGTCGGATGGCTTGTCGAGGATCACCGTCGTCTTGGTGATAAAGCCCTAAGAAATCGGTTGTGGTCGACATAATTGTGACCGATGATGGATGCGCGACGCGAATAGGTAATGGGCCGTACAGGTCGCCGCAGATGTAGCCGAATAGAGGCAATGGGGCTCTCTGGACGCTAATAGTTTGCACAACAGAGTTTAAGGTATACTAATCTAAAATATTGCAAAGTTGGTGTATATCTTATTACAGCTAGCTTATTACGCGTCTTATACCGATAGGTTCCGAAGAATATTACTAAACGTCCCGGCAGATGCGGTAGATAGTTATAAAGAAAGTTAGAATATTACTAAACATCCCAGCAGACGCGGTAGATAGTTATAAAGGAAGTTATATAAATCCATATTATATCTACATACCATCTTCGCCCTCAAAGCAATATCTTCTTCTTCTCCATATAATCTCTCCAGTCCTTCAATTCAAACCTAGAACTATGAAGCTGCTTAGTGTCGGTATAGTCCTCTCTATGCTTAGGTAAACTTTTAGTTTATATATATACTACGTATCTAAAAGCTAATAATGGGCAGTGCATCTGCATGGGCTAACTGCTACTGCATTACCAAGGGTGTACGCGATAATAGCGACACCAAACTTTGCTGCGACAAAGCTAGTGGAACTATAGCAGGAAGGCCTCCTTTTGTAAGCCCTATAATTTCTACTTATAATAAAGCTAATAAATCTAGTGTCGCCTTGGGAGCAACACCGGCTCTGACAACCGAACACAGCGTTTTGCGCGCTGTTGCGCGTTTAAGTGCGATAACAATTAGGATATTTGGTTTTTAGATAAAGGGCAGATATACCTAAAGCACAAAATGAAAGGTGGTGCAGAAATAGTAAGAGATAGTACATATTATTCTGAAGAGTAGTAGCTTTAGAGCTTTACAATAGGCATCCCTGATGTATATATAACATCAATGTCAGTCATTTCTTGCCTTAATTATGGTCGCCTATAGTCGCGGGCTGGTGGCTGAAAGTATCCTAACCAATAGAGTCAGTGACCCAGATGTGGCACAACCCTAGATGTGGCACACAAAAATCATATCTCTATATGCGAAGCGACTGCGCGACGCCTACGCATTACTAGCAAGTAATAATACTTTATTTCCAAGCTCTTAAGAATCTTATCCTCCTCCTCATCCGAAGTTTTGATAATTACAACATTTTTGGCCGTCCATGGGGCCGTTTTATTGCCGCCTTCGCTTCCTCCTCGCGGGCGACTCGCAGGACTTCCTCTGTCGTATAGACGTGTACACCCTCTAATCGAACTCTCTTACCTTTCCTAGCCTTCTTCCGCTTCCTAAGAAGCTCTGATTGATCTACAACTTACTTAGATAAAATAGCAATTATAGTGTTTTGACTTTCGCACAGCCAGGTCATTCGCTCCGTATATCGCTTCACTGGTAAGACAACATCTAGACACTCGCGTAGTGTCTTTGTAAACCTTGTATTTAATTAAACTATTAAAATAGGTTCTGGTGGAGAGCTCTAGAGTAATGAGAGGTTGAGGTTTGTTGTTGCGCATGGTGTAGGTGGATTATTGTTCGCTGGATTAGGGATTTGGGGTAGGTTGTTTAGGACGCGCATGGGCATTGAAGGCGACAAGCCAGCTGCACGCCATCCAGATAGAATATTCTTAGTTCTGACAGCTCTTGCGCGTGCTATAAATAGTAATTCAATCTATTCTCACTGAGGGATATATTGTGAGGATAGCTACCCTAGCTTGGCAGTCCGTGCAACGCGTCACTCCATGCAACACCCTAACATAATCGCTCAGCCACAAACATGATGCTATAGAGACAGCCACAAAAAATAATATCACGAGATTTTCTGGAGTTGAGGTCTCTAAGGCCCGTAGATAATTGCTAGCTACTCAGATTATTGATATCTGCTTGGTGTTTTGATGATTCGGCCTCTGCGTGACTGTGAGGCGGATGCAACAGATGAGGCCTCATTAATATCTACAGCCTTACGCTGAGCCTGTTTCTTCTTAATAGATCTGCTAGAAGGCTTTGAGGCCTTCTTATTACCCTTTTGGGATAATCTGATACGTTTCTGAAGTTGACTTTGTGCCTTGCGGGCCTGTTGTTTGAGACGTCGATCTGCAGCCTTATCGGCCCTCTGCTTTGCGCGCGCATCTCTAGCAGCTGCTCGAGCAATACGCCTCTCCTGGAGAAGCCTTGCCTTGAGCTGCTGGCTGGCCCGACGAGCCTCTGCTTGCTCACTTTTTTGAAGCTGTTTTTGCTGATCCTCTATATCTTTTTGGTGTTGACGATCGCGGGCCCGCTGCACGCTATGAGGTGACTAGAAAACAGCTCCACTATGATACTCATCTGGCTGATCAAGAGGTAAAGGCCTGCCTCGCTTTGAGCGCTTCTTCTGTATCGATAGAGCCTCGCGGAGGCTATTGTTTTCATGCTCTAAAAGCTGTTTCTGTACAGAGATATGGTGTACAGTTTGACTGAGCTTTTTGGCCTTATTATCTCCGCCTGTATCCACAGCGGCCCTTAGTAGCCTATCGATCTTTCTCCAATCTAAAGCACTGAGTACTGAGGTTGAGCTTTCTCGTGATCCTTGCTCAGATAGTTGAGACTGATCAAATCTATTGAGTATAGTTGTTGGATCGAGCGGGGAGATGCCTGTAGCTTCAAAGGCCTGGAGGATCAATGGCTGCCTCATTGTATTGACCCAGGCCTGCCAGAACAGGCTAAAGAAATCTCTCTTAGCGATTGAGGCCAGTCCCTGGCTGTTGTTTATGAAGGCTGATAGCTCGTTCAAATATGCTGTTGATAGAGGCTTGAAGACGCAGACATTAAGAGGCTGCAACGTATGCGTAGAATGAGGCGGATATATGGCTAGCAGGATCCTATTGCGATCACAAAAGTCAATAAAGTCTATTGTGATATGAGATCCATGGCCATCAAGGATCAATAGCCGATACGATCGTCCAGATTTTGGCTTTGTGAGCCGATTAAACACCTGTTGCAGCCATGCAAGGCCGATCTAATTATTGCTCCAGCCAGATTCTAATACCGTGATAAAGGCCTAATGGTGTTTAGGATTGATATCCTCGGCCCAGCTTGATTGTATGTTGATAGAGCTGGCCTGATAGATGAGACCTGGGGTCAAGGCAGATCCGTCGGCGCATATACAAGCTATGATCGATATCCACTCACGGCTGCCATCTTGTATTGCTTGCCTTACAGCCTTGGCCTCGTATAGAGGCCTATTGAAGATCCTCTTGGAGCGGGAGGTGATGCCGAGCAGGAAGCCTTTCTCGTCCATATTGTACGTATCTCGAGCCTCGATCTGATATTGTTCGATCTTACGCTGCAAGAGCTCGAAGTAGAGCTTATATTTGGCTGGAGAATCAGCTTTGTGGCGATTGTTGTCGATGCCGGCCGTCCATCGAGATATTAAGGATTCCTTGTTCCGCCGTACAAAGCGATCAACCCAGGATATTGAGATCTGCTTTTTAGCTATATGTGAAGCAAAGCTCTGTATCATCTGCCTTGTAGGAGGAAGGCCACGTTCGGTGAGCTGTTTGATATATCGTAGAAGCTCTACTTCTTGTTGTTGGCTGATATTTCGACGCGCGGAGTTGGCAGCTGCACCTGCTTGTGTGACGCCTTGGTGCCGACGCGTCAGTGTAGAAGTCACAACACCGTGATCCTTTGCAACCTGTCTATATGAGAAAGATTCTCCTGGCTCTCGCGATTCGATTGCTGCTATCGCAGCCTCAATTGGATCCATATTGGTGGAGATATGGCGCGTCAAAGTTGGGGTGTTGCATGGAGTGACGCGTTGCACGGACTGCCAAGCTAGGGTAGCTATCCTCACAATATATCCCTCAGTGAGAATAGATTGAATTACTATTTATAGCACGCGCAAGAGCTGTTAGAACTAAGAATATTCTATCTGGATGGCGTGCAGCTGGCTTGTCGCCTTCAATGCCCATGCGCGTCCTAAACAACCTACCCCAAATCCCTAATCCAGCGAACAATAATCCACCTACACCATGCGCAACAACAAACCTCAACCTCTCATTACTCTAGAGCTCTCCACCAGAACCTATTTTAATAGTTTAATTAAATACAAGGTTTACAAAGACACTACGCGAGTGTCTAGATGTTGTCTTACCAGTGAAGCGATATACGGAGCGAATGACCTGGCTGTGCGAAAGTCAAAACACTATAATTGCTATTTTATCTAAGTAAGTTGTAGATCAATCAGAGCTTCTTAGGAAGCGGAAGAAGGCTAGGAAAGGTAAGAGAGTTCGATTAGAGGGTGTACACGTCTATACGACAGAGGAAGTCCTGCGAGTCGCCCGCGAGGAGGAAGCGAAGGCGGCAATAAAACGGCCCCATGGACGGCCAAAAATGTTGTAATTATCAAAACTTCGGATGAGGAGGAGGATAAGATTCTTAAGAGCTTGGAAATAAAGTATTATTACTTGCTAGTAATGCGTAGGCGTCGCGCAGTCGCTTCGCATATAGAGATATGATTTTTGTGTGCCACATCTAGGGTTGTGCCACATCTGGGTCACTGACTCTATCGGTTAGGATACTTTCAGCCACCAGCCCGCGACTATAGGCGACCATAATTAAGGCAAGAAATGACTGACATTGATGTTATATATACATCAGGGATGCCTATTGTAAAGCTCTAAAGCTACTACTCTTCAGAATAATATGTACTATCTCTTACTATTTCTGCACCACCTTTTATTTTGTGCTTTAGGTATATCTGCCCTTTTATCTAAAAACCAAATATCCTAATTGTTATCGCACTTAAACGCGCAACAGCGCGCAAAACGCTGTGTTCGGTTGTCAGAGCCGGTGTTGCTCCCAAGGCGACACTAGATTTATTAGCTTTATTATAAGTAGAAATTATAGGGCTTACAAAAGGAGGCCTTCCTGCTATAGTTCCACTAGCTTTGTCGCAGCAAAGTTTGGTGTCGCTATTATCGCGTACACCCTTGGTAATGCAGTAGCAGTTAGCCCATGCAGATGCACTGCCCATTATTAGCTTTTAGATACGTAGTATATATATAAACTAAAAGTTTACCTAAGCATAGAGAGGACTATACCGACACTAAGCAGCTTCATAGTTCTAGGTTTGGATTGAAGGACTGGAGAGATTATATGGAGAAGAAGAAGATATTGCTTTGAGGGCGAAGATGGTATGTAGATATGATATGGATTTATATAACTTCCTTTATAACTATCTACCGCGTCTGCTGGGATGTTTAGTAATATTCTAACTTTCTTTATAACTATCTACCGCATCTGCCGGGACGTTTAGTAATATTCTTCGGAACCTATCGGTATAAGACGCGTAATAAGCTAGCTGTAATAAGATATACACCAACTTTGCAATATTTTAGATTAGTATACCTTAAACTCTGTTGTGCAAACTATCAGCGTCCAGAGAGCCCCATTGCCTCTGTTCGGCTACATCTGCGGCGACCTGTACGGCCCAATTACCTATTCGCGTCGCGCATCCATCATCGGTCACAATTATGTCGACCACAACCGATTTCTTAGGGCTTTATCACCAAGACGACGGTGATCCTCGACAAGCCATCCGACTGGGCCGATTAGCTTATCTGTTAGATGCAAAAAGTCGTGAGATCTCGGCGTTTTTCGCTTTGTCCGCCGCCCCACCCAATTCTTATAGAAAGCTCAGCAGCTTGTAAATCGGCCCTATCTTAACGCTATTTTGACGCTATTTTAACGCTATTTGGTGAGTTATTTGCTATCCTACTCGGCCCCTTACGGCCGATCCTCGGTTTTTCTACGAAAAAGGCCGTGCAAATATAAAAATATAGAATAGATTTTTAAATAGGCCTTTATATTAAAAAGTGTAAATATAAAAACTATTTAGAATAGTATAGTTTATACTTAAAAAATATTATCTTTTAATTTTAAAGACTTAAACTTTTACGTTTTTAAACACGTTTTAAAAGATTAATTATTATAAAAAAACTAAAATTCTAAAATTATAGATAGAATCTTTCTTTATAACTTTAGTAAAGAAAGTTTTTAAAAATATTTAGTTATTAAAAAGTTATATAGCATTAAAGTTCCTTATTTTCTTTAATTTTCCTAGTAAATAGCGATCGTTGCGCGAACATGGGTGTCCGAGGTCCCGCTGCGCGCCCGCTGAGCGACCGGCGCGCGCACGGGCCACGTGACCCCCGGCCGGCTCAGCCGGATATCCACACCCACCCCCTTGAGCTCTCTGTGGACATCTTGCTCCCACCACACCCACCGCTGAGCCTGCGGCTGAGTTGCTGAGCCTGAGGCCAGATTGCTCCGTATCATCATGCGCGCCGCTCGCCCATTGGCCTGTCTGCTTGCGGCGGTGCTGCTTACCTAAGGCACCTGTCCGGATCCTTGGTAACATATGTCCCTCTGTGGTATGGCGCGCTGAGTGCTGGCCTGTTGACGTATACACTGTGTTGCTGCTGCTGCTCATAAGACTGTATATAGGGAGGGAGAGAGGGAAGTGAAGGGAAGCGCCGCCAGATTATCCTCAAGCCCAGGCTCAAGCTCAATCTCAAACCCTAACTGCTACCTACCTATCTGCCTGCCCACCTCTGCGGCTGCACGCCGTCGGTCAGGGCGACGTCTTGAGTCTATAGGTCCACCGCAACGCTACCAGCGCGGCCAGCGCGCAGACATCAACATCGCGAACAAGGCAGAGCTGCGCGCCAACGCCCACCATATTCTAGCTACAATACGCGAACAGCAGCCGGAGAACACGCGCCAGGTCTATGCTCCAAAGCAGAAAGAATTTAAGGTATTTACCAGCGCGTTATACCGTCTTCTATGCGCGCACCTGCTCGCTAACCATGCGTCCCTAGGCATTCTGTAAGCAGAAGCAGTACTGCGACGGCGACACAGTGACTAAGGACAAGCTACTGCTCTTTCTAGTAGAAGAGGTCACTAGCAGACCTCTGAGAGCGAAGTCTCGCAAGGTAGGCGGCGACGTCCCGCAGGACCAGACTCGCCTTAGCTGGCGCTCTGTTCGCGCGTACGTCACAGCCATCACAGACCTCTAGAGGGGGCAGAAGGCGCTGGGGATGAACAGCCACGCGTCGCCGCGCGTGGACAACGCGAGGGAGTACCTTAGGTCTCTGCAGCGCAGAGACGCCCGCCGCGATCGAGAGCAGTACGCTGACAAGGGCAGGGACACGCTGCTAGACGGCTATACAGAGGGTGAGTTCGAGCGCCTCTGCAGCGAGCTCTGGTCCCACGGCGCCGCGGCTGAAAGCGCAGGCTCGTCGTCGGCTGCCTCGTCTGTCGAGTGCACTTCCGTACCCTTGTGGATATCCTACTTGGCCACTACATGCTCACACGCGGAGGCGACCGCCGCTCTGCAGAGATATCAGACCTGTTCACCTTCGAGTTTAACGGCGAGGGCCCTACACGCTGCATGCCCTTGATCTTTACTACGCGCGCAAGCAAGCAGAACTAGTATAGGTGGCTTGAGACGATTGGCGCTCTGCGGCATAGGAAGCCGCTGCTTTGCGTGCTTAGTAGTCTGGCCTTCTACCTGCTCTACTGATGGGACCTAGGCCAGGAGGCCTTCCCTGACCTCAGCCAGCGGTCTGCGTGGTACAGCATCCGGCTCATCAAGTCTAGCACAAGCGATCCTACGGCAGAGATCTCCTACAACTCGCAGCGAGACTGGGTCGCGCGCGCCTACGGGTACGCAGGCATCTGCTCGCAGAAGAAGACCCACCTTGGACGGAGCGCAGGCGCTAAGCTGGCTGAGCTGAAAGGGATCAGTGAAGACCAGATCCGGCGCGCTGGCAGGTGGAACCAGGAGCAGATGGTAGGCTGCTACCTTAACGCCCTGCCGCGCAAGTTCATGAGGACAATGGCCGGCCACCCGCCGCAGCTGGGCTGCTTTAACATTCCTCGCGCTGGCGTCGCGCCGCCGGCCGAGCTCCTGTCTCTTATCTGGCCGCAGCTAGACGCGTGGAAGGGCCGCTTTGGTCCTCAGCCAGGGCAGGTTAACGACCTTGCTGCTGCAGGCCTCACAGACCTGCTCTTCTACCTCAGAGAGGTGGTCCTCCAGGACTCGGTAGCCATGCGGCGTCAATTCCCCAGCCACCCTGTGTGGGACCACCCTGCCTTCCGGCATCCAGCGTACGCGGCCTTCGCGCAGGACGTCGAGGCATCGCTCGATCCAGAGGCAGCGCCTAGTCGCCTGTCGGTCCTGTATCAAGCCATCCCTCTGCTCGCCGACCAGCTGCAGGCGCTAGACGCTCGCAGCGGAGCAGCGCGTAGAAGAGCTCAAGCAGTCTATCGGCCAGCTGCTCGCGCTGCAGAGCACGCAGTCACTACAGCTGCAGACCCTAACGTCTGGCAACCTTGTATTCCGGCTAGAGGCGTCTCAGATGCCTGGCACCCTCCAGCCTTCACTGCCGCCGCCAGCAAACGGAGTCTCTAGCAAGAGCACGTCCGCTCAAGCCAGCATCGCGCCCACGCCCTCTGCAGACTCACCCCGCGTGTGCCCCGTACCAGCAGGCCCAGCGGCGCCAGCAACGCCAGACCTACCGCTAGAGCCAGCACCAAAGCATCGTATGTGCCGTGCAGTGCGGACGGTAGACAGCCTCTGGCGCGAGTGGACGGTAGGCCTGCAAGGCCAGCCCTCCATCACCGAGCTAGATCGACGTTGGGGGACCCTGTGGAGGGCTGGCCGGCACAGCGAGCAGCAGTGGTACTCGCTGCGGCTCGAGGTCATCAAGGAGATCCGAAGGATAGCCCAGACACGGAGGACGAGCGAGGACGCTGCCATGTGGCAGCTGAACCATCAGCAACCGCAGCAGAGGTGCTCGTTGGACCAGTTCTGCAAGCAGCTCAGGGCGGCCAGGAAGCGGGGCCACTGCCAGAAGGCAGCGCAGACAGCGCAGACATCACAGGCCGTGTAGGCCCAGCGGAGGAGCAGTAGCATCTCGTATGTACGCTACCTATATGTTCAGTTTCTTCAAAGTACCCCATCGTACCGCCCCTGTGACGGTACGCCTGGGCAGAGCGCATCCGCAGTTCTAATATGCTATGGCTGCCTTGTAGCGCTGCAGTAGACCCTCCACGTCATATACTGCCTGGAAACAGGCTCTCCGGGCGGGTGGCGGAGGAGAAATGGCCCACGGAGCGTTGGGGGTGGACATGAGAGGATATTTGAAGCTGCTGAGCGCACGGTCCCTCTGGCCTGCGAAAATCCCGCTAAGCGGCTGAATCAGCCATACAAAGGTCCCTGTGGATATACTATTGATAATCCGAACGCTGGTGCACCCCGCACAGCCACATATCTTGGCAATGAAACACGGGGTCTCGCATTAGCCCGGATCGGTGGTTCGCTTCCGCTGGAAGTACCAATCGGCGGAGCGGCGCTGCATGAAATCGCGCCCTGCAGCGCGCATAGGGCTGATGATGACTTCTTACAATCAGAGGGGGTCGCGAGGGTAGGATAAGGCTGGTCTACAAAAAGCCGGAGCGAAAAAGGCTCAATGTTGGCGCTGTGGGTAGGGAACTATGTTTTGCCACGACGCAAGGCGCTGTACAAATCAGGCGCGGAGACAACGATGCGAACGTAAATTTAGGGAAAAAGTAGATTACCCACATCTGGGATTAGCTGCAGCGTATTATTTTCATAGAATTATTGCAATATTCGTTGTGCGCATAGGTTTTGCAGCTGCTGAAAGTCAAAGTACCGATGGTTTGTCCGGTCACATGGGGTGTCCGGTAACCCAGGGACGGATGTTATACTTTACAATACTAGGATGGGCTCCTAGCGCTTCCAGTATTTCCCGCTCAACGAAGAAGTTGTGTGCAATTTTCCGTGTCAGCCGTGTGTAGTCCGGGGATTCTTTCCATACTTCAGCCGGATGCTTTACTATCAGGCCGGGCTGTACTGGGAAGATCGAGGAAGTCGAGCCTTGATGCGCTGGCGCGGCCATTAGTTGCCATTGGTCGAAATAACGTCCGTCCCGGGGTCGCGAAACGCCCGGTGTAGCGAGACAAACAACAGGTGCTTTGAGATCAAACAACTCTCGTCTTCTCAGCGCGTTGAAATTTGCTAAAG
Source organism: Laburnicola sp. R22_1 (assembly GCA_014281115.1). NCBI lineage: Eukaryota > Fungi > Ascomycota > Dothideomycetes > Pleosporales > Didymosphaeriaceae > Laburnicola > Laburnicola sp. R22_1. The sequence goes on from JACONQ010000014.1 coordinate 176,220, forward strand.
TCTCTTAATAATAAATTTCTACACCTACTCTAGACTGCTCTCGCCCTCGTGCATATAAAAATTACAGTAGCGTTGAGGCCTTCGCGCCTGGTCAAGTAGAGACTTCTTTTACGCACCGATATAGACCTACGCCGTACAGCACGACTACTGATAGCTATTCGTATCTTAGATAAGTAGAACAACTCCGTTCACGCTTCTAAGTGCACCACGATAGTAAGAAGTCATCCTGGGCATTGTGGCGATTGTGGCGCGCAAATTCATGCTTGATTGCCACCCTGGTCGGTACTTTAGATTGAAGCGGCTTCCTAATCCGACTGGTGCGACGCCGACCCCGCACATCCCATACAATTAGCGTGTAAATTATTTTCCTTAGTAAGTTCTTGTGGCTGTTCTGGCGTGTGGCTGTTCAGGCTTGTGGATGTGCTGACACTCGCTTACGTAAATGTACGGCAATGGCTTCTTACGTCCACATTCCTCACACGCCGACATTCTCTCACGCCGACAATCCTCACACGCCGACAATCCTCACACGCCGACAATCCTCACACGCCGACAATCCTCACACGCCGACATATGCCACACGCCCGCCGCAGCCCTCACACACCAGCACGCCCCGTAATATGCGCGTCGATCAGTCCCAAAAGGATTCTTCCATCGGTCCTAATATCAGGACAAAGAGGGACTTGGCAAGCCTTTGTGAAGTTGAAGATAGTGTAACTGGCGCAATCATTCGATCAACCTTCACCTACGTCGATGATCAGGACGTAGCTTGGTTCGGTCAGGCACATGGAATAAGAAAGTATGATTTAGCCGTCGGAGACCTCACTCGACTTCTGAAACGGGTTCCAGACGAAAAGATTTATCCACTGAAGCCCGCGGGTACGGCCGTTGTGTCAGAAGCAGTCCGGAAGAAGCTCTACATAAAACGCCCTAAACTGCTGTGCCTTGACAACAAAGAGGAAACGAAGCTCTTGCCCCGTTTGCTCCTCGAGGAAGCGGAAGTCTTACAGTATCTCAATCAACACCACCATCCAAATCTGATCAGATTCCATGGTTGTGTCGTCAATCGCGGTCGCATTACTGGGATTGCCCTTGACAAGTACAAAGTTATATTGCGATATCGTTTTGAGGATGTTCCACATGATCTCGACATTGATGCTTGTATGGAAGGCATTCGTGCGGGTGTAAAGCATCTTCATTCCCATAGACTGGCACATAACGACCTCAACCCTACGAACATTGCCCTCAATAGCGATGACAACCCGGTTATATTCGATCTTGGATCTTGCAAAAAGTTTGGTGAGAAACTTCTCTCGGGAGGCACGCCTGGCTGGGTAGACGAGGATTACACCATATCTGCCCAACGCCATGATGAGTTGGCGATGGAGAAGATAGAAGCGTGGCTGGTGGCGGAGAAAGCCCAGAGAAGAGCACAGGCATGAAGAGTTCAATTATGTACTAGCACTATGTTATTTGCATCGTTTATGCATCTGCCCAAAACGTGCTTTCTGCGCTATTGACGCCCTCGCCCCCAAGATTATCATTCCAAAAGTTGTGTCTTGTGAGTTCGACGGTTATTCGGGTTCCAATCAGACGTCGCGCACGTTTCCCTCTTACAGTCCACTCTCCTAACTTCGGTTCGCGTTCGTCTGCGGCCTTGCTCATCGAATTCGACAATAATTGTAGTAACTTGCGTGCACCTTACTCTAAGTTAGCGACTGATGTAAAAGACGTACGGGTGAAAGATACGCTGCTTACATTTGAAAAAGAGTGTTCGATCTAGCAGGTTATTAATATTGCTAGTTGTTGAGTATGATGTAGAGTGCTCGGTGTTAAGGTGTAGGAGTTGGAGACTCAGCGCTTCAGCGTTCTTGGCATAGAGTGTGGGGTAAATGCTAAGCTTAGGGCAGCGCGGGCACCGTTAGTAGCAAAGGACACATTTCGGAACACACGCTGTGCGCTAATTACAGTTATATGGGATAAGATATAGGAGACCTAGAATAAGTATATATACTACTAATAGTTCCTAGAGTACCTTAATTACTATAATAGCCTAATGGCTAAAGACCTCACTCTAGTCTTAAATACTAACCTAAGATAGTTTTAAGGTAGTAAATAGTTTTAAAAGCCTGTTTTGCTACCTAGTTTATAGTCTAGTAGCCTCTCTACCTTTAGCTAAAGTTTAGCTACACTAAATATTAATTATAACTCAGGCCTAACTTAGATAGAAGAAGAAATCCTTTTGGATAAGAGTTATAAACTGCCTCCACTTATTTGGTTTTTAAGTAGCCCTACTACGTTTAATTACTGCGTTTTTATTGTGTTACTAGCGCCTATATAATATTATATAATGTTATATTATGTATACGCTAAGCCCTAGGACCTAGAGCGTATTAAAACTTTATTAACGTTTCTCCTCCTAGCTTTTAAGACGATAACTTATAATAATAATATCTTTAACTTACTTGCCCACCCACTATCTTATTAGATAATTAATTCTACCTTTTAACCATTTGCTATATTACTAGATAATAAACAACCTACTATACGTACGCACACTCTACTACTACTACTACTACTACTACTATTACTATAATATATAATAAATTACACGCGCGCTCCCTACTCCTAATACTAAATAGTACTCTAACACTTTACTAGCCTTACTCTACTTATTACTTATAAATATTCTATAGTATAAGCGCGTACCTATATATGCTCTATACCTCTAATAACTACTTCTTATATATTTCTTTATTTTAGCAAAACCTTAGGTATTTTAGATTGTGCTTAACCTTTCTTTTATTACTCTTACTCTATCGCTCTTAAATCTAATTAAATCTTGCCTTTTATTTTCTAAAAGTGCTCTAGTAATAATAATTACTAGTATAGCTAAGCACTAAATAGCTAAACTAGTAGAGACAAAGCTATAAGTTAAAATCTATAGTCCCTAGAATATTTAGGTATTACTAAACGCTGTAATAAGATAAACTAGCTATAGTAATCTATTTGCTATATAACTTATACTATACTACTATACATTTTATAGGAATAGTAGGCGTCTAACCTTTATAATACCTATCCTATATATATCTATTATTAGTGTCTAGGTTATACTTCTTATTATTATATATTTTATTATTATTATATGTGGCGTTAAATTAACTACCTAGGGATAGCACGACAAAGGCTTTCATCTTAAATAACATAACAAAAAAGCAGAGCCCCCTGCTTAGTAATTAAAAAAGCGTGAAAAGGTAGTATTATTATTATATATTTTATTATTATTATCTAGCTTGTTATATATATATAGGCGCGTAACCGCCCGCCCTATAGAAAGTACGTTATTAGGTTAAGAAATAGCTATACTAAATTATAACCTTAAAGTCTTACGTAATAATTAAATATATTATATAGTAAATAGATAAATACTTAATATATCTAGTTGCAGATTTTTATACTTTGTACGTAGGTAACTACGTTATGTTATTATTATTAACTTTAGTACTATATACTATAGACTATAGTACAGCTTATAATTAACTCTATAAGGGGCTAGCTATTTTGCACATACTCTGTCCCTAAATAGTTACTAAACTAGTTTTATTACTTTACCTTAATTTATATTATTTTTTAATACACCTATAGCTTTCTTTTATAGCGTTACACTGTGTATAAAATATACGCGAAGTATTCTATAAAATAGAAGAAGAAATGTACCTAAGTACTCTTATAGTTAAAAAGGATAATAGGTTTAATATACTAGTGTAGTAGAAAGTTTATTAAATATCTTACCTCTAATTTATATAGATTATAAAGGATATTCTAGTAGTATAGATTTTAGAGGTAGGTATTAAGCGCGTCTTTAACACTAGTAGGGATGTAATTAGGAATTAAAGGCACAATCTTACTGGTTAAATAATTTAAAAAGTTATATGGCGTTAATTTATCTATCTAGGGGTAGGACGACAAAGGCTTTTATCTTAAATAATATAATAAAAAAAGCAGAGCCCCCTACTTAGTAATTAAAAAGAGCGTAAGAAAGGTAATTATAAAAAAAGCGTGTTTAAACTACTAAGCGAGCTTAGTAGTCTTAGCGTAAGGCTCCTATAAGCAAATTTTTACAAAGAGGCTATAGTTAGAACTTTAGGAGAGGGATAAAACTTTAGCGCGATAATACTATAAGCCATCCTTTCTTCGCTATTCTAATTATTATAAACTTACTATTTAGATTATTATAAATAATATAAGTTAATATTTACTATATTAATAGGTATATACTATTTCTTATAAGTAGAATAAGAGTAATATATACTAGATGCACTATCGCTCTATTACTATATTAAGATTGTTTTTAACAAATCTCCTACTATCTCTTTATACTTCACTATCTATCTAGATATTAATATTATTTCTAAAGAAGTACTTACTATTACTAAAAGTATATACTAAAGATTTATACTACTACTATTAAAGTAGCTATTAAAGTAACTATATTAGAGTTCTATTCTATCTATAAGCTTATCTAGCACGATAGATAGGTATACTTAACTATTTATAATGCTATCCTTATATACTAGTTAGGCTAGCAGCTAGTCTAGTTTATAAAGAATAGTAAGACTATATTCCTACTCTAGTAGACGTAATTACTCCTTATTAGTAATAGAATTATCTAGTAAGGGACGTAAAAAGAGAATAATAAGGTGTTTATTATTAAGCTATATAGTAGTAAGAGTATTATATAGATCTATAAGATCCTCTTAACTATTATTGCTATTAAGTTAGCTTATCTAGCGCGCGAGCGTAGATAACTAATAATAGTAGTAGTAATAAGCTAGGTATACTATATATAGCATACGTGAATTATATATTAGGACTAGAAACTTATAGGTATTAGGGTGTGTAAGTAAGTTTAAACTATTATTGCGTTATTAAGGTATTTAAAGTTAGTCTTTAATTAGAATTGGGTGCTATATATAGTAGAACATAATAACCTTCTCTCTTAATCTACTTAAACTTAAACTAAAAAAAAATTAAAAAAGGTATTTGGCAAGCCAATAAAAAAGTTATAATAGTTAAGTTTGCAATAGCTAATAAGCAATCTACAAAGTTATTAAATTCTAATATAGAGGAGAATAATTTAGGGGATACAGCACTATTAGATAAGGGGAACAATATTTATAAGCTACTAGCTAATAAGAAGACTATTAAAACTATATAAGGTTTTAAGGTTTTAGATAGCAAGCTACTAACTTCTTTTTACTAAGAGCAGCTACTATAAAAGTAGTTAAGACATTAGCGCTACTACAATGTTAGCCATTATTATAATATAATAAATATATATATTAATAGAAAAACTCTCCTACAGTAATCTTAGCCATATTATAATTGGCGAGCTAAATATATATATTAATAGGACCTTGCTCTCCTACAGTAAATCTCCTCTATACTCCTGCTGCTGCCGCCGCCCTTACTCCTTATTGTCCTTGTGCGCCCGCACGATCTTAACTATCGCTAGGAGCTTCTCCCGCTATAGCTGCGCGCGCGCGCTCTGGCAACGTATAAGAAATATCCACTCCTCCTCTAATAGACGCCTACTACTATATCTTAGCCTGTCCTCTAGCCTTGCCAGCAACGTAATAGTAAGGTGCTATTGTTTTCTTACAAAGGTTGCTGCATCTCTTCCTAGGTCTTTGTATAAAAGGATGGCCTGGCACTTAAGGATTTAGAGTTACGTGAAGATTATATATGGCCTAAATAGATTATTGGATGTAACCTCTAGGATAGTGTGATTATAATTAATTTGGTCCTCTAGCAGCCCTGCCTCTTGAACCTTATCTTGTAGTAGGTAGGCTAGATGGCTAATGTTGCCTAGCTAGTTGTCTATGCTGGTTTCGAATTCTCTGGCAGCTGTCTAACCGCGGGTATGAGACAACGCAATCTTAGGACGCTAGAAAGGTGTCGCGTCGCCGCACATAATAAAGAGGTATTTAGATTTAAAAGACTTAGTGTTGTGTAAGTTAAAGGTGAAGATTTGGTGTACTGGGCGTTACTAATATTGTAAGAGTAGGCAGACTTTATACGCTGTGCGTATGGCGAACTATAGTTGCGCTATAGCTGCTAGGTCGCGAGCGCGACAACTAAACTATGGTTAAGCGTCCTATCGCCCACACTACTCCTGCGGTTGCGACTCCGCGATCTACTGCGGCTCTCTAACAGTCCACTAGTTAAGAGATAAACATATAACTTAGTTATACTAGATAGTAGACTATCTATTAACTGCTATTAACAATACCGCCGTGCAAAACGTCGATAACGAAATTATTATTATTTTGTGTATATTTTATTACTACCACTGTGTGCTAGGTGCTAGGTTTTAGTGCCTCCTATTTTACTCCTCTCTATGTATAGTGCGAATTCGACCTTGGTTAGAATCTTAACACGACGAAGATCTTCAATATTAATAGCAAAATAGCGTTAATTTTATTTTTATTTAGATCTTTTTTCTTATACACCTTTAAAGAGTAACTAAAGTTACTAATCTTATTACTATTAATTTTATATAATATAAGTTACGCAACTCTAATAGGTACTTTAATATAATCTATACTTAGAAGTTTATATAATTTAACTTAACCTATACCTAAGGTCTATATAACCTAACCTAACCTATAACTAGGGTCTATGCAACCCTAACCTAACCTATACCTAGGGTCCATACGACTCTAACCTAACTCTATACCTAAGCTAGATACCCTAAACCTATTTAGTAGCCTAATAATAATATATATAAAAGTTTAATATACAGAATTTTAGGTAAAAAAGTATAAAAAGTTTAAATTAAAATAGTTCATAAAAACCTATAACGTACTTTGCACTCGAGTCGGACACTCTATCGAGTCGGACACTTTGCCAAGACCCCACCAAAACGTACTATCAGCAATAGTATAACGCGATGCCTCAACCACACAACAAACCACTAGCGTTAAAAGAAGCGCGTATACAGCTTGCAATCCAGGCTATTAAACAAGACGCGACACTCTCTTAGCGACGCGCTGCAGCTATCTACAACGTCTCTCGAAGTACACTTAGCAACCAACGCGCTAGAAAGACGTTTAGACGCGACTGCGCACCCAACAAAATAAGACTTACTATAAGAGAGGAGCAGGCGATTGTAGAGCATATACTCAACCTAGACGCGCGAGGATTTCCGCCTCGGCTCGATGCTATAAAAGATATGGCTGATTCTTTACTAGCTGCACGCCACTACAAGCTAGTTGGCTAGAGGTGGCCTTATAACTTTGTTAAGCGCCAGCTAGAGCTTAAAGTTAAGTTTAATCGAAAGTACGACTATAAGAGAGCTCTCTAGGAGGATCCTAAGGTGATACAAGACTGGTTCTAGCTTGTGGAGAACATAAAGGCCAAACATGGTATCCTAGACGAGGACACCTACAATTTTAATAAAGCAGGCTTTATAATAGGCATGATATTAACTAGAGTAGTAGTTACAGGCTCTGAGCGTTAAGGACAGCCAAAGCAGGTACAGCAGGGCAATAGGGAGTGGACAACAGTCATCTAAGGCATTAACGCGATGGGTTGGTGGATCCCACCCTTTATTATCTTCGGGGGCAAGCACCACCTCTCCGCCTGGTATAAGGAGAAGGATCTACCTTATAATTAGGTTATTGCAGTCTCTAAGAACGGCTAGATAACAAATAAGCTTGGTTTGCAATGGCTGAAGCACTTTGATAAGTATACAAAGAGGCGTACTACTAGTGGAGCATGTTTGCTTATTATTGATGGCCACAAAAGTCACAACTCGCTCGAATTCCAGGATTACTGCAAGAAGAGTAATATTGTTACTCTCTGTATGCCCTCGCATTCGTCGCACCTCTTGCAGCCACTTGATGTGGGCTGTTTCGCGCCTTTAAAAAAGGCGTATGGGCGCCAAGCTAAGGATTTAATGCGCAACCACATCACGCACATCACTAAAATTAAGTTCCTGCCTTGCTTTATTGCTGCTTTTAAGGCTTCGTTTACTGAAAGTAATATCAAAGGAGGCTTTCGAGGTGCTGGCCTAGTGCCCCACAACCTAGAAGCTGTGATATCGCAGCTTGACGTCTGCCTGCGTACGCCTCCACTTTGTACTATTCGCGATAGTACATAGGAGTCGCAAACTCCGCGAAATAGTACAGAACTTAGGTCGCAATCGACGCTGGTTAAGCAGAGGATTCAAAGGCATGTGGATAGTTCCCCAACTTATATAGTTGAGGCGGTGGAAAAGCTCGTTAAAGGCGCCAAGCTAATAGGGCATTCTTTAGTGTTAATGACCAAACGCAACACCGAACTTCAAGCTGCCAATAAGGCCGCCACACGACGTAAATTATATAAAAGAAAGCGATTGCAGCAAGAAGGAGTCCTTACAGTTGAAGAGGGCCAGCGACTGGCTACTCTAAAGGACTTTAGGGTGCGTAGTGATGGCAAGAAGGCAAAGAAGAGGGTGCGCACTAATAGAGGCGAATCCGCTCAACAGCGCTGTGGACGCTGCGGCAAGCCTAGGCACAATAAAAAAACCTATAGGCAGCTTATAGAAGTAGATTCTGAATAGTTTAGCCTATTTAGACTATTGAAAATAGTTTATATTGACTCTATACTATCGTGAATAGTACAGAACTTAGTGGGGTCTTGGCAAAGTGTCCGACTCGATGAAGTGTCCGACTCGAGTGCAAAGTACGTTATAGAAATATTAAATATATAATAATAAGACTTAAGAAATAAAAAAATACTAAATACTTAAGTTAAAAAATGTATATATAGTAGTTGTTAGCTTACTAAATGTCTTTTTAACCTTTTTTTAGGTTAAGATTAAAGTAGATTAAGATAAAAGGTTATTATATACTATATATAGCACTTAATTCTAATTAAAGACTAATCTTAAATACTATCTAACAATACAATAATAGTTTAAACTTACTCACACTCTATCTATACCTTATAAGCTTCTAATCTACGCAAAGTTTACTTATAGCATACATAGTATACCTAGCTTATTACTACTACTATTATTAGTTATTTATACTTACGCGCTAAATAAGCTAACTTAATAATAATAATAGTAATAATAGTTAGAAAAATCTTGTAGATTTATACGACGCTCTTACTACTATATAGCTTATTAATAAACACCTTATTATCCTCCTTTTATATCTTCTACTAGATAATTCTACTACTAATAAGAAGTAATTATATCTACTAGAGCGGAAATTTAACCTTATAGTTCTTCGCAAACTAAATAAGCTGCTAATCTAACTAGTACACTAGAACTACCTTATAAATAGTTAAGTATACTCGCTCCTTACACTAAATAAGCATCTAAATAGAATAGAACTCTAGTGTAGTTACTTTAATAGCCTCTTTAATAATAGTAGCGCAAATTTTTAGCGTATACTTTTTAGCAACAGCGAGTACTTCTTTAAAAATAATATTAATACCTAGATAAATAGTAGAGCATAGGCGTAGAGAAATAATAGTAGGAGATTTATTAAGGATAACCTTAATATAATAATAGAGCAATAGTGTATCTAGTATATATTATCCTTATTCTACTACTTATAAGAAATATACCTATTAATATATTAACTTATATTATTTGCAATAATCTAGATAGTAATTTATAACTTAGAATAGTAAAAAAATAGCTTATAGCGTAGCTACGCTAAAGTCTTATTATCTCTAAAGTTCTAAGTGGCCTCTTTGTAAAAAATTTGCTTATAAGAGCAGCCTCACGCTAAGACCGCTTAGCTCGCTTAGCAATTCAAACGCGCTTTTTTTTATAATTACCTTTTTACGCTCTTTTTAATTACTAAGCAGAGGGCTCTACTTTTTTTGTTATATTATTTAAGATTAAAGCCTTTGTTATACTATCCCTAGATAGTTAATTTAATATCACACACATATAGTAAATAAATTAATAGCTAGGTATTTAGAAATTAATAAATTATAGTTAGTATAGAATAGTAAGATACTATTTAGTATTAAGAGTAGAGAGTATATATATTTAGAAAAAAATATTACAGATCTTCTAGTATATACAGTGAGACGCAATAAAAAAAGTCACTTAGAAAGTTACCTTTTTAAAAGTCTTATAACTTATTCCATATATTAGCTAAAAATATACTAAATAGCTTATGTTAAAGAGAAGGTTTAGGAAAATTTAGCTATGAATAGGGTATTAGCTAACGAAGCATAGGTCCTGGCATATATAACCTTAAACCTAAACCTTTTTTAACTCTATATTTAGAGCTCTATAACTTTTTAATTAATGTTTAGTTTTATTTTAAATTTTAACTAGTCATTCTAGGTTTAAGGTAGATTATGTAAGCAAATTTTCAAGCTAAATCTTCTCTCTAACTTTTTTATATTGTAGGTATAAAAATTTAGGATATGCTTATATAAGCACTAATTATATAGTTTCTTAGTAAGCTTTTAGTTTATAATAATATCTTTCTAGATTTAAATTCTTCTTTCTTAAATTCTTAAAATGGCTCCAAAATTTACCACACTCGAAGCTAACGTTCTTCTTCTTTTAAAGGCTAAAACGCCTAATTATACTATTGCTACTACTTTAAATAAACCCTTAAAAAGTATAAAGAATACTATTTATCGTATTAAAGAGAAGAAAAAGGAGAATTATAATATAAAAAGAGTTAGTAAAGAAAGGGTTTCTAAGATAACCTCTAGGGCTAAAAGAGTTATTAATAGGGATTTAATTAAAAGCCCTAAGAAAGAAAATAAAAGATTATTATTAGAAAATAATCTAGGAGTAGCTAAAAGAACTTTACAGTACTTCTTAAAAGAGGAGAGTTATTCTTTTAATAAGGCTACTAAAAAGCTGTTCTTAAATAAATAAAAAGCTAATAATAGATTATTATTTGCTAAAGAAAGAGTTAAAAATATAGAAAATATAGAAAATATAGACTTTTCTAAAGTTATATTTTCTAATAAGTTAGCAATACAAAGGGGACATGGTAGTAGGGGTGAATACTATTAGAAGAAAGGAAATAGTAAAGTTAGGAAAGAAATAGTTTCTACTAAAAATTCTACCTAACTTAAGAAAATCCTCTTCTCTTTCTCTATTGTTTTATAATTTTATTTTTTTAATAACTATTATGCTAATTTAATAATAGTCCGCGATATTACTATTTAAATCTGGGCAGTAATTTAGATAGGCCGTAGATCTAGATTAGAGTTTATTAAAACTCCTAATCAGTCTACTAGCTTTACTAATAAGGATTATTTAAATGAAATCCTTATACCTATAGTTAAACCTATAGTTAAAAGGAGTAAGTTCTTATATACCTTTTTTACCTCTTTTTTAATTTTTAATATAATATATATTACTATATATTATATTTTAAATGATTTATAAGCTTTTATATATTAATACTAGTCTAGGGTGGCAATTCTAACAAGATAACGCCAAAATCCATAAAACTAAATTAGTTTTGGATTTCTTTGAAAAAGAGAAAATTAATCTCCTTCACCACTCCCCTTATAGTCCCGATCTTGCCCCTATTAAAAACGTCTGGAGTCTATTAAAATATAGACTAAATAAGATATATAATACTACTTTAGGGGTAGGTAAAAGTGAGGCTAGTATTGAGGCTTTTAAAAAGGCTATACTAGAGGAGTGGGCTTTAATTCCCCAAAAGGATATAGATAATTGTATATTATCTTGACCTAGGCGTTATGACGCTGTTATAGAGGCTAAAGGGTATTATACTAAGTATTAGTAATATATTATATATTCCTTTATTACTATTTTATTAATATTTAATATTATTAATAAACTATTAAATACTAACTAATATAAATAGTAACCCTATAATATAAAACTATAGAACTATCGTATAGACCTAAATCTATACTATATTAAAAAAATAAGTATTTCTATGCATTAATTAGAAAGTTATATTACTCTAAAGTTATAGATTTTTCTTATCTCTATTTTACTTCTAAATTATATTCAATAATAGCTAAATAAGTATAAACTAGAACTATAACTTTATTGGCCTTATTATTCTAGTTAAAACTAAATTTCTCTTATTATAATAGGCCTTATAATAAAGAATATATTTAAGCTTAAAATGTAGACCTTTTTATACTAGTAGACTTGGTCTTTTTCTAGAGGTCTTTTTATATATAGTTTTATAAATACTATATATATATATATATATATATATAATATAGGGTACTCGTAACCTATAATAATAGTAGTAGTAGTATTAATCTACAATCTATAAAGTAATAGACGCTTTAGCCTAATTAATAAAAAGTAAATTTATTTACTTAATTATATAAGCTATACTATATATATAAATATAGTTTTTATATATATACATATACTCTATTATATAGTTAGTGTAATTCTATTATATTATATTAGTAATAAGTATTAGTAATCCTAATACTATAGACTTTTTAATATTAATTTTAGTGCACCTATATTAAATAGTTTAATATAATAATAATATTTATATATAATCTATATATATATAATCTAGTGCCTATAAACAAGCTAAAATATACTATTTATTATATTAAATATTACTTAATTACTGGTTTCTTAATAGATTACTAAAATTCCTTAAATCCAAGATAATTAAAAATAATAGGAGTAAATCAATACTAAAAATGTATAGAGAAATTAGGAAAAGGATATATTATACTATATATAAGTATTAGCTAATTCTGTATCTTAGAGAAAAAGTTATACTTTCCTAAAGTTAGAGTTTTTTTACCCCTATTTTACTCCTAAATTACTTTTACCCTAGACTGACTAAGCGCTTACTAATGGCCTAGGTATAATTTCCTAAACCTTGTCTTTAACATAATATATTTTTTATATTTTTAGCTAACCTAATAAGGAAGCTATAAGACTTTAGAAAAGGTAACTTTTTAAGTGACTTTTTTTTATTGCACCCCACTGTAGTATAACGCTATAAGAGAAAGCTATAGGTATACTAAAAACGCATTAAAAAAAGTAAAGCTTAGAAATAGGTTAGGCTAGAGACTATTTATTAGCACGTGCAAATCGGTCCCTTATACTAATAAGATAGTTAATTATAGTGTTCTATAGTCCACAAATACTAAAATTAAAGTTAAAGATAATAATATAACGCGGCTATCTACGTACAAAGTATAAGAATCTATAACTAGATATATTAAGTATTTATTCACCCTTATATATAGAGTATATTATCGCGCAAGATCTTAAGGTTACTATCTACTAAGGTACTAATAGCCTTCCCTTAACTAAACAACGCACTTTCTATAGGGCGGACAGTTATACGCCTATATATATATATATAATAAGAAGGATAATAATAAAAAGGACAAATAATAAAAAGGCCAATAATAAAAAGGACAATAATAAAAAGAAAAACACTAACTAATACACCTAGGGTTAGTATTATAAAAGTTAAACGCCTCCTAATATTACTAATAATATAGCGGTATAGTATAAGTTATATAGCGAATAGATTACTACAACTAGTTTATCTTATTACGGTATTAGTAAATATCTAGGTACTCTAGGGGCTATAGATTTTAACCTATAGCTCTCTCTCTACTATTTTAGTAGCCTAGTCCTTAGCTATATTATAGATAAACTAAACTAGAGCTATTTTAAAAAGTAATAGGCTAGATTCGCTAAAGATTGTTAGAGATATATAAAGCATAAGATGCTACTATTTAACCTAGAGGTCCTAGAGGATTATTATGCTAACAGATTCTGCTAGGAATAAGTAATAGAGACGTGGCAGATATATAAATACGCGCTTATACTATAGAACTTCTATAGGCAATAGGTAAAGTAAGGCTAACGCTAGAAGTATTAGGGTGCTATTTAGTGTTAGGAGTAGAAAGCGCGCGTAATTTATTATATATTACAGCAGTAGTAGTATATATATTTAGGGCTCTAAGTAGTTAATTATCTAGTAATGTAGCAAAAGATTAAAAGGTAGGTGTTAATTATTTAGTAATATAGTGAGTAGGCAGGTAGGTAAAGTGTTATTATTATAGGGTTAGTTATCTTAGAAGCTAGGGGGAGATATTAGAAAAACTTTACCGTGCTCTAGTCCTAGGGCTTAGCGCTCGCATATAATATTATATTATATAATATTATGTGGGCGCTATAACGCAATAAAAAACGCAGTAATTAAACATAGTAGGGCCACTTAAAAACTAAATAAGTAGAGGTAGTTTATACTTCTGCCTAGAAGGGGAGAGTATATATATAATTTATTAGTTATTATAGTAGTAAAATATATATTTAAAGGTTTTAAATAGTTAATTATCTAGTAAAGTAGTAAAAGAATAATAAGTAGGTATTAATTATCTAGTAATATAGTAGGCAGGTAAGTAAGTAGGGTATTATTATTATAGATTATTTTAAAAGCTAGGAGAGGTATTAGAAAAACTTTAATATGCTTTAGACTTAGTATATATATAATATTATATAAGCACTATAACGTAATAAAAAATATAGTTATTAAATATAGTAGGGCTACTTAAAAACTAAATAAGTAGAGGTAGTTTATACTCTTACCTAGAAGAAAAGAAATATTATAGACTTTTTTGTTGAATGGGTACTCTACAGCTAGCTGTATAGACATCGAATTCTAATCCTCTATACTGGCAAGCGTGGAGGGTGTACGGGGCGATCGTACGAGGAAAGGAAATAACATAACAGAACGACTTGGTATTGATTGCTTGTCTCTAGAGAGGGTGCGGATGGAAAGGAGAAGATCTTGCGGCGCACGGGCCGCGGCGCACGGGCATCACGTGATCCCCACGTGATGCCATCGTGCGGCAATATTGAAACCTCAACACCCTCAGGTGCCCTTGCCCGTACGGTGTACGGACACTGGCAACTTTTTGTTTTGAGGTTGCTGTTAGTGGTTCTCCCTTCCTCCGCACGAACTATCTACTTGCCAATATTCACCCTGTCCATTCATTATTCCCCTGTCCGTACGCCTCCTGCTCTGGCTAGTTTGCTCTAGTTAACAGGAAGATTCTATCAAGTAACTATTTGTCGTACTTTGCTGCCATTTGTCGGAGGCGCGATCAGGCTTATCAGTGGTGGAGTAGCGGTCTGGCCAATAGCGGTCAAGGGTAAGATTGCGCAGTCAACAACAAGATTGCGGCGACGATGTGTTGTTCGTACGGAGTTCTTTTGCTCAGTTTGTTCCTCGTACGATGGGTGGACCTAGTTGTCTTATCTGTTCAGGCAGCGATGTTGGGCAATCGTGCAACGTTGGATGAGGGGAAGACAAACGCCGATGAGGGGTAGGAATTGAGGCTCTGGACAGAAGGGAGAGGCATATAAGGTGGGCTTTCCTCCCTCTGTCCTTCTCTCTCTTATCCTCCACTTCGAACATCTCTCCGTACGTGTCCCTTCTCCCTGGCTCTTTTCTCTTTTTGTTAAGCTAATTCCCTGTTTCGTACGGTGCTGAATTGTGTCCCTTGTTGTATGATGTCTTGTCTCCGTACGATGCTGACTTGGTGTAGACAATGGCGCTTGTACCGGCGGGTCTCAACCAGCTGGGCCTCCCTGGCTTCAATGCCACTGTAGTGGCTCTTCCGGGCGGAAGAATGCGCATCACCCTCCCAACTGGTTCCCAGGCGAACCGTACGTTCATCCAGGGCATCTCCATCAATGTAAGTTCCTCCATTGTTTGCTTTCGTACGGATGCTAACTGTGGAAAATAGGCTGAGGAGTTGCGTGTCGCACATCTGCCTTCGCACGATGTCGATGTCATTCTTGCGGCTGGTACGGACCTGCGTCTGTGGGTTGCTAAGCTCATTCGGCGCGAGGGCTACTTTCGCGCGCTTCTTGTCCAGTCGCGCGGTGTCCTTAGGGGCACTGCGTGCGCTCACCGCTGTGGCGGTAACTCTGGCCCTGGGCCCTTTACTGAGTGTCGTACGGTGGCAAACTTCCAGGCGGGATCGTGCGGTTCTTGCGTGTGGCAGAGCCATGGTGCTAGGTGCGATCATCGCACGGGATAGGGCTGGATGGTAGGATAGACACTTCTGGACATTGTCCATAAGTACTGAAATGAAAAACTCTTCTCTAAATGAATGTGTGCTGTGTCTCTTCTCTTTCTGTGCGAATAAATAGATAGGAAAAAAAACGCATTTTTAAGTAATGTGTGCGTGCGGAAAGAATTAAATAAATGTATCGCGCGAAAGAATAAATAAACAATAAGGAAATAGTCCTGTGTGGAGGCTAGGAAGAGCTCGCGCGGGCGGGCTCGAGGCGATCCACTGATGCTTCAACAGTGATTGTTAAGGTGTTGCTAGAGATTAAGGACTCTAGAGCCTGGTTTGGGGCCTTCTTCGTACAGGCATCAGCAGGGTTGTCCTTCCCATTGATCCATCTGATCTCAGAGATCTCGCGGTGCTCGTACGATTCGCGGAGTGACATGATGTCAATCATAAGGCGCTTCTCATTCGTGGTTCCTAGTCGTACGAGGCAGTCATAGAGAGACTTCGAATCTGTACAGACAACCACAGGAATTGGCGGTAGACTGAGCGTGCGTACGATCTTCTGGAGGGTTGTGCTGATAGCAATAGCATTGTCAAACCCTCCTACCATACCGTACAGCTCACTGGCAAGAACGCTCCTTGTTACTCTCTTGCACTTGGTTGAATTCCAGTGTACGATGTTTGCCAGGATCTTGAAGTTGTCGCCATTACCCGTACGATGCTCATTGCCTAGAGCGATCAGGAATCCCAGCTGTGAGCTCAGGTCCTTGTTGTTGGCAAATGAGCCATCAGTGAAGATGAACAGCTTCGCGCGTTGAAGATCCAATGGTATGAAGGTGAGACCGCGCTCACTGTTGTTGATCTGCCATTGGATTCGTGCGTTTAATGCCTTAATGTCTTCGTGCGAGGGTGATGTAGTCTGAGCGGCAACAGACAAATCGAATGCGGCTTCTGGTTGGCACACAGATGCGATGTAGGCGCCTCTCGCACGCTGCTCTACATACCTCTGAGCGGCACCCTTGTCTTCAGGGTTAATCGTGCGAAGGCCCTTTGCTTGCCCTTTCTGTGTAAGAACCATAGTGTCATGCACAAGCCGAATTCTTCCACCATTGAACTCAATGGGTTGGTCTTCAGCAAGGACAGTCTTGTCCTTCGCACGGAAGGCTGCTTTCTTTAGCTCTTCTTCTTCTCTTCGTGCGAAGTTCTCATTGACAATGCTGAGAGTATCATCTGTCTGAAGGCCAGTGATCCCAAAGGTGTGCTCTCCTTCATCAGTGATGAGCAGACATGGGTCGTACGACGAAGTCTTCATGCCAAGTTTCTCTTTATGGTGGTTGTGGTAGGTCTTGAACCAGTAAAGACCTGATTCAGCTGCACCATAGAGTGGTCGTACGATGCGGAAGATTGTGTCTTGCGGAAAGTTCGTGCGCAGTTCCTTGGGTGGTCTAGCATAGAGCGTGCGGTTCCGTTTGTCAGTGGACTGAATGTAGGCCTGGGTGATGTCTCGCAGTTCGAAATGCATTCCGTACGTTGCCCGAAGGCTTGCTCCTAACGCGAGGAGTAGGCGCTGGCTCATTCTTTGGATGGTGGGTGATTGGGTAAGGATTTTGTCCTTCTCCTCATCGGAGTGGCCAGCAAACACAAGGCGGGATTTCTCGTACGGTTGAGTAGTCTTGCCCTTAACTTCTCGTACGAGGCGGAGGTTGAAGATTCTGCCCTTATGCTTGGATGGGTCAAAGAGAAGAATCTCAAATGTGCCATTGGCGATTAGAGCGTTCATCTCCGTGCGGTCTGACTCTTCAAAAGGTGCTCCAGGTGTTGTGATTGTACCTTCCGCACGGAGCTTCAGAGACAGTTCCCAATCGCTTGTCTCCTTTTGGGAAAGGAATACAGCATCCTTCCTTGGGCGGCCTCTCCTCCTCTTCTCTGGAGGATCTCTTTGCACGGGGGCGGCATCATCTGCTTCGTGCGATGGTGGGAAAGTGTGATCTTCTTCGCGATAGTACGGCTTGACTTGCGTACAGCGAAACTTCACTGGACCATTCCCTAGGTCAAGGATCACATCTCTGTCCTCAATGCCCTTGATCTTGTACGGGCCTGTCCATCCACCTTTCTCTCTCCAGACCATGACCTCAGATCCAAGTGGGAGCTTAAGGACTTCGTGCGCTGCTGACGGACCATTGCGGGTGTTCAGCGCACGATTAATGTTAGTCTTGTCCCTTTCCTTCTGCAACATCTTCATCGCCTTTCGTACGGCATTTGTACGTGCGATAATGTCGGGCGATGGGGGAGAATCTATGTTAATCCTGGGATATGCGCCAAAGACTAGCAGTGTGGGTACGAGGCCATCTGGGCCTGCAGTGTCATTGATAGCTTTGACAGCCATCTGGAGGATGTCCTCCTCATCCGTACGATCTCCCAGTTCAGCCTTAAGAATGTCGAAGGCTCTGCGGAGGGGTGCGTGCGAACGCTCAACCTTCCCTATTGCCCAATGTGCTTCTACGGGCATCTGCCTGCAGGTTGCGCCAATAATCTTCGCGCGGTTCCTGAACTCATCTGATGCGAAGTTCGTACCTGGGTCATGTACGATGTAGTCAGGTGGACCTTGGTAGACATTGATCCAGCATCTACAGAGGGCTTCCCACGCATCTCGTGCGGACATTGATTTCAAGAAGATTGCAGCTTGAAATAATGTGTCTGCATCCACAACATGCAGTGCGTCTCTAGTTCCAATGCGTACGACATCAATGATGATCTCATAGTTAAAGTGGGTGTCATCCTTAATAGTGAACTTGAAGCGACGCGGGGCTTGTTCGTGCGATTGACAGTGGTGGCAAAACTTCTGAATTTCGTTCAGTACGGTGGCATCTACTTCATGGCCAGCGTTGGTAAGCATCTTCTGAAGTCTTTCCGTACGGGGATGTCCGAATCGTCGATGAAGGCGACGGAGTTCTTGTTCAGTGAAGAAAGACACAGTTTCTTCCTTGCTAACATTGAAGAAAGGGTGTCCCCATTTGCGTACGACAGGTATAGTTGTGCCGTCCTTTCGTACGATGACATCTAGAACATTGTTGAAGTAGGCACCCAGCTTGTCAGCATCTGCCAGTGACAGCAGGAATGGTGTTGGAGTGTCTAGGATGTGGTAGGTAACCGTTCCTATTGGATTCGTGATTCGTACGGTTCCTAGAGATCCTTGTGGGTTCTGACCTCCAAAGCTGATGTTGGTGTTGCTAGGTGTCCAATCGATCTTCGTACAGGGGTTCTCTCGTACGTATGCCTCTAGCTGTGCTTTGCCAACAGTGGAAATCCTTGCTGCACCTGTATCCCACAGTTCACCTTGGTATGTCGTACGGTATCGATCTTCAAGGATAAACTGTTCCGCACACTCCTCTGGCTCTGTCTTATAGATGTGTTCGCCAGTCGTGCGGTAAAGATAGGCAGCAGTGGTCAGGTAGGACACTTGATTGTTGCCGTCCTCATTATCTTCACTCTGCTCCTCTTCTTCGTGCGAAGCAGGTCCCTCATCATCATACCCTTCTATGTCCTGAATGTAGGACTGAACGGTTTCGTACGAAGGCGTTTCATCATTGTGCTCTTCATAGAAGGTGATGTACTGCCTTGTCGCGCGGGTACGCTCATCGCGCGGATGGTTGGAAGACCAACAACCTTCCTTATGGCACACAAAACACTTCTTCGGTCTCGTACGAATGTCGTTTGATCGGGATCTGAATCGCGATAATGATGGTACGAATCGTCCGCGAAATCCTCGTCCGCGAGGGACTGGTGGTCTGCCTCTTCGTGCGGGAAAGTTGTATTTGCGATCAGTGTAGTATGCATCAGCCTCTTGCAAGTGCTGATTAGATTGGCGATCAATTGCAACTTGGATTGACGCACGGAGATCAGCAAATAGAGCTTCACAGGTAGGCTTAGGGGTGAACATAGCCTGCTCTAGCTCTAGGTGTCCGCGGCATGCTCGTACGACAGCAGTATGGAGAGGAATTTCCCCAGCGAAGTCCGCACCTAATGCTCTCTGTGCGAGGGTGAGCCTGTCAATCATTGCCTCTAGGACTTCGTGCAGACTCTTGTTAGGGTTCTCGCGCTGGCATCGTGCGAAAGTCATCGTGGTCCAGTCTGTCCAATACTGGTTATGGTTAACAGTAGTGTTAAAGTGACTGTTAAGTGCTTCGTACAAGCACTTCCACGATTGTCCAGGACGGATAGTATGGAGGTAATACTGTGCCGCACGGCCAGTAAGGATATCTGGAAAGATGTCTGGGTATTGATCCTCAGCAATATCTAGGCGTCTGCATAGATCTATAAAGATCCTAGTCTTGTCTGCCAAAATGTCGTACGGAGCTCCAGTATAGTTGTTATCCTTGTTCCATGCCTTTTGAAATTGGATCATCTTGTCAGCTGGAATTCTCCGAGGAGGTAGGTTGTGCTTGGGTGGAAGCTCGTACGGGTTGGATTGTAGCATAGGCTCAGTCTGTGTAGATTGGTACAGTGCCTGTGATTCGCGTTTGACTAGTGGTGGCTCTATTCCGTACGGCGTTTGATAATCGCGAGCAGGTGGGCGAAGTGGTAGTTGGGTACCATGTGCGAAGAGTGGTGGTTCATTCGGTTGTTCGTACGAATGGGATTGTCTTTGGTACTCGTGCGAAGGTTCTCTTGAGATGTCTGCAGGGACCTGCAGCTGTGTAGGTGCCTGCGGTGGCAGCGGCTTGCTCTGTTCGGGTTCGTGCGACAGCCTAACTGGCTCAGGTGTCTTTGAGATTGGCCTTGGTGTTTGCGTACGAGGAGTTGAGCGAGCTGGCGAAGGCAATGTTGTACGAGTGGTATCTGCATTGCCTTGGGCTACTTCGTACAGCTTGCTAGTATTTGTGGCTCTAGCATCTGTCCTTAGCTTAATGCCCTTTTCTCTTAGGACTGCTACAAGCTCTCTCTTGTACGCACGGCCTAACTCCAAAAATGGTGTTCTTCCCATCCTTCAAAGTCTTCCTGGAATGACTCCAAGAAAGCTGTCCCTTTCTGGTATGACGCACGATACTCAGCAATAGTATATGCCGCGTACGATTGCATTTCCAACTGAGAAGGATTGTTTGCCATGTTGATCTCATCATTCCAATACACAGGTCTTGTTCCCTTGCGCAGTGTTTCCTCTGATATTCCTGTTCCTTTGACATACCGATCGTACGGTCCGGTATACTCAGGCACATCAGTGTTGTCTTGTGAGGCGATGGGGACTTCGTGCGAGGCGGTGGAGGCTTCTTGCGAGGTGGTAGGGGTAGCCATTGCGTGACTGGTTCGTTCGATAGGTCGGTCGTACGGAGGGTCGCGCTTTATCGGGGTTTGTTGTTGTCTAACCGTGTCTTCGTACGGTTACTGGTGGTGTGCTTGGTGCACTATCTCCTCTTGAATCTCGTACAGCAGCGACATCTACTTACTGACTTGATAAAAGAGTTAATCTGCTATCCCTATAGATAAGGATAGGTTTTGTACGTCTCGTACAATCGCTTCCTATGTTTTGTACAGCAGCGACATCTACTTACTGACTCCACAAAGGTTTGATCTGCTATCCTCTTGCGTACGGAGGACAGGGTATAACGAAACAAATCGTACAGCTGATAACGTCTCGTACAATCGCTTCCTTTGTTTTGTACAGCAGCGACATCTACTTACTGACTCCACAAAGTTTTTGGTCTGCTATCCTCTTGCGTACGGAGGACAGGGTATGCGAAACAAATTGTATAGCTGATAACAACTTGTGCGATCCGTCTTCACTCTTGCCAATTTGCAGTTGAGGGTTAGTCAACCACTAATTAGTGTTGAATGGGTACTCTACAGCTAGCTGTATAGACATCGAATTCTAATCCTCTATACTGGCAAGCGTGGAGGGTGTACGGGGCGATCGTACGAGGAAAGGAAATAACATAACAGAACGACTTGGTATTGATTGCTTGTCTCTAGAGAGGGTGCGGATGGAAAGGAGAAGATCTTGCGGCGCACGGGCCGCGGCGCACGGGCATCACGTGATCCCCACGTGATGCCATCGTGCGGCAATATTGAAACCTCAACACCCTCAGGTGCCCTTGCCCGTACGGTGTACGGACATTTTTAGTATATAGTATTATGGTGGAGTGGACCCCACCATACGAGGCAGTATGGCTGAGTTACGTGGTAGCTTGGACGGAAAAACCTAGTGCCCGATCGACTCTTAGGCACCAGCAAGAGGAGGCTCTTTTACTCACCCGGCCAGTTATCTAAATAATTAACTTATCTTTCTACTAAGTCCCGATTAGGACTAGGTTCCCCCACAGTATAATACTATAAAAGAAAGCTATAAGCATACTAAAAATATATTAAAAAGTTAAAGTAGCTTAAGAATAGGTTAGGCTAGAGATAGCACATATAAATTAACTTCTTATACTATAATAAGGTAGTTAATCCTATAGTACTAATAGATACTAATACGTATTGCTTTTTATAGAGGTTAATTTAACAATACATAGATACTAAAGTTAAGAATAATAATATAGTATAGCCTATACATAAAGTAGGATTAGTTATCTTAAAACTTAGGAGAAGATATTAGAAAAACTTTAATGCGCTTTAGTTCTAAAGCTTAGTATATATATAATATTATATATTATTATATAGGCACTATAATATAATAAAAAAATATAGTAGTTAAATATAGTAGGGCTACTAAAAAATTAAATAAGTAGAGATAGTTTATACTCTTACCTAGAATATTAGAAAAGTTTTTTCTAGAGAGGCTACTTAACTGTACGCAAATGTGCGCATCTGTGCGCGTTTTTATATAGGCAATTTGCTAGCACAAAAATACTTAAAAATATGTAGACATGCGTAGACTTGCGCAAATGTGTACAAATAGTCTAACTAAGTATTTTTTTTAAAGCTTTATAACTTTTTTACTAGTAAAACTATAATTTTAATTTATAGCTTTCCCTTATAGTATTATACTATATACTAAAAGTTCTGCGATGTTTTTCTTCCTAATAATTTTAATTTTTTAATAGATTTATAGAGATAATAGTAGTCTTTAATTATTTAATTTAAAAATACTATTTTTATTACGTAATTAGTTTGTAATTAATAAAAAAACTCTTTATTTTGCTAGTTATTATATATATTACGTAATATTATTATAAAAATATATAGTACTAATAATATAGTATATAAAATTTTAAAAAGGTTTTAATAAACATAAAGTAGTTAAAAAGTTATTAAAGTTTATACCTTTTAAAATAGTGCTCTTTACTAAGCCACTAATTTTCGCCTAATCTAATTCTTTTAAATAATTATAAAACTATATTTTTCTATTTTTAAATCTATGTGTGTGTGGCATTAAATTAACTACCTAGAGGTAGCACGACAAAGGCTTTTATCTTAAATAACATAATAAAAAAGTAGAGCCCCCTACTTAGTAATTAAAAAGAGCATAAAAAGATAATAATAATAAAAAGGTTTAAATCTATAAAATCTAGAATTTAGGATTAGGTAGAAGTTCTATATAACACGCTAGTAATTAGTACTTTTATACTATTAACTAGTAATTACTATCTAGTAAGAGACTTTAACTTTATACTTTAAGAAATATTTTTCTAAAAAGCTTACTAAGCTTTTTTTAAATTCTAGCTAATTAAAAAGCTTTATTTACTAATTAATTAGCATTATTTTAATAGTATAGATACTATATATGCCCTAAGTATTCTAGATACACTAGTAGTATAAGTGCGCATTCTTACGCAATCTTACACATATATATACTAAAAAAAGTAGTATTATAGATGCGCTTAGAGCGCTTTTAGTGCGCAGGCGTATATAGAGCCGCCTAGATACCTTAGGTACGCACGCGCACTTAAAACTTTTCCTAATAAAGAGTAACTTATATATACTTATAACTAGTAGAAAAGTATAAAAGTAGTCTTTTAATAGACTTTAGTATAGTATAGTTTTTTATTTTTATTTTGCGACTAAGGGGTTTCTAATAAAAATATTATAATAATAGCAATTATTCCTCCGACTATTATTAACATAGAAAAGCGTTTTAAGGTAGTGTTAATAAATAGTATAGTATAATAACTACCTATTATAACTAGTAACTAATAAAGTAAAACTTCTACTAATTTAATTATCTATAAGTAGTATTTTAAGAAAGAAGTAAATATTATATTACTATTTATAATTAAATAAAAATATTAATCTTAGTATATTATAAGAGCAGTGTATAGTCTTATAAAATAAGCCTTTTAAAATTAGCTAGTATAGTTAAAAGAGATAGTTAAATTAAGACTATACTAAAATAGAGAATAAAAAAGACCTAAAAGGCTTTTACTTATATAGTAGATAATATAAAATATAAGCCTATACTAACTATATATTAATACTAATTAAAAAGGGTCCTTTTTATAAAGTAAAAGACGCTATTAAGGTATAAAAAAAAGGTAATAGTAAATAACTAGTAGTGAGGCAGGTATAAACAATTATAGTATTATTATATAGCTAGTATAGGCTTATACCTTTAGTTACTTTCTATATAAAAAAAGCGTCTTATATTTTTTTAAACTCTTATCTTAGTATAGTCTTATTTAACTATCTCTTTTAACTATACTCAGCTATATCTAAGAGGCTTGCCCTATAAGGCCTGTTACCTGCCTTATATAGGCCGTACTACAGGCCGTAGTACAGCCTATACTACGATACATTGGATACGCTGGAGCTAATGTCCTAAAATAATTTGCTAGTTAGCTAATATGCTGGGGAATCTTTATGTCACAGATAAGGAGTAAGAGGAGGAAACTGCGAAGTAAACCGGAGATTGCAGGGTCTGACCTACCGTGGACACAAGGAATGAAAGCCGTGCTGTCATGAGAGCGATGAGTTGGCGGGCATGCATATTCAAGCTCACTCGGACTAAAACACAACGCGAAGTGAGCGAAGTACGCCAGGTACGCCAAAATATTGATAGTAGTTACCAAAATGAACAGGTATAGTTGTCTGATGGACCCAGATCTACTCTTCAATGTTGTCGTCTGACTCTGCCTACCACTTCAGTCAGAGGTATTGTACCTGCATCATAGCAATGTTTACGGCCATGATCGTGCAACTCAGAGTCATGTGCAAAGGGCCAACAGATTTGATAAAGAATAGCAGACTCCGTCTATCTCCAGATTGTCGCGTGGTGTCGTCTTCCTCCTCGGTGACGGTGGGTCGGGTTATCGCCATTGTCCCTGCCTCCTCTTCAGAGATAGATTCGCATTCCGCGGCAGTGTTACCGTAAGACTTCTTGTCGTCGGCAACCTCGTAGAGTTCCCGCAAGTCCACGTTTCGCTCAACGAGTTCTCGGTATGTTCCTTTTTCCGCGATCGGACCGTCAGCGATGACGATAATCTGGTCTGCATGGCGTGCATAGTGTGTAGCATGTGTTGCTAGAATGACCATAGCACCGGTCTGTTGTAGAAGACCATTGCGGCTGAAAACCCTATCAAAAACCAGTTTCTCTGTCGTGTTGTCCAGCCCAGCGAGTGGGCATGTCATCGATCACCAGCACCGGTTTTCGAGCATAGAGAGCTCGCGCCAAAGAAAGACAATTCTTCTAGCCACCTTATAGAGATATGCCTTTTAAGCCAATCTGAGTGTGCTCGCCATGTTTCATCTCGCGCAAATCTTGTAGAAGACCACAACTCCAGAGAACCCTGCCATACCAAAGCTCGTCAAAGGTATCTTCACCGACACTCGTACAGTGGCATTTCGAAGCCATACCTGTTGATCGCAGAACGCACTGCCTGATGACGAGGGCTTGAATTGGCCAGTGGTGAAGTCCGTTTCACCTACGAGAGCGCGTAGTAACACTGACTTTCCAGAACCGACTTTGGCGACAATCATAGTAAGGGTACCAGATTTGAAGTGGGCGGATATGTCAATCAATATGGACTAGCTATCGACCGCGAAGTTGGCATTCTCCATCCAGATCGGACCATCATCCTGCGGTTTGTATTAACAGGAACCAACTCCACGCGTTCAGTCACTAAGCTGGGGCCCAGTTTCACTGCGTCTTCTTTGGGCGCATTTTCTCCTTTGAGAAAGTTTTCGATGCGTTCAAACGAGGCGTAGCTAATTCGCAGTGTCTGGATCAGTTGAAAAACCTGCATAAGCGGTGTGGTGACCAGTCTTAGCGCAGATAAAGAGCCGTATAGGTTGTTGAAATCTAGACTGACTCCGGTTTCTTTCAAAAGTATTATTACTGCAAAGGTGACACATGTCGACACGGTCGTCAGTTGGAACATGACGTTGGAAACGAGGGTTACCCATATGAGGAGCTTTCGGATGTGTAAGTCCATGCTGCTACCTCCACCTCGCGTTAGGTTAGCATCTGGAAGACTGTCTCGGAGAGCCCAAGCATGCGAGCTCCCTTCATGTTACCGACGACGTAGGAGATCGCTGTAACGCGTGATTCCGTGGCGGCGGCATACGCTCTTTGACGGGCTTTCATGTATGCACCCAGCCACATACTCAGGCCAGTGGTGATGAGGATGGTCAGGAGGGGAGCAATAAATGCTGCGCCTAAAGGACACTTTGAGCACAGTGTTCCGTCACTGTACTGAACTGATCGCCTTACCTAAATGTGTGTACAAAATGTAAAGCGCCACGCCCGTACTTATAGACGTGGCCCAAATATCATGCATCTGGTTACAACCCTAAAGGAATTTATCCACGTCAACGTTCCTGCTCAAGTCAGTTCAGAAGCTCACAAAGGACTAATCAACGATTGTGCAATGGGATTTCTCCTCAGTGTACCCAAACTATGTCAATAAGACCTTCAGAATAATACAGATAATGAAATGAATGCTTTCTAATCGCAAGTGGAAACGAAGTTGCTTACATTAACACTATTGCTGTGCTCAAGGCCACATTCTTAGAGGTAGTATGGAGCGTCTAATCATATAGTGTCGCAATTAGACAGCCCCAAAACTTGGTTAAACCGTGCCATGCTCTGCGCATACCAACTGGCAGCAATGGCGAGGAGGATATAGTTAAGAGAAAATGCAGCTATAAGTCCATAACCTTTGTTGGACGACTTGGCATCATCGTGTTCTTCAACGAAGCGAATCATGGCCGTAAGCAAGTACGGTTGAACTAACGTTGTCGCCATTTGGATTAGTCTATAGTTATGTTAATCCTTCCGCATCTATCCTGAGCTTCTTACAAGACGTACTTGGGGGGGACTCATAGAAGCAAATCCAGCCAGAGGACGCCGAAGACCGTCCTCAGCAAAGGGCCAGTCTTTGTCTTATCCTGCTTCGCCCATGCATTTTGAAACACGGTCGCTCGTTGTTTCGATGCAAGATCTGCATCCATACTGTGGAGATCCTTGGGCTTAAGGATTTTGTGATAGCCATCTCTAAACAAACCATTCAGGTATTAGAACAATCGTTTCCCGAAGAGGCCGATTGTTTCCTCTAGGGGCAGTCTACGGTCTCCGTCGAATTTGAACAGTTCGCGCTTGTCGAGGGACTCTAATAACAGAAACAGCGCTATTAGAAAGGTATGGATCGGTGCTAAAGTAACAAGCGATGTTGGGTAGTCCATCAAAACCAGCGTACGCAGTCGCACAACATCACATAGTAGCAAGATTAACAGGGATAACTGCAGCAAATGGCTCGGTCGTATAGCCCTGCTATGCTCTAGCTGCGACAGTGTCACAATAAACAAGGAGCCAACGAACTCTAGAGAAGCTGGTGCAATAGATAGCTCCGTCTTGAACGAGTTAATCTCGCTCCATATTTCCAGGAGGAGAATCGACGAGGCAACATATAGAGTACCCGTCACCTGCGCTCGTCAGTCCTTCGGTATTCACTCGGTTTCCAGCCCCTATGAGAACAACTTACCGCTTTTAGAAAGCCTAGACGGGAGTGTCTGGAGACTCTGTTGCGCCGCCTTCCAAGTGTAGCCAATCGGAGAGATGCCAGCAGCAGTAGTGCAGCCTGGCTTGCTCAGGAGATATCACGCGGGGACAAGTGGTGGCTCGCGCTGCCTTGGTTGACGAAGCGGGGGAAAAGATGTCCAATTGCTGACAAGCTCCCTGAGGTCATTGGTAGTGAACAGGCCAATCCCCCACACCGCCCTTGCCTCGCTGGCATACTTCGGAGCGATGTGTGGCCTGGGATCAAAGTTCGTCGATAGCGAGGCTACCCAACTAGCCTACTAGTAGACCTTTTTCGTGCTCGCTGTGCGTCGTCCAGATGTCGTGAAGTGCATGTGGTCAGGGTCCCCGCCGCTCCGGGGCCTCGCGTCCCATCACGTGCGCGCTACTGATCCATCCACCTGGGCATGCACCTATCCAGTGATGGGGGATCACTGCGCTGGCTCTTTTGTCAAGCCAATCACTTATATTATATCTTTTTCTTTACTATTAATATGTGTTGTTAAATTATCTACCTAGGGGTAGAATAACAAAGGCTTTTATCTCAAATAATATAATTAAAAAAGCAGAGCCCCCTGCTTAGTAACTAAAAAGAGCGTAAAAACTATTAATATAAATTATATACTTATTTAGTTTTATTAGTAGTTTTATAGCTAAAATTTTACTAAAATTTTAATTATAAAAGTATATTAGAAAGAGAAATATTATAGACCTTTTAGTATATAGTATAATGCTATAAGAGAAAGCTATAAGCATATTAAAAATATGTGGCGTTAATTTATCTACCTAGGGTAGGATAAAAAAGGCTTTTATTTTAAATAATATAATAAAACAAGTAGAGCCTTCTACTTAGTAATTAAAAAGAGTGTGAAATATTATAAATATAAAAGGTCTATAAAAAACTAAAATAATTATTTAAGAAATAAAAAATAAAAAATAAGTAATTACTTATAAAAAGAAGTAGCTATTTTTATTATTATTAAATAATTTATGTGTGGCGTTATTTTATATATCTAGAGGTAGGATAACAAAGGCTTTTATCTTAAATAATATAACAAAAAAAGCAGAGCCCTCTGCTTAGTAATTAAAAAGGCGTATTAAATAATTTATATATATTATTAATTAACTACCTAGAAGTAAAATAATAAAGGCTTTTATCTTAAATAATATAATAAAAAAGCAGAGCCCCTACTTAGTAATTAAAAGAGTATAGAAAATAATTTATATATATTGTTAAATTAACTACTTAAAAGTAGAATAATAAAGATTTTTATTTTAAATAATTTTTAAAAAAAGCGGAGCCCCTACTTAGTAATTAAAAAGAGTATAAGATAATATATATCTTTTCTAAATTTTAAAATATTAAATTTTGTTTTAAATATTGTATTTACTATTAATATAATACATTAAAAGGCAGAGAGGTATTAGTAAGCAGACTTGGTAAAAGAGCCAGGTCAGTGATCCCCCCATCACTGCACCTATGCACGAATTCCGCTCGTCCGCGAAAAGAACAGCGTCACCAGCGTGTAGCCAACATCACACATTCCACATCACACCATCCTCCCTCCCCCGAACAACAAAACAAAAAAGCCTCCGTATGTATGCTATGAAGGGCAAAGGCTATCTTCGGCTGACACAAGGGAGCGAGCGAGCCGCCGACGCATAGGCCGGCCCCCGCATTCACACTCACCGCCAACGATATGTCCAGCATTCGCTATGCGCCTTCATCCAGCTCGCCAGAAAGGCAATCTTGTAGTACAGAAGTCCGTCCTGCTGACTGCCCCAGTCCTGCCGCGACGCAATGTCAGATGTGAGGATTCCACGGCCACAGAGCAGCGAGCCTGCAACGTGGGCTGTTGGGTGAAAGGATGACCTCCGCGCTACGCCTTCAGGCGCAGCCTTGATGCGCATCAGGCGGAGACATATCACGCCTGAGATGATAGCGTCTAGTGCTAAGTGCGTTTTCCTTGTCCACCCGCGTCTCTCATGCATAACGAAGTCCGCTTCTTCCGTCGTTGGCTCGCTCTTGACACTAGAACCGCGCATGCCCGATCCTCTAGCTTCACTCAATCAAACTATCGCGCATTCGTCGCCCCTGCAACTTGATCCACCCTTTCATGCGAAAACTTCAAAGAACCCCCTCTCCCCGGTTTTTCTTTTTGGTCTGTCCCACACAATTCCACAACACATCTCCACTCCGCCACGTCAAACGCCCCAGTTCTCAACCCCGCCAAGCGAGCGATCACCAACAAAGGATTTCATAACACCCCCCATAACACAACACAATCTCCCGGCCCAGCTTTCGCAACCCCATCTGGCACGAATTCATACACCTATACGTACCTGTCAAAACAACAAGCCCGCGAGCACCCGTGCCAAGGAAGAATTCAGCCAACAATCATATCGCGTGGTTAGCAGATACACGATCCACGTCCGGCGATCTCCCTACGCCGCATTAACAGTGTGCCGGATAGCCTACTGCGACATCCCGCGCGTCCACCCAAGGCTCCATCTCGCTGTGGCCACCGGGATTCCACGCCTAGCCCCCCCTCGATTACGCACAGTCTCAGGAAGGAAATATAAGCTGATACTGAACCTCCGCTTTGTTTTCTCCCCACGCCTTCCGCTTTCCAATCGATCTGGTCATCTGATCTATCACCTATCGCACTAGTCCTCTTTCAACTCTGTGCCACGGGATTACGGTAGCTAACGTCTGCGACGCATCTCGCTCCTACCAACACGCCGGTATAAGTCTGATTTGTAAAGCGCCTGAACCCCTTCTTGGTCGGATCGTATATCACGCTCCTCCCTTCTCTCTATCGACCTCACCAACCTCGATCAATCTCCAAAACAACCCCGATTCCGACAATGTCTTCCCCTCACCACATCCCCTTCCCGCGGGCCTTCCTCTCTCTCAACACCGTGTCCCAGAAAAACGTCAAGCCTACCGACCCAGTCGTTATGGCGGCCGCCGAGCCTGACGTGTCCGCTCATGCATTTCTTTCCAACCGGCCAGCCGCCATCCCCCGCCACGCCTCAGTCTCATCTGTGGGCAGCGTCGAGAGCGTTACGAGCACGGCATCTGCACCCGTCAACGAAGCTCCCTCCCCCAAGCCTGCTCTCGTACAATTCCTATCACTCAACACAAAGTATGCAGCTCCCCCGGCGTCTGCCAAGGAGATGAGTGAGGCCGAGAAGCACGGCTTCCTCTCGAACAGGCACTAAACCGACTCCCTTCACTTGGTTTCGGCTTAGGCAGTGCTAGCGTCAAAACGAGGCGCGTAGAGGCGTTTGGATCTGGGAATAGCATCATGCTCCACGGACATGGTAAATGGCGGCAAAAGGCTACGGTATTAGGTACCTTGATGGCCAGCATACACTGGCGTTTATGACTTTACGACAACTTTTCCCCCTTCGATTCGGTGCTCTACATAATCAGAAAACCATATTTTGGGTCAGTATGGATGGAGAGGTGCGGCGCAGGCTTGGTCTACTTTCCCTCTGATATCTAAACCAACAAAACACCAAAGCGGGCTCGATAGGTTTTCTTCTTGTTATATAAAAGTTTGTACTGGAGCACGATATGCCTCGTATCACCGTCCATTTGACTTTTTTTCGTACCCTTGTTGGCCATGGCTTGATGCTATTCTTTCCCTTTCCTCTACAAGCATTGATAAGCTTTGCATCGAGGGCTGGGTCTGAAAGACGGCGGGTTAGAGATAGTCTTGGCCTTTCGATTTGTATAATTCATCACTACCAAGTTTATTCTTTCGCGTATAAACGCATCGCATAAGTTACGACGCGTTGCACAACAGTCGACGCTAGCCTCTAGGCCAGGCCGCGAATCGGGGGCGGCCGCGCGCTCGCTCCCGTTGGGCCTTCGGACACCGACGCGCGTGGGGAATACAATTCGCCTGCTTGCTTGCGGCGTGCGCCAGGGAATCTGCGGTTGATGATCCCCGCATATCCGATGCGACGGGCGTGAGTGACATCATTGGTGATGGGTCGTTTGGTGTGCGATGGTGAGCGGATGGAAGAGAGATGGGTATGAGCTGAGGACAATGCAGCTTCACGGATCTTGGGCAAGATGATGTAAAAGATAGAGGGAGTGAACGCGAGGGCGAAACGCACATGCATTGTGGCTGGATATACGACATGCATGCGCGTCATCGTCGTCGTCGTCGTCCTCTTCTCATACGCCGCAAGGTACGCGCAATTCATCCCATGGAAGCCTGCGCTCTGTCCATGCACACCCGCCGTACGCCTTGATCGTATGCATGTCCCTCGCCCTCGCCCTCGCCCTCCCTCTGCTCATCCGCGCAAACACGCTCCGCTCAAACGCGCAAACGCCATCCCTCATTTCCCGCGGGCGCAGGTTGCAGCCAACTCCGCGTCAGCCTCGCCCCACACACGCCGCACCGCAGCGCAGGATTCACCCGCTTAGTGTTTCCCATCCTTCTGCACGCACGAACCCCCTTCATCGCCAGGGCGACACGTGCTGCACGGGACGCCTAACGCGCGTACCTACATAGCTATTACCTTTGCGGTAGGTAGGTAGGTAGGTAGGTAGGTAGGTGACCACGTAACGTTATGTCCTGTTTTTGCAGAGGAAGGAAGGTAGGTAGATAGATAGATAGGTATGTCGATGGTGAGAATAGGATAGAAAGGACGGGCGGGAGGATACCCAAGCAAGCGTACAGGGAGTAATTACTTCGTAGTAGAGTAGGATGATGTGTGCCATACACGGAAATGTACAGCAAAGATAGCGTTTTTAGATAGATAATAATAGTCGACTATATGTACGTACGCGAGAACCTTTTCCCCTCGTGCTCCTCCCCTCCTCCCTCTACGTACAATAGTCCCAGAAACCCAACAAGCCGCTTCCCAAGCCCAAGTCCAAACCGATACTAGGTGGTATGCACTAAAAAAGAGGCCAAGCCAGCTACGAGCCGCGTAAAACGGTTACCGGAATGAATCATTATAAGTTGGTACCCATGTAGGTAGTAGCACATACGCACGTACTATGTAGACAGTAGCGTAGAGACAGAAGACGCGAGCGATAGGAGCCGGGCCCACGCTCGCCCGTGCGTCGAGTCGGATCCTGCCGTAGTCCACAGAACATACTGATAGCATATTAGAAGCATAAGATAGCACATCAGAGAGATACTCGGCTTCCTCGCCGACCAGGGGAAAAAAAGCAAATCGTCCACGGTAAAACCTATACACGTACAAGATGCGCTAGCTAGCTAGCTATGCAAGAAGTTCTGCCAGCCACCCAAACCCAGACACCACCGCATGCACGCACCATGCACGCACACAGCACAGGCAGCGCTTCACCTTTGCCTCCCCCTTGACGCAGTCCAAAGAAAAACCACAAAAACATCTCCCAAAAAATAACCCTGTTACGAACCAGATGATCCGTCTTCAACCAAACTTTTCTTCACTCCAGTGAAAAGACAAAACAAGAACCGAACTTGACGGCTCTAATGGGCCATGTGGCAAGTGCAGGGACGTGCTAGGAAACTTGGTATGGGGCATAAAATCTTACATGTAGAACACCGACAACGCCGGGGGGTAATGTGATTGCAATGTTGCCCCAAAGGCTGTGCAGGGAGGCCTCCAACAAAAGTAGCCGTAACACCCAAAAAAAAAAAACTCCGATGCTGCGCTCTGCAAGATGACAAGAGGCAATGATATATCCCCAATCCGTAATCGTGACTCGAAAGTGCATGAGATGAGGCACGATCGACTGTAATGCGACCGTGACGTGTGGTGTATTATATGGTGGGCGGAAAGACAAGGCGGTTATGCACAGCGGTCGACGTGTGGCCGCGTCGGTGGTGGATGGTGCGGGCACTACAAGATTCCCGAATCTTTTAATGCATTCTGCAATATTGTCTCCTTGACAGCGGCGAAGACGAGTCGGATGTTGGACGTGTCGGTGGCTTGTGTAAGACTGGCAAGGTCAGCAGGGCATCTTCCGATGGGAGAATGTGACTCACTGGGGATATAGGTTGAGATGGGCTCGGTTGACTTGGTTGAATCTCCACAGCAGGTATTTCGCCGCGCGGTTGACATCGTTGCCGCCCGAATAGTCTGGAAAGTAGTTTCCGAGCGGCGAGCGCGCCAGTTTCGCTTTGAACAAGTCCACCTTGTTTAGGAAGAGGATGATGCTCGTTCGCATGAACCATCGACTGTTGACTACCGAATCGAACAAGACCAGACTCTCCATCATTCGGTTCTAGTCGCTGTTAGCTGAGTCGCTACGATGGAAGTAGCGGATGCGTACCTGAGAGCTCTCTTCCAACAGCACCTGGTCGTATTCGCTCAGGGCCACGCAGAATATGATGGACGTGACGTTCTCGAAACAGTGTATCCATTTCTTGCGCTCGCTCCGCTGGCCGCCCACGTCAAACATGCTGCAGTTTCACATTAGCCGGAGCATCTGAAAGGCACCCGAGCCGTCCACGTACTGTATTGACAACTGGCCCATGGTGAACCTCGTCTCGTATATACCCGTCGTCTTGGTGCGCGCGCGCAGGACGTCGGACTCGATGGGGATGTAGTTGGGGTCGGCTATCCGCATAACCTCGTCGAAAAAACTGCAACACTTAGCACCGAGCGCGCTGGGCACAGTTGGCGGGGCATACTATGGCGCTGAATCCATCAGGTAGAACTCGCTTGAATGCTCCAGCACTTTTGACACGCAAGGGTCTCGCCAGACTGCCGTTATCGCCTGTCCAACCCGCAGATGGAGCGGCTTCTCTGGGTCGGGATCGACTGTGTACTCGAGTAGATAGCGGCAGTACTCGTCGTTGCCGGGCTCCTCGGGGCCGATCTCGAACTGGTGCATGGCCCCGATCAGCGCCTTTGCGCAGTCAATGACGTTCTTGTATATGGTCAGGCGGTACATTGCGAGCTCTTCTTGCGTGTAGCCATTCTGGTGGATGATCTTCATCTGCTTGACAATGGTGGACTTGCCGCTCTCGCCGGAGCCTGGAGGCGCGTGTTAGCGTGCGAGCGTGACGGGGGACGGCCAGCTGCTTACCCAGCAGGAGAATCTTGCACTCTCGCCGTAACCGGCGCGAGTCCTCCTCGAGCTTGCGGTCGATGGCCTGGCTGCGCTTCTTCTGCTCGGCATCCTGGTTGTCGGTGCTGGACATGCAGATGCCCATGGTGGCGACAATGCGTTGCGGCCTGCGGCCGCGGGCGGACGAGACGGGGAGGTGAGGTGAGGTGGACGGGGGAGGGCTCAGCGCGTCACGTCACGGACGGGGTGGTGCGTGGACGTGGACGGCAGCGTGGACGGCCGCGATGGGCTGGCTCGAGTCGATTCGAGTCGCTGGAGCTGGAGGGCGGCGCGGGCGTGGCTGCGGACGGGAGCGGGAGGGCCAGGGCCAGTGCCAGTGCCAGTGCCAGTGCCAGTGCCAGTGCCAGTGCCAGTGCTCGTCCAAGGTGCGCGCGCGAGGCGCAACCAGAGTCGATGGGGTGTGGAGGTGCAGTGCAGGCAGAGGTCGCAGCGGGTCGGGGCTGGCCAGCGTCCAGTGTCCACACGGCAGCGTCCACGGTCGAACGTCGTGACGGGCCCAAGGAGCAGGGCGAGGGCCGTGCGCGGCAAGTGTGCCTCGCTGCTGGGCAGATTCAGACTCCAGAGAGGCGGGCAGGCAGATGACGGCGCGCGGGGTCCCCAACGGCAGCGGGCGGCGATAAATCGTGTAATGCGCAGCGTTGGAGGGCGTGGGCGTGGGCGTGGGCGCGGTCGTGGCCGGCGGCTTCGGCGTGGTCCCGGGAGAGTAGTAGTAGTAGTAGGTAGTAGCAGCAGCTAGGCTCCTACCGGTAGGCGGCACCTGGGTTGCTGGTATGGAATATGGCTGGCCGCTGGATATGGCTGGATATGGCTGCATATGGCTGGATACGCATCATTATTACCTACACCAGGATTCAGACCAGCCAAACGCTTGCAGCCCACATGCACATGGTATTCACTCTCCCTTCCGCCTTGGGCGTCCCCGACGTCGTGACGACTCGGACGACGACTCGCCTGGAACGCTGGAGCAGACGGCCCTCTCATCCCACGCGCCCTCTTTGCCCCGTACCACGATAACACCACCCAGGCAATCGCCCCGTTTGCTCCAGTATATAGTCGTATACGCCCGCCGCCGCTACCAGCGCGTCGTGCAGAAACTCCACCTACCGGATCCTCGCTGAGCTTGGGCTGGTGACGGCCGACTCCCCTCTAGCTTGATACAGCCCGGCCCTCATCCTTTGGCCCGATGTCTTCAAATACCAGCCAGCTGAAGCTGCCCCAGGAACTGTCAGCCGTCACCTTCTCGCAACCCGTCCGCAGCCAGCGGCCCAGCGCAGCGCCCGCTGTCTGCTCGCCGAGCACGCTTCGTGGCAGGCTCCGGATGGCGCACCTTGGAGCTGAAGTCGCCGCCGGCAAAGGCGTTGCCGCCCCTTCAGAAGCCACAACCGTCGCACGCATGTTTGCAGCCGTTTGCAGCCAGTGCACCGCCATGCGCTTTCTCGCCAGGTGAGAGCGTCAGCAATCACATGTGCAGCCCCGAGGCCCAACTTCTTTCGACAGATGGGTAGGTCTAGGCTACGTGGCTTGCTGGTCGCAACTAGCAGGACCCAATTGCATGGCTGTCAATCCATCAAGGGCGTGGTGCGCCATGACTGGGCGAACTGGTACCTACTGCGAATACCTAACTCGTGTGAAGCTTTGAAACGGTCGCCCAGCTACAGGCATGGCACCGCTTCTTCGAATAGTTTCAAGCCAGCTACCGGAACCCATGACAATGGCGCACGGTTTCGTTGCAATTGCACGCCATCGTGTGTGGATATGGCCGTCGACCTCAGACAGATCGTTTTCAGTTCAAGTGTCAAATAGGCTACATGTGGTAACTGTGTAGGTAGGTACTCGGGACCTGCAAATCAGGTACATAGTACATAGTACATAGTACAGTAACCCCGGCATGCCTACACAATAAACCAGCCGACCGAGGTACAGTACCTGCTAGCTAGACAGCGCCGCTTGGAACCGCCGCGAGCAGCACGCGCCTGCAAGCGGCGCGTGAGCCCCAATGGAGAGGCGGAGGGGATGCAAAGGCGTGAAGGGCAATGCGCACACGGTGCGCGCAGGACCCCAAAGAGATCTATCTGTAGACGGTCGGGGTAGATGCAGCAGAGCAGGGAGACCGTAGTCAACGGTGGATGCAGAAGACGTCGATGTCGATGACGATCCTATGCGACACCGGAGACCCATGGGAAACCGTGAGGATTATGGTGATGACGTACATGCAAATTCGTCGCAGCACCGCCGGCCGGCAGGTTTCTCGTCGCAGAGCGTGCCAGCTTGCAAGCGCACCGCGACAGTGACAGTGGCCCCTCCTCGCCCTCATTCTTCGCCCTTTGCTTCCCCCTTCCGCTGTCTGTCCCATAACCTGTGTGTGCGAGTCCCCGCTCCGGTAGTGATCGCCCGCCCTCTGTTCTGTTCATTCACCCCTCACCCCTCGCACATCCCTTCGGCGCTACATTTCCCCCTTCCGAGGCGTCTGCCCGCCACCCGCGCAACAGAACCGGGCTGCCCGTCTGCAGATTCTGTCCTGTCCGCCTGGCCTCATTCCCAGCATCTCTACCGCGAGTAGCCAAGTTCTCCGCAGACACTTCACCGGCCCTATTACCCGCGCCGCTCTCAACCCGCTGCTTCGCGGACCTGCGAACCTGCGACCCCACGACAACGCCCCACCGCACGCAGCCTCAGCACAAACACCGCACACCTTCCCGTGTCTCGCGTATCCCGTCCCCCATCATGGCAAAATTCGTGCGCGCTCAGATTTTCGGCACCACGTTTGAGATTACGAGCAGGTGCGGCCACAGCAGCCCCGCGTTGCGCTTCCAAGGTTGCGCTGGACTGACCCCCCCGTGAAGGTACACCGAGCTGCAGCCCGTGGGCATGGGCGCATTCGGCCTTGTCTGGTATGTCTGCACAGAGGCTCGCGACCGATTCCGCGCTGACAAGAGAGCAGTTCGGCAAAGGACCAGCTCACCAGTCAAGCCGTGGCCATCAAGAAGATCATGAAGCCCTTCAGCACCCCGGTCCTGTCCAAGCGCACATACCGAGAGCTGAAGCTCCTGAAGCATCTGAGGCACGAGAACGTGGGTACTCTGGCATTCGGTACGGCGGCTTCTGACAGCAGCAGATCATCAGTCTGAGCGATATCTTCATCTCCCCGCTCGAGGACATGTGCGTACTCCACTGCCAGCCCGGCCACCTCCACTGATTCCACTAGTTACTTCGTCACCGAACTCCTCGGTACCGACCTCCACCGTCTGCTCACCTCGCGACCGCTCGAGAAGCAGTTCATTCAGTACTTCCTCTACCAGATTCTGGTAGGTAGCGACAAATCCGGCATACAAGAAGCTACTGACGTTATCAGCGCGGTCTGAAATACGTCCATTCTGCCGGAGTCGTGCACCGTGACCTGAAGCCTAGCAACATTCTCGTCAACGAAAATTGCGATCTCAAGATTTGCGACTTCGGTTTGGCCCGTATACAGGACCCCCAGATGACGGGTTATGTCTCGACGCGTTACTACCGAGCACCGGAGATTATGCTCACGTGGCAGAAATACGACGTTGAGGTGGACATTTGGAGCGCGGGGTGCATCTTTGCTGAGATGCTGGAGGGCAAGCCGCTGTTCCCGGGAAAGGACCACGTGAACCAGTTTTCTATCATCACAGAGCTTTTGGGAACCCCACCATACGATGTCATCCAGGGCATTTGTAGCGAAAACGTGAGAAAGCTCGGTTTCCAACGGCCTGCCAGTTGCTCATGTTCCACAGACACTACGCTTCGTCCAGTCGCTGCCCAAGCGCGAGCGCCAGCCATTGGCGAATAAATTCAAGAATGCCGATGCAGCGGGTGCGTGTCGTCTTTTGCACCTGGACTGTTTTCTTCTAACGGTTACAGCCATCGACCTGCTCGAGAAGATGCTGGTTTTCGACCCAAAGAAGCGAGTCCGAGCTGAAGAAGCGCTCGCTCACCCATATCTCGCCCCCTACCACGACCCCACCGACGAGCCGGTAGCAGAGGAGAAGTTTGACTGGTCTTTCAACGACGCGGACCTGCCCGTAGACACATGGAAGATCATGATGTGGGTTTTATTCTGTGGCAAACTTGGGACGGATACTGACAGTGGAGCAGGTACTCTGAGATCCTCGATTACCACAACGTGGATGCTGCGGCGCAAAATGAAGAGAACGGCAGCTAAGCAGGTCACACGACAGGCGTATGCTGGAGACGCTAGCTCTGCATTTGAACATTCGGTTATGACGTCTTTGGCGTAGGCTGGACACGTTTTCCTTTGGATTGATCTTTACTCTTGCCACCGAGAGTGGAATAGAGGAGTGTGGGACGGCAGGCAGGCCTGGGGCGGGTTTGGGTCCGGTTGGACGGTATACATGGTGGTGATACGGCGGGCGGGACGAGGTCTACGGCGAGGGCGCCAATGCTGCGGCGGCTACGGATGAGCTGGAATCGCGGAATCTTGTTCCCTGTTGGCTTCAGGTTACTCAATGATACACAAGTACACGACGTGCTTTGCAAGTTGCTACGGGGTCCCTGTCGACGACGTGCTTGAAGGACGTCGCCGGGCCAAGAAGACTTATCGATAACGTTAAGCGGCGGGCGCCCAGCTTTGAAGATCGGCACTCGACCTGCCCATGGCCATGCTCCGACGTCCAGACGCTGCATGGCCCTTTTTCTTTTTCTCACTCGCCCATGACGATAGCCACGACGGGAGGAGAGAGGAAGCAGCATGTCGTTCGCTCCCATGGTGGCCATCGTGGACTTTCACCACGCCCGGTAGGCATGGCGGCTGGGGAACGCGGCCAAGGGGCTTCGCTGATGGTGATGCAGAGGACCCGAGGTCGAGCGATGGCTCGGCGTGGACGAGGACAGCGATCCGGCGCTGGAGAACGAGTGGTCGCTGCTGCCCTTTATGGCGCTTAGCGACGGCGCGCACGCGTATGTCCACACTGATGCACCCTCCAGCTGCATCTGCCCTCCCCTGGCCCTCTGCATGGCAGGGCCTCCGCTAATCTGCCTGCCGCCAGCTCGACCGAAGACTATTCCTACTTCACCCTCCGCCGCGCCGAGTCCTCGTCCCACCCCGCCTCGAGTCTGTTTGGCATCTCGTGCACGCGCCAGCTGGACGCGAGCAAGCTGATCGACCGGCCGGCCCATGTCACGCGCAGCACCGTGCAAAAGGCGGTTGTGGTCGTCAGCGACAGTCCGCAGCACTTTGGCGCCATAAAGGCGCAGTTGGGCGTCGTGACGGCCGCGTGGTTCGCGCAGAGGTACGTCGAGCCCACCGCATGCATACCCCAAGGCACCGTCGGAGAGGGGCGGCTACTAGGTGACGCTGACCCGGCGCAGGGACTTCACGGATATCGAAATTCTGCAACGATTCACCGAGAGCCTTCCCACGCTGCTCAGGAACCAAGAGGGGGAGATGGACCATTATTTCGGTGGGTACCGCTGCAACTGGGAGCATGCCGAAGCGGCTAACCGCCGTAGGAACATCCCTTCGCGAGCTGATCCATGAGTTCAAATGGCAGACACTCGTTCTCTTCAAGTGCGCCTTACTCCAACCAAAGGTAGACGCCCCATGACGATATGCCTATCCGGCTAACACGGCCAGATGCTCTTCTTCGGCTCGCATTGTGAGCGCTTATGCATGATGCAGTTTGCTCTTATTTCTCTGATACCCGACCTTATTCGCCATCTCCAAGATTCTGCCGATCCCAAATTCAACGCATGCGAGACGAAGCTGGTCGTGCCCACGTCTCTCAAAACTTCACAGCGCGCTTCATGTCAGTAGCACTGTCATGAACATGGCACTTCGTTAATCCTATCCAGTGCTCACATACATGGGCCTTCCCCTTCAGCTCTTCGGCAAGGGTTCGCTCTTCGGGCCATACACGCCGCTACAGCAGCTCGACCTACTGGCCGATCAGGACACAAAGTCGTACATTGTCGGCTCTACGAACTCACTCTTACTCCAGCAGAAAGACCGATATAGCGACATCTTGATCAACCTGGACGATCACACTGTGAACATCACCTCGGCCTCACTTCAGCATGCACTTGTTTTGTCGACGCCTGATAGGAGATGGATAGACTTTCTGACGCAGACGGTGAACGATACCTGGGACGAATCGAACCCGAGCCGACCCAAAGACCATGGCTACGCCGGGAGTGAAGAGTTTATCCGAATGCAGTTCGAAGAATATCTCCTGGCAATGCTCAGTGCGGTCAAGTACAAGGCCTACCAGGAAAGGAGTAATGACAAAGAAAGAATCATGTTGGAACACGAGGGCGATCCTGCTAGCGACTTCTCCAACAACTACATCAACGCCTGGATGGAGACGGAGAACTTCCGAATATGGAACAAATTCACCGACTCGCATCTTTTCGACATTGTCGATCCCAAGCACCCGTGCTCCGGCGGACTCAGCATTGAGGACGTCCAACGACGACTAGCACAGTAAGTCCTCCGTTTCCCTCGCACCCATCCCCAAGGCACTTAAACTTGGCAGTCTTCTCTCCAATTCTACTTTCCAAGTTGTCTCGTTAGGAATCTGCGTGCTGATCATCGCGTGGCGCATAGGCAGGTAGCAGAAATGCATCTCGACGAGCGGTTAGAGAAGTCGCGCGAAGCGATTGGCAAGCAACTTGCAGTCGGGCAGAAAAAAGTGTCTTCAGCGTTCGATAGCTTGTGGGCTCAGATGGAGGCAGTGCGGGAGGCGCAACGAAAGAGGCAAGAAGACAATCGAATGGCCAAGGACAGTGAGCCGAGTAGTCCGATCGTGGATAAAAATAGCCCGCAAGGCGGTGCTCGATGTAAGACTACCCCCATCCCATTCCTGGGCAAGCGAAGACACTGATATCCACATCATGCAGGGAAGTCTCAAGCACCAGATCTCTCTCACGCCCAAGCGAATATCCAAGCTGCCGGTACCCGCGCGGGCGCATATCTCTCTTCGTGGGGCGCGTGGGCCAGCGAGAAGAAAAAAGGTTGGGCGTCGTCGAAGAGTGCGTTGGGCTCTCCGCTTGCGTCGCCACTGCCGTCGACTACGGACCCTTCGCCTGGCGATCTCAAGCGCGCGGAAGAGTTCAAGGATGGGAATGCGCTAGAGTATGGGAAGCCGTTGAGTAGTGCTTGGACGGCGCCGCCGGATGTGCAGAAGGGCCAGGTGCAGAGGGAGAGTGTCTTCTTCGATGCGGAGAAGGAGGTGAAGGATGGAGAGAGAAGCAAGGAGTCGTAGGGTTGGGGTGGAGGGGTGTGTGTGTGGTTGGGCGATGTTTGATATGCCTGCGCTGTGTGATCTCATGCATTTTTAAGGCATAATGGATGATGACGTGCACAGTGGTGGCTTTTGGTGTGTGGTTGAGCTTGGGTTGTTTTGCATTTGTTGGTTGTGTTTTTTGAGCGGGCGGAGTAAGAAGCGCATGGTGGAGGTGCGGATCTGGTCTGGGGGTTGTATATCCGACTGACTTTTGGGCGAGGGATATGAGAGTTGCGGTAAAGGTAGGAGATTTTTGAACGGCTTATTGGCACGTTTGGTGCTGGTGCGCAGTTGTTGTGTGTAGGGGAGGAAAATGGGCATCTGAGTCTCTCTCTCTCCCTCTCTCTTCTTTTCCTTCTCTTTGTTCGGTTCACGAGCTATGGTTGTTTGGATTTTTCACGGTTAGCTGAAGTCGAGTGTCGTGCAAAAGGGCAGATGGGGAATTGTGTGTGGATAGGTGGTAGAGGATGCGAGGATACCGCAAGTGGTTAAATGAGGAGGGGCGGTACATTAGTTTTCGAGATGGGAAGTTTCGCACGCTTCAATGAGTACGTAAGTCCGCTATGTCCACTCAATTAGCCACATCTCACGGCAGCGTGGTTAACATTGAGTAAGCATTGTGTAAGTCGCTTCGAGATACTCTTTGTCGAGGGAACAAAGACTCGTCGTCTTTGTACTCAGTTGTTTTTCTCATTGTTCGTGTGTTCATAACAGCGTCTTTGTCCATCGGCCGCATCTTTTAATGGGCGTATTTCCGGAACATTGAATGCATAATTGACCGCATAACAAAAGAGGCTCACTCCTCCACTTACATTCTTACACGCAAGCAACGAACACTGGCTGATATTCGACAGACTGTCATTATGAGCACAGATTTTCCCGTCCAGAACGCCCCATGCTACCCTAGAGACCCCAATGCTATTGAGTCGTTTCCGACGACTAGAGCAATCATTAATGAGCCGTTCGTCCTCCCGCCGAATCTTACGCAACCGTCCGGGCGTCGTGTTACCTTCACTCTTGAGTCGCCACGGTCGAGGGCTTCAGAAACTCCTTTGAATGCGGCACGCCCCGCCCTGCCGAGTTTGACGCAGCCGGAGAGTCGTCGTGCTAGCCAGATGATGGAAATCGATGACGTCCTAACTTTAGAGGGAAATTCGGAGCAAAGTGATGTCGAAGCGGAAGAGATGGAATGGTCTGTCGAAGAGCCCGAAGTTCCCGCACGACTCTACCGCAACGTTGACTCTGGATTCATTCCCGAGCACCACGCCCCACTCGATGCCAACTTAGAAATTGACCGCCACAATGGACCATACTATGCAGAGGCCTGGCACTCGGAAATGGCACGTGCCGAACGTCTAAGTCACCAGATGATCCAAAACGCGCCGCCATGGCAGTGGGACCTTCCCTGGGACGAGCTGCGCAGCATGGGCATCACGCTCGACGAATTCATCATCTACTTCCCCAACCACGTGGCTCGCTGGCCCTACCTCGCGCTCTGGGTGCGGTGCCAAAACTGGGACCGCCTCTTCTACCGCATGGCGCGCCTCATCAATCTCGCGCGCGGGACGCATCTACTCAACGACCGCGACTACCAGCACGTCGAGGTGCTCCCGCTGATGATGAAGATGCAGCGCGCCATCCAAGAACTCGAGCCCACCTACGAGCTTTCCGCACATGATAACGTGCAGATAGACGCTGCGTTCATCAAGCAGAAGATCCATGCGAAGCCTGCGAGGTTTACGCCAGGGAAGGGCATGTGCACGCTTGCTATGGCGGCGGGGTATGTCACGGGCGTGAACGAGTTTGAGCATTACAAGTTCTCGCGGAAGATGAGGGAGTTGTTTCCGCGGGCTGCTCGTGCGCCGAAGCGGCAAACGCAGCGGGTCGATGACGATTTTCCGTTTGCGGAGCTGCCGCCGCGACGGGGTAGTGGGCAGG
Organism: Laburnicola sp. R22_1; assembly: GCA_014281115.1. Lineage (NCBI taxonomy): Eukaryota > Fungi > Ascomycota > Dothideomycetes > Pleosporales > Didymosphaeriaceae > Laburnicola > Laburnicola sp. R22_1. The sequence continues at coordinate 220,507 of JACONQ010000014.1, forward strand.
GGGGTGGTGCGCGAAGGGAGAGCCGTGGAACGGGGTGGGTTCGTGGCGACGTCAACGCGGGATTAGGGGAGGTGTTCAGCGACGACAGGGACGGGGGCGATAGCCTCTTCGCTTCAGCGTCGGGCACACCGACGCCCACGGCTTCAACGAGTGCATACGCCGACGACGAGGGGTACGACACGTATCTCGATGGCTCGGACGACTCCAACGCCAACACCCCTACATCCTCGACACGGCCTACACCTACACGCCCAACCCCGCAGCCGCAACATCACGCCCAAAAGATGGACCGAATCTGCACTCACGAACCCAACTGCCGCAACAAGCGAAGAGGCACTTGTAGATTCCTCCACCCAGGTGATGCAAACTACACGCAGGTGTTAAACGCCCAGGTGCAGAAGCCATTCCGCGGAAACGCAAACCAACAACAACACCACCAGAAGGCCAGGGCTACCGCTAGTCAACAGGCCCCCAACCAACAACCTCCCGGGGGCGGCAGAAACAACGACAACAATGGTGACGGAGACAAGCCCCGAGGTGCGCGAGAATGCCACCACGCGCTCAAGTGTACGCGGGCGAATTGCACGTATGCGCACCCGGGCCCGCGGACGCAGGGAAATGTCGATTTGGATTTGAGGCGCTGGTGTCGGTTTAAGGAGAAGTGTACGAAAGCTAATTGTGTCGAGTGTCATCCTTCGCCGGCGGCGGCGGCGGGAGGGAAGGATGGGGGTAAGGGGGGGAATCGGAACAACAGTGGTGGTGATGGTGCTCACCAGGGTGGCGGGGGGCAGGATAGGAAGAACAAGGGAAATGGGGATGGGAATGGAAACCCTAACGGCAACGGGAATGGGCAGGGTAAGAAGCCTAGGTGGCGACATTGATGGTTTCGCGGGTGTTGGCCCAATGCTTCATGGAACATGAGAAGGAGTACGTCTGAAGAGGAGCTGGTCTTCTTTTCTACTTCTGTCAGTGTTTGAAAATACGCGACTGATCTTGTTTGTTGAACTCATTGGGTAAGTTAGCTTCTTTGATTCGCTTGTTTTATTGTGTATTTTATAGTATTTCTCACACCGTGTACCGAACGTGGGCGAAGTCTTCGACTCCCCATCAGAATCAGGGCTGGGGTGGAGCAAAATGTGATGACAAGGGCAGATGTATTGTATACAACAAGCTATTATACAGAACGGAAGCAAGGAGCGAACAGACAAAACAGCACGTCAACCATATAGGGCCCTAGAGCGCCTCCTCCTCACCGAGCACCCCAACCTGACCGAGCACCTCAACCTGACCGAGCACCTCAACCTGACCGAGCACCTCAACCTGACCGAGCACCTCAACCTGACCGAGCACCTCAACCTGACCGAGCACCTCAACCTGACCGAGCACCTCAACCTGACCGAGCACCTCAACCTGACCGAGCACCTCAACCTGACCGAGCACCTCAACCTGACCGAGCACCTCAACCTGACCGAGCACCTCAACCTGACCAAGCACCTCAACCCGAGACTCCCGAACAGTCCGAAGGCAGAGTGGCTTGTGCGGACAGAAGGTGATGCGTTGCAATTGCCCCCGATCACGCCTCAACTCGTGCGAGCCTCGGACGCGGCACATGTCCCTCGCCCGGTTCTGCTCTGGGGTTTGCCAGATAATGTTCCCCCCTGCGTAACGCAAAGCACCCCGTGCCGCAAAAGATTTCCTATAAAAGCATCTCCACCCCCCACCCCACAGTAAATTAAATCGTATCAATGGTAATCCTCTTCTTCTAAGAATTCTCCTTAATCTGATGGTGAGTGGCGAAAAAATTACAGCGCTCTTACTTATGCTTTTAGTCTTCCCTTTTAAGGCCTCTTAAACCGCACCTGGTTTATATCCCTACAATAAGACGGCTATCTATAAATGCTAGAGTTAAGGGGTCCCAAACAATAGCTCTATAGTGTAAGGAAGTATTGCAGAGCTTTGCAGATACGCGATCCGTAGTATGATGCAATCCGGATTTATCCGCGCAGATGGGGTCCTAAGCATGATTTTCGCGGGCCGATCTAGCGAGCTTACGTGGTGTATCACTAGAAATTATTACCGTATTGTATTTTATTCTATGCTTAACCAGCGAAGGTTCGCGCTATTCCACAAATGTCTAACGACTAAGGGCCTGTTTGGTTTCGATTCCGTTTTCTACTCCGTTTTGTACAGGTAATCGCCGAGTAAGCCGCCGAGGCGTACAGGGGTTTTCGACGGCGGCTTGGCTGACAGGCATAGATCAAACGGAGTACTGTTTGGCACGTCTCCGTTATCCATCGTCGTCCTGGTGTTGGCTCCTAGCTACCTTTGTTAATTTTTAGTGATTGTATTGTAAAAACCATGTTGCAAACTCCATCGCAAGGTTTAATACGCCATAAGGTTCTCCAGCGCCTCGCAGCTGAGGCCCTGTCGTCGTCGTCGTCGTCGCCGTCAGCGCCCTCATCCTCACCGTCACCGTCGCCGTCGTCTGCAGAGTCCCGAGCGTCGTCGCGAGCCGTGACATGGTCGCCGTCACCCACCCCCGATGGAAATAAGGCCAAAAAGCTCATGTGGAGCACCACGATGCTAGAGGCTTTACTAGAGGCCCTCAGCGACCAGGCTGACGCTGGCCATCGCGCGGATAATAAGTTCAAACCTGAGGCGTGGACGTACGCCCGCGATAAGGTGGCTGAAGTTGCCACTGAGCTGGTGACCGTAAAACAGGTCAAGGATAAGTACGACAGCTGTAAGAAGGAGTACAGAATCTGGTCGGAGCTCCTCCGTCAATCAGGCTTCTCGTATGAAGATGGGAGGGTCGTCGCCGACGCGCCCGTACTTGACTCGTACTTTCATGCCCACAAGGAGGCTAGAAAGTATAGAAGGAGACCTCTGGATTTCCCTGAGTTGCATGAGAAGTTGTTCGAAGGCTATTCCGCCACGGGTGAGGACGCCACCACAATTGACGACTTCCTTGAGACACAATCGGAGCCGGCGACGTCAGTTGAGGACGACTTTTCGATGGAGACGTCAGGCAGTGAGGCCTCAGGTGGGCGTCGTAAACGCGCGGGCACCAGGTTACTCAGGAACCAGGAGAAGCGGGCGAAAAATAAGACGACGTCGGAGGAGCGTATGGGCCAAAGAATTGACCATTTGACGTCGGCGATCTCAGAGCTCGTTGCAGTCAACTCTAGGGACTATCAGCAAGACGCTATTGTACAGTTTATAGAGGCTTACCAGTCGCTGGATGATCGACTCAAGTACCCTATCCTCGAGGGTTTTAAGGACGAGTTTGACGCCAAAGTCTTCCTCAGTATGAAATCGCGCAGCGCGCAGAAGGCCTGGATAAAGCACCGCTGCAACGTTATACTTAACTCCACCGCTTTTGACAACAAGGAGACTCTGCGGGACGAGTTACAGGAGAAAATAGAGTCGTTAGAGTGGGTGGGGGATGGAGAGTTGAGCGTCAAAATTGACAAAAAAGCTCAACTTCATGCCAAGACTGACGATAGTGGCGCGTGCGCAGCGCGAGTTTTCACCTTAGGAGGGCCGTCGTCCCTCAGTTCATCTAGAGTACTTTTATAAGATTTTTGTTCCGCCAAGACCAAGATTTGCCCGCAAAATTTATACTTTTAGTGAATCTTACTCCAAATCACTATAAATTACAATGAATCTCAGGACGACCGCTCTACTAAACTGACGCTAGCGTACTTTTTCAATTTCTTAACACCAAACTTTTGCTCATCAACTCGCCCACCTCTCTGCCCACCTACCCAATTACTCAACTATATACGACTCTGCGAGCAGTTATATACTGCTCCCACATGTCCTCTGCTATACGATCCCGCCGCTCCTCTATCCCAGGGTCGCCGGCGTCAAAATCCCCATCGGTTTCGGCGTCGCGCCGCAGGTGCTCTGAGCCCTCACCCTCATACTCCTCCATCTCATCAAGATCCTCGTCAACTTTGTACACCAAATTGATGAGATTATGGAGGGCAGCCAGGGCGTACACAAGCTTGACCTGAGTCTTAATATCGAACTCATGTGGCCTGTCAAAAATCCGCCAGCGCCTTTTGAAAACACCAAAACAACGCTCCACAATATTTCTCAGGCTCGAATGGCGATAATTGAACAACTCTTGCGGCGTCGCCGGGCTCATCCCCACCTCATAAATCTCTCGGAGATGGTACCGTACGCCGCGATACGGCACCATTATATCATTGCTATTGACGTACCCAGCGTCGGCGACAAAGTACTTGCCTGGAGGAGCTGCAAAGCCCTTATCCCGAGCGCTTTTCAGTACCCTGCCGTCATGAGCGCTGCCCTCCCACCCGGGCAATAAGTACATGAAATTCATGTCAAAATCGACGACGGCGAGGACGTTTTGCGTAAGATCTCCATGGCGATTTCGATAACGCCTTTGGGCGGCGACAGGCACATGGATTGCAATCTGGGTGCCGTCCAGAGCTCCGATACAGTCCTCGAAAAATGGGTATCTTTTTGGGTCATCTCTTATCCTCTCCGGCACCTCATGTACGTCCTCTGGGGACTTGACGACGTCCTTGTACAGCGGCAACAGGGCGTCAAGTACCTCATGAAAATTACTATAATCGTCAACCCAGTTCACCCTTACCGCTAGGTTACTTACCGACTTATCGACTCCATCGAATGCCCTACTTTACGCATAGTGTTACGCCATGAAGCCCCGTTGCTGCAAATATACAAAAAGGTAAGGATCTTCTCCTCCATGGAGATCCTGCCGTCGCCGACGAGCTCATAGGATTTCATGTACTCGATAAGTACATGCCACGCCGCCGGCCGGAGTCGTGTCTCCTGAAATAGCTGAGTTGGGTCGCCCAGGCAGTCATCCAGCCACCGCGCACCCCTCCCTTGATCGTTTGAACGGGATCTGACGCCCGTGGGCCTGGCTTTGTTATCCAGCTGGTGGGCTAGGACAGCTACGACGCTGCTAAGGGCACCCACTACGGCCATCATCATAGGTTGGCTCAAACGATTCGACATGGCCGCACGTGACGCCGTCAAAGTACTCCGGTACAGCTACAGGTGCCCTCAGGCATCTGTAGCTACACTGGAGCTCCGTTTGGCCTAAAAAAGTAGAAAGTGGGCTTTTTTCAGGCTAGCAAGGATGTTTTATTGCCAAGCTCCGGTACGCAAAACGGCATCCGGTACGGCTTCAAAACGGCGTTACAAAACCAAACACGGCTCCGTTTACAACTCCGTTTTGCTAAGTAATCAAACCGGAGGCAAAACGGAGCTCCCTACCGGAGGAACCAAACAGGGCCTAAGAGGCTATTTTTGGATGGCGGGCTGGTGTTCGTTGCCGCCAGCTGTTCGCTCGTTGGACCACTACCGCCGACATGGACTGGGCCAGCAGGGTCCTTTTACTAAGCTATATTATCGCGCCGTCAGACAGCGATGGAATAAGATTGGATGATGGTATATTGCGCTCTATTTCTGGTGGCAAATATCAAGCACGTAATTCTACATGAAAGGCTTGCGACTTGATCTAGAGGATGCTCGAAGCTTCGGCGTGCAACTTAGGGAAGTATATATACACCTTAATCCCTGGCCCCCTCTATAAAATAGAGGAATAGAGAAAATAAGATAATAAAAAATAAAGAAATACTAAAGGCTTTAGGACGTGCTAACGAACCATACCCTTCCTGATCCAACCCCAACGCTAATTGTATTCTCCAACACTGCTGAGCATGACGGCCGATATTCTGAGGGCAACCATATGAACATCTTTGAGTTATATGTAATCCAAACTTTATCCGAACTTAAAGCTATGCCTTTGTATTGAGGTTGTTGGACTTCTGCATTATCTAGGGGTACAACTGAATCTGATGGATTTCTAAGACTGATGGTGCCAATCTCAGTGTTAAGGCACGAATCGGTATAATCGAAAGAGATGCGGGAGAGTGTCCGGCCAACATTGAGCGTCTGAAGGCAGGCGCCGCTGCTCGGATCCCAGATCTTGACCGTGTTGTCGTCCGACGCCGACGCGAGCCGTGCGGAGTCGTGGGAGAAGGCTACGGAGTTGACCCAATCGCTATGCCCCTCGAGCGTCGACAGGCACGCGCCGCTGCTTGGATCCCAGATCTTGACCGTGTTGTCGTCCGACGCCGACGCGAGCCGTGCGGAGTCGTGGGAGAAGGCTACGGAGTTGACCCAATCGCTATGCCCCTCGAGCGTCGACAGGCACGCACTCCATTGATCCCCTGTAACGTTACTTGGCTTTATCGTAATCCACTGTGGCTCTTCTTCTTTAAAATGGCCCCTCACTAGGCTGCTGGCTGGACTAAATAGAAGTGCTGACGCGTATGCCTGCAAGGGACTGTTCTCTATTGCCCCCTTATGCGCCATACTAAATCGATGCGCATCTTGAACAAGTTCGTTTAAGATAACTGCATCTTCTCTTCTCTAAATTGTATTAGCATATATAGCATAGAAATAGTAGTGTAGTGTAAAGCATTACCTCTACTAACAGCTTTAGTTTTGCTATGGAGACTATCCCCTCTAATAGGCTCTTGCAGAGGCTAAGAGCCTCAAGCTAGTAAAGGTATTTCTCCTTTAAGAATTTGTAGACGGCGCTACCGTCTCGCAGGTCAACGGAGGAAGTCGCAGCGGAGGCAAGACTCCCATCGCTAAGGTGATCAATCCAGTAGATGCACGAGTAACGCAGAGCCGCTAAGGGATCTGGGTCTGGCGGTTCCACTAGCTCGGCAGGGTACCCTAATTCATGGAGGCTGTACATGTCTTGTTGAAGTGTCGACATGACTTTAAGCGACCTTGAGAAGACTGCGTAGTGGGCGGCCTCGATTCCAGATAGGAAGATCTCGCTAGCGGCCTTTTCTAATAGAAAGTCCTTTGCTGACTAATGCACAAAGTAGACAGTGTCTCCTCAGTTTGTGAGGAAAGAGCCGCACAGGCTTATTATCTCCTGTACTGACGCAAGATCGTCGGCCACATCGTCGAGCGGCTCCACAAGAGCGACAAGCTCTAGAAGTGTAATGGGTCGATATACAATCGCTAGTAACGCCAGGATCTGGCAGGAGAGATTAGCGCTGTCTGAGGCGCAGATCTGCTGCATTATCTGTGCGTAGAGAGTTTTAAGTCTAGGCGGGAATGCGTTCAACTTCGCAAGCGTGTTCCATTGTGGGGTCTCTTCAAGGTTTTGACAGGCTAAAGCCACCTAGAGGAAGGTGTCGTCCGCGTTCAAGGATAGATGGCTTAACACGGCGTCTCGCGTTTTAACGTTATACTTCTTCTGCTGCGCTAGCTGTAGCACCTTATGCTTAATAAAAATGCTAACAGCTGCAGCTACAGACTCTGTATTTAGCTTAAGGCATAGCCTTACCTTCTGTCCTGCCATCTCTAGGCGCTCCTTGATGTTAGACTAGTTGCGGCTAGAGACGATCCACTTGGCACAAGAAGACACGCATGACTTCTAGGCGACGAAATCTAGTAGTTTTGGCAAGTCTGTTACGCACTTGTTAAGCGCGTTAACAATTAAGTGCGTGCTATTTAAGCTTAGGTCTTAGAGAATGCTTGTAAAGATCTTAGATAAGGCAACCTAGGCGTTCGCATTCTCAAAGAGTGCTTTGCTAGCGTGATTGTGTTCTTTCCGAATATGCAAGATAAGTGATAGCTGCTGCTTAACAAGTAAGTATAGTAGACCTTGCAGCACTGCGGTGGCGCTGTTAATTCGCGAGTCTATAGCCTAACAAAAGAAGTAGAACAGGAGGTCTATCTTCGCGACTAACTTCTTTAACTTGTTAATAATGCCGCAAAGCAGCATTGTCTTGCCCTTACTAGGATCGCCCTTAATCTAGAGTAGTTGGCTGTTCTTGTCGTCACGCTATTACTAGAAGTTGGCGTTCTTAAGGATCTAGTGGTAAGAGTCCTCTAACAGCCCTCCCTTAGTGTCTTTAATGCGCTTCTTATCGTTGCAAGGATTAGTAAGATGTAGATCTTAGATACATTTCTCTTACTTGCCAATTTCTTCTTAGAGCCTCCTAAACGCACTCTCTATCCCTTTGCTATAGATAGATAGTATATGGACATCAAAGATACCTAGTAATAAGTACGCTCTGTCTTCTGCACGCTTAGTCTCGCGGTATTCTATCCATAATAGTTAATTATAGACGCTAAACTGGGATAAGGGGGCCCCTTAAAGCGCGGATTCGGGTATAACCATAATCTCATGAATTTGCTATCTAAGCGAACGTTTATTACTAAGTCGCTTGCCTTTCTAGGAAAAGAATTTAACCGAAGCGGAAGCAAGAAGCTCTTAGAGCGTCTAACCCCAAGTAAACCATTTACTATTGCGAAAGTCTAATACCTACAGTGACGGACTACGCTCTTTATCACTATTAAGAGGAGGTCTGGGGACATCTTGTAAATAGACGTAGCATCGACTCGCGTTGCGGTACCACTAAAACATTAAGTTGATGGCGTGCGAGAGTTCAGCCTTAATTTCCTTGTTGATGCAACATGTGTTAATCCAGAAGTAGTCTAGGCTATTGCGCGCAGCTTGCTCTGCACAGAACTAGATCTTCTTATAGCTAGGCTTATCCTTGCTAGTGTTATTTGTTAGGTTATTGAAGGTAACTTCCTCTGTATTAGCACCCCAGGTGTGTGAAAGGATCGCATAGGGAGGGATAAAGTTATTATTAATCTAAGTAAGAACGAAGTCGCTAGTGTTGCTGCGTTGCATAAGACGCATTACTTTGCATAAGAGCTGGATAGGGGCAAGCGGTAGGAATAGATCTTAGTTAGTATTAGACGCGGCAGCCTAGCTAAAGAGATAAGGCAGCGGCTTATTAAGCACTTTAGTCCTAGGCTACTAAGGTTAGCCAGCATGGGAAGAGAGAGGACGCAGAGCTATACCTAAGGATCAAATCTAATGGCGATGCGGCGCGAGAGTGCGCGAGTTCTATTGCCGTGTTAGTGGGTTTGGGCTAGAGTAGGTAAGAACAGGCCATCGCAGGCGGGTTGCAGCTGATTGCACAGCCCACTATGGCGCGGACACTTAGGCTAACTACAGGGCCTATAAGCCACAAGCCGGCCGTTCTAGATGACAAATGTAAATAACGTTGGCGTGATTATGTAGTCTGTAAGAGCCATTTCGCGCTAGCTAGATATAGTTCGCGCTTCGATTAGAAGTACCAATTAGCGTGGCAAGGACGCATGAATGTCCCCGCCACATCGAGGCAAAAGGCTAATTAATATGACTGCGCAACATTGTTAAAAGGTTCCAACGCTTGTATAAGACATCTACCTTCGCATTGTAGTAGCACAAACAAGGTAGTGCGGCTGTAGCAGAGAGACATCTTTATGCGACGAAAGAAAGCACCTTGTCTATTAGGCGCGGAGGCAACTATGCAAATGTAATTTATTAGTAGGGAGGCTGCGCTATGTGCGCAAGTGGCTAAAGTACACATTCCTTAGAAAGACATAGAATATTTTGATGTGTGCGTAGACTTATTCTTGCTTGATATTAAAGTATCTTGTATATTTTGCGGTACGGGGGGTTTTGCGCGACTTAGGGAGGGACGTTACCATGCCGAGGCTCACAACAGTTTAACTCATGGCATAAATGCGAATATTCCGCAATGCGACCGAGGGATTGCGGAGGGTGGCATTTCTACTCGGCCGCCCAGGTGATGTGGTAGCTAAGGAACCAATGTCCCTTCCGTCCCTCGTGCCCTAAGGCTGCCGCAATCATTTCGGCGGCCCTGTCGCTGGTGTTTCGGTACTTGCCCGAGCTTCGGACGATTTGACACGAGCCAAGCCCGAAACTCTCGGCAACCTGGTTATGCGACTTCTCGGCCTTGCGCAGAATCACGCGCGCCTTGTCCGTAATCTGCGTGAGACCGGCCTTGGTAGTTGCGCGTGTTTGCACTGCGGCAGGTTTGTCGATGAGGAGAGCAAGCTTGGAGACGCGCGCGGGTTCGTTGACCGGCGGGGGTTCTTCGACCGGTGGCATTGGCGATTGCGAGCCGTTTTCCGATGTGAGCTTGGGAGACGACTCGGATGTGAGCTTGGGAGACGACTCGGATGTGAGCTTGGGAGACGACTCGGATGTGAGCTTGGGAGACGACTCGGATGTGAGCTTGGGAGACGACTCGGATGTGAGCTTGGGAGACGACTCGGATGTGAGCTTGGGAGACGACTCGGATGTGAGCTTAGGAGACGACTTGGATGTGAGCTTGGGAGACAACTCTGATATAAGCTTAGGAGACAACTTTAATATAAGCTTAGGAGACAACTCTAATATAAGCTTAGGAGACAACTCTAATATAAGCTTAGGAGACAACTTTAATATAAGCTTAGGAGACAACTCTAATATAAGCTTAGGAGACAACTCTAATATAAGCTTAGGAGACGACTCCAATGTGAGCTTGGGAGACGACTCCGATGTGAGCTTGGGAGACGACTCCGATGTGAGCTTGGGAGACGACGGTTGCCATGTTGATGGTGCGAAGAACGAGGGGATGTCAGGCCGCGCGGCTTCTTTGGCGCGCTGTGATGGGCTTGGTTGAATGGCCGATTGCGGAGCCGAGGTGAGCTTGGGAGACGACGGTTGCAATGTTGATGGCGCGAAGAATGAGCGGATGTCACGCCACGCCGACGAAGATGGACCGGTAGGGGCAGAACGCTTCATTTTTGCTGATGCTGTACGTTGTGTTGTCGGGGACATCTTACACCGCGCCATCTTAGACGGCGTCGACGAATATGGACCGGGAGGGACAGAACGCTTCATTTCTGCTGATGCTGTGCCTTGTCTTGTTGGACACACGATTCCCCATCCTTCTTATAACATTGCACCATGGCACTTACTCTATGCTCGCTCTCCAGAATCAAACCCTAATTACCCGTTACCCCTTAAAACCTTACAGCCTTGAAAAATATAGTTACCACTAGCTGGCGCTACTCCTAACGTGACGATATGCTGTATGTACTATCAAAAGTTAATAGGGCAGAAATTTAAATAAACCGTCGCTAGCGTAGCGCCATGCAACCTAAGAAGTTATTGTAAATCACCAAAGAGCCCTAAAGAGTATTAGTTTTATTATCCAATACAAGTATATGCCTAACGCAAGATTGTATTTATGCAGCATAAGTGTTAGTAAGAAAATAAGCTGCATACGAAAGTTTAATCTGTGGAAAATGTTAGCTTGCTTATTACCACAACAGCCATCTGGAAGCCACCGTGCAGCCTCATAGCTTATTCCCAAGAATCTGACTAGCCGTGTCTGCCGAGATTGAATTGAAAATATCGTGAAGGAGATACTGGCAAGAGTCCTGGAGGGATTCAATCGCTTTTCTGTCACAAATGATTTGATTTGGGTGATGACATCTCCTTGACCACACTGCGTCACAAAAACAACGGCTTACTACTTAGATTGTGATTTTTTACCTTATTGTATGCCCTGCGTTTGTATTAATAGTCCTAAGGTAACACATGGTTAAATACCGAATAACACTCTATGTTTTGCAACCCAGTCCAATTGGTCACCGTGCTGTGTTCTTTAGTGGATTTTTCATCAAGTTGATGGTTGAGAGACAAACCTGTTTGAAGTGCGCAGTTTTTTCCCATGGGGAAATCTGCAGAAAATACATCATACTCTGTATATCCTCGTACTGATTCTGGAGTGGCGTGCCGGCGATGAGCATCTTGTAGCGGGCGTTGAGGGCACATGCAGCCCTTGCGATTGACGTTCGGGAATTGCTGGTTTTCTGACCCTCGTCCAGGGCCACGATAGTTGATTCCTTCGCAAAAAGCGGGAATTGGCCGTAGGGAGCTCCAGCCGCATTTGCTGTGCTCATCGCCGAACCCTCAGTTCTCAGCACGTCATATGTTGTCAACGCGAATTCAAATCCAGCAAGGGAAAGAACCGACTATTACCCTTCCATATTCGGGCCTCCTGCTCACATCCTATGGATGTTAGCATTTGCTCTAGCAGGGATAGTATTACCTATCCGGGGGTAACACATACAATTTGACGCCTGGTCAGAGTGTTCTGGTCCTTCCAAGTTGTGTGTTGTTTATTACTTTATTCTCAGTCGGCAGAGCCAACTCTACAAGTTATCGCTGGTAAGAAGTCACAGTACGCTCTAACCGTGTTGGGATTACTCATCCTGCGGTAACGCGGACAGTTTTACAGCTGCGCAGAAAGTCGAGGTGTGCTAGTTCCTCCAAAATTCCCCCCCCAACGATTGCATCTTTGCCTTGTTCTCTCATCCATCGGCGCACCTCCCGGCCCATCAGCACCGTTCTCTCTTACTTACGTTTACCAAAGTGAATATATAAACTCTCCCAGATCCCTTCCATCTCCATTCCCCTTCCCTACAACACCGAACAATCGCACCCAGCTGTCCCTTTTCCAACACCGACCAGCCCTTCACACGAGTTTTCCAAACAATTCAATCACAAACTCCAGATGGTAAGCACTAAATGGCAGTCTTTGCTTGTAGGTACCTAAGGTAAGACTGACTTCGATAACTAGTCTAAACGACCGAGATCCAACGAGGGAGACAGGCCACGGAAGAAACAGAAGCTTAGGACCATCACCAGGGAAGAGAGATAGTGAGATACAGACCTTCGACTTCGCACAACACATAGAGTGTCTGAAGGTGGCCTTCACTCGGAGCGGCGGCGATGCCTGGCTCAACTTGAACGCCCAACGAGGTGGGCACAATGGATTCAAGACGGCCTCCTACTGGTACACTGACAACACCTCCACAAAACGCTTGAATGTATCCGATATTGACTTCACGACATTCTATGACGGAAAGAAGGGCGATCACTGGATGGGAAGAATCAGCGTGAAGCACGAGGGTTTTCCTGGCGTGCTGGACCAAAGAAAGGAAGGAAGACGTTCTCTGCCGATCCAAGGACGCACCAAAGGACAAAGAGAAGAAGTCAAAGAAGACCATCGTCAGCAAATTCCCGACGACGGAACTCGAAAAGGAAGTCTTGATAGCCAAATTCGAAGACACCACGAAGGAAATCCAACCAGACGACTACGATCACGTGGCCATAATCGTTCAAGAACGTCACAAGTTGATGAAGGCGCCAGATGTTGAGCTGCTGAAGGCAATGCGGGAGCATTGTGGCGCGCTTGGAGGGCCTGTCTATGTTCGTCGGGCTGGTGGTGTATTTCCTACCGAGCTCCTGCAGGATTCTTGTCATGTTCGCTGGTAGGTCGGACAGTGCCTCGAGGCCGTACCTATTATCAAATGGACGGAGAAGGACGTCTTTCCAACCATGATCGTTATAGCACTTTAGATTATGGGAGAGCGTCTGCTTGTCCAGCTCATCGTCTATGTAGGCGATGAGATCGCCTTCTGTGCCACCATCGTTGGTCCTCCAAAAAGTCGGCACTGGTTGCACCTGGTAAAGACGCGAGTTCCGAGTCGTGAATGAATACACAGTTGGCTGCTAGGTCAGCTGCACATGTCGGGGAAGGCCGGCCATCCCCAGACGCCCTTCTGTACATACTATCTGATGCGCACGCGCAACCGGACGAGAAGCCACCATGGGGGTAAAACATAATGGATTGCTGCTTTCGGCAGGCCGAACCTCCTCGATACACATCAGTGATACACATCAGTTGCCCACCTGGGCACGCTACGGCAGCATCTCCGAGTATCGCCTCCTACCCTCGCAAGCGACGAAGATACATCTACTCCCATTGGCACATAGCCTGTCTCTTCGTCACTACCATGGCACATCATGGCGCTCCATGTGAAGTGCGACCGACGCCTCCCCCACACACCCCGCCTCTTCGCATGTCACACGCGCTTCGTACTGAGCCCCGCGAATGTAAGAAAGGATGCGGGGCTAGCTGAGATATCCCCTTGGACAGACATATAAAGAGTCCGGTGGAACTCTGCTGGACGGACCACCACGCTCATCAACACCTCCCACACAAGTCACCGAACATCAATCCCCAGACCCAATCTCAACACCAACATCCACCATGACTCCCTGGTGAGTGGCCTCGAAATCCTACCCCAAAACGACTGACGCGCTGACACTATGCCTGGGAGTAACTGCTCCTCTTGCAACTGCTCCGGCGACTGCTCCTCCTGCTCCTGCTCTTCTTTCAGCGTAAGAAATCCTGCGCAAACCTGTCCGACTTCCACATTCTGATCTTCCGCAGAATTAAGCTGGTTCGCACCACGTTTCCCCTCAGACCTGAGCCCGCGCGCTTCGAACGGGCTAAGGCATTGATCGAATAGGATACTGGAGGAATGGGGAACATATATCGGTTCAGTGATGATAAATTTCCAATGCCAATGCCAACTGCTATTGCTACCAGCTACATAGGAATTTCTGCATGTGATGTGACACGGCGACGGTGATATACACCCCAGGTTGACGATCTTTCCTTTTGCAGCTCAATGGATGTTCTGGGCATGATATGTGAATCTAGTTGGAGCCCTGCTTATCCAACTTTACTGATAAGTAGAATAGATAATGCCCACCTCGCATTGGGATCATTACCCTTATATTCTGTCTCTGCACTCATTCGTGAGTTTTACATTGTCCGTTTTTGCATTTTATACCGTTTCTAACTACGCATATATTCGACACTCCCGGCTGCTGAGTGAATTTAGTCTTACTTATACATCTTTACTGATTTCTTATGTTCTACTTCTGGGTTCTGAAGCTACATTATCGCGTTTCGATTCGGAGAAAAGAGGGGACAATTCCTTTGATCAGAGTTCTGGAAGATTAATTATTACTCTCGTTTATTTCCTTAGATTAGCATAAATAGTGTTGACCAACGGATAAGCGGCAAACCGTCATACCTACAGCGTGCATGGCCATTCTAGAGCCCATATATACCCCATTTTTCTGTAGACATCTAAAACGTTAGAAGTGTAGGAAACTTATTTTGGGCATATAAAGTACACTTGCAGGGAATTTAAATCTAAGATATACGAGTCTGCGGATGTTTACATTCGCTCCAATTTTGTCATATATAATATTTCGCGCAGAATGCAACAGGTACGGCTTATACGCTCTGGAGTGATGTATGGATTCAAAAAGTAACGATATGGGACGTTCTTTACCGATTCCTTCTCAAGCTAACCACCCCAGTACGCAGTCCAAGTCAATGACCAAGTAAATTCCAGCTCTGGCAACTCTGCCATTTCTATCCCGTCCATACAGCCGGACCTGGAAGCACATATTTGCTTAGGCCCTTGGTTTGACCCATACCGTCAGGAAGGGCAATCCCAGGATCATATTCACGATACACATCTGGAATTCTGACCGTCGGCCCTGGATTCCCGCCACCGGGCCCTATAATATTGACGTGGGCAAAATTTACATACCATTGACTGTAGCCGATAGTTGGGCCCGGGAGGGGCATAAAATGTTCCATTCGCAAAAGGCAAGTGCCCGGTGGAGTTGTAAGAGGAATAGTAAAGTTCACCTGGAGGAAGGAAAAGATTTTAGTGGATCTGGATAACACCAGCAGAGCAAACGTGGATGACCGAGCCAGTCAGCAAAGGATGAAAACGTACATCTGTCCTCTGATCCACCCATGTTGTCTAGTAGGTATCATTGATTGGTCCCTGGTATGCGATTTTAAACCAGTCTCCGTCTCCAATGTCATTTTGCAAGTCATCAGTGCGATGAAGGTAGACCTGTGCAGGGCCAGGGTGACCGATGGATTTATACGCCGACTGGTTTGCTGTCAGAACACGGCTACCTCTTCTGTCACACGGGGACTCGAAGTAGTATAATTTCTGGGATTTGCAACATACCGCAATATGTGTCGCAATTCTGAATCCAACCTCCGTCCCCGCAATTATTGTCGCAGTCTCTGTCTTTGGAGCCGATAATTCGGCCTCCCGCCCACATCGAAGCGCCACTTCTTTGACTGTACCCTCATTCAGATTGGGTACAATAGGTGGCGTTTTCCCGAATTCTTCGGCTCCGCAACAGTAATCCCCTTCGTAACCTCTCTCTTTGCCGACATCTCGAATGTACTTGAAGTGCCCTGTATCTGTGTTATTCACAAGAAGATAGGAGAAAACATCTTCTATTTATCAGCAGTGTAGGTTTCTGAAGGGGCATTATTACGTACAGTGCGACGTTGCACCCTGAAGGAGGGTATAGACAATTAGTGGGATGAAGTGAGTCCTCATCATTCAGTGTGTCCAATAGTCAGTCTTACTGCCGGTCACCAACTGTTCACTTACTATTAGTAAATAGTATAGTAGTTAGGCATATTAGGGCAGTAACTAACTATATAGTAATATGCTAGTAACTATAGTAAAACTATTAAACTTGCCTAATTAGGTAATATGTATAAATTAACGTGTAAATTAATATATAAGTAAGCCTATAAGGCGCCTAAGTGCCTATTTAGATAGGAGGTGCCTAGGTGCCTATAAAGAGTTAATATATAAGTTAATATATAAATTAATATATAAATTAATATATAAATTAATATATAAATTAATATATAAATTAATATATAAATTAATACGTAAATTAATACGTAAATTAACATGTAAATGCTAGCTATTATAGGAAGGTACTATATACTTACTATAACTACTACTCCTAATAGTATAGTTAGTAGGTATATAATAGCAGTTACTATTAGGTAATAGTAACTAGTATAGCACCCCTAGTTAATAGTACAGTTAGTAGCCACGTGACGGCAGTGTTCACTTAAAAAAGGCCAAAAAACGTTCAGTAACTGACTGTTGGACACACTGTCATCATTGCTGGTTGACGATAACTGTTAAGCTGTTGCTCAAGGGCTGTAGGAATATGATGAACAAGTTGTATATATCTTACGTTCTGGCAATATCCTCTAGTGTTACATTTGAACCTCTTGGATTAATATCCGGGGTGCGACGTTGCAGGTAAACCCAGTGTCGAGATGTCGAATTGCTGAATTTGGAAATTTCACGAGCATCTTATAAATTTAGATGACAAGTCTGCCTAATGCAATCTCGTGCTATACTGTGATTCTGATTCGTGGGCGTATTTAATCTTGGTCTTTTGCGTATGTAAGTTCTGAGTTGGTTGTGTACTATAATAGATGTTAATCTGGGTAATTCCTTCGCGCATGTGTAAATTAACCGCATCCACCAGCATATGTAGCTCCGGTACTTAATAGAGGGACTACACTGAGCCCAAAGAAAGAAATTACCAGTAAGCTATTCGAGGCCAACTACTTAAACCCACGCCTGCAAGATCTTCTAGTTAGGAAACATTTGGCGCAACTAATAAAATAGGTATTGATATTCGATCGAAGGGTACCCTACATCGCGACCAAAGGAAAACTGTAGCGGTTGTAGCTGAAAGGCGAAAGTCGAGGCAACACTTGTTGTATTGAATATGAGTAGTACCTAGGATATATACTAATAGGCAATCTAGGCAGCAGTGAACAAGTGTAGGCAGCAATGAACTAGTACAGGCAACAGTAGATCTGTAGGCAGCAACTCCAAACTTACCCACTACCGTTACAAAAACAAAGGCAAGTGCGAAAGCTTGGCAGATTGGACTCCTTATGCCGCCTCTCTATCTCCCCTGTTCCACCAGGGTTATAGCATCAACTTCCGTATCTTTCATCGTCGTGTTGCTGCCTCGGAACTCATCCCGACTAATGTTACTTTTATCGCACATGCTGCGGAAGATGCCACCTTCCCTATCATAGAGGTTCAACGGCGTATCCAGCTCCGCTATCCGTCCCGCATCCATGACCAGAACCCGATCATAGTGAATAATGGTTTTCAGACGGTGAGCAATGCATAAAACAGTCCTATCCTGCAAGTTTGCAATTGTTTCAGTCACTTGTCGATCCGTTTCAAAGTCTACCGCTGATGTGGCCTCATCGCAAACGATAATTCGCGAGTTTCGGACCAGCGCTCTCGCGAGCGCGACGAGTTGTCGTTGTCCAAGAGAGAAGTTCTGTCCATCGACCGCGACCACAGAGTCGAGCTGGACGGGATAGGCGTGCTTCTGGCCTCCACTGCTAACGAGACCAGCCTGCTGCAATGCGCGCCACAGTTCGTTATCAGAGTGCTGGTTGTACGGGTCCAGGTTGTCCCGGACGCTTCCCTGGAACAGAGTCGGATCCTGCGGGATGATTGTCAATTTCGACCGCAGATCATGGAAACCAATCTTTGCAATGTCGACTCCATCGATGCAAATTCTCCCGTCGTACTCCGCCAGCCGGAAAAGCGCGGTCAGAATACTGGATTTGCCAGCCCCAGTCCGGCCCACAATTCCAATCCGTTCACCAGGACGTATGTGAAGCGTCAAGTCTAGTAAGACTAGCGGCAATTCAGCACGGTAGCGCATTTGGACCTGATGGAATTGAATTTCGCCACGCTCCGGCCAGCTGGGCCGCATCGCCTCTCGAGGCGCAATTTGTTGTTCTTCCTGTTCGATTTGCGTACCGTAGTGGTGAATGCGCTCCGTGGCATTCATGTTGTTTTCTACTTCCGCAAATTGCACCACGATCCACGGAATCATCTGCATGACCGTTACCATGTAGGCCAGTACGAGGCCGGAGACGCTAGGGTGGATTTCGAATTTCGAAGTTACGACCAAGATGCCTACAGCCAGCACGGAAATTGATCCCAAGGCGTCCAGTCGAATAGAGAGCCAATGCAGACTCCCAATCGTGAGGTAGTAGGCGGCGTCCATAGCATCGACCGAGGCATCAAGCCGTTCGCAAAACTTCCCTTCCATTTGGTATGCCCGGATACTAGTCGTTCCGCCGAGGGCCTCACTAAATCGCGAAACCATGACGCTTCGCAAGACGGCTTCTAGGCGCTTAATGTCCCGCGCTGGAGACCTGTATTGGCGGGCTATCAAGAGGAAAAGGACGAGCAGAACAGCTAGTACTGCGCCAAACCAGTGGTAATAGACGACTGTCAACGCATTGATTCCGATCACCATGGCCGCAGCGAGTAGGAACATTTGCATCGAGATGACCAGTCCACTATCCATGACCTCCACGTCCTTCGAAAAGCGATTCATAATTCGTCCGAGAGGCGTCGTATCGAAGAAGGCTATCCGTGCTCCCAAAAGTCGATGAACAGCGTTTTGGTGCATTTGCTTGCTAGCTTTCATTCCGCATTTCGCTATGGCGATGGCGATGGCGAATACTAGTGGAACCTGTACGATAGTCATGGCGGCATATACGCCCATGGTGAGGCTAGTGGAGATGTGCCACTCGTCTCGCATCCAATACGATAGCCAAATACTAGATGCCAGCATGGCGCACTGTAAAGCGATGATCAGGCCAAGGATTGTAAAGATGAAAAGAAGTGATCCGCTAGCACGCAAGTACGAGATCCAGACGTCCCAGCTGATACGCTTGACCGAGCGTTCCTCGTCCTGCATCAATGCTACCGTCTGCGATTCTTCACCTTCGGCCGACTTGATCTCGGATTGTGGCGTTTTCTCCTGGTCAACTGTCCGTTCCTGCATCGAGGTGGAGTCCATCAACTCTTGGAAATCGGTATCATTCTCGATGAGTTCTGGATACGTCGCAATCTTATGGATCGTTCCATCTCGCATCCAGATAACCCGATCGACTTGGGACAGCACGTGAAGCTGATGAGTAGCAAGCAAACGGGTCTTAGATCGAAGAAGGCCACAGATAGCATGGTTCATGATGTGCCCTCCTACGTGCGCGTCGACCGCAGAGAGCGGATCGTCCAGAATTACTATCTCAGCATCCGAGTATATAGCTCTAGCGATACTAAGGCGTTGTTTCTGGCCTCCCGACAGGGTAATGCCCTTTTCGCCGATTTCGGTCAGGTCGCCAAAAGGCAGCGCTTCAAAGTCCGTACGAAGGGCACAAGCTTCAATAACACGCTCGTATAGCATTGGGTCAAAGTCCCTGCCGAAGGTAATGTTCTCCCGGATCGTTGCATTCTGCATCCAGGCCACTTGTTGACAATACGCGGCGCGGTTGTCACCCACGAAGACGTTGCCGTTGGCAAGGCGCATCTCACCAGCAAGAGCCGCAAGAAGCGAGCTTTTCCCGGATCCCACGGATCCTATTACGGCGACGAGTTCGCCTCGCCTCAACGTCAGAGAGATGTGCTCCAAACAAAATGGGCCGCGGTCGTCCGAGGCACTGCGCCGCCCCTGAGACAAGCTACCGCCTTGGCTGCTGCTGACATCCTCTTGGTCTTCGAAAATCTCCGTGCATTCTTCCTGGACTACTTGCTTGTCTGGAGCTTGTGAAGACCCTTCCGAAGATGACTCGGGCCGAGCGCTGGTCCGCTCCCAGGTGAAACTGGCGTCTTGAACTTTGATGCTATATGCAGCGTCGGGAACATGTATTGCGCTGTTTTCGACTTCCTCTGCGTCTAAGAACTCTTGTATCCGCACGAGAGACTGGCTTGCTGTGGCAAAGAAACCGATAAGGGGTGTAGCCGTGTTGAGGGGAATGCGCAGTGCATTGAAAAGCGCCAGCGATGAAAATATGGCCGCCGGTTTTGGAGTAGGATGGCTTGCCGAGTACGTGGCGAAGGTGAGCATCGATGCAATTATGGGAGTGACGTACGAGCCCGCTGTGAAGGAATTGATAGTGGAAAGAATGCTCCTCGTGCCCTTCATTTCGAGGTTCCGGATGCTGCTGACTCGTCCGAGGAAGCTCGTCTCCCAAGCAGAGAACTTAATAAAGCGCACTGCCGTGAACATTTCTCGTAATAGGCTCAGGCGTTGGTCAGTGATGGTGTTGACTGCTTTTCTACGGGCGACCAACGATTTCGTGGCGAAGCCGAGCAGGGGCATTGTTGCACAGAGGAAAGCAAAGCCAACCACAGCACTATACTGAACATTGATGCAGAGCAGCGCGAGGGCCAAGAGGATCTGAACCGGTGTGGTCCATACTAGGTGGAAGCCACCCATTACCTGTTCTAGTCGTGCAGTGTCTGTCGACATGAGGTTCACAATCTTGCCATTTGACCATCCAGTATGATCTTCCGCCGCCATGGCTGCGGCGGTGGATTCCAACTGTTTCTTGTAGTGTTGCTTCTCCTCTTCGCTTCCCGGGGCTACATCTACCGGAAGCTCGGCAGCAGACGCTCCAGAGTTCCCCCCAGCTTTGGCGCGACCAGAGAGACGAATGGCCTTGTCGAAGATCACACTGGTGAGAACTGAGCGGGCTTGCGCGCCTACCATCATGGTTCGGTACTTGGCATGGTTGAGACTGAATGACTGGCACAGCAGCATAATACTCAGTCCCAAAACCAAGCCAATGCCCTCCTCTAGGGGGGGTTTCTTTCCATCATCGTGGCGAGCCTCCCATGCCTCAGCGACGTATTCGATGAGAAATCGGATGGCAAAAGGACACAGAATCGCCAAACAGGCCGCAAAAAGTTGTAAAACGCCAGCAGTATCAAATTCGCGGGCAAAGGTGTCGTGGAGGGCCATGGCGATCACTGGATAACGACTCGGCTGACGACGTCGCGCCTCAATCGCGGTGAGGAGTCTGGCTTTCATGGCAGCCACTCGTCTGGGAGATTCCGATTCCAGCTCCCATATGTCGTTTACTTGGAGCGGGCGACGCATCCCTATGCGCAGCAAAGAGGTGATCCATTGGAAAGTTAGAGTGCTGAAGAAGCCGGCTCGGTGCTCTGGAGAAGGCAATGCTTGCGCAGGAGGACTTGATGGAGGCTCGCTCCTCTGATAGGATGGGTTCAGCTCTTGGTCCCGAATCCATTGATTCGACGCCATCTCAGGGTCTCCCATAGCGTGTAACAATGAGTGAAGAGATCGAGTGTTGATCCGTAGCTCTGGGTCATGGCATGAAATAGGTACGATCGCCACGATCGAGGGTCGAAGAGGCGCCCGGTAACGACACTGTTGTGCTCCGTCTCAACAATTCGGTCCCGACTCCAATCCGTCGGATCTGATGCTGCAATAATCTAATGCGACTATGCTTGATACTACTTGGCCGAGAGCGGGGGTCAGATAGGCAAGGCTGATGTCGGACATGTGAGAGGCATCGGCCCCCGGTAACGACACTGTCGTGCTCCGTCTCAACAATTGGGTCCCGACTCCGATCTGTCAGATTTAATGCTGCAATAATCTAATGCGACTATGCTTGATACTACTTGGCCGAGAGCGGGGGTCAGATAGGCAAGGCTGATGTCGGACATGTGAGAGGCATCGGCCCCCGGTAACGACACTGTCGTGCTCCGTCTCAACAATTGGGTCCCGACTCCGATCTGTCAGATTTAATGCTGCAATAATCTAATGCGACTATGCTTGATACTACTTGGCCGAGAGCGGGGGTCAGATAGGCAAGGCTGATGTCGGACATGTGAGAGGTATCGGCCCCCGGTCACGTCGGAACTGCGCGCAATGCCGATAGCCTGAGCCTCGTAGGATTGTCAACTATCCGACTCCAGCTACCGGGGTCCTAGCACTGGAGTGCAGTTATTTCGAACCACGTCGTCCAGCACGGCCGCCATTGGAAAGGGATCACTTCTTCGCTCAACCAGCGTGAATGCCAGTATGGAGCCTTCAAGCGCTAATGGGACCATCTATCTGGTGACTGGTGCAAATAGAGGTGAATATCATAACAGTTGTAATTCTCAAAGATCTAAAGGCTAACTTTTGCACACAAAGGACTGGGTAGAGGCCTGGTGGAGCAGCTCCTCCGCCGCGAGTCAACTACTGTTGTGGCATGCGTCAGATCTGTAGCGACGTCGCAGGCGTCCTTTCAAGGTCTTGAGCTAGGTACAAACTCACGACTCGTGGTCGTCCAGTTGGACTGTGCGAGTGCATCGGACCCTCAGCGAGCTGTTCAGAAGCTGCAATCCGTTCACAGCATCACACATATCGACGTCGTCATTGCCAATGCCGGAATAGCCAACGATCACCATCCGGCATCAAGCACTCAACTAGACCAACTCGAAGGGCACATGATGATCAACGCGTATTCGATCCTCCTCTTGTTCCAAGCCACGAAGCCTTTGCTTCAAAAATCCATCCGCCCACCCAAATTTGTGTATATCGGCGCGCGCCTCGGCACCATCTCAGACATGGACCGATTGGGAAGGGCGCCATTGGCCGCATACTCACTTTCGAAGCTCGCCGGTAATTGGCTGGTCCGCAAATTGCACTTCGAAAACGAATGGCTCACCGCCTTCATCGTGGATCCTGGGTAGGTTTTGGCTGCATCATGGCTGTGAATGTCCATCTGCTGATTTCCTAGATATGTGCAAACCGATATGGGCAACCATGGTGCCCAAATGCTCGGACGTCAACAGGCCGAGACACCGATCGAGGATAGTGTGCGTGGAATTCTATCTCGGGTGAGTCTTTGAATGCGTGTGTCGGCCATATGATTACCGCTAATACTTCATCTTTGCAGGTTGATGACGCGACAAAAGGCTCAGGATCGGGTCAGTTTTTACTGTGGAAGGATGGCTCGCCTGTCGCGTGGTAAATATCAATTATAGATTTTCTAGTCATACAGGTGAATTGATCAGTAAATACTCAATCTTTGGCGATTGAATCCCCGAAGCCTCCCCATACGTACGTGTTATCGCGCGGTGGTATTTGATTGCGTTGTACTGCCTTTTCGAATCTCTTACGTGTGTGTGTGTGCGCGATCGCAAGGTCGTTCTCGACTGCCGATGAATCTTGATACTGTTGATGACTGTTGACCGATATCCATTCCATTCATAGTTTATGTACGACATATTATCCTCATAGTGCCGTCGAGTGACGCGATCTTTGATGTTGGACAAAGGGTTTTGGACTTATTCAAACTCGGTATTGACAAAACCTCTTATGACGTTTATCATGTAGAATCTTGCCGCACAGTGCCCCAAGTGAAAGTAATGAAGAATTACTACTCAGGTCTGGACAGAAGCGATTACTATGTACATGCAAGGCCCCATATCACCACCTCATGGATCGCCATAGCCACGCGGGCCACATTTCCAGTGTTGAGATCTGAGATGCTGATTCTGCCCGAGGATGGAATGTGGATATGATGCTTGCTCTTCATGCGCTGGCATTGCGCCGGTGTCAAGCCCGTGAAGCCAAACATGCCGATCTGATCAGTCAGATGTTTCCACGTCCCGGGCGTCTCCAGTCTTTCCAGCTCCTGTCGCAGTTTCCACCGCATCTCCGTGATGCGGCTGGACATGGTGACCAGATTTCGTTCCCATTCGGCATATAATTCGGAATCGTTGAGCACAATCGAGGCGACACGGGCTCCATATGAAGGAGACGTCGACATTTCAGATCGTATGAGGATCGCGAGCTGGGATGCCACACGCTCGACCACACCTGGGGCATCGGAGTGCGCAGCCGCAACGTAGTGAAAGCACCCAACACGCTGACCGTAAAGTCCCATAGTCTTAGAGAACGACTGCGCGATCACCATCTCCACGCCCGCCTCTATGAACAGGCGTATAGCTAAATTATCTTTAGTCAATGAGCCTGAAGCAAAGCCCTGGTATGCGCAATCTAGAAATGGAAAAAGCCTTTGCTCTTGCACAAGGCTCACTATCAGCCGCCACTGTTCTTCGTCGAGATCCAGGCCGGTAGGGTTGTGAGCGCAGACTTGGAGCAGGACAATGCTCCCCGGGGGTGCACTCCGAAGAACAGACTCCATGGCACTGAAAGTGAGAGACTTGTTGACTCCATCGTAATATGGATAGTCCTTAACAGTCAGTCCTACGTGCTCGAAGCACTGCCTATGCAAGTGCCATGTGGGTGCAGGCACAAAGGCCCAAGGCGTCGGACTAGGCAGAAATCTGGCCAGGAGCAGAGCACCAATGTGAATAGCTCCCGTGCCAGAAAGTGTCTGAACAGAACACACCTGCAACGTCTTCTTAGCAGCTGGCATCTGGTAGCTAGCCAAGCTCCTTCTGGTGACTTACTCTTCCCTCTGCTAGGGCTGGGGAGTCTTTGCCAAGCAAAACTTGACTCGCCGCGTGAGTGAATTCGGTGATTCCTAGGATAGGAGCGTATTCATGCTTGAAATAGCTTGAATCCTCAAAATATCTCTTCTCGGCCTATTGTTTCCAGTATTTTTAGTGTGGACCTCTCTCGAACACGCCGACTACACTCACCTCAATAACTGCAGGTAGCCTCCACGGTCGCCCTTTGTCGTCTCGGTAGGCTCCCACCACAAGAGCCACTTTCTGCGTGCTTTCATCCGCCAGAAAGTCATGCTTCAGACCCATCAAGAAATCTGCAGGGGCTTTTGGGATCGTGGCCAGTCCATAAAGACTGTCTTGGGATTCAATGGACCCCATTGCAAACGATTTCTTTCCTGAGCTTGCGATTTTCTGCACAGCCGTCTTTACAAATTTGTGGGATGGCTGCCGCAAGATACTCTTTCTGGCTCACAAATGTGTGAAAGTATCGTCGGGCATCGTGTTTCTCGTGTTTCGGTCGATTTTTGCTGGCTCGGTCATTGGTCATTTAGGCCGAAGCCCCACACGGTCCATGTCCTTTGTCGTATTCAATATTCCGTTTCGCTGCGCTAGAGGACTACCGAGCAACGCCAAGGCTACAGAACATGTGACGGTTCATTATTCTTCTATTCTTAGGAGTGGAAGGTTAGCCTTTTGCTCCGACAGAACACTACAGTGTACCTACTGTTTCTGCTATGATTTCAGCACAATTACAGAATTCTGCCATTATTACAGAATTCTGCAATTATTGCAGGCTATTTAAGATTATTTCAGAATTCTTCTAGATTTCTATAATAATTTACTAGTAACACTATTTCAGCTGCGAAATTACTACTAGTATCATGAAGAATATGTGACGGTTCATTATTCTTCTATTCTTAGGAGTGGAAGGTTAGCCTTTTGCTCCGACAGAATACTTCGCGCACGTTCCGTACACGGTATAACCCTGTGAGAGAAAGCTGTAGGTGTGCTAAAAAAACGCTGTGAATCAAGGTAAAGCGCTGCGAAATTACAGTGCCCCTATTTTCAAATCCCCGGCTTGCGCCCTACGGTTGGCCGAGCTCGCCAAAAAGTTCTGCTGGTCCAACAGGTCATTATCCGATGAGGAGACGAGTCAAAGTGTACTACGGGACAACAACGCAAACTCATGGTAGCTGCAAGCTGCCCAGAAATATGCAGAACTTGGCCAAGAGTGACGAGAGGTGACATTGCTATAGAAAATGGAGATAATCTACGAAACAACCTCCCAGAGAACGCCACCACTTTCAGCGGCCGGCGCCTGCTGCTGGGATTACTTTGCATCCGCATCATTGAAGTGCTTCAATTCAATCATTTCAAGCCCGGCATCCAATCGCTTCAAGCACTCCTTGATACCTGGATACGTCCAGCAGTACCACGTGTACTTTTCCTCCAAGGCTTTCTTTTTCCAAGTCTGGAACTCCCGGGTCCAGGTTTGAATCTGCGTGGCACGCTGTCTCCTAACCCTGTCCATCATTTGTAGGATCTCTGGCACAGAATAAGCGTCGTAATCTGGATCATTGAACAATTCAAACGCCGCAGCATCTTCGATTGCCTGTGTGCCACCCTGGCCCAGATGCGGGGTCATGGCATGGGCAGCATCGCCTATCAGCATCGTGCATCCTCGCGTGTAAGAGTGCAGCGGATCCTGGTCCCGCAGTCGCCAGCAACGTGGTTTCTCCGCACGACTGTACGTGATTTAGCTTGTGGGATTTTCATGCTCTGCCATGTTTGATATCACTTACTCTGCTAGGTCCAACAATACGGGGTTGAAGTCGTGAAACAGCCGTCGGATTTCACCTTCCTCAGCTTCGGCAGCCCATGATTCTTCCGTCTCTCTGGCTATCAATTTGTCGGGAACGACGAAAGCACAGCTGAGAAGCTTGCCAGAGCGACACGGATAAGTCACACACGTGCGCTGTGTCCCATCCATGGACATGTATAAGTTCATGTTGGGCGCCAAAGGATCATCTGTGCGGCCATTCTTCAAATGGATGTCGCTCACGACGTCGCCAGGTACGGTAAAGCGGAAGGCCGATGAACCAGAGGGCCGGGCATGTTCAGATTCCTCCTGCTGGAGAACAAGATGCCTGACTGAGGACCGAATGCCGTCGGCAGCTGTTCATTTGTACGTCAGCTGCAGCACTCAGCGCGATACCAGCAAATGGCGACACCTACCTATGACAAGGTCGCTCTCGATCTTTCGGCCATCATCCAAGTATACCGTCCCGGTCTCGACGTCAACATTGCCCACATTGGATTCCCAAAGAACCTTTACAGGACCACCAGGAAATTCATCCGAAGTCGCGAGCCGAAGGAACTCATCCCAAACGTCTCGACGGTAAGAGAATGTGAATTCGCCGCTCAACTTCGCTGTATACTTCTTGGTGATGTTTTCGCTGATCCTGTCGAGGTTTTTGTTCCAGACAAGAACCTTTTCCGCCGCCATAGTCCCGCCGCGCTTGCGATCAAAGCCCAGGGACTCGATAATATTGATGGCTGTCGGACCAAGCGTGATTGCAGCACTAAACTCATGATTCCCAGCGTAGCGCTCGACGATGGTGACATTGTGTTTCTCACGGAGGACTCGTGCAGCCAGCAAGCCGGAAATGCCGCCGCCAACGATTGTAACGTTCAGTTTGCGAGCCATGATGTTGGAGAGTTACCGATCGAAGACGAGCTGGCTTCGCAATCAAAGTATTGATCACTCCCCAACTCCGAAGCTCGTTCTCGGGCTATATAGAAGTTGAAAACCGGTAGGAAGCTCACGGATGCGATACGCAAGCACCGCGAAGCGTAAACAAAAAAAATCAATCGTTCTCGGGCTATTGAGACTACGTGTTGATATGATTCCTAGGTCGGGCAAAACAGACGAGTGCCGAGCGCCACACGAACCATCGGTGATGGGGGAGCAATACATGGCCGTCGGAGCGAGCCCGACCGAGCCATGGAGACCTCCGTTTCTTGTGAAAGGTGTTGGTCGCGCCGACATGGATTCGGGGACACACTCTGAACCTCCACGTTTTAATAGCCAATAGCGGCTCGCATTACAGTGCCATCGTTCACTGCCAGGGCCTCAAGTCTTCTTCTATCGTCAAGTCTTTCTTCGCAGGTTACGGATACCGTGCCTATCGATATGTCGGCTCCTGTCAATGTGTTTCTGTTCGGAGACCAATCATATGACTTTGTGCCCAGTCTACGGGAGTTGCTGAAGACGAACAACAATCCAATACTGTCGGCGTTCCTTGACCAGGCCCATTACGTTCTCAGAGCTCAGGCAATAAAATCTTTACCACCTAGCATCCACAAGCCATGCCGAACAGCAAGCCTAGCGCAACTCTTGCGCAAGTATGTGGATGGTGTTCTGCCGGCTAGTTTTACGACACCACTTTTCTGCCTTGCCCAGCTCGGGTGCTTCATGAGGTGTGTTTCAATACAGGTATTCTTCTTCTTATGCTGATGAATTATCCCGCAGAGATTATTCTGGAGGTTCTTATCCTACGGCTGGTTGTAACTTCAATCTCGGGATATGTGGAGGTGCACTTGCCGCTAGCGCTATCAGTTGCAGCAGATCTTTGTCCGAGCTGCTTCCCGTGGCTGTACAGACAGTTCTTATTGCGTTTCGCCTAGGCATATGTATCACTGAGAGGCGTGATCAACTGGAAGCTGCGGTGTCAGAAAGGTCACGCCCGTGGTCAGTCGCGATACCTTTGAATCCACAGGATGCAACGACCGCAATCGAGATATTATCTACCTCACTTGCACTCCCGCCTCCGAGGCGACCTTGGATCACGACAACAAGCAAGTCGAACACAACCGTTAGTGGCGCGCCCTGGGTGTTGGAAAAGCTGCTGCAGTTGCCTCAAGTTGCTGGCCTCCGCACGAAATCGATCCCTGTCTACATCCCGGTACACAACCCTGCTCTGTTCACCTTAGAGGATGTCGACCAAATTCTGTCGCCGCTCAGAGGATCTGCATGTATGGCTACACCATTCATAATCCCTTTCATCTCCAGTGCTTCTGGGAAATTGACTGCCGCCGAGAACTACGGTGCTCTCATTGAGGTTGTCCTGAAGCAGATCCTGCTTGAGCCCATCGCTTGGGACGCTGTCGAGGAGTCGGTGCCGAAGCTCATTAAAGCGCGTGGAGACGACAGCAGCGTGCGCATTGTGCCTCTCAACACCAATGCGGCTCATGCACTGCGGTCTGCGCTCGACTCGTATTTTGATTCGGTCCAGATAGAGAAGCCCGGTGCTTCTGGAAAGAGTGAAAACTCTCACAGGCCCGATGACCAAAAGAAGAAGATTGCGATTGTATCCATGTCTGGTCGCTTTCCCGAGTCTCCCAGTACAGAATCGTTTTGGGACCTTCTCTACAAAGGGCTCGACGTGTGCAAGAAAGTTCCAATGCGACGATGGAATGTCGACACACATGTCGACCCGTCTGGAAAGACTCGTAACAAAGGAGCAACACCATGGGGCTGCTGGTTGGATTTCTATGATCAGTTTGATCCGAAGTTCTTCAGCATTTCGCCTAAAGAGGCACCTCAGATGGATCCGGCTCAGCGTATGGCACTCATGTCTACATGGGAAGCCATGGAACGAGGTGGAATCGTACCGGATACCACGCCGTCAACGCAGCGGAATCGTGTTGGTGTATTCCACGGTGTCACTAGCAACGACTGGATGGAAGTCAACACAGCCCAGAATGTCGACACCTACTTTATCACTGGCGGCAACAGAGGTTTCATCCCCGGTCGTATCAACTTCTGTTTCGAGTTCTCTGGACCTAGTTATGCCAACGATACTGCCTGTTCGTCTAGTCTAGCTGCGATCCATCTTGCATGTAACTCGTTATGGCGAGGCGATTGCGATACAGCTGTTGCGGGAGGCACAAATATGATTTTTATGCCCGATGGTCATACCGGCCTCGATAAGGGATTTTTCCTTTCTCGGACCGGAAATTGTAAGACGTTTGATGACCAGGCAGATGGTTATTGTCGCGCTGAAGGTGTTGGCACTCTATTTCTCAAGAGACTCGAGGACGCGATCGCTGATGGCGATCCAATACTGGGCACTATACTGGCGACACAGACGAATCATTCTTCAATGTCCGAATCTATCACGCGCCCGCTCGCCCAGGCACAAATTGACAACATGCGTGCCGTCCTAGACATGGCATTAGTTGACGCCAACTCGGTCTCTTACGTGGAAATGCACGGTACAGGCACCCAGGTGGGGGACGCAGAAGAGATGAAGTCAGTCCTTACCTGCTTCGCTCCGGATGAGAAGACCCGCAAGAACGATCCGTTATTCATCGGCTCAGCAAAAGCAAATGTGGGCCACGGAGAAGGCGTCAGCGGCGTGACCAGTGTGATCAAGGTACTGCTCATGATGCAGCACAACACCATTCCTCCACATTGCGGTATCAAACCTGGCAGTAAGATCAATCGCAATTTCCCCGACCTGAAAGCGAGGAATGTCAACATTGCCTTTGAGCCCACATCGTGGGTGAGGAAAGACAGCACAAAGCCAAGAAGGGCTATAATCAACAACTTCAGTGCTGCCGGAGGCAACTCGGCTCTGTTACTAGAAGATACCCCTATTATCTCGCCTGTCTCTGAAGGAGTCGACCCCCGCAAGAGTCACATCGTTACTGTTTCCGCACACACCGGAAAGTCTATGGTGGGCAACCTCGAGAACCTCCTTAGCCACTTGGAGAAGGAAGAATGCTCACTGCCGCAACTCTCGTACACCACGACTGCTCGACGCTGGCATCATGCTCACAGGGTTGCGCTGACCGGGACCTCGATCTCCGAAATCCGGTCATCAATCCGCAGGGCATTGGAGAATGGCAATGGGGTGAATCGACCAAAGGGGAAATCGAATGTCGTCTTCGCTTTCACGGGCCAAGGTTCGCAGTTCCTTGGGATGGGCAAGGAGCTCTATCATTCAGTTCCGAGCTTCAAGGACGACCTTGAGCGTCTTGATCGACTGGCTCAAAAGCACGGCTTCCAGAGTTTCACGCACATTTATACCGCTGAGAATCCTGCGCAAAAGATCGAGAACATGTCGCCAGTCCAAGCGCAACTCGCAATCACCAGCCTGCAGATTGCATTGGGCAAGTTGCTGATTTCTTGGGGTGCTCAGCCAAGTGCAGTATTTGGACACAGTCTCGGCGAATATGCCGCATTACATTTCGCTGGCGTGCTGTCTGCCTCCGACACCATCTATCTAGTGGGAATGAGGGCCCAGCTCCTAGAGAAGACTTGTCAGCCGTCCACCCATGCTATGCTTGCGGTAAGGTCTGGCACGGCCGCACTCGAGCAGATACTCCGTGATCACGGTGGCGAAGTCGCCTGTGTCAACGGTTCAAGTGACACAGTCATGAGTGGAAAGCACGAGGATATGCTCGCTGCGCAGAAGACTCTTTCGGAAGCTGGCACCAAGTCTACCTTATTGCCACTACCGTACGCTTTCCATTCAGCGCAAGTCGAGCCATTCTTGGAGGACTTCAAGAGTGCCAGCCGTGGCGTGTCTTTCCAGTCCCCATCCATCCCCCTCCTCTCGCTCTTGACCGGAGAAGTGATGCAAGCCGAAGATTGTATCACACCCGATTACCTGGCGGAGCACTGCAGAAAAACCGTCAACTTGGTTGCAGCCTTGGAGAGCGCCCGGCAGCAATCTCTGATCCGTGATAACACTATCGTGATCGAGATCGGCCCCAAGCCAATTCTATGCGCCATGGTCAAGGCCACTCTAGGCCACTCATTGGTATTCCCAACGTTAGATGCCAAGGGCAATGCGTGGTCCAATCTCCAAGCCGTGCTATCCTCGCTCTATACCGCCGGTGTGAATGTCAATTGGGTCGCTTATCAAGCACCCTTCAAGTCGGCACACAAGGTCATATCTCTGCCAAGTTACGCATGGGATCTGAAAAGTTACGATATCCCATACGAAGGCGAGTGGATTCTGCATCGACACAAAATCCACTGCGATTGTGCGGACGGTGACAACCAGTGGGAAACGGCCAAATACGTGCCGGGACAACATACTTTCGCCAAGAATATCGTCATTCCGGACGAAGCATCAGTCGCGGTCAATGGCAAGGTGAAGAAAGGTTCGAAGCTCAATCCGGATGTCGAAGCGTACCCATCGATTGGATTGACTACGGCTGTGCACAAACTACTTTCAGAAAAGACGGAGCCATTGGGTGCCACCCTGGTAGTTGAGACCGATCTTTCACGCAAGGACATAAACGGCATTGCCCGTGGCCATGTGGTCGATTCAATCCCGCTCGTAACTCCGTCCGTGTACGCCGATATTGCAATGCAGGTCGGGAAGTATGCAATGGACCGGATTCGCGCGGGACATCCTGGGGCCATTGATGGAATCGTAGAGATCTCTAATATGGTCGTCGATAAGGCTTTGGTTCCTCATGGCCTTGAGCCACAATTGTTGCGCACGACTTTGAGTCTTACATGGCCCCCCAAGGCAGCAGCAACCACCAGAAGCGGTCAAGTCAAGTTCGAAACATACTACAGTGATGGGAAGCTCGATACAGTACATGGGTCATGTACGGTCCGATTCAGTACCGAGTCGCAACTAAAATCTCTGCGCAAGAAGGTTCCCGAATACCGAGCAGCTATACAGCGACTCAAAGCAAGGAGCAGCGACTTGACCAAGTATAGTGGGAAGCGAGGCTATAAGCTCATGAGCAGTTTGGCCGGGTTTCATCCAGACTACAAGCTGCTGGACTCCGTCATCTTGGACGAGGACGCAAACGAAGCTACATGCATCGTGCGCTGTGACGGGTGCAAAGATCAAGGTAACTATGTGGCTCATCCGGCACACCTAGATGCCTTGATGCAATTAAGCAGTTTCAGCATGAACGCTAACGATGATACTAATCTGGACGAGCACGTCTTCACAAATCACGGCTGGGGTTCACTGCAGATTTACAAAAAGCTTCAAAAGGGTGTTTCGTATGAGATATACACCAAGTTGAAGCAGGCTGGAGATTATGCTCATGGCGACATTATTGTTTTGGACGGAGACGAGGTGGTCGCTTTCTTCGGTAATCTTTCAGTAAGTCTCTTCTATCGCCGCCACGCGCGCTCGCTTTCTTCAACGCGCAGGACTGACAAAATCACAGCTACGTAAGGTTCCTCGTAAGGCTTTGAATGCAGTCCTGGTAGCGGCTTCACAGCGCGCAGCCCGCCATGCCGGGAAAACCGACTCAAGCGCAGTGTCAAAGCCTCAAGTTGTTGCCAAGCACACAAATCGCGCAAGCAGTCCATCTTCATCGGATTCCGAGGCTCCATCTTTCCACGACTCGGCCATTGGAACACCAATGGAGGAGAAGCCCGGTTACGCCTTTGAGAAGGCGCGAAAAATCATTGCGGAGGAAAGCGGAATTGCCGTGGACGCCCTGACTGACGATACCGAATTCGCAGATGCAGGAGTCGATTCGTTATGCTCTCTTGTCATTGGCAGTCGTCTTCGGGAAGAGCTCGATATGAATCTGGACCCGGATTTCTCGCTGTTCGGAACGTTCACCACCGTTGGCGAACTTCGGTCATTGTTCAAGGGCAATGTGAGCGATGCTCCTGATGACTCCGAAGCTAGATCTCTGGTGGCCACTCCCATAGAGATCAGTGATACTCCGGTGGAGCCCACTCCAATAGAGATCAGTGATAATCCGGTGGAGCTTGTGCCATTTTGCCGTCCAACGAAATCGGTGGTGCTGCAGGGCACCCCGAAGACTGCTCGGACAACGCTATTCCTCCTCCCAGATGGCAGTGGATCTGCGACTTCCTACACCGGAATTCCCAGAGTGTCCTCGGACATCGCCCTCGTTGGCCTGATCTGCCCATACAGTCGAGATGCCGAGAACATGAATTGCACTCATGGCTCCATGATGGAGAGCTTTGTAAACGAAATTCGGCGTCGTCAGCCACACGGGCCATACCATGTTGGCGGCTGGTCCTCTGGGGGTGCGTTTGCCTTCATGGTAGCTGAGCTCCTAATCAACCAAGGCGAGGAAGTTCACTCCATCGTTGTAATCGATGCTCCAGTTCCACAGCCCATGGAAAAGCTGCCGTACGAATTCTACGACTACTGTAATTCTCTGGGACTTTTCCCTGAGCAACCTGGAGAATCGGCAGACGCTGGTCCTCCGGACTACCTGATCCCTCACTTCATAGCTGTTGTCGATGTGTGCATGGACTACAGATCATCACCCCTGAAGACCCGTCGTATGCCTAAACTCGGATTGATATGGGCTTCCGACACTGTTATGGATGAAGCAACGGCACCGAAGATGGAGGGTATGCACTTCATGGTCAATAAACGCACAGACTTCGGGCCTGATGGCTGGGACCAAGTGTTGCCAGGTGGGGAAGTTGAGATCATCGTCGCCGAAGGGGCTAATCACTTTACTTTGATGGTAGGTAACCAGAAACGACCGTTACAGAGCCTTTGCTAACGTGTGCATAGCGTCCACCCTACGTGGATTTTGTCCGAGAAATCATTAACCGCGTTGTTGGGGAACAGGAGTGAGAAAGGCTGCTCCCATGGTGGAGATTGATTGTTGTTTGCGCTTCTCCGTGCTTGCATATCGCAATCGGAGGCTTCCTGCTATTTTTGTCTGCTGTTTATAATTGCTGAGAGGTTCATTCAAACAATTTCTTGGAGGCGTGCGACTACATGTTATATAATTGGTGCCAGTTCGAGAATTGATTAACTAGAACTTCATTTTTTGTGACCATGCTCACGTGGATATGTGCATACCTAGATAGTCATCCGCTACTATAGTATGTACTAGTCGTACTACAAAGGAGGCTTCTTTTCGTTGTGTCATCTACATGAATTACCGAGCATCTATCATGACATCAACATAAGTGCATTAATGTCGTCTTTGCTGATTCCTGTGTTTAGTGTACGAGTGAGCGCAGAGCGTTCTATCTTCAGCCGACAGCTCAACAAGAAAGAACCTTTTCATCGCAAACCCGCACAGCCAGTCTCTCGCTCAGTACTTGCAGTAATCTTTTAATTGCAGCGCTAGATAAAAATGATAAATACGCATATAGTAATTAGGACTTTTAGTAGCTTTATATAACCGATCCTATCCCTATCATCCAACGGCCGTCGCCCAGCGCATAAGAAAACAGCACGCCGCTCCTAGAAAAGGAACAGCAACCGCAAGCAAAGGCAAGACCAGATGCGGAAGTGTGAAAGTCGAACTGGCCTAATTGACGGACTGATTGTGGTTCTCTGCGCACTAATGGCTGTGCAAGGAAATGACAGGCGACGCTTAATCCGCGAACGGCTTAGCAATCATAGCACCTAGCCCGTCCCTCCAAGTCTTGACCCTCAGAACAGAGGGTCCAGCAGCAACTTCCTTGAGTTCTTTGGCCGGGATATTGTCTAGCTGGGCGAACACCTCGTCCTCATAGTCCTTGAGTGACATGGCCTGAAGATTCTTGGGGGCCTCGTCCCTGTTTTTGACGACATATTCGGTCGCCACAAACGGTGGCACAATCTCAATGATATTGACCGGAGAGTCCTTGAGTTGCTGCCGCA
This sequence comes from Laburnicola sp. R22_1, assembly GCA_014281115.1. Classification (NCBI taxonomy): domain Eukaryota; kingdom Fungi; phylum Ascomycota; class Dothideomycetes; order Pleosporales; family Didymosphaeriaceae; genus Laburnicola; species Laburnicola sp. R22_1. The sequence continues at coordinate 256,074 of JACONQ010000014.1, forward strand.
GGGAGACGAGGAAGTAGTGGAGGCCCGCTTTACAAGCATTGTAGACGGGAAAGAAGGGAATTGGCACGAAAGCCAAGCCTGACGTCGTGATGAGGAAGTGGGATTCCACGTCTTCTCTGCGGGCCAGGAAGTGAGGAATCGTGTGACGTGCAATGATGGCTGCCGCGGTCAAATTGGTTGTCACTTCAAGCGTGAGGTCGGCATCAGTGCAGGAGTTGATATCTTTGACCGAGTAACGCGTTGCCATGCCGCTGTTGATCCATACCGTGTCGATGTCGGGATAGGTCGAGAAGAGCGTATCGAGGTGTTTTGGGATTGCAGCTATGTCGCTGACGTCCATTGCGTAGGTCTCGAGGTCTTGGGCCTTGAGCGCATCGAGACGAGCTTGTCGCCGGCCAGTGACAATGACTTTCTTGCCTTGGCCAAGGAGGCGCTTAGCCGCAGACTCTCCAAGACCGGAAGTGGCGCCGAGAAGGAGGATGGTGTTGAAAGGGGCCATTTTTGTGTTTGTGGAGCCGAATGCGCAATTCAAGAATGGTGCTGCTGGATCTCTCAATTGAGCAATGTCGTCGATCTCGAAGAGTCGCTTGTGGTCTTGAATGGAGAGCAGTCACCCCGCAGAGCTCGGGGGTACGATCCTCGTCATGTCAACATGCGATCGGTCACCAGGTTGATGCCGTCGGGAAGAAAGCATTGCCTTTCAGTTTCAATATTGATCCCAAGATGCCGAGACGCTAACTCGGAGGCCTATGTAAACTCAAAATACCACGATAGCGAAGTTTATTGACCGACTTTCGCGTCACTATGCACCCGGACTCCGAGAATTTGAGATCTCATTCCTCCTTCACTGCCAGCCCCTCTTCCTTGCCTCCCACCGGGGCATCAACCGCATTCGCAATTATGGAAGCTCCGATATGCATTCCAACGAGATGGATGATTCCGATAGTGCCATCCTTCCCCAAAGCCTCAATACACTCCTCCCAGTCCTTCTGCGGCAGTGACCCCGGCACAGCTACCAAATACGTAACAGCATCATACGCAGCGCTTCCCGCCCTCGTCAGATGTTCCGGTTTCTTCCCCTCGATAATCGACTGCACTTGTTCAGGCGCCAAAGCTTTGATTTGGCTGGGATTGGATAGCCAACCTATTTCTCCCCGAGCTCCATAGTACGCTGCTACTGTTAACTTTGTTGTTTCTTTCGCTTCGGCTGGGACGGGGAGAGTGGAGATTTCTTTGTCGAGGTGGGCGTATGCAGATGTGATTGGGCTGTCGTCTTGAATTAGGTATGGGAAGCCACCGAGCCAGAGGGCAGTTAATGTTGCCTTTTTGGCGTCTTTCTGGGCGGAAGATAGCCATCGGATGTAGCGATCGAAGCGGGAGTGTTTTTCCTGGGGCATTGCGGCTGCCAAATTAATTGTGAATTGCTAATGTTGGCTGTTGTCGTTTCTTTCGGAGTGACCCCGGTGGCTCTGAGCTCGTACTATTGTCTGTCTTATCATATGGTGCCACGCTCTGCAGACTCCAAGAGTTGGCCGTTATATATGCCGAGCCCCGAGCGTCGGTGATGCTGCAACCGCAATTTTGATGACTGAGACATAATGACCGCTTACGTCTCGATTGAGTAGGAATACCTCGACCCAGTGCTAGACGCTCCCTTCACATCGGTATGAGTGCGACGGAGTGTCGTTTAATGGAAATCAGGAGCGACGTCATTATAGCAGCAGTTGCGATTTCACAGAGGACACAGATTTTGGGTGTTTTAGGGAACTGGAGGAGTCAAGTTGAAGAAAAGTTCATATCTGACAGCTACATGTTCTTTCACTCATGAATACACGCTCACTTTGGTGGGTCGAAGCTCGAGCCTGCATGCGTACCTTGTGGGTTGAGGCACCTGCACACCTCGCTTCCTTTGCTGGTCTCCAAGTTGATAACGCTGAGTCAACAGTCACATCCACCAATGTACGACAGGGGCACTGCACGCTCAAGACTACCGCTCTCACACCATCTTGTTCTTTAATCCAGCCAACAGACAGTGCGATCAGTCCAGCCCTCGTCAAGAATCTTCCCCTCGTTCCTTCATTGCTTGCTCTGCCACTTCTATGCAGTCATATGCCCACATCCAATCCACGATGGCGGGCGGACTCACTAGCAGCTGTCAGTGGCACGTTTCAAGGCCAAGACGACGCTCCAAACTTACATTCGGGTAACTGATCGGGGGGCAGGACGCCTCTCACAGCCGCCTGTAGCTGGGGTGAAACCTCGAAAGCAGTAGTGTCGCGGCGCGACAGGTAGACCATGGCGCTAGCTCTCGGCTTGCGCAACTTCTCCCAGATTTCCAAGCGGGATTCGATTTGCTGAGGTCGATGGACATTCCTCAAGACTACGCCCAAGACGGCCGCGTCCTCCATCGCGCTGGCAGCTCCCTGACCATACGAGGGCATCATGGGATGGCAAGCGTCGCCGAGAAGGACAAGCCTGTTCTTGTGGAATCGGGGTAGCGGCTCGCGGTGAGCTGTCTTGCGCAGGTAAAACGAATCTTCCGGTGCGGCTCGAATCAATTGTGGGATGGGCTCTTTGTATGTCGAGAGACATTCAAGCGCTAGCTGGCGGATCTCTTCGTTGGTCCAGATCTTGGTGTCGTCGACATGGCGGTAGACGTAGACGCCAAAGTTCTGAATCTCATCGCTGTAGCGGCATCGTCTTGTTAATACTACCATGCAACTCATTGCCTCACAGTTTGAATGCGCACTTACCTTCGGCAGGCCGAGCGAAAGAGGCCGACTGATTTGTCCTCACCAAAATAGTAGCTCATCCGCCACGGGCTACCTTTGACCATGTTCATACAGGCTGGGTGGTGTTGCAGGTCCTTGGACGCAAAGACAAATCGAATGCTGGCTGCCTTTGGCGTCTCTGCTGGCCGCTCTTCTCCCACAACCGCAGCGTGAGCTCTTGACCGCACACCATCTGCGGCGATGACCAGGTCCGCGGTGTGCACCTGGCCAGCGACAGTCGACACGCTTCCCGCAACGGCGTCGAACGACTTCACTTTCACGCCCTCGACAATCTTCACCGGCACGCCTGTTCCTTCAGTCGAGACTGCCAGATTCCACAAGGCGCGGTGCAGATCGGCTCGATGGATGAATCCGCTGGGGGCTCCGTAGCGCTCCTCGACGGTTCCTGGCGGCGGAACCCACAACGATCTCCAGGCAGGCGTCGCAGGATCCACGTCTCCTACGAAGCCGTCGATGCCCAGCCATGGCGTGAAACCCGTCTTTTTGAGGTCGACACCCAGTTTGCGAAGGATTTTGGAGGCATTGGGCGTCGAGCTCAGAGCATATCCGTCTTCTGTCTTGTCGACGGCGCGCTCGAGAATAAGCACTCTGTGGCCGCTACGGCGAAGCGCGATTGCAGCCGTGAGTCCACCAATGCCGGCGCCCACGATGATGATGTCCAAGGGCATAATGCGACGAATGCGACGAGCTGTGTCCCTGCCGACAAGGGCTGAGGCTTCATGTAAGCTTTGGATCGTCCCGTCCGCCTTCAGTCCCATCAAATGCAGTGCCAAAACGGGAAGTGTCACCAACGCAGCCAGCGGTGCGCCAGTCATAGTGCTGGGCTGCACATGTCGGGGAGCACCGACGCCCAGGGTTAGGGCGGCCTTCCTCCATCGGGCTGCTCGGTGTTGCGATATCTATGTGTCGGGGAGTTGTTGCAATATGTGTGTCGGGGAGTTGGGAAGTCGGGGAGTCGGGAGTCGGGAGTCGGGAGCCCTACCTACCTGGCAATAGTTGCCAGGTAGCAGCGTACCTTCCAGCCGTGCAGGCAGCTCACCTGATAGTGCTTTTAGGCTTAGCTAATAGTGCAGTCTAGGCTAGCGCAGTGGCAGGTATAGCTAGTAAAGCTAGACTAGAGTAGGGTAGTAGTAAATTTTAGCACAAATATAATATAAATATATTGTAAATAGGTTTATATAAATATTAGGCAATAATATATAAAGTTACTACTAATACCCTTATATACTAGCACACAATTAGTAATATACTACTTTACTACTAGTACTACTTTATCTTTATTTAAATTAAAAGCTTTATAAATTGCCTAACTATATTCAAAATATATTACTAATATAGTTAGCTGCTATACTACTACTACCTAGATTTAGATAGCCTACCTTTTAGTATTAAGCTATTTCTAACAAACGCAAATAGCGCTATTATTATTAGGTTTATAGAGAACTACTATTATATACCTAGCTAAGGTCTATAAGGCCTCTATAATATAAGTTTAAATATATTTAGAATATATCTAAGATTTATTCCTAAGATATTTAGCGTCTATATAGATCCTATAGAGCCCTTTCTACCTATATCTAATAAGTATACTACACCTAGGTATTGTAGGCTAGCAACACTAGTAACCCTAGCACCTAATACCTTTTTGCCTAGTAAAGTATATTTAAATAAGTTTTAAATATTGTCTAAACTTATTTAATAAAATATATACTAATTATTATAATTTTTTAAAAATAAGTAATAATGCGTTATAACTAATATTTAGCTAGAAAGTTTACTAATAAGGTATATTTAAGCTAATTATAAATATATTTATATATAAACTATTTCTAAATATATTTATATATAAATAGTTTCTAAATATATTTACTAACCTTTTTCTAGAATAATAAAAATAAGAATAATAAGAATAAGAATAATAAGAATAATAAGAATAATAAGAATAAGAATAATAAGAATAATAAGAATAAGAATAATAAGAATAAGAATAATAAGAATAAGAATAATAAGAATAAGAATAATAAGAATAAGAATAATAAGAATAAGAATAAGAATAAGAATAATAAGAATAAGAATAAGAATAATAAGAATAAGAATAAGAATAATAAGAAAAATAATAATAATAAAGAGAATAATAACTCTAGTAGCGTAAGTTTAAACGTATTTATAATATATTTATAACTAGTTTAAGTGCTAACCTATTTTAATAGAAACTGCCTAATAAGCGTAAGTCTAGTAGTAAGAATAAAAGTAATAAAGGAAAGATTAAGTAGGGTAAGAGCGCTAAGGCTGCGGCTTCTATAAGTTTAAATATATTAAGAATCTTTTTAGAAGTTGTTTAAGTTAATAGTATAATCAGGATAGTAATAGCGATAATAGTAAGGATAGGGATAAGGAAGATAATAATAAGCACTAGTTAAACTAGAACACCTTTTTATAAGTTTAAACATATTCTAAATACTTTTAGAATATATTTTAGGAGTATTATACTAATAATATAATAGAATAGTGATATATAGGACTTAGATAGTAACTTGCGTAAAAAAACGCTCTTTTAAATATATAGTTAAATATATTTCTAATATATTTACTAGCTAATATTATAATAGGATAATTAGCTTATCCTTTACGCAAACTGCTACTTCTAAGTTATACTATTGTTACTAAAGCTAAATAGTAAATAGTTTAGTAGGTTAAATATATTATAAATATATTTATAGTTTATATACTAATAGTATTATAGCTGCCTATAGACAGTTACTTAGATAGTTTAGTTTTTAATAGGTTTTGACTTAAGAGAAACCTAGAAACTAATATTATAAATTTATAGAAAATATTTCTAGTATACTCTAAACCTATTTAACTAACTAGAATTTAAAATACTAGTACTCTTAATACTAACTTTGTAGTATATAAACTATTAAGTTCTTTTCTATATAAAGAGAATATACTAATAGATATATAGAGGCTATAAGTAGATCTCTATATAATTTTAGATTAGGCTAAAAATATTAGTAATATATTTTAAATATATTCTAAATATATTTACGCAGCTTATCTTACTCTTTATCTACTTCTTTCTCTTATTAATTAACCTATAAATAGGTATATCTAATAGTGTAACTAAATCCACTATCTTATTGATTTATTTATTACTAACCTCTTTATTGCCTTTTTTTTATATTACCCAGCTTAGGGCTACTTTCTTTCCTATTATGCATTTTCTTATTACTTATCTCCTTAACTTTCTTACTTATATCCTTATCGCCTATACTCTTTAAACTCTTAAATCTTATCTAGAATCTTATTTTGTATATTTTACCTTTAAACGTGTTTTGAATATATTTAGAATATATTTCTATAACTCTTTAATACTAGGTAATTATAGTTTAAGTATACAAAATACTAGATTATCTAGGCTTTTAGCGTATAATAGAACAGTCTTAGTAGTTTCTCTTTATATAGGTATGCAGAAGACTGTAGTCTTTATACTAATACTAAATATTTTTAAAATATATTATAAAAATATTATAAAAATATTTAAAATATATTATAAAAATATTATAAAATATTTAAAATATATTGTAAAAATATTATAAATGTATTAAAATATATTATAAATATATTAAAATATATTATAATAATATTATAAATATATTAAAAAGACTTACCCTATAAAGCTCTATATTTTTCTTAGAGATAAGTGCGCAATAGTATATCTTATTAGGGTAGATATAATATTCTTTTTCTTTTTCTTTTTAGAGAATTCTAGTGCGATTTTAAGAAGATGTCTAAGGTTAGTATACTACTAATAGGAAGGCTGCGTAAATATATTAGGAATATATTTAGCATATCTTTAAGCATAGTATATATCTTATTAGACAGCTATTTTAAATAAAGGATAGATAAGTTAGAGAAATATAAATAGAGTAAGAATAGATTTTTATAAAATGCGAACTCTATAGTTATCCCCTTTATAGGCTAGGGTAGAAAATTTCTTCCTTATAAGTTCTAATAAATTTATATATATATATTTATATTATATTTTAACAATATTTATATAGGTAAAAAGTTAAATTTTTCTATAAAGTTTTTCTACTTAAACTATATAACTATCTTAATCTATAACGCACCTATTAGCTTTTTAAGATCTTACTCTAAAATCTTATTAAGCGCTATAGTATAGTTAGTTAAGTATATTCTAAATATATTGTAGATATATTTAGAATATGTTTAAACTTACTAGTTGCGTAGCTAGCTCCTTATACTTCCTATAGTAGTAGCGTGCGCAGGCCTTACGCAACTTTTCCTAGCTAAAGTTTAGTTGCTACTATTAAAAATTAGCTAATATATATAAATATATTTTAAATATATTTAAACTTACTACTTGTAAGGACGGTACACGGCCTTATAGGGCTAACCTATTAGGGATAGCTAGAATAGTTACAAGAGCTAGTTAAATTAATACTATTCTAAGATAGTAGATAAGAAAGGGACGTAGGGGGCTCTTTCTTATATAGAGGGTAGTATAGAGCATAGGCCTACACTAGCTATACGCTAATACTAACTAGAAAAGGCGTCTTTAGGAAGGTAAAAGGCGCAAATAAGAGAAAATAGGATATAAAAGAAAGGTAATAGGGTGTGCTTAGTAAGGAGGCTAGCATAGGACTATTATATAACTCCCCTTTTAAGGTCTAAAAATAGGAAGAAAAGTACGTAAAAATAGGGTGTTTTAGCGGATTTTAATATAACTAGCACTATTTTAGGGCCTAAAAGGATTGTAATAGGGGTAATAGGCCCCTATAGCTCTAATAGTAGCTTTAGGTTTTAATTTAGTTACTATTTAGTAAAGATATTAAGAAAAGTTATTAGGAATAAATTAGTAGATTAGTAGAAAAACGCAATAGAAACTATATCTTAGTATTTAGTATTTTATTAGTAGAGAGCATTCTTAGCTCTAACACTATATAAAAATATAGTTAGGTAAAAAAATTTAGTTAATTTGTTATACGATAGCGCAATTATATTATATAAGGTTTTCTAGTACTATAGAAGAGTATTTTAAAAAATATATATTAATTTAATTATATAGTTTTTAATTAGAGTAAAGTAGCTCCTAAAGCTATAGGGGCTACTAGTAGTAGTAGAGATGTCTAGGAGTAGGAGTAAAAGTACTAAAAGTTATAGGTATCCTATATATATATAATAAGTAGAAAGCTACTAAATTAGTAGTAAGCTAGCTAGCTAGGGAGTTAAATAGCTAGAGGTAAGGGCGCTAAAAGCGACAGGTGCCTATACGTAATAGGCTAGCTAGGGAGCTACTTAACTAGTAGTAAACTAGGCTACCTACTTCTATATCTTAGAGTACCACTAGAGGCAAACTAAGTTAGATAACTAGTAGATTAAATTAAGAGCTACTAGTTAGGGGGCAGCTCCTAATTATTAGCGTTCTAAGGGATTTTATTAGATAGTTTACTGTCTAATTTATTATCTAAATATTCTTTTTATAGAGAGTTAGACTTAGAGTTAATTAGGTTAGTAAATTTAGAGTTATAGTTAGGGAGGTTATTGTAATAGGCAGGCTCTTTATCTTCTAATCTACTACTATAGTAGGCAGTATTATAATCTTCTAGGCTATTACTATAATAAGTAATACTTAGTTCCCCTTTTATATTAGCAATTTAGTAGAGTAGAAAGGTGCTAACCTAGATTATTCTAGCTAGAGTAGTTTTAATTAAATAGTTAATTCTGCTAGTAAGAGCTATCTAATCTACAGATTAGCTTCTCTAGTAGGTTTATAGTCTCTAGGTCTAGGATTAAAAATAAAACCTAGATTTTACTATATAATTTCTAGGGACTAGTCTTACTAGTAGCTTCCTTTAGTAGTAGGAATAGGGTAACTAAAAAGCAATTTATTATTTAATAGTTTATTATTTAAAAAAGGCCGCTATATAGCCTTTACACTACTATCTCTATTAAAGATGTTTATATAGCTTAGTTTCTAGTAAGCCTTTAAGTATATTCTAATAACTAAGAGGGTAGAGTTAGGAAGCTAGATAGAAATCTCCTTAGAAATTCTTTAGTTAGTTTTTAATAAGCAAGTTATTTAGTAGGTATAGTTCTACTTAATAAGTAGACTATCCTATTAGGTGGCGTTGTTCTAGTAGAAAAGGTTAAGTAGAGAAGAAGTCTATAGTAGGACAAGATTACTAGTACAGGTTAAATTCTTATTATCTTTTTAATAAAGACGGCGATCTTAAATATTAACTAGGCAGTTAGCTTATTTAAAAAACTTTCTACTAATAATAAGATTATAGTCTCCTATTTTATAGAAAATAAACTATATAGTAATGCTATATTTATTAATATTAAGCTAGGCTATAAAATAAGTATTTACTTTTACGCTTCTTCTTTTTATAAAGTTCTTAAGGGGAAATGGTATCTTTAGGTAAAAGAGTTTAGCTTTAAGCTATTTTTATACTACTTTTATATACCTTAAAGTAATAAAGTTATAAGCGCTAGTACTAGTGTCTATTAAGGCTTATAATCTAAGAGCTAACTCTTAAAATATAATTGCACTAGCATAACTAACTAGGGGCTTTTAAATAGTTTAGGAACCCTTACTATCTTACTACCTATAGGTAGTAATTTTAGTTTAGTATTTACGTTTTATACTTAAAATTATAGTTTATTTAGATTAATTAGTTTAGTAGCTTCTATATAAGCTACTAGATTAAAGCAGTCTAGTAGCGTGTATTTAAAGCCTTATTATCTAATAAATTACCTGCCTTTAAATTAGAGTAGTAGGCAATATTAAGTTTATTTAAATTAAGATTATTCTCTACTTTTATACTTACTTATATAGCTACTTTAAAGTAGTAGTGCAAGTGTCTGCCTTTTAGCTTTTTACTATAGCTAAAGTAGGCGTTATTCTTAATACACTATACCTTAGTTTAATTATAGAGAGTTAAAAAGAAAGAAGTAGGTCTAGAATAGGGTGTTTATTATTTAGTTACTATATATAAAAGTATTAATTTAAAAAGTAATACTTTAAAAAGAGTCTATATATATGCCTAAAAAGGGTTTATTATATTATTATTTTAGAAAGTATAGCTAGCTACAGTTCTCTAGTGTTTAATTATAGAGTAGTTAATATTAAAATCTTTTATTTCTCTTTAAAGTATTAACTTAAAACTTTTAGTTAACTTAAGTTACAATGTATCCTTTTAGGTCTTTAGATCTAGTCTACTCTTTCTAGCTAGACTTTTAAAAGCCTATAGTAATGTCCAAGCACCTATTTTATTAAAGAGAAAAAGTGTATAAAACGTATTATATGCTTATTAGAAAGTAAAGAGATTATAGTAAGTTGTTTTTAGAAATTAAAAAGTAATTTAGGTCTATAATCTTTATTAAGGGCCTAATTTATTTAACACTAATTTTGCGCAGCCTTTTAAGGCACGCCTTTAAGGTAGCTAAGTATAGCTTCTATAAGGTTGCCTTAATTTTCTATATAGTTGTTGCCTTAGTAATAGTCTATATTTATCTAGAGCTTATTATATATATTCTCTAACTAATTTTTAATACTAGGGCTAAATTAAACTTTTCTATAGTATTTATTAATATTAGATAGCTTTATAGAGTATTTTAGCTTAAATATACTAAAAATAGTAAAAGTGTGTTTGCCTTAGGGCACGTTTATTTAGTTACTATTAGTAAGCTTAGTTTGTATATATCTAGGTACTAAAAAGTAATAAAAGATTTTATCTAGATATAGAGTAGACACTATAAGCTAGGGTAGATATTAGAGGAAATATTAAGACGTATACTAAGGCACAACTAGGTAAAATAAGCTCTACTTAGCTATATAAGGGCGGCGTAAACTATATAGTAAATTAGGCATTTCTAGGCTAAGGTCTTTTAAGGGGATATAAGTATAGTTCTATAGATTATAAGTATTTTTAATAGAAGAAAGAGCTTTACTAGGGGTAAATATGTCTACTCTAATAGTGGCGTTATTAGCACTATTAGACTAGAATTAGAATCCTTCCTCTATTATATATATTATAGTATAAGGTATTTATACTTTAAGTATAGTAAAAGCTTATTCAGGAAGAGAAACATTGCAGACCTTTTAGTATACGGTACAATACTATAAGAGAAAGCTATAGGTGTGCTAAAAAGAAATTAAAAAAGATAAAGTAGCAAGATAGGTTAGGGACTATTTATTAGCACGTGCAAATCGGCCCCTTATGCCAAAGGTAGTCGATTATAAGATATACTAGGCACTAAAGTTAATAATATCGTAACACGCAACTGATGCCTACGCAGGATAAAAGTAAAAGCTTATTAAAATATATTAGCGCGCTTTTATAAAGCTTAAATAAACTCTTCTATATAAGGTTGTTTTTAAACTTATAATAGTCCTAGCTACTACATTTAGTGCTATTTCTAAAAGTAGACCTTAAGAAAAGCAATATTAAGCCTAAAGCTAATAGGTAGTAAGTAATTATTTTATTTCTAGGCTATACTAAAGTAATAAGTCTAGTTTAAATTACGCTAAAACGCGCTAAACTTCCTAGTAGCTTTAAGTTTAGCTTTACTTTAGTATGTAAGCTACTTAAAGTCTACTAGTAAAAATTTATTACCTAGCTAATCTACATTAAGTACAGCAATATTTTAATTATGCTTAAAAGCCTTATAAGAAGTTCTGTTAAGATAGACCTTTCTTAATAGTTTAATAATACTTTTCTTTTTATAAGGCTAGAGATAAAGTAACTAGTTATTTTAGAAGCAGCTATAGGCTACTTTCTATACTTAATAGATAAAAAATTGCTAGTAGAGTTAAGTAGGAAAATCCTATAATAAATATTATATAAACTATTATTAGCAAGGTGCGTATAAATATCCCCTGCTATATTATCTATTATAAAGTTATATTAAGAGGACTTAGAGAACGCTTTAGGGGCTAGAGGGGTCTCCTAGACAAAAGGGTGGCGGCTTACTACAGTATAAGTAGAAGTAGGATTAAGTAAAATAGGGTTATAAAAAGGGTTTAATAAATAGACTTAAAGTAATAGATTTTATATAGCGTGTGAGCTATCGCATAGTCTAAGCTAAGAAAAGATTAGGTAAAAGATAAAGTATAAAATAAAATATATAAAACTTTAATCTCTATATTACTACTATAGCCTAACTCTAATTCTCCTAGCTTTATGCCTTATGTCCCTGCTATAATAGCGCTAAAAAGTAGTTATTAGGCAAGTTAGCTCTATAGGGTATAGTGCAGTAGTTGCTATTTATTAATTATTAATTATTGTTTATTTTTAAAATATTAGGACTTTTAGGACAGCCTCTCTAAATAGACCTTAGTTTAGTATAACAACTACCTAGCATAACTAGTAACTAACAAACCAATACACTCTTACTAACTTATAGTAGGTAGAGAAGTTATAATAGCAGTCTTATAGACCTTAGTATAGTATAATAACTATCTAGCACAACTAGTAACTAACAAACTAATACACTCTTACTAATTTATAATAGGCAAAGAAGTGTAAAAGTAGCCTCTCTTAATAAACCATAATATAGTGTAATAACTACCTAGCATAACTAGTAACTAATAAACTAATACACCCTTACTAACTCGCAATAGGCAAAGAAGTATAGAAGTAACCTCTTTTAATAGACTTTAGCGTAGTATAATAACTGTCTAATACACCCTTACTAACTAATAGTAGGTAGAGGAGTTATAATAGTAGTCTTATAGATCTTAGCGTAGTATAATAACTACCTAGCATAACTAGGAACTAATAAGGTAAAATTTCTATTAATTTAACTGCCTATAGGTAGTGTCTTAAGGGAGAAGTAAATATTATATTATTATTTATAGCTAAATAAAAAGGTTAATGATAAAATAATATAAGGGCGGTATATAGCCTTATAGGGCTAACCTATTTGGAATAGCTAGAATAGTTAAAAGAGCTAGTTAAATTAATACTATTCTAAAATTATAGATAAGAAAGGAACGTAAAGGGGCCTTTCTTATATAGAGGGTAGTATAGAGCATAGGCCTACGCTAGCTACACGCTAACACTAACTAGAAAAGGCGCCTTTAGAAAGATAAACGGCGCAGATAAGGGGAAATAGGGTGTAAAAGAAAGGTAATAGGGTGTGCTTAGCAAAAAGGCTAGCATAGAACTGTTACACTACTTTAGTAAGGACGATAGTAGTAAAGTAGAGTCTAAGATTCTCCTATTACTATAAGTTAGTATAAATATACTTAGAAGTAGTGTAGAACTTATTTAAATATATTAAAGATGTAGATTATTAGTAGTTAGGGTCTTCCTAGATGTCTAATATTTAGTAGTTAGAATTTGCGCTGCTATTTTTAGGCTTCTAAGTAAATATTAATTAAATATAATATATTAGCTTAAATATATTAGGAATATATTAGGAATATATTAGGAATATATTAGGAATATATTAGGAATATATTAGGAATATATTAGGAATATATTAGGAATATATTAGGAATATATTAGGAATATATTAGGAATGTATTAGGAATATATTAGGAATATATTAGGAATATATTTAAACTAACTTTAGGCTTGGGCTTAGGCTTAGGCTTAAACTTAGGCTTAGGCTTATTCTCTTTGCTCTCCTATCTATTTGTTAGCTTTAGTCTATTTAAATTATTATAGAAGTATACCTTTTTAGTCTCTGCTATAGTAATAGTATTATAGTAGGCTATAATAGTGTTACTAATCTAAGATGCGACCCCCTCGCTTACGTTATCCTTAGCTATTTCCCCTTTGAGACTAGCGTGGTTTTAAGCAAGGTTCTAAGCGAGACTACGTAGATAGCCTGCCTATATACCTACCTTACGTAGGTATTACTACTATCTTATATTTAGATTCTAACTACTAGTTATCTTATATACATTATAATAACCCCTATAGTGCCCTTACACTATAGTAACAATTGTTAAACCGCAGTTTAACTATCTAAAACTTAGCCTATCTCTAAGGCGTTATTAACAACAATACCTATTAACTAATATAGTAGGCAGGCTCCCTACGTTCTTAAATACTTTATATATTAGAAGTATAGATACCTCCCCTAAAGCGTTATATAACTAATAGTAACTATAACACTTACCTATAGGTTACCTATTAATAATAGGTGTAGTAGGAGATAAAAGATAGCTACTACCTTATTTATAGTAGTATATAGGTTACGTCTTATAAGTTATTAGCCCCCTAGTATTACTATAGTTCTTAGAAGAATAACTTACTTAGAAGAATAACTTACTTATAAGTAATATAGCTCTCTATAATAACCTATAAGATTACTAATTTTTATATATAATAACTACTAAGGTAATTATAAAAGTAGCTTACTAATAAGCAAATCTAGTTATTATAATAACTATAAGCCTAGCTTACTTAAATAAGCTACCTATAGCTATTTATTAAACTTATTATAAGGTACTATAAATTATAGTAATCCTATTTACCTTACTAATAAGACATAAGATATTATTAACATTATTACCTAGTTATAATAATAATAACGTCTTTAACTATAATATCTTCTCTATTACTTATAGCACATAGAACCTCTATAATAATAGTAGATAAATATACATAAACTCTACAATAATTGTAGGTAGTAATAATCTAGATAACTTATAGCCTAAAGTATAGTTATAAGTTAAGTTAGTAAGATCTATTCCTCTAGTAAATTACTCTAGTGTAGTGTAGCAATAAACCTAGTGTTTAAGCGCGCTTACTTTGCGTAGTTAAAAGTCTTAAGACCTTATAGTAATTCTAATAAGTCTTACCTACTTTAGTAAAAGCCTAGGAGTCTAATATTACTATATAATATCTTAGATTTTTATATATATTTAGACTTTTATAGTTATATATAGGCTATAGTTATAACGCCTTATATAAAAGTAACTACTATAACTAACTATAGCACCTACTATATTCTTAACTTTGCAACCTTAACCTTTAACCTAAATTATACACTTACGAAAAGATAAACCTATTATATATAGTAAATAAAATAGCAAGACTAAGCTATAAAAATAATAATAACAACACTAGTTTCTATAAGAAACTCTATAACTTTGCTACTACTATGTCTTAGCTAGAGGTTCTAACTTAGCAGAGCACTACTTAGAGTACTCTACCTATAGACTAGAGTAAGTTAGATAACAACTTACTAGAGATAAAGTGATAACGCATTAAGCGCAAAGTTATCTTTAAAAGGGACTTCTTTAATTTAAAAATTATAATAAGGCTTTTGCAAATATTAATAATAATAATAATAATAATAATAATAATAATAATAATAATAATAATAATAATAATAATAATAATAATAATAATAATAATAATAATAATAATAATAATAATAATAATAATAATAATAATAATAATAATAATAATAATAATAATAATAATAATAATAATAATAATAATAATAATAATAATAATAATAATAATAATAATAATAATAATAATAATAAAAGTAGACCTTTTAATAAAGACAACCCTTTTATTAACACACCTAATTATCTAATTATAATATATAACTAATAGGATTATACTAGCTTACTACCTACTAACCTCACTAAGTATATATACTTCACTAATATTACTAACACTAATAGTAATGTACTAGATTATAAACTCTATATTAGCGTTACTAGTATAGAGAATAGTTTAAAGCTAGATAAAGTTAAGATTTAAGGATATATATAATTTGTTAGCGCTATTAATTAGAAATCTAAGTTCTAGTAGAATATTATTATATTACTATTAATAACTATATAATAAATTACTAACAAATTAGAAGATAATTAAACTAAGCTTTAAGAGTTTAAATAACTTAAGGCTAGTTATAAAGTGTTAGAGCAATAGTTTATAATAAAGTTAGAATAAGTTAAGATATTAGAAGAGTGCATATTATTTTATAAGGACTCTCGTTAAAATATAAATAGAATAATATCTAGGCTGGCAAATAGGTATAGATTAGATTAGGGTTAGGTTAGATTATGTAAGACTCTAACCCTAATCTAATCCTACTTACGTAAGACTCTAACCCTAATCTAACTCTACTTATATAAGACCCTAACTCTAACCCAACCCTACTTATATTAGACTCTAACCCTAACCTAATCCCAGGGTACCTATTTAGTCTATAATAAATAGCTAATATAATTAATTAAAAATATATTTTAAATAATATTAAACTAAGTTAAATTAAGCTAGAGTCTTACGTAATTAGGCTAGAGTCTTATATAATTAGTTTAGATTAGGTTAGGTTAGGTTTAGGATCTTAAGTAATTAATCTAACCTAATCTAAGATCTGTGCGACTTAACCTAACCTATACCTATGGTCTATGCGACTCTAACCCAACCCTATACCAAACCTAGGTACCCTAAACCTATTTACCAGCCTAATGTGGCGTTAATTCTACATAGGAGTAGGATGACAAAGGCTTTTATTTTAAATAACATAACAAAAAAAGCAGAGCCCCCTACTTAGTAATTAAAAAGAGCATAAAAAGGTAATTAGATCCAAGAAAAGCGCGTTTAAACTATTAAGCAAGCTTAGTAGTCTTAGCGAAAGGCTTCTATAAGTAAAACTTTTATAAAATGGATACTTAGAACTTTAGGGGATAAAACTTAAATATAGCCACACTATAAGCTATCTCCTCTACTATTCTAATTATTATAAATAATATAAGTTAACATATTAATAAGTATATATTACTACTATATTTATAAGTAGAATAACGGTAATATATACTAGATACACTATTACTTTATTACTATATTAAGATTGTTCTTAATAAAATCTCCATTGTCTCTTTACACCTACACTCTACTATCTATCTAGGTATTAATATTATTTCTAAAAAAGTACTTATTATTGCTAAAAAGTATATACTAAAAATACACGCCGCTACTACTAAGGTAATAATACTAAAGTTCTATTCTGTCTATAAAATAATCTATAGAAGTCTAGTATACCTAACTATCTGCAAGGCAATACTTATATGGTTTTTTTTTGCAACTAAGGGGTTTCTAATAAAAATATTACAATAATAGTAGATATCTCTCCTACTATTATATACATAGAAAAGCGTTTTAAGATATTAATAAAAAGGGGTTAGCGCGTTATAAGCGAGCTTAGCGCGCCTACTCTAACTAAAAAAAAATCTATATACAAAACTATAGGTAAGGCCATATTACTATACTATAGTTTAGAGTAAGGGGAAGAGAGGTATAAAATAGCGCTGATGCTGCAACTAGTACAACGCTATAACTATTATCTCCTTTACTATTATTTCTAAAGATTACTAGCAATAGCTATAATAGCAGGTTCGTGCTACTTATATAATATATACTAGGTAGGAGCTTATACACTATAGGTATACTAACGCTCTATCTCTATATTAAAGTTAACCTTAAGAAGACTTCTACTACTGTATTTTTCGCTATCTTTCTAAGCTTTAATACTAATGCTGCTATTAAGGCTGCCTAAAAGTATGCTCTAAAAATCTATCCGCTTGCTACTATTGCTAGGTCTACACTAGAATACTGCTCTATCTAAGATATTATTAATAGAAAGTAGAAGGTATACCTTACCTTATATAAAGTAGTCCTAGTATACTAGTTAGACTAGTAATAGATTAGTAACTACAGAAGCAGTAATAATAGATGCATAGAGTTCTTACTATAGTTTCTTATATTACTATTAGTTAGAAAGGCGATAATAGAGAGTAAAATTAAGGGAAAAGAAAAGAAGATATTTATTAATAAGTTACTAGGGGAGAGAAGTGTTGTGTAGATACGTTAGATCCTTATAGTTATTATAGCGTTAGATAGTAAGCTAGTAAGCGCGTTATATAAGTATGCCGCGTAGCGGCGCACAAATATAGCGCGATCGCTAATAATAGTAATAATAGAGTAAGAGTTAGTTTTCTATACACGCTTTAAGTAACTTAATAGGTGTTAGAGCACATATAAATAATTAGGAGACAAGTGCGCAGTTTATAAACTATTCTTATAAACTGTTATTACATTAGTAGAGACTAGAAGTAGATTATATTTTTAGACGCTAGACTAGAGCGGCCTTTCTATCCTAACCTACGCAGGCTCAATTTAAAAAATATATTAAAAAGGTGATTAATACTAAGTAAATAATGCGACCCGGCAATCCTTATATACTAGCTAGGTTAGCAGCTTATCTAGTTCTTAAGAACTAGCAAGCCTATATTCCCGCTCTAGTAGAAGCAATTACTCCTTATTAGTAATAGAATCCTCTAGTAGAGAATATAAAAGGTAGAGGATAAGGTATTTATTAATAAGCTCTAGTATAATAAGAGTATTAAATAGATCTATAAAATCCTTCTAGCTATTATTACTATTGCTACTATTAAGTTAGCTTATTTAAGCGAGTACGCTGCGTAGTGGCAAGCATAGATAACTAATAATAGTAGTAGTAATAAGTAATAAGCTAAGTATATTATATATGCTATAAGTAAACTTTATATTAGGACTAAGAGCTTATAGAGTATAAGGTGTAAGTAAGTTTTAAACTATTATTACGTTAGCGTGTTTAAGATTAGTCTTTAATTAGAATTAGGTGCTATACGTAGTACATAATAACCTTTTATCTTAATCTACTTTAACCTTAAACTAAAAAAAAGGTTAAAAAAGGTGTTTGGCAAGCTAACAGTTACCAGCCCAATAATATCTAATTATAGGCCGATTATAATTTATTAAAAAAGGATTTTATTGCGCTTAGAAAGTCTAAGATTTTCACTAATTATTATATAGCCTTATAATAACAGCTTAGAGAGCTTTAAAATTGCCTACTTAATAACTATATTCCGCATATTAATTATTAGAACTTGGAGAACTATTTTATACAACTTATAGAGATAAAGAACACGCTTTAGTAAGAATTAAATATAGCCTATACTTATATTACTAAGCTTAGATGCTAGCCACTAGTATGTATTATACTACATAGTTAGCCTTATAATATCTAATAGTTTATAGATTAGCCTATTCTATTTATTAAGCAACTACTAAATATTAAAGTTCGCTATACACCTACTAATAATCTATTACTTAATTATTTATATTCTTCTCTTACTCTAGAATTATATTATAATAGGCGTGCTGTTAGCTATATAAGCTACGTATAATAATAGTAGACCTATCTACTACCTCCTTATAAAGTAATTCTATTACCTAGACTTATAGTAGATCTCTAATACTTATATATCTAAATGCCTAAGGTAGAACTCTTCTCTAGTAATAATAAAGATAAGGATAACTATAAACACTAGCGCATTACATTAATAGATAAATAGACTTTACCTATAAAGTAGCTATATATTATATATTTGCAAAGCTAACTTAAGAGAATAGCTTAGACTTTTATATACCTATATTTTAAGACTACTATAAGTATAGCTAATATGCTTAATTATCTTAATAAGATCTATTTACTAGAAAATAAACTATTAGACGCCTAGGAAAAGATTATAGGCCATACCCTAGCCTAAGGCCCTAGAGAGACTCTTATAGACTAGCACGCACAATTTATAGCTATTATTAACTATCTTAGTATGCCTAACTATTTACTAATTAATTATATCTACTAACTTATATACACTTGCGTTATATAAGCTACTAATATATTATCTATCTCTTATAAGTCTTTTCCCTTTTATGTGTAGCGTTATATTAACTACCTAGGGGTAGCACGACAAAGACTTTTATCTCAAATAACATAATAAAAAAAGCAGAGCCCCCTGCTTAGTAATTAAAAAGAGCGTAAAAAAGGTAGTAATTACAAAAAACGCGCGTTTAAACTACTAAGCGAGCTTAGCAGTCTTAGCGTGCACAGCTCCTATATACAAAGTTAATTTATAAAAAGGTCACAATTAGAACTTTAAAAAAGAAATAAAACTTTAGCGCAGTAACGCTGCAAGCTATCCTTTCTCCACTATCCTAATTATCGCAAACCTACTATTTAGATTATCGCAAATAACACAAGTTAATATATTAATAAGTATATACTATTTCTTATAAGTAGTATAAGGGTAACACGTACTAGATACACTATTACTCTATTACTATATTAAGGTTGTTCTTAATAAAATCCTTACTATTACTCTACACTCTACTATCTACTTAAGTATTAACCCTAAATTATCTAACGCTAATATACTCGCTAACGCTAAATAGTACACACTAAAGATTTGCGACACTACCCTTAAAGTAACTATACTAGAGTTCTATTTCGTTTATTAGATACTTATCTAGTATAAGAGATAGGTATACTTAACTATCTACAAGGCAGTTCTAGTGTACTAGTTAGGTTGGCAGCTTATTTAGTTTGCGAAGAACTATAAGGTTAAATTCCCACTCTAGTAGGCGTAATTACTCCTTATTAGTAATAGAATTCTCTAGTAGGGGACGCAAAAGGAGGACAATAAGGTTTTTATTAATAAGCTCTAGTGTAGCAAGAGCGTTATATAGATCCACAAGATTCTCCTAGCTATCGCGGCAGTATTAACTTATCTAAGTAAGTATACTACGTAAGCGGCGTGCAAGCGTGAATAGTTAATAATACTAATAGTAATAATCTAGGTAGGCTGTATACAGCGTAAGTAAACCTTGCGTGAATAGAAAGCTTATAGAGTGTAGGCAAAGTGCAAGTAAGTTTAAGACTTAAGCTATTATCGCATTGTTAGGTAATATTTAAGGTTAGTTTTTAATTAGAATTAGGTGCCGTATATAGTATATAATAACCTTCCATCTCAACCTACTTTAACCTCAAACTAAATAAACAGATTAAAAAAGGTATTTAGTAAGCCGACCTTACCTTTTATATAAACCGCGCATTGTATATAGAATGCCTTAATTACGATTTAATAATAGGTTATTTAGAAACCTTTGCAACTATAGCAACTAATTACTTAAAAGTTTATATAATAAATATAACTATAACTAAATCTAATACTACTATATATACTATTTTATCCGCCCTATATATAAAGTTTACTATGCGTAATAATTATAGGCGCACGTTATATAAACTAGATTTGCTAGCTAAAGCTAATGCCTACTTTAAGTGCAGCGTAGTATAATATTAAATAATAGACGCAACCGCCAACTATTATAACAACACTATTACTTTAGTAAAGAATATTAAGTATCTCTATATTATTCTTTTAGGCCCTATTAATTATAAAGACGCGCAGCACGTCTACGCTATTTAAATAAACCTTAACTAACTTTATAGAATATATAGATATAACAGCTTTTATAGTAAGTTATCTAAGCCTAATTTTACTAATAATAATCTAGATATATATTAAGGTTAGGACTATAAGCATAAGAATAAGTTATATTTTTAGTAGCTCTAGAGCAAAATTGCGTAATAGAGTAATAATAATAGCGTATATAAAGGAACCTTATAGTAGTATAATAAAAAATTAATAAATTTAAATTAGATATAGAACTTAGCTTTAAACTATAGTGTGTGCTGTCATGGATCCATAGCGGCACCTGGCTCGGAATCCGGAATAACGTTGATTCGGCGCTAGGCCCAATTCGGCCACTAGCGCGGCAACACCCATAAGGTGCTGCCCTTCTGCCTACCTACTTAGTATAGCAGTATTTTATGTACTAGGAATCAACTTACTTTCATCCTAACTATCGCGGGCCCGAACCCTTACATGTACAGCAGATCTTCACAACTAACACAGATAAACTAGATAAAGCTAGATAACTCTAGTTTACTTATTTAGTTAAGCTAGCTATATTTTAGAAATAGACAAAGATATAGTGGCTTACTAATACTAAAGCTAGCGTAAGTTTTATTAGTTCTTTATATATTAAATAACACTAACTTAGCTAAAACTATATAATATTAATAATTCTAATACCCTATATCTCGCAAACAGTAAGATTGTAGATAAGATTAGTTAAGCTGTAGACCTTATAATATAATATAGTACTCACACTAGTACTATAATATACTTTGTTACTAATATTAGCGTTTTTAATATTGCTTTAGGCATAGATTAGATATTTGTTTATAACCTATAACTAGGGTTATATAATTAGTCTATAATATTTAATATATATTATTGCCTAGTTTATTACCTTAGAGACACGCTGCCTAAAACTATATACTACTATAAGCCACCCGCTAGTTTATTACGTCCTATTATCTTAACTTATAAGAATATTAGCTTAATTACTAGCTAAGTAGCTTATCTAATAGCTATTTATAATCTAGACTCTATTATATAGCTAGAGCCTTATAACTAGAACTAGTTAGGTTAACTACCTAACCTAATAGATAGGGATTGCAACGCGTAAACATTCTGGGCGATAATAGGTTTAGCTGCTTATAGCGAGACTAATTATAATAAGTTTATAAAAAGATAGTTAATAAACTGCAAATAATAGACAAACTTAAGTATCTACAATCTAATTAGCTGCATAATAAATATTAGTACTTTAATTTAAAGAAGGCTAACAAGGTAGCTCTATATTGCCCTATAGTTAATTATGGTATTAATCTAGTTAATAATAAAGTACCCTAATTATATATTTATAGCCTTATACAACTAGAGACTATAGTGGTTAAGGAATATATTAATAAAATAACTATAAAAGGCTTCTTATAAATAAGTATATCTTAGTATATATTACCTATTCTTATTATTAAAATACTAGGAGGTAGATTATATATTTGTGTTAAGTACTATGTAATTAACGCTATTACAAAGCATAATTACAATACG
Organism: Laburnicola sp. R22_1; assembly: GCA_014281115.1. Classification (NCBI taxonomy): domain Eukaryota; kingdom Fungi; phylum Ascomycota; class Dothideomycetes; order Pleosporales; family Didymosphaeriaceae; genus Laburnicola; species Laburnicola sp. R22_1. Next base: position 278,721 of record JACONQ010000014.1, read on the forward strand.
CTACTATTACTAAAGGATATACTAGCGCTTATAAATAAGATAAGATTTATATCTATTATAGATATTATTATAGGTTTTAATAATATACGTATTAAAGAGAGTAATAAAGAAAAGATAGCTTTTATAACTTATTATAGCTTATATAAGTATACTATTATGCCCTTTAGCCTTACTAGCGCTTCTAGCACTTTCTAGACTTATATTAATAAAACGCTACAATAATACCTTAATAACTTTTATATAATATACCTAGATATTATGCTTATATATAGTAAGACTAAAAAGGAATATATTAGATATATATAGACTATTGTTAATAAACTAGAATATGCAGGCCTATATTTAAATATTACTAAGTATTAGTTTAAGGTTAAGAAGGTTAAGTATCTTAGAATTATTCTAATAACTAAACGTATTAAAATAGATTCTAAAAAGATATAGGCGATTTATAACTAGTAGCTATTATAGTTACTAAAGAATATATAAGCCTTCTTAGGTTTTGTAAACTTTTATTAATAATTTATTAAGAGATTTAGTTAGATTGCCTATCTATTAACTAACCTTATAAAAGGCAATGGGTCTCGATCGAGACCTGCAGGCTCTTCACAGTCAGATCACATAATTAAGGAACTTTTCGATTTTAGAAATAACGCGGTCATAGGTAATTACCGCCTACAGCTAGTTTAATAGCTTTTAAATATTATTTAACTACTTAGCACCTCCCTTATTACACTTCCTTAACTTTTAAAAAAAACTTATTATTGTCTATAGTGTTAAGTAGTCTTATTAGGTTCCTCCTCTACTGCGCAATATATTCTAGGTTCGCCTTAGTCTATTAAGTAGTCTTTGCGCGCATTATTAATACGTATATAATCTAAGCTAGTAAATAGTAGTATAGACTATATACGTATATTATGTAGCAATCTAGTATAAGTAACTTAACTAGAAGCTTATTACTATTAGCTATCTTATGCTTTAGCTTCTTTTTAGTAATAATTACAAGCTTATTAATTAGGTGTTAGGGATATAAGGAGGAGTCTATAGTAGATTAGGCATACTTAAGATTAAACTTTACTTCATAGCGCAGTTATATCTTTATCTTATTTAATTTAGCTATAGTTATTAGTTATAGTGGTGCGTAAAATAGTAGCAGAATTAGGCTCTTTTTATATAGGCGATAAGCACTCTAATCTTATTACTACCTATATAGATAAGATAAGTTACTACTTAATAATAGTTCTAAACTATACTTAAGTTAACTCTATCTATATACGTAATAGCCTTATAGGGTGCCACATAATAAGTGCGTTATTAACTTAGTTACGTATATTTACATAGTATCTCACAGAGCTAGTACACAAAAAAATAGGTTATAGCTAGTTATTTCTTTTACTAAAGTATAGCTACGGGATAGGGCTTTGTTTATAAAAAAAGGCAATACACTAAAAGACTAGCCTATTAAACCTAGCTCTTTTACCGCAATTACTTTTAAGGCGCTTAAATAAGCATTTGCAACTACGCTAGTTTTAGTTTATTTTAACCTAGATAAGGAAATCTAGTTAGAAACAAATGCTTCTAACTTTGTTACTACTATAGTCCTATTACAAAAAGATAATTAAGATATATTACAACCTATTATATACTTATTACCTCTTCTAGGCAAGAATTATAAACTGCCTTCACTTATTTGGTTTTTAAGTAGCCCCACTGCGTTTAATTACTGCGCTTTTTTATTACTTTACTAGCGCCTATATAATATTATATAATGTTATATTATGTGCGCACTAAGTCCTAGGACCTAGAGTGCGTTAAAATTTTACTAACATTTCTCCCCCTAGCTTTTAAGATAATAACTTATAATAAGAATACCTCTAACTTACTTACCTACCTACTACTTTACCAGATAATTAACTTTATCTTTTATCGCAGAAATAAGGTTCTAACTAGGTGCGATTACGTGCCCATAATTATATAAGCAGTACTGTTTTAGCTGTACTTCTTTTTTATAAGTGTATATATAGTCTAGCCCTTTAGCGTCCTTTCTTATATAGCAATTTTATTTAATTCGCTTACTAAATCTAGAATTCTAAGTTGTTTTCCTTTAATAGTTATAAGCCTAGCGCTTTAAAATTATAGGCTAATTCTTCATACGCACTTATACATTAGAATTCTAATTTATACACTCTAATTACTTCTTACTAATTATTTCTAATTCTCTTTTACGCTTAAATCTTACCTATAATTAAAATAACTAATATTGAAATTTCTACTATAAAGGTGCTCCTTATTAACTAAGCAAGCTAGCCTTTCTAGCTTATCTAGCTCTAATTTTGTACTTAGTCTAAAGGGACTTAGCATCTTATTAATCCTAATACTAATAAGCTTATTAATTAAGATCTAATCTAACTAACTTATTCTATACTCTAAAAGAAGACTATAAGTATAAGCAACACTATATATAATAATTAGATTAAACTTTATAATATTTAGATTGTAGAGTATTAAGTAGAAGTATAAGACTAGTAGATTAATATGAAAAGATTTAGAATCTTACTTTATAGGTTTATGCTATAGTATTCTAAAATCTATTAGCACTGGCTATAATTATAATAAATAATAATAAAAAGACTTCCCTATAATCACTTATTAAAATACTTTAGAAAGATCTAGCTCTAATAGAAGTAAGCACAAAGAGCCTAGTACACACCTAATACTAAGCACACCTTAAGAAAGCTAAGTATAAAAGGTAGACAACTAAAATATAGTACTAAAATTAGTAACTTCTTTTTAAGAAGGCTAAGAGTTTTAAGCTTTTTAATATAAAAGTTAAGCTTAGTATATATAACTTCTTAAACGTACTAGTAGTTAAGTCTATACTACAATAGACCTAATTAATAAACTAGCGTCTTATATAAAACGCTTTACCTAGCACTAAAATAATAGATCTTGCTAATATTAGAAAGGTCTACTTTATACTTATTTAGGAGCACTAGCTTTAAGTACTTAATAGCAAGTTGTTAGGTATATTTATAATAATTACTAGTTAAAATAATAATTAAAAAAGCAAGGAAGTAGTAGCTTAAATAAAAAAGCTTATAAGAAGACTAATAAGTGCCCTTATAGACCTAGAAAGTATAAGTAGGATAGTCTTAATTGCTAACGCCTTTAAATTACTATTACTAGTAAATGCCCTAAAAAAGTGCTACTAATTACCCTTACTAAGAAAGAGCGTAAGGGCATTAATAATTATTTAGTATCTTTATAATAAAAAGAGCTTTGCAGCAGAATTAAAATAAAAGGCTAGAAGTTTACACCTATAGCAAGGAGCTTAACTACTTCTACTTACTTAAGGTTAATAGCTTGCGCTCTAATTAATCTATTAGTCTTTAATAAGTAGCTATAAGAGAGCTTAGGAGTATACTTAATAATACATCCCAGTAATTACCCACTTATATAGAGCACTATTCTTAATAAAGGAGCTATAGTTTATCTTATTAATAATTGATTACTTTTAATATTCAGCTTATTTAAGAAAGTGAGCTTAATCTAAAGTATTAAAGCTAGAACTTAGGCTCTTCTAATTTTAAAAATAGGAGATTAACTTATAAAGGGTATACTTACTAGTAAGCGTAGTATATATATAAAAGATCTTTTACTTAAGAATATTAAAATTATAAAAGGTTTTTACATTAATATTATCTTTAAAGCTTATCTAAGAAAGATAGGAATCTAGTACCTAGATTTAGATAGATTATTGCGTATAGAAACTCTTGCTTAAAATATTATCTTAGTAGAACTAAATAGTGTCTATAACTTTACCTTTATTAGGTATAAGCCTCTTTTCTACTATTCTTTAGCTATAGTAATTAGATAATTATATTATAATCTTCTGTAAGCAGATACTAAGGAACTCTAGCACCATTAATTAGATTATTTAGGCTAATAAGCACTTTAATCTCTAGGTTAGAATACGCAAAATGTATATATCCGTAGCAGTTAAAAAAGAACTATTAGTATTATTTTATAATATATATAATAAGAGTAATCTCTAAGACTATTCTACTATATTTCTTAAGATCTATTTAACTTTCTAGTAGAATAGCTTAGAGAGCTATAGAGCTTAATTATTAAGAAAGAATTTAGTAAAAAAATCTATAACAATAACCTTATATTAAAATCTCTGCTAGAAATTATATAAGTAATAACTAAGCTTAACTACTAAGTAGAAAATAAATATAAGCTTAAAATGATTATAATCTATTAGAATAATAATACTACTACTCTTTCCTAAAGGGGATAATTAGCCTATAAGGACTATGTAGACAAATAAGAAATTAAGATTAGTTACACCCTATTATATACGTATAAACTAAACAGAACACCTAAGTAAGCAAAGTAAGAGATTATTGCAAAGGCTATAAAAATAAGAGAAAGCGCAAATCTGCTACTTAAAATATAGCCTAAGATTATAGGTGTAGCTACTTACCTCTATAGTAAGAGCTTAATAGCTTTATATACTTTTTAAGTACTAGATAAAGTGCTTAAAAATTAGTTTAGGTAGTATTTTTATTAGTATAAGCCTACTTAAATATAAGTATAGATAGCTAATCTTTGCTCTAATTAGAGTAGAATTTACGCCTATAGCTGCTAAGTATATCCTTTAAAAAGGGATTAAGTAGTAGTGTGGAATAAATAAAAATTTAAAGTAAATCCTAGGGGCTATATTATATATCTTGTTAATTATAAAGCATTAAATCTCTATAGAATATAGATTCTAATACTTAATTAGGTAATTACTACGTGCAATATTATATTTAATAAAACCTTATTCTATAAGAGCAAAGCTAATTAAGGCATACCCTATAAAGAAGTTGTAAAGATTATTAAAGTCCTATGTAAGAGGGAGATTAATAATCTAAAAGAAGAGTTTATAGATATCTTTAATCTTCTTACTATACTAAATAAGTAAGTAAGTACTAAGCAAATAGAAAATAGTGCTCCTATATAGAAATCTAAAAGTATAGCTAGCCAGACTAGTAATTAAGTAGCTAATAGAACTAATATATAGGCAGTAAGCTTAGCTAGTAAGTAGATAAGAATTTGTATAGTTTAAAGCGAGTATATAGGACTTATAACCCCTATATAGACGCTAAAACTAGGCAATTTAGAGTATAATTAGTTAAGAAATTATAGGAAGACTAATAGCTACTAAAGTGTGCACAAATCTAGGCGAGCTAGCCTATTAAATTCTAAAAAGCGTTCTCTCTAAAGTGTAGAGCCTAAAAGCTCTATAGCTGCCTCTTAATCTAGCCCTAAAAGGTTAACTGCGCTAGAGGAAGTAGATAATCTACTAGTAAGCTAAAGGCAAAGGTAAAATTAAGCATTTACAAAATTAAGTAGAAGACTTTAAAATAATATTATAAATATGCGTATTTAGGACTATCTACCTTTTTAAAGATAAAGAGAGTATAATTAATATAATAATACTACTAATTAGCTAAATGATAGATTAAGTGTATATATACTAATCGCTAGACATATATTAAAAGATTTTTACGATAATTTTCTATATGTATATATTCTAGAAGTATAGGAAGCCTAGGACAAGCACTAAAAGTACACTATAATAAATTCTATAGTTACTACAGTAATAGTTAAAGATACTAAAGATATTATTTTCTACTTATCTTTATAGAGACAAGCTACTAAAGCCGCCTACCTTATAGAAACACCTTGCTAATTATCTACTTAGAAAGCTCTTTAAGCAAGCCCCTATATTAAAATTGCTACACTTAAGAAGAAAGAAACCTAAATAGTAATTAATTAAGCACAAGCTACTAGATCACTACTCCTATTAATGTAGGCTTAGACCTATAAGTTTAATTAGAATAGGTACTTTCTAAAGTGTAAGGCTTAAATTATTATAAGAGGTAATCTCTAGGTTAAGAACTTGCTATAGTTAACCTACGCAGTAACACTTGCAGCATAGTTATTTAGAACTATAATAGCAATTATAGTAGAACACAATCTAAAGATTATTTAGTATAATATAGTAGGAGCATTTTTTAATACTTATATTATAGCTAATAACCTAGTTATCTATAAGCTTCTAGATAGGTTTAAGTAATATAGCAAGTGCGTGTCTCTTAATTAAGCTCTATATAAATTAAAAGACTTAGCACTACTCTAGTATAAAGAGTTCTTAGAATTACTAAGATCTATAAAACTTACTGTCTTAAAAGAAGAACCTTATTTATTTATAAGCAAAGATCGCAAAACCTTAGTACTCTTCTATAATAATAATATACTTCTAACCTTTAATAAAGCTTACAAAATAGAAGTATAGAAGCTCTAGAGCTAGATTAAAGCAAAATATATAATTAAAACCTATAGACTAGTTAAATGGTTTCTAGGCGTTTAAGTAATCTAAGGTTATAAGAACAGAATAATTACACTTATTTAAAATACTTATATTAATAAGATTATAAAGAAGTTTAATTTTAAAGATAGTAGGAGCCTCTCTACAATACCTCTTCTATTAAAAGAGCTTATAAAGAATATAAGAGAAGCGACTAAACAGAAGATTAAAAGCTACTAGAAATGTATTAAATTAATACTATACATAGCAATTATACTTAGGCCTAATATCGCATTTGCTATTTTAAAGCTCTCGCACTTTTTAATAAATTTAAGCAAATAATATTTTGCTATAGTTAACTAAGTAATTATATATCTTTAAAAATACGCTAGTAATCTATTTAGTATAGCTAATATAATAGATCTAATCTACCATTTGCGACAATATTTTATTTGTAAATAATTTAGAAACTTAGAGATTATCTTATAAATATATAGTTATACTCTATAATAAAGTAATACTCTAGAAGGCTACTTATTAGAGTATAGTTATAACTTCTACTACTAAAGCTAAGCTACTTGCACTTAAGCATATAAGTAAAAAAGTAATAGCACTAAAGTAGTTCTTTAAAGAACTTAAGCTTAATTTAGAATATAACGTACTTTGCACTCGAGTTGATTATTCTATCGAGTCGATTACTTTGCCAAGACCCTACTAAAATATACTATTAGCAATAGTACAACGCGATGCCTTAACCACACAATAAACTACTAGCGTTAAAAGAAGCGCGTATATAGCTTGCAATCTAGGCTATTAAACAAGACGTAACACTCTCTTAGCAACGCGCTGCAGCCCTCTATAACGTCTCTTAAAGTATACTTAGCAACTAACATGCTAAAAAGATATTTAGATGCAACTGTGTACCTAACAAAATAAGACTTACTATAAGAGAGGAGCAGGTGATTATGAAGCATATACTCAACCTAGACGCGCGAGGATTTCTGTTCCAGCTTAATGCTATAAAAGATATAGCCGATTCTTTACTAGCTACACACCACTATAAGCCAGTTAGCTAGAGGTGGCCTTATAACTTTGTTAAGCGCTAGCCAAAGCTTCAAGTTAAGTTTAATCGAAAGTACGACTATAAGAGAGCCCTCTAGGAGAATCCTAAGGTAATATAAGGCTAGTTCTGGCTTGTGGAGAACATAAAGGCCAAGTATAGTATCCTGAATAAGAACACCTATAATTTCAACGATTCTGGCTTTATAATAAGCATAATATTAACTAGAGTAGTAGTTATAGGCTCTAAGCGTCGAGGACAGCCAAAGCAGGTGCAGCAGGGCAATAGGGAGTGAATAACAGTTATCCAAGGGATTAACACAATAGGGTGGTGGATCCCACCCTTTATTATCTTTAGGGGCAAGCACCACCTCTCTACCTAGTATAAGGAGAAGGATCTACCTTATAATTAGATTATTGTAGTCTCTAAAAATAGCTAGATAATAAATAAGCTTAGTCTACAATAGCTAAAGCACTTTAATAAGTATACAAAGAGGCCTACTACTAGTAGAGCACGTTTGCTTATTATTAATAGTCACAAAAGTCACAACTTGCTCGAATTCTAGGATTACCGTAAAAAGAGTAATATTATTACTCTCTATATGCCTTCACATTCGTCGCACCTCTTGTAGTCACTTAACGTGGGTTGTTTTACGCCGTTAAAGAAGGCGTATAGGCGCTAAGCTAAGAATCTAATACGCAATCACATTACGCACATTACTAAAATTAAGTTCCTACCTTGCTTTATTGCTGCTTTTAAGGCTTTAATTACTTAAAGTAATATTAAAGAAGGCTTTTAAGGTGCTGGCCTAGTGCCCCACAACCTAGAAGTTATAATATCGCAGCTTAATATCCGCCTGCGTACACCTCCACTTTGTACTATTCGCAATAGTATATAGGAGTCGCAAACTCCGCGAAATAGTATAGAACTTAAGTCGCAATTAACGCTTGTTAAGTAGAGGATTTAAAGACATATAGATAGTTCTATAACTTATATAGTTAAGGTGGTGGAAAAGCTTATTAAAGGCGCTAAGCTAATAGGGCATTCTTTAGTGTTAATAACCAAACATAATACTAAACTTTAAGCTGCTAATAAGGCCGCCACGCAATATAAATTGTATAAAAGAAAGCGAGTACAGCGTAAACGAGTCCTTATAGCCAAAGAGGGCCAGCGGCTGGCCACTCTAAAGGAGTTTAGGGCGCGCAGTAATAGGCAAAAGGCAAAGAAGAGGGTGCGCGCTAATAGAGGCGAATCTGCTTAACGGCGCTATAGATGCTGCGGCAAGCCTAGGCATAATAAAACAACCTATAGGCAGTCTATAGAAGTAGATTCTAAATAGATTGGCCTATTTAGACTATTAAAAATAGTTTATATTAACTCTATACTGTCGTGAATAGTACAGAACTTAGTGGGGTCTTGGCAAAGTAATTAACTTAATGGAATAATCGACTCGAGTGCAAAGTACGTTATATAGAATATTTTTTATAATAAATAATACATAATTAGACTAGTAATTAGTAAGAATAAGCGCATTAACACTTATCTACGCTATATTAATATCTAGAACATATAACTATGTTAAGAATATGTAAAAAGATTATTTAAAGTCACCTACCTAAAAATAAGTAATCTACTAGTAGATAGACTTATAAAAGCACTTACTTAATAGCAGTTGGCTTGCTTTAAAAAGCTCCTAAATCTTAAAAATATAAGTATAATTATTATAAAGGGAGTATAAGTTATAAACTAATTATAAATTTAAGCTCTATAGAGCTACTATCTATTTAGTAGACGTAGGTAAACAAGATCCTAATATAAGACTAGATAAACGCAGACTAACGCCTATTATATGCAATCTAAGAAAATTTAAATAATTACTTCTTTAAAAAAAATTAAACAACTTCTTAAGGAGCTTATATTAGTTTCTAATTATAGCAGTTTAATAAGTTAATAAAATATTATAAGTAGCTATATAACGCTTAGAGCTATATTAGCCTAAATTAGTCTAGCTTTAGTAGGGAGCGCTCCTTAAATCTAGCAGCTTCTCTATTATTAAATAGAGAGAAGATCCTTTTACCAGACCTACATAAGCGTTATTATTAGAGTTAGTGCGTATAGGCTCTAATTAGGGCTACTTAATACATAGTGTAGTATTTATAAATAAATTATTAGCTAGATTAAAGCTAGCAGTTAGAACGTCTAAATAATTAGTACTATATTAGGAAAATTCCTATAATAGAGATAAAGGGACTTATAAGTAGCTTAAGAGCTATGTTTACTAACCTAGTAAGCGAAACTAGCAATTCTAAAGTAATTAAAAGAGCTAAAGAATTAATTACTAAGTAATAAAGCGTGCTAACTCCTATAATTCTATTAATTTGTACTATGTAATCTAAATAGCCCTACTAGATTTTATAGCTTGAGAGTAGAAAATTAAGTTTAAAATAGTTGCTAATTATTAGATAAAACATAATACTTAAGTTATACTTAAAGACTATTAGTAGGAGTACTAGTATCTACTATTTAAGCGCCTTAATAATTAGCTACTAGCTATTTAGAATTAATATCTAAAAAGCTACTAGGTAAGAAACTATAATTAGAACTAACTAAATAATCCTAATTCCTTTAACTAGCAGCGATCTCTTCCTATAAAAGAGTAATAAACTTAGTTAGATTAATAATCTTCTACCGTAAGAATATCCCTAATTCTTACTTAAGCTAAGTAGCTAACACAATAGACTAACTAGTTAAGTCTAAGATATATATAGTAAGCGTCTCTAGAGAGAAACACTATATAAGACTAAGTAAGATAAATTAAGCACTATTTAAAAAAGTACAAAGCTCGCGTATAGTAAAAGTATTAGTATTATACTTTAAGGAGTTATTAGTCTTATAAGCAATCTTATCCTTTACTAAGTACGCCTTAGTAATCTAGCGTAGGTAAAGTAGATTTCTACTAATAGGGGCCTAAGTGGACTATTGCTTATTAATTACAACCTTAAGGCTAGGCTAATTAGAATATTAGTTAACTAACTAATTTAGGATTATATAATCTTACTATATAGCTAGACTAGTCTAAGCAGCACTATACTAAGAACCTTAACTAGATAGATTATAATTAAGCACTAATGCAGAATAACTTATATTATAAGTTAGAAGCGCTTACTTAGTAGGATCTAGTTAAGTAAGATTAATTAGACCTATAAGGATATCTTTAGCGTAGACAGGAGCGCTAAGACCTCCTAAAAAAAGACTAGTAATTGTTACCCTTATCTAAGAGCAGAGTATGAGATAAAGCACTACCTTCCTTTATTTTATTTTTACTTAAATATATTTTTAGGCATTCTCTAAAACATTTTACAAAATTAATACAAGACGATTAGTACTATAAAGATTAATAAATAATTAACTAAATATATATAATTATATACTAAATTATTATTTGCCTAATACTAAATAAACTTATAAGCCTTATTTTTAAGCTTCTTAGGCCTTAAGAATATTAGCAAAGAAGGATTACTAAAAATAATTAGGTTTTTATATAATAGTCTATACACATATATAGATGCGTAATAATAATAGTAGGTGTTTAGGTATTTAGTTAATATATTCTAAAAATATGTACTATCTAAGCTACTATAAAGATAAAATCTAAGGCATATAATATATAAATACCTATACTTAGAGCTATATAATTAATTAAAGACTAAACTAAGCTTATCTTTCTTAATCTTTTAATTTTTAGAAGTGTTAGGCTCGTTTTCAAACTTAGAGCCGCTTAAATAAGTAGCTTTAGGAAAATTCTAATTAGTATTCTTTAATTGCGGAGACCTCTTACAAAATTAGGAAGGGTCCTTAATAGGCTTAGAATGCTTAAATAATTAAAATTAATTTTACTTTTAAATTTTTGCCTTCTTCTTATATATTCTCTTATTTATGGGATTAGAAGTAACCTTACTAGGAGTCTTATTTAATAGGCAATTAGAGCGGATAGATAATACTCTTAGTATTATTAATAAGAACTTTATATAAAAAGAAGAAAAAGAGCTAAAGAAAGTAGCCTTCTATGCAAAGAATAAGACTATCCTTACTAAGAACTAACCTATTAAGTTTAATAGTAGAAGAATTTGGCTTATATATAATAGTATAGTTTTTATATAAAAAGGATAAGTAAAGGGCCTTTGCACAATTAATTCTAAAAATAAAGATACTACTTAAAGGTATATAGAGTAGCGTGCAAGAGACGCCTATATTATATTTATATGCTAACTAGAAGCTGAATTTAATTTATCTATTGTTACTTAGACTATATTACTCTCGCATAAGGATATTAAGGTATTAAATGTATAAATCTAATAGTAAATTAATAATAGTAAGTATAGTTTTACCTTTATACTATTAGATCTCTATTACGCAAAGCTGTTTATTATTACCAATAGCTTATTTACTAATAATAAGGATCTAAGCTTATAGCTAGGATTTCTAATTGCTCTAGGTACTAAGTATTGTATAGGTAATAGTAATAACTTTAATATTTTAGCAAAACACTAAGCGCTATTTAAAGTAATTATACCTTTATTTAGTAATACCTATATCTCTTATAAGGGCTGCTTTGTATAGCTAATAGAGTAGAATAGTGTAGATAATAGGAGTGCTATTAGTAGAATTAGAATTAATTTTAAAATTACTAATACCTTAAGCAAATTATATAAAGTAGTCTAATAATAAATACTTAGTATTAATATTACGTAAAAGCCTTATAATTTTATAAATAGTGCTAAAGTTATATAGCTAATTTAAGAAGGTAATAACTAAGATATAGCTTAGCGAGCTAACAAATAATTAGGGTAGGTATATGTATAATAAAAAAGAAGTAGTTATAAAATATTATTAATAGGTAGTTGTAAGGACTATTACAAGCCTTAGCTATCTTTTTTACTATTATTATTATTATTATTATTATTACTAGTACTAGAGGCGTAGCTACTAAAAGAAAAGTTAATAGTAGCTATAGTTAAGGAGAAGGTTAAAACTATTAGGTAAGAAAATTAGAATAGTAGGATAAAAATAAAAATAAGAGAGTATAAAGGGTACGCTATATACCTTAAGGAGCTATAAGACTTTATTAAGTTATAGTAGGTAAGGCGTGTGTGTAAACGCCACTTTTAGACTAGTAATAAGTAGTAGTACCTTTTAAAAAAGTATAATTATATTACTACTAGTAAAAACCTCTAAAAGTAAATTAAGCACTTATAAATAGTAATTAAATAGTAAATAGATTATAGGCATTAAATAGAAAATATAGTATTATAAGAAAAAAGAAAAATTATAGTAGTAAAAAGAAATATATTTAAGTGCTAATAAACTATTTAAAGCCTAAGTAGTCCTTAGTTATAAAAAAACTTTTAGAGCTTTTACTAATAAGCTATAGGCTAGAACTACTACTTTTTTCTACTTCTTTTTCTTCTTATACTTATTATAGAACTTATAAGCCTAAGTAATTTTAGCTTAAACTTAAGAATCCTATAATAGCCTCTAGAAGAAGTCCTACTCTAAGAAGCACTATAACTTATAGAAAGCTTAAGTTTAAGCTTTATTATTTATATTAGTATTATAGAGAGAAGAAAGATTATTAGGGAGATAGTGAAAGCGTGCCGACTATCCTTATAGGACTCTTCCCTTTTCGTAGAATATGTAAATTATAATTATATAATAGGATAGAGCTAAAAGTAGTGCTAGAACTATTTAAGAAGCAAATAAATCTAGCTTTAGGGTAGTATAGTAAGTAAGTGCTTTAGACTAGTTAAAAGTATAAGTATATATAATAGTAAAGCTTATATATAAAGAAAATTAAAAAAGAAACTAAATAAATAATATTTAAAGGCGAAGTAGGAAAATATAATTAGAGAGTTAGGAATTAATTAAAGTAGGATTTTAGGTTATTTCTAATAGTAAGGCTCTTAAATATAAATTTTACTCTTAAGAAGCTAAGTATTACTTAGGTTTAGATATTAAGATTTGTAACATATGTGTAATATATAAAAAGAATTAAAAAATAAAGAATAAAAGCCTATTTAATAGTTAGTTTAAGAGGTATTTAGAGTATAAATCTATACAAAAAGAAATAATATAGTATATTTAAAATAAAAGAGCACTAGGAGTTTTTATTATAGATACAGTAAGTAATATATATACTACTAAATAGTAGTTTTATATTATTATTAGTAAACTAAAAGCACTAATACTACGCTAATAAAACCTATTATAGAATATAGTGTTATTACTTATAATAGGAAATAGATAAAGTTAATATATACTTAGATAGTAGTAGTAAACAGGCTTAGTAGATATATAGAATAAGGGTTTTTATTATTTAATAACTTAGACTATTAAGCTTAGTATAATAGAACTTACTAATCTTTAGTATTATACCTATATACTTCTTAGCTATAGTAAAGAAAGTAAAACAGTAGAGTATTAATTATAATTTTATTAGGGTTATTGTCTAATTAAAGTATAAAATTTTTTAAACTATTTACCTAGAGTTATAAACTATAAAGTAGATTATTATTATTATTAACACTTTAGCTAAGGGCTTTCAAAATCTAGGCTATAATATTAAAGCTAATATAGGCATCTAAGAGTAGAATTACTTTTTAAAAGTTAGTCTAAGACACTATTAGCGTATAAGAGACTTATATAGGGATAAGAAGATAATAAATATACTAATAGAGGGCTTTTAGGCACTAGTAAGAGGTTAAATCTATTAGAGCCTATACTATTATTGCTTCAATAAGGAGACTTACTACTACTACAATTACTACTATAACTAAGGCAGCTAGATATATAGACGCCTAAAGTATAGTTAATCTAAAAATAAAGAGGTATAATAAGGCAGGCTAAGTAAAGGCTTAAGAATAGTTTAGGGTTTAGAAGAATAAAAAGCTAAGCTATAAGAAAATTATGTGTTGTTAATTAACTACCTAGGAGTAGAACAACAAAGGCCTTTATCTTAAATAACATAAAAAAAAGTAGAGCCTACTTCTTAGTAATTAAAAAGAGCGTAAACAAGATTATACGAGTATAAAAAGTAAGTAAAATAGATAAGTTAGTAATAAAAGTAGGTAGGCGTTTATAAGCTATTATTAAAGTTTATATAAAGCTAGATACTTAGTATAGGCTATATATAATTAGAGGCGGACCTAATCTTTAATAGCTAGTAGGAGGTATTATAAAATATTTAGGTATTTCTCGACGGGTAGTTAATATAAAGCTTAATAGGGCTAAGCTTCTATAGATAGATAAGTATATAATAGAATAAACTCTACTATATAAGTTACGTAGTAAGCTAGTGACTAATTAACTTTTAGAACTTTAATAGATAGTTTCTTTTATCTAGCACCTAATAACTTAATCTATATACAGAATATAATATATTTGCTTTCTAAGTAATAATTAGTACTACTTTTCTATAATAATCTATCATAATACTTATATAAAGTAGCACTATGCTAGCTATCTAATTACGCCTTTAAAATCTAGTTAATGTAAACTTTGTTAAATATAAACAATAATAGTATAGTATATAAAGCTTCTATAAACGCATTTAGAAAATATTTAGAATAGGTTTAGTAAAGAGAAAGTATAATCTAGGGTAAAAAAGGTTTAATTATAAAGTGTCTAAGATAAGTAATAAGTGTAAAGGTAGTACAGAGCTAGTAATTAAGAAAAAAAGAAAAATTATAAGAATAAAAGTAATAAAAATATAGGTAGTAAGGAGCTAGGCTAGTTTTTACTAGAGGTCCCTCTTTATTAGTTAATAAACCGCGTTATTAACTTCGTTACGTATATTCAAGATTTTTTTTGCTAAGATCTGGTACACAGAAAAATAGACTATAGCTAGTTATTACTTTTACTAAAGTATAGCTGCGGGATGCGGCTTTATTAACAAAAAAAAGTTAATAAACTAGCTAAAGCGTTGGATTAAAGGGTAGGTATAGCTTTTAAAGACTTTATTCATAGTTTTAAAATAGCTTACTAATATATTTAGCCTAATCTTAAAGTATATAAAAAGCTACTCTAGGCTTTTATATACTTATCTCTTTACTTTTTTAATATAGTAAGGTAGCTAAAGGTTTACTTTTTTATAGCGTATGTAAAGGGAGTGTATATTTTAAGTTTTAGAGTAGTTAAATATATTATTAAATTGTTACAAACTAGTTTATTTATACTATTCTATTAAAACTATTTTAATTTAACCTAGACTTTAACTTATATAAATTAGTTTAGTAGAAGGTATATTTAGTAAATAGTAAAGGTTGGTTATCTTATAAAAGTTTTAGGAATTAAATATATTTAAAATATATTTAAATTTACGTCTAAGCCTATAGCGTCTTCCTTCTTATCTAGATTAGAAGTATCTTTTTCTTAGAATATAATATTAGTAAATATATTTTAAAATTCTTAGAAATATATTTAAACTTGGTCGGCTTCCCAAACACCTTTTTGACCTTTTTTTTTTAGTTTGAGGTTCAGGTAGATTAAGATAGAAGGTTATTATATACTACTATATACCGCACCTAATTCTAATTAAAGACTAACCTTAAACACATTAATAACCCCACACTCTATAAGCTCCTAACCTATGTAAGATTTACTTACGGCGTACATAGCACACCTAGCTTATTACTACTATTATTATTAGTTTTCTACACTTAAGGCACTACGCGGCGTACTTACTTAAATAAGCTAACTTAATAGTGATAACAGTAATAATAGCTAGAAGGATCTCGCAGATCTATACAACACTCTCGCTATCTTACAGCTTATTAACAAAGACCTTATTGTCTATCTTTTACAGCGACAATAGAATATTTGTTAAGAACGACCTTAATGTGGCAATTGAGCAATAGAGTATCTAGTACGTGTTACCCTTATCCTACTTATAAGAAATAGTATGTATCTATTAATATATTAACTTATGTTATTTATAATAACTAGGATAGTAGTTTATAACTTAGAATAGTAGAGAAGAGATAGCTTATAGTATAGCTATGCTAAAGTTATATCTTTCCTAAAGTTCTAAGTAGCCCTCCTAGGTAGGAGTATAAACTGCCTCTACTTATTAGTTTTTAAGTAGCCTACTGCATTTAATTACTACGTTTTTTATTGCGTTACTAGTGCCTATATAATATTACGTTACGTGTGCGCTAAGCCCTAGGATCTAGAGTGCGTTAAAGTTTTATTAGCATTTCTCCTCCTGGCCTTTAAGATAATAACTTATAATAATAATACCCTATCTTACTTGCCTACCTACCGCCTTACTAGATAATTAACTCCTACCTTTTAATCTTTTACTATACTACTAGATAATTTATAACCTACTATATATATACTCTACTACTACTACTACTACTACTACTACTACTACTACTACTACTACTACTACTACTACTACTACTACTACTACTACTACTACTACTACTACTACTACTACTACTACTACTACTATAATATATAACAAATTATGTGCGCGCTCCCTACACCTAACACTAAATAGCACTCTACTAACGTGTTTACAAGCGAGCCGCGCGTACAAGTGAGCCGCGCGCCCCACTAAGTCTCTCAGCCTTTTGCAGGCTGTATATCAACAACGCATCAAAATTCTATTAATATAATAGCTATCCTAAATCAAGCAGTATCTATAGAAGCTTTCTTGCACGTACGTGAGTTGTGCCCAGGCTCCCTGCAGCGCGTGCAGCGCGCTGAAGCCTGCCGGCTCGCACCTGACCGCGCCTGGCTATACCGCGTTTCTCCCTCTAGTTGCTGCTCAATAGCCTTCTAAGCAATAATATCCTCTCCCTCTGCCTTTAATAGGGTGCCTCACTTCTAGATCCGCTTCTTTTTGCGCTGTTTACGCGTTATAGCTGCCTTATTTGCCCTCTATAGACTAGCTATCTTATCGCGCATAAGCACTATTGAATGCGCCATTCTCTCAGCCCCTCTTGTAAGCCGATTAAGTAATTAGATAACTAATATAGGAGAGGATCCTTAATGCCTTTAGATCCGCTTACAAACTAGAGTTGACTAAGCGCCTAGCTTGCGCGCGTTGCTTGGTGTTGCAGACTCCCATAGGGCCTCTGGTAGGGCTGCTGGCGACGGCGTACGAAGCTTCACATTAAGCTTTAATATCACCGCCTCTGGATTGTGTGGGACTAGCCTAGCGCCTCGAAAGCTTGCGCAGATATTCTCCTTTATAATTGACTGGTCGTAGGCGGCGCGGAAGGCTGGTAGGAACTCAAGCTTGGTGATATGGTTGATGTGGTCGC
The DNA here is from genome assembly GCA_014281115.1 of Laburnicola sp. R22_1. Classification (NCBI taxonomy): domain Eukaryota; kingdom Fungi; phylum Ascomycota; class Dothideomycetes; order Pleosporales; family Didymosphaeriaceae; genus Laburnicola; species Laburnicola sp. R22_1. The sequence continues at coordinate 296,467 of JACONQ010000014.1, forward strand.
GTATTAGGCCCTCGACCTGGCGCCCGTACGCCCGCTTCAACGGCGAGAAACAGCCAACGTTAAGCGGCTGCAGAAGGTGTGACAAATGTGGCGGCATATAGAGAGTGTAGATCTTATTCTTCTTGTAGATCTCCTGGAATTTGAGCGAGTTATAACTCTTATAGCTGTTAAGTATTAGTAGCTAACGCGCGCCCACTCTACGCTCTACTGTATGCTTAATAAAATGCCGTAGCCAGGCAACACTAAGCTTGTTCGTAGTCCAGCCATTGTCGCTAAGACCAATAGCCCAGTCACCTGGTATATTGTCGCCCTTGTACCAGGCAGAGAGGTGGTACTGGCCAGCGAAGATGATAAAGGGCGGGATTGCCCACCCAGTAGCGTTAATTCCGTGGATCGCCGTCACCCACTTACGATTGCCTGGCTGGATCGCTTTTGGCCGGCCACGCCTCTCTAAGCCAGTAACAACTAGCTGGGAGGATATTTTACCTATTAGAAAGCCAGTCTCGTCGAAGTTGAAGGTATCCTTGTCGCAGATACCGTAGGTGGCCTTTGTACGTGCTACTAGCTCAAACTAGGCCTGTATAACTGTCAGGTCCTCGTAGAGGGCTCGCTGTCGATTGTAGGGTTGATTAAATCGCGTTGTGAGGCTGTCTGTTCGCTTGACAAAGTTCCTAGGCCACTACTGGCCAACATAGCCTGCGCTGCGCTCAGTGAGCAGCTTATTCGCCATATCTCGTACAGCACCTAGAGTGGGCGCAAAGCCTCGCGAATCTAGGTCAAGTATATGCTCAACAATCACCTCCTCTTCAAGCTTGGTAAGCTTCTTTGATTTGGGCTCAGAGTCGCGTCGCGCAGCGATTCCTGCGCGTCAGCCGCGAAGTGTTGTTTCAGGGACGCAAAACGTTGCGGCAGCGCGTTTTATACTTCGTATTTGACTAGAATTAATAGCTAAAAGAGCTAGGTAGATATTTGCTTCTTTATAGCGCAATTAAGCAGACAATAGTTAAGCCATTGTAGTTTGTATAAGACGCGTTGTAGAAAGTTAGTGGGGCGCGCGGCTCACTTGTACGCGCGGCTCGCTTGTAAACACGTTATTCTCTACTAATAACCTATTAACCTCTAGACACCTAGTATTACTCTACCAATTTTTTATAAAACTTCTATAGAATAAGGGTATACCTATATATACCTAACACCTCTTATAGCTATTTAGTCTTGCTACTACAAGGTGCTTAATATGTGTTTAATTTTGCTTTTTAAGCTAAACTATTTAATTTTAAGATGCTAAACCTACAATAGAACTAGATAAAGTAGCACTAAACACTCCTCTTATAATTAACCTATAAAAGGACAATATTAAGTAATAGTAGACCTAGTAACTATTACTTCCTTCTATAATACTTGTAGAGCGCTTAAATATACTTCCGATACTCTAGGTAGAGACTATTACTATCTTTAACGTGCTTAAGAAGGGATTATATTCTTTTTAGCTCTCTCTTAATAAATATAGCGTGCCTTTTAGTTTCTAGTACTATATATTAGCAATTATATAAGATTAATTTAATAAGTGTACCTTTAGGCAAGTTATAGCATCTTACTACTATCTTCTTAAGGATCTTTATATGCTCTATCTTTCTATTATCCTTCTCCTCCTCCTTTTTCCTCTTTTTCTTAGCCTTATATAGCTATATGCGTGCGTAGTAGCAATTATTATTAGTAAGCATTACTAGTAAATAGTTAGGATGGTGTAGATAGAGTATTAATTTTAAATCTATTTATATTATATAAGCGTTAATAAGTATAGCAAAGTTAAGATTAGTGTAAAACTTACTATAATAAACTAGATAGGTTGTTATCTAAATAGTGGTTATGGATAAGCAAATGCATCTGTTAGAGACATGCTAGTGTGCCTTTTAATATTACTATAGCTCCTCTTACTAGTAAAGTATAATAGTTGCATATAATAGAAGTATAGTTATATTAAACTTTAGTTCGGCTCCTTATAAGTTACTTATCGCCTAAAAAAAATTTCGGCCCCTTCTACCGACAAAATTGTGTTAGTTACAATAATTATAGCTATTCTATATAGATTCTAATCTTATAATTATACTATAGGTTTTTTAGATTATATAGCCTTATTTAGTTATTTTAAAGCCTTTTATAATCTTTGCCTATCCTCTTCTATTACCTTTAAAAATATATCTAGTAACCCTTATTAATATAGCTAAGTATAAGGTAGCTAAACTAGTAGAAAGTAAGCTGTAAATTAAATTCTATGCGTGTGGTCCCTATATACTTATTAAAGTAGTAGGACTCTAATAAACTAGCTAAGGAAATCTATGTGCTGCACTACTTATATTCTACTACTATATAGTTAGTAATATTAGGCGTTTAATCTTTGTAATACTAATTCTAGTTAGCTCTATTATTATTATTATCTTTCTTATTATATATATATATATAAATATGTAACTGTCCGCCTAGTAGTAATAGAATTATTAGGGCAAGGGATAGCTATACGTATTAGATTATAATCTTAAGATCTTGCGTAATAATATACTCTATGTGTAAGGATAGATAAACACTTAATATATCTAGTAGTAGATGTTTATACTTTGTGCGTAGGCAGCTGCATTACGTTATTATTGTTAACTTTAGTACTTATAGACTATAGTACAGCGTATAATTAACTCTATTATAAGGGGCTAGCTAATTTGCACATACTTATAAATAGTGTCCCTAAATAGTTGCTAAACTAGTCTTATTACTTTACCCTAATTTACAGCGTTTTTTTAGCACACTTATAGCTTTTTCTTATAGCATTATACTGTGTACAGAACGTGCGCGAAGTATTCTTTATAATAGTAAAAAGTTATAGGGTAGTAATAATTATCTAGTAATATAGTAGGTAGGTAGGGAGTTGTTATTGTGGATTATCTTAGAAGCTAGAGAAGGCATTAGGAAAACTTTAATATACTCTAGTCCTAAAGCGTAGTATATATATAATATTATTTAATATTATATAGGCGCTATAACGAAATAAAAAACGCAGTAATTAAACGTAGTAGGGCTGCTTAAAAACTAAAGAAGTGGAGGTAGTTTATACTCTTGTCTAGGAGAATTAGAATTTAATTAGGAACCTATTTATAATATATTTAGAATATATTTAACTTATCTTTTATATAACTATAGCCCTTTTAAATAGTTATGCCTAGCTAAAACTATTATATATTAATCTATTATAGTTAGCTTAGTACTTAAATAGGTTTAGAATAAGTTCTAAATATATTTAGTTACTTACCTTTTACTACTCTAATCTAGACCTAACTAAACTACCTTATATTAAATAAGGTAGTAATATATATATAGTATACGCGCTTTAGGTATCTAACTAATATATTTTTAACTAATAGAATATCTAAATATATTAGTATTATAATCTAAATATATTTTAGAAAGAGAAATATTATAGACCTTTTAGTATACAGTATAACACTATAAGAGAAAGCTATACGTGTACTAAAAACGCATTAAAAAGATAAAGTAGTAATATAGGTTAGGCTAGAAACTATTTATTAGCACGTGTAAATTAGTCCCTTATACTAATAACGTTTTAATTACTAAGCAGAGGGCTTTGCTTTTTTTATCATATTATTTGAGATAAAAGCCTTTGTCGTCCTACCCCTAGGTAGATTTAATTAACGCCGCACACATACTAATAACGTAGTTAATTATAGTGTACTATAGTCTATAGGTACTAAAGTTAAAGACAATAACGTAACCCACAGTTACCTGCGCAGTATCTTATAAAAATCCGCAATCAGATACCTAAATATATTTATAAGTTATTTAGAACCCATTCCAACATATACTATATTAAGTGCTTTTATTATTTAGTATATAATAATATAACTTACTAAATATAACATTTAAGCTACTTTATAAGTTCTTATTAAATTTTCTAAGCGCTTATAATATATTATCTAGATTATAGTACGTATTATAGGGTGCCTAAATATATTAGTGAGAGGTCTTAAATATATTTATTATATATTTAAGGAACTTATAAACTAGTATAGGTAGTAAGTAGTATTTAAAGTTGGCGTATTATCTGCTATAGTGTAAAAGTATTATAAAAATAGTAAGCTAAATATATTTATATTATATTCGAAATATATTATTACTTAATATTATACTATTCTATTGTAGACTATCGCTAAATATATTTAGGACTACTTTGAAATAATTGTTGTATATATTTATTATTATTCTATCTATCTCTGTTATTTAAACTTAAACTAAGCTTTTTTAAGCTATAGCTAGTATACTAGTACTAATCATTTCTCTTTTTACCTTTTTATACTCTACCTTTTTTACTATAGCCTAAGCTTTTTCTACTTTAGTTATAGTTACTTACACTTATTCTAATTTAATATTATAGTTTAGTATTATACAAACTACTATAAGGAGCTTAGAACTATTAGTAATTGCTTTAGAATATATTTAGGATTACTTACTCTAGTACTAAAGAGCATCTAGCCAAAGAAAACTTTACTAAAAACGATTTTACTAAAAATTATTTTATTAAAAAGAATTTTACTAAAGTTTAAAAAAACTAATATAGCGCTAAAAGTAATATATACTTTTTTAAGATATTTATAGAAATATAACTAGATAAGTCTAATCTCTATAGAAACCTATTACTACTTTCTATACTTAGTATATTATCTTTCTATTACTACTTTAAATATAATAGAAACACTTTTAAAAATTATTAAAAATAGATTTATACTCACTCTTTTTCTTTTTTAGCTTTTCTACTTTAGCTTATATATAACCATTAGCTTATAAATAGATATATTCTTAATATACACTAAACTTTGTACTTATTCTTACTAATATATGTTATTATATTCTAAAGATCTATTTATTCTACACTTTAAATATAGTAGAAAGCTATTTAGATATTATTAAGCTATAGAGCTACTTTAACACTGCCTCTAAAAGTAGTTGATACTTACCTATAAAATAACCCTTATTTCCAGCCTAGTTAATAGTATTAGAATAGAATTTAAGATTTCTCTAGCTACTTTCTAATATTTAGCTAGCATACTATCATAAACTAACTATAATAACTAGATACCTCTTATATCTTACCTAGTTCTATGCCGTTTCTTAGTTATAATTTTTATAAATATGTTTAAAATATATGTAGTGCTTATTTAATAAAGTACTTAATAATAAGGGTATTGTATAGCTAGTAGTACTTCTACTTTAATTAGATAAAAAGAAGAGTACTTATTTAGCCCTAAATAGTATCCTATTTATAGAGAACACATAAAATAGCTCTTTTTATACTATAATAGAAGTGAACTTAGCAGAATTAATTATAAAATTATAACTACGAGTACTAATATTTTTACTTAGAGTTATATTTACTAAGTATCTCTTTAAAGTCTTATAAATATATTAAGAACGTATTATAAACTTATTAAATACTATTTGACAATAGGCTCAGTATACGCACTATTTATTTACTTAGTAATTATATTAATAGTAATTCTATTAAAGCATTTACTATATAAATAGCACTACTTAAAGTGTTTATTTATGCTTATACTAGTAAGCTTAAAGAAATTAGTAAAACTATCTTTATATACTTTAAAATATTTAGTATTAGTAATTATTCTTTTAAGTATAATTACCTTAACTTAATAGAAATTTATTAAGTAAAAAGTAAAAGAACTTTACACTCTTACTATATTCTTTATAGAAAATAGTAAGTAGAATTTTTACTATCTTTTCTTAAGGCGCTTCTTTAATATATCTATTTAAAAGATATACTATTTAAATAGTATAGCTGCTTATTAACTATAGAAATAGATAATATAGTTACTAGTTACTAAGGTAGTTATCCTATAGATATAAGCCTAATACTACTAGAAATAAATTGTAAATATATTTTTAAATACTTTACTAAATTAGTATTAAAATAGTACATTACCTACTATTTATATATTGCACTACTAAGGCTAAACTTAAATAAAAAAGCTATTAGCTTTTTGCGCTTAATAATTTACTAAATTTAATTTTTATTTATAAATATAGTATTAGACTCTTCTATATAAGCAAGTCTATATAACTTAAGGCTCTTTTTAATTACTAAGCAGAAGGCTCTGCTCTTTTTGTGTTATATTATTTGAGATGAAGGTCTTTGTTGTCCTACCTCTAGGTAGATAAATTAACGCTATATATAACTTAAGAAAGGCTCTTAACTATAATAAATTAAGGAACTTAGTTAAATAGGTTAGGAGATATTCTAAATAGAAACGAGTTAAGATAGACTTATAGTATATAAGTATAAAAGTAAGTATTAGATAAAGGATATTATAAATCTCCTTTAGTTAGCTTACTAAAATACTATATAAAGGTGAATGAATATATATATATAAATTTTTAATAATATAAATATATATTATAGTAATACTATAACGTATAAGACACTGCTACCATTTAGGTAGCCAAATAGAGTCTTATAGCTTCTTATAGTCTAGTAAGGGTGTAGATAAAACCCTCTTATTTTAAATAAGAGTGAATAGTAATTTGTTTTACTACTACCTACCTTTTAATATTATTCTATTCTATCTCTTTATCTACTAGGTGACCTAGTAACACTCTTATATTTATATTGCTCTTCTATAGGTAGTAATAGGATTCTTACTAGTATAATAGTAGTACGTAGATTTAATAAATCTTTTACATTTATAAGCTAGGAGCTAAGTAGTCTATTTAGAAGTATATAGTAATAAGCTAGCGTTATAAAGTAGATAAGAGAATAAGTAGAAGAGCTTAGAAATACTACCTAAAAAGAAGTTAATAATAGTCCTAAAGTTCTATAAGGACTCTAAGTAGGACTAAATACAATAGAAGCTAACTAAATAGTAGCTTATCTTATAAAATTATAGGAGTAGGCGCATAAGAAACAAGAATAATAAGAAATTTAATGTATTAAAGATATCTAATATTGTTATAAAGCTAGCAATATTTTAGCTTTTAATAAGCCTACTAGTATTCTATATATAGTTACTATAGTCTTATTAGCCCTACTAGCTACTAAATAAAGTTCTTTACTATAACTACTTCTACTATATATTTATAGTTATAAACGTTATTATAATTATAATTAATAGAAGTAAGACTATAAGTTTTACTTCTTATAGGCTCTTTCCCACTTTATAATAGAAGATTATAAGGTTACTTTTTGTAGATATTACCTATTTTAGAACTTTTAAGGCTATTTTAGGCTATATTATAAATAATAGTCATAAACTAACTTTAAACAAGCTTTTACTTAGTAAGTATTAATAGAATAAATACTTAATACTTTACATATCCTATTAGAATATTAGGAAATAGTATTTAAGATAATAAAGAATTATTGCTAAAGGGAAAATTAGTCCCTAACTAATCTATTTAACTACCTTCTTCCTTTATGAAATAGGATTAAGAAATAGAATAAGTATTATTAGGTATCTAAGTTTATACCTATTATGAATAATACACTATATAAAAAAGTTTTATATTACCTATTTTTTTAAAGTAAAACTCTTATAGAAGTAAACGAGATTATTAATTGCCTTTACTAAGAGAAAGGGTAGTTTACTAAAAATAAAAGTACGGCTAAAGACCTATTAAAAAGGTCTAAATTGAAGTTACCCTTTATAGAGTGAGCTAAACTAGCTAAATATAATAAAAGAGAGTAAAAGAACTATAAATAGTCTAGCTTAATATAGAAAAAAAAGGATAAAGTTAATCTTAAGATTATTTACTAGAATTATAGTAAAAAGGCTATATTATTCCTAATTATAAAAAGAAAGAAATTTAGATCTATCGTTCTACTCTAAGGACGCAATAGAGTCTATAGAAAAAGGCAAGGGCTACTAAAACTAGACTTTATTCTATTACCTGCTATTATTAAGCATAAAAAAAATAAGTAGCTAAAAAAGCTTTATAATATACTCTACCTAAAAAGGCTAACTATAATAATAGTATAGGCTATAGTAGGGGATATGGGCTTAGTTAAGACACTAATTAATAGTAGCGTAAACTTAATATAATCTTTACTTACTTTATAAAAAGAGAAATCTACTAGTAATATTTTTACTAGATCTTATAGCTAAAATATAGTGGGGTGCAATAAAAAAGTTAGTTAGAAAGTTACCTTTTTAAAAGTCTTATAACTTATTTAATAAAGTAGCTAAAAATATACTAAATAGCTTATTTTAAAGAAGAGGTTTAGGAAGATTTAACTAGAAATAAAGTATTAGCTAACGAAGCATACGTCTTGGCACATATAACCTTAAACCTAAAGCTTTTTTAACTCTATAATTAGAGCTCTATAACTTATTAATTAATATTTAGTTTTATTTTAAATTTTAACTAGCCATTCTAGGTTTAGGATAGATTATGTAAGCAAATTCTCAAGCTAAGTCTTCTCTCTAACGTTTTTTATATTTTAGGTATAAAAATTTAGGATATGCTTATATAAGCACTAATTATATAATTTCTTAGGAAGCTTTTAGTTTATAGTATTATCTTGCTAGATTTAAATTCTTCTTTTTAAATCCTTAAAATGGCTCCAAAATTCACCATACTCGAATCTAACGTTCTTCTTCTTTTAAAGGCTAAAACGCCTAATTCTACTATTGCTACTACTTTAAATAAACCCTTAAAAAGTATAAAGAATACTATTTATTGTATTAAAGAGAAGGAAAAGAAGAATTATAATATAAGAAGAGTTAGTAAAGGAAGGGTTTCTATGATAATCTCTAGGGTTAAAAGAGTTATTAATAGGAATTTAATTAAAAGCCCTAAGAAAGAAAATAATCTAGGAGTAGCTAAAAGAACTTTACAGTACTTCTTAAAAGAGGGGGTTATTCTTTTAATAAGGCTACTAAAAAGCGTTTCTTAATTAAAAAAAAGCTAGCTATAATAGATTATTATTTGCTAAAGAAGGAGTTTAAAAATATAGAAAATATAACTTTAGAAAAGTCTATATTTTCTAATAAGCAGCATTATAAAGAGGGCATAGTAGTAGGGATGAATACTGTTAAAAGAAAGAAAATAGTAAAGTTGTGAAAGAAATGGTTTCTACTAAAAATTCTAGTAAGTATTTTAAAATTCTACCTAACTTAAAAGAATCTTCTTTGGTTTCTCAATTGTTTTATAATTTTATTTTTTTACTACCTATTATACTAATTAAATAATAGCCCGCAATATTACTATTCAAATCTGGGGAGCAATTTGAATAGGCGGTAGAACTAGATTAGAGTTTATTAAAACTCCTAATTAATCTACTAGCTTTACTAATAAGGATTATTTAAATAAAATTCTTATACCTATAATTAAACCTATAGTTAAAAGGGATAAGTCCTTATATACCTTTTTACCTCTTTTGTAATTTTTAATATAATATATATTACTATATATTATATTTTAAATAGTTCATAAGGTTTTATATATTAATACTAGTCTAGGGTGGCAATTTTAACAAGACAACGCCAAAATTCATAATCCTAAATTAGTTTTGGATTTCTTTGAAAAAGAGAAAATTAGTCTCTTTTACTACTCCCCATATAGTCCCGATCTTGCCCCTATTAAAAACGTCTAGAGTCTATTAAAATATAGACTAAATAAGAGATATAATACTACTTTAGGGGTAGGTAAAAGTAAGGCTAGTATTAAGGCTTTTAAAAAGGCTATACTAGAGAAGTGGGCTTTAATTCCCAAAAAGGATATATATAATTGTATATTATCATAACCTAGACATTATAACGCAGTTATAGAGGCTAAAGGGGATTATATAAAGTATTAGTAATATATTATATATTACCTTTTTATTATTTTATTAATATTTAATATTATTAATAAACTATTAAATACTAACTAATATAGATAATAACCCTATAATATAAAAGCATAGAACTATTTTATAGACTAAAATCTATGCTATATTTAAATAACAACTACTCTATTTATTAATTAAAAAGTTATATTACTCTAAACTTATAGATTTTTCTCATCCCTATTTTACTTCTAAATTATATTCACTAATAGCTAAATAAGTATAAACTAGGACTATAACTTTATTGGCCTTAATATTCTAGTTAAAACTAAATTTCTCTTATGCTAAAAGGCCTTATAATAAAGAATATATTTAAGTTTAAACATGTAGACCTTTTTATACTAGTAGACTTAGTTATTTTCTCGATGTCTTTTTATATATAGTTTTATAAATACTATATATATATAATATTATTATATTATTATAATATATAGAGTACTCGTAACCTATACAAATAGTATTAGTAGTATTAATCTATAATCTATAAAGTAATAGACGCTTTAGCGTAATTAAAAAAAGTAAAATTTATTTACTTAATTATATAAGCTATACTATATATATAAATATAGTTTAAAATATATGTATATACTCTATGATATAGTTAGAGTAATCCTATGATATTATATTAGTAATAAGTATTAGTAATCCTAATACTATAGACTTTTTAATATTAATTTTAGCGCACCTATATTAAATAGTTTAATAGAATACTAATATTTATATATAATCTATATATATATACATAATATAGTGCCTATAAATAAGCTAACATATACTATTTAATATATTAAATATTATTTAATTACTAGTTTCTTAATAGATTACTAAAATTCCTTAAATGTATCTTAGATAAAAAGTTATACTCTTCTAAAGTTAGAGTTTTTTATCCCTATTTTACCCCTAAATTACTTTTGCCATAGACTAACTAAGCGCTTACTAACATCCTAGGTATAATCCCCTAAAGCGTCTCTTTAAAATAATATATTTTTTATATTTTTAGCTAACCTAATAAGGAAGCTATAAGACTTTAGAAACGGTAACTTTTAAGTAACTTTTTTATTGCACCCCACTATAGTAAATAGTGTAAATATTACTATATATAAATTTATAGTTACTAAAGTATACTTAGTAGATACTAGAGGTTATAAAGAGACTTATTAGGTTTTATTTATAGTAGTAGACCTAAGAATATATAATATATACGTAGAATTACTATAGATCTCTACCTATAATCTAAAACTTAACTTTTATATAGGTTAATTATAATTCTAAAAAGAGTTATAGTAAAATATACCTAACTATATTAAAATAGCCCTTAAAGATATAAAATAGTTTAGTTTAATAATATTAAACTTAAATATTATAACAGTTTGTGGCTGCCTCCTTACTCGTTATTTACTATTACCTTTTCTTTTACACTCTAATAGCGCCTTTTACCTTATAGAAGGCGCCTTTTCTAGTTAGTATTAGCGCGTAGTTCGCATAGGCCTGTGCCCTATGCCGTCCACTATATAAATAAGGGCCTCCTAGTTTTCTTCCTTATCCCCTATCTTAGTATAGTCTTAATTTAGTTATCTCTTTTAACTATACTAGCTGTCTCTAAGAGGTTTGCCCTATAAGGCTATGTACTACTCTTACATTATACTAAGATTAAATTTCTTTAGCTATAGATAGTAATATAATATCTACTTCTCCCTTAAGACGCTGCCTATAGGCAGTTAAATTAGTAGAAGTTTTAGCTTACTAGGTTAGGCTAGAAGTTATTAGTTACTTTAGTGCCAGATAGTATTATTATACTACGCTAAGGCCTACTTAGAGAGGTCGCTTACCTAGTTAGGTAGAGAGTTTCTAAACAAATAAATAATAATTACTAAATAATAACCACTACGCTACACCCTATAGAGCCAACTTGCCTAATAACCTCCTTTTAGCGCTATTATAGCAAGGGTACAAGGCACGAAGCTAGGCTATAGAGGTAACATAGAGGTCGAAGTTTCACGCATTTTATCTCACACTTTATCTTTTACTAAATCTTTTCTTAGCTTAGACTATGCGCTAGCTCGCACGCTATATAAGACCTGCCACCCTAGGTCTATTTGCTACATCCTCTCTATAATCCTTACTTTGCTTTACCCCACTACTACCTACACTATAGCTAGCTGCCGCCCTTTAATTTAGGAGACTCTTAGAATATTCCTAGCGTCCTCTCTACTTCTAGACAGTTCTAGGATTAATAATATAGAGGTGGACGTTTGCCTACACCCCGCTAATAATAGTCTATACAACACTTACCTTAAGAAGATTCCCCTACTTAACTCTACTAGCAAGCTGTTATCTATCTAGTGCGAAAAGCAGCTAATAGCTGCTTTCTAGACAACTAGTCGCTTTGCCCCTAGCCTAATATAAAAAAAGAGTATTATTAAACTACTAAAAAAGGTCTACCCTAAAGGAATTCTTTATAATACACAGCACAATTACTATATTACTACACTTAAAGTAGACTAGCTAAGCAACAAATTTTTAATAGTAGACCTTAAGTGGCTTACGCACTAAGACAAAGCTAAACTTAAAGTTGCTAACAAGTATAACGTGTTTATAGAATAATTTAAGCCAGACTAATTAATCTAGCATAGCTTAGAAATAAGATAGTTACTTGCCACCTATTAGCTTTAGACTTAATATTGCTTTTCTTAAGGTCTATTTTTAGAAATAATACTTGATTTAGTAACTAGAACTATTACAAAGTCTAAAGAAGACCGTAAATAAAAAGTCCTTATTTAGGCTTTATACAAGCGCGCTAATATATTTAAATAAGCTTTTACTATACTTAAGGTAATAATACCTTATACTATAGAGTATATAGTCTTAAAAGATTCTTACTCCTAGCCTAATATTACTAATTACGCAGCCATTAGACAAGGCTTATTTAGTCCTAAAAAAGTTTTCCTCTCTATTAAAGATAGTTATAATCTGCAGCACCGCACTTAAGTCCCCTTAAAACCCTCTAGCCTAGAAACGCCTAATCTACTATATAGTTCACGCCACCCTTAGGCGGCTAAGCAGAGCTTATCCCATCCCACCGCGCCCTAACGTACACTATAATATCTACCCTAGCTTATAGTACCCACTCTACAATAGGACATTACTCTTTACTACTTCCTAGTCCTAGGATATATATAAACTAAGCTCGCTAATAGCGCCTAGATTAATATGCCCTAGGACAGACACGCTTTAGCTGCCCTATCTAGTGTATCTAAGTTAGGATGCTCCGCAAAGCTACCTAATATTAATAAGTACTATAGAAAAGGTTAACCTAGCCCTAGTATTAAAGATTAGCTAGAGGATATACATAATAAGATCCGCGTAAACGCAGACTATTACTAAGGCAATAATAATAAGAAAGATTAAGATAACCTTGTAAAAGCTATTCTTAGCCACCTTGGAGGCGCGCCTTAAGAGGCAGCGCGAAATTAGTGTTAGACAAATTAGGCTCTCTAAGAAGATTGTGGACCTAAAGCACTCTTTAAATTTCTAAAAAAGACTTACTACAATCTCTTTGCTCTCTAATAGGCACGCAAGAAGTTTTATAAGCTCTTCCTCTCTTATAGGATAGACGTCTAGACATTTCTATAGGCTTTTAAAAGCCTAGCTAGAAAAGGTAAACTAGACGTAAAAACCTAGAAGGACAAATTATAACTTAAATTAACTAGGAGTTTTAAGTTAATACTTTAGTAAGAGATAGAAGACCCTAATATTAACTACTTAGCAATTAAACGCTAAATAACCACAGCTAGCTACACTCTTTAAGACAATAACGTAATAACCCCTTTTTAGGCGCATATAAGGACTTCTTTCTAGGTATTACCTTTTAGATTATAGCCCTTATATATAGCTCCTACTAAATTAATATTCTACTTTAAACTCGCTACTAATAATTAATCTACTATTTTCTTCTCTACCCTTTATAATTAGACTAGAGTGTAGTATGTCTAGAACTACGCCTATTTTAAGTATAGCAAAGTAGAAAATAAATACTGATACTACTGCCTTTATACTAAGAAGATAGCTATATAAGCAAATATAGATATAGTAGATAATCTAAATTTAGATACACTTAGTATTACTTACTACTTTAATTTAGAGGCAGGCAATTTGTTAGATAATAAGACTTTAAATATATACTACTAGACTACCCTAATCTAGTAGCTTATATAGGGGCTACTAAACTAATTAATCTAGATAAACTATAGTTCTAATTACAAAACGCAAATGCTAAGCTAAAATTATTACCTATAGGTAGCAAAATAGTAAGGGTTCCTAAGCTATTTAAAGGCTTCTAACTAGTCCTACTAGTATAAATTATATTCTAAGGATTAGCTCTTAGGTTGCGAGCCTTAATAAACACTAGTACTAGCGCTTATAATCTTATTACTTTAAGGTATATAAAGGTAGTACAAAAATAGCTTAAAGCTAAACTCCTTCGCCTAAAGACACTAATCCCCCTTAAGACCTTTATAGAGAAGAGAAGCGCAAAAGTAGATATCTATTTTATAGCCTAGCTTAATATTAATAGACGCAGCTTTACTATATAGTTTGTTTTCTATAATATAGGGAATTATAATCTTATTATTAGTAGGAAATTTTTTAAGCGAGCTAACTGCCTAATTAATACTTAGGACTGCCGCCTTTATTAGAAAGATAATAAGAATCTAACCTTTACTAGCAATTTTATCCTACTATAGACTTTTTTCCTACTTAACCTTTTCTACTAGGACAACACTACTTAATAGGACAGCCTACTTAAAAAATAGAACTACACTTACTAAAAGACTCGCTTATTAAAAGCTAACTAGAGCATCTCTAAGGAAATCTCTATCTAGCTTTCTAACCCTACTATCTTAGTTATCGGAACGTACTTAAAGACTTACTAGAAACTAAGCTATAAGAACAACTTTAATAAAGATAGTAGCGTAGAGGCTATAAAGCTATCTTCTTTAAATAAAGAGCTATTTGACAACAAGTTGCCTATTAGTTACTCTATCCCTGCTATCTAAGAAAGCCACTAGTAAGACTAGCCCCTAGGAATTGTGCGGCAGGATTCGGGTATTGCCTCTAGCCCTAGACCTAGAGACTGTAATTCTACCAGAGAAGCTAATCTAAAGATTAGACAGCTCTTGCAGGAATTAACTATTTAATTAGAACTACCCTAGCTAAAATAACCTAGAATAGCTCTCTTCTACCCTACCAAATCACTAATATAGAAGGAAAACTTATAGAAGATAAATAATAAATTGTGTTTAGTAGACCTACTAGTCCTATAGAATTTAGCTAACCTCCTAGAACTTATTTAGACGCTAACACAGAAACAATTGTACGCTGCTAGCTTTAATATTAATATAGTGACTACCGCAGCCTTTGCTTTAAATAGCGGCCACAAGTCTAATATAATTATAGGTTGTACTAGCCCCTATAAGCTAGCCAAACTTATTAAGGACCGCGAGAGCAAGATGCATAGCCTAGAAAACAAGTCCTAAGCTAACCTACTTGCTAAAATAGAACAAGCGCTCCCCTAGCTGGGATATGCTAGAGCAGAGCCCGCCTATTTTTTAAAATTAGATTCTAACGCCCTCCCACCTTACTAAAAGGGCGTTAATTACTATATTAACATTACTAAAGACCTATTTAAGCTTACTACCTTGCCTTTATATAGTATATTCTTAGAGCACCTTAAACTTCTTAAAGCCTATATTAATAACTACATTAAGCGCAGGTTTATTATCCCTAGCAATGCTAGCTTTCCTTCGCTAGTATTATTTACTAAAAAGCTAGATAGAGATTAGCGCTTTTGCGTTAATTACCGCCAGCTTAATACTATTACTAAAAAGGACGTTATAGCAATTCTACTCATTAAGAAGATACTTATACGCCTCTCTAGAGCGAGACTTTTTACTAAGCTTAATATTCGCTACGTATTTTACTAAATCTAGCTTACCCTAGAGACTAAAGCGCTAACTACTTTTTAAACCTAGTATAGAAACTATAAGTATAGGGTCTTGCTCTTTAGTCTCTATAATAGTCCTGCCACCTTTTAATAGTTTATTAATAGCATTCTAGGCAATTATCTAGATAACTTCTATACTATATATATTAATAATATCCTTATCTTTTCTAAAGATTTTCTAGAATATAAAGAACACATTTGCAAGGTCCTACTCTACTTAAGAGACACTAATCTCTAAGCTAATCTTAAGAAATGCAAATTCGCTGTAATAGAAACTAAGTTCTTAGAATATATTATTAGCACTAAAGGAATCTATAAGGACCCCGTAAAGACCGCTGTGGTTTAGAAATAGAAAGAGCCTATAACACTTAAGATATTATAGAGCTTTTTAGGCTTCTATAACTACTACTACTTCTTCCTTCCTTACTATAGGCGGGTCGTTTGCCCCCTAATTAAGCTGCTAAAAAATAGTGCCTTCTACACCTTTAGAGACTAGGAACGTGCCGCCTTTAAAGTCGCTAAGCAACTTGTAGCTAGCGACATCCTAGTCTTATAGTACTCCCTATTTTAGATTATCTATATAGAAACTAATTCTAGTAACAACGTTAATACAGGCTCTTTTAGTTAACTACAATCTAATAGTATCTAGCGCCTAGTTGTATAGTACTCTAAATTATTAAAGTCCACTAAGTTAAATTATAATATTTATAATAAGAAAATATTAGTAGTTATATAGGGCCTTTTAAAATAGAGAGCGCAACTAATTAACCTCTAAACTGCTAAGCCCTTTAATATTATTACTAATTATTAGGCCCTTAAGTACTTTAGCACTAAATGCAAGCTCTCTTTATAGCAAGCCTATTAGTCTAAAAAGCTATCTAAATACTATTATTAAATTATTTACTAACTAGGCACCGCAAATATTATAGCTAATACGCTATTTAGAAAATAGAATAAGCTAAAGTCGCAGAAGAAGAAGGATTAAGAGGCTTATACCTAGTTTTTTCTTTCGCAACTACTAGATACTGCTAAAGCAGTCCTTAGGGCTATTACAATTGCAGAGCAGAAGAAAGAAAAAGTTAATATAAGCCCTAAAGAAGCCTATTCTTATATGCTTATTAATCGCCTACTGTATGCCAATTAAATACACAAGGTGCTCAAATCGCTTTAAGAAGCTGCCTATTTTAGATTACTAGGTTTTGCCCTTACTTCTTTAGAGTTGTTTCTCTATAAAGACTGCCTAGTAGTTTCCTCTATAGAGTTTCTCTAGACGCATCTAATTTAAATAATATATGCTTATTAGGTTACTACCTATCTAGGTCTATAAAAAACTCTCTGGCTTTTACGCTAGTTATATTACTAGAAGGGCATAAACGCTAATATTAATAGGTATATCTCTAATTGCAAAGACTGCTAGTGGAGCAAGTCCCCACTAGACAAAAAGCTAGACTTATTACATCTGCTTCCTATCCCTAAAAATGTCTGGTAAGATATCTCAATCGATTTTAAATTATTTCCCAAGGATAAGAAAGGGTACGACAACGCGATAGTATCTTATTGCCGCCTCTCTAAGCGTGCCTTTTCTATGCCCTACTATAAGACAGTCATAGCTAAACAAGCCGCCGATCTCTACTATTAGTATATATTTAGAGTCTTTAGCCCCCCTTAATTAATTGTCTCTAACTGCGGCCCCTAGTTTATTTCTACTTTTCTGGCTACTTTGTGTAAGCTTATAGGTATTAAGTAACTTCTCTTTATAGCGCGGCATCTGTAAACTAATAGCTAAACTAAGATTATAAATTAGTATCTTAACTAGCGTCTGCGTTCGTTTATTAACTTTTATTAAGATAACTAGTTGGATTTGCTGCCTAGTATAGACTAGGCCTAAGCGATACTGCCCTATAACAGCACTAGAGTTTCGCCTTTTAAGATTAAGTTTAGGCATTAGCTATACTTTTACTAGGATTGGTGCGAGCGTACCTAACTAGTTACTAAATCTCTAGACAATGTTACTTTAGAAAAGGCTAAGGCGTGGGTTAAGGCCTGTGCTAAAGCCTGCGAATTTGTCCGTGATACCGCCCGCGCTAATATGTCTACTGCCTAGGAAATGCAATTAGAGCAGGCTAACAAACACAGACAAGCTGTTGATTTCGACGTTGGGGACTAGGTCTTTGTCACCCCAAAGGGATTTATTACTAAACGCCTATTAGTTCAGTTAGATTATTAAATAAAAGAACTATACCTAATAGTAGGCAAGAAAGGCCACTTATTTGTACTTAAACTCCTATAATACATAAGAGTTCACCTAGTGTTCCACGCTAATAGGCTTTAAAGAGATCTAAATAATCCCTTACTAGGTTAATTGCAATCTCTAGAACTACAATAAGACAAATCGCTACCCACTCTTATCTAAAGTGAGGGGATTTTTTATCTAAACCCCCACTAGGCCTAAAAGATGCATAAGGCCTTATTAGGCTAGTTAGGCAATAAGAAGGCCTTATAGTATCCCCCTTTTAGGATTAACCTGACCCAGGTTGCCCTGAGAGATTAAAATATATAATATTTTACTGTCTCTGCCTAAAAAGTAAATAATCGCTAGTCTTATAACTATATAGCAACAATTATTGTTATATTAGGCGTTATTACACTATTAAGGTACTCTAGGGCACCTAACTAGTTTAGAAGCCAAAGGTACTATTAAGCGAGGCTTGGCGCAGTTATTTTAGTTTTCGCCTACCTTTATACTACCCTTACTTCTCGCGCCTTAACTAGTTAATTTAGTATATACTATCCTACTTTTGTTATCCTAATACATTCTAATGTCCCTCTCTATAGTAAGATAGTCCTTAAGAAGATGCTTTCTATATAGCGGGCAGAGTTAACTTATAACTAACCTGCTAGCGCTAATTCTTATATTTATTACGTTAAACTTATCTATAAAGGAGATTTTCTACACACTTGTTATTTTCTAGACACAAAGCTTGTCCTATTAATTTAGATTAATATAGTCTAGCTATCTAGGTGTGAAGATTACTTAATTTGGAATAAATATTGTCTTATAGTAACATATGCCCTTATTAGGCGCTATTATGCTACTAACTAAGATAATATAGTGTCCTATTAACTTTAACGCTAAGCTTAACTATCTTATAACTACTTAGGTTATTCTCTATAGTGGTAATTCTAATAAGAATAAGAAACGCGTCTATAAGGCTGCTAAGAGGCTTATAAACTATACTAAGTAGGTGTAGTTACCCTTATAGCGCTTTCTATTAACTAATTACTTCTTAGCTTATTTAAGCCCTATGCTTAGAATCTATGCGTCTATAATAGTAGCACTATCTATAGATCTACCTATTGCTTTACTAAGAAGTGTACTTAGACTAATATAAAGCGTAAGACAAAGCAATATTATTATAAAAAGGTAATTAACCGCGCTATTTATAAGAGTGGAACGCCTAAATGTAATAAAGTCTATAATTTTGCTTTTTATCCTATTATATCGTATACTAACGTAATTATAAAATAAATATAGGCTTATATGTTATTAAGAGTACTAGGGTAATAGTAAGAGCCCTACTTATAGTCTTAGTTGTGGATAGTGCCTTTCTAGCTTTTTAGTAGTGCTTTTGGCCCCTTTAGGGGCCTTAGGCTAATATGTATGTGTAAGGGGGACCTCTGGGGCTTTTATACCTTAGGGTCCCTAGGAATAACAGCTCCCTATAATATAGGAGTCTGTTAGGACTTAGATAGCGCCTTCTGGCGGGCGGCGACGTCCTAAAATATCTTAAACCTAGGTTCTTAGAATATTCTCTTCTTTTGGCTCTAAGTGAGGTGCAATGTGCTCTTATAGTCCTTTATAGTCCTTTTTAACTAACCTCTAGAGATACTATAATCTTTCTAAGTTTATATTACCTTTGCAATACCTTACACTATTAAACACCTCTATAATTATAGTAAAAAAAACCCTCTATAGGGAAAAATAGGTAAAGGTAGTAAGTGTACTTTCCATAGTAATTTTCTAACTATATAGTTAACCTAAGTCTAATCTCTTGTCTATAGAAAAAGGAATTAAAATTCCCTATTAAAATTCTCTAAGGAGGTTTTTTTATTTCTCTTCTATAGTTGTTTAACCCAAATAAGAGTCTCTTTAATATTGTCCTAGAAATTTTTTTCTTTTTTAGAACTCTTTAATAGCGTTAGGACTTAGATTAGTACCTGGCTTTTATAAATTTTCTTCTTCTAGGTAACCCTTCTATTTAATAAGATATTTCTAGGTTCTAACTAATAACTGCCTACTCTCTAGCACTTTCTTTATATAGTATATGTTATTGTCGAACGTGTGTAGGGTGTTTATAATAGAACCTACTTAAGACTTAATAGCTCCCCTTTATTTATATAGCTCTAATAATAATATATAGATGACTAGGTGTGTGTTTAATTTTAGAAAGTTAACTCTATAGGCTTCTTTCTCTATAGAGTACTTAACTATATCTAGTCTAATAAACTTCTAATTAAGTTTACGCTTAGGTTAAGTAGAGTTTAAAAATCTAGTAGATATAAACACTTAATCCCCTAGTTTAAGACTAAGGTGCTTTCTCTTCTTATTAGCGTACTTCTTCTAGTATTTATTTGCTGCTGTAATCTTTATTTTGTATTAAGCCTATAGTACGATAACTCTTATTATAATTAATGTGCCTAGTGGCAATTCTCTATTACTAAGCAGTATTCTAGGCCATTCTAGCGTATAAGGATCCGCTCTATAGTATGCATAAAAAGGAGTTACTCTAGTTATTGCGTTTACGCTATTATTATACGCAAATTTTGTAATTAGTAACTACCTTGCCTAGTTATTCTATTCTAGGTAGTAAAAACACTAAAGATACTGCTTAAGCGTCTAATTTTGCCTTTTAATTTGCCCATCTGTTTGTGGGTAATAGGCTAATAATAATACCCTTATAGTGTTAAGGTAATAATAAAAAGAGTCCTAATAGTAAGAGTTTATTATTAGATCTCTATCTAATAAGATTATCTTAGGAGTGCTGTGTAACCTAATAATATTCTAAATCTAGGCTTCCGCTAAGTTCTTTGCGTCCCAATCTGCCCTAGTAGGTATATAATAAGCTATCTTTGTTAGATCGTTTACTATTACTAGAATAGTATTATAGACTTGGCTAAGTATTTGGATAGGGGGTAAGTCTATAATAAAATCTAAGGTAACGTTCTCCTAAGGGCTATTTAGCATAGGCAAAGAATTTAAAAGACTATATAGTTAGTGTTAAGGTACAATAGATATCCTACACTTTAAATAGTCTTAATAGTAGTCCTTAACTTTGCGTTGCATTCCTTTCTATTAGAAATGCCTTCTTAACTTCTCTAATATCTTCTTTGCCCTAAAATGCCCACCTATAGGGCTATTATAGCATATCTAGATGACCTTCGCCTTCTTAGCACTTATTATAAGCACTTTAATTTTATTTTGCTCTATTACGCCTTTTTCTAACAATTCTTACCTAACTATTAGGGCTAAGATTCTTTTAGAGCCTTAACTTTATTCTTAGTCTCTAAGTTAGATTTAGAGCTACTATCTGTTAATAATATTAGCTCTTTCGTAATTACTCTTCTAGGTTCGCGTCTTCTTGGCTGCCTTTGTTCCTAGGATGCCGCTTATTAGAATCTTGTAATCACACTAATTAATTAGATAGTTAGTTTATTAAAAGTATCTCTACTTAATAATGTTTCTAAAGACTCTATATAAGCCCTATTTTCTTTGTCTACTAAATATTACGTCTCGCTTATATAGTTAGGACGTCTTAATAGTCTATTTACTAGGTTTTTCTTCCCTGGCTAGTAGATAATAGTAAAATTATACTCTGCTAGCCTCTTATAAATTCTAATCTACTAGTAGTTTAATTTCTTTGTGTCTATAAACTATCGCAAGTTATTATAATCTGTAAGGATAATAAATAGAATACCTAATAGGTAGTGTCGCTAATATTTAACACTTTTATTAATAGTTAGCAATTTCTTATTATGTGTATTATATTAAAGTTATGTGCTGTCTAGCTTCTATAAAAAGAAACTAATAGGTTGCCATTGCAGGGTTCTATTAGATTTGGGCACGTTCTAGCTTAATATACTAGATATCGCGCTACCTAAGGCGTCTATCTTAAGTTTTATCTTTCTATTAGACTTAAAGTACACTAATATAGGCACTACTATAAATATAGCCTTTAACTCTTTAAAAGCTGCTCTTGCCTACGCATCTAGGT
Source organism: Laburnicola sp. R22_1 (assembly GCA_014281115.1). Classification (NCBI taxonomy): domain Eukaryota; kingdom Fungi; phylum Ascomycota; class Dothideomycetes; order Pleosporales; family Didymosphaeriaceae; genus Laburnicola; species Laburnicola sp. R22_1. The sequence continues at coordinate 318,644 of JACONQ010000014.1, forward strand.
GTCAGGACTAGCTTTTCTCTCTTCTTTAAGCTTGCCCGCCCTAGGCAGCACTAGACTCCTTCTAAGTAAGTTTAGTAAGGAGTAGAGCCACTCTTAAAAACTCTATAATAAATATCTAGTAATAATTTATGAAACCAATAAACACCCTAATATCGCGCACTATTTTAGGGAGTGGCCACTCTATAATTGTTTTTATATAGTCTTTATACACTCTAACTTCCTTTTGGCTAATAATATAGCCTAGATACTCTATCTCTTTCTAATAAAACTCGCACTTGCTAAGTTTAATATACAGTTTAGCCTTATGTACTCTTTAGAGGACATTTTTACGTGTTATTTATATTTCTCTTTTGTAGTAGAGAAGATAAGTATATTATCTAAATAGACAATATATATTATATTAATTAGTCCTACTAGGACTTTATTAATATACTTCTAGAATTATTCTAGAGCACTAGTTAAACTAAATAGTATTACTAAGTACTTAAAGTGTCTATACTTTATATAAAAAGCTGTCTTCTATTTATCGCCTTTCTTAATTCTTATTCTATAATATGCCTCTTAGATGTTAAGCTTAGTAAAGAACTTTGCTTTTGCTAATTTTTCTAAGAACTTAGCAATTAAGAGTAACGTATAATAATTCTTAATAGTAATCTTATTAAGGCTACAATAATTTATATATAGCCTTAATATACTATTCTTCTTTTTTATAAATAGAATTAGTGCTCTAGTTAGTAACCTTAAATATTATATTTAGCCTCTTTGTAAGTAATCTGCGATATACTTACGCAAGATACTTAGCTTACTCTTAGATAAGTTATAGAGGGGCTAATGGGGTAGTTATTCTCTAGGGAGATGATTAATACTTAGGTTAGTTATACAGTGTTCCGTAAGCACCTCTAATTAATTACTATTCGCTATATTAGCGAAATCTTAGTATACCTATAGTATTATAGCATCTACTAAGATTGTAGATATTCTATTGCCTATATGGCTAATATAACACGCGTATAATTCTATAGTTAAGTTTAATATTGTTAAACTATACTATTCTGCATTTTTAAGGGCCACTTTGGCGTAGTTAGGCATATTCTATCCTACCTTTCCTTAGAATAATAATTAACCTATATAAAAGTTAAGTTTTAGATTATATATAGCAATCTATAGTAATTCTAAGTATATCTTATACTTTCTTAGGTTTACTACTATAAATAGGACCTAGTAGATCTTTCTACAACCTCTAGCATTTACTAGATATACTTTCGCAACTATAGATCTATATATAGTAATATTTGCACTATTTGCCGCCTCTGCTATAAAGTCTAGTGAGAATATTACTATTAGATCTCTCTTCTTTATAAAGCGAGCATAGATTATATTAAGTTTAGCACTACTATTAACTAGTGCCTTAACTAAGCCTAAATCTCCTACTATAGTCTACACTATTATTACAGTTAGCCTCTTTAGGTAAAGCATATTATAAAGCTTTCTAAGCTACTTATTCTTCTTATACTTAATAATTATAGCTAATAGGATAGAGTCTAGTTCTACTAGCTCTTGCATTTTCCCGCGGACTCTAATACGTCCTTAGAATGAAAAGGTAGGTCTGGATTTCTCTCCTTCTTATAATTAGGGGAGACATGGCCTCTTTTACTATAGTTCTAATAAGTAACCTTTGGATTATCTTTATCCTTTTTCTTTTGTGTTAAGGTAGACTATTTATAGTCCTTACGCTTCTTTTTGCTATGTTTAGGTAGCCTAGCTAACTTAGTAGAAAGCGTTATTAACTTAGACCTCTTTAATAAGTCTTTAGATTTACCTTTGCTCTTAGCAGACCGCCCTTCCTCTTAGTAAAGATAATTAGTAATCTCTTCTACCTCTATAAGGATTTCTCTTTAAGAAGGTAGGTAATGCAGAACTTCTCTATATAGCTTATTATCTATAGAAGCTATAAATTCAGCTACCCTATAATACTTATTCTACTCCTTAATTTTATCCCATAAAGGGAGAAGGTGGTTAAGTAAGTCTATTAGAGACTAGTCTACCCTTTGGCGGCAGTTCTTTATCGCCTTAAACGCTGTCTACTAGCGTTCTAATAGAGTGCCTAGGGTATTAAGCATTTGTTTTATTAACGTCTACTAGGTAGAAGCCTATTTAGGGTCTATTAATTATTATTAATTAGAATACATCTCGAATTAACTTTAAAAGTCCTTAGATAAATACTATCTACTAAAGGTAACCTTACAATCTTCTATAACAAAGTAAAAAGATACTTACGAAAAATCAAACTTATAATTTCACTTTTATTAGTTATAATTATAATAGCTCTTGTAGTTATAGGTGTGTAGTAGGGGTAGTTGCAGCAAGGTACTTTGTTTAGCGGCTACTAGGGACAATAAGGCTATAGTGGCCACGCGCAGAGTACTAGTAAGCTTATTAAGAGCTACTATATTGCTAGCTTTATATTATTATTAAATATTCTTAATACATTGTATTTCCTATTATTTCTATTTTATACGCGCCTAGTCTCGCAGTTCTATAAGATAAGCCGCCCTTCTATTAACTTCTATTATATTTAGCTCCTTCTAAGGGGCTCGTAAACTCTTAGGGCTATTATTAATTTCTTATTAGGTAGCCTCCCTAAGTTCTTTCACTTGTTATTCTGCCTACCTAATAGCACTAGCTTACTGCCAAGTGTTTCTAGATAGGCCACCTAGCTCCTAGCTTACAAAAGCAAGGCGTCTACTAGGTCTACGTGTTGCTATTATAGTGGTAAGAATTCTACCGCTGCCTATAAGGGAGCAATTTAAATATAAGGGCGCCACTAGAACGCCTAATAGTTAATAAGGCAGAATAGGATAATATTAGGAGGTAAGTAGTAATAAGATAAATTGCTACCCACTCTTATCTAAAGTAAGGAGATTTTTTATCTAACCCCCCACTAGGCCTAAAGGAGGCATAAGGTCCTATTAGGCCGGTTAAGCAATAAGGAGATCTTACAGCTATACTATAGTACCAAAGTTAATAATAATAACGTAACGCGCAGTTGCCCGCATAGTACCTTATAAAAATTCGCAACCTAAAGGTAAATCTAAAACTTTAAAAGAATTTTAGCTTTAATAGTTAGGTAAGAAGTTAGTAAAAAAGGTATAATAAACTAAAATAGAATTAAGATGCTTATAATATATATATATATAAAAGGCCAACGCCATTTAAATATATTATAATAGCTTTATAGTAGAGTCTATTAGGGTAAAGAAGATATTAGAGAAATTAAAAAGATATTTTTTAATAAAAGAGAATATACTATAAAATTAAAGAGTACTATTAAGACTATTTAAAGTATAGGATATCTATAATAGATCGTGTCTGACTCCTTACTAGTTCTTTACTATTACCTTTCCTTTTACACTCTAATAGCGTCTTTTACCTTATACAAGACGTCTTTTCTAGTTAGTATTAGCGTGTAGTTAGCGTAGGCCTGTACCCTACGCCGCCTACTATATAAGTAAGAGCCTCCTAGGTTTATTTCTTATAACTATACTAGCTATCCTTAAGAGGTTTGCCTTATAAGGCTGTGTACTACCCTTATATTATATTAAGATTAATATTTTCTTTAGCTATAGATAGTAATATAATATCTACTTCTTTCTTAAAACACTGCCTATAGGTAGTTAAATTAATAAAAGTTTTACTTAGTTAGTTACTAGGAAAAATCCCTAGCGCTAGAGAGTTTATATTTTACTACTCTAAGGTCTATTAAGAAAGGCTACTTCTAAGTCCCTTCTTTGCTTATTATATAAGAGTAGGAACTTTATTAGTTACTAGAATGAATTTCTAGTGCTAGGAAGTTTATATTGTACTACCCTAAGGTCTATTAAAAAAGGCTACTTCTAAGTTTCTTCTCTACTTATTGTATAAGAGTAGGAACTTTGTTAGTTACTAGGAAAAATCTCTAGCACTAGAAAGTTTATATCTTACTACTCTAAGGTCTATTAAGAGAGACTACTTCGAAGTTCCTCCTTTACTTAATATATAAGGATAGGAACTTTATTAGTTACTAGTTATGCTAGGTAGTTGTTACACTGCGCTAAGGTCTATTAAGAGAGACTGCTTCTAAAATTCTAAAATTCTAAAAATAATTAATAATTAATAATTAATAAATAGCAATTACTGCGCTATACTCTATAGAGCTAACTTATCTAATAAGTACCTTCTAGCGCAATTATAGTAATAGCACAAGATATAGAGCTAGAGGAATTAAAGTTAGGCTATAGCAGTAATATAGAAGTTAAAGTTTTATATATTTTATTTTATACTTTATCTTTGACCTAATTTTTCTTAGCTTAGACTATGTACTAGCTTATACACTATATAAGACTTACTACCTTAGGTCTATTTACTATATGCTTTCTATAACCCTACTTTACTTAACTTTACTACTATTTATATTATGGTAAGCCGCTATTCTTTTGTCTAAGAGATCTTTTTAGCCCCTAGAGTGTTTCCTAAGTTTTCTTAATATAACTCTATAAGAGATAATATAGTAGGGGATATTTGCATGCACCCTACTAATAATAGTTTATATAATATTTATTATAGAATTTTTCTGTTTAATCCTACTAGCAATTTTTTATCTATTAGGTATAGAAAGTAGCGTATAGCTACTTCGAAAATAACTAGTTACTTTACCCCTAGCCTTATAAAAAAGAAAAGTATTATTAAACTACTAAGAAAGGTCTATCTTAACAAAACTTCTTATAAGGCTTTTAAGTATAATTAAAATATTGCTATGCTTAAAGAGGATTAGCTAGATAATAGATTTTTACTAGTAGACTTTAAGTAGCTTGTATACTAAAGTAAAGCTAAACTTAAAGCTACTAGGAAGTTTAGCTCGTTTTAGCGTAATTTAAACTAGACTTATTACTTTAGTATAGCCTAGAAATAAAATAATTACTTGCTACCTATTAGCTTTAGGCTTAATATTGCTTTTCTTAAGGTCTACTTTTAGAAATAGCACTAAATTTAGTAGCTAGGGCTATTATAAAGTCTAAAGACAATCCTATATAGGAGAGTATTATTTAGACTTTATGCGAGCGCGCTAATATATTTTAATAAGCTTTTACTATACTTAAGATATAGTTATCTTATACTATAATATATATAATAGAGGATAAATTCTAATTCTAGTCTAATAGTACTAATTACATAGCAAGTAAAGATAACTTATTTACCTCTAATAAAGCTCTTCTTTCTATTAAAAATAATCCTAATCTATAGCGCTGCATTTAAGTCCCATTAAAAGCCCCTAGCCTAAAAATGCCTAATTTACTATATAGTTTACGCCGCTCTTATATAGCTAAGTAGAGCTTAATCTGCCTAGTTGCGCCCTAATATATGTCCTATCTAGTACTCTAGTAAGTGCCCTAATATTTGTCCTAGCTTGTAGTGCCTACTCCTTACTTAGATAACACTCTTTACTACTCTCTAGTTCTAGAATATATCTAAACTAAGCTTACTAATAGTAATTAGATTAATATACTCTAGAGTAGACACACTTCTATTATCCCCTTAGTATATCTAAGCTAGGACGCTCTGCAAAGCTATCTAATATTAATAAATATTATAAAAAAGGTTAATCTAGCCTTATTATTAAAGATTAGCTAGAAAATATGGGTAATAAGATCTAGGTTAATATAGACTACTACTAAGGCAATAACTACGTAGAAGATTAAGATAATTTTATAAAAACTATACTTAGCTGTCTTAGAGACGCGCCTTCAGAGGCTGCACAAAATTAGTGTTAAATAAATTAAGTCTTTTAAAAAGATAATAGATCTAACTTACTCTTTAAATTTTTAGAAGAGACTTACTATAATTCTTTTACTTTCTAATAGGCACGTTTAAAGTTCTATAAGCTTTTTCTTTTTAATAGAATAGACGCCTAAATGTGACGGCTGCGGTGCACAGAGAGCTGGCCGCAAGTCACATGACGACAAGGCAGCCTCGCGAGGCGCTAGCCTTTACGGGACTAGCGCCCCACCGTCGCCTCTTTACGCCTGCGCGTCTTGTATCTACCTTTCTACCTTATCCTAGTGTAGCTGAAATAGAGCCAACCTATCCCATCAACACTCTACAATGCGGAAGCCCGAGCCCGTCCTCACATTACACTAGGATCTCACTTACTTGGCTGGCGACGGCGACATAATATCTGGTTAAACCGATCGATCTACCTGCGTGTACGACTCGACGACGACCAACCTCGAGCAGTACAGTACGACTACGCTGAGCCGTTAGTTCGTCAGAAGTACGGTTGCTCACCCGAGTCCTAATACCACCAAGCGCGGCTTGAAGGGAGTTGACGGACGGTTCGAAGATAGCACGCCGCAGCCAGCCAGGAGAGCTGATCAGCCTGCCGCCCTTGCTTGACGAACGAGCGCTCAAAAAGTACCAGATCTATAAGCCCTACGCGGTAGGCCAGAAGAGAGTTAACGACGCACCCCTGCCGCGAAGACGCGAAGAGAGCCACGGTGGCCCTGCCTCTAAGAGAGAGGACATAAAAAACAACCCCCCGAATCGACTATTAAGAGCACCGCCCGCTCACCCTCTCCCTACGAGAGAACCGACCACTGCTGCTTTACCTGCAGCACTAACTAGAGCTGCCCTACCAGCAGCACCTACAAAAGGGATATGGGAAAGCTCTCTAGGCTCGAGCTGAGGGTGGATCCCGAGGCAATCGCGACTAAGGAGGACCACACACCTCCTATCCAAGCTCTCAGGTGCCAAGCAGCCTACTATATCGACAATGAGCTCAAAGAGGACCGAGCGATCAAGCAGAGCCGCATCAAGGCACGGCATAAGAAGAGACCATTTACAATGCGCACGGGGCACACTGTCTAGGGAACTATGGAGTACGAACCGCAGGAGATTGAGGTTACCCTCCCCCAGCCCATGACGCTGGAACAGCCAGTAGTGGCCCGCGAGCTAGAACTCAGCCATCTCAAGGCCCTAGCGTACCGAGACCACGCGGACACGCTGGGCAAAGCGCTTAATACGGCTGAAGCCGAGCTGGTAGAGGCCAAGGACGAGCTTGCCGAGCTACGCTAGCTGCTTAACAACACGCTTGAGCAAGTAGTAGATAAGGACGAGTTAATTGAATTGCTTAGAGGCCAGGTAAAGGTTGCGAGCCAGCACAGCAAATCCTTCCTCTCTGAGAAGGCTAGCGGAGTCTTAGCCTCGTCACCAGCTGCGCACTCAAAGACGCTGCGCTTCACAGCCCTACCACAGACGCCAATACGCCCTAGGCTACCTGGATCAGATAACAGAGCCGATACGCTGCCACAGCAGTTGATATACACGCCAGCAACTCCACTTGCCTCGCAACTAGCGATTAACTATAGCAGGAGCCGCTTAGCCTGTTTTCCCAACCCGCCAATGCTTAAGGACGGCAAAGAGGTCACCTTCGAGCAATAGAGAGACGGCCTAGAGGACAAACTGCGCGCTAACCAAGACTGGTTCGAAGGTGTCGACGAGCAGGCAACTCAGAACAACATTGTCTCGTACATGCGCACGCGTACCGACGGTTCGGCAAATCAATACCTGTCCACCCTCATACGTACGATCCGAGCAAGCGATCAGCCGGTCGACTACCTCTATCGTGTGGGCCGCCTAGAGAAGACATACGGGGACCCTCACAAGAAGCTTAACGCCCGACGTGCCTTCCAAGAGCTCCGCCTGCGAGACCCAGCCAACTTCGCTACCTTCCAGGGCGACTTCTTTCGTCTCGCACAGGAACGTGGCCTACCAGCGGACCAGTGGGTAGAGGAGTTCTACGAGAAGTTACCGGACGCCCTACGCACGCAGATGGGTGTCTTTCGCCGACAGCACAGCGAGGAGTACGATGTCTACGTTGACCTCGCCTAAGACCTCGCTAGGGAGCTCGCTATTAGCAACGCCAGGAGAGCGTTGGCCCGAGCTAAGAAAACCGAACGGCACAACCGCGAGCGACCCACTCCTACGGCACCGCCTAGAGCCGCTACTATCCAGGCGTTAGCAGATCAGCCTACCTGTTTCTGTTGTCACAAGGTTGGTCACCTCGCCCGCAATTGTACGGACAAGCCTGTCGACCAGAAGGCTATTGAGCTGCCAGCTGACACCGACAATGAGGCATTCTATGACGCAGCAGACGGATCCTCTGACAGCGACTTGGAAAAAGTATCGCTCTAGGGGAAGTCTCCTCCCTAGAGCAACCTACAGGAGCCCTTAGTATATGGGATTAGCTGTTTAGTAGAAGTTAGTTCATTCTACTATGCCGCATCTCTACAGGCGGGCTAGCAATCAAGCTGAACGCGCTCATCGACACTGGAGCCGGCAGCTACGCCCTAGTCCACCTTAAGCATCTACGTACGATTAAGAAAGGACTTAAGGCCCTAATCCACCGCATAGAAGCAATACCCTTGGCAGGCTACGACAGTTAACTAAATGGTCAGGTAGACGAGTATATCCAAGCTGACCTAGTGATCGACAACTACCGCCTCTCTACCTACTTTATCTTTTGTAATACTGGTCGCCACGACCTTATAGTTGGCCGCAAGCTCCTAGAGGATGCCGACGTCTGGATTAACTGCAAGCAGAAGAAGCTCCTAGAGGATGCCGACGTCTGGATTAACTGCAAGCGTGATATCGTTATCCCTACGCAAGGCGTGCCCTCAAAGATCAACCCCTCGCACCAAGCCGATGCCGACTGACGCGACAAGCAGATAGACGTAGCTATTGTACAGCGCGCTCGTAAGCTACCTCTACGCTCAACCCAGCGCGCTACCCTGTGGGAGAACCTTGGAAAGATGGAAGAGCAACTCCACCCGCGACAGACGCCAGAACCGGCTAAGCGACAACCTCGTCCCCAGCCTGTCTCGCGCGAAGACCTCGCCAAGGTAGGCCTCGAGATCAATACAATTGGAGCTGCTGCCTTTATGATGCACGCACGACAAAAGGACACTGTGCTAGGCCATATTAGCGTCTACAAAGTAAACCAGCTCATCCAGGATCGCAAGGACGCTCTGCCAAACCTACCTGATTAAGAAGAGGAGCTCCGCCAACTGATCGCAGAGAAGTTGCCCTTCCTAGGTTACGCTGGCGCGACCCTAGCCCACTTCTCAAAAAAGGACTTAGACGAGCTGCCACCGCACCGCGACGGCGTTGACCATAACATTGAGCTGACCTCTGAGAATACGTTGACGTCGAGCCCGCTGTATAGCATGTCTCTCGAGCAGCTAGAGCTCGTGAAATCGTACCTTGAGGACCACCTGCGACGAGGCTTCATCGCGCACAGTAACGCCTCGTACGCCTCGCCTGTCCTATTCGCTAAGAAGCCTGGAGGGGGGTGGCGCTTCTGCGTTAACTACCGCAAGCTTAACGCAATCACAAAGAAAGACGCCTACCCTATCCCGCTAATCCAAGAGACCCTGACTAGGCTCGCGCGCGCTAAGGTATTCACTAAGCTCGATGTGCGACAGGCCTTCTACCGCATCCGCCTTAACGAGGAGGTCGAGGATCTAACTACTTTCCGCACACGATACGGCAACTACAAGTACTGTGTGCTGCCCTTTGGCCTCTGCAATAGCCCCGCGACCTTCCAATGGTATATTAACAAGGTCTTGCATGGCCTATTTAACGACTTCTGCACAGCATATCTGGACAATATCCTTATATATTCAGAAGACCCACTAGAGCACGAGGAGCACGTCGCTCAGGTACTCAAGCGTCTCCACGACGCCGGCCTACAAGCAGACATCAAGAAGAGCGAATTCGCTGTAACAAAGACAAAGTTCCTAGGTCTTATTATTAGCACAGAGGGTATACAGAAGGACCCTGAGAAGGTCACCGCTGTACAAGACTGGCCAGTCCCTATGTTAGTCAAAAGCCTACAGTCCTTCCTAGGGTTCTGCAACTTCTATCGAGCCTTCCTCAAGGACTATGGGCGCATCATCTGGCCGCTTACTAAGCTGCTTAAGAAGGGCGTATGGCACGCCTTTGGCGGGCGCGAGCTGGCAGCCTTCTAGCAAGCTAAGGATCTTATGCTGTTAGACAATGTTCTGGCCTACTACTCGCCCTACCGCCAGACGCGCATGGAGACAGATGCGAGCGACGGAGTCATAGCTAGCGTACTCTCCTAGCTATAGGACGACGGCCTATAGCGACTAGTAGCTTTCTATTTAAAGACTATGAGTGGACCACAGATGAACTATGACATCTATAACAAAGAGATGCTGGCAGTTATCTATGGCCTTAAGAAGTGGAGATCTCAGCTTATTGGCCTCTAGACGCCTTAGCCATTCAGCGCCCTTACTGACTACTGAGCACTTAAGTATTTCTTAACTAAGCGAGAGCTCACTCTACGGCAAATGCGCTGGGCTATAATAGTAGCTGACTTTAATATAACCCTCTCCTACCGCCCTGGAACCGCTAACGTTGTAGCCGACGCGCTGTCGCGCAAGCAAGAGGAACTTAAGACTTAGAAGGATAAGGACTAAGCCGCTCGAACGCGAGCCTTCCTGTAAGCCAAGCAGCTCGATATTAGTATAATTCAGGCCACCAACGATCATCTAGCCTCGCTTGCTACACAAGGCCTAGAGAGCTGTATTAAGGTCGCGGCCTCAGACACCTTCATGAGCTCACCCCCACTTGATAACCCGCACGCCGTCATTGACCAAGCCCTTAAGGCTAACCGAAGCCATGGTAGCATACAAGCTCTGCGAGAGAAAGCGTCAGCTGGCAGCGCCACCTGGCAGCTGAACAAGCAAGGACTACTCCTGCACCAAGGCCGACTAGTCGTCCCTGCTGTTCACTTCCTCCGCACGCACTTGATCCGAACAGTCCATGCAGCACAGACTACTGCTCACCCAGGCAAGAGAAAGACTGTAAAGCTACTGCGGGATCGCTACTATTGGCCAGGTATGGAGAAAGACGTCGATACGTACGTCGCCGCCTGCAAGGCTTGCCGATGGAGCCATGTCCCTCGCGATCGAACTCCAGGACTGCTCAAGTCGCTGCCAATACCTGATCGAGCATGGCAGGACGTCTCAATGGACTTTAAGTCCTTCCTAGCCAACAAGAAGGGGTACAACTGTGCCTTTGTTGTGGTAGACCGCCTAAGCAAGCGTTGCTTCTCGCTACCCTGCCACAAGACTACTACTGCTAAGCAAGCTGCTGACATGTACTACCGCTACATCTGGCGTGTCTATGGCCCTCTAAGGTCCATTGTCTGTGACCAAGGCCCCTAATTCGTCTCCGCATTTATGAACGAGCTATGCCGCCTTATAGGTGTTAAGCAGAAGCTGTTAACAGCCTACCACCCCCAAACCGACAGCAACACAGAGATTGTGAACCAGTATCTCGACCAGCGCCTACGGCCCTTTGTCAACTACTATCAGGATAACTGGTCAGATCTGTTGCCATGTATAGACTGGGCACAGGCTATTCTGCCGCACGAGACCACTGGCCTGTCACCATTTGAGATCGAGTTTGGTCACCAACCTGTCCACCACTGGGATTGGAAGGAACGTACAAGGACATCCCCATCTGCCCGCGAGCATATGTCCCGTAAGGAGGCGCAGAACTACGCGAAGGCCTGATATGACGCTGTAAAGCTAGCAATAGAGATAGCTTAGAGAGGGATTGCTTAGGCGCAGCAGCGGCAAGCGTGGCAAGCAAACAAGAAGCGCTGTGAGCCCGATTTTACAATAGGAGACCAAGTCTACGTTACGCCTAAGGGCTTCACGACTGGCCGACCTAGCTCAAAGCTCGACCAGCAGATGTACGGCCCCTACCCTATTATTAAGATAAGGGGTCATTCCTATCGCCTCAAGCTACCGCCATACATGCGCATGCATGACGTCTTCCACGCAGACCGTCTATAGAAAGCCGCCTTAGACTTACTACCAGGCCAGATTAAACCTGTAGCGGTTGTTGCTGCAAAGCGAAAGTCGGGAAAACACTGATTTGATTGTATGTGTGTAGTAGCTAAGATATATACTGCTAGGTAGGATAGGCAGCAGTAAATGAGTGTAGGCAGCAATGAGCTAGCATAGGCAACAATGAACAGTCCGAATACCGTTACACACCCCCTCATCCTGTAGTTAGTTAACGACGTAAGGATGATCTCTCCTACATGTCTACTGTGCCTTGAAGTCGAGAGTATAGATTTGTAAGGTGTAGCTGCCTCACAAACTCAGCATGCTTCTGACGTGGTAGCACCTTGGTCATGCCGTCAGCAGGCATCCTATCAGTAGATCGCCATTGTACGTAGAGTCGTCCTTGCTCTACTTCCTGGCGGATCCAGCTCTGGTGTATATCAACATGCTTGAGCTTGGTTGCCAGTTTGTCTTGTTCTTTTATAACAATCCCAACAGTCTGCTGGTTGTCACATAAGATAGTCGGAGTAGTGTGAAGCGTCAGTGAGAGGCCATCAAAAAGGCGTAGCCACTCCTCCATTGCTGAGCCTGTGAGGGAGAGCGCGAGTAGCTCTGCCTCAGTAGTTGATTTAGTGACTGTACGCTGCAGGGTAGACTTCCAGTCGACAGTTATCCCAAACAACTGGAAAATATATCCTTGAGAGCTGCGGCGAGTCTCTAGGTCGTCTGCGAAAGCAGCATCAGATGCTCCAAAGAAGATAGGATCGCGATAATCTTCTTCTGTAGTCATGAACTCTTGAATCTCTTGCTCAGCTGTGCAAGCTTCGAGCGCGTAGTACTTCGTCTCTAGGACGTGACGCCATACTTTGCGTATAGAGTCTACGTGAGCTTGTCCGGGGTTTGTGAGATGTGAAGCGTGTATCACATGCGCGCGTGCTAGATCTGGTCGAGTGAACTGCGTCAGGAACGCGAGATGGCCGACGAGCTCCTAGTAGAGCTTCGTACGAGCTGCGTTGGGTTCCTCTATAGATGGTTCAAGGTAGTTGACCATCATAGGTACTTCTGTACGGCGGCCGGTAGACGTTATGCCATACTTTGCGGCTACTTTGTCGATGTAGGCATCCTGGAGCAGCCAGAGTTTGCGGGCGGCGATGTCTCGGATGACGCGTATGCCTAAAAACCACTTAAGTGGACCAAGTCGCTTTAGTTGATAGTACTCGCTAAGCTTCTGCTCGAACTGCTGGTGGAGCTTGGTATTGTGTGGGTGAAAGGCCATGACGATATCGTCAACGTAGACGAATAGTATGAGCCACTTGGTCGTGTACACACATGGAAAGCCTGGCACAGGCTTCATCCCTAGTGACTGTAGCGTCCTGCGGAGCTCCTTGTACCATAGTAGCGGTGACTCCTTTAATCCATAGAGAGCGCGGAGTATCTGGAGTAGTTCTCCATCTTCTTGAAATCCGTCTGGCGTCTGCGCGTAGAGTAGACGGTTGAGTAGGGCGTTGAGAAAAGCTGTTGGTACATCGTATTGAATCAGCTCTAGCCCAAAGTGATTGGCAATAGCGGTGATTGCTCTAAAGGTGCGTGCTGCGAGTGTGGCGGCGTAGGTGTCTCCGTACGGCTGCTGGAGATCACCTCTAATCACCAATCGTGCCTTGAATCGTGAGAGGAAGCCGTCCTCATCAAATTTGTAGGTAAACACCCACATAAGTGGTAAGACCTCAGCATTAACATTTGCTGCTGTCTTTGCAGTCCTAGCAAAGCATCCTTTATTCCATATATTGCGGTATTCTTCTTGACCTGCTTGTCGAAACTCAGCACCATGCGGGTGAGTCTCTAGGTCTCTCCAGGTCCTCGGCGGTGGCGGAACCTGTGACTGATGGATCCTGAAGACAGGCTGCGGCTTCAGCGCTGTCGTAAACGCGTGTAGGTAGTCATTGATGCGTATTCCATAGGAAATCGCGTGTGTCTGGTATCTGGTTGCACTGGTGAGGTCGTCAGTGCGCTGCTGCCATCGGCGTGAGGTTGTGAGTATATTTGACTCGTCAATTTCGAGATTTCTACGTCTCGGCGCATTGTTTGTGTGTCGATCAGGTAGATAGTCAGGGATTTGGGTTGCAGAGAGCTCTAGATCTCGTTCTATCGGGAGAACTTCGGCCGGAGTATCGTTATTCCGTTGCCGGCTCACGTGAGGCGCAGGTGATGTAGGCGTAAGTAGCCCACCCCTAGAAATAGATCCTCTACGTCCTCGTCAACTCCATCAATTTCCTCAACTCTGCTCTCACCCCCTACATGCTGCTGGCTTGCGCGAGCTGCAGCTGCAGGTATGTTGCGCGTCTCGTTGCGCGTCTCGTTACGCGTCTGCCTAAGCGTCATAAGCTCTTCAATGGCAATATCGTCAGATTCAGCTTCTTCTAGAAAGGCAAGCAGCTCTATAACCTCTTCAATAACTGACTCTGCTGCGTAGCCTTCTGGTCCTTCGTAAAATCGCGTTGGTTCGAAAATAACGTCTCTAGCTCGAATTACTCTGTTCTTTGTCGGCAGCCAGATCCTGAAGATATTCGTCGAATCATAGCCTACAAGATGTCCTATAAGAGCTCTAGACTCCAGCTTGTCGCCTCTCTTAATAGACGGATTTCGGACATACGCTCGACAGCCTATAGGGCGCAGGTGGTTCACCTTCGGCTTTGATCCCCATACAATCTCATATGGAGTCTTCCAACCTAGTGCTTCGGTTGGTGTACGATTCAGTATGTATGCTGCTGTTCTAAACAGCTCGTTTGATAATGATTTTGGCAGGTTTCCTTCAAGCCTCATGGCTCGAGCTCGAATGACGATGATCTTGCCTGCTCGCTCTGCAAGGCCGTTTTGCTCGTCTGCGTAGTCTGCCCGCGGCTCGTATCGGATCCCTAGCTCAGCGCAGAGTTCCTCCAATACGTTTGGTGCAACTCCGTATCCTCAGTCGTTATCAGTCTTGATTGCGGTGACGTCGCTGTCAAAGATACGCTGTATCTTGCGAACCTTTTGGACAAGCCAGCGGCTCAGGAATGCCTTCGTACGCTGTGGAAAGCAGTCAACTTCATGCCACTTGCTATACTGGTCCACCATGTGACCTGCAACTCGGTCACCATTAAGACAAGCGTCTGTGTCTCGTGGCAAAAGCTGGATAAAGTCTACAGCAACGCGGTAGAATTTCCTAGGTGCAAAGTCCTCCTGCTGTCTTCTAGAGACTTGCTTTGTGAGTTTCGATTCGACACATACGCCACAGAAGTCGCTATCTTTGCCTTCTACTCGCAAGCCTTCCACATGGTCGGCCAGCTTCTCAATTGCCTTCTTACCTGGATGGCCCCAGGTGCTGTGAGCTGTCCTGTAGTCGACTATAAGATCGCGTCGAGGGTCCTTTGAAGGTCGGTAGGTAGTGCTGAAGGATGATAATAGGCGTATGTCTGGGCGGCGGCTGGCATCAGCGTCGACCAGCCAGTGACCGTTGTCATACTCTAGTTAAGCAATAACAGTTTTCTTGCTGACTTTGTACAGCAAATCTTGTCCTGAGTCAAAGTGGATCTGACTCGAGCGACAGCGTGCTAAGCCCATAAGGCTCGTCAAGAAGCCTTCGACTAAGGCAACGTGTGTTAGGACGATAGGTGATAGTCCTCTCGGTGTTTTCACGGTCAGCTTCATGCTGCCCCATGCAGTTATCTTGATACGGCCTGTTCCTGCTCCTACGAAATCGTTGGCACTGGCCTCATACTCTCTCGTCCATCCAGGCCAAGACTCAGTATTAACAATGTGGGTGTTCGAACCAGGATCAAGTATGAATCGGTTGCTCAATGAGTCGTAGCTGCTGACATCGTCAAGCGTCGATAGAGCCACCAACTCCTCGGTAGGTTTGACACCGTCGTCAAGCATCAGATCCTCGTCGCGCTCGTCGCGCTCGTCAACCGTAACGGCATCGGATACCATATATTGTGCGGTGTAGGTCGATGGATTGGAAGGAGGCTTGCCATCGTCAATAGTGACTGCAGGCTCAGAGTTCGACTGAGTTGCCTTCCAGTCCTGTATGGCTTTCTCCACCCTCGCTTTCAAGCTCGGATCCTTGGCAAAGGCCGCTGCCACTTTCTTACTACCCTCCTTGTTGTCGAATCCTTGGGGTCTGTGAGGCGCATCTGGGTTCATCACCCAGCATCTCGACCATGAGTGTCTTTTGCCACAGAGGCATACACCGCTCCGTGTAGGTTTATTATCTTGCGGTGTTGCTGGCTTTGCTATCTCTAGCTCTGCCGCGTGTGCGCTGAAGCCTGTACTAATTGGGCGTGTACGCTTCAGGTATGCTGAGAACTCGGCGACGTAGTTCTCCACTGAGGGGACTGTCTTACCAAGCCTCTCCTTCTGGATCAGGTCTCGTAGACCTGCTGTTCCGTATTCGGGGTCAATTGTCTTGCAGGCGACTAGGAAGTCTTCCTGCGCTCGGGTGTCTTCAGTCTCTGCCAGCCTGATGGCCTTGCACTGGTTGGTGACCTCGATCCACCTTCGAAGCCATTCTTCAACCTTCCTGCCCTTTAGCGGCGTCTGGAGATCCTTGTATACCGCTATTAGATCGCGGCGTCGCGTCGCGTCTGACGGTGCGAGATGTTTCTTAAGGGTCGTAAGGCGTTAGTGCGGCGTATCCTTGTCCTCAATCAGGTAAATGTGATGCGCTGCTATCGTCTTACTAATCTCAGAGTTAAAGTCTGCTAGAGCCTTCAGCTGACGCTTATACTCTAGATCCTTCTTTTCCCATCTCTCGTACGCCCAACGGTAATCGGCTCGCTGCTCGGTATTTAGGCTGGCGTACGTAGTAGCCGTGCTGTCGTAGTCGCTAAGCTGAGGCTCCATCGGCTCCTCAAGCTGCGGTAGCTTGTCTGCTGCAACATCTGGATCAACGTATTTCCAGAGTTGGTTCTTTTGCGCTGTATCCTTGCGGATGAACAGCCATTTGTGCCAATCTTCTGATCGACTGAGGACGATTGTCACTCGAGTGACGGCTGGATCCGACTCGGTTGTCATCGTGCTCGCAGGGTTGCTCCTACAGTAAGACTGTGGTGTCCTTAGTAGGGTAATTGCTTAGGTGAGTGAGGCCCCGTCGCAATCCGGGCTCATAACTGTAGCGGTTGTTGCTGCAAAGCGAAAGTCGGGAAAACACTGATTTGATTGTATGTGTGTAGTAGCTAAGATATATACTGCTAGGTAGGATAGGCAGCAGTAAATGAGTGTAGGCAGCAATGAGCTAGCATAGGCAACAATGAACAGTCCGAATACCGTTACAAAACCTAAGGAGGAACTAATTGAGGTTGACGGCAACCCTGAGTGGCCAGTAGAGGAGATACTTAACAGCCGCATCTATCGAGGGCGTCTGCAGTACAGAGCTTCCTGGACCGCTCATGACCCAGACCCGACATGGTACAACGCCCGAGGCTTCGCAGGGGCGCCCCATAAAGTCAGGGACTACCACCAAGCCTACCCAGAGCGACCTGGTCCTCCAGCACGGTTGGAAGCATGGCTGCGAGCATATAAGGACGGGCAGTACGTACAAGTAACAGACGAGGACAACAAGGCAGCAAGTAAGGGGCTGGGACAGAGAACACGGACGAGGAAGTAGCTATACGAGACTTGAGGACGAGCCTCTCTTAGAGGGGGGTAATGTGACGGCTGCGGTGTATAGAGAGCTGGCCGCAAGTCACATGACGACAAGGCAGCCTCGCGAGGCGCTAGCCTTTACGGGACTAGCGCCCCACCGTCGCCTCTTTACGCCTGCGCGTCTTGTATCTACCTTTCTACCTTATCCTAGTGTAGCTGAAATAGAGCCAACCTATCCCATCAACACTCTACAATGCGGAAGCCCGAGCCCGTCCTCACACTAAATATTGTTATAGGCTTTTAAGAGTCTAGCTAGGAAGAGTAAACTAGATATAAAGACCTAGAAGGACAAATTATAACTTAAGTTAACTAGAAGTTTTAAGTTAATACTTTAGAGAGAGATAGAAGATTCTAATATTAACTACTTAGAAATTAAACGCTAGATAGCTGCAGCTAGCTGCACTCTCTAATATAATAATATAATAAATCTATTTTAGGCGTGTATATAGATCTTTTATAAGGTATTACTCTTTAAATTAAAGCTCGTATATATAGTAACTAAAAACAAGTACCCTACTCTAGATCTACTATTCTCTTCTTGCCCCTTTATAACTATAATAAAATATAGTATATTAAGCATAATACTTATTTTTAGTGTAGTAAGATAGGGAATAAGCACTTAAGTTACTATAACTGTTTTTAAAAGATAGCTATATAAGTAAACATATAGATAGTGAATAATCTTAATTTAAATAAACTTAGTATTGCCTACTACTCCAATTTAGAAGTAGATAATTTATTAGATAATAAGGCTTTAAATATAAGCTACTAGACTACTTTAACCTAGTAGCTTATATAGGGGCTACTAAACTAATTAATTTAGATAATCTATAATTTTAATTATAAAATATAAATGCTAAACTAAAATTACTACCTATAGGCAGCAAGATAGTAAGAGTTCCTAAACTATTTAGGGGCTTTTAGTTAGTTATGCTAGTGCAAATTATATTCTAAAAGTTAGCTTTTAGGTTATAAGCCTTAATAGATACTAGTGGTAACGCTTATAATCTTATTACTTTAAGGTATATAAAGGCAGTATAAAAATAGCTTAAAGCTAAACTCCTCTACTTAAATACACTAATCTCCCTTTAGAACTTTATAGAGAAGAGAAGCGCAAAAGTAAATATCTATTTTATAGCCTAGCTTAATATTAATACATATAGTATTATTATATAGTTTCTTTTCTATAAAATAGGGGACTATAATCGTATTATTAGTAGGAAGTTTTTTAAGCAAGCTAACTGCTTAGTTAACGCTTAGGACCGCCGCCTTTATTAGAAAGATAATAAGAATTTAACCTTTACTAGTAATCTTATCCTACTATAGACTTCTTCCCTACCTAACCTTTCCTACTAGAACAACGCTACCTAATAGAATAGTCTACTTAATAAGTAAAACCATATCTACTAAATAACTTGCTTATTAAAAGCTAATTAAAGAATCTCTGAGATCTCTGTCTAGCTTTCTAGCCCTACTATCTTAGCTATTAGAACGTACTTAAAGGCTTACTAGAAACTAAGCTATAAGGATGCCTTTAATAGAAATAGTAGCGTAGAGGCTATATAGTTATCTTTCTTAAATAATAAACTATTAAATAATAAATTACCTTTTAGTTACTTTATCCCTACTACTAAAGAAAGCTACTAGTAGGACTAGTCCCTAGGAATTATATAGTAGAACCTAGGCGTTATTTCTAACCCTAGACCTAGAGACTATAAACCTACTAGAGAAGCTAATTTGTAGATTAGATAGCTCTTACTAGTAAAATTAACTATTTAATTAAAACTACCCTAGCTAAAATAACTTAGGTTAGCACTTTTCTATTCTACTAAATTACTAATACAAAAAAAGAACTTAGTATTACTTACTATAGTAATAGCCTAGAAAATTATAACACTACCTACTATAGTAATAGATTAGAAAATAAAAAGCCTACTTATTATAACAACCTTCCTAACAATAACCCTAAATTTACTAACCTAATCAACCTTAAGTCTAACTCCCTATAGAAAGGATACTTAGGCAATAAATTAGATAGTAAACTACTTAATAAAAACTCCTAGAACGCTATTAATTAGGAGCTCCCCCCTAACTATTAGACTTTAATTTAATCTACTAATTACCTAACTTATTTTACCCCTAGGGGTACACTAAGATATAAAAGTAGGTGGCCTAGTTTACTACTAGTTAAGTAGCTCCCTAGCTAGCCTACTATACGTAGACACCTATTACTTTTAGTGTCCTTACCTCTAGCTATTTAACTTTTTAGCTAGCTAGCTTACTACTAATTTAGTAACTCCTTGTCTATTATACGCACATAGGGCACCTATAACTTTTAGCATTCCTACTCCTATCTCTAGATATTCCTACTACTACTAGCAATCCCTATAGCTTTAGGAGCTGCCCTACCCTAATTAAAAACTATATAATTAGGTTAATATTTTTTAAACTCTTTTCTATAGTACTAAAGAACCTTATATAATATAATTACGCTAGCGCGTAATAAACTAACTAGAAATTTTTTAGCTAATTATATTATTATATAGTATTAGAGCTAAGGATACGCTCTATTAGCAAAACGCTAAACGCTAAGATATAGTTTCTACTATATTTTTCTACTAATCTACTAATTTATCTCTAATAACTTTTCTTAATATCTCTACTAAATAGTAACTAAATGAAAACCTAAGGCTACTATTAGAACTATAGGGGCCTATTACCCCTATTGCAATTCTCTTAGGCCCTACAATAGTGCTAGTTATATTAAAAATTCGCTAAAACACCTTATCTTTATATACTTTCTTTTCTATTTTTAGACCTTAAAAGGGGGATTATATAATAGTTCTATACTAGTCTTTCTACTAAGCATATCCTATTACCTTTCTTTTACACTCTATTTTCTCTTATCTATACTTTTTACCTTTCTAAAGGCGTCTTTTCTAGTTAGTATTAGTGTATAACTAGTGTAGACCTATACTCTACGCCACCCTTTATATAAAAAAGGGCCTCCTATATCTCTTTCTTATTTACTATCTTAGAATAGTATTACTTTAACTAGCTTTTTAAACTATTCTAGCTGTCCCTAATAGGTTAGCCCTATAAGACCGTGTACCGCCCTTACATCTTATATAGTATATAATAATTAGCTTAATTAAACTTTTACTATATACTAAAGTAGTATATAGCAGCTTCTTTTTTTCTTATTTTCTTTTATAAATAGTATTTTTTAAAGCTATCTAATTTGCTAGTAAAGTATAGGCGTTACCTTAGTATCTAAATAGGTTTTTAAGTTATTTTAAAGGTATTAATAGTATTAAATATTACTATACTTATACTTATAATTATATATAGCTCTATTTAAAAAGAGTAAAGAGTTATAGTTTCTAGAGTTAAACTTAGACCTATAGTATTGTATTTTAAATATATTAAGAATATATTTATAATATAATTAAGTACTTACGAATAATAATTTTACTAGAATATTATTTTAAGTAAAATATTAACTACCTATAAGCTATACTACTCTAATAATATATATAATATTATTTTTATATATTTTTAGGTATATTAGTAATACTAGTATATATAGTATCTTTTTACCTATAAAGAACCTTTTAGTGTCTTATTAGTACTTCTTAGTATAAAGAGTATAAGTAATTATATAAATTAGTTAAAGATATATTATAAACTTATTTAAAATATATTCTTAATATATAGGAAATATATCTATATAGAAGTATACTTTAGTAAGCTATCTAACCTTATTTTTAGGTTTTACCTTATTTTCTAAGTTAAGTTTAATATTTACGCCTAAGTTCTAAGTTAGATTAGGTGCTACTTTTATTAAAGGTAGTTATATAATTAGGTTATATATAATATCTTTATTAAATACATTTATAACTTATTAATAAAAAATTAATAAGTATTTTAATAGTAATAGAGCACTAAACTAATTTAACCTAAGCTAATAGTAGAATTTTTTTTTGTAAGCTGTATAGGGTAGCGTAAAAGTGAGGCACTATGCGCTAAGGTTAAAAGCACTATCAGGCGAGCTGCCTCCTGGGAGTTTGCTGTCCAGCAGCACCATCACCATCATGTCGCGAATCCCCCCCACACCGCGCCACGAGCTCGACGCCGAGCAACAGAAGGTGCACGACCACTTTGCAGCATTCACTTCGCGGGCATATGGCGCAAATGGAGAAACCTTCACCTACCAGGACGACCGGGGCGCCTTCATCGGCGGCTTCCCGCTGTACGTGCAGCATCCGCGAATCGCCTTTGCGCACAACCAGCTCGCCGTTGCCATCAGCCGCATCGCCATTCCCGAGCGCGTCAGGAACATCGTGACGCTGGCTGTCGCGGGGCATTTCCAAGCTGCCAGTGAGATGTCAAGCCAGGGCAAGCGGTCAGCGAGGACGTGTAACCCTCCCTAAGGCGTCGCTAATCCCAGTGGCAGATACGTCAAGAAGGGCATCTTGACGGCTGAGGAGGCGCAGGCCTTGATGGCGGGGAACAAGCCCGATTCGCTGGCCGGTGCGTGCAGCGTGGCCTATGATGTTACCGCCCACCTCCTCTCCACGCCAGGCCCGCTGCCGGATGAGTTGTGGGATGAGTGCATAGAGGCAGTGGGCGAGGAGGCTTTCTTTGGCCTTCTCCATGCTCTTGCCTTTTACGCCTGGCTGTGTGTCGGAGTCAATGCCCTCGATGTTCCGGTCCCCGCTTAAATATGTCTCTCGAACCATGTTTGCTCACAGCGGAACGGCGTGCACTCAAGGAGGCCATCTCTGCTAATTTCGATATGTTCCTTGCAGTACTTCGTGTACGGTAGTGTAGCAATGTACCGTAATTCCTGGGCTTATTGAGTTTTGTGCTACAGGGTTGGGTTGATATCGTAACTTATCGATTTGCAATGCAGACCCCTCCAGGGCTGTCAGTCAGCACCTGAGCAGCTGCCTTCGTAGGTAGCCTTCGGCCGGCAAAGTATTATTTTAGTAATCAACGTATTCTACTAGCACGTGGGGTACACTACCTAGGTAGCTTGCAGGTTAAAATTTCGTAGCAGAACTAACTTCCAAGGTTATTTTAGAGAATGTTAATTCCTGTTGCTATTAAATAAGAAACCTATACATAGGACCGATAGCAATGATACCGTGGCCCGTGGGCGGTCATGCCTTGTACACGGGTCTAGAATGCAGAAGTGCGGCAGTAGGAATTATGCAGAGTAGGATTCATAGCTCTGTGTACATTTTCTCGGCTCCTCTAGCTATCGAAGAGGTAGGTGGCCTAGGTTAGACCGCTGTCGAATATATAGACGTCTTTAAATAGGAAGCATAGATCCGCCGAATCCTGCAGCCAAACGCATCTTCACCACTTCTCGCACAACCCTAGCCAACCCCCATCCCCCAAAAAGTAAGCCAAGAAGAGAGCTAGTCGAGACGTTGTCACTTCATGTCCCACACACTTCTCTATTAGACTTCGAAAACAATCGAGACAGTCTGCTCTCTATCGCAGACCTGGTGGCACAATTCTCGCGGACTACAACATACAATTAATTCCAAAGTCGCTACTGGAAGCTGTGTGACTAAGTGCTTCACTCACCGGACGTGTTCCGGATGTTCGTGGAACTCCGTGGCGCTCTCGGCAGAGTCCAGTTCGACCATGGCGGCCAGATCCCAACCCTTGGCCAAGTGCTCGTGCGACGCAATCGGCCGGCCAGCGTGCAGACTGCGAACACCTGGTACAAGTGTTAGAGTACTTGGTACTCGAGTTTGAATGCCTCCTCCCGCGCGCATCAAGATTGGGTACTCACAAGGGACCTTGTCGGGCATGGTTTTGCTGATGTCGATCCACTCTTTGATGATTGCGGGATCCGCATCAGGCTTGAACTTGAAAAAGGCTACTTGGAAGACAGGCATGTTTGGAAGAGATGCGAAAAGGTTGGTTTGTTCCAGGAAGTTGTGATTGTAGTGAGGAAGGTTGATATCACACTCGAAGCTGGCAACAGAACGCAGTAATAAAAAAGTAATGCTCGCTGCTCGGGTACCGAATACCGTGCCGAGGGTGGAAAAGCATCCTGGGCCTCGTACATACGACTTTCCAAGTGGTATCTATTTCTGGCGCGACCGAGTCGGCCTTTACGGCATCGAAATTGCGGAGCAGGCTGTCGGAGACGGACGTGAATGTTTTGTGAGACTCAGCTAACTATGGACACCCGCAGCATTCGTATTCGGGTCCAATGACTGATGACGAGAGCACTTTCAAAGCCAGCGAAAGAGGAGCTTGGCAACGCCGACCGCGCTTTCAGGGCGACGCAGGGCAAACCCGAACTCTTAGTCTCTCGGTCCGTGGGTACCTGTGTACATGCCACCTGACCATGGGCATACGAAGAGGTACCATGTACCATGACCTTAATACATTCTGTGCGACCGGAGGGGTCAGAATTGGAAGCACTTTGCATTCCTGCAGCTTCAAGTGGATAAAGCCGATTCGTACCGGATATGTACCGGATCTAATGCGGAGAAACTCTAGATGTCCGTTTTTTTTAAATACCCTGCACAGGGCTGAATTTCAGCTCTTAAATACGTGGTCGTAGCGTCTCTTGACATACTATGCTCGACGAGATCGCCTAGGTTGCATCTCAAAATCATCGACATGGAGGAGCCTGGCCCTAGAAATCTTGAGCCAGAAATTTGGATGAGCCAGCTCGTTCGCAACGCAAGTACAGACCGCGATTCCGAAGCCTCACTTCCCTTTAGCTAACTGCATAGCCCTGCTCAACAGATCCAAATAGTGGCATGTCTCCGCTGGCTGTGCGAGTTCAACATCCTGCCCTGCATCCCCCAGCAGCAGCCCGTTTCTTACGAAGATCTATCGCAACTTGCTCTCGTGCCAGAAGGCCATCTACGCAGAGTATGCCGCATGCTCATCTCTGCAGAGTTCTTGGAAGAGACGGCATCAACGCACGTTGGGCATACGGCCTTGTCGTATGCTTTTGTCAAAAATTTCGCGCTATCCGACGGCCTTGCTTTCTTGACTGAAACTATTGTACCTGCGTCGTTGAAGATGGTGGAAGCCAGCAAATCATTCGACAAGGCAGACCGGTCTCCTTACAGTGCTGCGTTTGGTACGTCAACGTCGTTCACGGATCAGGCTCTGCCCCACGGTCGACTATCGCGCCAATTCGATCATTTCATGAGATGTATCGCGAACGATACGGGGAATGGACTGCTTAGAATCTTGAGGCGGCTGAATATAAACGGAGACAAGGAAGCTCTAGTTGTGGACGTGAGCGGAAACTGCCTCCAGGACGCTGTAGCTGTACTCCTGCTGATGCTTCGTGCAGGTTTCATGTACCTCCCTCACCATCGTCCGAACCCTTGCAGTTCTGCATCCGCGGCTGTCCTTCGTAGCCCAATTTGTCAAAGAGCCCCCGCCAACAGACGGCAAAGCGCTCCCGGAATCACTGGCTCCACGCATCCAATGCCTCCGCCAATCCAACCCTGAAAAACAGCCCATCCGCAACGCATCAACCTACATTCTGTTTCTGCAATCCATGGATACAAACGACGCTGCCGTTTCGCGTCAGGTACTCAACTGCATCAAGGCGCATGCTGACATCCTGCGGTGCAACAGCGATGCGAAGCTGGTGATCCTGGCAGCTACGAGTCCTGCGGCTGAGGTGGACTGGCACAAGCATGTGGCTCACATGTGTCGCTTTCAATTGTCGCACGGCGTACCGCTGGACAGACTTGAGCTGCGTGGCATACTCGACGAAGCTCTACGGAATATCCCAGGATTGTGCCTAGCAGGCATGACAGTGTCGGAGAACGGCGACTTCTGTATATATGAGATTGCTTCGAAAGGTCTTGCATAGGGTAGTCGCCGACTGGGAGTTCTATCACGCAGATAATGGCTTGTTCTAGACTCGAATGGTAGACCCGCTTGACCATGTAATTCAGTTGTTGACGGATGCAATACTGTATACAACGGTAAGACGGAATCACGTTGAGGGAGATGGATCCGGTGTAGCATAGACCTGCGTGGGAAGCCGAATTATGCGGAGTGAAAACTGCGAAGTGTTAGGATGGGTGTCACCTCTTTTTGTGATACGAGGTTCACCAATTTGGTAGAACCATAGCAGCAGCTTACTAGGGTGCGCAGCTCGATGCTGCGCAAATACGTACAACGTCATACAGCAGAACCCGCAGCTCCGCAGCACGTACACGCTTGGTTATTATCGTTGCGTCGGCCCAATGATCCCCCGGGCCAGTTCCACGCGACTTGATCCCGGCCTTCAAGGCCGTCTTGCAAGCTCAACGAGCGGATAGCCGGCCCTAGCGGCAACAAGGTGTGTCGCACGAGGGTAACGATCCACGGTCTGTACAGATACGAATGTATTGCTTAAGGAATGCCAAGATTTAAGTTGGGGTAGTGCAACATCCTCTGTTCCACTATCTTGGTCTGTACGAACTTGGTCTACGGACTTCGTCTGCACGGATACGAAGGTATATGTATTGCTCGAGGAATGCCAAGACGTAAGTTGGAGTAGCGACATGCAGGGCGTGAACCCTGAATCGTCCGGCTAATAATAATGAGGCGTTGTGGCAGGCATAACAGGAAGGAGTTAATGTATGGCTTGCCATGTGGCTGCTAGTCCCCGTTACAAGTCAGCTATCAGCTGCAGGGTCTCGTATGCGCGCGTGAGATGGGGGCTGGAATTTGGAGTCTTTAAGTACTTCGTATCTACTTTACAACAAAGTGGTGACCTCGGGAGCTATCTGAGGTCTCTGGTGGCCGGCTAGTCTATGCTGTAGCGTAGACCTACTCACTCCCTCACTCCCTATGCTTTGGCAGTTTTTCGTTGACTTGTAATTTGACTAGATTCGACATCATGGGGGGCCGGACTGTACATATTGCGAGCTCGTAGGCGTCCATTTCGAGGTCGGCGTTCATTTCGAGTACGGCGTTGCGGGGTTACTCGCCAACGGCCCGGGCGTGACGTTGTATCCGTCCGACCAACGAACAGGGGTGTGCATTAGCGCGTACGGTGGGCCGAGCTGAACCCTCAGCGCCGATGTAAGCCTGTAGCCGATTACGAAGGAGCTGGTTTTGAATAACTGAAGGATTGCTCACACACCTAGGTATCACAGTGACCTACGAATTGCTACAATTGCGCAACAACGAGTTGAGAAATCTTCTGAAGATAGTACTACGTTTAGCTTTAGCTAGTTATCTGCTATTAACATTAATTGTAGCTCTTCTATTATGCTCGCTGTGCTGTGATGCGCGAATTATTCTGGGGTTCGGATTAAGAAAATATTCGCCTTCGTACAGTGGACACTTACTTGGCAAGGAACAACAGCGTGAGAGATACGAACAGCTAGACATGTAAGCCACCGCACGGTGTGACGTGAGCCCTCCTTTACGAAGTACCGAGTTCCAGGAATGCCATTGAACCCCTCAAAACGAAAGTTCATCAGCACGAGTTGCCTGGCCCATCGTTGATCGCTGATTCTCCTCTCACCTGTGTTGACCATGGTTGAAGATCTTCTTTCCCCTCAGAGGTCACCTGCCCCGCAGCTACAACAGCAGCAACGACCGTTCCGAGAGTCTTGTCAGAACTGCGCAGACTCCAAGGTTCGATGCAGTAAAGACAAACCTACTTGCGCACGTTGTGTCCGTCGAGGCACGCCTTGTGTCTATCAACAATCTAGGCGTGCTGGAAGAAAGGTCACGTCTACCGCACACGCTAAACAAGCTCGTCGAGCTGCTGCCGACGCCCTCAATGAGAACTCCCAGAACCTCCCCCCGGACACATGGGCGGTCACTGTCGACAGTATTAGCCCGCTGCTATCACCTCCAGGATCCGAGACTCTCTCAACCGCCGTCCCTTCCCAAGGGGCTCCTATTGACAGTCACGCACGTTCGGAGAGCTTGTCGACCTTGGACCCTCTTTCAAATCATTCTGACCCAACAGCGTGGTGGTCCAATGAGCTCTTCAAAGCTCTCTGTACAGAATCAGACCCGTTCCTGTGCAGAGATGATTCCGATTTCGTCCCAGACTTAGTTACCTTGGACGATGATTTTTCGACTCTGGGTGATGCAGTTAGCACGACGATTTTTGACGATACAACCCTAGCAGCTCTCAACTTGACAACCCCGAGGCTTGACGCTGCAGGAAATACCCCCGCGGCTGGCTACCAGTCTGGATCCACAACATCATCTAGCGTAGCTTGCAGCGATTCCTGTCCTGCAGTCATTTCTCGGTTACTACCAGAGCTGTTCTTATCCAGTGGCACGACATGCGAACGCAACCAGACGCAAAGCGCAGAGCCGCAGAGCGAGTCTTTGATCGATATCTGCGCCAGGAATAAGAGAATATCCGAAGCCATGGATACCATCGTGGAATGCGCATGTAGCCAAGATATCCACGTGTTGTTCCTCGTCGGCCTATGCACCTCCAAGGTCATGTCGCACTATCTGGGAGCTACGCAACGTGACCATCTGAAGGGTGCACAAGGAGCTGGCGACTCGTTCAACGCGAATAATGAACACCAACAGACCCAACAAGAGGAAGGTGACGACACTGAAACCAAGATAATGTCAGCACGCATGGTCCTTGGCGAGCTCCATCGCATCCAGCGACTTTTGGCTCGTTTGTCCGATCGCCTAAAACGGACAGAGCCAAAAGATGATGTGTCCAACAGTTCTGCCGACGCAGGAGCTTCTTCAAGAAACGAAGTGGAAATTCCATTCACTCGCTTAATGCTCGAGCAGCTCGACCACAGCTTGCGAGCTCACCTTCGCTTTGTTTTTACAGGCATGTCACTCGTGGCTCAGCGAGCGTAACGCTGATACACCGTCGATGCGGAGAGCATGATGCAGTGTTGACTGCACAGTGCGACAGACGAGATGATCATCTCTTTATGGATAAATGATAGACCACAGATAGCTTCAGAAGCTGATATTATATATACTACGAATTAATTTCGTCTTTTCCAAAAGAGGGTTTCGCTTGACAGTGACGAACCTGGAACCTACAGATCGCTCCTCACGAACATGTACTTGGTCTTCTATGCAAATTGTGCTCTCGGTGTTCAGTGAACCGATACAGTCCGAGCAGACACCCGAGTGAGGCTCAGTGTCGGGAACTGACACCAATCAGCTCCGACGTGTCCTAGCGCCAAATTCGGGACACTGCACGTGGAAGGCCCGACTCGATCGTGTCAAGCCTTTTGCTCTGTTGGATATGAGATAACATCTGCCTAGATGCAATCCACCTCCGTCCACCATGGCAGATAATTCCAACAGTCCCCACGTCCTCATCGTTGGAGCAGGCTTAGCTGGCCTCGCTCTGGCGCAGGCATTGAGAGCCCGAAACTACACTTTCCAAGTGTTTGATCGAGATGTATCTGAAGATAATCGATCTCAGGGATGGTGCATAACTCTGCACGGCGAGTACGCGTGTCCAGCTTGTGAAGTACGAATGGCGAGCTGTAGATCTGACGATAGCCTCACAGTTTGCTCGACAGCTTCGCCCGTTACTTCCCCAGCGACATGCTGGATTTGGATCCAGTGGATCACCTCTATGGTACAGGCATTGAGACCAGCAGCGCCGTTTACCACGCCTCGAGGAATCTCCTCAAAGAACTCGTTCGCTTCGGACCCAAGCTCGGGAATAGGCAAATTCGTGCCAACCGTGGTAAACTCAGAAGCTGGCTGATGACCAACGTATCTGTCCAATGGGGCAAGCAATTTGTCAGATACGAGGAAGATGCCAGTGGAGTCACTGCTTATTTCCAGGACGGATCTCAATTCCATGGCGACATAATCGTCGGTGCAGACGGAATACACAGTCGAGTGCGAGCACAACTAGTTCCCGAGGTCCATCCTGGTTTCTTGCCCATGGGTGTTATCTGTGGAGAGCTAGAAGCACCCAAAGAGCAGTACGAGCGATGGATGCAGTTAGGAACGTCATGGGTATCTGCCTTTTCAGCTGACTTGCGAGTGACGTACCTCGTGAGCAGTATCGCGGAAGACGGAAAGAAAGCCAAGCTGTATTGGCTCTTTGGGTGGCAAGACGAGGACGCTCTAAAAGAGGAATTCTGGACATCCAAGGCTTCTCGTGAAGAAATGCACCAATTTGTGCTTTCACAGTTGCCTAAGCTGCATCCACAGATTGCTGAGCCCTTCCAAGCAACTCCTGTTGAAGGCATGGTACTGCCCCCGCTCCGCCTTTGCGATATGCTGCCACCAGTACTACCAGCAGGTCGTATCTCCTTGATCGGAGATGCGGTCCACTCGATGACGCCTTGTAAGTATCCTTTACCACGACTGTGAGAAGGCTTGGCAGATGAATAGCTAACGTGCGGGTTCGCAGTTCGTGGACAAGGAGGAAATGTTGCCATGGCAGATGGCATGAGTCTAGCGCGGTTGTTGAATGAAAGGGGAGCAAGCCAGAGTCTATCAGATGTGTTGAGGCTTTATGAAGAAGAGATGCGGCCCCGAGCAATGGCCGCGGTGCTAGAGTCTCGAGGAGGTGCTTACGAGGCGAATGCTCAGAAAACGACGACAAAGGCCTCATGATCTCTTCTAGTCGCGATGTAGCGTTTACAATATACTTGGTGAAATCTGATAGCTGCTGGCCTTTCATGATCGGTATTCGCATCATTGAGCGCGGTGAACTCTGCAGTACATCAAGGTAATGATATATTGTAAGTCATAAATAAACTTATTTCTGTAGCTTGCGAAGCAGCTGCAGCAGATTGCAGTATGTCAGAACTTAGGAAGGCGGAAGCCGCCTTCAAGCGTATTGCTCCCCCTGTTGTAACTGCTCTTACCTTGCAGTATCTCTCTCGCAGATGCTCTCTTTTTCTTTCCTGCAGTTGCTGTCTTGTTCTCTCCTGCAGTTTCCCTCTCGCGCAGGTACTGCCTCTCGCGGTTTCTCTCTCGCGGGGCCCCTCTCTCTTGCAGCTCTCTCCTGCCACATTTATAAGCGGTGAAATTCCAGCCAATGCAATCCCTGTGTCTACTTTTCACCGGCCAATAGGAGAAGAGCTTGATAGGCTAATTAGCGCCTCTTCTTTGTTTCCTCTATTTCCGTTAAAGCCCTATATAGATTACGTAGGGTGGATCACGTAAAAAAAAGTTGCTGAGTGACCGTAAATTGCTTGCTACGCAAGCAATGGTGATAGATAGCTTGCGAGGCCCCCGCATGAGACGAAATGAAAGGTGCCGGACGAGATACATAGTTATGAGTAGATTCAGCCCCTTCTAGGCAAGAGTTATAAACTGCCTCTACTTATTTGGTTTTTAAGTGGCCCCACTGCGTTTAATTACTGCGTTTTTTTATTGCGTTACCAGCACCTACGTAACGTGACGTCACGTAACGTCACGTGTGTGCTAAGCCCTAGGACTAGAGCGCGTTAAAGTTTTCCTAACATTTCTCCCCCTAGCTTTTGAGACGACAAACTCACGATAATAACAACACCCCAACTTGCTGTGTAGGCAACCGCGTCACGTTATTGTCGTCAACTTTGGTACCCGTGGACTATGGTACACCGTAATCAACTACCTTATTATCGGCATAAGGGGCCAATTTGCACGTGCTCTGTCTCTAAACAGTTGCTAAACTAGTCTTATTACTTTACCTTATTTTAAAGCGTTTTTCTAGCACT
Organism: Laburnicola sp. R22_1; assembly: GCA_014281115.1. Classification (NCBI taxonomy): domain Eukaryota; kingdom Fungi; phylum Ascomycota; class Dothideomycetes; order Pleosporales; family Didymosphaeriaceae; genus Laburnicola; species Laburnicola sp. R22_1. Next base: position 349,911 of record JACONQ010000014.1, read on the forward strand.
CCTACAGCTTTCTTTTACAGCGTTATACCGTGTACGGAACGTGCGCGAAGTGTTATTCATGATAGTAGTTTCAGCACTAGATACTCAATCTAAAACCTCCGAAAAGCCTGAAATCTCTCCCGCACGTTGCTGTTGTATGCGAAATCTTCTCCATCCCCGCAGAGCCATACTTTCTATCCGCGTTCCCAACTCAAGCATTGTTTACCGCACCACACCACATACAGTCAACAAGCCCAGAGCCGCGCCCAGAATGGGAAAGAAAGTGCGAGCAATGTTCAATGATCGCCACCTGCCGACCAGATACTGAGCCTGAGCGAGATTCGTTGGTCCTCCAGCTCGATCCTTCTCGATCTCCAAGAAAATGGCACTGTTGATGCGGAGAATGAACAGCCAGGTGAACGGTATCATGGACATGGTGAGCGCACCAGAGATCGCATAGAGAGCGACGGTTCTTCCTCGCTCCCGAGACGCCCAAGCGGCCGCGAAGTAGATGAGTCCGCTGGTCACAGACAGCTTAGGCCCCAGTTTGTGGCCTGAATTGTAGACGAAATGCCACTGTCGCAGAAGGAGAGACGCATCCGGGGGGGTTGTGGCCAAAATCATGGGCACTGTCAACATAGAGACCAGATTCATTCCGCCTGTTATAGTTTGTGAGAATGTCATCGACCTCAGTGCCATCAACACGCTCTTACCTGCGAGAAAGGTGGATGTAAAGGCGGCTACAGAACCGAGCGTGCACGCCAACGATGCCATGATGCTAGACTCCGAGGCAGCAGATGGCTTAGTTGCTGGGAATGTGAGGATCAACAAACGTGCTGTGGTCGTAAGGCGATGCGCGACGAATCCACGACCTCATGATTGTCCATTCGACAAAAGGCGTTGCCAAATCGGATTGCCGAATACGAATATCGGATGCGCATTGTAGAGGGAATATTGCGTCGGTGTGTCGGACATGCATATAATGTTCCGACACTGCCGCACCGATGGCCGACCTCTTGGCTGAGACCGAGACCATCTTGCCATTCGAAAGCAAGACGCATCTTACGTGCGCAATTGGACTTGTAGGTTTCGCAAGTTCACTAGGGCTTAGCCATGCGAGATAATGCACGTATTGCATATGCATGGTAATTACGTGGTAGCCAGGTCTAGGCACAGGATACTCAGTTACACAAGTCCCCGAACTTCGTGTTGAACCCGAACTACCTTGCCCTAACCAGCCCATGTAAAGAGAGCCGAGATACACATCTGTTGGTGTAACACACCTTTATTAACCAGGGCAAATTTGATGTCGTCATTACTAAGTCTCTATTCTAAGATTGATCATAATAGTATAGCTGTGCTGGCGCTAATAATGCCTTAATCATATACTTTTACCTACCCGGCCGTAAGGACTGTATTATAAAAGCAAATTCGGCCGTCGCTTTAGGAAATGCCTTAGCGGTTCCGGTTACATTGAACATTGAAACCCTCGCATAATCAGACAAATTCAAATTCAACTGTGCTACACCGTGTCGAACCGTCTTGCACAGGCGAGTCGTTCGAGCGAGGCTAGACATTGCAAGAGCTAATTACACCACAGACTGTCATCTTTTTAACAAAGGCCTTGCAGGTTATTAGATATAGAGAAATGTGCTAATGCGACAAGAGCGGGCCTCCACTGCCTATAGACCGCTCTCTCATGACGCTTATTGCCCTAAAGACAGCGATACCAGAAGCCGTGCTCGCAGAACGACAGGAAGGTATACAAGTGGTGTCTTCGCATCACGAATTTCGGGAGCTGCATCGAGAAAGATGAATGTCTATAAAATACCAAACTGGGAGATGCAGATGCTGCATTGACAGCTTCTCAAATCAGTATCAGCCCTGGACTAGCACGATTGGATGAAGACTATCCACGAGACTTCGTGTTGATAATATAGGGTCTTTCTGGGACCAGAAAAGTATAAGTCATGGTTGATTATAGCCTGGAAAGGCAGTGTCCATGATAATGCATGTTGAATGGAATAATTATTCAGCATAGTCGGGATGCATGCTTGAGCGCTACGTTCTTCTGTGGCGCGACGTGAGCAATTACGGCTAAAGCAGGAAGTACATGCCAGGTCCTGGGTCTTAAAATCGCATGCTACAGTCGGCACCACCTAACATCGAACGCAGTTGCACTATCTAAGTCCCTCTGCCCTCCGATATCTTGTCAGCCCAAATGTTATCCCATCGAATAGTAAATAGGCAAACTTGAGAACTTTTGAAAGAGTACATCTCCTGCATCACAGGCCTCTTGAATCTTGCTCAGAAGCACTTGCAACCTACAGTTGCAGCATAGTTGGCTAAACAGCATGTTGCGGAATTGAAACCTCTAAATATTAGGGTGCGAGATCTGAGAAGTACTTTGAACAATCAACGTAACACGACTTCGAGCCTCTCGGAAATCTTCTAACCAAATCCTTAATTTATATGGTCTGAGACGACCTTCACTCGATATGCAACGCACATTGTTACTCTACCGAGTATACCAGCTTAGCACCGCTAACTAAACCCTTGCGAAGCTGGTCGATGCCATCTAACATTCCTTCCCATCCACCTTGTCCTAGCTGTATGGGATGCGGCTTTATCAATCTCTTCTCCAGTAGTTTCTGCGCCAGCTCGAAAAATTTCCTCATGAATGCGACATCCTCCGGCTTGGCGGGGGTGTGTACACCGAACTTCGTAAATGGCTCTCCGAAGACGGTGTAGCCCGAGAGTTTCTTGCTCTTTATTCCTGGACGAGAGTGCTTCACCGGCAGGACGCAGGCGATTGCGCCACCACGACTAGAGATGCTGGCCTCACAGATGGCGGCACTTACGCTCGAGCTTATGCAATCAAAGACATGTTGGAGGCTGTCAGATGTATAATCGCGAACCTCCTGGGCGCATGTTGAGCTGCGGTAGTCGAACGCCTTCTCGGCGCCGCGGGAAACGACCAGGTCGAAATTATGTGGGGAGCAAATAGCGACAACGCGAAAACCTGATAGTCGAGCGAACTGTATTGCAAGAGTGCCCGTAGAAGTGCTTGCGCCATATATCAGGACCCATTGAGGAGGGTCCACCGCTGGAGGGATCACTGTGATCGACGAGTCAGGCAGAGGAAGGCCGAGAAATTGATATAGTCCTTGACCGCAGGTGTTTACGGCTTGTGGAAGCGCTGCAGCTTCCGTATCGCTAAGGGATGATGGGACTCGCAGACCCAAGTCTCCTTTGGAGAGCGCATACTCGCCAAAGGCACCTGTGACATTTACGAGTAAGCTCATGATCAAGATTATAGCAGCAGCATTGAATCTGGTCTCACCATCTTCATGCCGATCGGCGTTGCCACCGTGCGAGAGCGTGGCTATGCGATCCCCTTTCTTCCATGGCCTACCGACGTTGCACCCAACTTCTTCAATAGTGCCGCCTGGGGGAAACAATTAGGCCTGACAATAGATGTGTAAAAGTACCTAGCAGAGTTGCTCACAAAGATCGATCCCAACCGTCTCGCCTCCACTACCTAACCGATCGATGTGTTTCCTGCCAGCAGCATTAGATGCCAATCGAAGTAGGAGTTCCGGACTTTTGGACTCACGCATCGCTCGGATTTACCGCCACAGCTTTGACTCGGACCAGTACACAATCATCTCGCACCTTCGGAATCGAGGTTTCTTGCACCTCTGCGGTGTGGTTAGGAAGTATCTTGATCGCTTTCATGTTTGCCTTCGTCCTGCCGACTTTGACTCTGACTCTTATCAGATTGCATCAAAATAGACCGAGGTGTACAACAGTATATTTTTATATCGGTGAACAGTTATTAATAGTGTTAAATGTTATTAGCAAGCAGCCGAGAACAACCTTGCGCGCACACACGCGTAAGAGATTCGAAAGGTAGTACACAAACACAATCAGATGGACCGAGGTTTAGCAACACCGACGCTCGCACCGAGCACACATACCCCCGCTCCGACGTCTCAGCGAGCACGGAACTCCGACAGCAGAAGCGCCAATGCTGTGACCGTGAATGTATGATAACTGGTCCCATCTAAAAGCGTCGCAGTTGCGTTCTGTTCTAACAATAATCGACATTACCATCAGAGCATCAAAAATGGCGCCATCAATCACCGCGAACTCCCTCCTACAACTGGCTCAAAACCCCCCTCAAGATTCTCGAGAACGATTCGCCCTGTATGAAGCAGCCCGACGACTTATGTTGTCCGTCGAGGACCCAATGAGCGTGGGCTCCCGGGTCCACTTCAATGCATGATACCCTATTTCCTTCTGCCAAGCTAATTTCGTGGGCGCGATGACTGACCGCAATCTGTAGGTGACGGCAGCTGGGGTATCTCAAGTGGCAATCGACCTCAAGATCTTCGAGCTGTTGGCAAACGAGCCAAGCAAACACTGGTCAGTCGGCGAGTTGGAGAAGCACACAGGTGCGCAGGCCAGTCTGCTGGGTATGTTCTCAGCCCGTCCCTCGAGAGAGAGCTCTTTCAGTAGAGAAGTCTAATAAACTGCAGATCGGCTCATGCGTAACCTTGCGGTGAACAATCTGGTGCTCGAGGTCGCCCATGCTACGTACTCTGCTTCTCACCTCACCGCACGCTGTGCTTCTAAGGCGTTCAGTGCTGGTTTGGCACATAGGTTAGTGCTTCACTTTGCGCATGGTGACTCCTATCGGACTGACGGATCCTTCTCTTTGCAGCAAGAACCTGATATGGCCAGGACTACAGGTGCTACCTACGTTCCTGGCTGAGAACGGATATCGAAATCCTAATGATCATGTGAAATCGGCATGCATGAGAGGCGTGGGCTTTGACGGCGATGTAATGGCTTATTTGAAGGAGAACCCCGAGAAAGCGGCCGCCAGCTATGCCTTCATGGCCGAGAACAAAAAGGAAGCTCCGAAGTGGGTAGACGGCAAAGTTCCGACGACTGACCTCGTACTCAGTAATGAGGAGGTTGTCGACAGTCGGGTCATGGCTGTGGATGTCGGCGGCGGCAGCGGACACCAGTGCGAAGCCATTCGCAAAGCTTTTCCCCATCTGAAGGGTCGCGTTCTGGTAGAGGACCTCCCTTTCATGGTGAACAGAATCGACAAGGAGCACGCTCGCGCAGTCGATTTCGAAGTTTTAGCCCACGACTTCTTCAAACCTCAGCCAATCCGTGGAGCCAAGGTGTATTACATGCGCAATGTCATCCACGATTGGGACGACGAGCGAGCGTCGGCTATCCTAAAGCACACTCGCGAAGCCATGGCCAAGGATTCTGTCCTCTTCATTGATGAGATCATTCTACCGGAATTCGGCGCTTCTACTAGGCAGGTTCACATGGATTTGGCTGTCATGGTTTTCGCTGGAGCCATGGAGAGGACAGATGGGCAGTGGAAAAACCTGTTGGGGAGCAATGGTTTCCAAATCCGAGACGTGTGGGTCTACGATGAGCAGCTAGGTGCTGCCATCATAGCCGCTGTACCGACCTCCGAGTAGATCTTACATTAGGTATCTTAGCTATATGTACGTGCTTTGAGAGGCTGAATCTCTTCCTCTGCTCTAAACGTGCTGCAACTACTCTATGGTATATGGTATATGCGGTGCTTGATACTGTAGACTATTACATGCGCGAGGACGTCGAACCCTCACTTTGAACAGCGGGTGTATATCTAGAAGCGGGATCGCCGAAATAAATTGATCGATGCTTGTAGAGTTCAGCCTGTCCAAGGCAAATTTCCGCCATGAGAGATGAAACCCCCAAGAAGGGAGATGCATAGAAGGAGTCTTTCGTGGCCTGGATCTGTTAATTGCTCAATACCGAGATGTGTCTGAGGCTCACTTTAGGAACCGTGCAGCCGAAGAAACTCTCCGTGCAGCACGCCTGAGAAGTGCGTAGTTCACATTGGATGTTTCCAGATACATTTCTCCAAAAATCTCGCGAGATCGTCCTTGCTGTGGTCTTGTTACCGCAAGGTGCTTAACATGTGTTTAATTTTGCTTTTTAAGCTAAACAGTTTAATTTTAATGCTAAACCTGCAATAGAACTAGATAAAGTAGCACTAAACCCCCCTCTTATAATTAACCTATAAATAGATAATATTATAGTAGACCTAGTAACTATCTCTGCAAGTGGTAATACTTATAAAGCACCTTAATATACACTATATACTCTAGGTAGAAACTATTACTCTCTTTAATATATTTAATAAGAAATTATATTCTTTTAGCTCTCTTTTAATAAATATAGTATCCTTCTTAGTTTCTAGTACTATATATTAGTAATTATATAAGATTAAGTTAATAAGTATACCCTTAGATAAGTTATAGCACTTTACTACTACCTTCTTAAAGACCCTAATATTATCTATTTTTCTATTATTACCTTTCTTTTCTTTCTTTTTTTTTTGAATAGCTATATATAAGTATAGTAGTACTTACTATTAGTAAGTGTTATTAGTAAATAGTTAGAATAGTATAAATAAGGTATTAATTTTAGATTTATTTAAATTTCTTAGATAAGCGTTAATAAGTATAGCAAAGTTAAGAACTTACTATAATAAACTAAATAGGTTGTTATCTAAATAGTAGTTGTTAAATGCAGCTGTTAGAGACATGCTAGCGTGCCTTTTAATATTGCTATAGCTCCCCTTACTAGTAAAGTATAATATAGAGTTGTATATAATAGAAGTATAGTTATAGTATTTAAACTTTAGTTTGGCTCTTTTGTAAGTCACTATCGCCTAAAAAAAAATTCAGCCCCTTCCACTAACAAAATTGTGTCGGTTGCAACAATTGTCGTCCTTGCTGTACTGCTGTACAATAGTGCTATATCAAGGTTTCTAGCCGAAGATTATGAATGCATATAAGGTGGCACTTGTGCATGACAGTGTCTCGCTTTATATGGGTAGACGACCTCACGTACGACCCATCTTCTAGTTTGTCCAAAATTGGCCGGCATTGAAGGTTTCATTTTTGCGTTAAGAGCAATTTCAGATATACAGTATCTCTCGCTGCCCTGAACAGGGACAACTTCGATTATGAAATCCGCACATGTAAAAAGTTGATCCCCGCTTCTTTCATACTCTCGAATACGTTTCTTCGTACGCAAACTCAGATGCCCTAGTGCCAAACTAAGTGGAGACCTCCACAGCTTTTGTTTCGACTCCATCGAGTGGCTTTTGTTGCGCAGATGGTGGCTTCATACCATCTCGAATGGTGTGGTCCAAGGATGTTAGAGCGGGGCCATTCGATTGAGGCTTCACGGCATCTTCAGGACGCCCCGTGAAGAAGGCCAGCGGAATGCTCGGGCCCCAAATCTTGATCGAGTCGGGTTGAACCTCCTCATAAGTTGGGGGAGTGTCACAGTTGACAAGATCGCCATCCGTGTAATGCTCGATAATGTTGCATGAAGCATCGAACCTGTACACGTTTCGTTAGAGGCACGCTTGAAGTGATTGCGCATGCGACAATGCTCACCAATAGTCAAAGATATGACTTCCATACTTGTGCCGGCCTATGCCGTAGCAATTCGTCCAGCCTTTTTGCAGCAGCCAATCGTGACCAAGCTGCTGGGTGTCAAAGCTATCGGTCTCGAAGCTACTGTGGTGCGGAGTTGCCTCTGGGAGTGGTTTCATCGCCCGACACAGGAAAATAGTCTGGATCCATTGTCAGCAGATGTGCGAGGGATGGCTGTTGTGCATGATTTCCCGTACATGGTGATCAACAAATTCTTTGCCTTTGTCGATGTGCAAAAACATGAAAGCAGGCTTCCCATTTGCTAGTTGGAGACAGCTCGACAGCTTAAGGTTGAAGGTGTCCATGTACCAGTCTACCGCCTCGTCAAACTTGGAAGAGTCCACTCGCAGTCCGTAATGTCCGCATTTGGCGACCCGAGATGGACCACGCTCAAGGGAAAGAAGGGTTTGTCGTGACCTTACTGTGCCCGAATTGATGAGAATCGGCCCAGGCACTTCCTCGTTGACTTCAGAGGCCGGCCTCATCTTCGCCCCATGAACCAAAGTCACCTTCATTCCCACTGGGTCTGTGAGTACAACCTGCTTCCCTCCACTGAGCGAATGGGCGTCCTCGATGCTTGACGATCCGGGAACTTGGGCGGCCCGATGAAGGTCGTCTGCAGACTCTACTGCGAGGATACCTCCAACAAAGTGCTTTCTCTCATCTGGTGACTGCTCGGCAATGTAAACATAAGTCTCTGGCCCGAAGCCACGATAGTAAGTTCTGGTCTCTTCGCGCTGAACAACAAACAAGCCAAAATCTACCAGAAACCTTTCGATAGCATCAAGATTAGGATGCTGATAGTGTACCGCCATAAGGCGGTTGAGCTGGACCTTCGCGTTGGCCATGTCGTCGTCGAGTCCGTGTAGTAGCGTTCGCTCTCTGTGCTGTGGAATACGCTGTGCTGTGCAATACGTACTGTGACATCTTATGGCGCTCACTTTTGCACTCTTAACTCTTCGGTGCCATGCAGTATTCCCGATCACCGATCGGACTGGCAAAACGTACACAAGACGGACGACCAATGGCGACCATATGATTGATGATTGTTGTTTACGCTTCTCGGTATGGCGACCATACTCGGATATCGTACACCGAGCTCGCTGGTCGGACTTGCCAAGCACGGACATGCCCGACGGCTGGATCGGGCCATAGTTGCTACTCTCACACAAAGCTCTCTCCGAATTTGACCTTGAGTTTCACAGGGGTGCAACGTGAGCAATGAGTAAGCAGCTTAATTGCTTGCCTAGAAAGCATACCTTTACGGTTAGGTCATGTGACCAGAAGGGGGTTCAAACGGCGAAGAAGCACACTCGCTGATTTGTCCATTAAGCTCTGCTGCTATTAGCTAAATGTTTTTACGTTAGGGATTGCATTAGAGAGAAATTTAGCACCTGTAAATGTGGCAGGAGGGATAATGTGTAGCAGGCGATAGTGAGAGCTGCAGGAAGCGCGAGAGAGAGCAACTGCGAAAGAGAGAGAAAGGAGCGTAACCTCAAGAAGGACATTGTCCAGATACTAGAGAGATATATGATTGTGTTTGTGTACTGCCTTTTCGAACTCTTACGTGTGTGTACGCGCAAGGTCGTTCACGGCTGCCTGCTACTAACTGTTGGTACTTTTAATGACTGTTGACCGATATTCATAGATACTAGAGAGATACTGCGAGAAATATACTGCGAGAGAGATACTCTAGAAGAGTGATCAATTACGAGAGCTAGAGCTATACGCGTGAAGGCGGCTTCCCCCTTCTAACTTCTGATATACTGCAAGCTTCGCACGCTGCGCAGGCTACAGAAATAAGTCTTTATGACTTACAGTATATGGTTCTGTGACTGAGCAACCCTGAGCATGCTGTGAATCAACGCGAACCGCTCATTCCGCGCCTTAGTCAGTGATGCTACGCCTGTTGCTCCTGCCGTTGCTTCTCTTTTACATCCAAGGCAGATATATATGCTATTCCCAATCACCTCGTCCCTTTCTACATGCTCCTGAAGAGCTGTACGTTTCGCCGAACTGTACATATTCTGCATTCAACGCAATTTCGTCCTTTAGCATGAAATGGAATTTCAACTCCTCGATTCGCTTCTGGTCTAGTGGCTCAGGCTTGTACCAATTGTAATGTGACTGAAACCAACGCTGATATGGAGGCTTTGGAATTGGTAGACAATGATACTCCTTACAGAACTAAGATAACTGCAGCGAACCAAGTATACATTCTTGCGAAGTGGTCTCTGCTTCTATTACGTCTAACCGCCGTTGCATACCTACTCAAGGTCAAATATTGCAAGCCCAAGCAAGCCATGATCTAGACATATCATCGCACCACCATCTATGAGGGTGTCAAAATTTGCGGCTCAAACTACCAAGTATCGGTTTCTAACTTGCTGGAGAACAAAAGGTGCACTGCAACACAGTGAGAGGCAGACTACATCGCCACTCCTTACGGTGCCCGGAGGCGCGATACCTATGATACCATGTGCAAGTTTTGTGTGCTCTATCAATGGGGGTGTGTGGTTGGATGGCAAACAGCTGCATGTGGCTCTTGATGCTAAAAGCCATGGTGTTGAAACGAAATCTGTTTCCTATGAAAACTGCCTTGGTCATTCCGGGACATGATTAGAATCTAGACAAAGGTCTAAGCTTTCTATAAGACTCTAGAAAGAGAGCGCTATCTACACTGTAACAAAATAGGTCTAAGAGAGCATGTGTGCCAAAAGAAGTCTCTAGGCAACGGCTTCTGATAGACAATCCCAGCCATCTCTCTATAAGCTTTTAAAAATTGGTAGTATAGCGATGCAAAAACAGGTGAGCCTGGATAGTTGCATCGTTATCCTATTTAATTTGAATTCTATAAATAGGTCTTTGAAGCTGATAATTGGACCTAAAACAAAACCCCTTTGCCGATAGAATAGGAGTCAACTTTTCCGACCAAAGCTTGGAATTAGGTAGCCATGTTCCAGTAGCCTTTTGGTGCTTGTATATGATATAGGTGGGTCGCATCTGCCTAGTCTTTTCTAGATACTCTAATTCGGAACCCAGGTTGGTAAATGAATGAGGTAGTGCAGTACTTTTGGCCAGATTCGCAGAATACAGTACCTCAAGCATAGAAGATCAATCTGAATTACATCGCTTGGACCGCCCCAATATAAACGCCCGATACAGACTTGCTAGATAGAAGTATATTGAACACACTTCATCCCTTACATCTGCACAGAAGCGAGTTCAGTTATATCGTAGCAGAGTAAGAAGATTTAAAGGTCTGCGGGTCCTAGCTTTGTATTTTAGGTCATCTAACCGAAGCTTTCTTTGCTCGTACCGGCTGTCTAGAAGAAATGCGGCCTCGGAAGAAGCATCGAATTTTGTAAGACTGCCGCATGGCTGTATGGTCGGTCCTTGGTCACATAACCTCGGCCGGAATAACCTTATGCCTAGCCTCACCCATACACCTTCAGGCCCTTATAGCATGAATCGCCTTTACCATCTGGCTGGCCCCAGATGGCTACTCGGCGCGTCCCCATGCCCCATGGGAGGCTAGAACCTAGGTTCCTGGACGTTAATCAATACTACTACTACTACTACCTTCAGGCCCTCGGTCCTCCATAGTAATGACACACCTCTTTTCTCATAGTCAACCCATATCACTATGAATTACTGTGATCTCCACTATCTTACAAATTTTATTACCAGTTCGATATCCTCTTCTGTAATAATGTATGAGCCGGACTAGAGAATCAGCGTTTTAGCACAAACAACTTCTTAAAATAATAAAAGCTCGTTGCCAGTGCACTAGTGAGCTTTTCCTTTACTCTTTCCCCAATTAAAGAGCTGCAGAAAATAAACACTATCATTTAATATAATCCTGTGACCGGGCAGATTAGACTTCGGCTCTTAATTACTACCGGCTTTTAGTACCCCCAACAGGGCAAGTAAGTATTCATTTAAATCCCCAAGGCGTCAGAGAAACAGCATTGCATACTCTATTTTAATAAATAGGTTGAAGAGTAGGTCGCGAAGTCCAAAGCATAAAATCACTCGGCTCAAAGATCTATATAGTGCCCCCATTATCGTGCGTTGTATAATCAATTCCGTTCGTCAATATCATTCCAGTTAAGAGATGCAAATTGCGTCAATCCATACAGCTCTTGAATCCGATTCATTCTTCAAATACATCAACGCAGTTGCGGGATTCCTTATTATAAGTAATTTCTCATCATTCGATTCAATAGGAAGGCGGGTCGTTGCATCGCCCCAAGTGTACGAGAGAGCCGATCGAATTATCGACTAGAATTCTGATCTTAAAGGCCTCAAAATAAGACTAGATAGAATTTTCCGATCTCTACTAGCACAATACAACACAGCCGTCGATCTCAAGATGCGTCATAATATCCTAGTTATCACCCGTGTCCCGAATTTTCCATCACCCCTGTACTGCAGCTCTGTTGTAACAGACTCTCGAAAGAAAACGTGAATATAATCTCCATGTCAAAAGGCTGAGAACGAGCTTGCGAGCACACACACACACACACACACACACACACACACGTAAGGGATTCGAATCAAGTGAGCCCAGAGAAACACACAAAAATATATTCTTCTTCTTCTTCTTCTATATCCCATGCCATACCCCCTCCCTCCCCTAACACAACCCCTCCCCAATTAGCCCCGCCAGCTGCCTACTCCCCACCACCTTCCTTACCTCCTCAACATCCCCCCTACCAATCCCAAAAGGCTTCCCCAGCACATTAGGCACCCACCTGCCGACCAACTGCTCGGGCCTAACATCCTCGACTCGAATCTTGCGCTCCAGATAACGCCGGTAATCGTCGATGTGGCTGTGCAGCAAGCGCGAATGGAAGGGGATGTCGATACCCGGGAGAGGGATTGTTGCGGTGCCGTTCTTGAGGTCTGATGAGGTAAGGGGGGAGGAGGAGGGGGAGGAGGAAACGGCGCGAGCGATGATGGCGTTTAGTGCGATGGGGGGGAGGGATTGGGGGGCGCGGTGGGTGGCGAGTTCGTTGGTTACGCTGGTTAGGAGGGAGAGGGCTTTGATCTGGGGGGATGAGTTAGTGGGTGGGTGTGTTGGAAGAAGAATGGCAAGTAGCGATACTTACATGGCCCGCACAAACATATTGCCTCCCACTAACATTATAATTCACAATTTCAACAAAGCTCTGTGCGCCTTCTTGAATGCGTTGAACGAGGTCCTGCAAATGGGTTTCTCCAAACGCTGGATTCCACAAGTCAGCCACTACTCTGGTGCGACGGGGCGGTTCTGCTTACATTTCCCAATCCTCCCCGGATCCACTGCCACCATCGAAAACCCCGTCTCTCCATCCCCATCCCTCCCAAGCGCATTCTGCATCGTAAACGCCCTCAGCCACACAAGATCCAGCAGCGCCTCAAACCCCATAAACGTCGTGAGGCTCCCCAGCGCCGCGTACTCCCCCAACGAATGTCCCGCAAACCGCGCATCGCTTTGCACCATCCCTCGAGCCCGGAGATGCGCGAACTGCGCCATCTCCATGACAACGAGGGCCGGCTGCGCGAACTGCGTTGAGTAGAGGAGTCCCTGGGCTTTGTGGAATGTGTAGGATGGGGAACGGGGGTGGAGAGTGTTTGATAAGAGGGTGGGGTCGCGCAGCTCGGAGAGCATGGTGAGGTAGTTTTGGCGGATGCGGCGGCCGCGCTGGCCGCCAAAGTGGATGGTTAGGATTTGAGGGTTTTCGCGGACGATTTTGAGTAAGGAGAATCCTGGTGTATGTTAGTTGAAAGTGAAAGCTGGCTAGCGACATAATGACCAAGATAGATACGAACCGAATTGCCGTTGCAGGTACGCTTCTGCTCGGTCCCAGACAGCCTTGACTTCACTGTGCGCTGCATATGCCTCCATTCCCATACCAGGTCTCTGGCTGCCTTGTCCTGTAAATGTATACGCAGTACTGAGCTGTTCTACAATTGCCTCTGCAGACATTACGCGCGTGCCATCGTCCGCGCTGCACACTTCGACATGAAGTAACATTTCCCCATCCGTCATCATCGTGTGCCGGAACTGCATCTTGAGCCGCGAACCGTGAAACACCATGCCGTGGAAAGTAGCCCGCCACTGCCTGAGCCGTGTGCGACACTTGTCGCCAATAGCCCACTCGACGAAGCGTCGCGCAATGACAGACGTATGCATTCCGTGAACAATTTTGCTTGGAAGCCCCGCCCAGCGGGCGAAGACGTCGCTGACATGGATAGGGTTCTCGTCTCCGGACACACGAGCATAGGTCGTGCTGTCCGAAGGCATGCTTACTTCAATGCTGGCGCCGCTGGACCAACCTGGGAGCGAGAGTTCTTCTCTCGTGCGTTGCGGAGAGCCCTGACGACGAAGAAAGTCCATGACTGGATTTTCGCGACACGCGCGTTCGTCGAAATGCACCAGTCCGACCTGTTTGCGAGCGCCAGAGCTGTCCTCGACGTACACGCGGCCTTTGACCTGCAGGTTTTTCGGGCCACCGTTGCCCACGTATTCCGTGTGTGATGTCGTTCGGAAGACGAGCTTTTGGTGCAGAAGCGCCAGTTGTGGTTCCTGTAGTTGCAACCACTTCTTATCCTTAATAATCGCTTCTAGAGTCTCGTTATCGACAGCGACGACCATGTCGGGCTCATGTACGACAGCGAAAGATTTGCCAGATCCCTGGTTCGAGCTCGAAGCTCTTATAAAGAAATCCGACTTGACAACAACAACCTGCTTCTGGCCTCTCTTGATGAGTGCCGTCACCTCAATATTCTGCCCGGTGGCGTGCCATTCTCGACGCGTGATTTGCGACTCAATTGCAACAGTCTGTCCAACGCGAAGCGGCGAAGTCTTCGCTTTGTACCTGAAAGTTACGGATCGGTGCAGAAGCTGCAGCAAGTCGCAATCAAGATCCGGATGCGTGAGAGGCTCTAGAAGGGATTGCCATGCGATGACCGCACACATATCCAGTGGCACTGTCGAGCCGCGGGGGCTCCAATCGTGAAGCTCAGTAGGCGATGAGCATTCCATATTGGCAAATGATTCAACGCTGGCCCGAGTTATTGTTTGTTCTGCGCTGTAGTACCGCGCGCGGAGGCCGGCGTCTCGTTGACGAAGTGATGGGTGCTTGTCGAACCAAAGAGAGCGATACAAGTTCCGGATTGAAGCTGTGCGGTTGAACGTGTTTTCGCGTATCTCTACCGATCCTGCTGTCTCGCGCATCTCAAACTGGAAATACGTGGAGCGGACTTCATTTGTCGCGCATTTTGGCACTACGAGCTGAATCACAAACCCCGAAGGACCCTGGAGCCTCAGTGAAAGACTACTCGAGCCCATCTTTGCATGCTCATGTGTGTGCTGGGTGAATGTGAATCCTTGGAATTCGTCCTTGTTGTTGAGGACAACCTCTAGGATGTCTCCGCTGCGAGGCTGGATTGCGGCTTTGAGTGGGTTCTCGAGAACACGGCCCCCGGAAATGGACCACTGTGATCGAAGTATCAGGCCCACCTGTGGTGATCTAGCAAGCGCTTCGACGAGGAAATCAATTTCAGGAACCGCTCGACCAGGTAGATAGGTAAATCTTGTCATTCTACCGTTCGGGAATCCATGTACCTCGTGACCAATCTGCATATCGAGACGGGGCTGCAAGAGCTGGGTCGAGCTGTCAGTATTCGGCTGATATCCGTCCTGCTTGAGAATCTTGACATAGTCATCACAGATGCGATCCATAATAGTCTTTACAGGCTCGTCTACTATAGTCGAGAAACGGGCAGCGACGGGTCCATGGATAACAAGAACTCGCTGAATGTCGCCATCGAACACGGAATCAATATTCTCCGACTGCCAGAGCGTGTCTTTCTTGAACCATTTTTCAAAGTCTTGGTCCAGACATGGAATGAAAGGTACCGGTTTGACTCCTTGGCGCTGGAAAAGAGCCATGAGAATCATGCAGTCCTCAGGATATATGCTTGTCGCAGCCAAGGGGCCGAATGCAGCCTCGAACTCACCCGGGAGAGCCGCAGGGTAGCCACTAAAACCCTCGACAGGGATCGAAAACCGGGACCCGACCTCCTGAATGAACTCCATGACAAGACGGCAATATGACGGATCGATCCACTCTCGTCGCGACGTGGTGGACATGAGTAGACATAGACGCCTCACCATCTCCGAGTACTTCATTTCTTCCATCTCGACGTTGTTGCCTCTCGTGTCAACGGCCAACCAGGGCCGAACGTAGTCAGAGTTCAGGGCCGCGAGGATCCAGTCTCTATGTTTGCGCAAATAGAGTAGCCTCTTGTTCACATCACGGATGCAGAATATGCGGTCGTCGAAGGCTTTCCAGAGCAATGCTCCACGAGTCGCTAGAACGTGTATTAGGTACCCGAATTCGGAATGAATCGTGATGACACCGCCCGCTCCTTTATCCAGTGAAGTGCGCCAGTCGCAAGCATCCACGCCAGGAGTCTGACAGATCAGAGATTTTGCTTGCAATGCTGTATGTGCCTCTTTGGCAACCATGACACGGCTGCCTAGAAGAATTCCATCAAATGGCATTGGCGGGCGCCCAAATGCACAAGACCACTGCCCGGTCAGGTACGCGATGGAGCTCTCTGCAGCGCCAAAGCCGCTTCCTGCAATGAGAACGATGTTTTCGCACTCTCTTATCCGGCTGTAACTTTCGAGAATGGGCGGCTCAAACTCTTCCATGGAATGATGTCCTCCAGCCCTGCCACCAGTCCATTGCAGACCAATGGTCAGGTCTGGATAAATCTTGGCAAGTTCAATGACTTGATCAATCGCTGAGGGGCTACCAGGCTTGAAAGATATATGGTCCAACTCTAAAGATGCTGTCCATTCTTTGATCACGTCAGGAGAGGGGACGCCAGCGCCTATTGTAATTCCGCGAATTGGAAGGCCTTCTTGTGTCAGTTTCTTCAGCACATCGATCTGTGAGCCAGTGACTTTGGGATTGACATAGAGTATATTGCAGGTGACTCCACGTCGTGCTGGTACAGCCGCGGCCAGTCTTCGCACAGCAAGCTCAAAAGCATCGGGTCGGTGATAGCCGCCGCCGGCCAATTCCGCGTGGTAGCCGGCGTTCGCGATAGCAGCGACTACGTCCCATGGGACCGTGGTGGGAGTCATGCCCGCAACCATGAGTGGTGGAACGTTGAAACGCGCGGTCATATTTGTGCGGAGAGAGTAGTAGCCTGCAGAGTCACGAACAATGCGTGGTCCAAAGGTTTCCTGCCAAGACGACTTTGATGGCCTTGTGTGGAACGAGTGCTGGCGATCCTTGAGATGACGGAGCACGGCATCATCCGCCAGGTCCATCACGTCCAGACCAACGCCCGCGGTTGCCTCCCGTATCCAAGCAGCTGTTTGGACGGGACCAAAAGCCAAGACGCGATGAGCCCCAAGGGCCTCGCACGCCGCCGGCCAATCCATACATCTGATCAGCAACGACTCCAGGACGCTGTAGAGGACTTTGAGAGCTGTTGTGCTACCGTCTTGCATGACACCGCCGTCCTGGGGTAACACGATCGGTATCCGAAGCTCCTGGTTGAGTATTGGCATTGTCGACGCCAGGCTCAGCAGACGGCCCAGTACTGGAGCCATAATCGGCGTATTGAGCGGAGTTGAAACGGGCAAGAAATGTAGGCGGAGCCCTTGTTGGCTTTTTGCCAGTGACGACTTTTCTTTGTGAAGACGCGTGCAAACGCCAATCAGAGCGTCGGTCGGTCCAGCAATGGTGAACTGACGGTAAGAGTCCAAAGATGCCAAATAGATGTGATCGTGCTCGTTGCAAGATGCCGTCTTGTTCTCTAGGCGTATTGCCGTCTCTACCGTGGCTCGCGGTAGTCCGTAAACCCGCAGCACATTAGAAGGTTTGCTTTCAGCCATATCCAGGCACTCCTGGACTTGGCCTAACGTAACAGTCGCGCGCGGCCTCGCCTCGTGCACACTCAGGCCGATCCAAAACGAAAGCTCAATGTAAGCATCGGCCAAGGAGTAGAAAGATGGCCAATCGCTTGTCTGCGCAAGCGCCAGGGCGAGTAGCATGCCCTCCGAGCGACCGGATACTGAGCACAATGATGCTGCAAATTCTCCTGGTGTCAAGTCGTACCTCTTGCACACTATGATGACTTGTGCAAAGGCCAAAACAGTGTTGATTGGTACACTGAAATGTGCTTCAGCAAGAACTTCTGATGTCGGGCTCGCTTGCTTGTTGTTAATCCATCCTCTAAGATCGAAGTTCGCCGTATCGTGAAAGCTATCTGAGCTTGATTGAAGGAGAAGCCGTTCTAGCGTCCCAGTTGCTCGTTCTATCAGTGCATCGATTGATGTATGGCTGTGGCGATAGAGACACCTGAGCTCTTCCAATGAAGTGAAGTTGCCATCGCCTTGGCCCCCAAACACAGCAGCCACTCGTGTCTTTTCTGCTGGCGTCGACGGTGAGGAAAGCATGTCGTAGTTTTGTCGCATGGCCTTGTTTGGCGACTGGGACCTGGAAAGACGATTATGAGGTAAACAATATTTTATTGCCTTTACCTATTATTTCGCATTCAGGCTCTGGCACTGACATGTTGTTCTCGGACCCCGAGGCCTGGTGAGGCTGAAGGCTCGGGGCTATCTCGGCTCGGGATTGGTTATGCCACGATCAGTACTCCGTATTCTGGACATGGCTGACAATTGGCCGATAATGGCTCTGGATATATCTGATTATGTTTGTGCACTGCCTTTTCGAATCTCTTACGTATGTGTGCGCGCAAGGCCGTTCTCAGCTGCCTACTAATACCTTTTAATACTATTGATGACTGTTCACCAATATAAAATTATACTGTTGGATATATCAGTGGAAGCATCAATCCGACCACTCTTTCCACAGTGCGACAGCGCTGTAGCAAGGCCGCGATGGCCCAGTCCTACACTCTCAACGAGCAAGCCGTAGCTCACAGGTTGCTAGTGGAGCTCTTGGCGTGAGTTCATGGCAGTGTCTCCAGCTTTGTTCGAAAACGTCTAACACTGCAGCAGCCATCAGTTTGCATTCCCCGTACGATGGACAGATACTCAAGATGCGCTGCTCTCTGGTGGCTCTCCGGTGTCTCGTCTGATCGAGTTGGGTCCTTCGGCCACATTGACCGGTATGGCGCAGAAACAAGCGACCCGACTCGTTACAGACGGACGGCAGTCAGCAGCAGCGTCCCTAGACTTGCTCTCATACAGTAACACTGGCCACGACGCCAAGCTGTGGTACGAATACGAACAGGTCGTGGACGAGGAGTCCGAGGCCAGGACGGAGGAGACGGAGGAGCGAGGAGTGCTAGCAAAGGAGGAGGCAAAGGAGGAAACAAAAGAGAAGGCAGAGGAGGAGAAGACTGCTCGAGCGTCTAGTTCAGAGACAGCAAACTCGACTGCGGCCGTGCCAGACTGTCCGCTGCCCGGATCATTGGTACTGCGGATGCTGATAGCCAGGCGCTTGAAGCGGTCTCTCGCCCAGATGCCATCTTCTTTCGATAAATCCATCCGAGACCTCAGCGGAGGCAAGTCGATACTTCAAAACGAGATGGTAAGCAACTTGGTGGGCGAATTCGGGGAGCAGCGAGTGCCCGATGGTGTCGAGGACATGGCTCTGAGCGAGCTGGACAGCCGCTTCGGCTCCATGGGTAGTATGGGCAAGATATCTGGAGCTCTCGTCGGAAGGCTGCTGTCGAACAAGATGCCCGTTGGCTGCAACCAAGCGTTTCTGCGCGAGCACTTGGCGGTCAAGTGGGGACTCGGCCCAGGCCGTCAGGGGGCCGTTCTGATCTGCGCACTTGTGTCTGAGCCGGCGGTTCGGCTGGCGTCTGTCAAGGAGGCGCTCGAGCTGATAGATGATGCAACACAGCAGTACGCCGCATGGTGTGGGCTCGCGTTATCGCCCGTCAGTGAGCAGCAGCAGCAGCAGCAACAACAACAGCAGCAACAGCAGCAACAGCAGCAACAGCCTGCCACAGTAACTGTGCCGGCGGGCAATCACCAGTGCGACTGTGCGAGTCATGTCGAGCTGGAGGAGTGCTCCAGCCAAGTCGCAGAGCTGCAGGCGAAGCTGGATGCCTTGGACGCCGAGTTCTCCAGCGAGTACTTGAGCGGAGCCCTCCCCGTCTTCGATGCCAGGCGAGTGAGGCGATACAACGACTGGTGGAATGCAGACCGCATACGTCTCGCCACGAGCGACGTTGCCGATAGCCCTCAACACGTGCTGAAGCCATTTCGACCCCAAACAAGAGTCGACGATGAGGGCAATATCATCTACGCCGAGGCCAAACGAAGCCAAGGCTATTTAGAGACGATTCAAAGCGAATACGTGAACTCGCGGCCTGCGCTGAGCCGGCTCGTCAGTCTGCGAAGCAAGAGCAAGAGAGGCTCCTCGTGGGCGATGGACACCGAGCTGACGTCGACGCTATTCTCCGTCATGGCGCGATGCCTCGAGACGGGCTTCCCATCCTTCGCGGGACGAGCCGTGCTTATCACAGGCGCAGGGCCCGGATCCATCGCCATGGCCGTGGCGCGTCTGTTGCTCAAGAGTGGAGCCAAGGTCATTGTCACGACGCGACAGACACCGGCTGAGGCAGGCCAAGTCTATCAGCAGCTATACCACGAGCACGGCTCGGCTGGCTCGGAGCTGGTGCTCGTTCAAGCGAATCTGTCCAGCGCTCAGGATTGCCAGCATCTGGTCGACTACATCCATACGGCTATGGAATGCGAGCTCGATGCCGTGATTCCCTTCGCTGCGGCTCTTGAGCCCAGTGCCGAGATCGAGCAAATCGGTGCCACCAACGAGTTAGCACACAGGATGATGCTCACGAATATATACCGTCTCCTCGGCCGCTTGATCCAAAGCCAGAAGGAGCGTGATGTGCATTGCCACCCTACTCAAGTCATTGTGCCTCTCTCGCCGAATCGAGGAACCTTTGGTGGAGACGGCCTCTACTCAGAATCTAAGCTTGGCCTCGAAGCCCTGCTATACCGAGCCGAATCTGAGTCCTGGGGCGGCGACTATATCTCTGTGTGCGGTGCCATAATTGGATGGACACGCTCGACTAGGCTTATGCGTGCAAACGACATAGTCGCAGAGTCGGTCGAGTCGCATGGCGTGCTGACCTTCTCCGCTGAAGAAATGGCCTTCAACGTGGTTGCTATGATGGATCCAGCCATGGTCGGGCTCTGTGAGACACAGCCAATACTGGCAGATTTTGGAGGCGCCCTCGAATGCTTGACAGACTGTTCTGAAGTCATCTCCCGAGCACGCCGCGAGATCCAATTCGTCTCGAGTACCAGGCGGGAGATTTGCAAGGAAAGAAGCAGAGAGCACGAACTGATCCACGGCAAACCTCCCACAGTGCGGCAACCCTCGACCCACCCGAGGGCAACACTTCGAGTTGGATTCCCAAGCCTACCTCTGTCCAACGAAGATGCCCTCACCACCCAGTTCGGCCTCAGAGCAGCGGATCCCGCGGATCAGATCGTGGTAGTCGGCTTCTCGGAGCTTGGACCCCATGGCAGCGCACGTACGAGGTGGGAAATGGAATCTCAGGGACGGTTGAGCCTATCTGGCTTCGTTGAGATGGCGTGGATGATGGGACTCATTCGGCACCACAATGAGCGTCGTCCCGACGGCACCTTGTACGTGGGCTGGTGCGACTCCAAAACCGGCGCACCCATCGCAGAGCAGGACATGGAGGAAAAGTATGGGGCCTATATTCAAGAGCACACAGGCGTGCGGCGCATGGCCCTGCACGACATAGCCGAGTGGGATCCCGCTAAGAGACAAGTGCTGGAAGAAACAGTCCTCACACAAGACTTGGCCGAGTTCGAAGTTCCACGAGCCTCGGCCGAGGCCTTGAAGAGTAAACACGGCGACAAGGTCGTCGTTAGACCATGCTCCAACGGCAACGGCGAAACATGTCTCGTTCGGATCAAGCAAGGCACCAGCATTGCGATCCCAAAGGAGGTTCCATTTCAGGCCGGTGTCGTGGCTGGACTTATCCCCAAAGGCTGGAACGCCCAAACGTATGGAGTACCAGCGGATCTTGCGCAAGCCCTTGAACCCAGCACCCTATTCGCCCTATGCTGCGTAGCAGAAGCATTCTACAGTGCGGGCCTGCCCGACCCCACCGAGATCTTCGCCCACGTGCATGTTGCTGAATTTGGCAATTTCCTCGGCACCCTCATGGGAGGTAGCTCCAAAGTGAAGAACTTGTATCGCGATACGTTTCTTGATCGTCCTATAGCGAGTGATACGCTCGCAGACTCCTTCGCCAATACCCCGGCTGCGTGGGTCAACATGCTACTCCTTGGAGCCTCGGGGCCCATCAAAACGCCATCCGGTGCTTGTGCGACGGGCATTGAGTCAATCGACTCTGCCGTCGACTCAATACGATCCGGTAAGACGAAAATGTGCCTCGTGGGCGGTTACGATGATCTCCAGGAAGACGAATCCTACGGCTTCTCCATGCTCAAGGCGACAGTCAACACGGCCGAGGAAGCAGCAAGAGGTCGTCTGCCCCACGAGATGTCGCGACCACTGACGGAAAGTCGGGCAGGATTTGTGGAATCCCATGGTTGCGGCGTCCAGCTGATTTGCCGCGCCAGTGTAGCCATCGAGATGGGGCTTCCCATCTACGGAGTCATCGCCGGCTCTACCATGACGGCCGACACCGTTGGCCGCTCTATACCCGCGCCCGGACAAGGCCTTCTCACCTTTGCCAGAGAAAACTTGAAGCCGCTGCCTGACTCAAGCGGATCCGATACATCGTCATCAGGCCTGACGGGCGTAGGCACAACACCCAACAGCGTGGAGGACCAAGACTCGGATGATTTCTGGCCGACTGTTTCCGGTCCAAGCTCAGCACTCCTGTCTCCCATGCGCGCCTCCCTCGCCGCGCACCATCTAACCATCGACGACGTCTCCTTCGCCTCTCTCCACGCCACCTCCACCAAATCCGGCGACCTAAACGAATTCAAAGTCATTTCCACCCAGCTGCACCATCTCGGCCGTACCACGCGCCAACCCCTCTGGACAGTCTGTCAAAAGGCCCTCACCGGCCATCCGAAAGCCCCAGCCGCCGCTTGGATGCTGAACGGCTGTCTGCAGATCCTTCGAGACGGCACAATCCCCGCTCAACGCAACGCCGATAACGTGGACCCCGCCTTGCGGCCCTTCTCCATGTTGGCGGTGCCAAAGACCTCGATACGTCTACCGGATGCTAAAGCTTTCCTGCTCGCGTCTTTTGGCTTTGGGCAGAAGAGCGGACAGTTGGTTGGTGTGGCGGCGAAGTACTTCTACGGGATGCTCAGTGCGCACGAGTATTCTGCGTACCGGGCACGAGCTTTGGCGCGCATGGAGCGCGCCGAGGGGAAGTATGCGAGGGCGGTTATGGAGAATCGGATTGTTGGGATTCTGGACTATGCGCCGTATGATGCGGAGAATACTAGGAAGGTGCTGTTGGATCCGGATGCGAGGGCGGTGTATGATGGAGTGGCTGGGACGTGGAGATTTGAGGTTTGATGGAGGGGTTACCGTGCCGACCTGGCTCGTGCCCCGCCCGGGCTTGTGCCCCATCACCAACATGCTCACCACCTCAAAGATGAGGCTATTGTAACAGCTACAAAAGGTATTATCGCGAGATTTTTTGTTGTAGCTACTCTATAAAGGAATTCGATCACTTTGTACTATCTATACTTAGCTGGAGTTTGGATAGTGCGGCCGCGGGAGTTGAGTTTAGGTGGAGCAGCTGGTGCAGCTTCTGGGGACGCCGCGCGAGCTGCAACACTACCTTTAGGTCGTTTTGGCTTGCGCTTTGTTAGAGGTGCTTTTAAAGCTTTACGCTTGCCTGTTTGGGTAATTATAGAGGCTTGCTGGGTGTTTTAAGTCGCTTTTCTGGCTGCCTAAGCAGCTGCCAGTTCAGCCTTCATCTGATCTCGCACTTCCTTAGCCCTCTGTCGAGCCACACGACGCTCCTCTTTCTCTTGCTCTCGAAGTAACTTAGCAGCAGCTTAAAGCTCCTTTCTGCTCACTTTTGCAGCCCTCTCCTGCTCCTCTTGGTGTTGTTTTTCTGCCTCACGCTCACGTGCTTTCTCAACCTTAGAGGGCGACCAAAAGGTAGCACCACCATGGTATTCCTCCTCGCGCTGCAAGTCAAGAGGCTTTCCAGCGTTCTTGCGCTTCTTCTTTGCGGTAAGCGTCTCCCTCAGGCCATCGTTCTCGTGCTGCAACACCTCATTTTGAACTTGAAGCTGGTGGAGCGTTTGGGAGAGCAACTTAGACTCCTCCGCCGTGGTATCCTTCACTGCAGAGCGTACCAGGCGCTCCATCCGACGCCAGTCAGTTAGTAAGAGCGCTAAGGGCAGTTGCTCACTTTCATTGCCTCGTTTGCTGAAGCGTTTAAGTATAACGTTGGCGTCCATAGGGTTGGTTGGTTGGTTGGTATTCATTTTTCGTCTAGTTGATGGGGATTAAGTCCACCATCTCGCCTCCCGAAGGGCATATACGACGTGCTAAGCTATGGAATTGCAGTGCTAACACACTACCCTAGAAAGCATTTCTTGCCTGCGCGGGTATTGCTACCATTTCAGAACTACAGCTCCCCTTCCAGTTGGAGAGACTGAGCAGTGCGTGTACATTAGGGTGATTTCCTTGCATTTTGAGGCATCTATGTGCCAAGAGAGAGAGAGTGTGTGTGTAGGGGGCGGGGGAGAGAAAGAGAGGAAGAGGGGTGAGGAGTATTGCAGCTCTTGTGCTGGACCTAGTTCCACTAGGTGCTGCATTGCCTGTTGCTTTTGCAGGGCTGCAAGAGCTAGCGGGGGCAGATCCTGGTGTAGTACTGCGTTAGTTTGGTAAAGGCTCCAAAGAACTCTGGCTCCCTTATCAGTGCTGCAGTGTACGCTAGGCCATCAGCCTGGCTGGATGGCGGTATAGGTGGTCGAAGTGGCCATCTGCTAAACGTCCCTAGAGTCTTGCGGCAAAGCGCGAGGTGCTCGGGTGTCTTGTCCTGTCTGCATAAGCAGGTGAGGTTTGCATCCTCGTGGTTGTATTTTCGGTGGTACCAGGCAAAATCCCCATGTCTAGACCGGATAGAAAGCAGTCTGGCTAGGATAGCTCTTGGTAGGTCTAGTTCCTTTAGACTGCTGCGTGGTGCGTAGTCTAGGTGCCAGCTTTTGTACCATCTAGAGAGTTTGTTCTTCTTTTCAGACCACCAGATCTGTTGTGTGTGTTGTGATGTCTTGCGAGCAATTGTCTTGATGCCTGAGAGTGTAGGCAGAGCAGCTTTACCTGTTGCAGGTGATGGGTGTTGGGCTGGCGTCCATAGGGCATATACCAGTAGCTTCAAAAGCCTTGTAGACAAGATCTGTCGTGAACATAGACTGCCACGCTCTCCAGAACAGTGAGAAGAAGTCTCCTTTCTAGACGGCCAGCAACCCTTGGGTCTTAAAGAGATGGGTAGAGAGCTCAGTAGAGTAGTTGCTTAAGAGAGGTTTAAAGCAAACAACGTCAAGAGGCTGAAGCGTGTGAGTAGAATGAGGGGGAAACACGGCCAGCAGTATACGGTGAGCTTCGCAGAATTCGATAAAGTCCATTAAGAGGTGACTGCCGTGGCCGTCAAGTATAAGGAGGCGCCAGTCTCTCTGCAGCCGCGCTTTCTGCTTTGTTTTGCGGTTAAACACCTGCTCAAGCCAGGCTAAACCAACGTCATTGTTCGTCCATCCTGTTAGTGAGGAGCTTACAAACACGTCGTGATTTCCAGCTTCAATCTCGTCCACCTATGAGGCTTGTAGTGTACTGTTTGCTAACAAGTATATAAGGGCTGGCGGTAAAGTACTCCCATCTGCGCAAACAGTTGCCACGAGTGTCACCCACTCTCGTGAGCCATCTTTGAGTGATGCTCGCACTCTCTTTTGCTCCTATTAAAGCCGACTAAACACCCGTTTTAAGCGTCCTGTGACGCCAATCATAAAGCCCTTTTCATCCATATTATACGTGTTATGAGGCTGAACCTTATACTGAACGATCTTGTGATGCAGCAGCTCAAAGTACAACTCGTACTTGCGATGAGCGTTAGCTTGGTAGCGTACAACGTCCATACCAGCGCTCCATTTAGAGATAAGATGGTCGTGGTTGCGGTTGATGAAGCGCGAAACCCAGTTCTTGCCAACGTGCTTTTTCAATATATTTGACGCAAAATTTTGGATCATAGCTCTTGTAGGAGGTAGCCCACGAGCTGTAAGCTCTCCAATATACTTGACGAGTCCCTCCTCTTGTTGTAGGCTGAGTAGTTGCTGAGACGCGTACCCATCCTGCCGGGAGCTTGTCGCGCCCTTACACCTTCTCCCCAGCGTTGAGCGATCAACACCATGTCTTTCTGCAATATTTTTGAGCGTATCATTATCTCCAGGTTCACGCGATTTATATTCTGCAATCGCCTCGTCAATCGGTGCCATGGTGGTTGAGTTATCGCGTGTTGAAAATGATGAGATGGACGTGTTGGTGGGGTGGCTGGGGGCACGAGCCCGGGCGGGGCACGAGCCAGGTCGGGACGGTAGAGGGGTGGATGGGATGAGGTGTATACGCATAGACAGAATGATATAGAATTCCGTAATGTCTAGGTCGACCTCTGCATCTGTTACTATACTAGCTTCTACAACTTGTACTCTTTGTCTCTTGCATACATTGCCGTCCTTCAATTTCGTTCAGATAACGTCGCGTAGGTCTCGCCTCCATCAGCCGCCTCGCGTTCAACGCCTTGTACCGGCCCACTCCGTACCGGTAATGCAAAGTCGGTTCGCACATCAAAATACCACCGACATTCCCTCCTTGGGTGCATTCCCCATCAGCTTGTCCACGTACACCCCGGCCAGGCCTTTCCGTTGGGCATTGGAGAGCATCAGGTCTAGGCGCATGCAATCGACATCCGACGACTGGCGTCTCTCTCAGTCACCTCCAGGCAGCAAGAGTACCAGGGGCGATACAGAACAGCTAGCCCAGGACGATTCCCAAGACGATGCCCTAGGGGACGATACTCCAGCAGACGATGCCAACCAGGGTCGCAGCCTTCAAGCCTTCCTTCTCCCCGCTCTATTGCCGTGTACCCTACTCGACGTGCATCACGATGTCCGTCGCGGACCTGTAGTCCTACATCTGCTATGTTCAAAAATTAGGGGATTTCTTAGCGGACCACGTAAATTTTTCCCCACCACCTAATTTGTGTGAGACTTGTAAATTTAGCTAGTTTTTTAGCAAAGAATCCTAATTACGCGTATATAGTAAGTTAACACCTATAAGGCTATTTAGCCTAGTTATATAGTATATACTAACGTATTTTTTAGTGTTATAGCTATTATAAATAGTTAATTTTAACGTAGGTTTAACACTAGAACTCTATATATATACTTATATAGGTATAGCTCTTATACTATCTCTCTAGGCAGCTTATAAGTTGCGGGTATAGTAGAGAAGATTAATTGCTAGCTATTATACTAATACTAAAGTCTTAGCTATTATAGAAATAGCTATAGTAAAGCCTAAAAAGCTAGAAAAATTAGCCTATAAGTTATTTAAGCTAAAGGTATTAAATATATTAAAAGTAACAACTCTAGCGCTAATACTAATACCTTTAATAGCGCCTTTAACACTATCTAAGATGCTAATACTAGACTAAGCTATTATTATTCTATTATCTTCTTCGCCTATATAAAGTTATCCTATACTATTATTATTACTACTACTAACTAAGCTAAAGTATACTATATACCTTAACTATATTTTATATATTAATAAGCTTATTAAAGTTAAAAACTTTAACTTTAGTACCTATTACAAGTTTCTTATAAGTAAGCTAGAGGATAAGCTAAAAGACCTAATTATAGACCCTAGATCTAGAGTTAAGAATAAAGACTACTATCTTTTAATAATAAGTATTACCTTTAAAGTTATACTAAAGGGGATATAGAAATATAAGACTTTTATAAAGTTAAGCCTAAAGTTAGGCACTATATTAATAGAGTTTATAGATTAGTAAGTCCTACTATTTAAAAAAGTTAATAGCATCTAATTTAAGGTAGATATAAAGGTTAAAGTCTAGAATTAATTAAAGGCTTTTCTTATAATTGCGCTATTAATAAGCTATTATTAGATATACTAAAGGAGCTTACTACTATCTACACTATAATATGTAGTAGTAGAAGTTATACTTTATATATAGTAATAGAGTAAAGGTAGTAGAAATAAGTAAAGGCTTAACTAAATACTACTAAGTTTATTAGTTGTCTTTATAAGCGTTAGATCTACTATAAAAACCTCTACAATAACTATAGTTTTTAGTGCTAAGTAAACCTACTAAGTTATAAGCACTTTAAAATCTACGCTACTAATAGTAAGACTTAGGCAAAGTATTAGTTAGAGAAATAGCTAAGTATTTATATTAAGACTTTACTATAGCAACTTATTAACTATTAGTATACTAACTATAATAATAAACTACGCATTAATAGGCATACCTATAAAGGCAAAAGTAAAAAGAAGTATAAAGGTAGTAGTAGTAATAATTTTAATAAGTTATTCTTTAATATAGTAGAAATAAAGTATATAAAGTAGAAAATAGCTAGGCGTAAAATAGAGCGTTAAATTAGTTATTTAGAGAAGAAAGAGAAGGAGTATAAGAAGTAGAGAGAGCAGTTTAGGCTAAAAAAGAAGTACTAGTAATATTATCTAAATTTCTAGTATTAATAGTAGGACTAGTTTTATAGTCTATTACTATTAGTCTCTTTTAATATATCTTTTACGCCTATTAATTACGTTAAGACTCTTATATCTACTTCTTAATCTATTTTTTAATACACTTTTATTAAGTCCTATACGCTTAAGTAGAGATAATAAAGACTCTATAAAGGAGTTTTTTTAGTAGCTTATTACTAAGTAGGCTCTAGACAAATAGTATAACTATACATAGGCTATAGAGGTAGCACTTAAATAATAATAGATAATTAATAATCTCTACTATATATTAAACTCTAGAAGCAACCTATATAATATTGCTATATAGTTTAAATTAAAAAATAGAGTTATTTACTACTTTGTAAAGAATATACGCGCGTTTAAGCCTTTATATTATATAGTGTTAAGTTTTTATATTAGGAAAAGTTTTAAGTAAGCATAAGCACCTAGGGCACCTAAGCGGCTCTAAGCACGCCTGCGCACGCCTACGCACTAAATGCGCTTAGAGCGCACTAGCGATACTACTTTTTTCTTAGTGTGCGTATGCGTAAGGTTACGCAAGGATGCGCACCTATGCCGCTAGTGCATCTAGAGCAGCTAGAGCAGCTAGGGTACCCTAGGTGCCTATGCTACCTATAAAATACTAATTAATAAGCAAATAAAGCTCTTTAATTGGCTAGAATTTAAAAAAAGCTTAGTAAGCTACTTAGTAAGCTGCTTAGTAAGCTTTTCAAAAAAGATTTTTTAAAGTATAAAGTTAAAGTCTCTTACTAGATAGTAATTACTAGTTAATATAATAGTACTAATTACTAGCGTGTTATATAGAACTTCTACCTAACTCTAAATTCTAGATTTTGTAGGTTTAAAAATAGAAAAACTATTGGTTTATAATTATTTAAAAGAATTAGATTAGGCGAAAATTAGTGGCTTAGCAAAGAACACTATTTTAAAAAGTTTAAACTTTAATAACCTTTTAACTACTTTATTATTCTTATAACTTTTTTAAAATTTATATAATAATTTATAAGTACTATATTTTTATATAATAATATTACGTAATATATATTATAACTTGTAAAATAAAGAGTTTTTTATTAATTACTAACTCATTACGTAATAAAAATAGTATTTTTAAATTAAATAATTAAAGAATAGTATTTTCTCTATAGATCTATTAAAAATTAATATTATAGCTTTACTAGTAAACAAGTTATAAAGCTTTAAAAAAATTACTTATTTAGGCTATTGTCAGATAGAACGAGCTGTGGTGAGGTTGGATCTGTACAATCGAGCAGGGACCACCTGGCTTGGCACACTAGCGAAGAAGTCAGAACCAGCTGAACACGGTTGGAACAGAACACAATCATCATTATTAATAAAGACACATCATCGCATTCAACCATTAAATCTGACAATTAAGAGTCTCACTGCCTCAACTGATACGAAATGGCGCAACAACTATACCGCGATCCCACAGTAACGCTGAGGGATCATACCGACTATATGGGATGGATAACGCAGCTGCAGGCGAGATGTGTTGTCTACAATATCTAGGATAAGGTTAATCTAAAGTTAACAGTCCCGCTGATATCAAGACTAGCAGTTGTTAGAGCTCTGGTAGTCGCTGATTACACACCAGCCGCGCACGTTGAAATCCCAACAAGACCAACCGCGCTGTCAGCAACTGGACAGAAGGCGTTTAAGGAAGACCTTGAATATTACAAGATTCTTATCGAACAATATAAGAACGACTGGCACGACTTTAAGAAGGAACAAGCAAGCCTCTAACACATTGTGGCATTTATCTAGTTAACTATATCCCCACACCTGTTGCGCATGTGCTGCCTACTAGAGAAGCCACTGCGATAATAGATTATAGACCTACAACTAACAGTTGGAGTTAACAAACAAATCGAACAAGAACAAGCTCGCGAGCGATATCTTGCCTCACTGAGGCCAATGAGGAGCGCGTCGCAATAGGACACATGGCTAGCAGAGTACGACTAAGCAGCCACTAAGGCGGAGACATATTAAGTCGCCGAGCTATCACAATTAAATGTGATTACAAAAGACTTCCTAGTAGCTATGAACAAAGTTGCTCCTATATAGTCTATAAACTTTTAAGATAATAGTTAATTTGCAACTAGCATGAGCTAGAAGGAGATAATAAAACGCTTCTAAGAACACATGATAACAAACTATTCCCTTAGATCAGGGAAGCACAAAGCAGCTTTTGTGACTAATAATGTATCATTTCTCGCTGAAGGTGGTGCAACCACCCAGGGCAATGACAGGGACGCCTCTTATGCCGAAAGCGCGCCATCCAACCGAAACCGGGGCAGACCCCATAATCAACGTACAGCTGACAAGAAAGATGTTAAGCTTAAGCGGCCTTTAGATTAAGAGCCAGCTATGACAGGAGGAGCAAAATGCCCTGCCTGTGGACAACGCCACAGTATTAGGGACTGCTATTATGTTAACCTAGACAAAGCTCCTAAGTAGTGAAAACCCAATAAGATTATAAATGAGCTTATTAACTTTAAGCGTAAGAATAACGCAACTTTCTAAGGGCTAATCCGCGGACAAAGCAGAACCTAATCACGAACACTAATTATTAAACAATCGCACACGCCCACACCTAAGATCCTTAAGTCCCCTAAGGACTGACTAGAGGGGCGGAGAATATTAAACGTCAACGCTGCGTTTACATTAGCGCCAATAGGAACAGAAGTGTCTGATTACCCACTAAAGCGCTCGTTTATTCTTAATTTAGAATTAACTTGCTATATTACAAACAACCCCAACTGTATCTATAACTTCTATCTACCTATGTCTAGAGATTATATATAGGCTAGGAATATAAAGATATGGATAAAAGGCTACGGCTCTATTAACTTAACACTAAGAGGTTAATATGGAACAACTACATTAATTCTACATAATGTGGCTATCTGTCCAGACCTCTTGTGCAACCTAGTCTCCTTTCAACTACTAAGGTATAGAGGAATCTGGTGGGATACGCAAACGGACCTAACTACGCTAAAAGGACTAGACAACAAGGTTATTAGAAAACTATCCGAGATACACGGTTAATGGGTACTTAAGTATAATTCGCTACTACCCACTTTATATCACATCTGTAAGAATACATCACGAACGAAAGGAGCACTATAAAGGGCCTTAGCCGAATTATGGCATAAGAGACTAGGACACCCTAAACTAGCAGCTATTAAACATCTTATGCAGCAAGCTAAAGGGGTGCGAGTTAAGGAAGTTATAATAGTTTAATACAACTTCTATAGGAAAGCAAAAATCTAGCGACAAATTAGCTAAGCACCGCAAATTAATAATAAAGGACTAGGAGAAAGACTAGCTATTGACTTTTATGCCTATAAGGCGCAAAGTAGCACTAGTAAAAGGAGCCAGATGCTTGTCACTAATAGGTACTTAGGCCTGCAATAGGACTTTTATTTTAAAGACAATTGACTAGCAAAGTTAGTTATTTAAGTTCTATTAAACTTCTTTCTTTTCCTTAAAAACCATTACAACATTACAGTCAAGGTTATTAAAGCGGATAACGAGATTACGATAGTAAAACCGGAAATTAAGCGCTGGTTGGCATTACAAGGAATTACTGTTAAGCCTTCTGCCCTAGATACACAAGCTTAAAATGGAGGTGCCAAACGCTTAAGGGGTGTAAACAAAGAGAAATTGCGTGTAATGCGACTTAACGCCAACCTATTCTAGAAACTATGGCCTAAAGTAATAAGAGCTGCAGTATATCTCTACAATTAAACACTAAATTATGCGAACTACTAGAAAACGCCATATAAGATATTCTTCACATAAGTCGCGTTTAGTAATGGGATTGTCACTTCACTACGAAAACCCAACCTCGCCTATCTAAAGGCGTACGGCTGCAAGGCATTTGCAATGACTAATAATACTTACTAAGGCAAATCACGCCTACAACACCTTGATCTAAAGGCATGGATTAGTTATCTAGTTAGATACTAATTATTAAACATCTACTAAATATGGATACTGTCGCTTAGCAAGGTGATAAGCACCCAAGACGTTGTCTTCGACGAAGAGTTAGTATTTAATGGGAGGATTGAGGACCTTATGGACAGTCTTATGCACAGCACGCTTTAAGAAATAGCAACGCACGTAAGAACTATTAAGCTACTAACTCCTACCTAACAACTACAGACAGACTCCTTTTATAAGGATGAAGCCGCTGTAGATTTGTTAGAACAACAAGACAAAGCAGATCCACTAGGCTACTATTAAGGAAGGAAGATTAGGGATAGCTACCTAACTCCTCTAACAACACTGCCACCCGTAGCGTTACTTGCACGGTTAATGGCTAGAGACCAAACAAGTCTAACGTAATAAGCGTCCTTAACAACTGTCCCCTAGGCAGCAGCTTTTATGGCGGGAACTTAAGCTGGCTGTGTTGGAAAATATAGAGGAGAAGTTATAGATAAGGCTAAGATAATAACAATGCTCGCTAAAGGCTTAAAGCCCTATTAAAGTCAACTTCCACCTCTGCCAACGTGCCGGACTAAGCTTAAGGATCACCTAATAGGCGAGATGTTCTAAGAGGCTAAATAAGTGCACCTCGCAAGCCACTAAGAGATGAAATCATAGTTAGAAATACTATTAAAGAAGATTAAACTAATAGGACAACAGATCCTTAACTGCATGTGGGTATACACCTATAAACTTAATAAGCACTATCGCTTACTAAAGTGCAAGGCGCGACTAGTCGTCCAAGGCAATTAACAACGCAACATTACCTCGCAAGACACTTACGTAGCCACGCTTACTAGCCAGTTATTCTAAATAATAATGGCAATAGCAGCTTACTATAATATGGAGCTTAAGCAATACAACGTAACAAATGCGTTTATCTACGTAATAGTGGATTAAGAGGTTTATATAAGAATGCCTTAGGGCTATTAAAAGCCTAGAACAATACTGCAAGTAAACAAGGCACTATACGGCCTTCGCATTTCACCACTCCTTTGGTAGAAAGAATTCACGACGACGCTTAAAGCACTAGGCTTCTAGATAGTGCCTTATAAGCTATGCTGCCTAATTAAGAATGGAGTTATTGTATTCTTCTACGTTAACAACATTATACTCGCGTATTATAAGAAGAAAAAAGAAGAAGCTTAATAAGCAATTAAGCGCTTACAAGACAAGTATACTTTTACTAGAGGAAACAACCTTTAATAGTTCCTTGGCATAGAAGTTGTACAGGACTAAACAAACCGCAAGATTTAACTGTTACAGGCTGCCTACTTGGACAAGATTAGCCAATTAGCAGACAGAACGAACATTCCACATAACACTCCTATAGCTGCGATTAAATTACGGCTAAGGAAGGGGTTGGCAATACTAACTAAGATTAACAAATTTCAACGTAAGATTGGATTATTGCTCTTTGCTATAGTTACTATAAGGCTAGATATTGCCTTTACAACTTTACAACTGGCTCGATTTCTGTTAAACCCAGGGCCTAATTACTAAGACGTAGTAGACTAAGTTCTCCTATACCTTTAAAGCACAAAGCAGTAAGCCCTATAGCTTAGAGGTAACACTAGACTTTAGATTGTAAGCAACGCATCCTTCGCTAATAACATAATAGACCGCAAGAGCTCCTAAGGCTACGCTATTAAGCTCTTTAGCGGACTTATCGCCTAAAAGGCTAATAAACAAGATACTATAACAATATTAACTACTAAGGCTGAACTGCTAGCTCTTTCTTAGGTAGCTAAGGAAGCACTCTTCGTCTTAAGACTACTCTGCGAACTCCAGATCGAACTAGACGCGCGCACTATCACTATTCAGTGCGACAATAAACAAACTATACGCTTGGTAACTAAGAAGGTTTCCTGCCTCCAAACTAAGCTTCGTTATGTGGACATCCATAACCACTAGATCTAACAAGAAGTATCTAAGGGTAGGATTGAGGTGGAGTATATACAGTTAGTAGATATAATCGCCAACGGCCTTACAAAGGTGCTCCCTAGGAGCAAGTGGGAGGATTTCCTCCAACAACTTGGATTGGTCAATGTAGAGACTAAGGAGGTAACAAATACCGTACCTCTTGAGGAGATTTAAGAGCAACTTAAAGACCTCACAATTGCATAAGTACTAGCTTGAAGAGTTTCCAACCTAAGGGGGTGTGTTAGATAGAACGAGCTGTGGTGAGGTTGGATCTGTACAATCGAGCAGGGACCACCTGGCTTGGCACACTAGCGAAGAAGTCAGAACTAGCTGAACACGGTTAGAACAGAACACAATCATCATCATTAATAAAGACACATTATCGCATTTAACCATTAAATCTAACAGCTATTTGTGCACATCTGCGTAAGTCTGCGCATATTTATGCATCTCTAAGCATTTTTGTGCTAGTAAATTGCTTATGCAAAAATGCGCACAAATATATAAGTCTACGCACGTCTGCGCACGATTTGCATAGTTAAGCAGAAAAACTTTCCTAATATAGAATATATTGTGTAGTAGTAGTAGCGATATCTAGAATAATAGAGTAATACTTAATTAATATTTATTTCTATAGTTTATAGTGTTATTTATATAGAGATTCTTCTAAAAGTCTATTATAAATATATAGTAGTAATAAGAATTATATTTATTATAACCTTACTATATATAAGTCTATAATATACTATAAATTACTATAAATTACTGTAAATTTAAAAAAATTAAGAATTATAGTAACTCTAAAAACTCTAGTCTAAATCTAAATATATAAAAAGTAACCCCTAAAATCTTCTTTACTAGCTACGTATATATATATATATAAATAGATAAAGGTTTTAGAAATTACTTTTTATATGCTTAGATTTAGACTAGGATTTCTAGGTTACTATATATAGTAAAAAAATTATAACTTCCTTATTTAAAATATAAATAAAATAGTAGTAGTTACTATAGTAATAGTACGTATCTATAAATAAGTTTTATGCTCTTTATAATAAATATCTTACTACCCTTACTACTACTACTATATTATTTACTATCTTATTACTATTCTTAAACTATAAGTTTTATAAGGCTATATATATATAATCTAATACTAAAAAGTACTCTTACACCTTTTAAGCCCTTTTTATAGGGCCC
Source organism: Laburnicola sp. R22_1 (assembly GCA_014281115.1). NCBI lineage: Eukaryota > Fungi > Ascomycota > Dothideomycetes > Pleosporales > Didymosphaeriaceae > Laburnicola > Laburnicola sp. R22_1. Next base: position 385,333 of record JACONQ010000014.1, read on the forward strand.
TCCCACTTTAATAAAAAGTTACTATACTTAAAACCTCTTTAATAAAGATAATAATAATAACCTTTTTAACATTCTCTACTTTTACTATATTCTACTACTATACGCTAGCACTCTTTAGAAGCTTATATTTATATAAGCCTTTAATACTCTACTTACTTTTAGTAAGTCTAGCTATCTTCTAGGTTAAAACTAGTATATACTTAAGAAGAAGTAGAGGTAGCATCTAGCCTATATACGTCTTATATAGAATAATAAGTTCAGAAAAAAATATTAAAAGGCGTATAAAAAGTAGTATAAGAGTTACTACTCTATACTTAGTATACTTATTTATTACTACTAATAAATATACTATTAATATAGAAAGTATCTTTAGGTATTTAAGAATATTAAAAGCTAGTGCTTAAAGTATTAAATAAGTAGCTCTACCTATAGCCTCTTTAGACGTATACATAAAGTAAGAAGTATAGAAACTAGAAGTCTCCTTAAAAAATCTTATTAAAGTAATTAAAAGAGGAAGCAAGCGCGCAAGCGTAAGATTAATAAGCATAGGGAGAATAGGTAGTATAAGGTAGTAAAGAAGTTATAAGTTTAAGTAGTATTATAGCTATATATTATACTATATAATTATTAATAAGTTACTTATTATTATCTATAAAGTTAAAATTAAACTCCTACTATAGCTAACGCCTTACTTCTAGTAATATATTCTTATAAATATATAGACTACCTACTATATACTTAAAGTGCTTTATTACAAACCTATTACACTTACTCTCTATAAAAGCTACCTATAAAAAGTCTCTAAAGTTTAAGCGTCTAAAATAATACTATATAAAGTAGTAGTTATAGCAGATCTATACCTTTAATACTAAGAAGATAAGCTTAATAAAATTATAATTAGGTAAGTATAGTAGCAAGTACTAAAGAATATAGCTAGCATGCTTAATAATAGTGTAGATATTCTTATTAATATAAATAGACATATTATTATTAATATAAATAGACATATTAATATTAATATAAATAGACATATTATTATTAATATAAATAGACATATTATTATTAATATAAATAGACATATTATTATTAATATAAATTGACATATTATTATTAATATAAATTGACATATTATTAAGAATAATTACTATTAGCCTATTGCTATAAAAGGGACGTAAAGTTAGAGTTAATTATATATTAATTTACTTAATAAATAGCTTATAATTATAGTAGCCCTCTTTAATTCTATAGTAGAGTAAGTAGCTATACTTAATAGTATAGACTAGTAGAATTGCCTATATATCCCTATAATATATATCCTAAGTATAATAACTCTCCTTTTAATTTACGCGTACGCCTTATATTACTAGCCTAACTTTTTATTAAAGATTATTTTATTAATAAAGTAGAGCTACTCTTAGGTATAGCAACTTATTTAGATATAATAATATTATCTTAAGTACTTATTACAATTAATAGAGAAGGGCTTTAGCGTCTGCTCTAACTATTTAATAGCCTTTAGGTACTACTATACTAATATATAAAAGATAACTAGACTATACTCTAGCACTAACTAGTATATAATTTTAGTTTAGTATATTTATCTAGAATAAATAAGCTAGTTAAACAGAGCCTTACTATCCTCCTCTAGTATTTTAGATAACCTTCCTAATCTTCTAATAGGATAATAGATATTATTATAAAGCCTTAGGTTGCTTTAGATATTATTAATAGTATAATATAAGTAGGCCTTATAGCTGGCTATTTACCTAATCACCGTGTTATATAATTAATAATTTCTTTAATAATATTTTTTACTGTAATAATAATAACAATAACTATAATAGTAACTAATCTAATAATTTTATCTAACTTTCTTCCTATAGTAGATCTTCTCTCGCAACCAGCGAGCTGTATACTACTACCTAGGACCTCGCCACTACTACCTATCTCCCCTATACTCCTACCGTTACTACTTACCCTTACTCTTATTACTTAGTTATAGTCCCCTACCTTAACAGCACCCTAAATAATTACTACTATATCTATAAGCTTCTTATGTCATAGCTACGCTTTTAAACTTCTACAGTCTCTTAAAAACTACTACTTATTATCTAGCAGCTACACTATGCCTTTACTTTACTAGTCCTTATCTTTAAGCTTTTCTAGTAATATCTTTACTTTATCCTATTATTATAGTATAAACGCCTAACCTAACCCTTTATCTAGGTACTAAAGGACTGCTTTGCACTCTAGGATTTAGAGTTATAAAACTAGCTAATAGGATCTAAATAGCTAGGGCTAAGTGTTATTAAAGATATTAATATTAAGAGGCTTTTTTAATAACTATACTTACTATATAAGATTGCTAAATCTCTAGAAATTATCCTTAACTTTGCCTAGCTAATCCTTTATATACTCTTAGAACTCTACTATAGCTATGCTGCCCTATATAGAAAAAGTGGTGTAGTTAGGCCGCTAGAATATTATTGCGTTGCTAGATATAATAGATAAAGAGCTAGATTTAAAAAGATAGTAGTAGTAATTACACATTAAAGATAAAAATTTAGTATACTAGGCGTTACTAATATTATAAGAGGTAGACTTTATATACTATATATATAGTAAACTATAGTTGCGCTATAGCTGCTAGATTATAAACGCAATAACTAAACTATAGTTAAGTATCCTATTACTTACACTACTCCTGTAATTACAACTCTGTAGTCTACTATAGCTCTCTAATAGTCTACTAGTTAAGAGATAATATATAACATAGTTATGCTAAATAGCAGACTATCTATTAACTACTATTAATAATACTGCTATAAAGAAAGTTAATAATAAAATTATTATTATTTTGTGTATATTTTATTACTACCACTATATACTAGGTACTAGGTTTTAGTGCCTTCTATTTTACTCCTCTTTATATATAGTACGGACTCGACCTTGGTTAGAATCTCCACACAATAAAGATATTTAATAAGTAGGCCTTATAGGCGGTAATAGCGTATAAATACTAGCCTAATTTAGTAAACCTTTATATATTATAATAAGTATATATAAAGAGACTATAATTAATAAAATAGGCACCTAAAGTAGGCGTAAGAGCTTATAGATAGTAGACTAAAACACTATTAGTAGTATACGCAGCGTATATAGCCTTTATTAGGTTCTCTTTAATAACTATAATATTAAAAAACGCGTTAGTATATACTCTATAGGCTATCTTTATAGTCTTAACTTATATAGAGATACTAGCTATTAATATAGAGTTAAAAATATATTATAATTAAATATACGCGTTTAGTACAATTTTAGTAGGGGAAGAAAATTCTAAGATAGCGGTACTAAGAAATCCCCTAATTTTCGAACATAGTAGATCCGCGCGCACCTTTTAAAGCTTAAGTATTAAGATTAAGCTAGAAATAGCACGCGGCCACGCCTTTATATAGTAGAAACCTATTACTTACCTAGTTAAAGTCGATTAATTAAACTCCCCTATATTATTAAGCCTTAAGCTTATGGCCACTATTACTAATATATAAACACTATATATCTATATTATAATATTTATCCTTAAGTACAAATACGTATTTATGCATTTAGAATTTGAAATTTCGTCTACCTTAGGGCCTAGACTAATATTTAGCTATTGCACCTTAATGTCCTTCTTTACTATGTTAATGCGAATCTAGGCTAACATGGATGGCAAGCGAGCGGCGCAGGCAAGCGAGCGGCGCACCCCATCAACTTTCGCACCCGCTCTAAACGCGTCCTACAACAACTCCACGCCACAACACTCAAATGGCTTCAAAGGAAGCAGATGTTTAGCTTGCCATCTTTTTAATCAATACCAGCCAGATCTAAAGCAACTGAGCTGCTGCAGCAGTCTACAATGTACCCGAAACAACGCTCCGCCGCCGACGCGCTGGGAGACCTACGCGACGCGATTGCCAGCCCAACTTAAAGAAGCTCACCCAGCTAGAAGAGGAGGTGATAATTCGTCATATACTTGATCTGGACCTACGTGGATTTTCGCCTACCTACTTAGCAATTCGCGATATGGCAGATAAGCTGCTAGCTGCGCGCGGCGCAGGCCAGGTTGGACAGAAGTGGCCAGCCAACTTTGTTAGGCGTACAGACTCTCTTAAGACGTGTTTTAACCGAGCCTACGATAGACAGAGAGCTCTCTGTGAGGATCCTATCCTAATTAGCGCCTGGTTCAAGCTTGTAGAGCAGACTAAGGCCAGGTACGGCATCTGCGATGAGGACGTCTACAATTTTGATGAGGCTGGCTTCATGATGGGCAAGATTACGACTCAGCTCGTTGTTACAGGGTCAGAGAGGAGAGGCCGGCCAAAGGCTGTCCAGCCTAGGAACCGCGAGTGGGTGACACTTGTCCAAGCAATCAACGCTGCTGGCTGGGCTATCCCACTGTTTATCATCTTTGCTGGCCAGCACCACCTATCTGCTTGGTACGAGGAGGATATCCCGCGCGATTGGGCTATATCTCTTAGCGACAACGGCTGGACGACGAACGAGCTTGGAGTTGAGTGGCTAAAGCACTTTATTAAGCATACAGAGACCCGGATTGTTGGCACGCGTAGGCTGCTTATCCTTGATAGCCATACGAGCCACCACTCTCTTGAATTTCAACAGCTCTGCAAGGAGAACAATATCTACACGCTCTGCATGCCGCCTTACTCCTTGCATCTGCTGCAGCCACTTAATGTGGGCTGCTTCTCGCCGTTGAAGCGCGCGTACAGCTGAGAGGTTGAGGCTCTGATCTGTAACTACATTAACCACATCACGAAGCTTGAATTCCTGCTAGCCTTTAAGACAGCCTTTGAGCAATCATTTACATCAGCCAATATCTGTTCAGCCTTTCGAGGCGCAGGCCTTGTTCCTCTCCAGCCTGAAGCTGTTCTGTCAAAGCTGGATGTGCAGCTTCGTACGCCTTCACCAGCTGCTCTGCCAGAGGCTCTCTGGGAAGCCAAAACGCCGAGCAACATACGTGAGCTTGAGGCTCAATCAACTCTAATCCGTGAGCGCGTTCAACGGCACAAGAGCTCCTCGCCTGCCTCTATTATTCAGGCGATTAATCAACTTAAGAAGGGTGCTGAAGTAATGATGCTCTCAGCTGAGCTTATGCGCGATCGGATTACTAGCCTTGAGAGAGCCAATAAGGCAGCAACTAAGCGTAGACAGCGCAAAAAGAAGCGGATACAGAAGCAGGGGACCTTAACAAAGGGAGAGGGAGAGAATATACTTGCTCAAAAGGCGGCTGACCAGCAGATAGAGCATGAACAGCGTCAAAGTGGAGAGCGATCAGGCCTGAGCCGCCAGGTTTCTGGCGCGCTGCACAAGGTGCAGAGAGCTTGGGCATAACTCACGTACGTGCAAAAAAGATACTTTAAATACTGCTTAATCTATTGTATCAAAATCTATATAGTATATTATATTGTGGTTGAGCTGCGCGACTTCAAAGGTGCGAAAAGTTGATGGGGTGCGCCGCTCGCTTGCCTGCGCCGCTCGCTTGCCATCCATGTTATCCATCTTCTCTTTATATGAAAGTAATCGTTGTTCGTCCGACTTCAACCACGGTTTACGCATTCGTTGGTGGAAGCGCATATCGTTGCTGTTGAATCCCTGATCACTGCTGGGGGCAGGAGATTTGTATTCGCCTGCGTCTTCCTCTCCATTCTCATCCTCTCCGTCCCAGTCGTCGTCTGGGTGGTTAGTATCATGACTGGCAGCATCACTGTGGAGATTGCTCATCCAGTCCGCATTCAAGCTTCCACGAGCGCATGGGCCTGACGCACCATCGTCATATCGGTATCCCAGTAGCATCCATGAATCCGGCGATAGCTGGGTCATGCGGATGACTTTGCCTTCTCCGCCGAGGAGCTTGTGATCCAGGGCTACCGGGTCGAGAGACAATTTCGAGTCGCGGTAACGGACAATTGCTGTCACAATCGAGGAGCCTTTTGGCACAGGGCAGAGCGTGAGATCGGTTACATGATAAGACATGTTAAGGCTGGGCCCACAATGAATGTTGGTTCCATCTCCAGCCTTCGTTCCTGAAGCAGATGTTCGTGGGGACCAAGACCGAGTCACGCTACCTATGCTGGGCCGATACAGTTGCCGTGGTTTGGATGACGCTACTTGTCGCGATACCCTCGTCGGCATTGTGCCCGAGCCTCGTGGCCTAAGAGCAGTTCGTGATGGACCGTACCCCTTCTCCCGGACCGGAAGATCGCTGCGTTTACGTCGTTGAGAAGTTTTCGCCGAAGGTCTGCGGGACACCTTATCAACCTGATTGAGTGTGTGAAGGTTTTCCCCAACCTGACTACTGCTGCCTTTCCTCTTCTTTCTATGCCTGTCCGAATTGGGATCGATAGCTTGTTCGACCTCTATTCTTTCGAAAGGAGAGGTGGACTGCGTCGGGGCTTGCAGAAGCTCCTCGACTGTTCCCCGATCATATGCGCTGTCGTCGCCGTTCTCTTCGAGGAGGTCGTTTGGCAGCTGGTCTGGGGTTCCAGCCACATCGCCTTTGCTGTCACTGCCGAGAGGGCCGGGACTAGGCTCGTTGATGGCCCTGGAACGGGAAACTATGCCGCTAGGAGTCCGCAGAGGTGTTGACTCGGGTGTGGATACAGGATCGAGTATGAGGCTCTCAGCCCGTTGTTTAGCCGGCCTTCGCCGCTTCGCCGAACGAGTGTCTTTTGAAGACGTCATAATGGGCTCCTTAGCTGGTGCTGGAACGCTACTCACCATGCCGAATACATTCCATGCCCTCTACGGAGAGGGCGCACATGCCAGCTGCGTCGAGATCGCCATGCTGTCCGGTACGGTATCCTTCGTTGCGAGCAGCCGCGTGGAAATCGTTCTCTCGACAGTCCGACGCTCCGTTGCTGAGCTCGACGTGCATTGTACTGTGGTGTTCTTCGGCTTCGTCGCCCTCTAAAAGTAAAGGAAATTCTATTGCCAATTAGTAAATAAGCACCGCAATCCACTCGCATACCCACCCGGACTGCTCCCATCAACCAACTCGTTCATAGCCGAATTCGTCTTCGCGATGCTTGTGGCGTGATCGGTCCCTCCTTCGTCAAGCGAATCCCGGGCAAGCTGGTAATGCTTTGGTTTCGCTGGAAAGGGGGCGATGTCAATACTACAGGCCACGTCTACATCCATATATCAGCTGGGTTCAGTTTGCTTGTAACGTTCAATGGTGGGTAATACCTTGATTCAGCGAACCAGAAGAGTCTGCGTCTCTGAACGGAGCAGGTACTCCCGGATCGAAAGAGCGTAATGCATTAGAATCTGGCACTGGGAAATTGTCGATTTCGAACCACTCTCCACCATCTTCGAAGGAGTCGGCTTTAGAAAGGTTACACCCTGCCGCCCTGGTTGTCGCCTTTGCATTAGCCTTGGATTTTGGCTTGTGCTTGCGCGCCGGGGGAACGTATGGAACGATTTTCATAGGAAGCGAAGATGCTAGTGAGAGGGTGCTGCAAGAGGAGGCCATTTCGGTATAGCGACCTGCTGGCGAATCTGTGAAGAGATTGAGAGACGTCGCTCTCCCTCTCCGGACTGAGTGTCGCTTTATGTGCCACGGCCCACACCGCCGCCTGAGAGGGAGGATCGTGAAGAGCCCGCATAAATGCCGCATCTAGCGCAGAAACGGTCGGAGTGGGCAGTGCAAGGACGCCGTCTGCAGGGTGAGCGAGGACGACTCGACGCCCCTCGGCCTCGGCGTCTCCGAGACGACCGTGTTATCACGCTCTCGCAGGCGCCGTGGAGGCCACGTCGTATGAAGGCTCGGCATAGCTCATCTGGCGATTGGCCAGCAAAGGTTTATTACAACGCAGTCGTGTGCATCTTTCAGCTGGACAAGAATCCATATCATTTTAAATGAAACCGCCGATCGCCAGCTCCTTCTTCAATCGTCGAACGCCCTCTGTAAGTCAGACGAAGTCCGTGCCAGATAACGCATGAATGCGTAATTCTCGCCGACGGTGCCCTGTGCCCTGTGCCTTCAGGTGATTGGTTTGCGGGGCTTCATTCACCTCTCACGGCACGCTCGACCCCATCTCCGAGCTGTCAGCTGTCAACTTCCAGGCACCAGGTCCCCTGCGGGTTGCATTGCGATGTTACAGCAACGCCGTATACCTCATGCGAGTCGGAGCATCCTGCTGTAACCGCGGCGCTGATGCAGACGCATTACCGCCGAGAGATGGAGCCGGGAGCGGGACACGGTAGCTGAATGAACGATTGGCCCAGCGTATTCAACCGAAGGAGCGGGGCGCAGTATAAGAGTATCAGAGCTGAGACAATGGCGTGAGTGCTGTACATTTGTTTGCCGGAAACAGGAAGAAGGCAGGGCGTGGTAATTGCCATCGGCGAGTCCGGAGCAGGGGAAGACTAGTTGCGGGATCGCGCACGGCGGTGCTGCCTGTGTGACAGGTAGGAATGTTCTCCCTTCTTCCGCAGCTGCCGCTGGTATAGGATGAGCGAGCATCTTGCGAGAAAGGGGAGAGAGCTAACATGGAGAAGCGGAGAGTGCTCAAGTGCGAGAGAGCGTGAGAGGATGAGAGAATGGAAAGCTGGTGGGCTGCCAAACGCTTGCGGATGAGAGCGCACAAGCAGCTTCAGCAGTAGCCATCACTGGAGATGAAGGGCTGGGCGGCACAGTCCGCACAGGGGTGAAATGAGAGACACGACGCAAGGCCAGTGCGATGTTGGACGGTGACGGAGATTCGAGAAAAATGCCTCACAAGGGATTGCTGAGACCCAATAGGAGCAGCTGGCGTTGACGAGGGGAGTGGGGACGGAGGGATGGGAGTAGAGAGAAATAGGTGAGGGGAGAGAGGAAAATGACGGCGAAGGGAGGGCCTTTTATGGTGGACGTCGAGACCGATTCCCTCTTCGAGCGTAGCACAAAAGCTGCAAGCGAGGCCCGGATTGCCCGAACGGGGTGCATCCATTTCCTGATGCAGGCTTGCCGTCTGATTGTTTACTTTTTTTTATTAGCTTTACTTTTAAAACTATTAGCCTTAAACTTTCTTAGCCCTACCTTATATATATCGCGTAAAAGCTTTTTATATACACTACTATAACTAAAGATTTACTTACTTATATAACTTTATAGTATAGAAGGGCCTTTTTCCTTACTAGTAATAATTCTACGCTTAGCTAGGGCTGCTTAATAGGCCCTTAGATTAACTTTATTTTTAATCTTATTCTACTTCTTATGCATAGCTATTAGTTTCGCCTTTAACTAGTTGCTTACTTCTTATTAATTAACTAATATATAATAATAGGATATAATAATATACTACTCTTTTAATTCTTAAAGTAGAATTATATAAGCCCTTCTTCTTTCTATATAAGCTATTAATACTTTTGCACTTTAGGGAGTAGTTAGTAGTTTTTATTATTATAAAGCTTCTTTTTCTATAATATTACGTAATTTCGGGCTGGCTATTTAACCGATTACTGTGTTACGTAATTAATAATTTCTTTAATAATATTTTTTGCAGCAATAATAATAACAATAATTATAATAGCAACTAACCTAACAATTTTATTACTCTTCTATAGTAAATCTTCCCTCGCAACTAGCGAGCTATATACTGTCCCCCTAGGACCTTACTATCGCTGCCTATTTTCTTTGTGCTTTTGCTACTACTGCTACTCTTGCTCCTTATTATTCTTATATGCCTACATAATCTTAACTGCTGCTAGGAGCTTCTTTTACTATAGCTATACGCGCGCGCTCTAGCAACGTATAAGAAATATTTACTCCTCCTTTAATAGACGCCTACTACTATATTTTAGTCTATTCTCTAGCCTTGCTAGTAACGTAATAGTAAGGTGCTATTATTTTCTTATAAAAGTTACTACATCTCTTTCTAGGTCTTTATATAAAAGGATAACCTAGCACTTAAGAATTTAGAGTTATATAAAAATTATATATAGCCTAAATAGATTATTAGATATAACTTCTAGAATATTATAATTATAATTAATTTAGTTCTCTAGCAGCCCTACCTCTTAAACCTTATCTTATAGTAGGTAGGCTAGATAGCTAATATTGCCTAGCTAGTTATCTATACTAGTTTTAAATTCTCTAGCAGCTGTCTAACTATAGATATTAGATAACGCAATCTTAGGACGCTAGAAAGGTGTTACATTACTACATATAATAAAAAGTTAGATTTAAAAGACTTAGTGTTATATAAGTTAAAGATAAAGATTTAGTATACTAGGTATTGCTAATATTATAAGAGTAGATAGACTTTATACGCTATGCGTATAACAAACTATAGTTACGCTATAGCTACTAGGTTGTAAGTATAATAACTAAACTATAGTTAAGCGCTCTATTGCTTATACTACTCCTGCGATTATAACTTTATAGTCTACTATAGCTCTCTAATAGTCTACTAGTTAAGAGATAATATATAACTTAGTTATACTAAATAGTAGACTATCTATTAACTACTATTAATAATACCGCTGTGTAAAATATTAATAACAAAATTATTATTATTGTGTATATATTCTGTTACTATTACTATATGCTAGATGCTAGGTTTTAGTGCCTTCTATTTTATTCCTCTCTATATATAGTGCGGATTCGACCTTAGTTAGAATCTTAACACAATAAAGATCTTTAATAAAGCTTCTTTTTAAGCTAATATTATATAGATTAATAAGCTAATTTAGTAGAGTTTAGTGTCTTTTTTTCTTTACTATAAAGTGTACTAGTCGCATTGTTTATTTAGTGATAATTACTCTTTTTAAACCCCCTTTTTTTAATTTGAGCCTGCGTAGGTTAGAATGGAAAGGCCGCTCTAGTCTAGCGCCTAAAAATACAGTCTACTAAGTCTTCGCTAATATAATAATAGTTTATAAGGATAGTTTATAAACTACGCACTTGCCTCTTATTATTTATAAGCGCTCTAATAGCTATTAAAGTTACTTAAAGCGTGCATAGATAACTAACTCTTACTATATTATTACTATTATTAGTAATTATATAATATTTACGCGTCGCTATATAGCATACTTATATTAAAAATCTTTATTGTATGAAAATTCTAACTAAGGTTAAGTCCGCACTATATATAGAGAGGAGTAAAATAGAAGGCACTAAAACCTAGTACCTAGCACATAGTAGCAGTTGTTAGATAGACAGTTACTGTGCATTCTAGTGATAATCTCTCTATAAAATACACTAAGAAGGCTGGCGCACTACTGTTTTGTATTGCCCCTATACTATTCTAGATAGTATAAGGGCCTTAGCATAGATAGAAACTTTTCGCGATAGCTGGGCTTCTCTATTACAATTAATTATCACAGTTATTAATTCTTATTAATATATTATCTCAAAGTGACAGAACACTATTAAATCTAATAATTAAGAGTCTTACTGCCTTAATTAACCCTAAGAAAAGACAATATTGCTGTTAACACTCCGCGACTTAACAATCGTGTTAACTAATTACACTAACTATACACCATAGCTATAGTAGCTAAAAGCGCAATGCGAGCTAATAAATATATAGCCTATTATTAATTTAGACAGAGTCAAACTTCTACACGAAAAGCCAACACCACTGTCGCCGCCAGAAATAGCAAGTTACTAGCCAATTATCCGCGTAAACAATAATAATTAACAAAACCCTCTAACACGCCTATTAGAGCTATTAAACTTAGTCCTTAAGGCATATAAGAAGGATATTAAGTTCTATAAGATACAGCTTAAGGACTATAAGATTAAGGATAAAAAATACTAAGAAGAGAGAACAAGTCTTAAGAAAGTAATTATCTATATCTAATCTACTATATTGCAACACCTGCAATGTAACTGCTATAAGCCTAAAGAGCAGATCTAAAAATAGATCAAATATCTAATGCAGATAGTAGGCGTTAATAAGGAAGACCAGTAGGATAGGGCGAGAGTACGATACCTATAGGCTCTTAAGCCAATAAGACAACTCTTAAACTAGGATACCTAGCTAACTAAGTATAATTAGGCAGCTATAGAAGCAGAGACGAATAATATCGCTAAAGTACAATTAATCCATAATACTATAAAGGACTTCCTAACTGCGATTATAAAGGCTGCCCCTATCTAGGGCGTGTCCTTTTAAGAAACTAGACGCCAAGACGTAGATATAACAAGGAAGGAGATAATAAAACGCTTTTAAGAATATATGGCAATACTTTACCTAATTAAGGGCAAATAGCATAGGGGCGCCTTTGCTGCTAGTAAGTCATCTCTCGCTGCTAGTAGTGTATCCACCCTGGGCACTAATAGGGACGCCTCTCACGCTGCTAAAGACGCGCTATCTTCTATAAATAACCAACGTAGATGGGGAAAACCTTAACAAAAACAATCCTTTGGTTAAAGTACTATATCTAAGTAGTCCTTAATAGAGAATACAATAGTAGTTAAAGGCAGAAAATGCCCTGCTTATAGACAAAGGCATAGTCTAAAAGACTACTTCTACACATACCTAGATTATGCACTAGAGTGGTTTAGGCTACAACCTGGCTTTATAGACATAGTACAATACAGGATTTAAAATAATTTAGATCTATAAGAGGAGATAAGAAAGGTGAAAAGACTAAGGTCTTAAACACCTAGAATTAAACTATTACATACTCCTACTCCAACCTAAATTACTAAGGTTACTAATAATAAATAACTAGATGGCAGACAAATTACTATCCTCTTAGCGAGCTTTAATACTATCGTATCTTCCTACTACTTAGACCTAAATACCTATTCACTATATTACTTTGCGATTCTCGATTCTAGCACAATATACCACATCTTTAATAATATTAACTATTTTATTACAATGTGACTACTATCGCCAGGAGACTTTATATGGACGGAATTATTATAAGTTTAGATAAGAGGATATAGGAGTGTCTATCTACACGTTAAGAGTATACATGGAAATAGAGTACTAAGGCTAGACAATATCGCCTACTATCCTAATCTGCTATGTAATCTTGTGTCCTTTTAATTACTTCGTAGGCAAGGCCTCTAGTAGGATACAAAGGCAGATCTAATAACAATTAAGAGAAGGGACAATATAGTCCTGGCTAACTTTTAAAAACTCTATAGTTAATAGATACTAGAATACATGCCTAAATAAAATTGTACTATATATAATAGTACATATACCACACACAAAATTATAACACGTACCGCACGAGGTGCGCAGAAGGTACACGCTATTATATAGCATAAATAACTAGGCCACCTAGGTTCTTAGGCACTAGAACACACTATAAATCACTATAAGGGGGTGCGCCTTAAAGGACTTACTACAGTCTAATATAATACCTATAGCAGATTAAAGCTTAAGTAACAAATTAGATAATAATCTAGGCAAATTAACAATAGTCCTGGCGAGAGAGTTGCTATAAACTTTTACAATTATAAAGATTAGAGTTTTACTAGCGAGAAAAGCCAAATGCTTATTACTAATTAATTCTTAGGTATAGCTTAGGATTTCTACTTTAAAGATAATTAACCAGCACGAATAATTATTAAGTTACTAAAGGAATTTGTACTATTTATAAAAGTACAATTTAATATAATAGTTAAGGTTATCGAATCTAATAATAAGATCTTTTTAGTTAAACAAGACGTTTATAGGTAGTGCGTTAGTAAAGGTATTATTATCGAGCCTTTAGCACCTAATACCTAAGCTTAAAATAGAGGAGCTAAACACTTAGGGGGTGTAACTAAGGAGAAGAGTCGTGTAATGCAACTTGACGCCAATCTCCCTTTTAACCTATGGCTAGAAATTACACAAGCAGCCATATACCTATATAATCGAACTTTGAACTATACTAACTAATGGCGATTATCACACAAAGTATTCTTTATAATAGTTGCTTTTTAAAATAGCATTGTCACTTAACTAAAGAAACTAAACTAGGCTTACCTTAGGGTCTATGGCTATAAAGCCTTCGCCTTAACTAATAATACTAAACGCGGCAAGAGCAAGCTCTAAAGGTTAGACCTAAAGGCATGGGTTAGATACCTAGTAGGCTACTAATTATTAAACATCTGGAGGATATAGATTCTACTACTTAATAAAGTCATTAGTACACGCGATATTATCTTTAATAAAGATAAGGTATTCTTAGGTAAAACAGAGGACCTGTTAGACAACCTTATACACAGCACTACTAAAGAGATTGCTGCATGGACCTAATTAGTAGAGTTGCTACCTCTACTACCTAAGCAAGAAAACACTAAATCCTTCTATAAGGATAAGTTAATTACTAACACCCGCAATCGCGAGAATAAAGAAGAAGACCCACTAGGATATTACTAAGAGAGGAAGATTAATTATACCTACCCAACACTACTAGTAACACCTCCGCCTATTATATTGCTTGTCTAATTAATAGCGAGCTTCGAACACGATTAACACAACCAGTTACCCATTAGATTACTATAGCCAGATTAACGCGCTATACTATGGGCAGCCGCTTTCCTAGTAGGTACATAAGCAGGAAGTAGAGGTAAGTATAAGAGGAAGCTGCTTAACAAAGCTTAATTTAATTGTATGCTCGCAATAGGACAAAAACCCCACTAAAGTTAATTACTAGAACCTCCATCTAGCGGAACACAAATAGATAATTACTCGCTATTTAACATATAAAAGGAGGCCGAGCAGGTATATCTACAAAGCCACAAGAAAATAAAGTCTTAGAGTGAGGTGTCCATTACCCCAGTGCGATTACGCGGCCACTAAATCCTTAATTATATGTAGGTGTATACTTACAAACTTAACAAATATTATTAATTTTAAAAGTGTAAGGCTAGGTTAGTAGTGCGCGGAGATTAACAACGCCACTTTACTACTTAAGACACCTATACTATAACCCTTGCAGAACAATTATTTTGCCTGCTTATATTTATGGCAGCTTAATACAACCTATAGCTTAGCTAGTACAATGTTACCAACGCTTTCGTCTATGCGAATCTGGATAGAGAACTCTACATAAGAATGCCGCGAGGTTACACATAACCTGGCACTATTCTATAGTTACACAAGACACTGTATAGTCCTCGAATCTCACCACTACTATAGTAGAGAGAATTTACTAGCGCTCTTAGGGATCTTAGTTTTACTATAGTCTCTTATAAGCCTTGCTATATAATTAAAGATAGTATTATTATCTTCTTCTATATAGACAACCTTATCGTCGCCTACTCTAAAGATTAGAAACACGCTGCTAACGCAGTAATAGAAAAGATAAGTATATAGTTTATCCTCACTAGTAGTAATAATCTTTAGTGGTTTCTAGGGATTAAAATCGTTAGAGACCATACAAATAGGCAACTCTAGCTATCCCAGGCGTCCTATATAGACAAGATTAGTTGCCTAATTAACTAACGCGACCTTAAACACAATACCCTAATATCCACAGTTAAACTGCTACTCTAAGAAGGACTTGCTATAAAGGCTAAGATTAATTAATACTAGTAAAAGATTGGATTAATCCTTTACGCTGCAGTAACCACACGCCCTAATATCGCATTCGCAAGCTCTTAATTATCGCGATTCCTATTAAATCCTAGCGAGGAGCATTACAACGCCGCCAACCACGTATTGCTTTACCTGTCCTCCATCTAATTATTAGGGCTACGCTTTAGAGGAGTAGACACTTATAAAGTTGCTAGCGATGTCTTGTTTGCTAACAACACCCTTAATAAAAAGAGCTTATAAGAATACATTATTAAGCTATTTGGTGGTCTTGTTACCTAGAAGGCGAGCAAGTAAGACACAGTTATCACCTTAATAACTAAAGCTGAGTTGCTAGCCCTTTCACACGTTACAAAAGAGGCACTCTTTACCTCTTAGTTAATTACTAAACTCAAGATTAAACTCTCCCTATTAATAATTACTATTAACTACGATAATTAACAAACTATTCGACCTGTTACTAAAGAAATCGCTAAGTTACAGACTAAGCTTAGGCACGTCGATATACACAATTATAAGCTTTAATAAAAAGTAGCTCGTAGAGCTATTAAAATCCAATACTGATAATTAGAAGAAATAGTAGCAGATGGCCTTACAAAGGCTCTGCCAGCTAGAAAATAGGCCAAGTTCGTAAATTAACTTGGACTTAAAGACGTCAAGGGTAGAATCACTAACCACAAGGTCGACCTAGACAAATTAGAATAAAGGATAGAAGCTTTTAGACTATAAGCAATAGTACAGCTGCGAAGAATTAGGTCTAGCTTAGGATGGCTCTAAGCTAAGGGGGTGTGTTAGATAGACGGTTACTATACATTCTAGTGATAATCTCTCTGTAAAATACACTAAGGAGGCTGGCGCACTACTGTTTTGCATTGCCCCTGTACTATCCTAGATAGTACAAGGGCCTTAGCATAGATAGAAACTTCTCGCGATAGCTAGGCTTCTCTATTACAATTAATTATCATAGTTATTAATTCTCATTAATATATTATCTCAAAGTGACAGAACACTATTAAATCTAACAGCAGCATACTTATATAACGCGCTTACCTAACGCTATAATTATAAGGATTTAATATATTTATATAATGCTCTTCTCTCCTAGTAACTTATTAATAAATATTTTTTTCTCTTTTTTCTTAATCTTGCCCTTTATTACTGCCTTCCTAACTAATAGTAATATAAAGAACTATAGTAGGAACTCTATATACTTCTTACGCCTCTAGTTACTAATTTATTACTAGTCTAACTAGTATACTAGAACTACCTTATAAATGGTAAGGTATATCTACTTCCTATTAATAATTTTGCAGATAGAGTAATACTCTAGTATAGCCTTAGTAATATTAGCTTATAAATAGAGAGCGTACTTTTAGGTAGTGTTAACTACAATTTTAGTATTAGGGCTTAGAAAAATAGCGAAAAATAGGATAATAGTAAATTTCTTATTAAGGTTAACCTTAATATAGAAATAAAGCGTTAGTATACCTATAGTATATATAAGCTTCTACCTAGTATATATCTTATAAGTAGTATAAACCTACTAATATAATAGCTATTACTTTTAGCAATATCTTTAGAAATAATAGTGGAGGAGAGAGATAATAATTACAGCGTTATAGTGCTAGTGCTATCTTATACCTTTTCTTCTACCTATTCTAAACTATAGTATAGTAATGTGGCCTTACGTATAGTTTTATATGTGGATTTTTTTTAGTTAAAGTAGGCGCGCTAAGCCTACTAAGCTTGCTTAGCTCGCTTATAATGCGCTAACTCCTTTTTATTAACACTACCTTAAAACACTTTTCTGTGTTAATAATAGCAGAAGGAATAACTGCTATTATTATAATATTTTTATTAGAGACCTCTTAGTCGTAAAAAAAAACTATAAAGTGTATTATAAGACTTCTATATAATAGTATAGGTGCTATTACTAAGTGCACCTTTAAATAGCACTTTATAGTTAGTAGAACAACTTTTTTAAAAGCTACTTTATCTATAATATAAAAGAATAGTGCTAACCTCTTTATTTTTAAATATAAAGCTTTATTTATATTAGTATATAGTGTAATAAAAGACTATAATTACTAGGTACCTTAGTAAGACCCTTCTACTTATTACGCTTAAAATTTGCTAGAATCTATAGGCTGCTGCTTAGAAGGCCTTTTAGAATATTAGAAGACTCTTTTTTAATAGACGCTATAGTATAGAGTATAATAATAGTATATGTGACATTAAATTAACTGCCTAGGGGTAGCATAATAAAGGCTTTTATCTTAAATAACATAACAAAAAAAGCAAAGCCCTCTACTTAGTAATTATAAAGAAAAGCGCGTTTAAATTACTAAGCAAGCTTAGTAGTCTTAGCGCGCATAGCTTCTATATGCAAAGTTTTTATAAAGAGGCTACTTAGAACTTTAGAAAAGATATAACTTTAGCGCTACTACGCTATAAGCTATCTCTTCTCTACTATCCTAATTATTATAAATAATACAAGTTAATATACTAATAGGTATATACTATTATTTCTTATATATAGAATAAGGTTAATATATACTAGATATATATCTATTACTCTATTACTATATTAAGGTTATTCTTAACAAATCTCCCACTCCACGCATACCTCTACGCCCTACTATCTACTTAAGCATTAACTCTAAATTGTCTAATTCTAATATACTTGCTGTTATAAAATAGTATATACTAAAAATTTGTAACGCTGCTATTAAGGTAGCTATACTAGAGTTCTATTCTATCTATTAGATACGTATCTAGTGCGACGGGCGGATATACTTAACTATTTATAAGGTAGTCCTAGTATACTAGTTAGACTAGTAGCTTATCTAGTTTGCAAAGGACTATAAAGTAAAATTCTTACTCTAGTAGATATAATTGCTTCTAATTAGTAATAGAATTTAAGAGGGGAGGCAAAAGATAAAGAATAAGATATTTATTAATAATCTCTAGTGTAATAAAAGCGTTATATAAATTCATAAGATTCTTCTAGATATTGCAGCCGCGTTAGCTTATCTAAGTAAGTAGATAGTTAATAATAGTAATAGTAATAATCTAGGTAGGCTATATACAATGTAAGTAAATCTTATATAGGTTAGAAGCTTATAGGGTGTAGGGTTATTAAGGTGTTTAAGGTTAGTCTTTAATTAGAATTAGGTGCGGTATAACGTGTCTGTGCGCGTGCCGAGCCACTTCGCGTGCCGAGCTACCCAACACCAAAACGCTAAATAATCGCCTGAATTTAACGCGTTATAACTCCACTAATATAGGGGCAATTAAGGATGCGATTGCAGCTATTAAATCTTTAAATCTAGGAGAATCATTTTTGTATAGAAATATTGCTACCACCTACAGTGTAGATCGAACTACGTTATCCTAAAGACACAAGCGCATTCAGGCACCAAATAAAGCCAAGAATATCAACTAGCAGAAACTTAACCTACAGCAAGAGCAGGAGCTTATAAAATATATTAAAGGACTTACAGAGAGATATATACTACCTACTAGGGAGATAGTACAAAATTTCGCCTCTATAGTAGCTAAGGAGGCAGTTAGCGAGAGCTGGGTTACCCGCTTTATTAACTGACACAGCATTTATCTTATCTCGTAATAGACAGTCAGCATGGACAGTAATCGCCACAAAGCTAATTTAGGGGATAAATATCGTCTCTACTTTCAGCTTCTATATAACAAGATTAATTAATATTAAATAGATCCTCGTTATACCTACAATATAGATAAGAAAGGCTTTATGATTAGTGTTATTGGCAGATTAAAGAGAATATTCAGCCAACGAATGTGGGAGAAGAAGGAGGTTAGGGCATCACTCCAGAATAGAAACCGCGCGTGGATCACGCTCCTAGCATATATATGCGCCAATAGATCTACTCTGCCTCCTAGCCTAATCTATAAGACTGCTAACAAAGGCATCCAATTAGCCTGAGTAGAAGATATTAAGGCAGGAGAACATAAAGTCTTTATTACCTCATTACCCTCTAGCTGGACGAACAACAATATTGGTCTTGCCTGGCTTAAACAGGTATTCGATCGCTGTACAAAAGAGAAGACTTAATAAGCATATTGGCTCCTAATCCTAGACAGCCATAAATCCCACATTACAATGGATTTTATTAACTACTGTGATAAGCATAGGATCCTACTTACTATCCTGCCTCCTCATTTAACTTATACGCTTCAGCCACTTAACGTTGCAATGTTTAAGCCTCTATTAACTGCCTACTTAGCTAAGCTCTTAAAATACCTCAACGCAGGCCAAGGCCTAGTTTCTATTAAGAAAGGCAATTTCTTCCCACTATTTTGGAAGGCATGGTAGGCCTCCTTTAAGAAATTAACAATCCTTAGCTCTTTTAGAGCAACAGGCATATCACCACCTGATCCTAATCCAATCCTTAATAGATTCACTAGATCTCAAGAATTAAGAGAAAGCTCCTCATCTCTACTAAGCGATCATGATTGGAGAAAGGTAGATAGGCTCGTACGCTCTGCAGTTAAGGATCAGAGTAGTAAGGATACGCAGAAGCTTCGTTAATCGCTCTACTATCTATCTGTTTAAAATAAGCTACTCTACCACAATATTAATAGGCTTAGGGAGGCACTGTCTATAAAGCAGAAGCGTAAGAAGAAGGGCAAAGCTCTAGATCTCTAACAGCGCAAGGAGTATTATAGTAGGTTAGTGTTCTAGTTACCTAGAAAGGTAAGAGAGGCACGTGTCCGTCAATCTATTAAGGAGTAGAAGAATAAGGAGCAGCAGCTTCAAAAAGCAGAGACAGCAGAGCTAAAGAAGGCAGTTAGACTATACAAGGAGAAAATCTAGCAGAAAAAGCGTATTGCGCAAGAGGCAGCGAAGAAGGCAAGAGAGAAAGAGAGAGCTAAAAAGGCAGCTTAGCGCGCTGCCTAGAAGTCTGCCCGCGACGCAAAAAAAGCTCTACAGTTATTTAAAAAGGGTAAGAGGAAGGCCTCTTAGCCATCTCTATAGAGCAGAAAATATTAGAAACGTGTTGTTAATGCTTTAGATGTTGAGGAGTCCTTAGAGGGCGCATCTGCTGTCCTAACCGTCTCTACACGTCGCGGCCGCAACATTAAGCTTCTAGATAGATATAAATAGTGCAAATTAATCGCAAGGATCTATTTAGTGCCCCTCTAGAAAATCCTATAATAATATTAATTGTGGGTGGCTCTATAGCTTTATTTTTGCATAAGCTGTTATGGTGCTAGGTGGCTTATCACGCGAAGTGGCTCGGCACGCGCACAGACACGTTATAGTAGTACATATAACTTTCTATCTTAATTTACTTTAACCTTAAACTAAAAAAAGGTTAAAAACGGTGTTTAGTAAGCCGACTAATAATAATATATAGGTTTTTTTTTTGCGACTAAAGGGTTTCTAATTAAAATATTATAATAATAGCAGTTATTCCTTTTGCTATTATTAACATAGAAAAGCGTTTTAAAGTAGTGTTAATAAATAGAAATAGCGCGTTATAAGCTTACTAAGTAAGCTTAGCACGCCTACTTTAACTAAAAAAATTTATATATAAAACTATAGATAAGGCTATATTGCTATACTAGTTTAGAGTTAGGGGAAAGAGATAAAATAATAGCGCTAGCGCTGCAACTAGTATAACGCTGCAACTATTATCTCCTCTACTATTATCTCTAAAGATATTGCTAGAAGTAATAGCTATAATAGTAGGTT
The DNA here is from genome assembly GCA_014281115.1 of Laburnicola sp. R22_1. Taxonomy (NCBI): domain Eukaryota; kingdom Fungi; phylum Ascomycota; class Dothideomycetes; order Pleosporales; family Didymosphaeriaceae; genus Laburnicola; species Laburnicola sp. R22_1. Next base: position 406,600 of record JACONQ010000014.1, read on the forward strand.
TATACTACTTATAAGATATATACTAGAAACTTATACACTATAGGTATACTAATACTTTATCTCTATATTAAAGTTAATCTTAAGACTTCTACTACTATTATCCTATTTTCTACTATCTTTCTAGGCCCTAGTACTAATGCCGCTACTAATACTAATACTGCCTAAAAGTACGCTTTAATCTGTCTGTCTAAAAATACTAGGTCTACACTAGAGTACTACTCTATTTAGAAGATTATTAATAGAAAGCAAAAGGTATATCTTACTCTATATAAGACGGTTCTAGTATACTAGTTAGGCTAGTAATAGATTAGTAACTAGAGGCGCAAAGTAGAGTTTCTACTATAGTTTCTTATATAATCCTTTTTATTAATACCTTAAAACGCTTTTCTGTGTATATAATAGTAGAAGGGATATTTACTATTATTGTAATATTTTTATTAGAAACCTCTTAGTCGCAAAAAAAAATCATAGTTTTTATATTGCGGCTAGTTAGGAAGGTGACAATAAAGGGCAAAATTAAAAGGAAAAAGAAAAAGAAATTTATTAATAAGTTGCTAGGGGAGGAAAGTGTTATATAGATATATTAAATTCTTATAGTTATTATAGTATTAAATAAGCGCAATACGTAAGTATACTATATAAGTAGCGTATAAATATAGCGTAGTTACTAATAATAGTAATAATAGAGCTTAGTTTACTATACACGCTTTAAGTAAATTAATAGTGTTAGAGTGCTTATAGATAGTAGGGCAAGTGCACAGTTTATAAACTATTATTATATTAGCGAAGACTAGTAGACTATATTTTTAGACGCTGGACTAGAGCGGCCTTTCCATCCCAACTTCCGCAGGCTCAAATTAAAAAAAAGGGAGTTAAAAAGAGTAATTAACACTAAATAAATAATGCGACCGTAATAGTATATAATAACTATAGTTAATATTATAGAAATAATAAAAATATTGTTATTATTATAAAAAGCAGCTATAGGGGCCTATACGCATAAGCAAGGCGCTAATAACACTAGCGTGTTTTTTTACTTACTTTGCTGCCTACTTAGCTACTTTACCTTATTACCCTCCTAGCTACTTTTTTAATACTCTATAGCCTTAACTACTATATAATCTTAATTACTAAGATAATAGCACGCACTAGACTATCTAGATATACTAAAGTAGTTACTAGTAAAACTTAAGTAAAAAAAAAGCCACTAGCTACTAAGGCTGCGTAAAAGGCGCCTTATAAAACACTGCCTACTACGCTAAAAGGAAAGCACTACTAGAAGCTAGGTAGTATATTATTATTATAGATATTTATTATATATATATTCTAATAATATATAGCTATTATATTTAGGAAAATTAAAAAGTACTAAAAGAGTATTAAGCCCCTTATTAGGACAATGCTATTCTGCCGCCTTAATAAGGAAATAGCGTAAGATAATAATAAAAAGATCTGCGCTTCTAGTCTATTGCGCTAGCTGCTCTCTAAAAGATAATAAAGACTTTTCTAATTAGAATATTTAAAGATATTTTTATAACACTCTACTCCTACTATAAAATAAATACTAATATTAATACTATTTATATAAAATTAGTTACTATATAGGCTAAGAATATATATCTAGTAGATAGGTACTATAAAAGTATATAACGTGTTTACAAGCGAGCTGCGAATATAAGCGAGCTATAAACCCTACTAACTTTCTATAACGTATTACCTATTAACTATAATGGCTTAACTAACACTTATTTAATTGCCCTATAATAAAGCAGATGTCTCCTTAGCTATCTTAGCTATTAATTAGAATTAGATCCAGAGCGTTAATCGTGCTGTAGCGACATTTAACGTTCCTAAAAGCACGCTTTGCAGCCAACGCGCTGAAACTACTACGCAACATAATTATAAGCCTAAATTAAAGAAGCTTACTAAGCTAGAAGAGGAGGTTATTATTAAGTATATACTTAACCTAGATTTGCGAGGCTTTGCACCTACTCTAGGTGCTATACGAGATATAGCGAATAAGCTGCTCGCTAAGCGTAGCGCAGGCCACGTTGGCTAGCAGTGGCCTAGAAACTTTGTTAAGCAAATAGATAGCCTCACAACGCGATTTAATCGAGCCTATAATTAACAGCGAGCCCTCTATAAGGACCTAATAGCTATATAGGCCTAGTTTAAGCTAGTAGCACGTATAAAGGCCACCTATAGTATCTATAATAAGGACACCTTTAACTTTAACAAGACTGGCTTTCTAATAGGCAAGATATCCTCCCAGCTAGTCGTTACAGGCTTAGAGAGACGTGGTTAGCTAAAAGCGAACCAGCCAGGCAATTGTGAGTGGGTGACAACAATCCACAAAATTAATGCTGCTAGGTAGGCAATCCCACCCTTCGTTATCTTCGCTAGCAAGTACCACCTCTTGGCCTAGTATAAGGGCGATAATATACTAGGTAACTAGACTATTAGTCTTAGCGACAATAGGTAGACTACGAATAAGCTTAGTGTTGCCTGGCTACGGCACTTTATTAAGCATATAGTAGAGCGTAGAGTAGGCGCGCGTTAGCTCCTAATACTTAATAGCTATAAGAGCCACAACTTACTTAAATTCTAGGAAATCTATAGGGAGAACAAGATCTATACCCTATGCATGCCACCACATTTGTCACACCTCCCACAGCCACTTAATATGGGCTGCTTCTCGCCGTTAAAGCGGGCGTATAGGCGCTAGGTTAAGGGTCTAATACGCAACTATATTAACTATATTACTAAGCTTAAGTTTCTACTAGCCTTTCGCACCGCCTATAACTAGTTAATTATAAAGGAGAATATCTGCGCAAGCTTTTAAGGCTCTGGGCTAGTCCTACACAATCTAGAGGCAGTGCTCTTAAAGCTTAATATTAAGCTTTGTACACCGTCGCTAGCGCTAGCGCTAGTAGCCCTACTAGAGGCCCTATAGGAGTCTGCAACACTAAGTAACACACGCGAGCTAGGCGCTTAGTTAACTCTAGTTTGTGAGCGGATTTAAAGGTATTAGGGATCCTCTCCTACTTTAGTTATCTAGTCGCTTAATTAGCTTATAAGAGGCGCTAAGAGAATGGCGTATTTAATAGTGCTTATGCGCAAGGAGATAGCTACTCTATAAAGGGTAAATAAGGCAGCTACAACGCGTAAACAGCGCAAAAAGAAGCAGATCTAAAAGCGAGGCACTTTGTTAAAGGCAAAGGGAGAGGATATTATTGCTTAAAAGGCTGTTAAGCAGCAACTAGAAAGAGAAATACGGCAAGACAAGGCGTCGTCAGGTGCGAGCTAGCAGGCTTCTGCGCGCTACAGACGCTGTAGGGAGCCTAGGCACAACTCGCGCACGTGTAAAAAGGCTTCTATAGATACTACTTAATTTAGGATAGCTATTATATTAATAGAATATTAATGTATTATGAATTTATATGCTGCGAAAGGCTTAGAGACTTAGTAGGGTTTATAGCTTGCTTATATTTATAGCTCGCTTATAAACACGTTAGATACTAGGTAAATAGTAAGGCGTTTAGTTAGGTTTAGAATAGCTAGGCGCTTAGTTAGATTTAATATATATGTTTAATACTAAAGCTATACTTTTACTATAATAAGTAAATATAATAATTACTACTATAATAATAAGGGTATTTTTATAGTAATTTACTATAAAAATTGCATATAGCTAATAAAAAATATAATTAGTTAGACCTAATATAACCTAGTCTATATAATCCTAACCTAACCTATAGCCTATATAACTTTAATCTAACTTATACCTATTACTAGCGCAAAATCTATAGGTAGAGGTTAGGTTAGAGTTAGGGTCTTACGTAAGAGAACCTAACTCTAACCTAACCTATACCTATTTCCTAGCCTAAAAATTACATATAGCTAATAAAAAATATAATTAGTTAAACCTAATATAATCTAGTCTATATAACTCTAATCTAACCTATAGCCTATATAACTCTAACCTAACCTATACCTATTACTAGCGTAAAATCTATAGGTAGAGATTAGGTTAGAGTTAGAGTCTTACGTAAGAGAACCTAACTTTAATCCAACCTATACCTATTTGCCAGCCTAATTATTATTTATTTTTATTTTTATTATATAACGTCTATAATATATACTTTAAATGTTTATTAAGCTAGTAGTATATTTTCTTTTAAGCTCTTATAAAAAAATTATTATATTTACTAGTAAGTTAAATAATACCTTAAAACTATACCTATTATTAAATAAATAGAAAAGAATATATTTCTAACTATAATTATTATAGCACTTTAGATTATAAAAAAGTATTTACTTATTTAGCTTATTGTCTATATAGGTGATAAAATCGCCTTCTATGCTACTATTATTAGTCCTCTAAAAAGTTGGCACTAGTTGCACCTGGTAATTGTGCAGATGAAACCACAATGAGGCCGAGACATCTTCACATTCTTAGTTTCCCCAATTAAGACCCTCTGGGTCCGGTGGTGCCACAATAGAGGACCGAGGGATTCGGTGGCGCGGGCCCCGTAAAATTCCTTCCCAAACCCTCTACAGGTACTCCTGGAGTCAGGGCTAGCTGATGTAGTCTTTGCTCTTGCAAAGATCGACAAGATGCTTCTTTAGCGCTTATTAGCTAAAGGGAGACAGTCCACGCATTTCGATGCAAAAGAAGTGCAAATCTGGTTTGTGGGTGTACCTCTGCCCGACCGTTACTAGATCGCATATGTACCGTTCTGTCCTTTGGTGCTCCACGGGCACAATGAAGCCGTGCGCATTTTCTCTACACCAGAACGTGCCGTAGACATCACCGCTACCCAACCGTATTATTTCAATCACCGTTCTCTCGCTACAGATGTATAATCTGGTTCAAGAAATAGGACCGTATAATGATGCTAGCATAAAAACATACCGGCGTGTCATTATTTATAACCTGATTCGCAAGGATGAATTCTTGATGTCCTCCCAGAACAGTGGATTGACGAGCAAATGGACAACCAGAGGTTTTCAAAAAGGCGAGCTAGATACGTTTCTGCAACTGCGGCCCAGAGAGAAATAACACAGATAAGAGGAATGTGTACACGGACACTAGTGTTGAACGATTTCCAAGCGACCGAACGGTATTTGGAACGAAGGAGGCATAGTTCGATATTATAACCACATCTCTCAAACTCGGCGTATAAAAGGTCTGAAGGTCGATGCTACCAGGAGCAAAATGAAGAGGGAGAAGGAGACGAGTTTCGCGCGGGGTCAAGCTAGGGGTGGGGCAATCACATGCCACATCCAGACCCACGAAAAAAAAAACTTGCTGCTAATTTTTAAAAGAACGAGCCGGTGGTCGAACCTACGCAGAGAGTAGATCAACGCCACAAGAAGGCAAAAAAGTAAATTCTAGCTGAGATACGTTTCGATCGTATGTCCTCCGGGTTATGAGCCCGGCGCGCTTCCGCTGCGCCACTCAGCTTTGTGAACTGATTGATGAAAGATTTTTGAATTTTATAATTTATATAGCATATTGTCAGGGACACCGCATACAGGACAGCACTCCGTTAGCGCTTTGCTGGGGTCTGTCTCTGTGTATGAAGAAGTGGAGCCGCGGCATTCGTCGGACCCCAGACTCGGACTCGGAGGCGGTCTCGCTAAAGCATGTGATCAACATATGGACTACTTAATCACACCTCTGAGTACCGGTAGCCAATACGAGACGAAAGCGGCTAGCGCGAAATGTCGCGTCGCGTGCGCAACATGGAACGCGTCGGCGGTTCACGCCGACTTCTTTTCCCACTCCAACAACTATTCTCCCACCACTGCCACCCCAATGTCGTCACCAACTTCATAACCCGATGAGCAACTACTCACCAGGAATACCGTCCTTTGACCCCGCACTCCTCAACTCCGAACTCGAATTCCTCGACGCGCCGGCGCCCCTCTCCCACTCCGACGATCTCGACGCAATCCAGCAGTGCATCGCCGACGACAAGGCGAAGAAGACCAAGGCGGGCATCGTCATTCAGCATCGTATCTGGCACACGCCAGACGCGTTTAAGAGCGAAGAAGACTATCCAATTGGTACTGAGCCGAGACAACAGCGCGACAGCAGGACTAATTCACCCAGATACGCCGCTTAAGCATCTGAAGAACGCGCCAATCCACCGGTTGCCGGCGGGAGCTTCCATGGACAGTTGCATCCCCTCGTCGCCGCCCATTATGCCGCTCATCTCCTCGCCTCCCGCATACCCTGCCAGCTCGCTGCCCAAGCCCGCGTCGCCGAAGAAAAGGAAGCGATCCGATGCAGGGCGCAGCCCGCTCAAGGACGTGCCCGATAACAATGTTTCGAGAAGAGTGGGCGGCTTCTTGGATGATTCGGATGACGAGGACGAGGTCGCGGCGTTGAAAGAACAGGCTCTGAAGAGGAGAGCCATCAACAGCATCAGGGACCTCCCCGCCCTTCGGGATGACATGGAAGACTATACACCACCCGCCAGCCAGGGAGAGGGTTCAAGCTGGGAAACCATGCCCGTAGCCGTTCCAGACGACTGCTTGAGATCGCTGTCGCCGATTAAGCAGCCTGTTGTTGTACCCGCAGAGCCCACTTCAGGACAACGCCATCGCGGCAAGGTAGCGCGATCGGCATCTGGAAAGCCTTTTTATATTCCAAAGAAACTTGAACGGCGTGCTGTGCCATACGAGCAGCTTATCGCATCGCGGTCTACTGGTTCACACGGAGAAGCACGGCAGAGCTACTACGGCATCAACATCCACCGCCTCATCGATGAGGCGAAAGCCTTGGACGCGCTAAAGGTCGCTCAGCGAGAGGAGACATGCGTCGAGACCACCCGGCAGTCGGTCGAGCAGCCTGTGCCAGGCAATAACGCTCGTACGCTCATGTGGACGGAGAAATACCGAGCTAAGAAGTTTACGGACCTCGTCGGTGATGAACGTACACACCGCTCGGTCCTACGCTGGCTGAAAGCATGGGATCCAATAGTCTTCCCCGGATCCGCAAAACAAAAGCCCAAGAGTGCGAAGCAAGGGTTCGAAGACGAAGAGCAAAGACACCGCAAGATCCTCCTTTTAACGGGACCACCTGGGCTCGGAAAGACAACACTCGCCCATGTATGCGCGCGGCAAGCTGGCTATGAAGTTCAAGAGATCAATGCATCCGACGAGCGCAGCAAAGATGTAGTCAAAGGTCGCATTCGCGACATGGTCGGCACCGAGAATGTCCGTGGCGTCAGCACGAGTACTGCGAACGGCAAAGTACGGAGAGCCGGCAAGCCAGTTTGTGTGGTCGTCGACGAGGTGGATGGTGTGGTGTCTGGCAGCGGCGGTGCTGGCGAAGGTGGCTTCGTCAAAGCGCTGATTGACCTCATCAATCTGGACGAGAGGAATTCGAAAACCCTTGGACAACCCAGTTCAACTGGACCCAGGCAGAAGAAGAAGGGCGACCGATTTCGACTCTTACGCCCGCTAATTCTTATATGCAATGATGTCTACCATCCTTCACTACGACCGCTGCGACAATCTTCTGTGGCCGAAATCGTTCACATTCGCAAGCCTGCGCTGAACATGGTTGTTACGCGCATGCAAGAGGTCTTCATCAAGGAAGGCATCCAGTGCGACTCAGACGGCGTCCGGCGTCTGTGTGAGGCTACCTGGGGCGTCAGCACGAAAAAGGAGGGCGGTACTGGCAGCGGCACGGGCCAAGGTGATATTCGTGGTGTCATGGTAGTCGGCGAATGGGTCGCAGGCCGCTTCAAAAGCTCAATGGACCCCAAAGCCAAAGAGACCCCAAGATTGAGTCGTCGCTGGATCGAGGACAATATCATAAACGACCTCAGCCACGGCGGTGGTGCAGCGCGAAGTTTGGGTTGCGGAGGTGCAAAAGATGTCGTCGATCGAGTCTTCCGCGAGGGCGCCGGCTTTCCCAAGCAAGCCGAAACTACCGATGTCAAAACAGCCACGGCACGGGCGAAGCAGGGTGTCATCGGCGTGGCCGAAGCAGCAAAGAGGAGAGCTATGGGGCGACTTCGAGAGATGGTCGACACGAGTGGAGACTGCGAGCGCATTGTAACAGGTACATTCTCTCATTTTCCTAGCCTGAATTCCCGCTCACATCATCTAGATTGCTTCGCCACCTTCCCCACGAAACCTTTTCAAGACGACAACTACCTCAGCAAGCCCACCGCCGCATACGAATGGCTGCACTTCCACGACACCCTCTCCTCTGCCGTTCATGGATCCCAGGAATGGGAACTCGCACCCTACCTTTCGCAGTCGGTTCTTGCCTTCCACAACCTCTTCGCTTCGCCCCGTCAGCAGTCCTCAAACCCCGTCGCCGACTCAGATGCAGAGACGAGCGCCTTCTCTGGCCCCAGTGCAAATTACATGGCGAGTGAGGAGCTGAAGAAGAATAGAGCGCAGTTGATGGCATTGCAGGGGACACTGAGCTTAACACTTACGAGAATCTTCCGCAGTCCGCAGGAACTGGCCATCGAGCTGATACCGTACGTGCTCAGGATCCTGTCGCCGGATGTCAAGCCTGTCATTGTGAACACGGGCGCCGCTGGCTCGAAGTCGATGGCTACCGCGTCAGTGCGGAAAGCATCCGAAAAAGCCCTCGTCAAGATGGCTGTCGAAGCCATGGCTGCGACAGGCGTCCGATTCGAGAGGAGTAGAGTGGAGCTCGAGGACGTGGCAAATAGGAACGGCGGCTGGGTCCTTCGTATGGAGCCTCCGCTCGACTCTCTGGCTGCATTCGAGACACTGGCAGGGAAGAAAGACGACAAGGTGCGGTATGCGGTTCGCAGCGTGCTCGAAACAGAATGGAAGAAGGAAAGCGTACGAATCAAGGCCGAGGCGGGAAAGCGTAGGGGTGGGCAACCCGACATTGAAGAAACGGCGCAAGATGCAAAGGAGGAAGTACTTAGCGAGAAAGTGGCGGAGCAGAACGAGAAGGCTGTCAAGAGGGACTTTTTTGGCAGAGTTATCAAGGAGCGGCCGCTTGCACAGGGGGAGAAGAGGGTGAAGAAGGCGGTGAAGAATAATGATGAGGGGAGGATATGGGTGAGTTTTCATGAGGGGTATTCGAATGCGGTGCGGAAATCTATTACGATTGATGAGCTTATGAGAGGATTGTGAGGCTGAGAGGGGGTAGCATCGAATAGAGTTGCTTTTGCGCATGCATTCGGCTGTCCTCGTTTTGCTGAGTGTTTTTTGAGGGCGACCAAACGCATCCCGCAACCCTGTGTGTCAGTCCGACACTACACCTACATGCAGCCTAAAGGACAGACTCCAGTACAAGAATCTGGATCTATCGCGCATCTGAACACCTGAACTATCAGCTTGACAAAACTAGGGAACTAAACTCATAACGTGATACACATATCATAATCGTTTGGGACAGTATGCGACACGGGATGAGGGATGCATGCACAGAGCCCTGGAGTCCACGAGAACAGATGGTCTCGCACGATGAAATGGCCTGTAGACGTTCGAGGTGATGATGGGCATTCATCGACCAATACACTTTGCAGCGTACGAAGCGCGATCGACGCGGTAGCGAAGGGATAAGACGCACTATCCATCTTGCAGCCGTTCTTCCAGTTTGGAACGAAGCAAGACGCTGTCATAACACGACATGTAAGTCATGTATTGCGGCTTTAGCGATGGAAAACACCGGACAACACTAAGGCATGGGCTGAGTCTGCGCTTTTTTAGAGACACACTCCTGGACATGGCTTTCTCGTTTCCATATTTTAGTCCCACGCCACAGGCCGAGGCGTGCGGAAAGAGACGGCATATGTTACAGACGCAGCGCCAGACATCTCGATCCACCCACGCCGTTTTAGTCCCAGCAAGGCAGACAGTGTGGAGAAGAAGCAGAACCGTCGACTGAGGAGTTTATATACCGCGAGGCCGTCTGAAGGGCGCAGATCGGCAGTGTTGGAGGGCATGCGGCGGTGAACTTTATTATCATCATTCAAAACCAGTGGGAGGGAGGTCAGTACATATCGTCGGGGCATGAATGTTTCAGAGACGCAGCCCCAGACATGCGGGACCAATTGATGAGTTTTAGTCCCAGCAAGGAGACTGAGTGGAGAAGAAGAAGGATCGTTGACTGCGGAATTTATATATACGAAGATCTTCTGCGGAGGGCGACGAGGCCGACGGCGGGGAGCTTCATTTGATCGCTGTGGACGGTGGCGAGCACATAGAGCAGACACGCAGAAGTATTAGTTATAACGGTGTGATTGGGCGAGGAGAGCAGGCGGGCACCGGCCGTTCGACCTGTCATTTTGGACGGGGGGAAAGGGCGAGACATCAATGCTTGAAGGATGCCTCTCAGGGACAGTCCTCAGACATTGAGATTGTACCGAGGTATGCAACTACATACCATGAGCGAGTTCTCCGCCTATTAGTATATTACCGCAGCGCGACAGCTTGAACACAGTTAGCCTTTGTATTGCCTACACTTGGTAAGACTTGGTAAGACTTGGTAACACATAGTAGTTATACCTTTATTCTAGTACTTTGCTATATGCCTCCAAATGTTTCTGGTATTATAGATAACTCAAAATAGACGAAACCATAACTCTTAGGTCAACGCAACCTGACTCCTATTCCATGCTTCACTGATGGTAGCCTAGCCAGCTTAGAAATAACACAGCAACTTTTGCATCTTCTCTCCGCTCTTGTTCGAGTGCGCTTTGGTTAGAACTATAACGGTGCTACTTAAGTACGTCCCCTGTTCTTTTACTTTCACCTGCAAGTGAGAATTACGTAATATGAACTAAAGCTGCAGTTTATAAGAATGTCTACGTGATGGATTCGAAAAATCTCGATCGCAAAGAAGTTGTACCTGTGTGCACAGACGCCACAGTGGCTGCTGGGTTTGATTCCACTCACGTCTCTGGAGAAGGGGCGCATTAAATAGGAAGATGAGCTCCAGCAGATGAACAGGAAAATCGAAGCTCAACAGTGAATGCTTACTGTCAACATGTCATTCCTCACTGCATATAAAAAGCTCGCGGGTAATTCCAACAAGCCATTCAATAGGTGCACTACTGACCTTCATAGACTACGAAGAACAAAATGCCCTGCTGTAACAGGGGCTTGAATACGCGAGCAAGAACGAGGAGAGCAGTAAGTCTCCCTAGTTTGTGTGCAGCTGCGTATGGTTAACCTTTCAGGGATCTGTGAACGGCGACATTTTGATGGGCGGGCTAGCTGTCGAACAGCTTGTCGAAGATCTCCTTCAATCGGATAACATGGTGAGTAACCTCAGATTACGTAAAGTCCGTGATTGACTTTGTAGACCACTCGACGCAACGCCGACAACACAAACGGCCTATAAGAGCACGGCGACAGCGCTAGGCCTAGCACCAATACAGTCAAAGTCAAAGGCAGGCTCACAGAGAAGCCTAATAACGGCGAACCTGCAATGCTCAGTGATTTCTCAGGCGATTTCTCAGACCGGCTAGGAACAATCTCACTCCCAACAGACCAAGTCTGCGCCAAAGTGCAACGCATCCCCTTGGGTAAATCCTCCCATTATCTGTATTCACCAGGTCTGAATTATTAGATACTTCGCTTAGATGGCCAATTTGAACCGTTCGACGGTCTTCCCGAAGATACGCAGACTCATATCAAGAACGTCTTCCAGTCTAGTTACTGCGCAGAGGATAAAACATACGATGACAGGAAGTTGGAACAGCAGCACGTCATCTAGGGCCACACCAGCAATTCCGCTCTCCCAAACTTCACAGACTGGCCCGCTCGAGTGAAAATTGCTGACTCTAAAGTATAGACATGATCTACTCGCCATTATGTTGAGGAACAGACAAAGGCACATCGACAAAGCGTGCGTTGGCTGTCGGGTTATCTCCAAGTTAAACACAGGGCTCCCAACGTACCGTACTACGGTCCGTAGTACGGTCCGTAGTACGGACCGTACACCGTAAGTACGTACACGCCTCCCCAGCCGTACCGTAGCCGTACGTACAGTGTAATCTGGCCGTAATTACGGCTGTACGGTTGCCTTTTCGGGATGTTTTGTGAGGGAGATCTTGGTGTTTTGGGTGGCTGTTTTAGGTGTTTTGAGTAGCTATTTTTGGCCAATTTTCGCCTTTTTTGGTGTAGTACGCGCTCGGGCGCTGACAGGCCTTTATCGTAGCAGAATTTTCGGATGATCCCCTGGCGACAACTCGTTAGCTTTTGCCTACAATATGTCGCAAAATACACGGTCTCAGGCCTCACAGTCATCTCAGACTTCCCTCAAGTTTCGCCCGTACCATGCCGCCGCGTCAAAAAAGCTCGCCAGCGCCGTCGCCGTCGCCGAATCCAGCAGGGCCTCATCGGCGGAGTCGTCCCAATCGCGTGAGAGTACTCCAAGTTATACAGAAAGGTCGCACGTTTGGCCGGCGGGCCATAGTATCTGTGCGCGTTTTGACGTCGATTTTAACCACCTCTGGCACCAAACCAAGAAGCTGGCGTTTGGTCGGATCGGTTACAGGGTGCGTAATAAGTCGCAACTTATGGGCAGGCGTACGCTGTCGCCCATATGGCAATATGGAGCTGAGTTGGAGTACCTGGACAATGACATGGTTAGTAAAGTAATCTTCTGGCTCTGCAAGGACTGTCACCTTTCGCGGAAGGCAGCCAATTGCTGGCGAGTTGACAGCACCGAGCACATCAAAAGGCACCTGAGAAACGTACACAAAGTTGACCCCAACACTGGGTTGCTGCCCGTTGTTGAGGCTGTAAAGCCAGCCAGTCCTTTTGCTATTGCCGCTGGGGCAAGTTCAACCATATCTTATACGCCGTGGCAAGAAGGCGAGTTCCAGCGTGCCTTTGTTGACTGGGTAATCGTCGAGGACCTCAGCTTTTCAATGGCAACGTCGGTGACGACCTGGGGCCTTATGACGTAGAATCAAGCCGATCTTTTGCGCGCCCTGCTAAACAGCTATACTACGCTGTCAAAGTACATACAGGACGGCCTGGCGGATCGAAAGGAGGAGGTTGCAGAGCTTTTGCGCACGGCGCAGAGTAAAATAAGTGTGAGTTGCGATATATGGATGTTGTCAAACAATATAAGCTTTCTTAGAGTTGTCGCCCACTTTGTCGGTAAGTTGTTTTTCCGCTCTGGTGCCCGTTTTCACAGTGATTTTATAGTGATTTACAGTGATCTAGATGCCAAACATCAATAACGCAACCTACTTATTACCTTCTGCAACCTTTTCGGCGACCATATAGCAGCTGCGCAAGCCCAAGCTATCGTCCAGATTGTCCGCGAGTATAACTTTAAGCAACAACTCCATTGTTTTGTGGGGGATAACGCCAGTAACAACAACGCGAAGTTTATCAAACATGTCAACTTTTTGACTAGCCTTGGCATTAGAAATCAACAACGTATACGCTGCGCGGGTCATATAATCAACCTGGTTGTTAAAGCATTAATTTACGGCGACGGCGTAAGCAAATTCGAAGCAGAGCTTGCTCAGGCCTCTCCCCAGGATCAATATCAATTATACCAAGCATATGGGGTCGTTAAAAAACTCCACAACTTTGTGAACGCTGTATGCGTCTCCCACAAACGCCGCAAGCTTTTCCGTACAATACAGCAAGACCTAGGCGACGAGGATGATCTATGGACCTTTGGCACACTCAATTTAATACAGAACGGCGGTATTAGGTGGCACAGCGTTTACCTCATGCTTCTGCGCTGCCAGGAGCTCAAGGATCCAATTCGACGCTTCATCCAACGCTCGCGCGAGCAGCTGACCTGCCCAAGGCCCTAAGGCCCCCGACGACGACGACGACGACGAACAATACAACCCTATACTTGACCCATTATCAGATAACAACTGGGAGGAGGTCGACGCAATTATACAAGTCTTACAAAAGTTCTATGAGATGTGTAAGGCGCTGGAGGGCGGCCAGCGTCAGCGGCTTTGGGTCGCTCTGGCAGACAATTGTCAACTTATAGCAACTCTACAAGTCGCTCACCGAACGCGTACAGCAAATTGACGGCTTTGCGCGATCTCCATACCTTATTAGGGGTGTTGCGCTCGCCCAAGAAAAGCTCAACACGTACTTTGCAAAGATTGTACTATCGCCAGAACCATCTCTATACTGTGTGGCCACTGCCTTACACCCACGGCTCCGAATCGCCTAGTTTAAAGACCACTAGAAAAGGCACCCTCGGTGGCACAGAAAGGCCAAGTCATCGCTCAGAGAGGTGTTTCAACAATACGTCGACGCCGAAAGCGAGCCCACAGAGCCTCCAGAGGAGCCTACGTCGTCGCGTAAGATCCTGGGGCGTATAAGGGTGACGCGCGGAGGGCGCAAACAATAAGCGTGGATCCCATGCTCCTCACTGGCGGCAAGTCATATAAACGCTATAAACGCATAACGCAACTTAACAAGTACTTAGACAATTTGCAAAGGGATTACGCTGGCGACGAAGCGTCAATACAACTTATAGACAACCCTCACTGTTAGTGGGTTGAAGTTGGCCAAAAACGCTACCCAATCGTATACAAAATAGCTATAGATCACCTCTCAGTGCCATGTACGTCCTGCGATTGTGAGAGGTGTTTTAGCTCCGCCAAACGTACAATTACATGCGATCGCAACTCCCTTATTGGCAACACTATTAAGGCCTTACAATTGCAAAAAAGTTGGCTGCGCCGAGACGCTGTTAAAAGCTACCTTTTTGACCTCACAAAGTCAATTTCCAAACGCTCAACACCAAAAGACGATCACCTATTACCCGATTAGGAAATCTTGGCATGTACGGACCGTACGTACGGTGTACGGACCGTATTTTGTGGTATTTTGAGGTTGCCGTAAGTACGTACGGCCCATACAAACCGTACCGTACACCAACCAGGGGCAACCGTACCGTAGTACTGTACGGTGGGAGCCCTGGTTAAACAAGGCCATGTTATTCAAGAACTCAAGAGGGGATGAAAATGTCGCCAGTAACAGGGGTATGCGGAGTGATCAGTCCTGTCAGGGCTCCCACCGTACAGTACTACGGTACGGTTGCCCCTGGTTGGTGTACGGTACGGTTTGTATGGGCCGTACGTACTTACGGCAACCTCAAAATACCACAAAATACGGTCCGTACACCGTACGTACGGTCCGTGCATGCCAAGATTTCCTAATCGGGTAATAGGTGATCGTCTTTTGGTGTTGAGCGTTTGGAAATTGACTTTGTGAGGTCAAAAAGGTAGCTTTTAACAGCGTCTCGGCGCAGCCAACTTTTTTGCAATTGTAAGGCCTTAATAGTGTTGCCAATAAGGGAGTTGCGATCGCATGTAATTGTACGTTTGGCGGAGCTAAAACACCTCTCACAATCGCAGGACGTACATGGCACTGAGAGGTGATCTATAGCTATTTTGTATACGATTGGGTAGCGTTTTTGGCCAACTTCAACCCACTAACAGTGAGGGTTGTCTATAAGTTGTATTGACGCTTCGTCGCCAGCGTAATCCCTTTGCAAATTGTCTAAGTACTTGTTAAGTTGCGTTATGCGTTTATAGCGTTTATATGACTTGCCGCCAGTGAGGAGCATGGGATCCACGCTTATTGTTTGCGCCCTCCGCGCGTCACCCTTATACGCCCCAGGGATCTTACGCGACGACGTAGGCTCCTCTGGAGGCTCTGTGGGCTCGCTTTCGGCGTCGACGTATTGTTGAAACACCTCTCTGAGCGATGACTTGGCCTTTCTGTGCCACCGAGGGTGCCTTTTCTAGTGGTCTTTAAACTAGGCGATTCGGAGCCGTGGGTGTAAGGCAGTGGCCACACAGTATAGAGATGGTTCTGGCGATAGTACAATCTTTGCAAAGTACGTGTTGAGCTTTTCTTGGGCGAGCGCAACACCCCTAATAAGGTATGGAGATCGCGCAAAGCCGTCAATTTGCTGTACGCGTTCGGTGAGCGACTTGTAGAGTTGCTATAAGTTGACAATTGTCTGCCAGAGCGACCCAAAGCCGCTGACGCTGGCCGCCCCCTCCAGCGCCTTACACATCTCATAGAACTTTTGTAAGACTTGTATAATTGCGTCGACCTCCTCCCAGTTGTTATCTGATAATGGGTCAAGTATAGGGTTGTATTGTTCGTCGTCGTCGTCGTCGTCGGGGGCCTTAGGGGCCTTGGGCAGGTCAGCCTGCTCGCGCGAGCGTTGGATGAAGCGTCGAATTGGATCCTTGAGCTCCTGGCAGCGCAGAAGCATGAGGTAAACGCTGTGCCACCTAATACCGCCGTTCTGTATTAAATTGAGTGTGCCAAAGGTCCATAGATCATCCTCGTCGCCTAGGTCTTGCTGTATTGTACGGAAAAGCTTGCGGCGTTTGTGGGAGACGCATACAGCGTTCACAAAGTTGTGGAGTTTTTTAACGACCCCATATGCTTGGTATAATTGATATTGATCCTGGGGAGAGGCCTGAGCAAGCTCTGCTTCGAATTTGCTTACGCCGTCGCCGTAAATTAATGCTTTAACAACCAGGTTGATTATATGACCCGCGCAGCGTATACGTTGTTGATTTCTAATGCCAAGGCTAGTCAAAAAGTTGACATGTTTGATAAACTTCGCGTCGTTGTTACTGGCGTTATCCCCCACAAAACAATGGAGTTGTTGCTTAAAGTTATACTCGCGGACAATCTGGACGATAGCTTGGGCTTGCGCAGCTGCTGTATGGTCGCCGAAAAGGTTGCGGAAGGTAATAAGTAGGTTGCGTTGTTGATGTTTAGCATCTAGATCACTGTAAATCACTATAAAATCACTGTGAAAACAGGCACCAGAGCGGAAAAACAACTTACCGACGAAGTGGGCGACAACTCTGAGAAAGCTTATATTGTTTGACAACATCCATATATCGCAACTCACACTTATTTTACTCTGCGCCGTGCGCAAAAGCTCTGCAACCTCCTCCTTTCAATCCGCCAGGCCGTCCTGTATGTACTTTGACAGCGTAGTATAGCTGTTTGGCAGGGCGCGCAAAAGATCGGCTCGATTCTACGTCATAAGGCCCCAGGTCGTCACCGACGTTGCCATTGAAAAGCTGAGGTCCTCGACAATTACCCAGTCAACAAAGGCACGCTGGAACTCGCCTTCTTGCCACGGCGTATGAGATATGGTTGAACTTGCCCCGGCGGCAATAGCAAAAGGACTGGCTGGCTTTACAGCCTCAACAATGGGCAGCAACCCAGTGTTGGGGTCGACTTTGTGTACGTTTCTCAGGTGCCTTTTGATGTGCTCGGTGCCGTCAACTCGCCAGCAATTGGCTGCCTTCCGCGAAAGGTGACAGTCCTTGCAGAGCCAGAAGATTACTTTACTAACCATGTCATCGTCCAGGTACTCCAACTCAGCTCCATATTGCCATATGGGCGACAGCGTACGCCTGCCCATAAGTTGCGACTTATTACGCACCCTGTAACCGATCCGACCAAACGCCAGCTTCTTGGTTTGGTGCCAGAGGTGGTTAAAATCGACGTCAAAACGCGCACAGATACTATGGCCCGCCGGCCAAACGTGCGACCTTTCTGTATAACTTGGAGTACTCTCACGCGATTGGGACGACTCCGCCGATGAGGCCCTGCTGGATTCGGCGACGGCGACGGCGCTGGCGAGCTTTTGACGCGGCGGCATGGTACGGGCGAAACTTGAGGGAAGTCTGAGATGACTGTGAGGCCTGAGACTGTGTATTTTGCGACATATTGTAGGCAAAAGCTAACGAGTTGTCGCCAGGGGATCATCCGAAAATTCTGCTACGATAAAGGCCTGTCAGCGCCCGAGCGCGTACTACACCAAAAAAGGCGAAAATTGGCCAAAAATAGCTACTCAAAACACCTAAAACAGCCACCCAAAACACCAAGATCTCCCTCACAAAACATCCCGAAAAGGCAACCGTACAGCCGTAATTACGGCCAGATTACACTGTACGTACGGCTACGGTACGGCTGGGGAGGCGTGTACGTACTTACGGTGTACGGTACGTTGGGAGCCCTGAGTCCTGTGCTAGATTCGTCCCCAAGAAAGGCACGATAATGTTGTGTCTGTATCCCAAGATAGGGACAGCTGGGGCTGGCGCTCAGAGTCTGTCATGGTGTTTGCGAATTGGGTTTGTCGCGGTGGACGAATGGAGGTAGTGACCGTCTTGGTTCCATCGAATTCTCTTGGTCAATCTTCCCGTCGCATAATCACCCTATTACCAAGAAATAAGATAGATCCTGCATCTAAGGCTTGCTATTACAATTCTCACTACCCCACTGAGCTTCTTAGAATTTTGAAGGTCCTGTCTCCGAGCGTACAAGTAGAATCCTCCTTCCATTGTGTTAGTGTGGAGTACGATATCACATGATACCACCAACCTGATGTAGACTAGTTGCTGATCACGATTCTGCTACTTAAGCAGTTTCTCTGTTCAGCTTGTTACAATCAACTTAGTCTCTTATTCCTAATTGCTACCCTACTTATCCCTTACAGTTATGAGCCCGGCCTACACTTAATTTGACTGCAGTTCACACTCTACCTACTTACTACACACGCGCTTTCCATAATAGAGATTAACTTAACAAGCTCTAGTTTGCCACAATGAGTAATAAAGAGGACAAGCTGATTATTAAGGAGACGATTATTCTTAATAAGCCGAGCGATTAGTTAAAGTGGATCTTTCTGCGAAAGAGGACCGCTAAGGCATACAAGATCTGGGACTATTATAACCCAGATTTAATAGTAGATACTGTTAAGAAAATCTATAATAAGAAACCTAAGGAGCGACTACTACGCTCATTTAAAAAGGACAATACACCTAACAAAGCTTTAAGCATTATTCAGGGCGACAATGATATTAAACTAGACGAACTTACGAAATCTGAACAAGAGGACTACACCTTCTAGTATAGGTTCTACGCAACAAAGCTGGCAGCCTGGCAGAAGAAGGAGAACGCTCTTAACAACCTGGCATAGGAGATTGCAAGGACAATCGCTAGCAAGCATATCCTAGTTATTAAGGATGCTAAAACTCCCTACAAACAACTTATACAACTTAAGAAGATATTCTGTATATTAGTAGCAGAACGCAAGTATAAGTTGCTCGAGCAGTACGACAAGATCAAGAAGGTTCCACAACAACAGAAGATAGATGCTTGGTATAAGAGCTACATCACTATCCTTCGCGACATGATCAAACTAAAACTACCTAAAGTCCAGGATTATCAAGCACAGCAGGACTTTCTTCGAGCAATTAGGGGAATTAATAAGTCCTTTGTTACGCACGAAATTCAGAAGATTACGCGAGCCGAGATAAACAGAACCCCATATATAGATCCTATTGCACTAGTGGAGAACTATCGATAGTTCTGACGCACCTTGAACCCTGTAGCGTTAGCACTTAGAACATACGCTGTTTTAGGACGCCCTAGTCCAAACACTAACAGTAACACCCAGAAACGTATAGTCACGTGCATCTGTAGGGAATAGCACTTGTTTAAACAGTGCTCCTATGTGGTGCCTTCTCTCCAACCTGCTAGATGGAGGCCCGACCTAGTTGTCTCAGCCGAGTTTAATAGAGTTAGGAAACTAGGCAAAGGCAACCCTTTAAGCGCAGCTCTGTTCAGAGCTAAGAAGAAAGCTAGTGAAAAGGCAGCTGCTGCTAACAAGAATGATTTCTTAATAGACACTAGTCACCCTCTATTAAATGCTTAAAACTTAATAGGAGCAGTTATGCACTAGCAAGGTAGCCAGAACGCAGCTTAGGTTGTTACTCCACTTAGGACAGCTGCTGTTTAACAGCCTCTACTACTATTAATTAACAAGTAAATACTAGATTCTGGCTCCAATCTACATGTTACAAACTATTGGCTAAAGACTTGGGAGAAGATTTAAGATAGACACCTAGATAATATCCTACTAGCCGGCACGCAAGCCCTGCAGATACATAAGTGGGGAAATATTAAGCTGTTTGTTAATACTCTAACTAGCAAACGTTAAGTAACTATAATATAGGTAGCACTTATTCCCACGTTCTTTATATTAGTAGTGTCACTCTCACGCTGTTAATTAGTTGGTATTAAGTTCGACTTAGGACGTAGCTGTCTCTATCTAAGGAGCGCTTTAATGGATATATTCTACACACTTAATAAGCAGGGTGGCTATTAGGTTATAGACTCTAACAAGGCAACACGTCCGAACGCATTAGAGTTGTACACATTCGCGATTTAGTTAAAGTTAGTTAAGCTAAGCTGTATAGAGCGCAAGCCTCTACAAGTCACCTCTATAGAAGCTTATTAGATGCTAGCTTATGCAGGACGATGCGCGGTTGAACACCTAGAGTAGGCAGTGGATAGTATTAGGCTTATTACTGGCCCCTAAGCCCTATAATAGAGGGAATGTGAAAAGTGCATTAACTCTAAGCTTTCTAAGATTATTAGTTGACGCCCTCAACGCGAGCCTGCGATACGCCCCTTTAAACGTATCAGCATCGACCTTGTATAACTTAGAAAGACAGGTAAAGCTTACTATAATAGGGATAAGTGGCTCTTACACGCTATGTGTTAATATAGCAGATACTATTTAGGGAAGACTCTTTGTAATAAGAAGAAGGAGACTCTAACGCGCTTAGTTTAATAGATACTAGCGCTTATATAGACCTAGTTTAACGCGATTGTTGTATATATTCGCTGTGACAACGAAAAGGGTTATGCTAATCTCTAGGAGGTCTTTTAAGACCTGGGTATCACAGCTAAGCGACGTGCTGTTAGTGCAGAAGAGATGACTAGCCTGCCCAAGAAGGCTGGTAACCTTATTATTACTGCGGTAAGAGCTTTGCGGATTAAAGCAAATTTGCCTAAGGAACTAGCTAACAAGTTATGCCTAACGGCTATTTACATCCTTAATCGATTGCCAATAGAGGTTCTTAACTAGAAGACGCCCTACGAACATGTACGTAAGGTGAAGCCGTCTCTTGCATATATAGACGTTATTGGTGCTAAAGCCCTATTCCATAATACCAAGGTGGCTAAAGGTGACAAGCTCGAGTTAAGGTCAATTACTGGATGGCTAGTTGGATACAAAGGAACGAATATCTTCCGTGTATAGGTTCCTGGGGCTGACAGTGTTGTTCAAACACGTGATGTTGTCTTCGTACGAGACCAACGCTACTCGGCTCTACAACTTGAGCCTATGACGGAGGAGATACGACGCGTAGTTAGAGTCCTTGATATCAATTCATCGGACGAGGAGGAAGATCCCGTTATCGAGCAGATCCATCGTGATATAACACATCGTCAACATACAGTTAAGGATAATGTTGAGGATCAAGAAGAAGAGGCTACTAGGCCAGATAATGCCGAAGAGCAGATTCAACAGGAGGCCTATAAAGGATTACTCACACCCTAAGAGACACCAGTACCTAGCACTTATAATCGTTCTCAACCAAAAGGCTGGAGAGAGATTGCTTCTGGAGATACTGCGCCAAACCGCTATTAGAATAACGCTCCAAGACGGACAAACCCTAATATTGCTGCAGACAATATCGTTCTAGGGTCCCGTCGTCGGGGAGGTGGTAGAGGAGACGATACGCCTAGGGACCATTTCAGTACGCACGCTTCTCTGTACTGGCAAACGTTTGCTACGGCAATCGTGCAACTGCCCCCAAATGAAGAGTTGAAGGTTCACCGTGATCAACTGCCGCCGCCACCAAAGAACTGGGCTGAGGTCAAATCCCGCCCTGATGCTGATAAGTGGTTCGCTACTGCAGACAAGGAGATTAAGAAGCAGCTTTACAAAGGTGTATTTGAGAAGGTGAAAGATGACGTGAAGGAGCACCCAGATGCTGAGACCCTGCCGCTAATGTGGGTTTTCACGTACAAGTTCGATGCTAATAGCTACTTGACTAGCTACAAAGCTCAACTAGTCGTAAGAGGAGATTTGCAGACAACTTGGGATAATACCTACGCAGCCACCCTCGCGGCTTGAACGCTCCGCTTCCTTATCGCTATTATGTGCGCCTTTGGACTCCTTGCCTACTAGTACGACGTTAAGAATGCTTTCCTCAACGCGTACCTAGCCCGACTCTGTTACGTCTGGACTCCAGATGGGTTCTGAGACAGACTAGGCAATATGATGCGACTACGCCGAGCACTGTATGGGCTTAAGGATGCCCTAGCGCTGTGGCACAAACACCTAAAGAAGACCCTTATTAATATAGGCTTCACTTAAGTCAAGGGTATCCCTTGCCTATTCACTAATGGCAAGCTAATACTATTCTATTATATAGATAATATTGTCGTCCTTTTCTGCAAAGGCGATTAATAATATCATTAACAGTTTCAACACGAGTTTACGAAACGATACGAGACACGAAGCTTAGGAGAACTACGCTGGTTCCTAGGGATATGCATTATTAGAGACTATGCGAAAGGCAAGGTCTAGATGATCTAAGACTCCTACATCGCAAAAGTCTGCCACAACCACAATCTTCTTTAGGGCAGCCAACACCCTAAGGTCCCTCTGCGCGAGTCTTATCTCCCCCCAAGTACAGATGAACCTAACGCGGAGCGCACCCGCCTATATTAGATCCTAGTTAGATGCCTTAGCTTTATCTCATATTTCACTTGGCCTGACGTGGCAAAAGCGCACTTAATACTTGCCCGCCATCTAAATAATCTAAGCTAAAAGCATCTTGCTGCTGTCAAGTCTGTGTGGCAATACTTATACGACTTCCGATTCTGGGCAATTGGAGTAACAACAACAGCACGCTCTAAGAACGCTAACTACATTAGTTAAATTGACAATAAGGAAGCTAAGGAGTTGTTGTTCTTTGGTGCCTCTAATGCCGCGTTTGCTAACAATCCTAATACTGCTCAAAGCTTATTCGCCTATGTGTTTAAGCTCTATGGTATGGTTATTAATTAGAAGGCAAAAATCATGAGATCTGTTACTAAATCAACTACTAAGGCCGAACTGTTTGCCCTGTTAACTGCTAGCACTAAGTTATCCTGGTGGATGAACACCTTTAAAGCTATTAGATTTAATCTAGAGGTTTGACCTATGTTGTACTGTGATAACTAGCAAATAGTCTCTATCGCCAACAAGGACAAAGAAAAGCTTAACACAAAGCTTAGACATATTAAAGTACATTAGATGTGGATCCGCAAGCAAGTTGAAGCCGGGAACATTGACGTTACCTGGATAGGAACTGCTGATATGCCCGCTAATGGATTGATAAAGTCTCTCTCTGATAGTAGCAAGCACGAGCGATTCTTGCAGCAATTGGGAATGACCGATATCCGCCAACAAGTTATTGGTTTAGAGGATAAGTTTGTTACATCTGTTGTTACCTGATAGAGTTCTTCCTAGGGAGGTGCCCTGGAGGCCCTCTGTTCACTCATTTTGCTTTGTTATACTTTACAGCACTCCGCTACCTTTGTGCTGTGGGAGGTGTGTTAGTGTGGAGTACGATATCACATGATACCACCAACCTGATGTAGACTAGTTGCTGATCACGATTCTGCTACTTAAGCAGTTTCTCTGTTCAGCTTGTTACAATCAACTCAGTCTCTCATTCCTAATTGCTACCCTACTTATCCCTTACACATTGCTAAGACAGCCGTAGGCGTCATTCAGCGAGGATCGCTTGTTTTTATATGTTATATATCTTAGATAGTTTTTGCAGAAGAAATTTTGATAGGGAGAACAAGGACTCTTTTACAAGCCTCATCTTTAAGAAGAGCATGGCAGTAATTCATGCTATCGCTATGGTCGTAATGGATTAGCAGCGCAAAGTGTGGGCCATCATCACTATTGATACTACCATACATGAGATTCAGCCATTCGGTCGTTCATCTACAACATAGTTATGTGCACAAGCACTGCCTCTAACATCTTTTGAGATATATTGAACGCCAAATGGCGCTTTTTGGACACATTCCGTCAAAACCCCGTAACTTAAATTCTTTAATAGCCGGAGTATACAGCTTGTGAGATACAAGAAGCAGGTCATGTTCCAAGTAGCTCGTCGAGTTTCGAGTTTCACAGACAAAACACGTGAACAACATGTCGTGGAAATCTTTAAAGTATCAGCAAACGCATACTTAGAGGCGTAGAGAATCTCCGAACATAGTCAGGATCATGGATTCAAGATTTTCCCAGGGTTCCCCATGACATTATCTTTGCCAAGTTTCAAATAAAGCCTAAGGACAAAAGTTTGAGTACACATGTAGGTGGGCTTGGTATTGCCCATCCTGTTGTAAGACATAGGTCCTGGTACGGTAAGCACAGGGTAGAGAAGTCAATCTCGGGATATGGGTGGAGCAGCATGTAGTTCCAAACCCCTCGTTTTCGATAGAGGAAATTATTCTTGTTGGAAGTATGGCCGTGGGAGTGCCTGGCAACAAATTGGATATGTGGAGATCATCGATGCGTTCCGACTCGAAGAAAGCACTTAAATTGTTGTGGCAGAAGTCTTTCTGTGGGGCTGGCGCTTGCTGCATATGACATATGTAGGGAAGCTTGTATTTGTCGCTCAAGTCCCCATAAAGCCTTCTCCCATGTCCTTACACAGACTCTATTCTGACTTTTGTCGTCAGTTGACAGAGCGAACGACATGCTTCACACGAGTCTTTGTTCTGGATCTCCGCTGCCCACACGATGTACATCTGTTCGAAGAATTTGCAATTTAGAAGAAGCGTAGTGGACTGGAGCTCAAGCGGGAAATATAAAAAAGAGAGGCGAACATTCAACTGACTGATCAGGTCTTTCTGGTTTAATCGAAGACAGCTGCCTTATTGGAAGACCATCTTACGAGCCTGCAACTAGGCATACACGTTGCATCGACTCTTTTCTGGATTTCTTTTTACCCAGAGATAATGTTGGTTCTCCTGAATATGGATGTACATAAGCGAGGCAGACAGTTCCCACGCGAAGCCTCTTTGGCCGTTTTGGGAGAGCGCAACTCAGAGGGACCATCACTGTGATCTTTAAACATTTTGGGAGAAGACGACCAGGCAACCATACAATTTGCTGCCGTGCTTTTTTCAAAGGGCGACTGGTAGTAGTGTGAAGAGGACGGCGGTTGAGAGCTGCGAGCGGTTTTTATATCGAGGTCAGACGCCAAGCAGCATTTTCGCCAGCTACAATAATTTTGTATGACGATCTGATGGATCTGATGGATTTCCGGATAGCTCGACTCGTCCATCGCCAATCTTGGTGTGTATTTTAATTGGATACCCGTCTCCAACCATGGCGTGTAACGACGTTGTTTTAAATGGAACACGAGGAATCATGGGCAACTATCTTGTCGGTTTTGAGAAAGAGAATAGCAAAGTCGACATGACATGATTCTCTTTGAATTTTTGAAGTGGCTCTGTATCACAATTTCGTGTGGATGAAAAGCTGAATGAAATCCAGGGAACCGAGTAGTTTATATATCCCCAAACCGTCTCATGACGTGCTCTATGATCAAGAAGACTTCGCGCACTCTCGGTACATGGTATAACGCTGTGAGGGAAAGCAGTGGGTGTGCTAAAGAACGCAGTGAGACGTGCTCTATAGCCCTCGAAAACTTTACTTCTTTAAAATATAAGAAAACATCAACCTCTGCTTTGTGACTTTCAAAAGCAAAGTCCGCCTTCCACATTCTGATATCTGAATGACTTTCTTTTATTAAACTAGCGTCTCCAAAACCGCACATAAGACTGCCGATGTGACCACTTTTGGAGAATCAAGGTAGACCACGCATTGTCTGTCAAGGTTTTTTGAAACTGCACAACAAAACCACGCAGCCATAAGGCCGATATGGCATAATATCGGAGACCAACGACGGCACAAAAACGTATGTACCATTTCCGTTCTTGTTGAGGACCATCAACAGCACGCAACTATAAGGTGGTAGAATCACGGTTTTAATTCCCCTCCCAGATGATCGTGGGAGGGATGGAGAAAGACCGGCAGAGCAATAAAATGTTGAGCCAATCCCAGCAGACTACATGTGTGTCCCTGGTTCGCATTTTAGGGCTTTTTTGAGAGAGACAAGACATTCTAGAGCATGATGCTTCTGCTCGATTGTTTTTGAGGGCGGGAAGACCTGCAGAGCATGATTATCTCAATGAAGACTTCGCGCACGTTCCGTACACGGGTAGAGCATGATATAGTTGGGTTGTCATTTTTAGAACTCGGAAAGATCACATAGACCATTGCATAATCTCGAAAAGACTCTTAAAGCGAGGGAAGATCGCAGGCATGACGCTGAGTTTCCTTGTTTTTGTCCTGTGTGGTACAAAGATGTGTGAAAAAAGGGAGAAGGGGGTAGTAGAGGGTTTTATATATATTCAAAGCTTGGAGTGACTTCGGATGGCCAATTCTAGACTGGGAGATGTGGCAAGCAATGCCGCTTACGCATACAACATTTGAAGCGTCGAGTCGCAAGCTTCATAAAACTGCACACAACAAGCTCAAGCAAACCTATACCTTCATCAAAAAGCTCCTGTTACACGATTCGAGTTACTCTAGGATGCAATTTACAGAGGTCGCATTGCAGTTAATCTATCGTAGAACCATCTCATCCTATGCTTCTCATGTCCAACCCTCAGCTTCTAGAGATACCTAGGGTACCCAGTCCAATGCATCCAATCCAACTTCGCAAAACGACGCCTTACTCATGCGACGGCATAGCATACGCCGGAACAGTCTTCCGCACATCCTCAATCTCCTTCGCCGTAATCAAATGTCCCTTCGCGCTCATCTCATCCGCAAACAACTCCTTACCCCCAGTCCCCCACGCCTTCCTCATCTCATCGATGACCTCGTCCATATTTCTCACCGTCCAATACATATACCATTTCTTCTTTGCGTAGCGCACAGCCTGTGCCTCAATGGTGTAATCATCACCTTCAATATCCATGTTTGCGAGTAAGCCAAGATAGTACTGCGAGATGCGCTCTCCCTTCTTCAACGGGTAGATCTCAATGTACTCGCGGTACCGGAAAGCGAGGACGTTGTTGCCTGTGTGAGTCTCTGTGGCGAGCTGGGCTTTGAGATCTGCTTTGCGCTCGAGTTCTGCTTTGGCGCGTGCTTCGTGGTCGGCTTGGCCGGTTTCCCACTCTGAGAGGCGACGCTCGCGGGCTTGTTGGGCTGGGTCTTTTGCATACTCCCTACGGGCGTCTTGTTCGGCTCGGGCGGCGGAGTCTTTTGCGCGGGCAGCGGCGGCATCGATACCGAGGTGCGGGAAGTTCGGGTTGGTGTAGGGCGACCAATTTGGAGCCCGAGGCATCTGCGGGAGCTGTGACCTGGAATGCTGGTGCGAGGTTGGGGGAGGCTGGAGCACGCCGAACTGAGAAGCATAACGTTGGACTCCGACCACAAAGGCAGTTTGCGGGTCGAGGACATTCCTCATCGTGGGCTGCTGTCGCGGGAGCATTGATGGGGCCGGGGGAGCAGGATATGTTGTGCCGGAGCCGTAGCCATGCAGTGTTGGCATGTGTCCTTGGGCGAGAAATCTTATGTTTCGTTGAACATCTTCCTGGGCTGAGCCAGGTGTCGGTGTCTGGTTCTGCATCAACGGATGGCCCCATGACGAGCCCATGTCACCTGAACTCGTGGCCGCAGGATACCCGCCAGCGTTTGCAAAGTGACCAGCGTAGGGAGAAGGGCCTGCGTTAGTGGTTGGCGGTGGTGGGTATTGGCTTACCGGCGCTGCTAGTGCTGCTGGTGCTGCTGTATCGGAGTTTCCTCTGAAAGGCGAGCTCGAGAAGGTCACATCCGTCGGCCGATCCAAGGCCCTCGCATCCCCAGCTGCTGCTCCTGTCCCCCCGCTGTCTGTCCCAACCGACTCCTGGACCAAAGCGTCGTACGCTTTCCGTGTATCTTTCAGGTCCATCTGCGCCAATCTCGCCTTGTGGACCCGACAGTTCCTCCAATTCACCAGGTGCTGCCAATCCTTGTCCGCAAACTCCACCATCTCATCGAAGGGGCCGACATTGTTCTTACCTTTGAAATGCCGAAGGAGTGGGGGCAGAACGCCACCCACGAGCCCCTCGGCAGCAGCCTCCTCGTCGAGCATTGCGTTGATGGAGTGCAGTGCCGCCTGCGAGCGCGACATGGTCGCCGCCCATGGGCCCGGAGCGGGTGGAGACGCCAGTGCTGCTCGCACCCTGTCTGCCAAGCCCATGGGGCTGCTTCCGGAAGTGTTGCGGGATGGTGATGCCATGGTGCGTGGTGGTGGCGATTGATCGGGCGGTGCAGTTGAAGTCAAAACGTCAAAGGTTGAGGGTGAGAGTGCGACAGACGAGTGGAGTTCGGAGCTGTTTATGTAATCGGAAGAGTTTTCAGTGAAAGCAGTGCCTTCCCAAAAAGTGCCTCTAGCGTTGCCTTTCCCAGATAAATTGCGCAAGACCTGGTATCAGCGAAGACGAAGGTGAATAGCACATTCTGTGAACAAGATAACCTTGACGGTACAGATGACTATATGTTCCTCTACAAGTTTTGTACATTTCTATTTAACTATCCCACGTCTTGGATGAACAGTGAAGGATTATACAAGGGAGAGAGGCGCCAAGCCTGCAGCCGTGAACAATCCCTCACGTGACACCATTCCACCACCACATCCCCATTCTCCTACTCTGGAGAAGGTTCACCCCTCTTCGACAATTCCTTCTTGATAGCTTCGATCCTTGCCTCATGAGCCTTGATCTTTGACGAGACCTCTTTCCGCTCGGCACGCTCCTCCGTGCACCGAATAATGACCTCTTTCGAATGCTTCTTCGTAGATTGTTTGGCCTCTGCTTTCTTCTTCTCCATAACGTCCCCAAGAACATCGCGTCTCTCGTGCCAGTCGTGCACTTCATCTCGAAGTTGCTTGACTGCTTCGCGGAGGATGGGAGTTGGGAAGTTTTTAGAGGCCCGGGCAGTGATATTGGAGGCTACCTTGCTTTGGAGGTATGGGTATTTGGTTATCACGCTTGTGCCTCTCTGTAGAGTCTTTGAGTTTCCGCGTGGTGACTGTGAGGCGGTTGGTGGCGCGGGTGATGGACGAGGTGCAGATGTGATGGAAGGTGTTGGCGAAGCGTCGATGGGCAAAGCGGGAGTCATCGCGTTTAGTGTTGTTGCGCGGCTAATGGCGCGAACGGGCTCAGTGCGATGCTTCTTTGGAGAGTCTGCACGATCCTCGCCGTTGCTCTTGCGTTTCGTGGGTGGGGAAGCAGCTTGCTCCAATGGAGCGGCACGAGATCGCTGCTCTTGCTGTTCTCGCTGTTGCTGCTCCGCTCGTGCTTTGAGATGCTTCTCTCGGGCCTCCTCAATTGCCTTCTGCTGCTGCTCTCGTCTGAGTTCCATCTCCCGCTGCTGCTGCGCTCGCACTTTGAGTTCCATCTCGCGAGCTTTCTTCTCAGCCATCTGCCTCCTCTCTCGCGCTTCGTGCTGTGCTTTATTCTTCTCTATGTCTTCTAGACGTGCTTTCGCCTCAACTACTTGCGAAACTCTGTACTCCTTCTGCAGTCGGCCCGCAAATCCCTTCCTCCTCGCCTCCTCGCGAAAGATGAACCCACACTCCGTGTTCATGGCTCCCGAGCTGTCAAAGTCGTCATCGGTGGTATGAACCTGCGCAACAGCTTCGAGCGCAAACTGGGCGGCGCTCTCGTATCCCTGGTCGCGAAGCCATTTCTCAGCGTATCCGGGATCTGAGATCTCGATGTTTTTTTCGATGTCTCCAAACGTGCTCCAACCACCGTTATGGTCGAAAGTATGCTGAGTCGCCGCAGGAAGTTCTTGTTGAGTTACGCCAGGGTTACCCATCATCTCCTGAAGCGTCGGAGTGACATTGTCCAGCAGAGCCATCTGGTCCTGGAACTTCATCGCGTCCACCTCCTGCTGAGCTCGTCCAGGTTGAACTATCGGGTGGAAGTTTTGTATAGGCGGGGTGCGTTGCTGATGCTCGCTCGAAGCGCTGTCGTTGACGTGAGGAGTATGGGACGGCACCCGATGGTTCGAGCTGCCCGTCTGATGGTGCTGATACATCGTGTATGCGAGGTAAGGCGAGGTAACGAGGTTGCGTAGAGCTTGAACGAGAATGTGTGCTGCGAGAGGTTGCGCTGGGCCGCTCAGGTGAAGTTGAGGTTGAGCTGGCACGCTGTGGGTGATTTATGCCCGAAGTGCGAGTGCGCAGAAGTTTTATTAAGAGGCTCGCTATTGAGGTCATTTTACGGCCTTGGCTTACCATAGTACAATATTAAACCTGGGGGTGAAAAGTAGGTGGGCATTGTGAGACAGTGAAGGGTGAATAGGAGGGTGCGTATTGTGCGTTCATATTGTGAAACAGGACGTTGGAACAGTGCGTCTCGCCTGTGATCTCGAATTTACGAGTAAATGTTTCATCTTATCAGGCTACTCGCTGTGGCCTTGCTGTGGGGTCGCAAGAACACATCTGGGAGGTTGCGACCTGCGCAGCGGCTTCTACCACCACAGCTACTTGTGCCGTCGACTCTCGTCCGCTAACACTCATGAGCAATGATCATATTGGTAATTTTCACGTCACATTTATTATGCTCCTCAATCATTCAGGTCTATAGATTTGCATTATGTGTCGGCAGCAGCCTCTCCGAGTTTTCGACTATCGCTATACAACGAACGCCCATGCGCGACATACAAGAGCCACAAAAGAAAAGTATTTACAACCACCAGTACAATAGGCAGTCGAAGCTTCAGGCAACCTCCTGCAATCTAACAGACAGTCAAAGCTTCAGACAACCTCCATCCTTTGTCAACACCATATTGGAATTTTGGCAATAAACAAGCCGAACCACACAAGTCCAACAAGTCAAGCACAGAATATTCAACAAGCCAGGTTGCCTTTAAACAAACTTGCCGGAGGCAGGGCTCTCGAGCTTGATCTTTGTAGACTGGCTCTTGGCCGGCGTCACGGGCTTGGCTGGAGATGAGGGCAAGACCTTTTCAGCGGACTCGTTGTTTTCAGCGGACTCGTTCTTTTCGTCGGACTCGTTCTTCGCCGGGGCTGCGTTCTTGGTAGGTGAGGGTGTTTCTTCATTCTCATCATCAGCACTGTCACCGCCGGTACCCTCTGGGGCACGAGCGAGTTCCAAGAGCTCAAGATCATCTTGAGACAGGTTATTAGAGCGGTCGCCGTCGGTTCCATCTTTGCTAGCAGCAGCACGACCAGTGACTGGACTTCCTTCGCCGGCATCGGCCATCTCAACATCAGTATCGGCTGTTGCAGCGGGCGTGGCAGATGGTTTGCTACCCTTGGCCAGCTCCTCGTGCGGATTTACTCCGTTTGCCCAGGCTTTGGCGATAAGATGAATCTGCGAGACGGGAATATGGACCTCGTTATTGGCGGCCCACTCCACGCATTGGGTAAAGGCGCCTTTGTGAATTCCCTCTGGAAACTTGATGAGATCGGTGAGGAGGCCCATGACCGGGAAATCCTTGCCGCCGTCCTTCATTCGGATAGCATCGGTGGCAGCGGCGTCGTTAGCCTTTAAGAAGAATGGAGACCATTGATTCTCCCAGCCCGCACCATTCTGCTCCCGGCCGCGACGAATGGCCGTCGTCATTCGCACACTACACGTATTTCGTTGGTAGCCGGTTGGTTTAATAACTCGATACTCATTCAGCACGTTGGTGATCTCGAAAGGCCCCCAGCCACGCGAGTAGAGGCGGAGCGCGACGATCGGGCGCAAAGTTGAATTAAAGAAGAAGACGATGAGCTCATGGTCATTTAGTGGCATCCTCGGAAGCTGGGCATCTTGCGGTGGGATCTTGCCCGTCAGATCGTGCGTAGGCTTCTTGTTGATCATGTTGCTCGACTTGCGTGGACTAGGCGTGTCTGGGACCAGGAAGGTCTGAGTGATTCCCGTGGGCAGGCTTCCCTACAGGCGATCTGATCAGTTCCCATACAGTGTGTTACGATAGAATACAACTTACAGTACTAGCGGGCGTAGGAAGGTTACCAACTCCAAGCCGGGAGCTACCAGGAATCGAGACGGTCAGTTGCTGCTTGCGGGCCGCAGTGTGGACCAACCCGTCGATGCGAGAATTGAGCCGGGCATTCTCCCGCTCAAGGTCGTCTATGCGGTGCACCATATCACCGACGTATCCGTACAGCTGCTCATTCATCTTCGTGGCTTCGACAACAAGTCCACGGTAATGGTCAACTAGCATGCGTGAGTTGCGCTCATAGACAGAAGAGGCAAGCTTACCCATCTTCTCATGACCTTTCATTCCTTGTTTCAAGTTGGACACGTCGTTGAGGAGAGTTCTGAGCTGGCTCGGGTCGATCGTGGTGCCTTGTGGTGTTGACATAGCTTGCGAGCCGAACGGCGACCCAGATTCAACCTGCGGGTAGAATGAACCGTGAGCTTGCCAGCTGAACCCCGATCCAGAGTCAACTTGCGGGTACAATGAACCGTCCATCTTGGTCGAGACTTTGTTTTGATGTTTAGGCGTGGACGGGGCGAGCTGAAAGTAACCGGTGCGAGGCTCCGTTTGCGCGCTGGCGCCGAATGTGAATCCCGCGTTCTTTCCAAGCTTGGGAGGCTCCGTTACCCGGGCACTGAGGTCTTTCATTTGCTTACGCAAGCGCTCGAACGTCGGGCACGTGATATCTACGGTGTGCTTAACGACCGGCTTCTTGACGATGGTGAAAGCATCTCCGGCCTCTCGGTCGGACTCGGAGCAGGCGGTTAGGGTGCTGGGTGCCCTGGGGTATGGTGAGATTGCGGGGTTCTCTCCAGAGACAAGAGTCTGTATGGAAACATTAGCTGGTGCTTCTAGGTACCTTAGGTAGTCGTGGGCAATGCTTACTTTCGCGCGCTTAGGTTGAGACTGTTCAGCCAGAGCTACCAGCACGTTGGCGGCCTCGGCCTCGGCCTGGCTGAAGCGTGCGGTAGACGCGTTTGGGGAGCTTGTTGGAGCAGCACGCTTCTTCGACGCCTGCGGCGCGGTCTTCTTTTGTCGGGGAGGCATTGTTGTCGCTTTGCTGTTCGCAATGTTAGCAGAGTTCTGCTAGTAACGCGAACAGGCAAAACTGGGGGGGGTGGAGTGAGAACGGATTGAAGGCTGGCGGACGGTCTTTTCAAGTAGCCTCTGATTACGTGATCGGCCCAGTGAAGTGAAAGTGAACTGCTAACCTATCGGGTGGGCCCTTCGGTGAGCCCTTCGGCGAGGACTTTGGTGAGCATTACGGTGAAGAGGAACTGGGCCGCCGTTTGTGTGGCTCTCGCAGAAGAGCACAGCGAAGGCTACCGCTAACGGGCGGCGCACTCAAGATTCAGTTGAGCGCTTGAGAACCGGGACCAAGGAAAATTTGCGTCTCCAGAGGCCCTCGAAAAGTACACGCTAGACTCTGGATTAAATAACTCTGCGATGACGTTGCAGTAGATGTAGATCTGTCCAAAGCGAGTGAGAATCTCGGGATGAAGAAGCGTGAGTCAAAGGCGACAAACGGGACTCTGAAGCAAAAGACGTCACCTCTCGAACTAATACAGAGCCTGGTCATTGTAGTACCTATTCTATGGTTCCTAAGTACTCTCAACTCTCATCAGTCCTTCGGATGGGAGCAGTCATATGGGAAAATGCCCCGAGCTGAGCCGCGCCGCTTGACGCAGCAGTACGCCCTCGGAACACCGACTAGCACCCACCAATGCAGCCATCGTTTCGTATACTCGCCAATTTGAAGCCCTAGACCATAGTCAGCACACAAAGGTGAATGAGATGACTGTTACGGTAGGTACTAGAACAAAGGTTCAATCACCGTGTTACTCCAGCATGGATAACACAAAGGCTACATGTACTCAGACTTTGATCTTGCGCCCGTATATTGCTGTAGACTAGGTACAGCCTCTGGACTTGATCATAAATGAGCATGGTAGAGGAAATTTTCGTCGTTTCAACTTCTCCACGTGGACGATTGTGTATATAAAAATGTCGCTTTACCTTTTTCAATGCGTTTTCAGCACACCCACAGCTTTCCCTTACAGCGTTGTACCGTATACCAAAAGGTCTGCGATGTTTCTCTTCCTGATGCAAAAATGTCGTAGCTCACATGGTCTTCTTGCTTTACACTCTCTTGCATTGCACAGTCGTTTTCTAAAATAGAAGCCAGGCAGATGAAATGTGTCTCTTAGCTGGCCGTTCAAAAACGACCGCAGACTTCGTCGATGTGCTAGAGACATCTTTTTTTCCTCGCTAGAAAACTATAATGTCGAATTAAAAAGATCGTCGAGCATACCATGTCTGAGTCGCGGGTTTCCGAAAGAACTGCCAAAATCCTAATAGAGCCAAGCTATGCCTTGTGCAGGTTCAAAGCTCAGCGGAAATCAGGTTAGCAAGCACTCGATGAACGAAGTGATACGGGAATCGTAAAACGTCTCCACTGAAGTTAACAATGCAATATTGGAGATGGAGCGATGCTTGGTGGCCGGATAAAACAACCCTCGTCCCCATTGCGGATCTCTCTTTACCACACACACCCACACGCACATTGGTGTCGAACATTGATAGGCATCATAAAACCACAGTGTCGAAATCATGGGAGATTTCTCGCGCCCTCCAAAAATAAGCTTGCAGCAATCCATGTTCGAATCTTTCCGCTTCGGCCACTAATTTCCCTCTGACGCACGCATCAAAAGGATTCCTGTCCTTTTGGTCCGGGTCCCTCTTGCAAAATTTCTGGCTAAAAAGCTGTATGTGCGAGACCGGTGTTCCTTCAATGCGTCTCAAAATAAGCAATGGAACTCCCCGTAGCCTAACGTCCAACTCAATAAAATCTTCCCGCCATCATCATCATCTGCGGTACAACAAGGGTCTACTTACCATGTGTTACCCCAGGATGAGCAATACAAAGGCGGATGTGCTTAAACCTTGGCTCTGTGGCTGCATAGCTCATATAAACAGCTTCGGAGTTCTAGTCCTAACACGTCGTTACAGAACCCTCACCGATCGAGGTCACGATATACGTAGACCACTTTGTCATTCAGCTCTCAAATTTGTATAAATACCCTTCGTTCAGCGGGTTTCTTCTTTTACTTCACGCTCAATGCGGCAGGTCTCGAGCTTCTCTAAAAGCCATAAGAAGATGTCGATGTGTTTACGAGCTTGGGCAGCCTGATAAAAGCCGCGTAAAACTGCCCAATGTACCAGGATTGCTTCACTGTCCATAATATACTGGCTATGGTGTCATCGGATTGATGATCTCTATCCACGATGCCTGGAGATGGTGGATGTCCATGGTGAATCTAAGTGACGATTCTGGATGATATCCGTTAGAGACTGTCACTGATGTCCATTAACCCCTCACGACAGAATTGTCTCTTTTGCAAATTGAATCAACAACAGATATGCCGTATATCCTTAATTGCCAACCATTATGCTTCTCATGATCTATGAAAGGTTGAGTTGACTGCAGACGAAAATGTACGAATGAAATACTAGAGGCGACATAGATTTCTAAACAATTGCTAGATTCAGATAAGCATGTATACATGAACAAAAGCACATCACGCACTTTTTAACGTAGTTCCCCCAATGATAATCCTGTCACAATACGAAACAAATACCCACAAGAGCTAAGCGTCGCAAAGCGATACCACATTTGTAAAAGTAAAAGTCATGGTAAGATTTTCGTTCGTTTTGTTGCTTGATCATAGCGACGTCGTTACGAACGAAAGGCGTTCAAGTAACCCGAAAAAGCCAGTCTTCCATCTGATACGTGCGCTTCATTGCAACTTTTGCATCATTCAAAGAGTAGCAGGGGAACTCGTAGCATAAACTCAGGCTTAAGGAGGGACCTGTCCGTTGTTGCCTCTCTGCTGAGGAAAGTGTTGCGCTCCTTGGTCGCGCAGCAGATCACTTTCTCGATTGTCTTCGTAGTCTTATCGTCATGCAATACCGCATCGAAGGGCAACTTTTCAGGCGTCGCAGAACCTGAATTTCATTTGAACATATCCTCAATCCTGCAACTCCAACGCATCAACGATATAATTAGCACTAAGCCAACCCGCATCTCCACTCCCATACACCCCAACAGTAAGCGTATTCGCCCCCACTTTAAACGCACTCGACGGCACGCTCCAAGTGTACACGTCGCCCCAGCCGCGATACGCACCACGCGTAACGCCACGACTGTCAATGAGCACCTGCATTTTGTCAGCGACTTCGATTCCTCGTAGCGATCCGTACTGACCGGTGCCCCTGGGTCGGCTCCTGTCCAGCTGTTCAGCTTCACGGACGGTCTTCCGCCCTTAAACGAAAGCGTCGTGCCGATGCGAAGAACATGCCCTTTGACCTGTTCCTGCGTCAGGGTAAATGATACTGTTGCCGCACTACCT
This sequence comes from Laburnicola sp. R22_1, assembly GCA_014281115.1. Lineage (NCBI taxonomy): Eukaryota > Fungi > Ascomycota > Dothideomycetes > Pleosporales > Didymosphaeriaceae > Laburnicola > Laburnicola sp. R22_1. Next base: position 442,948 of record JACONQ010000014.1, read on the forward strand.
TGCTTTGACCACAAGGCCATGGGGAAATCCGATGCCTTTGATTGACCAACCGTGAATGTCCCGCTCCAGTTGCTCATGCGTGTATCAGATGGGTGCATGCGCTCGATTTTGTCGCCGTTCTTTAATTCCGAAGGTTTGCCATCGAATTCACCAATGCGCCAGATTACGGCTTTGTTGGCCTCCTTGGAAGCGATGTCCTTGGTGGCGGTCTGGCCGGCGGTAACCGTGACTGTCTCATTCGCTACAGGAAATTCTCCCTTGTATAGCCTCATACTGTACGACCCAGGCTTCATCAGCGGCGACGTGAATTTTCCTCCGCTGCTCTTGGTCCAGTACTGCGCATTCGCGTTGAACCAGTGGACGACGTTTTCGAAACCGCTTGGTACGCCGGTGGCAGCGCCAGCCACCGATCCGCGGCCACTGGCAGGAACATAGCCTTGAATGCTAAGGTTGCTAAAGAAACTTGTATCGAGATTCTCTGAAGGCTTGGCGCTGGGCGATGTGAATGCCATAGCATAGGGTCCTTGAAGCCCAAGGCGCCATTTTTCTGTCCGCACGTGGCCAGAGTTCATATACCAGTAGAGTTCCTGATCGCTCGAGCCGGTCTGGCTGTTGATATCCCCCATGAAGGGGCCACTGGCGGAGGTTTCGTACGCAGTACCTGGCATGATCATGCACACCTGTGCTTTCTGCACGGAATTAGTACCTCATAGAAGCACGATTGCAGTGACTTACAGATCCCGAAACACAGTGTACTTTGTCGTCGATAAAGCGGTCGGAGGTGTACATCTTACAACGCGTCTGTCCGTCCGAACACTTGAAGGTGTCCTTGCCCTCGAACGCAGTGCACCCGCGTGTATCGCCAACGTTTCCATGAACACCAGTCGGGAGCTCCGATGTCCTCAATCTTGCAAGCCAACGTAGCTCTCCAGGATTGACCTCGCCGGTTATGTAGGTGGCCATATATATTGTGGCTTCTCTGGGCTTTGCAACGAAGTAATGAGTTACCGGGAGGCCGGACGCCTTGACTGTGATTTTGACGTGGCCATTGATAGTTTCGCCGGTGACAGTCGAGGTTCCCAAACCAGAGTTGATGGCTGATGCTTTACCGGTGCCCTGGTATTCAATGCCGTTGTATTTCAGGCTTGTGATGTCTCCGTTTGACCTGTGTATGCGTTAGATAGGCACTGTACCAAGTCACGAGTCTGAAGACTCGTCATGGGCCGAACTGTCCCATGATACAAGATTCTGTATCCTAGCTCTTGGCTTAGCTGATGAGCACGCACCTATTCACTTCAAACACCAATCCACCATCCGTATCAACAATATACCTAGAAGTCGTCGACGTCAATCCAAACGCAGCGTTTGCGCCCTGGCTAAGCGCCAGAGCAGACACAGCATGAGCGAAGAGACGCATTTTCGAGCAACAGCGTGAAATATTCAAACGGGCTGCTTCCGTTCAAGTACGTATAAAAAAATGGCACTGGGACTGGGAAAACGAATCGCGGATACAGTCTTGCACAATACCGTGATACTAGCGGCTATTAATTTTCCAGCTATCGGCTTCTCGCGCGAACCGAATCCATAATTATCCATATCATTCCGGCTGCTCTCACTCTACAACGGGCGATGAGTCTCGGATATATTGCTGTATTTCCGAAGGAGGCATTAGATCTGCCGGGCTACTGTTTCGATTCTTGCTCGTGAGCATTTCAGTGACGGTAAGACATAGGTACACGCATAGCTATGTCGCTTGTAGCAGAATGCGTTGGTGGTGGAGATGATGGCGGCAACCGCGTGGGATGAGACGCAAGAATTACGAACGTGAGAGCGCGAGTGCCCTTGTTTTTCCTTGGTGTCCTGGTGTCCGCGCTAGACCCGATCCGTCGGCCACGTGACGAACGTAAACAGGAGTCAACACCACAACCACATTGCCTTCAGACTTGTCATCTTAGCCCGTAACCACCCGATTGCTATTTTCTTCACTTAGATTCCTGCCTCTTGGAATGCTTCCGCGTATTCTTTAAAACGCCTCCGACCAGGACCTATCCAAGCCCCCTCCGATAAACGATCCTCCGAATCCCCACCAACAAGCCCCCATGCCAACCTAATACCGCCCAAGCTGCCCATAAATATCACATATCCACATCCACTTCGCCCAAATCCTACCACCCCCCACCATCAACACGTAGCAAACCAAACGTACACCTTACTATTATCTACTACAACACATCCGTCAAACACCCTTTTCTACCCTTCACCTTTTACCCCCTAAACATGTTTGCGAACTCTCTCAAAAAGAAATTTATTAACAACCACCTAACACCACTTCCTCCTCCTAATTCTACTTTCCCATTGGCTGGACGATTGCGTGTTGAGCGCATGTGTCGGTGAAGATGTTCCGGGCTGTGGAGTGGATTTCATGCTGGATGGGCTTGCGGTTGTGGAAGGGGGGGTGCGGCACGTCGAGGGGGAGGTTGAGGGGGATTACTTGGCCTGTTTTGACGGTTGGGTGGGTCGTGGTGCGGATTCGTGTGGGGGCCAGGGCGTTGAGTCTTCCGAGCTGAGAGTAGGGATTAATACGGTGTTTGTGAATAAGAGTTTAGGAGGTACGTGCCTCGTCGCTGCCGCCCCAGAACCAGGCTGGGCCGGCTGGTGTTCCTGTGATGTGTGGTAGTGCGGAGCGTTTGGGAAAGGAGGCGTGAGCCGTTGGGATCTAAGCGCATGGTGATCTTTGGATTTGTGCTGTCGAATGGCAATTCATTCAAGTAGTTACAATTTCTCTGCATCTCTCTTCGGACATCAACCTCGTGGACTACTTGCTTGTCAAGATATGGAGAAACAGCAGCGCGCGGGGTAGCCCTTGCGGCGCAATGATCGAAATATCATGCGATCCTGCATCTGACCAAAATACGACAAGTGGCAACAGCGGCGAAGCATCGCAACTGTCCCCAGCTAGCCAGTTCGTTGGAAATTGCAGAGTAAGCAATATCTCACCGACCGCGTTCAACAATCGCGCCCTCCCAGCCATGCCGAAAAGCCACCCCGTCAGTGCAATCCTTCATGGATAGACAATCATCTCATGAACCCATGTACCACGCAAATGGCCCAACGGCCGCTCTCCAAACACCATTAGCCCTACCCCCGCCCTTTAGACGCCCCCTTTCATTGCAGCCTCCACCTCCGCAACAGCATCGTACCCATACAAAAACGCCTGGACAACCGGACAGGTCCACCGACTCGGACTCCTCCCGCCCTTCCCCTCCGCTAGCTCCGCAAACACCCTATCCCTCTCGACCTGCTCCTCCCCATCGGGCATATGGAAGTCCTTCCTCTGCGCAAACGTCTCGCGCGCAATCGCTTCGCCCCTCGCTTTGCGCAGTTTCTGGAAGACCTGGAGGACAGCCGGGAGTTGGGCTTTTGACGTAAAGGAGGCAGGGGCGAGGAGCAGGCCGAGGACGGCGCCGTCTTCGATGCTAGAATTGGCGCCTTGCGCGAGGTACGGCAGCATGGGGTGGCAGGCGTCGCCGACGAGGACGAGGTTGGACTGCGGGTTTACCCATGTGGGGAGCGCGGCGCGGTGCATTAGTTTCCACTTGTCTACTTTGTCCACGCACGAGAGTAACTGCGTTAGCCTGTCCAAGTATTAGCACCCGCTCATGCACACCGCCTCCTAAAGAGAAGGAAAAGAAAAAAAGAAAAAAGGAGCAGAGGAAACTCACACAGGATCCCACCCCTCAAAAAGCTTCCTCATCTCCCCGACATTCCCCTCCGCCCTCGCAACCCCCTCCCCAAGATCATCCGGCACAAGCAACACCACATTGTACATATCCCCCCCGCGCAAACTATACGCGACAGCGTGCGCCCCAGGCCCAATCCAAAACCGCAGCCCCGCCTCCCGCACCATCGCCCGCAACCTCTCATCCCCAATCTGCTCCCCCCTCAACACAATCCGATACGCCAAATCCCCCGTCGGAAGCGGCCGATCCACCCTCCCCAGCATCAACCCCCGACACGTACTCCACAGCCCATCCGCGCCCACCACCAAATCCGCGTCCCAAATGCGCCCATCCTCCGTCTTGACTTCTGCCTTCGTAGTCCCTGCATCCCCGTCAGTCCCCCCGTCGAAATCCACCCCTGCGACCCGAGCACCGAGCACCATTACAACACCTAGTTCTTGTGCTCGCCGCACAAGCGCCTGCTGCAGGTCCACACGGTGACAATCTGCAAACGGGGCGCCGTATTTGCGGCGGCAGTTTGCGCTGAAGTCGGCTTCGTGCGCGAGGATTTTGCCGGTGTAGGCGTGCACTGTGCAGGTTTTGGGTTCGCAGGGGGAGGGGAGGGAGGGGTAGACGGCCCATTGGGTGAGGAGGCGGGTTGCGTTGGGGGTGAGTTGGAGGCCGGCGCCGATCTGGGGGTGTTAGGGTGGTGGGTGGGCGGGCGGAGGAGTGGAGGAGTGGAGGAGTGGAGGAGTGGAGGAGTGGAGGAGTGGAGGAGTGGAGGAGTGGAGGAGTGGAGGAGTGGAGGAGTGGAGGAGTGGAGGAGTGGAGGAGTGGAGGAGTGGAGGAGTGGAGGGAGCAAGGGGGATATGTGGGTTTCCCAGAGAAAAGGAAAAGGAAAGGAAAGGATGGGAAGTACAAAACGAAAAGGCAGACTTTACCTCTGCGAGTTCACGCGCAGCTTCCAGCACCGTGACCTTGTGACCCGAAAGCGCGCACTGAACAGCCGCCCCAAGGCCAGACAGGCCCGCGCCAACAATTACAATATCCAGCTGCGCAGACATTGAAATCTGCTGCAAGAACATGCACAGGAATGAGTGTCAAGACTCAATAGAGAGAGAAAGGAGGAAGCACAGACAGATATGGGTGGTACAAGATCTAGACAGATAACCGTTACATAGTCTGGGTATGTATGTAGTGGGGTAAAGTAATCTACGAACAATGTAATGCACGCATCTTAGCCCGTCCTCCGCGTCGAGATAATAATTACCGAAGGTAGTGGCTTCAGCATTTATAGCACGACTGGAAAAGGTTGCGTGGCCTCGTCCGAGATGGGGGTGGGGATAGCCCTGAAGTGCGGGTGCGGGTGCGGGGAACGATCATCGGAGTAGATTCACGGGAGCGGTGCGGAGAGTGGCCGGGGAGCTTGGAGCTGGAGCCGCTTGTCCGAAAGAGGAAATAAGCTCAAGGTAGGCAAAGTAAACAATGGAATAAGCAGAGGGCTGTAAAATAGCCAGGGACATATGTACGAAGATGCTACGAAGCGTCGGCGTAAATTCCTAGGAACAACAACAAGTACCTCCCCGCAAGATATCTGGCAGAGCGCCGCAACGCCGTCTTCTGCCCGCTTATACAGCCGTAGGACAGATTTCGACCCACCCGGGGCAACACGCGGTAGTGAACAAAATCAGTAAACAAAGACCCGCACCCATAATATTCGTGTCGTTTACATCCAAACAGCCATTCTCGCTCCCGCGTTGCTATCCGTCCATTACTTCTTCAGCGCGGCGTCGTACAGGCTGACGAGTAGGCCGACTACGGCTCCGATTTGGATGCCGTAGTAGCCTCCCGGAACGTTGTCGCGCACGGTCGACACGGATCCCTCGGAAAATGGACCCCAGCCTGGAGTCTGCGCAAGAACCGTGTTCGGATGGCCCGCGAGCGATGCGTCGGCGGTGGTGTAGACGTAGTAAGCGCTGTAAGCCAGGAGGGCCTTTGCAATGTTGAACGTGAAGGGGTCAATAGTATACTGCGTCTTTGAAGACTTGTGGCGCGTGTTCGAGCGTAGCGTCAGATTGAAGAAATACGAGAAGACGAGAGGCAGGGCCCAGTTGGTCACAGACCAGAGCGTGGCAGGACCCCACCACCCAGACCCAGCGAGCTTGGCCAGGTTGGGAAAGCGGACTTCCTTGGTGTTGAAGCCAGCGGCAGCGGGGGAGTCGAAGAGATAGTGCGTGTCCGTGAGCGTGTTGTACTGCAGCCCCACGGCTTCGATGATCAAGACGATGGTCTGGATGGCGCTGACAGAGCTGGCCAGCTCGCGCAGATATTCCTTCGCCTCGTCAATCCTCGTCCTGTCCCATAGCTCGGTAGCCCTCTCCTTCACCGCCTGGAAGGACTCGTCGGCCATGTCAGCGAGCTGGGCGGGCGACGCGGGGAGGTCGACCTCGGAGACGCGCGAAGCTACCCGGTCAATAGCGCGCGGGGTGCGCGTGAATGTACGCGTCGCAGGCTCCGATCTCTCGGGCGTGTCTTCTGGGCTGCATGTCCACCGTCAGCCCCGGCGCGTTACGCGTTTGTAAACACACTCACGTTTCCGCGTTTTTGGTCAACGTCTGGCGCCTGCGCGTCTTGGAGACGGCCAGCGCTTCAGGCGACGAGCGCTCGCGCTTTATGGGGGACCCGCCGCGGCCATAGTACTCGCTGAAAGCGCGTTGCTTGGCGAAGGTGCTCTCGTTGGCCTCCAGCGTCTCTTCGAGGGCTGCAACGAGATCGTCCTTGAGAAGGGTGTCGGCACTGTGCGTCCCGTTCGTTAATTGCCATGCGCGGCGTATAGAACAGTGGCAGCGCTCACTCGGGAATATTGGCGCGTATGGCCAGGTCCAGCAGCTCGCCTTTGCGCTTGCGCTGCAGCCAGGAATGCGACATGGTGGATAATGGCAGGAAGGCGGTCGCGTAAGGCAAGCGACTGTGAATATGTATACGAGCAAGCTCTAACGATGTGGTGGGGAAGTGCTCGAGCGGTGGGCGTGGGCGTGTTGTAGCGGTGGCGCATGTAAACACACCTGGGCACCTGGGCACCTGCATTGGCCGACACACGTGACGATGCCTGTCCAGATGAAGCGCGGGCCGGCGACTCGGCGAGTCTGGCCGTCCACGTCTTGGCTGGAATTTTCGAAGCACCGCCGCCCATCTTCAGACGCCACTCCTCCACGCCTCCACCGCTTGCCATTCACATCGCGCTGCCCTTTCGTCCCCGCGCACCTGGCCTTCCTGCTGCATCTGGAAGGCGCGCCCGTCGTCCCTGCCTCGCCCATGGTATTGGTATTCGCCCGCGTCTCCGACTGGTTTGGCCCTTCAATTGCGCACGCGTCTGTGGAGGATGGTCAGAGGCCCGGAAAGGCGGCGATGGAGAGCGTCGGACCGCTGCCGGATATGAGGAGGGAGGCAGCAGAGCAGGCCGCGGCAGACCCGGAGGCGGCGCGGCCACCCTATCTCCATGTACTTTTTTACGCTTCTGTTATCGGATGGCAATTGATTGAGCATCGCAGGCAACGCTGGCGGGCGGCATCGGCGGCACCACGGGCGACATGCTGATGCACTCGCTGGACACGGTCAAGACGCGGCAGCAGGGCGACCCGCACATGCCCCCCAAGTACACGTCCATGGCCAACACATACTACACCATCTGGCGCCAGGAGGGCATCGCTCGGGGCCTGTACGGCGGCGTCCAGCCGGCCTTTGTGGGATCGTTCCTGGGGACCTGTGCCTTCTTCGGCACGTACGAGTGGAGCAAGCGGCTGATGATCGACCACGGCATCGCGCCCTCCCTCTCGTACTTCACAGCTGGTACGCGTGTCGCGAGCCATGGTGGGAGCATGCGCATGCTAACACGGTGCAGGCCTCGTCGCAGATCTCGCCGCCGCGCCCGTCTACGTGCCCTCCGAGGTCCTCAAGACGCGTCTCCAGCTGCAAGGCCGCCACAACAACCCCTACTTCAATTCCGGCTACAACTACCGCTCCACCCTCGACGCCGCGCGCACCATTGCCAGAACAGAGGGCTTCGGCGCGCTCTTCTACGGATACAAAGCCACGCTGTGGCGCGACCTTCCCTTCTCCGCCCTGCAATTCGCCTTCTACGAGGAAGAACGCGCCCTGGCAAAGCAATACGTGGGCTCGAACAACATCGGCTTACCGCTCGAGATCCTGACAGCAGCGAGCGCAGGAGGCATGGCAGGAGTCATCACCACGCCCCTCGACGTCGTCAAGACGCGCATCCAGACGCAGCAACCCAGCACATCATCAGCCCCCGCCCACTCACCCACAGCGCCCTTGTCCCCGTCCTCGACCTCGAAACACTCCACCCCCTCCAACTCCAAGTCCACCGCGCCCTCCACCCGCCCTATATCCACCTCCTCTCCCAACACCACGCTCCGCGCCCACGGCGCCGCCACCCTCGACACCTCGTCCGTCATCCGCGGCCTCCGCATAATATACCGCACCGAGGGGATATGGGGCTGTTTCCGGGGCGTCGGTCCCCGCGGCGTGTGGACTTCGGTACAATCGGGGACGATGCTCGTTCTGTATCAGACGCTATTGAAGTATTTTGAGCAGTATGCTAATAGCGATTCTGCCGTGTAAAACGAGTTTTGTTTTTTTCTTTTATCCCGGTTTAGAGCAGCGATGGCGAGGCTTGTATATTATGTGTAGAGAATGGGCTGGAAAATAGATGCATTGGCGGCGTTTTTTATCACTTTTGAGAGGGGGCGTGGATGGCTTTGAGGGGAGTAGATGATGATTGGATTGTGGAGGGAGGGCGAATATACCACTCTTTTTTTGGTTTCTGGTTGTGATTTTTTGTGGAGAAGTGCGAGATGAGGATCATGATGCTGATGCTGATGCTGATGCTGTGTAGAAATGGACAGAGAAAAATCGGCTCGACCCGACTGCAAGGGCACAACCGAGTAGCTATGGACGGAGACTTTTTTTTTCGTTTTCCGCATCATGGTACAAAGGTAAGCACACTGTTTTTGATGCGCGCTTTCCCGCGGGCGGCTTGGAGCGGCTTTATTTTTAATAGTGGGGCGTTTTGCTAATGGGACGGAGGACTGGAGTGTAGTGTTTTGAATGGGTACTACGGCGTTGGACTCAAACATCACAGTGGATCAGTCCTACAGCTGAAAGAATCACTGATCAGTCGGTAAGAGACTGTAGGGGAGAATATCACATCATTGGCTATTACCACCCCGAATGAGCTTCTTGCGAGGAGGATAAATTTTACAGGATCCGCGCCGTGGTCTTACGTACTTCGTCTCGTTCACGAGAGACGTACGGTAAGCCGGGGATAGACTTTTCCGGAGTCGTGGCTTCTGCAGGAGACTATTGAACGAATGCGGTCATGGGGCGCGACGGTAAGCTGTGTCTGCTGGTTGGGTGCGCATCACTGTGGCGCTATGGAGCCCCTTGGAATTGAATGGCTTGCAGCATCTGAAATGACTGGGCCTTATTGTTAATTACGCAGACTGGTGCTTGTGTGGGAGCGTACGGGAGTGTCTAGACATGCTACTCTGCTATAGACAGCACGGAGATGGTCTGCTGGTGGATTTGGTGCTCAAAGATGCTAGAGTATGGAAGAGGAGGTGTAAATTGCGTACAAGAGACGCTAGGACTGGAGTGAGAATACAAGCTAAGAAAGAGGTGTAGTCCTACTACTGAACGATGAGATTGGTGGGAGAATTGACTTGGGCATTCTTGGCCGTTCTCACAATCATGTCTAACGTAAGCGCGATTCTCGGTTGGTGCAGGAAGAGGACGCCTTGAACCGATAAACCAGCACGTGCGGGTGGTCAGCTTAGCTTTTATGTAATCGCGAACCCTCCACATAAAGCCATCTCCCCCGGCAAGCAAGGTACGAATGTATTCGTCAGATCTACATATCCGCCGCTCCGAGGATGACCTCCAGCAGACCACCACCGATAGCGATCATCGGGACCGCTTGCCGTCTTCCAGGAGGCATTTCGAACTCATCGAAGCTATGGGAGGTTCTTTTGAATCAGCCAGACCTCTTAGGAGATGTACCCCCTGATCGATTCCGTTGGGAGGCATTCTATCGAGCAGACGGCCGGCACGGCGGAATCAAGACCAAGAGTGCACATTGGTTGGAAGAAAATCTACGCCATTTCGATCCTCACTTCTTTGGCATTGCTCCCTCCGAGGTAGACAGTATGGACCCACAACACCGCCTCTTGCTAGAAAACGTGTATGAAGCAATGGAATCTGCAGGCCTCACGCTCGAAGGTCTCAGAGGGAGTGACACCGCTGTCTATGTGGGTCAGATGGTAGGTTGAATCCGAACTCGACATCTGCATTTGCATTCTCACAAACACACCAGTTTGATGATTACCACGAACTCGCGGTGACGGAACCTGATGCTTCGAGCGGACACATGCTCACCAGCGGCACTGCTCGCAGCCTGACTGCCAACCGCATCTCATACGTTTTCGATTTCCACGGTCCGTCGATGACGATCGACACGGCTTGCTCTTCGAGCATGGTTGCCGTGCATCTTGCTGTCGAATCCTTGAGACGGGGAGAGTCTAGGGTGGCTTTTGCTTGTGGAGTCAACCTCGCCCTCATCCCGACCGTCTTCAAAGCAGGAACGAAGTTGAACATGTTCAGTCCTGACGGTCGCAGGTAGATCACCCGTCAACTATATTGTTACATACTGACTTTCAAATAGTAAAATGTTCGACGAATCGGCAAATGGGTATGGACGAGGAGAGGGCATCGGCGTGCTGTGTTTGAAACGCCTCGATCTCGCACTTGAGGATGGCGACACGGTCGAATCGGTAATCCGCCAAACAGCTATCAACCACGATGGACGAACTCGGAGTCTCACTGCACCTAGTGCGGAGGCTCAAGCGCGGTTGATACGTAGTGCGTACCGCAGTGCCGGTCTCGACATTGCCGAAGCCTGTTCTAGACCGTCGTACTTTGAGGCTCATGGTATGACACCCTACTATTATGTCGTTGCTTTTCCTCCTGTGTGAAATGTCCTTACATCTGTTGGGATACATCACCGACCGAGAACTACAGCGCAGGACTAAAATCTGAGTACATTTGACCAGCGTATGCCCAGCCTGGGGTAACGCACGGTAACCAGACTTCTTTCCTGAGTACTGTATTTCCAGAACATAAGGAAACGATTGGCAACGCTCTACATATAGACAAGGTCGTATGGCTAACTAGCACCAAGGAACGGGCACCCGTCTAGGCGACCCAGCTGAAGCGGAAGCCATTGCCACAGCGTTTTTCCCGCCAGATGGAGGTCATTCCAACGAGGACGTACTTTACGTTGGATCGATCAAATCCATCATCGGCCACACTGAAGGTGCAGCTGGAATAGCTGGCTTACTCCGAGCATCGCTCGCGGTGCAACATGGCGTCATTCCTCCGAACTTGTTGTTTAATCAAATGGCTCCGAGAGTCGCAAAATGGTCGAAGAACTTACGAGTTGCGACCGAGGCTAGGCCGTGGCCGGTCCTACCGAGTGACTGTCCCCGTCGGGCATCTATTAACAGTTTTGGTACGTATCTGCATTTTTTCCATTATTTTAGATTTTTTGATATGCTATTATGGGATGTGCTTAACTAATGCACTACTTATAGGGTTTGGAGGCGCGAACGCGCATGTCATTTTGGAAAGCTTTGAGCCTCTTCGGCCGTCGGATCAAACCAACTCCGAACCCGGAGATATCCATAATCAACCCATGTTCATGCCCTTCGCCTTCTCCGGCGTGTCGGAAAGGGCTCTCAAGTCCACACTCGAAAGCCATCTTGCTTATCTGCGTGAAAGCGGGCACCAGACTCCCCTTCGGGACCTTGCGTGGACGCTTCAGCACAAACGTTCGCAGTTTCAATATCGATGTTCGCTGTCAGCTAGTAGTTGTCAAGAACTTGGGGACCGGATGGCTAAAAAGCTCGAGGCCATGAATGCTGGTCAGACTGGAAATTCAACAGCGCTCAGAAGCCCTTACACTCGTGCGGTTGATATTGCTGAACCTCACATCCTGGCTGTCTTCACTGGCCAAGGAGCAGCGTATGCCGCCATGGGCAAGGGCCTCATCGAATCTTCTGTTTATGCTAGTGGAGTGATCGAAAATCTGGATCGAGCTTTAGCCTCTTTGCCTTCTTCGGAGAAACCACAGTGGAGTTTGAAAGACGAACTGATGCTCGAAGAACCCGAGTCTCGGGTTAATGAAGATGGGATGTCTCAGCCCCTGACTACCGCCATTCAGATATTACTGGTCTGTGTACTGAAAGAAGCCGGAATAAAACTGAAAACGGTAGTCGGACACTCCTCGGGCGAAATTGGAGCTGCCTTCGCAGCGGGTATCATAAGCGCTGAAGACGCAATTCGCAACGCTTACTATCGAGGTCTACACTCGAGCCAAGCCTCAGCAGAAGATAGAAGCAAAGGCGCGATGCTGGCAGCGTCCATACCCGTGGAAGAAGCTCTTGCTTTTTGCGAAATTCCCGACTTCTGCAATCGCATTTCGATCGCGGCTATCAATAGCCCTACTAATGTCACGTTTTCGGGAGACGTGGATGCGATAGAAGAAGTAAAAACGCTTTTGGCAGGTGGAGGCATTCCTACGAAAATGCTAAATGTGGACAAGGCGTACCATTCTCACCACATGCTGGGATGCAGCGAGTCGTACAGACAAGCTTTGGAGAAGGTCAACGTTGGGTTGCCCATGGTACGGAATGGAGTGGGCGACCCGGCGTGGTATTCCAGCGTACACCCGGGGCTTCGGATGACGTCCGCGAGTGCAAAGTATTGGTCAGATAATATGACCCTCCCTGTCATGTTCAAAGACGCGCTTTCGACCGCAATCCATGAAAGAGGAATGCCCGACCTGATCCTAGAAGTTGGTCCACGTCCAGTGCTCGAGAGTGCTATTCGGCAAACCATCGCCCAAGTGCATAGTAGTAACCCCGTACACGCAGGTTTGCTAAAACGGGGCTCTGATACTATTGAATCTCTTTCAGAAGCGCTCGGTCTGATATGGAGCCACTTTGGACGCGATGCAGTGGATATGGCGTGCCTAGACCGGAAACTCTCGGGCGGAATCCAGCCGAGATTCATCAAGAACCTACCAACATATCGCTGGCAGTACGACAAGGAATACTGGTTTCAAAGCAGATGGGCCCACAAACAGCTCCAGGCTACCACTCCTCCCAACGAGCTGTTGGGTCCGGAAATTCACCTAAGTGCACCTCACGAAGCGAAATGGAGGCAGTTTCTAGACCCGAAGCAAACCCCTTGGCTTTTGGAGCATAAAGTCCATGGATATTATATGCTTCCAGCGGCAGCTTACGTGGCGATGGTGGTAGCTGCTGTTCGGAGCAAGTTCAAGGAAAAAGCTGTTGCATCGATTGAGATAGCAGATCTTGGCTTTCATCACGCTATTGTGTTTTCCGACGAGTATGCGAGGGTTGAGACAGTTCTGACCATCTACGACATGAACGAGAATCGCGGAAAGATACGCGGCTCCTTCACGATCGATTTCTGTGCCAACCAAGCCAAGGACGACATGGAAACAGCAGTACGAGGAAGCATTTACGTCTCATTGGGTGAAGACCACGACCGGGCGTATCCTGAGCTCCTAGTTCAACCGAAAGACCTCACGACTGTCTCGCCGGATCTTTTCTATCAAAGTATGGCGGACAAGGGTCTCGTTTACCTCGGTGCCTTCCGAAATATCACTTCAGCCCAACGCAAAATGGACTTCGCCACTGGAGAGATGGCATTGACACCCAGCGAGCTTGCATTTCATCCTGCTGTGCTAGATGGACTGTTTCAGACTGCGTCTTTGGCGGGCAGATTCCCTGGGGACTCGGCTTTGCCGGATTTCCAAGTACCCTCGCGCATCCGGAGGATTACGATCTTTCCTGAGCGTTGCAACAAGGTGGCAATTGGGAATGAGGCGGTTCAATTTCAAATGGCGGGAACAGGGGAGAAGGAGTCCAGCGGTGCGCTGTTTAATGCTGATGCTGGCATAATGATCCAAGTTGATGGTTTTGTGCGGTCGCCGTCGCGCCTGACAACCACGCAGGATGATGTCGCCATGTACTCTGAGATCGTTTGGAAGCGCGTTGTTTCTGCATTGCATGTGGGAGATGCTTCTACACAAGCTGAGAAGTCAGGTGTAGAGGAAGAAGATGAGAAGGCACTCATGCCATCCAGTCATTCCTCGGCAAATGATGCTGAAAAGAGACGTTTGGCTCTTTCGAAACCGTTGGCCGCACCGATGCAAAAGAACAGGGAGAGCTTGATGATCTTGGGCGGCGACAGCAGCAAGACTCACGGCCTCGCTAGCGATATCGAACACTTGCTATCACCTTCTTTCCGACAGGTTGTCCGCGTTTCGTCCTTGGACGATATCGATCAAAACGCAGCCATTCCGTATACGATCTTATCCTTGATCGAGCTCGAGGAACCAATGTTTCAAACAATGACAGAAAAAAGGTGGACTGCTCTCCAACGACTCTTTTGCGAAGGATCTGAACTGCTGTGGATTACGACCGGCACCAAGTCTCCCAAGGAGGCCGAGGCAGCCTATGCCAACATGACTGTCGGACTGATCCGAACAGTCAGACATGAAATGCGACACCTCCGACCGCAGATTATCGACTTCGATGACCCAACGGCGGTTACTGCGCAGTACGTGGCTGAAGCAATGCTCCGCTGGCATATGCTAGGCCAATGGGCAGCCGAGGGATGGACTGATGATCTATTGGGTCTTCAAGAGCAAGAGCTCGCTTGTGAAGACGGTGTTACTTATGCACCTGTCATCGAGCGCGTCGGCATGATGAACGATCGGTATAATTCTCAACATCGCAGCATTTCTCGAAGCGTCGATCCGAGCAAACAGCCAGTAGAATTAGTGTGCACACCAGGAAAGCAGCAGTACTCGCTTAGCGATGTCGCACCAACTGTATGTTCTCCAGAGCATAGCGATTGTATCTCTGTCAGAATGCTTTATTCCACGCTGTTCGCATTCAAGATCAGTGGCATAGGCTATCTCTACCTCGGAATCGGCAAAACTGCAGATGGAGAGCTCTGCATAGTGGCATTGGATAGTGTTTGTTCGCTGCTACGAGTCCGAGCTCACCAGGTGGTACCTTTTCCTTCAACGTTCGGACAGCCTGGTCGACAGCTGCTCAACACGATTGTCGCAAACTTGGTGGCTCGACGGATCATGGATATAACATCTAGCAGAGGTAGTCTGTTGCTCATATGCTCTAATCCTGTGTGGATGTCCACGATCAAAACGGAGGCTCGAAAACGCAACAAATCCGTGGCATTCATCACTAGTAATTCTGAATTCGCATCTGGCGCCGCAATATACGTGCATCAAAGCAGCTTGGATGTGGCTGTTCGCGGCAACATCCCTTCGGACGTTTCAAACTTCATCAACCTTTCGAGTCGGCAGGAAGACGGCTTGCTATTTGAGAGAGTAAAGGCTGCTTTAAAAGATCGGAAGCTTACAAGTAAAGATTTTGGCGCCGTCTTTCGAGCGCATGCGTCGATCAAATGCGACGAAGATTCGTCGCAAGCGACTCTCGAAGTCCTGAGACAGACAGTCTTTTCTCCAAACTCCTCAAAATCTACCGACCCAGCACCATTAGTCCAACCACAGGATGTTGCGAAGCTCTCAGGCCCGTCCCCGTCCACCATTGTTGACTGGAGCACGACTGCCCTTGTTCATGTCCCTGTCAGACCAGCTCCACAGGATGTACGCTTCAACGCAAGAAAGACCTACCTCATCCTTGGCAGTGGCGACATGGCTCGATCGCTCTGTGAATGGATGGCGAAGAACGGAGCCAAGTTCTTCGTCATGGTTAGTCGAGACACAAGCGCCGCAACCGCCTGGGCCCAAGACATGTCGAACAAAGCCACCACGGTGAAACTCCACTCAGCGGACATCACCAACGAGGCATCGATCAACAACATATTAGCCGCAGTCAAAACTCGCGATGCAGAGACTGGCACTCCCCTCCCACCCATCGGAGGCGCCATCCACCTCGCCGCCATCTTCAAAGACACGGCATTCCCAAACATGCCACACTCAGCCTTCCAGCTAGTCGCAGGCGTCAAAGCAAAAGGAAGCCTAAACCTCCATCGCGCACTATCTCGCGAACCTCTCGACTTCTTCATTCTCACCTCCAGCCTCTCCTACGTAACCGGCAACAGCGGCCAAGCCAACTACAACAGCGGCAACGCCTTCATGGCCTCCCTCGCGCGGTACCGCCGAAGCGTAGGGCTCCCCGCGTCCGTCGTGCATCTCGGCATGGTCGTGGGACTCGGCTACATCGCGCGCAACGACAAAGTCAAACTTGGAGGCGTGATATCTGAGCGTCTTCGCAGGGGCGCATATCCCATTTCCGAGCGCGATTTGCAGCACATCTTTGCGGAGGCGGTGCGTGCTAGCCCGCCGGACTCGGGGGTTGATCCGGAGATTGTGACGGGGTTGAGGGATGTGGAGGGTGGGATGGAGGGGAGGGCGCCGTTTGCTGGGGAGCGCATGTTTCGGGATGTTGTTCGGGATGGGGAGGTTGATGGCGGGTGTTCTTCTGCGGCGGGGAACGTTGAGCGGGGTTCTCTTCGTGAGCGGCTTGCGAGTGCTCTTGGTGAAGCTGGTTCTACAGGTGCTGTTGAGGACGCTGTCGCGTCCATCGTGCATGTGGCGTTTACGGAGAAGCTGAAGGCGCTGCTTCAGATGGAGTATATCGATGATGGGAAGAGCGTTGTTGATTTGGGTATTGATAGTTTGGCGGTGAGCGAGGTTGGGAGCTGGGTTAGGAAGGAATTGAGAGTGGGCATCGCGAGTAGTGTTGTTTTTGGGAGTGCGAGTGTGAGGGACTTGGTGGGGATTGTCGTTAAAGAGATGGATAGAGGGTGGGTTATGGGTCAGTGAATTTACACGAGGTTGGATCGACGCTTGGGGTCTTGAACATGTGGCAGGGAACACACACGGCTATTTGGGTAGCGTGGCGTATCCAGCGACAGAAAGGCCGATGTACACAATGTTGTTAAAGGTGTGCATAGAGCGGGTGCTCTTTTTCCATGGATATGGGCGGGGTATGTACGGTAACGCATAGCAAAGCGGACGGGATCGAATGCTGTTTATCATAGCAGGCTTATTTTGGAGATGTGGGTAACTTTCCTTTCTCGGTTTGCCTAGATATCGTCGTTGTCTCTGGTTTAGAAGAGCGTGGCTATTTCAGTAAATCACGAATTAAAAAGATTAAAGAAAAATGGTAACTGTTGAAGCAATGCAGACGTGTGAGTGTGTTACTAACGTAGATAGAGGATTCTATGGACAACGTAGGCAGAGTGCAGTGTGTACTTTTCCCCAACGGCATCGACTACTAAGGCTCTCCGCTTTTACCTTTTTCTTCTAGGTTTTCCTCTGGTTTGTCTTCTGACTCAGCTGTCTTATCTTTATCTTCCTGCTTGTCTTCTGGCTTGTCTTCTGACTCAGCTGTCTTATCTTTATCTTCCTGCTTGTCTTCTGGCTTGTCTTCTGACTCAGCTGTCTTATCTTTATCTTCCTGCTTGTCTTCTGGCTTGTCTACTGGCTTGCCGTCTTGTGGGTTGTTGTCTTGTGGGTTGTTGTCTTGTGGTTTGTTGTCTTGTGGTTTGTTGTCTTGTGGTTTGTTGTCTTGTGGTTTGTTGTCTTGTGGGTTGTTGTCTTCTAATTTGTCTCCCAGTGCGGGTTTGGGATGGTTGGTGTTGAAAAAAAGGAGGACAACTGAAATTTCCAGCTGTATATTATTCTTTCAACAGTTGGTGCATAGAGGAGGCGTATTTCTTAAGAGTTGGGGCGTGGGGCAGGAGTTGGAGAGGAGTTGGGATTCAAGAGACGTGACTCTTTTTGTAGTGCGAGTATTTGTTGAGTGTGAGTCTTAGGGTGAGTGTGGGTGTGTCACTTTCGTGTGGGTGTGACTCTTTAAGTAGGTGTGACTCATCGAAGGCGTATGACTCTTCGAAGATGTATGACTCTTCAAAGGGGGTATGACTCTTCAAAGGGGGTATGACTCTTCGCAGGTGTATGACTCGTCGAAGGTATACTCTTCGAAGATGTATGACTCATTAAGTGGATATAACTCCACTAGCAGCATTATGACTCTTATATTAACGTTATTCTCTCTTCAACTACATATGAACCTTTGGGCCTTCGCTCATACTTCTGCTCTGCATATACATTTACCATACGCAATATCGAGGAGTCAGAACTCGCAGGGTAGGATATGTGAGTGTGATACAGAATATAGAGGGGCAAGGTACGATAGCTTATACTAGTATGAGTGAGTGTAACTTGAAATACAACAGAACGTCGTTCCTGTGATTCATAATCAGTATATATATATGAGTCTTCTGTTTGAAGATGCCAAGACTAGGCGGGTATAAATTGATCTCTCTGAGAGTTTGACCTGCTCTTTAGACCTCTACTTTCTTACAAGCAATATCGATCGATACCCACTATTTTCTGAACACTTTGCACACATTATCAAAACCTTCCCAAACCATGTCCAACTCCGGCGATCCGCAAACCACGTCCCTGTCCGAAAATCCGCTACCCACGCTCATCGAACATATGGAATCCGACAACGAAGACGCGGCAAAAATAGTCATCCAAGGCTTCCTCCACAACAATTTCTGGCGGAAGTTTAGGAATATGCTGGATGATGCGGAAAAGGAGCTCAAGGATAAAACACTGGACGTGGTTCACTATCACCGGCTCGTTGCCATTACTTGCAAAGAGGCCTGGCGAGGGACTGAGGAGGTAATAGTCGACTGTATGGAAAAACTAATTCTCCGTAAGTAGGCTATTATGTCTTATCAATTATATGTTGAGAGGTTTTACTGATCTGCTCTTGCAGAGACCGCGGGTATCCACTACAATGCCCTCGAGCATGATCCTATCCTATGCGACATTCATTACGAAACATTCAACGACGGTGTCATCGAGGCGCAACTTCGCAAGCAGAACAAGCGACCTGCTCCAGGCATTCCCGCTAATATGGTAATGCACAGAAGTCGAGACGGCGCTCCTGACGAGAAGCTGTCTTTACTGTTTGATCTGGACGAAAAGCTTTACGACGACGCCAAGAATCACGGCCGCTTGAAGACAGCCAACGATTACATTATATATCTCATGAGAACCAAAGAGGCCATAAACAAGGATACCTAGGATGGGAGGATTGGAAGGGATGGGAGATTTGGAAGGATTGGGAAAGGGTAGCTAGAGTACATAGGTAGTTTAGATCTATAATGAAGAATCCCTACCTAGGGTATTTACATGGACATCTTGCACTCATTGACTCCGTTGGTAGGTGTGACTCGCTGGCGACTACTTGGTTGGATGTGACTCTTTTTGTCGTTTGCCCCTTTGTAAGTGTCAGTTTGTAGTAAGTGTGACTCTTTTCACCGTTTGATTCCGTTGGTAGGGTTGACTCTTTGGGCGTGAACGGCCTTCTCTTCGTTCTTAGCTCGGGGCTTCTCTGTATCGTCCAAGAGCTTCCTTCTCACCAGGATTGTCCTCAGGTTTCTCCTTCGGCTTCTTTACGGGCATTTCCCCGGGATTATCCAGGAGCCTCTCATCAGGCCTCGCATCAGGCCTATCCAGGACCATTTCGTCCCCACCCAAGCCCCTCTCCATCCCCACCCCCACCCCCACCCCCAGCGCCCTCTCAACCCTCTCCCCAACCCTCTCCCCAACCCTCTCCCCAACCCTCTCCCCAACCCTCTCCCCAACCCTCTCCCCAACCCTCTCCCCAACCCTCTCCCCAACCCTCTCACGCATAAGGCCAGAACTCCCCTTCGACATCCTCCCCAGATTGCCCATCGGCAACCCCAAAACCCCCTCCTAACCACCTCCCCCACCTTCTGCCTCTCCGCCCTCTCCCTCTCCCTCCCCAGCCTCCCCCTCCCCTCATCAATCTCCCTCTGCGCCCTCTCAACACCCTCCTCGGTGCGGAACGGCCCAGCGCGCATCTCCGCCGCCGACAGTCCAACCCACCACTGTGGGGACACGGACTGGACACCTTGCTGTAGCGCTGGTGTGCCGAGGGCGTAGTACTCGTGTGTTGGGGAGGAGGCGAGGAGGGTTGCGAGGTTGGTGGTTGCGGCGGTGCGGAGGAGGAGGGAGGAGGAGGGTGGGGTGGTGATTTCTAGGGTGAAGGTGCGGTGGGCGAGGGGGTAGGTGGGTTGGGAGCTTGAGTGTTGGGATTCGACGGAGGATAGAGCGCTGCGGATGCGGGCTTCGAGGTTGGCGGCTTCGAGGTCGATGTTGGGGCCTCTCTCGTCAGTGGCGGATGTGACGCCTGGCTGTTGTGACGAGGGGGAGATGTGAGGTTCTTCGTCTTTGAGGCCGGAGTGCGTGGGCTCTTCTGTGGCTTCGTTCCCTGGAGGGAGCTCAGTCTCGTCGTTGGCAGCTTCTGAAGTCGGATCGTTGAGCGTGGCTTCAGTGACTTCATTACCACCTCCCCGTCGCACCTCTCCAGCCCTCTGCCCATCCTCATCTCGACCCCCCAACCCCGCATGCTCTCCCTTATCCTCGTTCTTCCCATCAAGGGTACCCGCAGTCTCAGTCTCACCACTCAAGCTCACTCCTCCATCGACACTCTCCCGATCCTTCGTATCACCCTCTCCAGCTGCACCCTCCACATTCCCAGAACCTTGCTCTTGCTCTAAATTATTCTCGTTCTGCGACCCGATGTCCGGGCGGTCAGCCATATTCTCTTGTGGCTTGTGATGGGATGTGTTGAATCGTGGGTAGATTTGAAGTCTTTCCAGCGCTCCTTCTTGTTCAACGGTGTAGTGTGGGAAATGCGATGCTGCATCTGCGTCATGCTGGAGATATATATTTTGATTTCTGGGGACAAACAGCGTTTCTTTCAGGCTGTATTGCTGTTTTGTTTGCCGTTGTCTGTCGTCTGTCTCGCTTGTCTTGTCTTGCTTGTCTGAGCGCGTGTGTATACACGACGACATTATGCTCTCCAGCTAACACCCACTCTCATGTGTATGTCTGTGCCCAGGTGTTTACCTTCGATAGTTTTACCAAACCACCCCCCCCAACCATATGCGTCAGTAAACCACCACTCCTTCGCAAGACCTTCCATGTGTGACCAAGCTTAGTTTTCAGTCTGTTCCTACGCTGGGGTGCTCGGAATGAACAGGATCAAATCCCAATACCAAATAATCACCATCTCATAGAGTCCCCTGGGGACTCCTTATTCACACAAAGTAGATAATGCTCATACACATCATAAAAAAGTCATTATTTCCCAGCCCCAGATGGATATATACAACGAAAGACGGCAGGATAGGCAGGTAAAGCCATGCCCAAGAATCAAGGACCGAGCAACGCCTTTCCTTACGTGGCGCTCATATCCAGAATACACACCGCCAACAAACAAACAATCAAGAGAAGCCAAGGCCTCCATCCATCTCTCTCGCAACGCCTTCCGCGCTCCATCACTCCTTTTCTCTCCACCATCCACTCCGCACCATCTCCATCTCTACCCCTCCACACCCTCGACCTTCCTCAGAAACTCCTTCACCCGCCCAACATCCGATATCTCCAAGGGATCGCTATCCAACGCCTGCACAAGTAGCTCCAACACGCTGTCCACTCGATCCTCATCCACCTTTGTGCACAACGCCACAACTTTCCGATACATGACTTCCTGCTGCCCGTCCTTTTCTTTCAGCATACTACTCCGCTCCGCCAGCTTCATGTTAATCTTGATATACACTTCGAGCCTGTGCTTGAGCGTGGAGATGGACGGCAAATTGGCCAAGAGCGCAGGTTGGGCTTGCGTGAGGAAGGCGGCGTCAGCGGGCAGCGGCGTCGAGAGATAGGCGGGGCCGTCCGAGGCTTTGCGGATAAGCTGGTCGCCTGCGCCGAGGAGCTGAGGAGGGAGATCCGAGGCGGAGAGAGCGAGGTTGGAGCCTTCGATGTCGGCGTAGCCGATTTGGTGCGTTTCCGAGAGGTCCGTCGTTGTGCTGAGAGCGAGATTGGTCCGTTGGAACTCAACCCATCGTCTCAGATTGGAGATGCGTTTCGCGCGATCTTGCCTGGCCCGCACGCGCATCCGGAGGCCTTCTAACCGCTGCTGCTCTGTCTTCTGGAGGGCAGAGAGCTGGGCTATCGCTTCGTTGGTGCGGTCAATGTTGTCCTGCTTGAGGCGAGCTTCTTGAGTAAATTGCATACTGGCGCTCTGAAGAATGCCGCTCATGACTTTATATTGTCAGTTCGAGAGATTGGAGTCTCCTCTGGCAACAACTTACGAGGTTGGATCTCCCGGCTCGTCTCCTCCACTTTACTCAAAGGTGCCTTCCCCTTGCTGGGACTGCTGACTGCCGTGGGTAGATCGGCATTTGCATCATTTCCAACACCAAAATCTTTCGGCCGCGTGCCTTTGTGGTTTGGTATCGAAGGGTCGGCTTGGACCTCCATCAACTGTGATATTATGTTTCGGTTGCCTATTCTTGCTGCCAGATTCAATGCTGTGTTGCCAGCCTTATCCTGAGCGTTGACCATATCTTGCATGAAACGCATGAGGCCGATTGGCTTTGGGTAGTTGCCGTTTCCCTCGTACGAGTGCGTCTGGCTGGCGCCAATGTTGCTTCGCACCAAATACTCTAGGAGCGCCTCGAGGTAATATTTGCTCGACGCCGCCCGGCCCTTGATGGCGCATGTGACTGCAATGTGATGCAGGATCGTCCGTCCTTGAGCATCGCGTAGCTCAATCAGAGGCGCAAGGATCTCGAGCGTTTCCGGGAAGCAGCTGTGGTCTAGACTGTTATTCACCGAAACAGCGCTCATCAGCGGAGTTTGGCCTGCTGCATTGCCTCTAAACATGTTTGCTCCCTTGGAAACCAGAAGGCGCATCAAGGACACGCGGGCCAGAGTTGCTGCCCAGTGCAGAGCCGTGTTGGAGCTGTTGTCAATGGGCATGTCGAGGTCAGTTCCACTCAGATGCAGTATCGCAGGATGGTGCGTGAAGTCGGTCCGTGACTGGTCCGCAAAAAGGTCGGTCAGCATGGCCTGCTTTTCCTCGGACACCTTGTCGCTGGGATGAGGCAGCGGTGGTAACGCTGTCGGAACCTCGCCATCGGCTGTGGTCAGAGGATGGCCCGTCTGATAGAATGATTCACTCGGCTCCGTGGGCGAGCCCTGATCGCGCATGCTTACGTCTGTGCCGTTGGGCTGAGAGAAAGACTCTTCTTGCGACGGGCGCATCCGCTTCCTGGGCGGCTCCTGCACGTCGTACACCCCAGTGCCGTAGGCGGAATCTGTCAGGCCGTGGGGAGCTCCAAAGCTGCGCTCGGACGCTATACTCTGCACGCTGTGCTGGCTGCTTGCACGGAACGATTCCTGGCTCCCGGCGACATTCTGCGAGGGGCGGCCCATGGATCTGCGGCCTTGGGAGGAGCTTGCAGGCCGCGGCGGGGCGGGTGAATTGAGTCTCGCTACCTTGTTCATGGCTGCGAGTGCGCTGGTTGCTGTCGACGAGATGTTGGAGAAGAAGGTGCCGCCAATGCTCTGGCTTGCGCCACGGCCGTCCATGCTCTGGGTATAGAAGCGCTTCCGGTTGGCCGCCATGGCCTGCTCCTTGGTGGGCGTCTCGATGCCCTGGCTGGCGTTCCCATCTGCGCCCATGTCGTAGTCGAGGAGCGGCCTCAGGATGTCCTCGACGCCGTACTGGCGGCAGAACTCGCGGCCTCGGCGGTAGTTGATCCAGGTGCCCTGGTACTTGCCGTAGCCGCCCTGGACCTTCTCGTGCTCGCCCGTCAGGATCTCCTTCTCGAGCACTTTGGTGCGCTTGCCCTTGTCGACGCCGGCCACCTTGAGGATCTGCGTCGCGTTCAGCCAGCCGTCGGAGCGGCGGCGCATGACGGCGACGCGGTTCACTTCCATCTCGTAGACGGAGACGCCCGAGTAGACGGCCTGATGAGATTAGCGCAGGCTTCTCGAGCTGGTCGGCGGCATGCGCACCGTGTAGATCTGGGGCTTCTCCATCGCGTGCGGCTGGAAGGCATTCATGTCGGAGAAGGAGCGGTGGAACGCGGGCGCGGCCATGACGCCGTGCGGCGAGTTGGCGTACATGGCGGACTGCGCGGGCGAGGGCGAGCCCGCGGGGAATGACTGGGCAGCGGATGGGCGCGCGACTTGCATGCTGCAGCCACGGCGATGGCAGCGGTGAATTGGGCTTCCCGGCCTGGTCCTAAGCCGTCCCAGCGGTGCAAGCAGCGGGTGGGCGACGTGCGCTGGGGGGTGCAGGTGGAGAGGAGGGGAGGGGGGCTGCTGGCTGGCGCGGGTCGCGCCTGCTTGCTGGAGCGGAGAGGGAAGGAACGCGTTCGTGGGCGCGTTGCCGAGCTGCGTCGCCATTGGCCGTCTCGAGGGTTCGTCCATTCTCTATCTACTCGGTCATACCTGTATAGGTATGCTCTCCTCGGCCTTTCCATAGCCTTCTTCCATCCACACGCACAGCTCATGCCGGCGCCTTTCCCGTCACTGCCACTGTCACGGTCACTGCAGCAGACGGCCTCCACCCTCAGATCCGTCCACCTGCTGCGTGCGCTCCTGCGCGAGGCCTCGTACCTGCCCGACGCAGACGCCCGCAGCTACTTCCGCCGCTACATCGTCAACCGCTTCCGCGCCTACCAGCCCGTCCAGTATGCCTCGTCCAGCAAAGACGCCCAGGCCGTGGAGAAGCACCGCCACGGCTTTGGCAAGCGCCGCCACATCTCCATCATCAATGAGCGCACACGTGCCATGCAGCGCAAGGCCCAAAAGGGCCTGAACTACCTGCGACTCGCAAATCTGGGCGACCACCGCTGCCTGCACAAGATATTGTGCTTCACATACGGCCGCATGGGCACCAGAAAGTACGCTCTGCTGGAGCGTCTGCTGCAGCCGGACGACCCCACGGCTGCGGCAGACCCTTCGCCATTGCAGCAGCTGTACCACAGCAACGAGCGCTGTCTCTCCTTCTTCGACGCCCCGAAGCCGACGTCTGCCACTGTATACAGCATCGACATCTCGGACCGCTATTCCCGACTGAAGGCGGTGCTCAAATCCCAGGTCCGGCACGGCATTGCCTTGGGGCGCGAGATCAAGCGGCCCAGCTTCCGGACCCCCATCAACAACGTCTGGGAGCGTCCAATGCCCATCCGGCGGGCACGAGGCAATGTCAGGAGATGGTACGCCGAGACGATGACGAGACTGCTGCCACCGCTGCCCGTTGCTGAGTTCGACTCGATGCAAGCCATGGCCAACGGGACGAAGCGGCTCAGCTTCGCCAAGCGCCGCTCACCTGCTGCCGAACTTCATCCGGCAGAGAAATCCAAAGGAGAACAATTCACGAAGCTAGTCCAGGAGGCTCTGACGCTGGACAAACGCAGCAGGGTCGACAAAGTAGCGCATGTGCACCGGCCGCACAACTTGACCGTGCGCTTCATGAAACGTCTCTACGCCCGGGTCCTTGCATACTGCTGCAAGTTAGAGTGGAACGACAAGTTTGGAAAGTGGGATGCCGTGTGGGGCAGTGGACTGCGCCAACTACAACCTCCAGTCTACCGCGCGCCTGTCGATGATGTTCTTTTTGCTGGCGTGGACACCAAGGGCAAGATGCTCGTTGAAAAGCAATCCAAACTCCGCGAGCCTCGACCCGAAAAGAGCAAGCCGACCGAAGAACAAAAGCCGACTGAAAAGCGGAAGAAACGCAAATACACGGTTATTCCGTTCTTCGTCGACTATCTACCGCCAGACCATCCGGTGCGTAAAGAGGCAGACGCGTTTCGTCACGAAATGAACAGAGCCCAATCGCCATGAAGTGGGGCTCGAGCTAGTTCTGCCCCTCCAGATGCTACACAGAGTTACAGAAAAACTTCAACGGCGACATAGGGCGCGCAAGCATCAGTCGTTCAGAGGGAGTATTCAATCACACAAATCAACGCTCCCCTCCTGAGTTCATTCTCTAGCTTCTCATCTGACCTACACGTGCTACACGTGACGATACAGCCCTCCATGGCTTCCGACGGTGCTACCATTCGCCACGCAACGCGTGAAGGTACGCGCGGGGTGCTACTGCGTCTTCTGCGTCTCTAACATCTCTCGCAGACGTCAACACCATCCATGATCTCATCAAGGAGCTCGCCGAGTATGAAAAATCTGCGTCGTCTGTCAAAGCCACCCCAGAGATCCTCGCCAAAACGCTTGCCTTCCACGACCCGTCCGCACCCGATTCCTTCACTCCAGGCTATGCGCGTGCGTTCCTCCTCGTCACCCCTGAAGGCGAGATTGCTGGCATGGCTCTCTACTTTTACAACTACAGTACATGGACTGGTGTGCCTGGTGTTTACCTGGAAGACCTTTTCGTAAAGCCCAATTATAGAAAGAAGGGGTACGGCAAGGCGCTCATCAAAGCATGCGCACGGGAGGTGGTTCGGATCAAAGGGCAGCGGCTGGAGTGGAGTTGTCTGGCATGGAACACACCCAGCTTGGAGTTTTACGAGAGTCTGGGTGCCATGAAGAAGGATGAATGGGTAGGCTTGAGAGCCGAGGGGGAGGCGCTGGCCAAGTTAACAGAGAGGTAGACGTGGTAGAGGTAGTCTACTGACGGAAATAGAAACGCTCTGGGCCAGCTGGTCATCGGGACACCCCACTCATCGAGTCATCACCCATCCCGTATACCTTTTATGACTTTATGACCAGGAAGTGGCGGAAGATCCATGCCATGTGCCACACTCCTATTTCTTAGCATGCTTAGCTATATTGGCCTCACCCACGCAATCTGAATTTGGCACCAAACAAATTGTTCTTCCGTGCTGGCGTCTCGGCGGTCTACCGTTTTTGTGGTCGGTCCGTAGAGTTACAGTTTTTCCGAAACACTGGTTCACCAGCAGCTTTGACGCTAGCAAGCCGGCAACCCGTCTAGTAGCCGCTTTGAGCATTAAACGCATCGTCCGCTGTAATGCATCTGCTCCTTCTACAGTAAAACAACGGCGAACATAGCCACCCCTGCTATCACGATGGCCGCCACAGGAGCAAAATTGCACGGGTGTGGGCCGGAATAATATCGAGCCACAGTCAAACGTGCAATTTACCGTCCACATAAGATGGTTGGAGGGACTGCGTCGAGGAAGAATTATCCTACCCGGGAACATTCACTCTTTATAAAGACCATCTTTCGTATCCTTCGTAGCTCACCTGAGCGTCCATTCGTTACATTCACTCACCCACGATGAAGTTTACACTCCTCGCGCTCGGGAGCGCCATCTCTGTCAACGCGGCCGCCCTCGGAGAGAGAGCAACCTATGCCGTCAAGGGCAAGCCGGAAGGCTTCGCAGCTGGCACCACGGGAGGCGGAAACGCCCCTTGCCAGATCCCCAACAGCATCTCCCAGCTGACGTCTTGGCTCGCGGACAACACGGCGCGCTGCATCGTGCTGGACCGTGAATTCAATTACAAGAACAGCGAAGGCTCAGTGTCGGAAAAAGGCTGCCGACCTGCGTCCAACAAGTGCGGCAGCAGGGGACAAGATGCGATCAACAAGGCCAAGTGGTGCACCAACGGGAACGCGGGAGCGGGCTCGTACACGATCGATGTCAAGTACGACAAGGCTGGTGTCAGCGGCCTGAGGGTGGGCTCGAACAAGTCCATCATCGGCGTTGGCAACAAGGGTGTCCTCCGTGGAAAGGGTCTGCGCATCTCCAACGGAGCCAAGAACGTCATTGTTCAGAACATCCATATCACCGACTTGAACCCTCAGTACATCTGGGGCGGTGATGCCATTGCCATCGACGGCACCGACCGGGTCTGGATCGGTAAGAATCTCCCCCCCTCTCTCTCTCATCTCTCTATCACACCGCAACTCTTTTCCTAACCCCCACCCCCAACAGACCACAACAAATTCTCCCTCATCGGCCGCCAAATGTTCGTCGCCGGCAACGGCGCCTCCAACCGCGTCACCCTCTCCAACAACGAATTCGACGGCCGAACCTCGTGGTCCGCTTCCTGCGACAACCGCCACTACTGGACCATCTACCTGACCGGCTCGTCCGACCTCGTCACCATGAAAGGCAACTACATCCACCACACGTCCGGCCGTGCCCCCAAGACTGGCGGCAACTCGCTCATCCACGCGGTCAACAACTACTGGTACGACAACACGGGGCACGCCTTCGACAACGGCTCCGGCGGCATGGTCGTCGCCGAGGGGAATGTGTTCCAGAACATACGGACGACCCGGCAGGGGAGCACGACGAACTTCTTTGGGAGTCCGAGCACGGGCGCGAACGCGGTTTGTAGGCAGTATTTGGGGCATAATTGCCAGTTGAATGCGTATGGTAGTAGTCCGTCGCTTGGGGGGACGGCGACGGGGTTCATGGCGAATTATAGGGGGAAGAGTGTTGCGGGGGCTAGCACGGCGAGCGCCAGTCGCATCCAGAATGGGGCGGGTGTCGGGAAGGTTTAGAGGTTTTGTTGGGATTGGGTGGGGTTGCTGTCGGTGGGTGGCGGGGGGAAGGGGGAGGAGAGGCTGATGTTGTGGGTGTCTGCCTTTGTATATACATTTTCCCTTGTTGGCGGTCGCTAGACTGCGTGTCCTTGAGGCCACCGTTGTGGCCTTTTCAATTCTACTCCTTTGTCGTACGCCCAGTGCGTACGCTACCATCACTATACTCTTTCTCGCTGTAAGGTCTAGTCTACATTCAAGTTCTCCATTCGTCCTGACATGCAAATAACGATTTCACGTAGAATGTTTGCTAGGCGGGATTTCTCTCCATTCCTTGTGTCTCCATCGCATGACTCGATGGAAAGTTCGGTCCTGGGTACCTGGTCTTTGAGCAAGTATTAAGACGGCGGTATCTGTAATGTAATACTAGCTGCGGCTTTGCAAATTCATGGGTTAAACTGGCTACAGAGAATCACATCTCACAACATGGCACTCTGTACCTCCAAGCCTATCACTCGCACACACACACTAGATACAGCGCAACTTTTCTGGTTCTATCTCCTCTCTGCCATTGTTGTTCATTTATCTAGCCATGTGTATTAATAACCAACCCACAATGCATAAGACTTAGTAGTGTAAACTGTACTCATCACAGCCATCAGTGATCTCTTGCACTGTAGCCGCTCTTATTACTCCTCTCTTTAATACTGCATTTCATTTGTCTTTCCTTTTATATCTCTCTTTGTTAATCCAACTTTTTACAGATCTTAATTCTTAGCAACAGGAAAACTGCCAATCTGGTAAAGGAAAACTATCAAGCGTGACACTCGGGCTTGAACACACTTTCAAGAAGAAATCGTCGCAAACTTTCTAGTAAACGGTAAAATGGTATAAGAAAAAGCTCATGGGTTGCTAGAAAAAATGCAGTGGACCAAGATAAAGCAGTGAGACTGGATTAGCGACCGGGCACTGTTCGTGAGTATTCAACACCAAATCGAAAAGCAGCATCTCATAACAAAAAACAACACTGTTACTACCTAGACAAGGGAGAGCCGCCAACCTCGACCTCGACGTTACGCCTTCCACCTCAACAGCGTAAACGAATGCTTGCCAAACGTAAACTTGCCCTTGCCATCCCAACTACTCTCCTTAATACCTACCTTCTGCTCCTCTCCCGTATTCGCCACATCGACGCCCTCCCCACTCACAGTATGCACTTCAACCTTCTCCCCGACCCCCTCAAGGGCAACCTCAAAGTCCCTCTCCTCACTCACATTCGCAACCGCCAAATTAACCCACCCATGCTCCGAAACGGCCGCACTAACATCCAACAACGGCGTCTCGATAACGCCCCGTATCCACGCCGGATTCGTGCGCCCCTCGTACTCAGGCGCCCGCACATTAACAACCACGCTATGCCCCCGCATATACTTGCTGAACAGCAGCAACGGCCACCAGATCGTCTGCTTGACGATGCCCTCTTTGGTCGTCATAAGCGGCGAAATGACGTTGACCGACTGCGCTATGTTGGCCATGCCCATGTCCTTGGCCTGCCGGATGAAGCCGTTGAGAAACACGGCGACGGCCAGGGCATCGGAGAGGGTGTACTTTTCTTCCGCGCCCAGCTCGCCCGGAGCCCGGACGGGGTCCCAGACGTTCCACTCGTCGAAGCAGATGGTCTGTCTGGGCACCGTTTCCGGGACGCCGTTCTCGATGCGGGCGAGGTCGATGAGCGCGCTGGCCATTTGGATGGCGCGTTCGGCGCCCCTGGGTGCCGTGGCGTTGGCGAGGTGCTCCTTGTCGGCCGTGTAGACGTGGATGCTGTGCATGTCGATGAGGGACTTTGTGCGGTCGCCGCCGAGGCCGTGGACCGACCACGTGACGCATTCTTTGAGCACGTAGTAGTCCCAGGATGAGTAGCCTGTTTCGCCGCAGAGGATGAGGACGATGGACGGGTCGAGCAGCTTGAGCGCTTTGGCCCATTGGTAGGCCTTTTTGGCGTAGTCTTCTTTGGTTAGTTGGGCGACTTGCCAGGGGCCCCAGCATTCGTTACCGAGGGCCCAGTATTTGACCTAAGGTGTGGTTAGTGGGTTGGGGTTGGGAGGGGTGCGGGGTGGTTAGGGGTGGACGTACATTGTAGGGCTCCTCGCGGCCGTTCTTACGGCGGAGGTTGGCGTAGTAGGTGTCTTGGGTGGAGTTGCAGTACTCGAGCCAGCCGAGAGCTGGTGTCGTGTGTGTTAGTATGGAAAGCTCGTAGGCATTGGGGGGGTACCTAAGGTAGATGCCATACCTTCATCGAGCGTACCGGTGCCAAAGTTGAGGCAGAGGTATGGCTCAGTGCCGACAACCTCACACCATTTCATGAACTCGTCTGTTCCAAACGTGTTAGGCTCGAGGCCCAGCCAAGCAAGCTCGGGTCTAGAACACACAAATATTAGATCTCAATCACGCGAGCATACAAGAAGGTTCGACATGGCCGTAGACGAGGTTCGCTTATGCTGGCATGCGTGTGTGAAGACGGATCGGATCTTACCGTTTGGGCCTGTTCTCTTTAGGCCCTACACCGTCCAGCCAATGATACGTGGCGACAAAGTTGCCACCAGGGTATCTGACTACGGGCACGTTCAAGTCTTTCATAGCCTCGATGACATCCTTTCGGAACCCATTCTCGTCGGATAACGAGTTGCCGGGGTCGTAGATCCCGCCGTAGATGCAGCGCCCCATGTGCCTGGTAGGTGGTAAGCTCCCGTTGCCTCGATCCTTGCCTGTGTGTATTCTTACTCTGTGAAGCCGCCATAGATGTTGTCGTTGATCTTGGCGACCTTGTGGTCCGGGTGGACGATGATGGAGGGGGCAGCATCGTCTGCTATTTTGGTAAAGCTCGCCATGGTGAATGCCGCAAAGCCCAACAAATTCAAGCCCGAATAATAATTAATTCAAGAGTGATAGGAGCACAATTCAAAGACGAATCCTGCCGTATTGTTCCAAAAGAGTCCCGTCTGGAAGAAAGGTTAGTGCGAGGTGTCTCCGATTCGTGGAGATATTTCCTCCGCCTCTCGCGCGTCCAAAATGCTCAACCGAGTCAACCCTAACCTCTTCGCGGGTTGTGCCCCGTTCCTAGCGAATCGAGTCACTCTCCTCATCGCCACCAATTTCTCCGTCAGCGCAGCCGATGCTCGCGGCCAACCTCCCCAGTGCCTCGGAGCCGCGATGGTGAGGCGCAGAGCGCGGGGATTGGAGGAATGCCGCGGGGACGGGGAGAATCTGGGGATCGTGCAGCACGCGATGTCGTTCGATGAAATTTGGCCCCGAAGTTTTGGTTGACGCGTGCATGGCGAGCAGGGATCCGTTAGAGCCATTGAGTGGTATAAAGGGTTGAGAGCACCGCAGGTGGGTCACCGCATCGTTTGCAGCATCTATTATTGCGCTTCGAGTCTGACAATATGGCGCTTCCTCCCAAGTGGTACCAGGTATGGCAGTGGTTCGCGACGTATGAGGGGGAGTGACGGTTTGCTGATTGATCGTGCAGTTCCTCATCGGCGTGTTCGCCTCTCTTGGTTCTTTGCTGTTCGGATATGACTTGGGTGTTATTGCTCAAGTCGTGGCGTCGCCGTCGTTCGACCTAGAGTTCAACGATCCGGGAGAGGATCAGGTCGGAGCCGTGGTATCCGTCTTCACCGGAGGTGCTTTCTTTGGAGCCGCGGCGGCTGGTGTCATGGCCGATAGAATTGGTCGACGATGGACTATCATGATTGGAGGTCTCGTCTTCACTCTCGGTGGTGCTCTGCAGACTGGTGCTCGCGCTATCTCCTATCTGATGGCTGGACGTGCCATTGCTGGTCTTGGGTGCGTAGTTTAACTTTACCCCCCGGCCGTCTCTACTTTTACTAATATCTGTACAGTGTCGGTGTTCTTACTATGATCATCCCCTTGTATCAAGCCGAGTTGGCGCATCCTAGTATTCGTGGTCGTATCACGGCGCTGCAGCAGTTCATGTTGGGTGTCGGTGCGCTCTCCGCCGCCTGGATCTCCTACGGTAAGAATCTCTGCTCTCATTTGGCACAATTCCACAGCTGATATCTCTAGGTTGCTATGTTGGATTCGCCCCAACTAACAACGCCCAATGGAGGACCAGTCTCGGTATCCAGATCGTGCCAGCCGTGATTCTTGCAGCGCTCATCTTGCTCTTCCCAGAGTCGCCCCGTTGGCTCATCGCCAAGGGCAGGACCGACCTTGGTCTGGCCACTCTCGCCAAGTTGCACGCGCATGGCGATGTCAACGATGTGTGGGTGCGCGCCGAGTACGAGCAGATCCAGGAGACCATCACCTTCGAGCAGGAACACCAGGCCTCGTCGATTGGCGAGCTGTTCACCGACAAATCCTCGTTCCGCCGTCTCTTCCTCGCGTGCGCCCTCCAGGCCTCGATCCAGATGACCGGTGTTTCCGCCATCCAGTACTACTCGCCCGAAATCTACGGCCTCATGGGCATCGAAGGAGACGAGACTCTGAAGTACCAAGCCATTTCTTCCGTCCTCGCGCTCATTGCTCAACTCAGCTGCATCCTGTTCATCGACAGAGTCGGACGTCGCTGGCCGCTCATCTGCGGTAACCTGTTCAACATGGTGACTTTCATCATCGCCACCATTATTTTAGCCAGGTTCCCGCCGGGTGCGAGCAACAACAAATCTGCGGCTTGGGGCTTCATCATTATGACCTGGTTGTACAACATTTCCTTCAGCGCTACCTGCGGTCCGCTGTCCTGGATCATCCCTGCCGAGATCTTTGACACCAAGACGCGTGCCTACGGTGTCATGTTGGCCACGATGACCTCGTTCGGCTTCAACACCATGATCGGACAGGTAACGCCGATCGCCATGAGGGACATTGGCTACAAATACTACTTCCTCTTCATCGTAAGCCACTTTTTTTTCTCTCCAAAATCGTCGACACCGCTTACCCTGTCCCAGATTGGTAACTTCACCAACGCGCTCTTCTTCTGGGCCGTTCTCCCCGAGACGGCCAGACGTCCGCTCGAAGAGATGAAGTACCTCTTCACCGAAGCGCCCTTCTTCGTGCCCGGCATGAAGATGCGCGACTTCGACCACCACGACCTCGAGCACCGCGTCGAGGAAGTCGAGGCCAAGCGGGGATCCGTTTCGCACGTCTCCCACGTCTAAGCGACCGCATGCCAAAACGGTACTTAGCGCTCGTAGTGAGAGTTCAAATGGGAAAATTCTCAAATAGACAGCTGTAGATGGCTTGGTTATCTGCAGCTAGCTACCTAGTTAGCCTTAGTAATTAACCACCTAAACTTCCCACAGGGGTCGTTCATCCTACCTGATACTGTCATCACCGTTCCAACCGTGCGATTCATGTTGCGATCTTTGCCCGGCTCGCCCCCACGTGACACGGCACACCATGCATTGGCATGCAAGCACAAGCCGTGCTAGCCAGCACCCGAGTCTATCAGCATCTAGGCCGCGTACGCGCCTGCAGGCCCATGTTTGTTCACGGGTGCGGTACCAGCCCAACCGTCGCGCAACATTCCTCTCCAGGAAAGTTGCCAGCAAAGCCATCGATTGCAGTACGGATGGGACGGCTCTTTCGTGAACCTGCGTGTCCTTGGGTCGGTGCCGTGCGGATCGCGTGTGCCGTGGGCATGGTGATATTCAGTCGGCCCCATGCCAAAATTGCTTGTTTGGGTACGACGTGCAAGTTGATCGCTGGGCGGCTGGGGTGGTTTTTGACGGGCGGCGCGCGCTGGATGCACGCGGATTGTGTGTGCTGGTTTGGGGAAGTTGGCGGGAGGTGTGGAATACTGCGCTCGACTGGGTCGTTTCGAGGCGGGTTTTTGGTGAGCGCTGGACACTGGAGATGAAATTACTTGTTTGGGTAACTTCTGGAAAGGTGTGGATTGCGGTGCCCTTTGCCCCTTTGCTGCCCCTTCGCAAGGCGACGAATCAGCGTGTTGGCGGTGTTGTCCTTGCATGTGAAACTGCCTTTGGAGGTAACAAGTGAGCGTCGTTGAATACAGGCTGCATAATGTGAATTTTAGCTGCGTACAGCTTCCGTAGCTGCCGTCCTGGGCACCGCAGGTGGCCGTAGAATCTACATTCGAAGCCAAGAAACGTGAGCTGGCGAAGAAACGTAAGTTTTTGTAATTTTTTTATTCTTCTACTGTACACATGTTAGGAAGAAGAGCGGAATCACATACTATAAGTACTTAGTACATATAGCGCGTCACTATTGCTAGAGTTTAGTAGACTCACCACCGGCACGGCTCCCCAAGTCCGCACAATGTTTTCATTCATATCCGTTTCTAGTCAACTCAACCTTTTATAGATTATGAGACTTAACAGCAACAACCAAGGTCTAACAGCCGAAGTACCTAAAAAAGGGCGCGATTGGGATCGGCTACTTCTAGTGGGGATGGGGAGCCGAAGCATAACGCGATGACTGTGAAGGGTAAAGGGCCGATTATATACCAGCGAACCATAGAACAGCAACTTTAAGAGTTACCACTCAACCACGGAACTCTAAAGTGCAGCGAAAAATACTGTATCGAAGAGCAAGAGAATGTGATCGCTGAGGGCAATAAAGCTGGCGCTTTGTGCCACCTCTGTACCTCAGTACCTCAATCCTCGACCCTGCGACACTTCTACGCAACACCCACGCCTCCTGATACCAACCTTCAGCAACACACCATGGAACTCCTCCAGCTTCCCGCCGAAACCCTACTACAAATCTTCGATTATGTCGACTCATCCTATTTCCGCTCAGATCTGTCACGTCTCACAGTCTGTAACTAGTGGTACTAATTTGCCTATGCCGCGTGCTTCCGAGATTTTTACGTTAGAAGATATTATAACGGTTAGAGTCTTCTCCGTACAATGGATATAGTGTATGTCGAGCCATAGACAGAGAGGAAACCCTGGACATGAATTTCAAGGGCTTTGATAACTGGGACTCCATTCCGTTGTCTCAACATGATTTGCTGGCCGATTGGACAACCTGGGATATCGCTCAGGCACGCGCAGTGCACGAAGCCTGGGAAAGAGAGCTGCGCATCGGTCTCCTCCGCCTCATCACCATCCGACATTCACCGAAACTGCGCAACTTCCGCATCCAAGCCACCAGCGAACTGCATCCGCATCTCTATCTTCTACAACGCCGCGACTGCCTTTATCTTCTTATAATACGCTCCCTCTTACCTAAGGCATCAACCAGCAACCTAACTAGTCTAGAGCTAGACCTATGCGGTACTCGACTTATACCGCATTAAGGCCAAGAGTATGGCGGAGTATACTATTTCTGCACGAGTATCGCCGCGCTTCTTACTACTAAACTACGACGTTTGCGACTGCGCATGCGCATTACCTGTGCCAATATCCTAAAACCCCAACAACATGGCGCCAATCTACGTTTGGACGAGATGCTTATCAACCTCAGTCTATCCAACAAGTCACCCCTAACCACCTTAGCGGCGCACGCCACATATTGCAGTTCCTCCCCAGCGGGGTTCCTTTAACTAAAAGCGGATATAGAGAAGCAGGCGCAAATTCTTGTGGCACAGATGGCGGACCCAAAAATAGTGAGGATATTGACGCATGCGCTGCCGAGTATTAAAATGCGGGCATTCGGTGTCTTGGCCGGCAGGTTCACTCACAAAGCTCCCATCCAGAAGATTCCGATCAAGGCCAATTCTACGTTGAAGTAATGAAAGCAGGAATGGTGCGGTAGCGGAGACGAACACGTGTTACCTGGTGGGCTGGTCGGTGAATTGTACCTTACATTTTCTTCGCTCCGAAAGCTAATATTGAGATACCGTACCTTCGGCAGCCTACGTCGTGTCCCCGTCTTCCCATGTCGCGCATATGATCGCCAACGTAACCCCCGGAGGTGTCGTGATGTCTTGCATTTTGAACATTGGATCTGCGTTATAGAACAGCTCCTTCCAATCCTGAGCGTCGGGTTCCTTTGCGTTTTGTAGAGTTTTCATGGCGAGATCAAAGCCACTAGAACAGGCAGATGAGTATGGCACTGGCCTGTGGTGTTGCAGGTGAACTTACCGAGCGGATCTTTGCTTATAAGGTGATATTCGAACGGGAGGAGGCAGGTTCAATTCATCCACCACGACCCGCGCCCCGTTCCTGAGTGCGGGAACAAGATTCCGCAAAATCCTGGTAGCATACTTATCAGACCGATTGTGGAGGACGCAGCGGAGAAGATAAACGTCTGCGCCTTTGACCGGTTGCTCCTTGAAGAAGTTGTGCGCTTCGAGCTTCAGTCTCCCGCCTTCGCGCAAGTCTTCGGGGATGTCGACGTCCTTGACCACTTCAGGCAAGTCTTGCACGATGCAGTGGATGCTGGGTAAAGCTCGAGCAATAGCCGCGCCTACCGCGCCGTTCCCTCCTCCTACATCAACCAAAAGGCCGTTGGCAGCGTCGCCCCAGGCGAGGTTATCGACTACATGGCGAATATCGCACCCCGGTCCGCTGTGCATGAACTGCATAGCACCTGCCATGCGTTTAGCTCGCACAGGATCGCAGACTATGACATCCATCGTCGGAGTATCGACGCCGTATGCGATATTGAACCCTCGTTGGCTTCTTCGGAACCAGGCCATTTTTGTAGTGCATCCGTGAGTCGGGACGATGATGGCCACATTTCGTTCGCCAGAAAGCCGATGACATTGCCCAACGGGGGGATGGTAGCGAGGGCTTTGGATGCAGCTGTATGTCTCACAACACCTGGCTCATGTTTTTGGAAGATGCAGTGGGACATTGCGTGGCGCATGATGGGGCGTGTGTCCGACTCTGGGAGCGAGCAGGTGCGCGCAATGTCTGCAAGCGTTGAGCTTTCTTCTAGGGGAAATGATTTGGCAATTTCGAAGCGCTCTATAGCTTGGACACTTGCCCATGCATCGAACTATAGCAAGTTGTCAGTTGGGAGTTCCAAGACCGATCCCACAGTACAAACTGAGTTCTTCCCGACCAGTGACATGGCGGGACCCATCATGAGGGCTGCAAGCTCATTTGTAGCAGCGAGGACTGCTTGTTGAGATTTCTCGACCTCGGGCGGAAGTGGAACTCTCGGGGGATAGGAGACATTAAATGAAGGTGTAGGGAGATTCTTCGACGTGGAGTATACGTCGACCTTGCGCGTGTGCTCCGAGATGAGATCGCTCAGCTCTACGATTCCGTTAGGGGTCATATTGAATGTGTTTGTGAACTAAGGCGTGTGAGGATGAAGAGGCACGGTCAACTGCATGCCGCCTGCACCGTAAGTGGTATAGCACCGTTACTTACTGCCTATTGGCAACTGTGAAGACAGTGTGAAGCAACCAAAGAGGGATGGTGAATTTGAATGCGAAGGTACAGTGAAGATATATTACTAGTTTCTACACATTTTGCTCGTTAACAAAAAGACCGGCCATGCCCATGCCAGTACCTATGCACATGGACGTCAGCAAAATCTTCTTCTTTTGTCTTCTGCATTCGCTAAGGCCAGTGGCAACCTGTCGGGCGCCTGTGCATCCAAGTGGGTGGCCAAGTGCAATAGCTCCACCTCGTGGGTTCATCTTCGCATGGTCAATTTTCAGCGTCTCCAGGCAGTACACTGCCATGGAAGCAAAAGCCTCGTTAATCTCAATAACGTCGATGTCATCGAGCGAAAGATTGAACTTGGCGAGCAGCTTTGGGATCGCAACGGATGGGCCAATGCCCATGATGCGGGGAGCCAGTCCAGCAACGGTAGCACCGACAAACTTGGCCATGATGGGCTGGCCAAGCTCCTCTGCCTTGGAGCGCTTCATGAGCAGGACAGCGGCGGCACCATCGGTGAGTTGCGACGAGTTTCCGCCATGAGATTTGTCGCCGTGTGGCAAGAAAGCCGGACGGATCTTCTGCAGCCCTTCAAAAGTGGTTCCATATCTTGGACCCTCGTCCTTGGTAAGTGTCACATCTTTCTCCTCGCCCGTCTTCGGGTCCTTGACCTTGACCTGGATAGGCACAATCTCGTCGTCGAACCAGCCTGCCTTCTGCGCCACTTCGGCCCTTCTGTATGACTCGACCGCATAGCGATCTTGCCTCTCACGGGAGATGTTGAAGTCGTTGCCGACATTTTCAGATGTCTGGCCCATGGGCTGCATGCAGTCGACAGCTTCTTGGTTCTGCAGGATCTCGTCGAAGAAGGGACGCTCGAGACGGTCGCCGCCGACCGTCATGGACTCGGCACCGGCGGCGAGACCGATTTCGATGGAGCCTGTAGCAATCTGGTTGGCGATGTCCTGCACAGCCTTGAGGCCGGAGCTGCAGAAGCGGTTCACAGTGGAGCCGGCAGTGGTGTTGGGGAAGCCGGCGCCGAGCATGGCGGCGCGCGTGTAGTAGGCCGCTTTCGCGTCCGAGACCTGAGAAGCCGTCAGCCCACGCCACAAGTGAACAGGGCAGCAGGGAACCCACATTTCCCACGCAGATGTCCTCGACAAGCGCAGGGTCCAGGTTTGATCTTGCAACGACCTGCTTGAACAGCTTGACGAGTATGCCATCTAGCGGCGTATCCTTCAAGCCGCCCTTGTGTGCCTTTGTGAGCGGAGTCCGCACCGCGAGCGTAATGACGATATCATCGGGGTTCTTCGTTGTGCTGTCATATGTCGTGAGCTTCTCGTCCCATGTTTCAAAGTTCGGCAACCGGGAACGGCGGTACTCACATGGCGCTGAGTCCGCTCGACAAGGGCGAGAGCTGCCCCACGATAGACTTCAATCGCTCAGTCATTGTGGATGTAGGCTGTAAGCTGGAATTGAAAACTAAGGACAAGGAAAAACAGGAGAATGTGAAAAGGTGTAAATGCGGAGAGTGTTGCGGAGTTGGGTCGCGCGTCCTTTAACCTGTGGGGCGACAGAGGTGCCGAGGCATCTCGGGAACTGGTCACGGGACCCCAAGGTTCCAAGGTTCCAGATTGATTTCGAGAAAGTAATCAACTCCACCTTCGTCTATCCGTAAATGCCCGTAGGAGAATTGGGAGACCCCGTGTGCTCGTATGATCACTGTTAGGTAGCAAGAGGTACGCGTAGTTCCAGGACTCACACGCTATCATCAGTACTTGGAATTTGCAAGGCTTTTCTGGCCTACTTCGCGATATCTATATCCACCCATACGCCGGCGCTGCCTCGCCTCAGTCTCCTGATTACCTTCTATTTCGCCTTATCTTCCCTCAAGCTGACGATTTGGTTGAGGACGATCTTGTCTTTGGTGGAATCGACGTCGACACAGAAGTACGCGGTACGCAATGCCTGGAATCGAATAAGGTCGTCCGAGGAACCGCTAGGATTGAGCGTATGCTCCTTGATGAGGTCCTTGATACCCCTCTCGATGACGGCCTTCTCGAACAATATCTCTGATTCCGGATTCAGGTCGTCGGCCCAGCCTCCCGTCTTCCAGTCAAGCGCGTTTGGTGATTCTGACTTGAACAGGGAGTTGTACTGGCGAGCCGTTACTGGGACGGCTGTGGCAGCATCAACCCACTGAATGTACGTTTTCGGCTTCTCTCCAGCGGCTTTCACAGCTTTGATCTCGATGACCTTGCCATTCCCGTCTTTCGAGAATGACGTTGCGCGGATCGGAAACGGGACATTATAGAGACCGACGACCTTGTTAGGTGCAAGGCGGAAATACTCAGCACTGTCCTCTTCTCGGAAATCGGAGCGGTCAATGTACAGCTCCTTGCCGAGTTTGACTTTGCGTTCTCCCGGTATCGTTCCTTTCGGGTCGTATGGCACGTCAATCTCCTGGTCGTCTTCTTCCGCGAGATCTTCAATGACGACCTTAATGGGATCTAGGACAAGCATTTGACGGGGAACTGTGCGTTCGAGATGCTTCCGGATAGAAGACTCAAGACGTGGTGGCTGGATCTCAGTGAGGGCATCGGTCACACCCAGCTCTTCGACGAAGTTCAAAAGCGCCTTGGCCGGTATTCCACGTCGACGCAGCGCGACTAGGGTATACAGTCGCGGATCATCCCATCCCCGCACAGACGGTGGTATGGTCCTCTTCTCGACCGTCCCGTCCTCTTTCTTCTTTTCGACAGTCGTTCCTTCCACGAGCATGAGGATGCGGCGCTTGGAGAGAATTGTACCTCCGACGTTCAACCGGCCATATCTAAAAGAGTCAGCACTATGATAGAGCGTTTACCAGAGCTTGCTTACTCTCTCTGCATAGGCCCCTTCTCCTCCGACTTTGGGATTTTCATGTCTAGCTGTTCGAGCAGCCAGTCGTACGATATTCGGGACTGCTGGAACTCGGTCGTGCACATTGAATGCGTAATGCCCTCGAGGGCATCGCAAACGCAGTGAGTGAAGTCGTAGGTTGGGTAGATTCTCCACTTCTCTCCAGTTCGATGGTGGTGATTCTTCTCGACTACACGATACGCTGGCAGGTCCCACATCTGGGGATTTCCCTCTTTGGGGTCTGTCAAACTCTGTTTCATGCGCAGATATGCCTCCCCAGCCTTGTACTTGCCATCGCGCATGGCCCGGAACTCGGCGATGGATTCGGCGATGGGTCGCGTGCGGTGGTCGCAGGCGTATCGTGGGCCGCGGTTGTCGGGCCCGCCGCGCTGCATGTTGACTTCTTCCCCTAGGAGGTGTGTTAGATGCGAATTATGCTATAGTAAGATACAACGTACTGGAACAGTGGCAGACATATGCGCCATCCTTCTCGATCAGCTGCTCGGCGAGCTCGTACAGCTTGTCAAAGTTGTCGCTGCTATATGTAATCTTGTACGGTTCGAATCCTAGCCACTTGATAATGTCCAGGATGCTCGTAAAGTACTTCTCCTCCTCCTTCTCTGGGTTCGTATCGTCGTATCTCAGGAAGCAGACACCTTTGTGATACCGCGCGAAGCCAAAGTTGACTGCGATAGCTTTGCAATGTCCGATGTGGAGGTAGCCATTGGGCTCTGGCGGGAATCGCGATCGAACGTCCTTGACAGGCTTCTCTTCGTACACACGCCTCAGCCAGCCCTCGGAAAAGATGCTCACGGGTTCTGCACTTGCGGGCTTGGTGTTGCTCTCTTTCGGTCGAAGGGCGTGTTCCGCCTTCTTTGCTTTGGCGGCAGCTTTCTTAGCAGCTTTCTCAAGAGCGCGTTTCGATGGGCCTTTCTCCTCTTCGGCCGAAGGCGCGGTCGGCGGTGCTCCAGTAGGGTCTGCCATTTCTAGGAGTGGGAAGGAGCTGTGCGAATCGTGGTGTCGTGGTGACTGAGACGCGTCTGGGACTCTGGGGCTTTGGAGGGGCAATCAGCCATCGAGTCTGTGCGCCACACCACACCGCCACATTTGGCGGGACCGAGTCTAGCCGACCCCCACTACTTTATGCATTCGGGCTCCTTCCCTCCTCACCTCCACGGCCTTACCACCTACTTTCCAAGCTTGCTCTTCTGTCACGAGCCCTGCATAATTTGTGCAGCTTAATACAGCCACAGCACAACAGTTTGAGTGAATGTTCGCCTTCGCATTGCCTATCTTGAGGTAACACGGTGACTGCCACATTGCGGACTCAGCTAACCCCCATCAGCGTGCAAGTCAGGATTCTTCTGCCTATACACCCAGTCCCAGCTTGCTCAATTCTTCTACCTATACTCCCAGTCCCAGCTTGCTCAATTCTTCTACCTATACTCCCAGTCCCAGCTTGCTCAATTCTTCTACCAGGTCGTCAGGCACATAATCCAGATCCTTGGGATCATCTCCGTCCCCTTCATCATCACTGTCCAAGGCCTCCCGCCATGCCTCTTGCATCTCCATTTCCAGTGGCAGGACGTCTTCTTCCAGTCTCTCCTTTTGCTTTCTCAAATTCCGCGCCAAGCCAGTCTTCTCCAACGCCCAACTCTCATGCTCTACCCACTGCTCCTCGATCACGCGTCGCGCACTCGCTACGCTGCGGCCGGCCGGATATGCATTAACGCCGCCCCCTTCATCGACCCAGACCTGTAGTAGCCCTGAGCAGAAAATCTCTGCAATAGCTCCTTGTTCAGGTCGGAAAATCAGGTAAATGATATACTGGTGCATCCGGAAGCACTGCTTGAACTTGCCCGTTCGATACAGATGCGAGCAAATATCCTCCACTAGGTTCATGACGTAATTGGACGACTGCCGATATCGATGCTGCGACAATCGAACATGAGAATTGATCGAGTATCCACATTCGCCTGGGGGATATGTCAGCGGAATATCGCGTTCGGAGGTCGGTGTTTCCGTCCACCGCTTTGCAATGCCTTCGCAAAACCGCTGCAGCGTCTCTAGATGCTTTTGAGAACGTCGATAAGTCCAGAGATACTTCCGATACCCTAACGAGCTTGCCGCCCGCAACACTACGGGTGGTGTAACATTATCAACCATC
Source organism: Laburnicola sp. R22_1 (assembly GCA_014281115.1). Lineage (NCBI taxonomy): Eukaryota > Fungi > Ascomycota > Dothideomycetes > Pleosporales > Didymosphaeriaceae > Laburnicola > Laburnicola sp. R22_1. Next base: position 485,594 of record JACONQ010000014.1, read on the forward strand.
CATGCCATTTCCTGATGTTTCGATTCTGAGCTGAGGTACTCGAGTATTGCTTCCCGGATCACTGCGTATTGGTTAGCAGTAGGAGCAACTCCATACTCGTCGGCTAGCAAGTGGAGGTAGATCGAAGGTTGCATATGAGCACGTTCTTGGATCGTCGCGTACTCTTTCTGTAACTCAGCATCAGCCAGGAAGCGCTGTGCCAATGTACCGTCTACCGCCGCCGCGAAGATTGAAGGGGCCGAAGCGAGAATATGGATGCATTCGCGCATGATAGCAGATAGAGAAGTGGGCAACCCTCCCCGGCTTCCGGCATACTTGGGCAATTCTCTTTCCAATACCTCGGCGATCACTGGCTGATAATGCTGCCTGCGAAGAAGACGCGCCCATCTTTGTCGGCGCTGGGAAAGTGTCGGTAAGGGTTGGTATGTTGACTCTGACTCGCTGTGGCCATCGGAGCCATATCTGTTCGATCGCGTGGATACCATGGCTTTAATTAGCTGGCACAATACTCCAGTAATTTTCTGGTTATAAGCGTAATGCCTCGCAAAACGGCGCAACTACATATTCTTCATTCAAGTAAGTACTCCATCACCTGTCGGGTCATCATGCCATTGCGATAAACCATTGACACGAGGCAATCGCCGCCGTATTCACTCTTGTTCAATGTCCAGCGAGGTGAATATTTCAGTATGGCTGCTCATCTACAAGGCTCATCAAAGGTTCATCAAAGAATAAAGGGGGAGGAGGGTCACTTCTGCTCTTGTTGGTACTTGACGGCAACGACAACCAATCGAAATTCACTACCGCTGTCAAAATGCTATTTCGAGCCGTTCATCAATCATTGCTTCCAATTCTCTCACCGAACTAGGTTGTTGAGCCCCTCGCTTGTTTACAAACCATCCTTCACGTAAACTCTTCACAGCATCTTCAAGAGTGTCAATGCAAGTAAGACCTTCCTTCATCGTTTGCACGCACCATCACTGACTGACATATTCTATTGCCTACTGTTTTCTGTTACAAAAAATCCTTGAGCTGTCTCATCGAAAGGCAATTGCCTACTAATTCGCTGTACAATACAGTCACATATGTCCTCCACACCCAGACTCCCACCAGGGACAATCTAGACTCTACTGCTTTTTGATAAGCATCTAAGATAGTCTACGTCCTCTCTGGCATTATCACCGCCACAGATATGGTTCGTCTATGTTGGCAGGGTACGTCTATTGCGCTCAAGCATGTGCACGATTTCTCCACAAATACTACCAGAGGGGTGTTCAGGGGATGAAGCCAGTGGTGAGATCAGTATCACGGAATATCGCGATGCAATCTACCTTCGTATATTGGTACCGAGAGAGCCGCGAGGATGAAACGCTTCCATCTTGCATACAGGTGCGTGTATGACGGTGTATCAACTAATTATCATTTCCTCGACTGCATCATTCATCAAGCGAAGTTTGTTTGCTCAATTATTCCACTAAGATTAATTGCTCGGCTCTCCTCCCAACCCTAAAACTTAACTAAAATTGAACTTTAGTAGCTAATTCAATAGTTTCCTATACAGTGTTACTTTAATCTACTTAAACCGAACGCCTTTTTTGACCTTTTTTTGGTTTGAGGTTGAAGTAGATTGAGATAGAAGGTCATTATGTACTATGTACGGCACTTGATAGCAGTTCGAACGCGCTTTTTTTGTGCTCACCTTTTTACGCTCTTTTTGATTACTAAGCAGGGGGCTCTGCTTTTTTTGTCATGTTATTTGAGATGAAAGCCTTTGTCGTTCTACCCCTAGGTAGTTAATTTAATGCCACATATAATTATTACTAGGAGAGTAGAGGTCAGCTACAGGAGCGGCGCCGTTAAATTCATCTACATGTCCTCGTAGGTTCAAAACACGTTGGTCGCCCAGCTTCATGCACGTAGCCAGTCTCGACACTGTAACATAGCCAACTGCGTAGTAAGAAGGTTGCATCACGACCAAAGTCTGTCTACGGGAGCTGAGTACATATACAAGCCGGCAACCAAATACGGCGCACATGGGGTTCCCAATCAGGCTAGAAGCGACCGTTGTAGGAACGCATGAACCGCAGATGTACCGGCCGCGACCTTGACCCTGGCCGTTTCAATAAACCGACGATGCACGGTAGCCGGATGGGTTGGTGCTATACCGGCAATACCGGCATCGACCCTTTTGATCCGACTATCGAAAAGTTAGGGGTGAGGGCTGGATAGAGAGACGGGCGTGACGTCGAGTGCAGTGCTGAAGGTGTATATAAGGATCGCAGCATGGCATCATGGCAGCATCGCAGCCTCGCTTCGCTTCAATCGTCCAGATCCCGCCACGTTCGCTACTTCTCGTCCTCCTCCCAACTCGCCCCTTTGTCAATTTTATCTACCAAAATGCGCGCCGCTGTTCTCTCTGCCGTTGTTGGCCTCGCCTCCGCCGCCGCCATTCAAGCTCCTCGCGCGGCCTCGCAGCAACTAGGGTACTGGTACATCACCGTGGACGCCAGCTCCGCTGCTACGGGATGGAACCGCCAGGACCTCAAGGCGACGTACTACAACGACGAGCTCGAGCAGCCCATCCTGTTCACCTGCTTCCGGGAGCAGGATACCAGCGTGCCCACCACGACGGCGGCGTGCACCGATCCTTCGGTTGACTGGGAATACCATGGCAATTGTAAGATGTGTTGAAACATTTTGATGGGGAAATTGGCTGATTTTTTTCTTCTTCTTTCGCAGCTGTGAGTCTTACGCAGACTTTGAAGTTGGGCGGTGAGACGGTGACTGTCAATGGAGAGGGCGATATCGATATGAAGTGTATGATGACGTACTCTTCGATGTGGTGGTTTTTGCTAACGCGAGTAGGTGGCGGTGGGAATGGTAGGCAGTGCCATGGACAGGCTACAATTCAAGTCTCTTCTGGTATTGCTTAGGGGTTGGACTGAAGCTGGTGGTGGTGTTGGGTAGGTGGGTAGGTGGTTTGTTTCGGTGGATCCACAGTGGGAACCTTGCGTATTTTCAGTGTATGGTATAACGCTGCCCTAACAGCGTTATACCGTGTACCAAAAGTGCGTGAAGTTCGTAGGACGTTTAGAGACCGAAGCCAATGTCTAATCATAATTCTTGCGGTTGCAAGTTGTTCTTCGTTGCTGTGATTATCAGTGGTGATGGAGCTATACTACTCTTTTTGTGGATAGCTGCGATGAGAGTATTTTTAACTATAGGGTCAGTCGATAATACGATGCTAGAAGAGATCCTAGCTGTCGCGTTTTGATAGGTACCATCTTCGATTTTCGAACTCGTGCATTTCACGAGATGGCAACGAGATGGCGGTATCTATGTAGGCTGTGCGAAACCCTCATAACATCACCACTGCCTAGGCCTGTAGCCCCTTCCTTCCAGCTCTTCAATCTTTTCTCTTAAATCCTCAACCTCCTCCTTCAACCCCTCAACCCTTTCCCCCAATTGCTCATTCTTCCCCTTCAAACCCCTATTCTCCCCATCCGCCTCATCCCTCTCCTTTCTAACCCTACCACCACACACGCCCATCAGTCAAGTTCACGTATCCCAATTCTTACTATAGCACTAGCACAACGTAGCGTACCTTTTAATAGTCTCTTCTTGCGTTGCTATTTCGGCTTTTTTACTGCGCAGTTCGGCCCATACGGCGAGGGTATCGCGGCGGAGGAGAGTTAGTTCGTGGAGGAGGGCTTGGGGCCAGGCGTGTTGAGGCGGGGTGGGGGCGCTGGAGGGCTTAGATGGGCGGGATCCCATGGTTAGGTGGAGGTGGGAGGTTTGGTTTGGGTTGGGGCGTGGGGTTGGAGATGAGAGGCGGAGGGTAGGAAGGTAGGAAGATGTAATTGTGTTGGGAACGATGGGAGTGCGGTTGAAGAAGACATCATCATACCAGAGCCACGTTTCAAGCGACTTTGAACAGAGTTCTGTTTGATGTACTCGTTTACTTTCTTACAGATATGAGAACGACACGGTAGTTTGGAACCATCCGGTCCAACAGGCTCTGTTCGATACCCTAGTCCCACAAGAAAATTACGAACCCACGCAAACGACTACAAAAGAAATCCACGCCATCTTCCCATTCCCAACTCGTCCCATCTAACCACAAACCCAGCCTCCTCCTCCCATCCCACCAACCCCCCTACCCTACCGCCCCCTCAACGCCCCCACCTCCTCTCCAACCCTCCTCAACACCCCCTCAACCCCCGCACACTGCTGTCCCAAGCTCCTCTTCAACTCCTCCACACACCTCTTAACCTCCCCTATAACACCCTCCAACACCCTAAGCCTCTCATCCCACGATTCACTCCGTCGTCGCATATCCTCAATATCGCTGATGCTGGTGTGGGTGTGGCGATCATGGTGGAAGTGAGGCGGCTGGGCGTGGTTGTGGTGGTTGCGGTGTGGGTGGCGGGAATTGTAGGGGAAGGGGGTGGGGTAGTCGTAGGAGGACATGATGGGGTAGTGGGTAGGTTGGTGGTGCGGGGTGTTGGGTGATGTGGTGATGTGGTGGTGTTGATATAGGGGACGTGGCGGTGGTGGGACGCGACTTGGGTGGTGGGATGGGCCGACTAAGAGCGTTCGCACGCAATTGCAAACGGGGACTCCACGTCAAGCTTGTCTTCCTACGAGACATGTACGATTGATTGCTCTACGTGAAGATAATGCCGCCATCAACCACGATCGTCTGTCCAGTCATGTAATCCGCATCCTTACTGCACAGAAAACTCACCGTGCTGCTGACATCCTCGGGCACGCTCGTGCGCCCCAGCGCAATCAAGTCGTTCGTGTATTTCTTGATTGTGTCGCCCTTTTTGGCGCCTGTTTTCTTGCCGAGCTCCTCGTCAATGAGATCCCACATGGCTGTGCCGACGATGCCTGGCGCGTAGGCGTTGACGGTGATTTTGTGCTCGGCCATTTCCATGGCGAAGGCTTGTGTGAGGCCGCGTACGGCCCATTTGGAAGCGCTGTAGTGGGAGAGGAGGGCGAAGGGCTTGAAGGCGACGATGGAGGCGGCGCCGAGGAGCTTGCCGCCTGTGCCTTGCTTGATCATTTGTTTGGCGGCTGTGGCGTAGCAATTGTATACACCGAACACTGCGGGGAGATGAGTCTAGGCGAACGATTGCTGAGAGATAGACGATGGGCATACCGTTGACTTCAAACATGCGCTTCAAGTCGTGCTCTGTCAGGTCGAGGAGGGCTTTGACTTGGGCAATGCCTGCGTTTGCTACCATTGTGTTCAATGGGCCCAGCTCAGTGGCGCTTGTCTCGACGAGCTTTTGCACCTCTTGGAGATTCGAAACGTCAGCTGTCAACGCGATGGCGTTTCGGCCCATGATGTTGATTTCTTTGGCGACTGCTTCGGCTTCTGGTTGATTCGCCGATATGTCGTTTACGCAGACGTCGTAGCCATCTTGAGCCAGCCGCAAGGCGATCGCTTTCCCGCTGTAGTGGGTTAGATGAGTTCGTACTCGCAAGCGATCCAGAAGCTCACATCCCGCGTGCCGAGCCTGTGACGATTGCGGTACGATTTTGCTGTTCCGTTGCCGGCGTCGCATATCTCCGTATGAGAGCGGGTGAGTCAGCTGTGACGCGGGGCACGATGGTGAGTCTCGAAGAAGCTTGCCATAGCGTCCTGGTCGGCATACGGAAAGCCATGATGAGGAAGATGCAAATGGATGAGAATTGGTATGGCGGGCAGCAGGCTCAGGCCGTACTTGTACGAGGTACAACGGATCCCCCGCAGACGTCCCACCCGGCAGCAACAGCTGGGGCGTCGGCTATGCGGAGTATGCACTAGCCCCTTCAACGAGGATAGGCCCAATGGTGTGGGAGTGAGTTTACAAATTCTACAGTGCAATCTGCGTTGGTACGGACATATCCTGTACAATCCTGGGGTTACATAGGGCGGGGAAGTCACACGAGGCCGAGCTAGCTCCTTCTGCGTTAGCACCTTCGCACCTTCGCACCTTCGCGCGTATTCATCCCGAACGCGCCCTCGTCGACACCTCCAAGCCGCGGCTCTGCGTTAAGCAGTACCAGGCTCCTACAGAATGTCTCGCCAGAGTGTGGCCCCGCAGCGCAACCTCTCCCTCACGGAGGAATTGGAGCGGCTGGAGCAATCCATCACCCTGACGCTGCAAGGTACACAAACATTGGCCCTGCCCCACACAGCGACTGACGCCAGCAGAAATCGACCACAACTTCAGTCGCGCGCACCGCATCGTGACCACGAGCATCCTGCCGATCGTGGAAGGCTATGGCAAACACTCTGAAGCCGTTTGGGAGGGCTCCAAGGTATGGCAGGCCATTAGGCATCAGGAAGCTCGGAAACAAACACTGATCCCGCCAGTTCTGGAAGCAGTTCTTCGAAGCCAGCGCAAATGTTTCCCTCTCGGGCTACCAAGTGCCCGACCCTGACGACACGACCACGCACGAGGATACGCAGCAGTCGCAGATGTACGAGGACGACACGGTGGAAGAAGGCGATACCGTGACGGGCGCCACAGCAACCCCGCAACGACGGGCCTCTTCGCAGGCCGATCTCGAAGACACCTCGACGCTCGACTCACCCACTATTGCGCACGCTCACAGTACTCCGCGAGCACCGAACACTGCAGGGAAGCAACCTCAGTTCGCCGACTTCTCGTCCCCGTATGAAAACCTCAGGGCTCAATTACATGGAACTCGGACATCCAAACTCGAGCCTATGACACCAGGCAAGCAGGCTTTACCGGACGTAACTCGCCAATTCGATTCCTCGCCCTTCATACCTCCGACATCCGGAAAGAGGGCGCCTTTCGATCAGGGCCCTCTCCTACACCACGTCCTCGACAAGACATACCGCATACAGGCGACCCCGCTTGTAAGCCCTAGAAAATACAATCCTACGGGCGCTTTTACACCTGCAACTGCTCGTCGTGGGGGACCCACGCCCCGCGAAAAGACGAGTGCATTGCCGGACTGGGCTGATAATTCGTCGCCTCCGTCCTCGCCAGCTCCCCAATTGCGTGCCGATATCTTCTCACCTGCTAAGACACCGCGCACGCCTGGTGTGAGCGTGCAGACGCCCGGGAAAGGAAAGCAGCTGTTCAGCGTCACTAAGACGGGAGGGGGAGTGTTCGACAGCGACAGTGAAGAAGACGAGGATAAGCTGGGCTTCTCTCCGCCAAAGACAATCCAGTTTCACATACCCCAGAGCAAGTTGCTGCAAACGCCTGGTAAGTACACCATGTTCGCTTTGTTGTTTGCATGTACTAATACTCCACAGCTCGCGAAGCCAGCAGGCGCATTGTTGAGGACCTACTCATGACGGCCGGAGGCAACATTACAGATTCAACAGGCGGCATGGACGAGGATAGCCCTAGCGTAGTCAGACGGCGAGCTGATCTGGATGATTCGTTTTAAGCGCGGTGATGGCTTGATTATACCCGGGTGGAGAGGCAGCCCATGTCCGCAACTCGCTGTTGATACAAACTCTGTGTTCAGGTCATGACGCAGAACCGAAAGTAGTTTGATTGACTGATCGTATGAGTTGTTGGCGAGTACATTCACAGAAGTTGGTGCATGCAATGTGTGAAGCTGGCAGCTACGCCCGATGCGGAGCTAGCGGTCGATCACCGGGAGACAGCTTTCAGTTCCGTCATGCGCAGGTAATGCCAGGCTCCCTTTTCACTACCCCAGCATTGCCCTTTTTATCGCTCTTTCTCCCATTCCACCGTGATGCCTCGGGTTCGGAGGCCGCCCAACTCCGGTTACGCCCGAATTGCCCAAGCAGAGGAGGAAGAAGACTCGCATGATGAATCCGAGGACGAGCTTCACGAGCGGACCCTATCCAGCTCCTACGCGCCCATACAGCCCAAACGAGATTCCCGTATGCGCATGCCACAATCGGGCGACACGTCGCCGAACCTACGAAGAACACCGTCCGGACGCCGCCAGCGGGCCAACTCGGGCGTGGACATCAAGGCTATAAACGCGCGATTTGAGCGTTGGGCAGACGAAATCGCGCAGAAGTTCAAGATCAAGAGGCAGAAAGAGACGCCAGATGACGAGCCGCTCGAAATCCATCATTCGGTGTTCCAAGCACCGGACTGGGTCCGTCCAGCCACGGCAGAGACACTGATGGTTGACTACGACGACTCCTCGGACCGCATGACGAAGCTGCAGTTTGACGAAATCGTAGAGAGCGTGAGGGTGGCTATTGAGCAGGGCATACATCCGAAGTTGATCACGCAAGGGAGCTCGGGCAGCTACTTTGCGCGCAACTCGCAGGGCAAGGTGGTGGGCGTGTTCAAGCCAAAGGACGAGGAACCATACGCGTCGCGAAACCCAAAGTGGACAAAGTGGATACATCGCAACCTCTTCCCTTTCTTCTTCGGGCGCGCCTGCCTCATTCCGAACCTGAGCTACATTTCCGAAGCCGCCGCGTACGTTCTCGACAGCCAGCTGCGCACGAACCTCGTACCATACACTGGAGTCGTCTCTCTGTCGTCCAAGTCTTTCCACTACGACTTTTGGGATCGAAGAGCATACTACCGGAAAAAGAAGCCGTTTCCCGAAAAGGCTGGTAGCTTTCAAGTATTTTTGAGGGGGTTTAAAGATGCGAACATCTTCCTGAAGGAGAATCCTTGGCCGGACCAGAACAATGCAAGCCTCAACAACGCGCGCAGAAAGAAAACGAGGAGGTGGGCGGAGGATTGCAGGCCTAGCGGTCCCCAATCGGATGACGAGGATGAGGAAGAAGCACGTTCGAACACACCAGATTTGCAGCAACGGAGAGGTTTCTGGACACCTTCCTTACAGCAATCGTTTCGGGAGCAATTGGAAAAACTGGTGATCTTAGATTACATCATGCGCAATACGGACAGAGGACTGGACAACTGGATGATCAAGATCGATCAGAAAACCCAAGAGGCGAGCATTGTCGCGGAGCCACCTAAAACGAATGGCCATCTCGATGATGAATCGGAGGCTGAACCCAGCAACTACACCAAGCAGTCCATGTCTGACTTGGATCCGTACGGACGTCGGGAGCCCATGAAGGCGACGAGTCGATCAAACACGCCGATGCCTAGTGGTCCCACGCCTGGGATAACAATTGGTGCCATCGACAATAGTTTGTCGTGGCCCTGGAAGCATCCAGACGCCGTAAGACAGTCCCAGTCCCTACCGCATAAACGTATTTTGCTAATTTTGAGCAGTGGCGGAGTTATCCGTTCGGCTGGCTATTCTTGCCGGTTTCTCTCATCGGGCAGCCTTTTTCTGAAGCGACTCGGCGCCATTTCCTACCTCTATTGACCTCCAAGCAATGGTGGGTCGAGACCCAGCTAGCCTTGCGCAAGTGCTTCACGCAAGACGAAGATTTCAAAGAGCGAATGTACGCAAAGCAGATTGCGGTCATGAAAGGACAGGCGTGGAATGTTGTCGAAACGCTGAAAACACCTGACCACGGCCCGTTAGAGCTAACGAGAAGGGCGCGGGTTTGCGTATGGGATGATCTGGTTGAGATTCCTATCGCCGTGCCTTTGCGTGCGCCATCAGCGGAGCTTCGTCGCAAGTCACAGTCAAATCGAACAAAAGTCGTGGAAGAAGAGGAGATGGACATCACAGCTCTGTCAACGCCTCCACAGAAACCGCAGTCTGATCTTTTGATGGACTCGCCTTCGCTGGAGCTTGCGAACGAGAACCGTTTCAACCTTTCTCGCGAATCCAGCTCCCTAGATGTGCGACGACAACCGGAAGATGTGCAGGTCGCAGATTCTCCTGCGACGGTCCAAGGCGTGACGTGGAACTCCCGCCTTATGACAGGGTCGCCGTCTACACGAACGAACGGGCGCGCCACACACCACGCGCGCATGAGTTACGATGCGCCGCGACGCCGCGACCAGGACATCAGAAAACACCATCGCAGGCTCTCGCTTTCTTCCAAGCGTGGCCAGAGCGGATTATCTGTTGGAGAAGACGAAGACGAAGGGGATCTTGGATACGCGGCAAATGAGGATATGGACGGGAACCGCAAGCGGGTCATCGTCGAGCGTTTAGAGATGGTCAAGGCTAAGAACCCGGTGTTCACTTGGTGCTGAATCTGTATGATAAGGATCTCTAGAGGAACGGAACTTTCATTGGGCGGCGTTGTTGTCTGCATGGGACGGCCGATTGCATATGTGGCGTTTGGGAGGGGTGTGCTTGGCCTGGATAGGTAGTATTATAGACCGGCGGTCCCCCACGGTTTTCGGACCTTTTGTACCTCGCAGTGCGTTCCACTGCATGCTGCAAGACAATGTGTTCAAAGGCCTGTCTGTCTGTAGACAACGGGCCCCCCGTGGAACGTGTGTAACAGCCGTTGTACGGCACGGCACCTAGCTGGGTCATTTGACTTGATCATCTTGACCTTGTTTTTTCCGGGCCCTTATCCATCTCGCATGATAGAGTGCCGAAAGCGCGTTCCAAGGGGTCCAAGGAAGGGTCTACGGGTATGGGGGGGTCAGATGACCTCCTCTACACCTGGGCATGTTGCACAGACCCACGCACTAGCCACGGGTGGCGTAGAAAATCGCTGCCCGCGACGTTGGTGTGAAAGGCAACAACGCTCCCATCGGCCCGCGCCTCGTCGCATTACCACTCAAAGCCCTTCTCGCCGTCCACTGCACGACTGGAATGTTGATGGTTGACGCGCTCGGGCTGTCGCGTCGTGGTCTTCGACGCCCGCCTTCGCTCGCCCGCCTGACGTGTACCACTAAGATACCGCAGGAAAGCGACCAACTGCAACGTTGACTAGGGCAGCGATCGAACTCTCTCACTCTGTCCGGGTGTTTTGGGAAGAGCTGGCTCAGCAATCGCCCGGGCGACGGCTGGACACGTGGGCCATCATTCACACCCACGGCCTCCAGGCTTGGTACCTGGTCCATGCGCCGGGCACGCCGGCCCTCCGTTTAGCCTGGCTGTGACCCGTCTGTGAAAGATCCTCCCGATTCTTTTACCTGACGCTAGGCATCAACCTCTCACTTGCGCTTGTTGTCCTGCTAGCCGTGTATACATAAGTCGTCATGAACCCTGCCGCCTTACTTGACCCACGAGGGGCGCGCCGCCGAGGTAAATCCCCATCCTCTCTTTCGCCCTCCGTCAACCACGCTTCGAACAAGCACACCATGTCGCAAGAACAGGCCGTCTGGCCGTCTAGGCAGTCGTCCCTGGAGACTGTTGCCTCGTCGGATCATGACGAGGAACAATCACAACAACATGATCTTCATGAGCTAACACCAAGCCCGGAAGTAGTAGCGTCGCAAAACAACTCACCAGCCCCACAATTTCAACAGTTTGACCCTCGCGCGCTCCTCAACCCAAAGTCGAAACGCCCTGCAGCTGAGCAGGAGCCGGAGCGCGGACGAGAAGTAGAGCATTCATCTCCAGGGCAGATATCGCTTGTGGAGCGGCTGCACAACGTTCAAGAGCGCACCACTTCACCTGCAAAGAGAGTTAAGACCGAGGTCGACCACAACAAGCCAGCCCAGCCCCAAGCGAACGCTCGAAACGGGGGCGCACTCGAATTCAGCAAACAGCAGAACGAACAGGCTGTCGCAACAGCCCCAGGCACGGCAATCGATCTCACTATGAGTAAGTTGCCCGCCGACATAGTAGTATCAAACACACTAATCACCATACAGGCGACGCCGAGGACGACGACGTGCAGATCGTCCAGGATAATTCCAAGCAAGTCATATGCATCGGTCGCATCAACCAGATATACATCCAGGCACACAGAGTCCCTTTCCCGGATCCAAAGAAACACCAGGGCAACCACGGCTCACAAGGCCGCATCAAGGTGTCGTTCCGACGTGGCGGCGGCGACAGAAACAATGCTAACATCATGGCCGTTGACCCTACTGGAAGAGAGTTCGGCAGGATAGACTTCAAGACAGCAAAAGCGCTTGCTCCCTTGATGGATTCTGCAAAGACCAACGGCATGATGTGGATGGCATGGACAGATCCCCGTCGTAAAACGCCAAACGAAGGACCTCCGGGTACTCCGGTCAGCACACTCCTCTCCATAACTTTTCAAGTATACTGCCCCCGGAAACTGGCTCGTGACATTGGGAATCACTTTGAGAAGCTCAAAGTGTATCTCTCCGACCCACTATTCGAGTTAGCCCGCTTCGACTACTTCAATCCTCAAACACACAACTCATTCAGCGTGCGGGATGTCGCAAATCCTACTTTCGAACAGCCGCGTTACGCTCCTGGTGGCTCATATGTTCTACGATCGGTTGATGAGATTCGAAGCGACGTGCAGAACATGTTCGACACTATCGGCGAAGTGGAAGAACTGCCGCTGAGAGAACCTTCCGCAATGGTCAAAACCCCTCTGTACAAACACCAAAAGCAAGCACTTTATTTCCTTTGGGATAAAGAACAAGACTGGGCAGGTGTAGAGGGAGACAAGCGGAAAGATTCCCTGTGGCAAGTCAAGTACCGAAACAATGGGCGGAAATACTACGTTCACGTTATCACTGGAGAGGAGATTGCTGAGCGACCGCCAGGCTGCCGCGGAGGCATCCTGGCCGACGAAATGGGTCTCGGCAAGACGCTCAGCATCCTGTCTCTAATTGCAGATGACGACTCGAGAGCAGCTGCTTTTGATTTCGAGAAGAAGAGGCCTGGAATCAAACCGACGAATGCCCTCATTCAGCCAGTCGTCAACTCGAGAGGCACATTACTTGTTTGCCCCTTGAGTACTATGTACAACTGGAAGGACCAGTTAGAGAGGCATTTCCCTGCCGGACAAGGCCCCAAATGGATCAACTATCATGGCAAGTCGCGCACTGGCCTCTCGCCCAAGGATCTCGCAGGTCACGACCTTGTAATCACGACCTACCAGATGATATCGGCCGACTATCAAGAGAAGAACGCACCACTGCCGTTTGTCAACTGGTTCCGAGTGGTTTTGGACGAAGCACACGCCATCCGAAATGGTAATACCAAGCAGTCAATTGCCGCGTGTACATTGTCAGCGCAGCGAAGATGGGCCGTGACCGGAACGCCAGTTCAGAATCGCCTCGATGTGAGTATGGCTCGTAGATTGCTTGTGAATGCTGCTAATTATCCTAGGACCTTGGTGCCTTGTTTCGATTCCTTCATCTTCGCTCTTTTGCCACGCCACACGAGTTCAACTCTCAAATATTAACGCCTTTCAAGAACGCCGACCCAGACGTCGTCCCGAAGCTGCAACTCCTCGTCAGCTCTGTTGCTCTCCGGCGTATTAAGGAGCGTGTGCTTGAGATTGAGCTACCCTCCCGGAAGGACTTGGTCGTTAAGTTGCCGTTCTCCAGGGACGAACAGAAGCTACATGACTGGTTTGAGCAGGACTCTTCACGAAAGGTCGATGCAGTTACCTCCAGAGAAAAGATGGGCGGACAGTCATATGCTCGTATCCTCACGGCAATCACCAACCTTCGGCTCATTTGTGCTCATGGTCGAGATCTTCTCAATGACGAGGCTTTGAAGTTGACCGATGGCATGACTTACGACAACCCTATGGAGATTGGCGACGACGAGAGCTCGGATGCAGTAACGATCAATCGCCATCAAGCCTACGATATGCTGGACCTGCTGGGTCAGACGGACAGCGACGAGTGCCACTATCCGGCCTGCCGAGCCAGCCTAGGCGCATACAACGATAGCGACGAGGATGAAGAAGATGGCGATGACAAACGAGATGTCATTGGCCACATGACGCCATGCTACCATATTGTCTGCGCGAAGCATACCAAATCGCTTCGACAAGAACTGGGCAAAAAGACCACCTCGGACGGGCTTTCCATGTGTCCGTTCTGCGATACCCGCATCACGCCTGTGCTATTCGAGTTGAAGAAGTCAGATTTCTTGGCTTATCAAGAAGAGCGAGAGCGCATGAAGCGGGACCCGAAGCTTGGTAAAAAGATTGGCGCATACATGGGGCCTCATACCAAGACCAAGGCATTGCTTGCGGATCTGGCCGAGCATCGCGAATGGACTCGTGCCCATCCAACCGAGGCGCCCATCAAGAGGTAAGTCTGTACTCGCAACAAAAACAACCACCTGCTAACCATCTCACAGCGTCGTTTTCTCCACCTGGACCACGCACCTCGACCTCATCGAAATCGCACTCAACAACGAAGGCCACACATACGTCCGACTCGACGGCCGCATGCCCCGCGAAGCGCGCAACCGGTCCCTCGAAGCGTTCGAAAAAGACGACTCGGTCACCATCATCCTCGTGTCCATCGGCGCGGGCGGGCTCGGGCTCAACCTCACCAAAGCGAACAAGGCGTTCGTCATGGAGCCGCAGTTTAACCCTGCGGCTGAGGCGCAGGCGGTCGACCGCGTGCATCGGCTCGGCCAGACGAGGCCGGTCACGATTAAGCGGTTTGTCATGGAGAATAGCTTTGAGGAGAAGATGGTGGAGTTGCAGCGGAAGAAGAGGGCGTTGGCGGATTTGACCATGGCGAGGGAGAGGGGTTCCAAGGAGGAGGTGGCGAGGAGGAGGTTGGAGGATTTGAGGAGTTTGTTTAAGTAGGGGGGGGCATCCCAAGGGGAGAGGGGATCACGTGTGGGGCGTGGTGGGTGGGGAAGAAAGGGCGGTGTATGAGGATGCATATGGTGGGTGGTCGGCGGTATTCTTGGAGGAGTCTACCTGCCGCTCGTGGGGTGGATATTCTATCTTATCCTAACTTGAGGCGTTCATGTGGCTGGCTGGTTGGTTATTCTGGCTACCTATCATCATCACTCGCCATTCATCGTCATGTAGTGAGTGTGTGTGTGTGTGTGTGTGTGTGTGTGTGTGTGTGTGTGTGTGGCGTAAACGGATGAATTAAAGATTTTGATTTGAAGTTCTCTTGGCTTGCTTTGTCTTGTCTTGTTTGTTCTGTTTGCTTTTTTGAGGGGGAAGAGAGAGAGAGAGGTGAGCGTAAGGAGTCGAGGGGGTTGGGAAGGTAAGAAGGTAGGTAGTCTATCTAGGGTGGGGAGGAGAATGGGGGCGGGAATGAGAATGAGATAGAGCGATGGTAGGAGTTTTGAGGTTTTTTTCTCTATCGGCGTGTTGTGGGTGTGGGTGTGTAGAAGGAGCATAATGTCGTGTCTTTTAGGGGGTAGGAGGGTTGTGATAGATGGGATGGTGGGATGGGATGTTTTTATTTTCGTGTGGTGTAGATATATGTATATATAATAGTGATGAATTTATATATTTTGGACGTTGTGTGTGCGCGCTTTAAGTAAGAGACGTAGAAAGAGATAGATGACTATGCAATGTGTTACGCTCAAATGGTATGGTGTGGTATGGTGTCGTTGGTGCTGTTTACTGCGCTGCTTGTGTGCTTGTGGCTAGTTGGGTTGGTAGCTCTTGGGAGTAGATGGCTAGCTGGATGAATGGATGTATAGAGGGGAGGAGGGGTGGACGGAGGGATGGATGGGTGGGTAGGCTAGTAGTAGGTACACAAATCGCCTCCAGTAGTGCTAAACATTATTTGCATACATTTTCTTTCTCCTTCTCTAGTCCTACCTAGCTATAAGCCTTTTCACCTAGCATAAGTATCTAAAAGAGTCGATGGCAGTAGCTAGCTAGGTAGTCTGCTGTGTGTAGCAATATTCCCCCGCAACGCCCGCCATCTGGCCGATCAACTAGCCGCCGCCCTTCGGAGTTCCATAGTCGAATGGTGACTCTGAGGTCACTGTCCTATGGTTCGCTGTTATGTGATCGGTCCTTTACAATTATCGCGTCATGCTTTAGCTCCCCACTGTGGCTGATCCTAATTGCGCCTTTTTTTTTTTACGTGCTTAGGCTGTTAAACCTTGGTTGTGCTTGCTGTTAATATGAATGAATGAAAAAAACTAGCTAGCTAGCTACTCGGCCCTATTAGCAAGATTTTCGAAAATTAGTAATCTGGCTTGAAACCTTCTCAATCCCGCGACGAAGCGTAGCATCATTTCCACTTTGTCCTAGTGTGAGCCGGGGGTAGGGAAGATTCGAAGACTACATGCTTGGCGGTAGCCGGGTTGAACCGTTGAACAAAGGCTGGGCTGGGCTCGTGCGTGCGTGCGTGCGAGTCCTCCGCCGCGACGGTGCAACTTCGCACGAGTTGTGTGCCTATTGTGGAGCGTCGGGGGCAATCAGGCTGATGAGAGAGAAGCACAGCAGCTGTGTTTAGCACAGGGAATGCCGTTTTGCTTTCTTGTTACTGGCCGATGAGGGCAGTTGTGGTTGATGCGGAGCAAGGTATCATTCATGTCCTCTGTGTGGATAATCCGGTCGTGTAGGCAGCCTCGTGGGTCGGATGTGGAGGCCGAGGCCGCGGAGTAATTGTTGAGGAGCGACTGCGACTACGGCGCAGGTGTGTGGTATTCACCAGTGGCAATTACCACGACGTGCATGTATGGTGCACCTGCGAGGGGCCTCGTGCTGAACGACCTCAGACTGCAGATCCCGGGTAGATTATATAAGCTCGTCGTCTAATGTTGCCAACCATCTTTCCGTCGCAACGCAAGCAACGCGAAGGAAAACGTTCGAGGCTTGTCTAATCCCTGCTGCATAAGCGCATGCCAATGACGCGAATGGAGCTGGGCGTCTTCCATTTATTCGATACGCATCGGCTGCGTCTTCATGCACGTCGAATTCTACACCAGATGAGGAACGATGCGGAGACGGTCCGCGGCCGGCGGGGGCATTAAGCGCGCTACTAATCGCATGCCAATGACGCGAATAGATCTGGGCGTCTTCTATTTATCTAATACGCATTGGCTGCACGTCGAATTCTACACCAGATGAGGGCAACGATGCGGAGACGGTCCGCAGTCGGCGGGGGCAGTAAGCGCGCTAGGACAGGCCTCACGCGTGCAACCCGAGTGTTTGGGGGCCCCATCCGCCAGTCTCGATAGATTGCCATGGAGACTCAACACCACGGCTCGCATCGTGAGTTTCTGCAAATGCTTGCTTGTGCGGAAGGCGCCCGTTTTCATCGCCCGTTTTCATCGCCCGTTTTCATCGCCCGTTTTCATCGCCCGTTTTCATCACCCGTTTGCTCCGAGCCGAGTTGGCAAAACTTCTTCGCGCGGGCGGGACGCATTCGCACCGAATCCCTTCGTATCCTCCTGACTGAATCGAGGGCGTCGCTGCCAAGGGCTTGGGTGGCTGTCTTGCAGTCGAGATAAGCAACGGACGGGACGCCAGGCCATCTGTTCTGGAACACCTGACTTGCCCGAAGGAAGGCCGTGGCCCGATACCTCCAGGCTCCAGCGCAATGAGCGCATATCAGGTGAATGCGTTGGAGAATGCCCACCAGGGTCCGGCAGGGTGAACGCCCGGAGGCCGAACTTGCACAACCCATCTTGACTGCAGGACGTTGTACATGGCTGTTTGAAAGTGAGTGGCGTGGCCCGCGTACACGATCTCGTAGCACGACGTTGCGACAGTTTTGTCACAACGCGGTTCGCAACGTCGCACTGCGCCCGTTGTTTGGGGTCCCAGGGATGGTTTTTCTGGCTGACGTTTCGTGTCCCCGTTTCGTGCCCCCGTTTCATGGAAAGCCACGCTCGGACGCATGCTGCCATGAGCCAAGCAGTCCGCGGGCGGATTGCGACCAGACGCCTGTCCCATCCAACCGTCCCCATGGGGTCGCTGCCGCTGAGTCATTCTGGTAGGTAATAGGTAAATCTGACGGATGGCGTTGGGTTGTGGTTGCGTGGTGCGCCTGCCTTGCGGAGCATATAATATCCTGGCCGTCCCCCCTCGCAATTTGATCCCAAGGTAGCTTTCACTTCTATCCCCCATGGAAGACAAGACCTACAACGAGAAGCAGGACCTCGCTGCGAGCGAGCTCGAGATCACTGGTATCAGTTCGCCTGCTGAGTACGATGGCCTGCCTGACCCCGATATTGGCAAGAGCGATGAGGAGCGCGCCAGGCTTGTACGACATCTCTTTCTCAGGTTGACTCTTTTCTAACGCGTCCCAGGACAAAGCTCTGGTACGCAAAATCGATCTCTGGCTAGTCCCGTGGCTCTCGCTCTTGTACCTGCTGTCTTTCTTGGACCGAACCAACATTGGCAACGCAAAGACCGCGGGCCTGGAGAAGGGAATAGGCATGGTTGGCCGCGATTACAACAACGCCTTGACCATCTTCTTCATCTCGTATGCTGCCGCCGAACCCGTTACGAATATCCTGCTCAAGCGGTACTCGCCACGAGTTTTCTTCACTTCCATCATCTTCGCGTGGGGTCTCATCATGACCTTGATGGGCCTCGTCCAGAATCAGGCCGGACTCCTGGCTTGCCGTTGGTTCCTTGGTCTCACGGAGGCCGGATTGTTCCCTGGCGTCAACTACTATCTCTCGTAAGCCTCTCACACCCAGTACGACCGTATATGACGAGTAGCTAATGCTGTAAAGCTGCTGGTACAAGCGTCAAGAGCTTGGTTTCCGTGCCGCACTTTTCTTCTCCGCTGCTGCGTTGGCCGGGTCTTTCGGTGGGCTACTCGCGGCCGCTATCATCCAGATGGAAGGTGTTGGTGGTTACGAGGGGTGGCGCTGGGTCTGTGAGTATGCCCAAGCTCGGTATCCGAGCTGACTAACGTTTGGCAGTCATCCTCGAGGGTGTCGTGACGGTCCTTGTTGGTCTTTTCTGTTGGTGGATGGTATTTGATTTCCCGGATACGGCTCGTTTCCTTACCGCCGACGAGAAGCTTCGCACCCAGCGCCGTCTCCGCGGCGATAACCAGACGCGTGCTGAAGCGGAAAAGATCAGCCGCCAGTATGTGTTCCAGGCCATGAAGGATTGGAAGACGTGGCTCTATGCCGTACAGTACATGGGTTGCCTGTGCCCGCTGTACTCTTTCTCGCTGTTCCTGCCGACGATTCTGCAAGATGGCATGGGCTACAAGGGAACCCATTTGCAACTCATGTCGGTGGCACCGTACGCCGTGGCCGCAGTAATGACCGTCTTGATTGGATGGTTCGCCGACCGCACCAAGTACCGTGGATACAGCAACATGGTGGTGTCGCTGGTGGGCTGCATGGGTTTCGCCATGTTGCTAGGTAGCGAGAACCCACGCGTCCAATACGCAGGAACCTTCCTGGGAGCGGTCGGCATCTACCCGACGGTGCCCAATACGCTCACATGGGCGGCCAACAACGTCGAGGGCTCGCTCAAACGCGGCGTCATGGTCGGCATAGTCGTCGGCTGGGGTAACATGAACGGAATCGTCTCATCCAACATCTACATGGCACCGGAGAAGCCGCGGTACTGGACCGGCCACGCGACGGTGCTCGCATACATGTTTGTGTGCTTGTTCGGTGGCAGCGTCGCCATGCATTTCATGCTCAAGCGGGAGAACCGCCTGCGCAAGGCTGGGAGGCGCGACCACTGGATCGAGGGCAAGACGGCGCAGGAGATTTCCGATCTGGGCGATGTCCGGCCCGACTTCATCTATACCACGTAGACGCTCGCTATCGAGTCGAGGGCGTCGGTTTCGGTGGAGCACTGGCGGTTAGACGGTTGCAGGACGCCTACTGCATCCATGTTCCATAATGTTGGCCCGGATGGGTGGTCAAATGGTTGTCCAGACGAATGGCGTCCAACGTTTTCTTTTTTAAAAGAACCTTCGCTTTTTTTGTGATCACCTTTTTACGCTCTTTTGGATTACTAAGCAGGGGGCTCTGCTTTTTTTGTCATGTTATTTCACCACACATAAAAGAACCTTGCTGGCTTTGTAGACTGCAATCGACGTACCGTGTCCAATTTTTGCTTCCTTCTCTTACAAAGATGTTCCTCTATCCCAAAGACACAATACCCGACACCGAATCGATACGACGTATAACTATTGCTAGGAAAGCAGAGCTTAGCTGTGGGAGCGGCACTGTTGAATGAACAGCGCGATGAAAGAAAGTCGGGTGGATGATTCTCGTGTTTGTTTGTCCGCACGAGGAAAGAGCGACCTCGGTCAGGTCACGTCACGCTACTGCCGTTTCCAACTTAGCCGGGCGATCCGCCCATCCGAATGGCCGCGCTGAACTCCATTCTTCGAACGAAAAGCGTTTGTTTCCGTATTAATGGATGAGGTGTGAAGACAGATGTACACCCGTACAAGAGAGAGGACTACTACTGTGATACTGAAAGGGAATATTCATGGAGTCCCTATTACAGTAGTAGCGAGAACCCGCCGTTGAGGCGGAACCAGAAGACTTCAACACCACGAATCCAAAATGCGTATTATATTTTCATATCATAACCATCATATCTCATCACCGCCTCCCTACGAGCAAACATCCAATTTCGCCACACTAGGATCATGGTCACTAATCTCCGCCGCCTTATCGACCCACGTGTTGATATGGATATGCTCGAACATGGCGCGCTTCTTCAGCGAATCCGAGACGAACATGTGATCGAGCTGCTGCGCGTTCATGTCGAAAAGGTACGTGTAGCGCTCGACGGGCTCGATGCCCACGACGGCGTCGAGGTCTTGCAAGCCCGAGATGGAGACGTAGCTCTTGAGCGGGGCTACGGCGGTGAATTCGTTGAAGTCGCCAGCGGTGATGACGCGGGCGTTTTTGTCTTGGGCGAAGATGCTCTGCGGGATGTTTGTTAGTCGATGGGTTTCAAAGGGGGTGCCGTGTTGAGGGCGCGGAGACGTAACGTACCTTGATGAAGTTGGCGGTGAGTTCGGATTGGGCCTGGCGGGTTGCTACGCCGCCGTTTACGGGGGGCCGGGCATCGCCTTGGATACTGCTACTTCCGCCTTTGGAGCCGAAATGCACGTTCACGGTGAAGAACTTGTCGCCGCTCTTGCCCTGTTTGTCGAGAACTTCCCACTCTGCGACGAGCGGCTTGCGGCTCGCTGTCCATGCCTCGTTGGTTGGGTCAATACGGCCGGGGTTGTACTTGAGAGTAGGTCCGGCTAGGACCTCGGTCGCATCGAGAGAGCCTCCTGGGTTGGGCTTGTAAAGTCGGATGAGCGAGGGCTTGTAGAAGTAGGCTGTACGGATGTTGCCGCCGGGTTGCCCTCCATCCTGGTCGTCGACGGGAGCCACGTCCGTAAACGCATATTGGGGGCCGCCTGCATCGACAACAGCGGTGGCAAGCGTGGCAAGCGTGAGGTTGGCAGATACAACATCATCATTAGTAGGTCCATTGTCATCCTGTACTTCCTGCAAGAAGATGACATCTGGGGACTCCAGATAGTCCACAATGTGTGCAGCAATATCTGGTAGATGAGCACTTTTAGGGTGGAGGTTCTCGACGTTGTATGCGCCGAACGTGATGCCGTCACACTTTCCATCCGACTTTAGCTTGGTTGCCTTTGGGAGCGCAGGGCTTGCGGATTTCTTGACTTGGATGGCCGTAGTGGGGAGGATACGGTAGAACCCAAATGCTTGCGTGACAATACCAGTAATCTCTTCCAGCTCGTCTCCGAGCTTGGTCGAAGTTGGATTCTTAGAGCCGTCAAGCGGCGATCCGATTACAATTGCATCCGGGTTGGCATCTTTATCAGTCAGAGTTACACCACCACGATCGTTGCGGCCAGTAACTTTCCAATCTCCAATCACCCAGGTGTCTCTGTAGTTGTTGGGCTTGTTGATAGCAGTGGGTTTCCGGACTGTAACCAACTCGCCAGACAAGCTCTCCCAGAAGTCCAAACCAAACTTCTTCGGCTCAAGAACAGGGTTCACGACCGAGATTTGAGAGACATTGTTGGGCACAGCAAACACGTCTCCGCCATCTAAACTGCTAAACTGCTTGTTTGGCGGGTCGGTCGTGTCCTCTCCAATGACGAGCGGCATCACATCGTTCCCCGATGACAATCTCTCCTCCAGCTTCGGGCTCGTGATTTCGGTGAGGTAAATGTAGGCGTTGCTGCTGCGGTACTCCTCGACCTTGCCGCCGATGGCGATGGCATCGCCGACAGTTAAGTTGTTTGTTGTCGCGAACCAGCTGCCATAGACGTAGATGGATTCCGACATCCTCGCATCGCGGTCCGGAGTGGTCGAGCGAATCCAAATGCCGCTTGGTCCAACCGCGGTCACGACGCCGGTAACATTGGAGACGGTCTGGCCATTGTAGGGCGAAAGGAACTTGTTGCCGTTGATCTCGGCGACGGTCAAGGCAGAAGAAATAGCGAACGACGCCGCAAGGGCAAAAAAGCGAACGAGAGAAGCCATCGTAGCGAGTCCGATATACTCTACCATCTACCTCCACTAGGGTGAACCCTTGCTCTTATACGTTATATGCCCAGTCTCGTCCGCGCCGAAGCTCGTATCTGTGCCGGGCCGCCGTGTTCGCTGCCATTCCCATCGTAGCAGGAAACATGAGATCGATAGATTTGTGGGCGGAGCTGCGCGATGATTGCAACTTGGCAAGCTGTGGCGGAGATAGGAGGCTGAATGCGTGCCTGGGCTGGTTGGTTGAGGAAGGTGCGGACGACCCGAGGTTGTTGCTGGATTAGGAAGGTGGCCCTATGCCGGAGATGAGTCGGCAAGGCCGGCTGACTTCTCGTGATAGCCACACTGAAGAGCTGATCACCTCCACTCATCTGCAATTCCGTGCGATGACGATGGCTTCTTGCTGATAATCTGTGTTATACCTCCTTGTGTTGACATCGTGCGTACAACCGGCTCGTCGACTGGTAGAGCCCACAGAACAAACAACGACAACTCGAACCTGGATGATGGCATGGCGCACACAATCAATATAACGCCAGCCGAGAATCCGACTGACAATTACCATCAACCGTGAGGATAAATCCAGCCCATCCGACGGCAGGCCTTTTTGAACCGTGGGTTGGCCGAAACAAAGCAATTCAAACGGAGTGTTTCTCGAGAATTATGGATTAGTACTGTAGCTCAATGTTGTCTACAGCATAATACACTCCGCATCCACTTGTCCTATGACCATGTCTCTAGAACTTCCATGCACTTTCCGCCGCATTCCAATCGAAATCGCCCTCGTTCCCACCCGTTTCAGCAGCCCACGCTGGACAGTCCTCGACATCTCTTTGATTGTCGCCGACCCAGTTATACCAAAGTCCTAGTGCTTCGTTAGTAAGAGGTGGCGTCATGATGGAGTCGCACATGCGATTCCATGCGTACTGCTCGTTAAGTACGAGACAGTACGAAAACCAAGGATCAAAGACTGGAAATGTTTCACCGTACCTGATGACCATTCTAGCGATCGCTGAAAGCGCAAAGGAAAACAATCATTCTCCGTCTCCAGTAGCTTCTTGTATTGGTCCCTAAGGCGCGGATTCTTGTTGATGATCTCCGTCACCATGTCCTTGTCCAGTAATGTGATCGGCTCACCATCGCTTGAATCGACGACGTTCGTTGAGACTTCCATCAAGATGCATGCCTCCATGTGGCTTAGCAATACGCTGAATATCTCCTCATAGTTACTCCGAGTATTCTTGAAGTCGGTCAGCCTCCGGTCCAATGATGCTCTGAGCGCTTCGTCAGTCGGCCTCTTGGAAAAATTGTATTCCTTCGATGTCAGTATGCGGAGAGCCCTCATGATAGCCGCCTCATTCTGGAAGTAAAGGAGGAGTAGCTCTGGAAATTTTGCTATCTCGGAGCGGAACACGGGCTCAAGAGGATTGAGAAATCGAAAATCTCGCCCATGCTCAGCATTGCGTGCTTGTATTTTGAAATGTGTCTCTCGCCATTCAAGTTCGTTATCCCAGCGCTCCATACTGTGCTGCATCGCAGCATGTTCTTGTTCGGCGTGGTATACGGCGATTGTGACGCGGAACACTAGAGCCTCTTTGGAGAGAGGGGGAGGCGGCGATGGTGAGCGGGAGCAAGGCATGACTGTAACGGACACATCTTGGTTATTGGCGATGCTGACCACTTCTTCTGTGGCATTTGATGCAGTCGCATCGTCCTCTGTGTCAGTGCTTTCTCTTGCAGCGCTCGCGGCGGCCAGGACGTCTCGCACGCAAATGCCTTGACGCCTCAACTCGGGGAAGTCCTCGCTGTCTGGGTGGTGTGGCGCAAGTCAATAAGATCGAAGCAGACCAGGGGGTTTAATGCATATAGAGTGGACTCGGGCTACCTACAAAGATCATCGTCGTCAGAAGACATCGTGGGCGGGCCTGTTGCTGCATCCATATGGCCCGGTGTGGCGTGGCGGTGTTGAGTGAGGTTGGATGTCAATTCAGAAGGGGGAAACAGAAGAACTGACCCAAACACAACACAAAAGTGAGTCGCGGTACGCGCGCCGTGGCGAGGAAGGCGCAAGCCGTATGTGACGCTGTTTGTTGCTCCTTTCCAAACAGTCTGTGAAAATAATGTAAGCGGCGCGTCTCAAGCCCAGAGCTTTCCCTTGGAAATGTCCTACGGGTAATATTAATGCAAGCTGCATTTTAAGTGAAAGTGCCTACATATTATCGGATTTTAATGTCACCCACTGTGAAGCGTTGATGGGTGTTTACCTTCACGCCTTAGATATGACTACTTCTAGTGAGTTGAAGCTCACACTGTTCTTTCGAGCGCTGCAATGACCAGATATTCGCGGGTAGATGTTTGCTACTGAACACAAGCGGAATGTTCTTTGCTAGAATCTGCAACTTCTCATCAACAGTCTCATGCGGGATCAGAAAAACTGGCTACCTTCAAGATATGTACAATACCATGGCGTGAGAGGCTTTAACAAGATACGGATTTACAAATCGACGAGGTCTAGAATTCGCAGGCGATTCGATGTGCAATGGGCGGTCATACATGCTGTGCCACCAGCAGTGTCAGTTGCTACTCAAAACTTGATTCACTACCAAAGATCATATACCATTTACATGATAGGCTAATTTAGCGTTCAGCAAAAAGTAGGTGTCTCCAACCATTTGTGCGATAATCCATGCGCTCATTCAGTCAGTTGATAGTAAGGCCCGCAAGCTAGCCGGAGCACTCGTTACTGCAAACAGTATCGATAATACAGTGCACTAGCTAACTAGATGTTAACGTGCTACTGGACGCACTGGAAGCCCGTCCACCAGATGTGCCGATCCAAGTTGAGTCTGATATGCGCGCTCGCCATCCACCATCTTCACTCCCTTGCGTTTATGAACCTGGTCCCACTCCGAGAAAGCTTCTTTGAGGTCGAAGTCGCGGACCGTCAGCGCGAGTACGATTTTCAATTCAGTCATCGCGTGGTCCGTTCCGATGCATGCACGCGGGCCGAGCTCGAATGGACGCCATGCGTTTTTCAGCGGTCGCAACTCCTCCGGGCGATCCTCGTCGGGAAGGAAACGTTCGGGGATGAACTCGTCGATGCGTGGCCACCAGAGAGGGTTGTGGTGGAGTCCGTTATGGACTGCCCAGACGAGACAGTTGACGGTTGGGAATTGCTGGCCTTTTGAATTCGTCAGCATGAAGTTATCCACGCTGCCCCGTGGCGACGAGACAACAGGGAAGATGGGAAGCGTTTCCTTGATTACGGCTAGTGTGTACGGTAGGCGGTTCAGGAGCGCTGGGTTCTCAGATAAGACTGAAGCAGCCCTATTCCGATCAGGTCCAAGCACTGCATCATGCTCCGCTCGGTTCTTGGACATGGCTTCAGGATTGCGCGAGAGCAGAAGCCAAGAATAACAGATGGTTGTAGATGTCGCGTCGTGGCCAGCAAATATGAAAACCTTCATCTGGCTCACTGCGTATTTTGGGAAGACCGCATCTAGCTTGCCTCTGTCGTAACCAGCCAATGTCTTCTCCGATTTGTACGCGTTCAAAGCGAGGTCGATGATGGTCCTAATTTTCGGATTTTCTTGCGACGTGGTATACCGCTTGTCCAGATCGCGGTTGATATATTTGTCCATGATCCTTTGGTTGTTCCATATGTGAAAGTAGCGCATAGGATTGAGGAGCATTCCAATACCCATCTCAAGTCCAAATGCTGCCCACTGCCGCTGCTAGAGCAAGGCTGAAATCCATGGGTTGGGCTGCCCTTGTATGTTCAGTTTGGTGTCTCTGGGGCAAACGCGTTTTAGCGCACACTACAAATGTTAGAGTTGCACATCTACCAAGCAAAATGATGGCCATGCTAGTTCTCGAAGCTGCCGGCAACTGTCCACGAAAGCTCTCGGGAATCGACCGTTCCGGTTGGAGGAGTTCCATTTGAGTGAATTCGCCGGCTTCCTCGTAATGTATGGTGAGCAACAATGAAATGAAAGTAACGCAAATAATTTCTAGAAGGATTGACAGGGTGAGCGTCTCAGCGATGCTTGAGAGTGAAAGAGATGTTGAGCCCAGGACGGGTCGCAGGTGGGTTAAGATGATGACGTAATGGACACGGCGTGCCGAAAAGCTCACGTCTGTCTACCGTATCTTCTACCATGTTCGTGTGAAATGCACAGTATGCATGTTCATGTACGCTTCAGCTATCGTGTGGCTTCATGATGCAGGTGCGCTCTTGGAATCATCGACTGATTAGAAATGATATGCAGGGCTGTTCCGCACCTTCTCTCTTCAACATGGACGCTCCAAGTACCAAGCCCAATATTTGGCTGCATCTCGTATCATGAGCCCAGTGTTGCACGGTGTGAACAACATATACCCGGATGCTGACCACCATGCTTTAGCCATGGCCGCAGATACAGCTGCAGGATAAAAGTTTGAGTACAGTCTACCTTCGTATTGCTCATCCTGTGGTAACACACGATAACTGAACGCTTATCCTAGTCCTGTATGCGGCCGCATTTGCATCCCGACAGGGATGTTGAATATATTTGCCCACCTACCGGGTCCGCACACGAGGCTACACGAGACGATATATTAACCTATCCATAGGGTCGGAAGTAGTGATCGGCATTGCTGCATCGGTTTTTACAACTTGGGACGCATCCGATGCACGTATATTATTGGAGTGTGTGTTTCGGTATTCGATTTTGAGCTTGTGCGGATGCTTCTATTAAACTCGAACATACTCACAATGGTTTGTGTGCATCAGCTCGATCATTTGGTCCGAAATGTTATTTTATACGTTTTTGCACTGCTTGCGAGCGTGGTGTTGGGGGTCAACTTCGATTTCGAAAACACTCAGCTTACAGAAGCAGAAACACTTGAATACCCAGCTATTCGCTTCAGCGACCCCTTGCAACCTTCCCCCCAGGAAGAGTGTCGGTATATCCCTGGCGATGACAACTGGCCCAGTGATTCAGAATGGGCGCTCTTCAACGAGACGCTCGGTGGTGTTCTGCTCAAGCCTCTACCGTTAGCTATATCGTGCTATGCAGGACCTTTATACGATGCGAACAAATGTGCGGCTTTGCAGAGGAGCTGGACTAGCATGAGTCAACAGTAAGTGGTCAAGAGTAATGTAGGGATGAGTTGGTGCTGATGAAGCAGTGCAAATCATCCCATCAGCGTCATGTCGCAGTGGTCCTCAGGCATGTCTTGTGTGCCTACGAACAATCCGAATTCAGCATGCAGCCAGGGTGGGTATCCAGTGTACGTGGTAGACGCGAGGACGGTGCGGCATGTGCAGATGGCTGTCAATTTTGCACGAAACAAGAACATACGGCTGGTCATAAAGTATGTAGAATGTCTTTACAGTCCCGAATTTACATGGAAAAGGCTAACGAAAGGAAGAAACTCCGGACATGACTTCAACGGCAAATCAATAGGCGGTGGTGCGATCTCAGTCTGGGTTCACAACCTCAAAGGCTTGACCTACCACGCCGACTACATGACTTCGGGCTATAACGGTCGCGCTATAGCCATCGCGGGAGGTACCCAGGCCTCCGAGCTGAGTTCCGCATCGAGGATGTACAATACAACGATTCTGAATGCAGGAGGACCTACCGTTGCCGTTGCAGGTGGATATTTCCAAGGCGCTGGGCATAGTATATATGCCAGCTTATTTGGGCTGGCCGCAGATCATGTCTTGCAAATTCGCGCCGTTACCGCTAATGGCCAATATATTGTCGCCGATAGCGAGACCAACCAAGATTTGTTTTGGGCATTCAGGGGAGGAGGCGGAGGTAGGTGTTCTATATACGTTCCTTAAGAAATGATGCTGATACTGGAAACAGGTACCTTCGGCATCGTGACTTCAATCATCGTCCGCACTTTTCCCACTACACCAATCGCCAGCACCAGCATATCCTTTTCTACAGTCCCCCGCTCCGGACAACCCGCTCTCTCGAACGAAACATTCTGGGCTGGTTTGAGGGCATACTGGGAGTATTCTGTAGAAGTCTGCACCAATAAAGGATTTGGCTACGACTTTATCCGCCACGCCTCAGGCTCTGGAATCACCGGCTTCACCTTCACAACCTCGATATCATTACCGAACTGCACGACGGCCGAGCTGCGAGCTTTTACAAGACCGTTCTTAGAACATTTGAACGAGATCGGTATCCCAGTCCCGATACCCAGGATGCAAAAGTTTGATGTACCAAACATGCAGGATGAGTCTGCCGGCGACATCGGAATCAACGCAATCGGTGACACCGTCGGTAATACCCTCATAGCCTCACGCCTCTTCCAGCGCTCCAACTACGCTACCCCGGCCTCTATTTCCGCCATGCATGACGCTATACGCTCGGCAATCGAAGAAGGTGGCTACAACTTCCATGGTCAACTAATGAGCCCCACGCTCTCCGTGGCCGGTAATCCCTCTAACGCCATCCTTCCAGCCTTCAGAAAAGCCATCATGCATACACAACTATACGAGCGGAACGCCTGGTGGGACAGCAGCGCTGTTGTCGAATCTGCCCAACAGCAAGCAAAACGACACGATAGGCTGCAATCATACATGCAAACGTGGCGAGACCTCACGCCGGGCGGTGGAAGCTATATGAACGAAGGCGATATGCAGGATCCGGAGTGGAAGCAGACTTTCTTTGGGGAGAACTACGAGAGATTGCTTGCTGTAAAGAAGGAATGGGATCCTGAGGGTGTGTTCTGGGTTATTTCTGGGGTGGGAAGTGACGAGTGGGAGCTCAGGGGCAGTAGTGGTGGTGGAAGAGGTGGTCTTTTTACGCAGGACGGAAGGCTGTGTAGACTTTAGGGATGAGATGGGTCTCGCAATCATGTTTTGGAGAAAGCTGGTCTGTAAGATGGAGGTGAGTGCTCAGAGTGGGAGGACGCGAACAATGGCTGACGACAAGAAATGGACGCTTTTATGAATTGCTTTTTATATACACGCGTCTACGTTGATTTTCTATGTTCTAGTGTATCACCGTATACTATACAGACTTGGTCGTTAAGTGAGTGAGTCAGCGTAAGTGCACAAAGGTAAAGCAAGTATCCAAAACTCGGAAGGAGCGACTCCAACCCTTTCACTTCTCGCCTATCACGTAAGCAACCTCCGTGTCTTTTACTACAAGTTCCTACTTTTCACACTCCGTTTTAGCTTTTTCCTTACCCACGCGACTTTATCTACTCGGTCACTCAACCTGTCAAATTTTAGCGCGACCTCGCGACTCGACCTTCCCTCGCTCGGTGCATCAACACAAACAAGCCAAATTACCCACGTCAACCAACAATTGTACACCACACACGCACGCCTCTTACACGCAGTAAGTCGCACCACCATCACCGCCACTAAAAGCTCCTAACAAACAAACCTAGCTCCCACCATCACCACCCACAATGTCTTCCTCCAACACCACCGCCTCCGCCCCCGCCCCCACCTCCACCAGCACCGGCACCAATTTCTACGACCCCGATTCCACCGACTTCTACGACCCAACAACCGACTTCGCCGACCTCGGCCGCGAACGCTACGACCACGACACCGCCGCCATCGGCGACCGCGACTCGGCGCTCTACACCTCGGGCCCCATAACCATGCACCAAGGCCGCGCCCCCGCCGGCAAAGAGTCGCAGGTCTTCGCCTGGTCCGCGTTCCAGTACGCGACCGAGGACAAGGATGAGCGCGAGGAGCTCAAGGGCGATTTGCATGGCGGCCAGTTGCATCGGTTGAATAAGGCGGCGCGGGGGGAGACGGTCGTGCAGAGGGGTGGTGCGAGGGGAGGCAGGGCGGGAGGGAGGGAGGAGCGCGGTGCTGCGGATGAGGGGTTGGTTGCCGGGAGGAAGGGGGCGGAGGGGATGCCGCCGTTGGCGATGGGGAGGGCGGAGGAGTTGGGTGAGGAGTTGTTTTGGGATGGGAAGATTTGTTAGATGGCGGATGGCGTAGGGTGGGAAGGTTCTCGGGATGATGGGGGGTTGAGTGGGACGACAGTGTAGGAGGCCGAGGCGCCGTAGGATGGTTTCATGATTGTGGGCATGACCGCCTAGTAGGAAAGTTTCTTACTTTTCGGGGAAGAATTACGAGGAAGAGTCTCTTGAAAAAGACTCCAAGATGCCTATACCACTACCTACTCTTCTAACCCTGTGCGACACTAAAGCGATGCTCAACTTCACCACAACACCCCTTCCCATACCCTACCCACCCCTCTTAAAACTCCGATGCACCATCCCACAAAAGCTCTCCCAAAGCACCCGATCCCTCCCCCTCACCCACTCAATCACCACCTCCCCCGCCTCCCCAACCACCCCCAACCGAAACCCCAACGCTACCTCCCCACCCTCCACTCCGTTCTGCATATCCACATCCACATCCCCAGTTCCTGCCGCAGCCATTTTCTTCTTACGCTCATATTCCCGTCTGTAAGCGCGTTTCCACACATTCTCCGCCGCTTCGCCAATGCCGGTTGAGGTTTTGGGATCCCATGTCCAGCGCAGATGTAGTCGGGATGCTTGCTGGTTGATTATGTGGGCAGCGGTGTTTGCGTCGATTTCGGGCGGTAGAGGGAAGCTGTACTTTGTAGGGAAGGGGAGGTATTCGTTTGCGACTTTTTCGATGCGAGCGAGGTCCTGGGGGAGGTTAATGCGAATATTCTACCCAACAACAGGGTAGGTAACGGGATGAGAAGCTTACATTACGAGGTCGATAGTCTGCGAAACTCCAGGCGACGATCCACCGCTTTGTTGCGCCGCCAACGTCGATACAGCCGACTGCCCAGTTAGTGATATCGAGCTTCTTTAGAAGATCGATGATGGCCTTTGCGCTGCTCATTTTGCCGAAGAGACTAGTGTACCACGTTACTTTCTCCCGTAGGACGAGACTCTCGTTAAGGATGCGCGTGACGAAGCCTAGATCGCCGCCTGGGCATACCATCTCCACCTCAGCACCCGTGCATACTGCATTCGGCTTCCAGGTCTTTCCTTCGCCGTGGAGACTGTTCCGCATATCTGTTGTGTCGGCGAAGAAGGGCGGGTTGCAAATGGTGAAGTCGAGCTTGTCGACGCCGAGGTATTTTAGCGGGATGAGTGGTTGCGAGTCTATCGTCTGTAGCATCTTGGTCCGCATAACCAGGTTATTGAGAGTGAGGTTCCGGACTGCGGAGTCGAAGCTCTTCTTGTCTACATCTGTAGCACACATGGTCCAATTCGGTCGTGTCTTCAGGCAGAGCATGGTATAAATTGCAGACGAACCGGTGCCGATGTCCAGACCTACAACCTTTCGCCCTGGATCATAGCCATCTGAGTAGTTGGGACTGGTAGAATCGAGGAGGGATTGGATCCAAGACACGTAGTTCCAGCGATTTGGGACTGGAGGGCATAACCGATCATCCGGTACCTCCAAGCGCAGGTCGAAGTCTACTTTCAGGAGCGTTTTTGACAAGATTCTCGTGGTTTCTGCATCTTGAAAGTCGAGCTGGCCTACGCTTTTCTGCCAGATTGTCTTGAAATCACCATCTTGCTTTGCCAAGGCTTTGAAGTCCACATCGTGGTAAGGTGGACGTTGCGTCAAGTCCATGTTGCCGGAAAAGACCAATTTAAGATGGTAAGTGGCTATGCTCTAACCCTTTGAATAAGTGCCGGCCTGTGTCACCTTTTTTCAGAGAGTTGATGAATGTTGTGTCGTGGAGAGAAGAGCGATGCTCAGCCGACGCATAGAGCTAGGGCGCTCGGACCCGCCTATCGCTGATTGGTTGAGCGTAGTCGCCGAACAAATGATGGCGGCGACGCGCGCCTGGGTTAGGATGACCATATCGGCATTGAGAACGACTGCAAATAGTAGGGAAACACAGTTGAAGCGTTGTACAAAATCCGCTCTAGGCGAGGAAACGTAGAACTTAGCTCCTCTATCCAAGTGCTCAATCCAGATCAGACCCAGTGCCCTATATGTCCAGACTCGGTAAATTCGCACATTGCATGTCGTTAGATGAGGAAAGGACCATCGTACGCGCCGTCAGGCTCCTGAAGACGAACTTCGTCTAGTGACGGAACGGTTCCCGGTCTGTAGAATGCCAGCAGCTCTTCCATATCTTCTTCGGTCATATCGCACAGGTCATCGAGTGTCCACTGTTCGCAGACCTTTGACATCCTGCGGTTCTCTTAGTACCAAGGAATGAACAAAGGCGGTTGGCAGGACATACCACTGCATCCTCTTAGGCCCTTCTTCCATGGCAGGCGCGACCGTGCGTAGCTTCCTCCGAAGCATGCCGACCCTCTGCACAGCGGTGCCGATATTATGCGGCAGAGTAGCTGCGATCTGTCTTCGTACGATGTTGGCCAGCTTTGGGCCGTTGCCGTTCGTACTGACCATGATCTGCAGCGGCCCGTCGCGATGCACGCTTCCAAAGTAGAAGTCGCATTCCGGCGGCACATCAGCGATGTTGGCGGCTATTCTTCTCTCCTGGCACAGCTTGTACACCTGTGTTGAGGCCTCGGGGTCGTCTACGGCGCACAGGACCATATCCACGCCATCGAGATCGGATGGTTCGAACTTGCGATCGACGAGGGTGACCTGCTTCTGGTCTACGCGGTAGGCTACCTCGTCGTTGAGGCCTGAGCGAGGCGAGACGACGGTGACTTTGGCGTCTGCGTTGAGCACGTTTACAATGCGGCCGGCAGCCACCTGCTCTTGCGTGAGCGATGCGAGCCAACGTGAGCAGGGCACTTACCTCGCCGCCCCCAATGACGAGGACATGCTTGTTGCGAATCTGCCAGGCTAGAATGAGTGAGCCGCCGCCTTGAATCTCAGGATATGGGCTCTTCATGGCGGAGCGTGGGGGAGGAGGGCTGCTGGATTGTTGCGCCGAGATATTTTACGACGCCCACGCCCGTTCCCCATTAGCCACAACCGCCCTGGCCGATCGACAGGATATCAACAAAAGCACATGTCCATTAATCGGCGAAATGCGACGAAGAAAGACTCATGCTCTGGTGCATTGCCGTATTTTTGGACGGGGTAAACCCAGGACGGCGGGGGTCAGCCCTGCGAGATTGCTTGCGCCGAGCTGCCTGCACTCATGCCCACGCAACAATGCAACCAGAGTTTGGCTTTATATATATATATAGAGTTTTGTGTGCGTATTAAGACTGTTTTGCGCTGCACCATGCCTGAGAAGCAACAGGACCTATTTTAGCACTCCTTGGCCTGTGCCTGCAATTGTATGTATATAGGCCACAGGTGGTATGTGGTACCAATGGGCTTATGTCCGGTCGGTCCTACGAGAAGCAGGCCCGAGTTAGCGTGCTGTGCGTGCCTGGCCGCCTCGTGCTGGACCCATACCCATACGGTGCCATACCCATACCCATACCCATAACCCATGTCGAGGTCCGTCTCTGCCCATGTCAATGACCACGCTCGCCGACACTCGCAAACCACCATCATGACCTCGGGCAGGTCCCTGGGCGGCGGCCGCGTCTTTGGCAGCGGGAAGCATCTGTCGCCCGCCCACCACCGCCGCAATGCCAGCTTACTGTCGCCCTCGGAGAGCTCGCTGTCGCTCAGTTCGCAGACGTCCAACAGCCCCGCGAGCACCGCCGAAACGCGAGAGGACATCGGCAGCAAGGTGCTGCTGGCGGGCTCGGAAAATGCAGCATCCGCCGCCTCCAACCGGCTGGTGTGCCCCATCTGCAACGAGGAAATGGTGGGTTGCGCTTCCCCCGGTCATGTCCATGACCAAGTCCATGACCCGTCCACGTACCGGAACTAACAGCGGACAGCTAACTCTGCTGCAACTCAACCGGTATCTACTTCTGCCACCCCTCGCTCTCTACGCACTTTCCTGACGAGTATCAGACACCTCGACGACAACCACCAGAACCTCGTCGAGGAGGAGCAGGATGAGGTCAAGAACTGGTTCGAGCTGCAGATGCAGAAGGCGAAGAAGTTCCAGCCGCTGGCAGTGCTGAACCAGAAGCTCAAAGGTCTCGACGTCTTCGAATCCAACGACGCACCCACGCCGCCCCCGTTTGCGCACCCCGCCGCCGCTCCTCCGTTGCATGAGCCACCACCCGTTCGACGAGACCCCGAGGAGGAAGTCACGCGAACGCACTGGCAGCGGCCGACCTATCGCGACGTGTGTTCGGACCCAATTTGCGCGAGGCCGATAAGCGGGCAGATGACGCTCGGCGGGAGCAATACTGCCGTCAACTGCAGGTGCTGTGGGAAGCTGTTCTGTGAAGATCACACCATGTATCAGATGAGGTTATCTCGCCAGGCCAAACATGATCCCGTCAGGGGCATCTGGTGCAGAGTGTGCGAAACATGCTACAAGTCCAGAGAGGGGTACAACGACCACCACGGCTTGGACCGCGACCACTTTGGAGAGTTTGCAAACATCAGGCGAAAAAGGGTGGATAGGGAACATATGGAGGTCAGCAGGTTGGAGAAGCGCTTGACGAAGCTGACCCAGCTGTTGGCAAACCCGCCACCTGACGAGGCTACAACGAGCAGCTTTTGGCCGCTCTCGGGAGCAAAGGCCCAACGGAAAGCCTTGGAGCAGTCTATTATAAATTGGGAGGATGACGCGAAAGTCTCACATTGTCCGTTTTGTCAGCAAGAGTTCTCTAGCTACACCTTTCGGCGGCATCATTGTCGCATGTGTGGTCGAGTGGTTTGTGGCGATCCGAAGACTGGGTGCTCTTCCGAGCTAGGGCTCAACGTTGCAGCAGGTAAGTCCGACCATGGCTGTTCCCTTTGCGCTCGCTTATGTATAACAGGCTCGAACAACTCCGAGAAAGGTACCCAGGTGGGTATTGACGTCCGAATGTGCAAGGACTGCACGCACACGTTGTTCAGCAGACGCGATTTTGAGAGTGAACTAGCCCAGAAGCCCACAGACCAACGCGCATATGAGAATCTGGCACAGTTTGAGAGGGGCATTCGGTTACTGCTTCCTCGATTCCAGAAATTGCTCATGGCGCTGCAGGACCCTGACAGACCTCCTTCGGCGCAACAACTTATGGATGCAACAAGAGTACGGAAGAGGCTTATGGATGCGTTTGCGCAGTATGATAGCGGGGCAAAAAGGATACGTGACCTACCGACTGAGTCGCCCACCCAAAAAAAGCTACAGAAGGCAGTCTACCAGCAAGCATACAACTTTCTCAGCACACACATGTTGCCATTGCGATCACTTCCGAAGGTGCTAAAGCACGCAGTCCCTCAAGGCTCGAAGCCAAGCGGCCGCCAGAACGGAGGCGGTGCACTTGCGTCCATCAAGGACAGCGACAGACGGACGGGGAGTGTTGTTAGTAGCAGCAGTGCCGTGTCAGCGTTAGAAACAGAAGAGAAAGAGTTGCGCGAGAGGCTGATCGTATTGGAGGAACAAAAGTTCATGGTGTCGGAGATGGTAGCCGATGCGACCAAGCATCGCCGATTCGACGAAGTTTCGAGTTTGGCGCAAAATTTGGAAGATTTGAATGTCGAGATTGGCCAAGTGAATAGTCAGCTTGGACAACTCGATTTCGCGAGTGCCTATCAGCGCGAGATGGCCAGTCCGTCGCCCGGATGATCGGAGATGGGAGCTCATGGTATTAATTGCCATGCACAGACAGACTACGTCCCCGGTATCACTGCGCGATCAGCAGGAACCACCCCGCCTTACTTCATATGCATACAAACCACGCTACCGCAGTCACCGCGAGACACGAGACACGTTGCTGGGAAGCAAGCCTGGTAGGAATGAGGAAGAGGGCATATACGCGACGGTCAAGGCTTCGGCTACGATGGAGGAAATTAAGAAGAATGCATTAATATGGGAAAGCGTGTGGGATAGGCGTACAATAGACTATGGGTTGAAGGCCAACCAGGGTGCATATATGAGCGAGCACCTGCTGCCAGGTCGCGAACGCGACGACCGAACCATGGTTGAGCGTCCCATCGCCCACACTGCTCCCGCGGTTGCGACTCCGCGGTCCACTGCGGCTCTCCAACGGTCCACTGGTTGAGAGATGACATGTGACTCAGTCATGTCAGATGGCAGACTGTCCATTGACTGCCGTTGACGATGCTGCTGTGGAGAAAGTTGACAACGAAATCATCGTTATTTTGTGTATATTTTGTTACTACCACTGTGTGCTAGGTACTGGGTTTTAGTGCCTCCTGTTTTACTCCTCTCTGTGTATGGTGCGGACTCGACCTTGGTTAGAATCTCCACACGACGAAGATGTTCAATATGAGCGAGCACTGGGCAAGGATTTGGGGGTTGAAGGCGCCGCATGCAAACTGCAAAGAACAGATATACGCCAGTCGAGTCGAGCGGTACAATGCTTGGTAGTTTAGATCAACGTTGACTTGTGCGCAGTTGCGACTCGTTGCATACCCCGCCCATCATTTGGTTCCTCTGCTGGCACACATGCTACCTAAGCATACCTTGGGTACAACCATGTGACTCTGAAAAAAGCTCGTACCCCTACGTTCTACCGCACCTTCTAGAAAACTACAAAGTACAGTAGAATACTATTTCTAAAAGGGTACCCGGAAGAAAGCAACCCAGCGCTCTGGTAGCGACAACGTTGCCAGATTGATTGATTGCGCCAACCCCTCCCCTGTGCACGCGGCACCCCCGCTGCTGGCAGAAAACAAAAGAAATCCCAAAATACCCAGTCGAGATAACCAATCATACCATCCCTCGGGGCTGGGCACATTAAGTATACTATACACATATCAACCGAGAGACGCCACTTGCGCGAAGTTTTGAAATGTCTTGTGAGAGGGTAGGGTTGGGCGGTGGTGGGATAAGCCCGGTTGTGGGTGGTTTTACCGGGAATTGAATCCGAGAGGATGATATGAGGAGGGCTTGGAGGTTGGGGTGGATATTGCGCTGGGCTGGGATGGGATGGATGACGTAGTGGGTGGTAAGGTGAGGTGATGGGGAGGTTTGGGTGAGGTGGCATGATAGATTGATGGATTGAGGCTTGGAAGACTTGGACGGAGAGAATTGGGGTATAAGAAGGGCTTGGGGTCGCTGTGTGGGTTGGCTTTGCAGAAGAAGTAGAGCAAGACGAAACGAACGAAGGAACCAACGAACGAAAGAGTTGAACGTTAGCTTGAGGAAAGAAAGACGTGACGGATATTAAGCTACTGGTTTTACACACGACATCGACATCGATATCTGGCTTCGACGTAGCACTCTAGTACTTCTTTCGACCGACCATCCTACCGTCCTACCATCCTACCATCCTACTACTACCACCACCACCACCGTCCGCCTCAACAATGCGCCCCCTCACCACCCTCCTCACCTTCGCACTCACAACCTCCCCCCTCGCCTTCGCCTTCGCCCTTCCCCCTCCAGCACACCACCCCCGCACAACCGACTGCCAACTCCCCGCGGCAGGAAACTCGTGCTCGGGCGCCGCCCTCCGCGACGTCATCGTCCACTGGAACAGCAACACAACGCAGGAGCATAGAGACATGTTTCTTCGGGCGGCAAAGGGTGCTGGGGGCGAGGTTAGACAGGTTTTGGGTGGGTTTGGGTAAGTTTTTTTCTTTTCCCGTTATTTGATTTTGGAGGGGGAGGGAGGAGAGGGTGGGAGGTGGGCGTGTTTTGGGAGATGAGATAGGAGGGTTTGCTAATAGCTGCATAGGTTTACGGCGTATATACCTGAGGAGGTAGTGGCGCTTATGGTGGCGTTTGGGGAGAGTTGCGGAGTTAAGGTGGGGGATAACGGGTGTGCGGGGATTCCTTGGTGTGGGGAGGCGCCGTGTTAGTTAGGATGGGTTGTTTTTTGTGCGCGAGAGGAGGTTGGATTGGGCTGGATAGGTGTAGTGGCGTATTGTTGATGGGAAAAGGGTAGGGTGGTGTACTGTTGATGGGGGGAAATGGGAGGGGCGGCGGGATAAAATAAAAGTGCGGAGAGCGGTGTTGTGATATTACATTACGTCTTTTTGTTTCCTCTTCGACCCAAATTTACACGCGAAGAATAAAAATGTATGCTATGTAGTGTTGAGGAGCTGGGGCTTGCTTGGGCTGTTGAACCGTGGTCTGCGTTGCGCTGTGATTATAAAAGGTCGAGTTTACCATGGACTAACTTGGATACATAAGATTCAAGCCGACAATACGCAGGTCGCATGTTAGAAGCATAGCCTATAGGAACCAAATATTAAGCACGAGTGCACAGCTAATACACGACATCTGACCCCAGAACAACCTGGAAGTAGACTATTACCAGTGCTACATACAACGTTCAACATATACTTATCACAGGCTCTTTCCTAAAACTCGACGAAAGCGTTAATCATTTCTCATCGGATTCCCAACACCAGATGAAAAGCTAAACATTGTGCCCGCAGCAAAGGAAAAGGGTGAGCGTCATCACTCACTCACTCACAGGCCAGCCAGTCAGCCCAGCGGCTTCCCCGTCAAACAATCATCGCCACTTCCACCATCTCCCCACTTACTCATCATCCTCTCCTACAAGAAACATACCCCCCAAAAGGCAACTCCCCACCTGCCATCGAACCCAGCACCTTCCCTGCTTTTCCCAGCTCCCAAACCTGGGCGTGCACGCATCACCCGCCACTTCCAACAATCCTCCCAAGACACGAAATGACCTCAGCACGACGCCTCCCACGACTAAAAAAGGCAACTCCAGCACCGTCGTCGAACACAGCAACTTCCTTGATTTCTCGCCGCGAAGATTCAAGAATGCGAGAAAGGGTCCAGTGTTCCAACTTTCAGACGTGGCTGTGCGTGCCTGCTTCCCTGTTTGGGGTGGCTGTAGCTCTTAAGAGCAGGACTCTACGTTATCTAGCATGTAAACAGTTGTGTGTGTGCGCCGAGGGTTGGTACTTATTCTTGTTGGTGGATGCTTCGATTAATTGTATTGGGAGATCGGCACGCTGCAATCGATAGCTAGAAGATCGCTTGATCAAGAGAGAAAACGTCGCGAAGCTTTTCGTACACGACAACCGCTGCAAAGGAAAGCGGTTGGGCTGCTAGAAAACGCAGTGAAGATCGCTCGAGAGCTAGCCAAGTATCTCGAACCCCCAATCGTACTCTCCATGCCCGCCAATACCCTGTTCCGACCACGGTCGACGAGACATCGAATCCATCAAACAAAATGCCAACCCTCCTCTACTCACAGCAGCCACGGAGTGAAGACTACGCACCCAGCTGTAGCCGGCGCCAAAGCTACTTCCTCCTCAGTCATCCCATTCCGATACTTGGAAAAGTATCCACAGCGCCCCGACGCACACGTCCAGAATCCAGAACCACGCCCAAGACGACTGTTGACACCGGTTCCATCCTGCCGACTAACGGCACCACAATAGCATCGTGTATTGCTATCACGTATGCCGCGCGCATCATCCCATGAAATCCACCCGCTGCAATATTCTTGTACACCTCGCCCAGGATGATGATTACATCGCACACAGATATAGTAAGGCCGGCCGGCATTGCCGTTTGGATTGTTTGGATTCACAGTGTTACGACGTAGAGGCTTCCAGGCGCAGCGGCGACAAGGAGGTCGGTTGAGGACTTCCAGTATTTCTGACTCTGGAATGTCTAACCTTCCTTGTCAGTCATGATGTAACACAGTTCTGTCGGCAGGAACTGACCGAAGGATACACGGTTATCGCTACCCAAGGCCTCAACGAGCATGATTGCAGAAACCAGGCAGCTCAGCCTTGTAGACCGAGACGACTTGGAGCTTGCGGCCTTCCGCTACGCAGGCGTAATAGGCTGCGATCAAGGAAGCAGGCACAAGGAGCGGCAAGTCGATAGCCCACGTTTGACGTAGTAAGGGAAAAGTGGAGGATTGTTTCGCGGATCAGACGGCCTGGGCTTGGAATCATCTTTGCGATTCTGTTACACAGCAGATCAGCTGACCGCGCTGGCGCCATACCATAGGTCTACGATATCTTGGCGGACCTGGCGAGCGGAGACCACCTATCAGCGATGGCGCAGACCTTCACTCACGATCTGAAAAAGGTGGCTTTATTTATCTTCGCACGTTTCTACAATTATAGACCATACAACTCTTTATACACAACCCTCAGACCTTGGTTAGAATCTCCACACGACGAAGATCTTCAATACACAACCCTCATCCCAATCCCTGTCCCAACGCCACCCTAAAGAGAAAACATAGCAAAGCCCACCACCACTCATTCCCTATAAACAAGCCCCGCGCCCCCTCCCCCAAAAAAAAAAAAAAAAAAAGAAACCTCAACCACCACCCCTATCCCTCTCCCCGACCTGCGAGCTCCCTAAAATGCGCTCATACGCCTCCTCCACCTCCCTCGCAACCTCCAGCAACGACACAATAACAATCTGATGCGTAACATTCGGCAGCCGATCCCTATGCAACCCAATCCACTCCAGCGGCGGCGTCGCCTCGCCCATATCCCTCAACTGCGGCGTCTCAATCAGCGGCGGCTCCAGCGCCGTGTAATCGTACCTGCTCTGCGGCACATTGACCACGGCGGTAATCTTCTCCTGATTCGAGGGATCCGCCGACGATGTCGTAGCCGTCGAGGATGAAGATTGAGACGGCAGCCCAGCCTGCGAGGATGTGATTTTGATGTTGGGTTCGGGGAGCGGCTTGCCGAGGCGGGAGGCCAGTGTGCGCGTGTGGTTTCCCCACATGGTGCGGATGAAGGAGATGCGGCTGTAGTTCCA
Source organism: Laburnicola sp. R22_1 (assembly GCA_014281115.1). NCBI lineage: Eukaryota > Fungi > Ascomycota > Dothideomycetes > Pleosporales > Didymosphaeriaceae > Laburnicola > Laburnicola sp. R22_1. Next base: position 526,489 of record JACONQ010000014.1, read on the forward strand.
GCCTACATCTACTTTGCCCTCGAGCGTGCTCTTGAAAACGTAGTCGATGTGGTTACTCGACGGTGTCTGCCATGTGTGCATCGTTGCAATTACTTTGGGCACCCTGAGAATCGTGCCGCCTCTTGCGCTCCTCGCGCTTGTCATAATGTCCTCGACTGTCAGTTCGCCGACTGGTTTGGACTTATTGGGCGCTTGGACCGAGGAGAGCGCGACGGAGAGCTGACCGAGCGTCATGCCGAGACGGGCGTGTATCTTTCCGTCTTGCAGGGCGACCGCGAAACGCGCCTGAGCGTCTGCAGCTTCGAGATGGAGAATCTGAGTGTCGATGAAGGTGGAGGGGAAAATTCCCAAACTGATAGAGCGCAGGGTGACGACGACATCTGTATGTAGGGAGATTGGGGCTTTTACTGTGTTGTCCTCCGACTTCGCAGCGATCATGCTCTGAGACTCGGAAAGAGGAAATGGCGCAGTGACCGAGGATTTGCGACGCAGGAACTTTTCAATGTCCCTCAGAGACTGCTTGTATGCCTGTTGATTTTCTTGGATGAGACGCTCGATAGCTTGCCACAAGGCTAAACCTTGAGCTGCGCTAGTCGCTGTGCATAGAACATGCACCTGGTCGCCGTCGAGAATCGCAACCAGGCGATCGCGCTTTCCTTCGAGCTGTTCGCGGACGTTGTACATGAGGAAGTCGAAGTTTGCAATGTCCGCAATGAGGAACGCTTGGTAGTCGAATCCAGCTTTGACGCGCAGCTGCTGAAAGCCAATCGAGGCTTGAATGAGAGGCGTCTGTTGAATAGCTTGATTCTGCGAGGGCCAGCTGATAGATGTACGCACTTTGACCCCGGCTAGGTCTACGAAACCATCCGTACGCCCTGTACCTTCAACGCTTATCTTCTCAATGCCAATGCATAGATTCTGCTCCCAATCTATGCCCTTCTTGGACGATGCCCACAGGTTGTGGATGTGCAATGAAGTCTTTCCAATAGTTTGACCGAGATCAAGATCCACCGAGACATCAGCTATTGCGATATTAGCATTCCAAGGAAATGCTGTCGCAGCAGTGACTTGCTGATATCTTTGCATGAGATACTCTTGTGGCTCTTGATTTGTAGTTGGTGGCGCAGGATGGGACGACTTTCGGATCTCTGGAGGTACCCAAATCTCCCGGAACAGAAGAAAGTCTTGGAGCTGGCGAGCGTTGATTTGCAGCGCCATTGGATTGATCTTCAAGATAGCCGATATACCGCTTGTCCCGCTGAGATGTTTGCTGTTCATCAGCGACAGAACAATAGAGTCGACATTGAACCCGAATGTTGATTCTCTAGAGTAGACATGCTGTACCGTCGCTTCGAGCTTCTCGAACGCGGCAGACGCAGCAAAGAAGTGGCCGTGCTCTTGCGACTTGACACTGTTGACTGTGATGTAGATGTCGTCGAGTTTGGCTATGGCAGCCACTCGTGCAATAGGTTGACAGCTGAGACTGAACTCTTGCTTGCAAATACGAACTCCTAGATTCAAGCGTTTGCGACCAAGGATCGTACTAGGATCCGCAGTAATCAGATTGTCCTCTTCTAGAAGCTTGGCCGCCGGCTTTGTATCAGGCTGTGGCTCGGATGATCCCGGTGAGAGTGGAGAGTCTTCGTCTTTCTCGCGAACGACTTCTTTGATGCTCTCCGACATTTCAATGATGACAGGCACTACAGTCGGAAACAATGTATTGCTTGAGCCGTCAATTCGAAGTTCTACTTTCAAAGTCGGATCTTGACCGTCGTCCTCATTTTCCACTTTCAGTGCTACACCGGGTGCACGAAGTACCAGGCTACTCTTCGAAGCGTCTCCAACAAACTGGCTGTACCTCCCTTTCTGTTGGGACTTACTCGTCTCCCCAGTTGGGCTCGTACTATGATTGGAATCTGTACCGTTGATGTGCACTACGGCTCCTGCGAAGGTTGCGTCAACTGTGAGCGAAGCCAGTCGTTTGTTACCGAATGGATTTTTCCGTTGGGCGCCCGTCGTGGTGGGCGTCACACTCCAATTGGCCGAGGCAGTCTTGAACTTTTTGCTAGCCAAAGCAATGGAGCATTCAATGACGTGTGCAGGCAAAATGAAGCGAGAGTCGAGCTGAAGATGCAGAGATTTGCCGGCGGCGTGGAAAGCGACCTTACGGGTATCTTTCGCTGAGCTGTAGGCTACATTGAAGACCACCTCTGGAAGCAAGGCCGAATTTGCCGATCTTGTTTTCTTACTTGCCGAAATCGGAACCATTTGCAGTTGCATATCTTCGATGGTCAAACGTGCTGCGTCGTCTTTGCGTGTGGAGAGATCTATCCTTCTAAATGACAAGACAAGGTCTTCGCTTTCTGTTTTCGGGTATGGCGCAATGGAGGTACCGACAATCCAGCTGACGTAAATATTGAGCAGTTCAAGAGAGTAAGTCGAAGTAAACAGAGCACCTGAGCTTACACTCTGGGTGTCAGTCTCCGTGCCGCTCTTTAGACTTTGATCACCCTTGGGTGAAATCTTGGTCTTGGTATGGCGCAACTTTCTTAGGTACTTCTTTTCCATCGATAGATCCAGATCCTTGATTTTGTCTTGCAAATGATTCATGACGTCTACCACGGCGGAAGCAGTATCAGCGAATATGTTAACATCCAACCCAGCGCTCCTCAACCGGTAAATCCTGCGAGGAGGCTGTGTGTTAGGCTGCGTCGTAATTTGGAGAACAGCGCCGAACGTGATGTTCCCACAGCGGCGGATAGAGTGAGAGTCGGATAGGGTCAGGTTCACACTTATTTCCTGAAGGAGTATAGCAGCTTCAGGCAACGACAGCACGGTGGAATCGTGGCCCATGTTGGTCGCTTTTAGTTGAATCGAAGACAACCGCACGGTAAGATTCGCGGTGGGCGACTCTGGGTGTTGTCCGGGGGCGTTTGCCGAAACACTGATCCCTGACAATGTCATTTGAACGCCATATACTACTTTTCTAGATGACCGAGGTGCTTTGACAACCGGTGTATGGGTGGGCTTGTGAATTATTTCTCGAAATCGAGCGGTAAGAACGTCGATGTCCTCGCTAATAGTGCGAACGACATTCGTAATCTCCGGCTTGTTGATAGTCGCGACCAGTGCTTGGATCTCAGAGGCCTGCAGTTGAATAGTCTCAACGATTCCAGCAGCAGATATCTTGGTCTGGGTCTCTGTGTTCGTGATTGTCAAACGGCCATTGATCGGAGGAAATTCGAGCGAGCTGATAATGTTGGAACCTTCCATAGAGTTGCTGAACATCCGGTGGTGGTGGGCTGCCAGGTCGTAATCTATACGTAGTGTTACGTTCTCGCCCAAAGATGGTACAACGGAGATGCGACCGGAAGAGCCAACGATGGACCAGGTCAGCGATTCAAGTAAGGCCAAGTCAACCGAGTATTCGTCCATAAGCAGAGCCAGGCAGATGTTTGGCAACTGTGTCGTTTCCGGCGGGTCACTCTGTCTGACCTTGGGCTTCATTGACCGCTTGACGAGCATCGCTTGGTCCTGAAAGTAGGCGACTTCATCCCGAAGTACTGAGTCAGCAACTTCAAGCAGACCAAGCACGTTCTCTTCGAGCCCTAGTTTGATTCTCCGACTTGCACCAGCGACCTTAATTTCGTCCGGAATAGGATCGCCGTTCGTAAATTTGTGATGGGACAAGTATAAACTTGGCAAATCGAACTGCGATCTCAGCAGCAAACGGGACCAAGCGCACATTTCAGTCGCCGCCTGTTCTAGATGAACCAGTGCTGTGATTGTACGACCTTGGTTTGAAGCCGAGCTATCGTCTGTGGCTACAGACAGTCGGAGGCGTTGCCCCGTAGCCGAGGTATGGATATTGATCGTGTCAAGCGAAGCTGTAGCTTTTTCTGTAACATAGATAAGCTGCAAGCTATTATCAACAGCAGTCTTCTTTTCGACAGCTCGGGTATGCTTTGGCGGTCCTAAACTGGCATTCTCGAACAGATTGACCAGTATGCCCACCAGTTCACAAATCTCCCAGTGAACACTAAGAGAGGTCTCGCGTGAGCTCACTTGCACCAATATGGTCTGTCTGGAAAGCTCTTCTCCGACTAGCATGAGGCCTATTGGCTCCGGAGGAGGGGTAGCGGCAACACTGATGGCCAGCACTCGCAGTGCTGCTTCGCTTTGTTTGGGGCCAGGGTCGAGGATGACATTAATACCCTCAGAGTGAATGTCCACGAAGACTGGGGCAGGGCGCGCTCCTTCTAGCTGTTCTGTAGCAGCTGCCCCGAAAAGCATTCTCATAGCCATGCTCTTCTTCACATGGGCTAAATCCCATGCGCGCCATTGATCCCACACTGTTACAATTTTGGCTTCTGCATCTTCTGGACATCCGATGGAGTTAACAGCACAACGGTCGCGTATTCTTTGTTTTTCCGTGTTAGACAAGGTCTGCCATATGTAGCGAAACCTCGAAATTATCTTCCAAGAATCATGACTGCGCAAGTGATCTCGAACCGCACGAAGCGCAAAGGTAGCTTTGGTCAAGAAGGTGGGGTCCTGTAGCTGCTCTTGAGCTGTGGTGAGACGCAGAGCGAGGCATCGCAAGCGGCTCTGTTTCGTCTCGTGAGTCTCTGCAAATCCTGCACCAAGTTCTTCTCCTAACATAGTACTTCGATGGATGAGCGATGCCAGATACTCGATCTTCCGACTAGCCGTGGCGATTTCGAAGGCCTTAAAATTGACGTTGGCCGATGTCTGGTTGTTACGTAGCATCCATACAAGTAGATCTCTAATTTCAGCTTGGACCGCGACGTCGTCAGCCGGGCCTTCGTGTTTCCTTTCGGTAATAGAGATCCCAAGCGAGCCCAACGTCGTGTGCAGCGAAACCGAATCCTCGCCTGTTCGCTCCCCTGTGAGGCTTTTGTCTCGCACAGCGACTTGTAAACGATTCAAGATCAGGTCGTATTGATCCATGCCTGCGTCTGTACCCAGATGCGGACCAAAGGCGTTCTGGAATCGTATGTGCATGAAGGGTACATTAATGCTGAACTCAATAGACTTGCCCTTGCCTTCGCGCCGCTTCTGGTGATCCATGATTGCAGTCATGGCACTGATCTGGAAGTCATCCAACAGGTCTTGTGGTTCGCGCGGTTGCAGAACACTGACCAAGTTTGAAACACAACGAACAAAATCCGGAGTGCAATAGAGGCGCACACCAGGTTCGGTTTCGACTATAAAGCTGATGTGCTCGAAGCTCTCGTCGAAAGCCTTCGAGGAACCCTCAGCGAAGAGCGCGTCTTCCTCGTTCTGGCTGAGTTGGGAAGGAAGGGCTGGAAAGGTCGGGACCTCCGACAGGTCAGGTTCAATGAGATCCAAAGTGCAGCATGGAGCTGCGAGAGGGCTCGATAGGGCTACTGATGAGGGTGGCAAATTACCCGGTAACCTCTCCTTCTCGCTAGGGTGCATGCGATATCTGTTAATGCTTTCTGCTCTCTGGGGTGAGCCAAGTAATGTCCTGCTTCTGCTAGAAGCCTCCCGACTCTTACTTCCATGTTGCCTACGGACAGACCGGATGCTATTAACGAAGGAGCCGCTAGATACAGAGCCGCGAGAACGGCTACGTAACGATCGCCCCCGCACTTGCGCAGAGTTAGATGAGCATCCAGAGGACGACGATGATTCGTCCTGAGAGCCGCCAGATTTGATTGGATGAGGAAGTTCGGGGAACTGCATTGCAGGCGGTCGAACATTTTCCTGATTGACGAGTTGTTGACCGGATGGAGTATCCATAAACATAAATCGTGTGCGATTCGTTCGCTGATCATGTTCCCGCATGTGGACCTGTTGTTTCTTTCGCTCTTCAGCAAAATCCAACTTTCGACTGAACATATTGAAGGACAAGGTGGTCTCTAGAAAAGCTCGAGACTCGACACGCTCTGCTTCTCTTGCCCTGGTCCCGTATCGCGATGCAGCCCGACCATCAATGGCACTCACGGTCAAGCTTGGGATGTACGCTTCGAGACGGCGAGAAAACGTGGCACCAGCAAGATCATTAAAGTTTAGTGCCACAGATCCGGTACTAACAAGCACCACTTCTTTGTCAACATGAAGCCATAGACGCACATCATGTGTCCGCAGCCGAAGAAAGGTTGAGTCATGAATGACCAATGGGTTGGTGATCGGTAAGGTGTTTTCGTCGTCGTCCAAACTGAACACGAAGCATCGAACGGACGCCGCGGCCCTCGCCAAGAAATCGGAGGTGCACTCGCCAGAGATTCTTCCAACGTCAAAATCCCAATTGCAGACATAAGTTGGCTCAGTAGGCGGGAGTCCGAAAAGCCGATGGCCGAATATAGTGATTGAATCGATAAACACCTCAGTCTGGCCACCAACATCATGAGGCAGGCCTTGGCTGGAGACCGAACTGCCACATGAGAGACTTATGGGGCTGAAATTTACCATGAGATCCATATAATAGTTGGTGAATCTCAAGTCCGCGGACACAAACGGCAGATCTGCTCGAAGACCAGCGTCAGCTGAATAGAGATTTGCAGGTAATAGTACATTGGAGTTTTCGGCCGAGACACAAAGAATAACGTCGAGATCGTTCGAGACTTTTGCTGGCTGGTCATTTGGCGTTGTCGCGTCCATTGCCAACGTTTGGTTCTGCAGACCCTGGAATTCTTCAAGAGTTTTGAAATGTAAATCATCTCCAAAATAGTTTTCTTTGATTTTCATGAAGTGGTGAATGAGCCAACCATATAGCTCTAGATGTAGTCGATCCCCGCGAATATCCATAAAAAGCCTGTCAGTATTCATGGCGGAGGTTCCAGTCATGTATGTATGACTTCCTTTCAAGGTAAGACCGCCTAGCTGTGCGACGTTGGTCGAGTGCAGCCAGGTATGCAGAGTATTCTTCGGCGGCATGCAAACCTCGAGGCCGAGATGTTCGCCTCGTACGTCAAATTGTATCTCGTTCTGCATCGGTCTGAACTTGTCCAGTGGAATGATGACGTCCCCATACAGACGTTCACCGTACAGTTTGATGAAATTGTTTTCGTCCAGCTCCGACGGGTTGTTGATGATGTTGGAGTCGTTCGTGTTCAGATATAGCTTAAAATTGACAAAGTCCACATTCAACAGATACTGAAAAGGAACGAATGTAAAGTAATCGGAGAGCGGACCCGAGCCCCAATCGGCGACGAGGTCGGTAAGCAGGAACAAGTGGTCTCTGAGGAGGAAGAGCTCCAGGTCTCGACAGGAAATGTTGAACTTCCATTTTCTTAGGCTGTTCCAGCTGACTGGATTCGACAGGTCGCAATCTAGACCAATTGCACCTGATCTCCAGAGCAGACCATGATTGACACTAGATGAAATTTCCGTGTTGGCAATATCAACATCCAGTTTGTTATGATAGCCAGTGTCTGAAGCGACCATGTCCATTACGTAATTGACAGAGGAATTAGCCGCGACTTTGACATCAATCCAGGCGAACGGTCGCATGTTCTGCCCAGAAGCTGTGGCATCCCGCTGTTTTGCTCTCGTGGGCTTCCTCCGTGCTCTCGATCTCCCTTTCGTCTTCTCTGCAGTGCGCTTATCGTGACCCGCCAACGTCTTAGCTTTGCCTTTCCATCTCCAGTCTTTCGATGGCTCTCGAATGGGGATGCGTAGGACTGTGTCATTTTCGATACTCAGGTATAGCTTGAATACCGAGAGTATCCGAGTCTCGCCCGGTTTCAAAGGTGAGCTAGGGACTGCATCAACATGCGCGCCTGGGAAGAAGATGGACTGAAAAATGCCTCGATGACGATCGGTCCAGGGACCGTAGTTGATGGTTCCGCCATACACTTGTATGTCCATTCCATACTCCGGTGGAATACTGCCGTTGATGTCTCCAGTGTGCGCCGGTTCTGTGTACATACTATTTTCGAGAACAGTCGGGACACGTCCCGGCGCATCCCAATAGAAACTCACGTTGACACGGGGACAATCCACAACAAGGGAAGCCTTGGCGTACTCAACTGCGTCCCATTCACCATGGCCATCAGTCTGACTGTTATCTAGGTAACGGGAAAGACCCTGCCATCGCTCTTGACCTGGGAAGTGCCATTGAGGAGCAAAAGGATTAGCTCTTCCGCCGGTGTTGGCATCGTGGTTTGTGTGTATCGAATCCGTGGATTTGGAGAAGAAATTGGCAAGGCGCGGGAGATGAAAGCCCCCCTTTTTCGGCTTTTTGTTGTTGTTCTCTTCCGCTTGCTCTACCACACCCTGCGCTTCTTCCTGCTTCAATCGTGCCGCGGCGTCGAGTTGCGGACCTTTGTAGTCAGGATTAGGCTTCATATGCACCACTGGATGGGTGAACTGAAAGTTGAACACTTGCTTGTAAACGTCTAGCGGTCCGCTTGGCAAGGCATCGAAATCGCCGGTTGCCTTTTCAAATTGGGCTGTTATAACGGACATGGTGTGTTCGTTTCCAATCACAATGGCCCCTTTGTTGCACTCTACATAGACAGGAAGCAGTCTCAGAAACGCGGGCAAGCCGCCATTCTTGGGAGTCTCGCCGCACACAGAATCGCCTCCTTCCTCTCTAGCCGGAGTTTTGCTCGGTTGGTTGTGCTGTTGTCTTTGCTCTTCTGAGATGTCAGTCGTGGTTCTAAACAAGCCATCCTGGGCCGTGCGGCTGTCTTCCTCGTCCAAGGGTGCACCATCCTGGGTAGCGTGGCCACTGGCTTTGCGCCGGATAGCGTCTATAATGCCGTCGTAGGCGGGAGTGCGGTTGTACATGAATGCTTCGACTCCCGAGACCTTTACCGAGAAGCGACATGGCAGTCGCTTTTGTGTGCTCTTGCCTCCCTGTTCAGCCTTGTCTACGTTCCTGGCCCTAGCGCCAGAGGAGTTTCCTGCAGTACTCGATTCGTCATGGCTGGTGGACGCGTCCGAGGGCGAAGGACGCTCGGCGGAGTACACGTCGGCATCCCTCACGCGTCGCAGCCAGTAGTTCCACGTGATATAGCCGCCGTGTATGAATATGGTCTCGTTGTGGGCGTGGTAGCGGACATCCTTGAAGAAGATGCGGCCGCCGAGGAGCGAGATCTGCAGGGCCTGGATGTCGATGTAGGCGCGATAGGCGCTCCATGTGTAGGCGCGGATGGCATAGGACACGACGGTCGCAAACAGGCGGTTGAAGTAGAAGAGGAAGAAGACGGTCCTGCACGGGTCAGCGGGGTGCTGGACGGGGGCCGGCCGGGGGAGGGCTTACAGAATGCCACAGATCAGCAGCTCAACCAAGTACACCCTGTCCATGTCAGGTCGAAGCATGCATCTGGGGGCGCGATGGGTACCAATTGAAGCCCTGGCGCGGGTCCAAGGGCTCTGGCACAATGGCCTGGGCCATGGCGGCTGTTCAGTGAATGCGGACGGCAGGCGCGACTCATCGTGGAGAGCAGGCGCGCATGCTGGTGCGGCGTCGCTCGGTTGCGCAGTGAATGGGCGCGCAGGACAGCGGAATGGCCCAGATGACCGTTCCCACGGTCGTTGGCGGGCGAAATAGCGGTTGGGGGGAAAGGCGCATAGATCTACTCCCAAGGGTAGTATGCAGGTGTTCTTGAGACCCCCATGCCGCTACAAATGACGCGGGCGGCCCAAGCTCTCAGCTCCGCATCGCGTCTCCTGCGAGCACCGCCAAACCGGAGCACAAGACCACAAGCAACCTGCTGCCCGCCCACTCGCACCATGCCCTCTCGCTGCTGTTGAGACTGCCCGCCGTCTTGGGCCTCCCCTCCGCCTCGCCTCCCCTCGCCTGCAGCTGCAGCTGCAGCAAGCACGCCGCTCTGCGCTGCTCGGGCCTGTCCGCCACCGCAATGGCAACAGGCACCCTTCTGCGACGGGCTGCCTCGGACACGGATCCCAGGGGCACCGGCGACCGCTTTGCGAGGGCCGTCGTCATCGTCGCGGGCGTGGCAGCACTCGTCGCCAGTCTCATCACATTCGTGTCAGTATCGCTCTCCTGGTGAGCTGTAGCATGCACTGACGTAGTCGCAGCGCCGTCTGGTTGCAAACGTACGTACTACCTGCCTTGCTTCGAGAAACGTCCGAGTACTGAGACCTCCCTAGAAAGAACTACCGCAAGCCGCTCCTCCAGCGCTATGTCGTCCGCATTCTGCTCATGGTCCCGATATACTCGGCCTGCTCGTGGGCAAGCCTGGTGTCCATCAAGGCTTCTCGCTGGATAGAGCCGCTTCGAGACATATACGAGGCCTTCACCATCTATACCTTCTTCCAGCTGCTCATAAACTTCATTGGCGGCGAACGCGCCCTCATCATTCTCATGACTGGTCGTGCACCCGTGTCGCATCTCTGGCCGCTGAACCTGATCCTCCCCAAGGTCGATATCTCGGATCCGCATACCTTCTTGATGATCAAGCGCGGAATTCTGCAGTACACTTGGGTGAAGCCTATTCTCGCCGTTGCTGCTGTCATCATGAAGGCCTTGAACATTTACCAGGAAGGATATATTGGCGCGTCATCCGGCTATTTCTGGAGTGGCATCGTCTACAACGTGAGCATCACCATCAGTCTGTACGCGCTAGCCATGTTCTGGGTGTGCATGGTCCAAGATCTGAAGCCCTTTCGACCCATGCCCAAATTCCTGTGCATCAAGGGCATCATCTTTGCCTCCTACTGGCAGGGCTTCTTCCTGTCCATTCTGGTGTGGTTGGGTGCCATTCCATCTGACGTCCCAGGCTACAGCGCCGACAACCTTGCTGCTGCCATTCAAGACGCACTCATTTGCTTCGAAATGCCGCTCTTTTCGCTGGCACATTGGTACGCTTTCTCGTGGCACGATTATGCTGATGACACTATCTCGGCTGCCCGATTGCCTGTGAAATATGCCTTGCGTGATGCTTTTGGGCCTCGCGATCTGATCGTTGACACCAAAGACACCTTTGGTGGCAAGAAATATGAATACCGCAATTTCGATGCAGACGACAACGTGTTGGCACACGAGGACTCTTCGTCTAGGACTGCCCGGATGAGAGAAGGCATGCGGTATGAACGAGGGGGAAAGGGCAAATACTGGATACCTAAACCGGGCCAAGGCGAACACGAGCCACTTCTCTCGAAAGTCACATCGAGCAGAGCGAGGACTATGAGCCCTGGGGCCTCTCGTGCGCTCGACACATCCAAGTACGGCACCATCGAGGAAGACGAAGAGCCAGAGTTGGATCCGGGAGACGAGCGGTTGTTCGACAGTGCTCGAACATTGGAATTCGGTGATTGGAATGTGAGTCTTGGAGATATCATAGTCATGCGGAGCTTACCATGTCGTAGTATCCTGTCATCGAAGCGCATCGCGCGAACCGCGAAAGCCGGTTGTATTCGCAACCACCCATGCTTACCGGTGCGACGAATCGCCATCTGCTACAGCCCACTCAGGACAACCGCAAGAGGCGAAAGAGTAAAATCAAAGAAACAAGACATTCGGCGGACAAGGGCAAACATCGCAGCGATTCAAGCAGCGGAGAGCCGTCCAGCTCCAAGTCGCGGAAAGGAGTCGTATCGAAGCTTTTGAGGCAGGAATCGTCGACTTCGTCGAGCTCGGGAAAGTTGGACAAGGGTCAGCTCGTGGACCTTGTGGTCGAAGATCACGAGGCGGAAGAGGTCGAACGTGTCAGGGCGCGAAAAGAAGGAGGCCGTGGCTGGAACGAAGTAGATCAAAAGCATTTTGTGTGAGCATCACCGTACATGTTTCTAGTGTTCACTGACTGACGCTGTCACAGTCATGCATATCCTGAAGAAGGGCAGGAAGAAGCGGTCCGCGAAGGTTTCAATCCAGACAATCCACAGCCGCATAACCCTGAAGCGGTGCACAAGCTCACTTATCCATTCACCACCGAAGAGGGCGAAGATGAAGATGAAGCTGGGCCGATTGACCCACCCATCTCGGAAGAGGCACGGCAATGGGAGACAGGCGAGTATAGCAATAGCGCAGATAAGAGCAATGAGCGGGACCACAGTGCGCAGTACGGCAGCTTCAGAGACGAGCGCAACGCTTGGAATGATTCGTAAGAATGGTGGCTGGCAATAGCAGCGGCATTCGCATGAACGACGGAGGTTCGTAAACCAGGTCGGTGGGCGTGCATCGGAGAGGATGGTGTTTCGAAAGCCTCGTCGATGGCCTTGCGACGGTGTTGTCCGACTCGGATGTGCAAGGCTTTTTCTTCTTCTCTGTAGATGGATGGCTATTCCGGCAAGCCTATGTTGTATACCCTTGTTAGTGCATAGTCGAGATTTGTGTGCGCATTTGTCTTGTTGTTGATGATGAGGGTATATCAGGCGTGTTTGACAAATAATATGCAAGAAGCTGTGGGTTGCATTGTTTGCCGTGGGTGACAGTTGTCAGAAGGTGACAGCGGTTGCCTGCCTACAGTACGAAGCGAAGCTCGGCCCAGCCAGCCAACGAACCTACCAACGAACCATGAGCTGCCATGCGATGCGGCGCGGTTCGAGAAGCGTGGCAGAAAGTGGAGAATTTTTTTATTTTTTTTTTACCTTTGGCTTTGTTCGACGCGTGTGCTTGTGCGCTGGCACCGAGGTGGTGACAGAGCGATGGGCGTTGGATGGGTTGATTGGTTGGGGCCTGGGGATGGACTGGCAGGTACTAGCAGTGCTTGATTGAGATGGGCCAATGAGGGGGGGAGAGGGGTTTTTGGTTGGGTGGTGCCGTTTTATGGAGGTAGACGGGCTTGGGAGCGATTGGGTGAGTGAGTGAGTGGGTGAATGCGTTGGTGGATGGATGGCTTCGAGCCTTGGAGCTGGGGGCAGAGTCCAGACGAAGACGAGGCTGCGAGGCATCAAGAAGGCATCCAGGCTTCCACCCGTCCAAACGACGATCGCGACGGGTCGCACAACCCCGAGTCCACAGCTGCCCCAAAAACAGCACCTCGCAATCTCAGCAAGCAACCGTTTCACCCAGAATAATCGGCCCACGACCCCATCCTCTGGACCCGAGAATCTAAATATACAACAAACGTGTGTGTCGCGCACAAACCCGCTGTCGTTCGCGCCCACGCCAGCGAACGTTCCAAACCATCGCCCACTCATAGCCAGGCGGGGCCACAACAACGGGCCGCCCAGGACGCCATCTGCGTCCGTTTCCATCTGTAGGCGCTATTGTGTGTCGATTGGGTGGCGCGCTCTGGGAGAGTGGCAGATTGCGTGGGCGCGTAACCTGGGTTCGGCCAATGGGGAGCGGGGGCGGGGCTCGAGGATGGCACAGGCATGTTGCGGACGGGGAGCGTGTTGATGGTGATGCGCGGGGAGGGGTGTTTTATTGGGCGCTTGGGGTGCCGTCTAGGTAGAGGGTCGGTTGGGGTGGACTATATTATCGTGGGGAGGTCCAGCCCTTGGGGTGGGCTGGCTAAGCCTGTGGCCGGACCAAAGGTGCGCTGTTGTTTTGCTGTGAGAGTCGATCAGATTGGACGTTCTGGGGTCTTCTTACAGCTGGCACGCACTTTCGGCTTGTTCTCTTCTTCTTCTTCTCTTCTTCTCTTCTTCTCTTCGTATCCCTTTTACCTTGTTCGATTTTTTAGTCCTCTTTGTTGCTTGCTGGTTTTGCAAGAGGCCTTATTGGTCTTTGGACGTTTCTGTTGTAAGAGTGGGATGCGAGCACCTGCTAGACGGGTAGAAGATGAATATAATGGAAAAGGAAAAGAGACGTCCATGGCTGGCCATATCGATGGGGTGCTGTGCATCCGGGCGAGACTCGGTCGATGAAGATGAGGGGAGGGACGCGTTGAGAGTCATTGGTATGTTTGCTTCCTACATCTTCTTTTCTCGTTCGCATCTATGTTCTCGAGACATCCTTCATCAGTCAATGCTTCCTCTGCTCAAGTTTCGAGCACTCTGTTTTCCTCAGTCGCAGCCGTCCTCTCTCGCACTTCCTCGATGCTCACATGGCTCTCTCCTGTTCCTGTTGAGCTGCACCACGCCGCTTGTCATCTCCCCTTAATCTGGCTAATTGCCAGCCAACATCACCCGCTGTCACTTGCATAACTTATCTCCCACCCATCACATATCCTCGTCTATACTATCAGTAAGCTGACAAGGCACTTTAGAAGAACCCCAAATGAAAATATGTTTGGACCAACCAACGACAATCGAGCACCCGCGCGCCGAGCCCATGTCTCCGCCTCCAAGAACGAGTCAATCTACTGGTCGACACGTCTCGCAATGGGTAGCTACCAGTCGTGATTTCGTCTCGCGTGCCTCGTCCCGAGCAAGCGTTCATACGCTCACGCGGCCTCGAAAGTCACACTCCAGAGCCAGGCTCAGTATAGGACGGCCGACCGACTTCCGTCATGATCATGGGTATGATGGCGCCGAGAGCATTCAAAGTATGCTCGACGAGGCGTCCATGCCCGTACGACGCCGTCGTAGCTTCAGACCCTTGGAATTGTCCATATACCTTCCCGACGGACGGCTATCGCCACTGCCTGACTTTGAGCTCGATGAATGGGGCGAGATGCCGCAGATGCCTGCGCAGGTCCTAGTTCGCAATCGAGACTCGCGGACGAATTCAATGTCGTCTGATCCATCTACGGCGTCGTATCTGGTACAGAGGAAGCCCGTCGGCTCTGGATCGCGGCGATCGAGCGTGCAGAGTACGCAATCAGGGCAGTCTCGACCATTATCCGGGACTCTATCGACGTTACCGTTCCTACAAGAAGAGCCAAAGAGTCGCCCAGAATCGCTAAGCAGTAGCACTCCAAGCGACCTACAACGACGCGGTACTTTATCCCCACCCCGCGTCCTCTCCCGCCGGCCTTCTCCCTCCCGGCCTCGCGCGAGCACCGCTCCCTCCAGACCAGCCAGTCTGCGGCGCGTAAAATCCGACGTCGACGAAGCCATTCGCGAACTCAACACCATCGTCGAAGAGCGCCGCGCAGACGCCTACCGCTCACGCACCCAATGCCCCTCCTTCACCAACCGCCCACCCCCCTCACCCTCCTCGCATGTCCCCGCTATCGCCCCCTCCCTCCGCATGCACGTCCGCTCAGAAACCCTCTCAGACATTGGCTCCGCATTCTCAGTCCCTCTAGCTACAAAACCCCTCCCTCCGCCTCCGCCACCCCCCAGCCGTCTCTCCCGCCAAACACGACTTTCCCTCGCTCCCACTCTCACCCGCACTTTCAGCGGCCCTCTAGACTCCAACCCCATCACGCCGCGCACACCCCCGGTCCTAACACCAACATCCATCCACCGCCTCGGCGCCTGGCTCAAGCGCTCCCTCCCCACGACCCCATCCTCCCCTTCTTCAAGCTTCAAATCCACAACTCCCAAATCGACATCCCCGCTCCACCGATCCTTTTACAAGTGCGTTCCAGAGCCCGCATCCGCACCCGCACCTCGCGCCTCAACAGCAACTTCAAGCTCAACTTCAAGCTCCCCTACAATAACCCCCTCGCAAACGCACTCGCGCCACCCAAGCGCCTCCACAGCAACAGTAACCCTCCTCTCTACAGCAGCATCGTCGTACTCAGCCTCGTACTCGTATCCCAGCACGCCATCTCTCTCGTCAACATCGACGACAACGCACACCCACTCCCCGCACTCCTCCCTCGACTCAACGCACTCGCACTGCAACTACAGCGCACACCTTCCTCCTGCACCAACTACCCTCCCCAACCCCCACACAGCCTCCCGCACCCCTCCCCTCCGCGGCCCCGGCAAAACCCGGCGCATCCCCGCCCCCCTCGAGCTCCACAAATCCAAAGAAGTCCAAATCGAAGACGTCGCGCTGGGCTCTGCACGGAGCTTCACATCCGTAGCGAGCACAACAACGAGAGGAAGCACAGGAAGTGCGCGCAGCAGCTTGCAACAACGCCGCAGTCTGAAGCCGCCGCCGAGCCCGAATTATGGAATTTTGCGGGGCTTGGAAATTAGCGCGCGGAAGGGGGGCGTGACGCAGCATTTGAGTCTGGGCATGTTGCCGAGTCCTGGCGGGGTGGGGGTTGCGTTTTAGGTTTGAAGTTTTTTGTTGAGGATGGGATTGTAGGTTGGGATTTTATGTAGGAGGGAGGGAGGGTGTTGGGTTGGTGTGGGAGAGTTTTGGGTGTGGTTTTGGGGTGTGGGGTTGGGTCTACTTCCTCATTGTGGACGGGCCCCGGTGCGCTTACCTCTTCTTCTTCTTCTTCTTCTTCGTTTTTACCTTCTTATACCACTTTTTTTTTGGCGATACCTTAGGTAGATATCTGGACAGTCGACTAGCTAGCTAGGTTTAAAAGATTTTAATAGGAATGGAACGCATATCATATTGTGGTAAACGTCTTTCCCTTTCAATCTGTGAGATTTGGGTTTCGTGGTTGTTGAGACGGACGTTGGGATGGGTGGGGAGGGGAGGGGAAGGGATGGAGGTGTAGAGGCAGGGAGGATGGTGAAGTGTCGTGTGTTTGTGCGCATGATGGCGGTGTAAGAGACGTATCTGTATCTGTATCTGTATGTGGAGGAAGTAGTCATCTGTTGTGGATGTGTTTGCTCTGTTTTAGTTTGGTTTGGGTCGGTCTTCTTGCGGTGAGGAGGATGAGATGGATCCTGCGTGTCGCCGTGGTGGTATGTGGTATGTTTATTTACTAAACCTACAATCCCTATCTTGAAAATTTCTGTCGCGTTTACGTATGTGCGTGGGCGTCTTGTGCAATAAGCATTCTCTTTCTCCTCCTCCTCGAAAACAAATCAAATAAGTGTACAAGTAAAGAACGCAGCATAGCGCGTCTATTCATTCCATCCCCAACAAACAAGCATATACCACCGTTCAACCCCTCAACCTCAACCACCACACATTTCTCATCTCCCACTCCCTATACCCCACGCTTCCAACCCAACCCAATCCACAATCTAGCGGTCTAATCCCCCCCCCCCACCGGTGTACACTCTGTGCACTCCATACACTCTATACACAACCCAGCCTCACCCCAGTCCCACCCCACCTCAACCACTCCAACACCCCTCATTCCCTTCGCGACACCCACACTCTACCCTTAGCCCAACAACAATCCACACGCATAGTACTCCCCCAGCCAGCCAGCCGACTAGCCAGCCAACCACACTCTTCCAACCGCGCGCCACGCGGCCTCTTCCTTCCGACCATCTCATTTGCCGTCGGTCGGATTGGTGCTGTGAAGCAGTTGGCTACCTAAGTGGGTAGCGAAATCGAGAAGAGCGAGGTGGGGACATGGACTGGATTGCGCGATGAGAGTGAGTTAGAACGTAGCGCACGCCAGTCATCTAGAGAGGCGAGGCGAGGGGGGGTGTTGTAGTATACAGGCGGTTTCCTTGGGGTAGGTAGGTGGGTGGGTGGATGGAGGCCGTGGGGCTGGCTGTTGGGAAGAAGGTGTCTCCTTCTCGTTGGGGTTGGGTCGCGTCGTAGATGGCTTGGACTGTGTTGGGTGTGAGATTTGTACAGGAGAAGGAAGCAGCGGAGGAGGTTGGTGCTATCGGTGTGTGATTTGTAGCGCTTTTCTGCCTTGAAAGTAAAGTGAGTTGGTAATCTAGGAGAGCGGAGAGCGGAGAGATGGGGTGTTGTATCATGGAAGCGGTTAGGTGAGATGTGTAGCTACCTAAGGTAGGCGTGGAAACAACAGCAACATGGCAGTGGGGGAGCTGGCTCGTCCTGGCTGGCTGATCTGACCCGATAGCTCAACCTATGTGTGAGATGCTAAGGAAAGTAGGAGACGTCTTCGCTACCGGTGTGGAAACATACCCCTTCACTGCCTTTGACTCGACATCGAGGACGTCTCGAATGAACAGAAAAGTCAGGACAACACAACAAAGGCGGCTCAAAAGCGGTAGGAAAGCTGTACCAAGCCGTTGTTATTCAACTCGGTAATAGGTTCGTGGTATGAGCGCAGTGGATCACCACCGCAAAAGAGCGGTGAGTTCTGAGAAACGGCATCACGCAGCGAGGAAGAAGAATCAGTGAGTATCGCTCTGTACGATTGGAATGTTCAATACGCGATGCGAATGGATCAAAAGAAGATGGCTCTGTCTGTGGAAATGCTGAAGAATGGCATGGTAATTGCAATTTCCCAATGGAGACAATCTCCTGAGAGCATGATGAGGGCATTCTCAAAATAGACTTTGTTTATTTCATGGAGCCAGTTCATGGAGCGAGGGCTAACAGCGCGTTCAAGACTTATCCAGTGACGGCGTTGGACGACGCGCCATCCGCTCAGATTACCTTAAGACACGACTCTGCTTTGTACCGATTGCACATCGAGACATGTTTGAGTTGCAAGCAGGGTTTACGTTGTCAGTAGTACGTTGACAGTGGTGAATTCCTTCGCTTTCTATTTCAGTCCTTTATCCTAATCAAGTAATTGGTATGTTGGAATTGTTTATTGGCAAATCGAGTCTATTGCTGATCTTCAATGGCTTACTTCGAAATGCTGGACATTCTTTGACCCATCTTCAGGATCACGTGAACTGCTGGAGCTGCTCGAAGCCGTGTAGTCGATGCACTGCTCCCGTGGTACAAGATGCAATCCAATTCACATTTGGACAGAAGTAAGGACTACCTGAAACATAACAGTAGATGCTCGCTCGTAGGGCAATGATAGGTACGTGAAACGGTAAACTGGCGGTATCGTTGTACATCGGTGATTGATTCCCAAGAGGGTAGCTGGCGCAACGAGCGTGATTGTCGACCAGAGTGGGTCAGATTGGCGAGGCGGGAGCAATGCTCCCTGGTCAAGGGATACAAAGTAGGGTCTAGAGGGAGGCTCCCACATTGGCGCTTTCTTCCAGCCTTACCCTTGGAAGCAGCGTGGCCAACCCGTGCCGCCCAGGATAATGGACAGCTTATGCAAGTCACCCTTGTGGGTGCATCCTCCGGGAACGATCTCCCCACACCGGGCATTCCGATGAGTCTTCTTGAGACCAGGTATTTGGGTCATTGCCCTTGCTTGTATCGAGGCTACGGTGGATGTGTAACCTACTCGCAGCGGGGCCCAAGAACCAGGTTCTCGAGGTGTGGATACGAGCAGCTCCTGCGGTAAGCGTGCTCGGCTTCGCCCGAGGATGGAATGCGCGCTAATGTTCGAGATATACGATCTTGGAGCGGTATGTTCACCGATGGCCGTCTGACTAGCAATATGGCTTGGGCGAAGTGACACAGTCCGAGGCTCGGTATGCCAATGCTCGATACTAGCACCAGAACTGTTAGTCGCGCTGCTGCTGATCCCAGCGGCTGGTTCCTCCGCCGACAGTTGTTGTTGCCCTACGTTGGGCTGTACACGCGGCGAATTGCAATTGCTCGGACGGCACTTGTGGTCGGGATGGTGTGCGTTCGGGACAGACAGCCGAAGAAGGGAGAGGGAGGTTCCTCGCATGCTTTACGGCGCCGCGGGTTTCGGTCGGTGAAGGGGACTGGAGCAAGACGTCCGGTACGCCCGAACGACCAAACAGAACTAAAGCAGGCAAAGCCGATTATGGTGTAGTAGATGTAACGATAAATGGAGACAGCAGACTAACCTGTGCAACCAAGGTCAACATCCATTCAAAAGGGCAGACTGTGACGCAGTATGCCTACGTCGCACAAGCAAACTCTGCTTCGTGTTCCACAAGGTCGGCCATGATCCCGATGGCGGCTTTTCTCGCCAAGCGCAACGAAAGCGACCACTTTATGTATAGCGAAGTCTCCAGATTAGGCCGATAAAGAATCGCGAGCTCGTGTGGGACGGGTTGTTGCAGCAGTTCCAAGAAGGCGAGGCGGCCTCCCGCTCACGCACGTTTCAGCTGTAGGTTACGGTAGACCCGGGGCCATGGTGTGCGGCCCTCGTGGGAGAGGAGATTCTGGCTTGGACGAAGCCTCCTGTAAGCCATGGTCCGTTTGGAGGCGGTCATCCTAGCTGAAGTGGTATCGGGGGGTTAGTCATGCGCGGCCGATTCACTGGTAGGGTTCCGAATTGCGAAGCTGGATTCGACGACGGGAGGTGAGTGAGGGAAACGCACTTGCAAAGTCTGCATCCGACGCAGACGGCACGATGGACCGCTTCGGGCGACGACGACAGCTTATAGCTGGCCCAGAGCCAACGTCAGGTACTTTGCATGTATTTGCAAGGCTGTAGAGTAAAGCTTAAACGTGATTGACTGCATGCAGGAGCCCGCGTCATCAGCTCTACTGGTGCATGACGTCCCTCAAGCTGCAACGAGGGTACTGCGTAGTGCCAGTATCAGACGGTGGTGCGGGGTTCATCGGGTGAATGCTCGCGCGATGGTTGGAGGAACGAAAGGGGGCGCTCTACTAACGTTCACAAGCTTGGGAGGACGAGTGCGGAGTCTGACCGACGACGTCTGGTGTTGTTGCATGAAAGTTTAAAGGAGACTAGGGCAGGACCGCAAACGCAACGGGCCGCCCATTTCGTCGATTCAGGCCGTCCTCTTGCACTACGACGGCAGGGCTGCAGGGCAGGAAAGGGTTGAGGGCTCGGACTTGCACCTGCATAAGCGCAGTAGTTCCTGTCGGTTTGCGAGCGTTTGCAAACCGACAGGGCCGCGGCCGTTGGCCTGCAGCTCCGCGGACCCAGGGCAGACGAGATGTGGAAGATGGCCGTGGGCGTTGGATGCTCGTTGACAGCGTCCGGACAGCGGATGGCTGACGTTTGGACACAGCCGCAGGCCCGTTTGGGGCAGGCACACGGTGGGTGGGTGATACGGCGCCAGCTGCTAAGAATACATATACCGGCCATGCTGCTCGCGGGGCAGCTGTGGACAAGGCGCAAGGGCGCCGGTGATGCGTGGATGCTGGAGGAGCAGGCGGCGCGGACAGCACTGGTGCGTGAGGTTGACGGTGGGAAGATATGGCAAAGGCGAGGCGAGGCGGCAGAGCAGGTGGAATCGTGCCTGGTCGGCTGCAGCCTGCAGGGCAGGAACGCACCGTCGTCGCTTCCTTGCCCGCGAGCGTTTGTCCGGCACCGTGGGCAGGCACGACGCAGCTTGCTCTTGCCTCCGACCTGCGCGCCTGCCTGCACTCCTCAGGTGCGCGGGCCGAGCAGGGCGCGTCCCCGTCCGTCGTCGAGTCACGGCACACACAGGAACGCCGGCGTGGGACAGAGCAGCTGCTCCCTTTGCGGCGCCTTGTCAAGCGGCATCGCGGCGGCGAGTGTTGCTGTGCCTGAGGGATGGCTGCTGGCTGCTGGCTGCTCGTGGGGCGCGGGGCGCTGGGCGCTGCGTTGGGGCGCTTGGGGGTGGCTTTTGGAATCGCGACAGGGGGGCGGATTAAGGTTATGCAAGCCACGCCAGGAATAGTATGCCCGATCGTCATTCGCTTGCCGGCGCCCAGGGCCCAGCTGGCTGCTCACCACACTCTCGCGACTGTCCGTCTGCCTCTCCCTTTCTGCGACCTCGTCGTGGCCGGCCAACGCGCCCTCGCCGTCGCCGTCGCCGTCACGGCGCATTGGCTGCTGAGGATGCCATGACCCGGCCCCCCCAGGTCGCCGAGCCCCCAGGGCTGTGGCTCTGCGCGCTGTGGCTCTGCGCGCTGTGGACTGTGAGCCGCCCGTCTGCTTCATCGAGAGCAGCGTAGCGTAGCTCTGCTGATGCTGATGCTCACGGCCGTCGTCGTGGGCCGTATATCGCCATGTGTGCCGTCGCCGCGCCTCTGCTGCTGTTCACTCCCACTGTGCCCCGGGCGGATATCAATCCTCATCCTCACCCACCACGCCGCACCACCAGCCATATCCCCACGGCCGCACGCTGCCTCGCCGACGCCTCTCGTTTGCATTCTTGCACAAGTACGCCATCCTCCGCTCTGAGCGCCTCACGGATTGCGTGTTTCGCCGCATTGGCCCTGGCCCTCCACATTCTCGTCCCCTGCTCTACCAGGTCCACAGGTCTGAGAGCCCCGCCCACAGTCCCAGAAACTCGCCGCTCCCGTCGCCGGCTGGAATTGCAGTCTCGTTGCTCTCGGGCTGGCTTCCAGTTCGTCTCACCTGATCGCGCCCGGCCACGATCCACCCCGGCTCCACGCCCTCCCACAGCCAGCCGTGCAGCTGAGCTTACATCCGGCCAGCCCACTGCGCCATCCTGAGCCGCCGACAGAGCCTCAACGCACGGGGTCCCGCCGCCTGTGTCTTTTTTAGCCATCCTGGTCCTGTCAGGCACTGCGCGACGTAGTGGTCAACGGTAAGATTAGCGGCTTCAGAGGGCGTGCTCTAGCACTCACTGGCCTGCTAGAGTACCACGCCGGCGGGACCGGTCATCACCAAGAGTCATCGAGCTTCTGGAGGTAAGTCTGCACCCTCTTCCTTGCATATCCGCTGCCTAGTCCATGTCCAGACGGCCAATCCCACCCGTTCCCGCCACCTGGGGCGCGCCGCTGCCTCTGCTCCTTCACCCTGCTGCCCGTATTAACTCCTCGTCTCCGCAGTCATAGCTCCCTCCAGGCTCCATAGTTCTTTTTGGGTTCCGCATCGCAACCTGCCCAGCCCTGCACATACCGGCCAGCCCTGGGCCCATGTCTCGTTCTCTTTGTCTGTCATGTAAGTCATGCCCGTTCATCACATCGCAATGCGGGTCGCCATATGCGACGTCTCAAATCACATCACTCACCCTCATTTCAGAACTGGCATTTGCTCTGATTCACTATTGTTTGCTGCGAGAGCACCCCTACATTTGCCCGCATTCGTCGCCAGGGCGCTGTTGTTGTCTGAGTTGCGTTTGGCGAAGAGTAGGACCCACTGCGTAGAAGACAGAAACTCAAAGACCCCCTGATCCCCGGATGAATCGACTTGCTAAGCTCTCCGATCACCTGTCTCTGGGGGAGGCTTCTCTTGTCTACTTTATTGGTCACAAGGCCTGCCAAAACAGTCTTCTGTCGCTTCACAATCAGCCTCACAGTGCGCAATTGTCGCAACATTTGCATGCACCGGCATCGTATTGTCTATTCCACCGTCGAAACAATCCACATCCTGCGTATCGGTGCCTTGCATGTTCTGCCCCGTTCCAGTCTGGTGTTTTGATAGAACACGTTCACTCTTCCCGCTTGAGCTTGGCTCTTAGCAACTTCGAAACACCGTCACGCTGGCCTGCATCGTAGAGCGCAGCTATCAGGTGCGTTTCTTCTCGTACGTGGGAACTTGCAACCAGTGTGCGGGCGCTCAGCCCCGCAGCCATCCACTGCTGCCTGCGATTCAACCCCCATCATGAGTCTGCCTGCTAATTCAATCCTGAGTGCAGCCTGATAGCGACCGCGCGCCTTTCTCCGCAGGCGGCAACGTATATACCTCCGAGCAGCTAGTTGCACAGTACCGTCAAGACCTCGCAAGCGGTCCGCTGACTGTGAGCGCTGCGTGGGCTGCCAAAGTGCCGTCCATGTCCGGTTACCACAAGAACCAGGAGCAATATGTGTACGGTAAGTGTGTTGCGGCTCAGATGACGGGTTGGGCAGGGCAGATGCCACCGCCTGGTCGGATGGACCCGGTTAGGGCCCACGTGAGAGCGATTAGCAAGTTTGACTGACCACCCACCCTTCCAGACGCCGCAACCACAAGACCGAATCAGGTTCCGAGCTACGCAGGCATTGCACAGCCTTCATTCGCCTCGCAATACACCGACGCGCCCGCGCGTTTATCCCATGAGCCTGCGAACGTAGAAATGCCCTTTATCCCTAGCTCGACATACCAGTCACGCGGTGCAGCTGGCTACCCAACCGAATCCTCATTTATTGATGCAAGGTCTCGTCATCCCGTTACTCATACACTTACGGAATCGGCAATAAGCGAATACGTCTCGCCTTCGCAAGGTGTCGCTGGATCCAAGGTTATACTTCATCTGAGAACAAAGTACGATCTCGCCGCTGATCAGCTTACATTTGTATTCATGTTCGGGGACAAGAAGTGCGTTGCTGCACTGCAAAAGGTGGATCAAGATGATGATTTCTACAACTACGCTCTCAACGTGGAGGTCCCACCGTTTCCTCTGACCAACTCGTGGGACCCGACGATGATGCTCAAGCTGCAGATGGAGGACAAGAACGGGCGGATGATCAACCAAATCGATGCCGGAAAGTTCACATTCACGGACATGTCTCCAATCCTCGCGTATCAGTCCTCGCCAGAAAACGTCAGACAGAAGCGCAAGCACTCCAGCGGATTTTCAGAGGGTCAAGAATACTCCGAGCATGCCGCAAAACGCACGCACTCGATACGTTTCCAGGCAAAGCCGCGCTCAATGTCGAACGCATATTCGGCAGCCTCTGTGTCGCCGCTGCCAGCTCAATCTTCCTTGTCCAGCACATACGGTTATGGCGGCGGATACGAAATGGCGAAGCAGCAGAGCTACACTCCCCAGATGTCCCAGAAAGGTCTATATGCTGTGCCATCAGGCATCCCACAAACAGACATGAAACCACCGCAGATGTCACCGAGGCTACCAACATATGGTCAATACGGCTCTCTAGGTCAGACTGCCAGAAGTCCTGCTTCGCGGGCTGTCGCTCCCTCCCGATCAACCATCATGTCCTCGCCATCCGCGCTCCCGACGCCCGTTTTGGTTCGAGCCACCACGCTGCCGCAGACGGCGACTGCACCTACTGGTCAGCCTTTCAATCCTTACCTAATGTATCCCACGAAAGCAATACTCAAAATCGAGGGTAATCTGGACGAAATGGTCGATGGATGGGGCCAGGAAGAGCAAAGTGCACAACGACGCCTTGTGAAGTTCGAGAGATCGCAGCATGGGAGCACCATCACCACCTCCTTCGCGCCCATCACTCCCGAGGCTAGGCCACCGAAAAGTATCTGTGTCAGTTGCATCTACTGGGAAGACAAGGACGAATGCTTCATTACCAGCGTGGATACCATATATCTGCTGGAGCAGTTGGTAAACGTGCGATTTACTGTCGAGGAGAAGAACCGCATTCGACGTAACCTGGAAGGGTTTCGCCCGCTCACTGTGTCGAAGGCGAAATCTGACAGTGAGGAATTTTTCAAGGTAATTATGGGCTTCCCGGTTCCAAAACCACGCAATATCGAGAAGGATGTGAAGGTTTTCCCTTGGAAGATACTTGCGCATGCGCTTAAGAAGATCATCAGCAAATATGTAGGTTCCTTGTCCACGTCCGACATGCAGCGCGAAGCTAACCATCCACAGACCGCAAACTACTCGTCGACAGCTGGCGCCGGTTCTCACCCAGTGGGATCCACGTCGGGCTACGTTCAGGTTCCTATTTCACAAACAACCGGGGATTTGCATCGCAACACTTCACCGCGATCGGTGTCCAGCTCGGTAGCTTCTGTCGTATACACTCCCAGTATGACCTCCACCAGTCTGTCTCCACACCTCAAGACATCAGCAGGCATGGATGGATCAGCAGGTCATAATCTAACGATAACGTCGCGAGGTCCCACGGGGCAGGGAATGACTCAGTGGGGGGCACCCGCTCGCCACCAGGTACCGCAGTACACGGCAGGGCTCGCTTCAGGACGCGAGCCCTGGGACTACAGCTACCTCAGCGCCTCTTCCGCAACGGGTGTGCCTGCGGCCGCGCAATCGATGCCGATGCAACGCTCAGACGTAACCTCCGACCTGAACCAACAACTTTCAGCCGACAACCCATACCAACAGTATGGGCAGCGTACCACGCGGGTGTAGCAAGAGAGGATGAAGAGATACGGTTGGGTAGAGAAAGGCATCGTTTGTGCCAAATGGTGGTGGTGAGCATGCACGTCGGGTGATGGCCAGCGTCCTCATGATCCCTCCGGACCTAACCGAATTCGGCTTGGCTCGAATTCCTGCACACCATCTTCTACTCGGTAGTCTGCCTCGCGTCGCACGCTTTTCTATTGCCCTTGCTCGATCGAGCCTCCTTCAGCATGGATAAGACTCTTTCCATTTCTTGGCGTCAACTCGGGATTCTCTTGGGATCATTCATTCTCTGGATTGCATCATACACACAATACCCTGGGCAGGCGGCGTCTGAGATATATTCCGTTTCATCATGGACTTTTATTTTTGTTATTGGGGACTGTCACACACATTTATTCGGGACGACGGCGTATGGACATAGAGGCGGGTGATGCATCTACCTGGTGGCAGAGCATGCGCCTGACCTAGATGGCATATCCGACAAGATTGGGGCTGGGGTACGGACAAGACTTGCATTTCGCGGCGTTTTTTTGGACATTTGGACCGTCATCTTTGTCGTCTTTTCCCTTCTCGTTCGCTCTTTTGACTGATGGCTTTTACGATGCTAGTGGGTAGGTAGGTAGGTAGGGTAGTTCTCTCCTTGATGACCTTCCGGCGCTTACGTCATTTTCTTTGGATTTCAGGATTGCGCTCTTGCTTTTGGGATGCCCGCATTAATTAGGAGCCTGGATGAGGGTATGCATTTTGGGATACTGGGACGGATGGATGGATGGGCGGTGTTTGGAACTCGATGTCTACTTTTCCTTTCTTTCTTTTTCCTATATACCCTTCCTTCGATGATTCCCCATTCCCATCTATGGCAGGCAGTGTAATTTATCCCTTGCAATATCTACCGTGCGAGAGCGCTAGTACTACGCAGTAGTGTTTGATAGTTTCTGTCCTGGTTTGTGAGGGTTTGGCTACGCTGGCCTGCCTGGTGGATGGACTAAGCGTGTCGATTAGGTAGGTAAGGCGAGCGATGATTTGATTTGGTTTGGTTTGTGGGTAGCTGCCTAGGTGGGTCTGCTTACGCTGGATGTGGATGTGGATGTGGATGTGGATGCGATGGCCGAGGCCGATCCCAGCGCGCGAGCGATCTGCGACCCGTCCGCACCGTAGTCGTGCCACAGTAGTCGTGCACCGCCTCGTTGCCGTGCCGTACCGCACCGCAGCTTCCCCGCATACGGATGTGGACGCTGACGCGGATGCGGACGGGTACCGAGTCGAGTTGTGGACCCTGACGGCATGACGCTAACTGGCTAGCTTATTGGAGTCTGGAAGCGTGGGAACTTGTCTTGGGTTGTCTGTTCATGGTGGGTGCACACTGCGTAGAGTATGGTGAGGGCGATAGGTGAAGGAGATGGGTGCGTCTGGATGTGGGTGTGGGTGTGGGTGTGGTAGGTGGAGGGGCATGGGATGGTTGATGGATGCAGTATTAGCATATGTAGCTAGGTAGTAGGTTGAGGTGGGTAACGTGAGCTGTTATTAGACGAATGGATAGATAGGTAGGTAGGTAGGTAGGTATACGGCGTGTGCATTGGTAGTGGCATAAGCGCATTCCTTCTCAACGGCGCGAACGAACGAACCCACCCCACCCACCTCTATCAAGTTTGCCAAAAAAAAATTGCTTGTGTGCAGACGCAGAGCGGTGCGTGTACGCACATGTCCAGGAATATATCCGGAGAGTGTGCCGTTTGCCCCACGCGCAGTTGCGTTTCCGTCGCGGGTAGGCTTCGCCTCGGTGGGAAGGATGGACGATTGGGGCGGGGCGGGACATTGGAGCGCGGTATCTAGGCTGCTGTGTTTTTTGGTGGATGACTGGTAAGTTTCAGGTTGGTTGTGGGTGGGTGGGTAGGGTGTTGGGTCAATTTATCAGGTTTGGGAGTAGGCGTCAATGAGGGGGCCAGATTTATACGGAGATGGCTCGGGATAATTTTGATAGGGATGCGGGGTGTAGGTTGTGCTGGGGTGAGGATAGGGTTGAAGGGTGCGTGGGTGGCTTCAAATGTTTGGAATGTTTCTGTGAATGATTGATTATGTAGGATTTTGAAGAGAGGCGCGCTGTTGTGCGAGCGACACGCTTAGATGATCGTGATGTTGTGTGAGTGATTCTATGTTTGTTGCGTGGTCGTGAGGCGTGGGTGGTTCTGACAGTAGCTGCGGCTTATTGACGCAGAGTGTCGAATGTTGGACGGTGGACGGTGGTGCATGTGGTGAACAGTTGTCACGAGTAGTGACTTCTAGAATGTTGGTGAAGACGGGCTTGAAGCGTTGGGGAGTGGCGGAGTACAATTACTATTATCAGAAGTTTCCTTCATCTTTTGTGTAGTTGTTGTTTTAGTGTCTCCTCTACAGTGTTCTGAATCCGAGATCAATGTTTTGATAGTCACAGTGAGAGTGACGGGATGCAGATCTAGAACTGAATTTGTGCCTTTCTTCTCCAACCGCGTCATGATGTAACTACGAGAAGAAATCACAGTGGAATGATGATAAATGCATCACGCACTGGATTATAACGCTTGCTCTGCAATATAAAGCTAGGATATAGCACCAATATATTTTCTACTTTCAACCACAGCTTCAAAATCAACTGCTATACTATCCAAGCACATCAAACAAACCTCGACAATGCCACCCACTAAGAAACTTGGCAGCAACAGAATGATCGAGTTCGGCGAGGGTAGTAGGGTTCAAGGAGACCGAAGCCCCAGGGGCGAGCGCAGTGGTCGGAATAGGAGAGACCAAGCAGACAGAGACCAAGGACACAGAAATCAAGGAGACAGGAGCAACAGGTTGGTCGAGTTCGGTGAGGATAGCAGGGATCAAGAACACAGAAGCAGCAGGAACGAGCGCAGTGATTGGAGTAGGAGAGACCAAACCGACAGATATGACCGTAATGAATACCACAGGTACGATAGCAAAAGCACCAGATACCAAGAAGACAAAAGCAACAGGGATGAGCGCAGTGGCCGGCGTAGGAGACACCAAGCAGACAGAGACGACCGTAACGACCACGATAGCGGAGGCAGCACGGACCGAGCAGACAGGCATCGAAGTAACGACCACGACGATTACGATAGCAGAGAAGTAGCGCCTACCGCACGGCAGATTAAGGATGTTGAAAGTGGAGGAAATTTCCAGGATCGAGGCTCTCGTCGGCAGCGGTCTTCCAGAACCAATGAGAATAGTCAGCATCAAAGATCGTCCAGGATCACAGAATCTACTCAAAATACCAGATCTTCAAGGGTACCGGAGGCTTCCCAGAATACCAGGCCGTCTCGGATAACAGAACAAGGACATGCTGTCCATGGGATGGCGTACGGGCGCCAGCGCTATGTCCTCCAAGGCTATGGATTACATAGGGGTAGAATAGGCATTATGGATCAACAAGTGGTGGTAAGAGGGGCCCAGCACGACACCAATGCGCCCGCAATCCCAGAATTTGCCACAAGAGGACTGAATGAGGCACAACTAGAACTTCAGAAGAAACTAGCAGTACTGGGCCCTTGTCCGGCGGGGTATATATGGCTCAAGCGTCCTCAAGGGTGGCAGTGTCAAGGAGGAGCTCACAGGTTGAGCGACGAGGGAGCAGAACGTATTGCAAATGGAGAAAATTTCACTGATGTGGTGAATGAAGAACATGCGGGATATCTAAGAATATTTACGGAGATGGCGGAAAAGGAAATGGCAAGCCAGAAAAAGGGTAAATTGTTTCTAGGGAAGATGTTTGGAAAGTAGATACTCGTCAGCTAGCCCGCAATAATGCTCCTGTTGTCTTTGAAACGATTGGCAAAGCGCGTGTCCTCTCAGAAAGTAGAGGGGAAATCCAATCCCACATCTTCTTCGAAACCCGTAGCAAGTGCTGTGAAATTAAGATCCTCGAATAATGTGTCTTCCAGACCCGCGACTCTCCCCATTCTTCTTCAGCATTCTTCATCTTCTCGTGCGCAAATACTCGAACTCAGATCTTCGATATCAGCGCTTTTCTGGAAACATATCTTTACCGAATCGAGCCGCAATTGTCCAAAATACGGAATCTGCAATTCAAAGAACGGCCCCTGCTCGGTCAAGTCCTTAACAATGGTTCCGGAGCCTACGCTCCGGTTTCGAAACGCCTCGTCTTCAATCTGTAGGAGTTGCTGGAGTGCCCGGGGTCCTTTGCATGCTGGTATTGTCGCCATACATGCCATAGCCCGTTCTACTATATGGCGGTCGCTCAAACGCGTGTGTGAAAGCACAGATAGCTCTTGGGATTGGTCGTCCCAGTGTTTCTCAAGGTGTGCCAAAGTCAGTGTGATGGCGGCGATGAACGAGAAGAATCCGACTAGATGCCAGCTATGCGAAACGAAACCGGAGTCCTGCAAAATGAGGGATCGTTGTAGGACTTCACGGCTGGCAGTCGCACAAGCGGCCTTGTTATATCCATAAATGGCTTCCGTTCGATGAAGCAACGGTATGTGCGTCTGGGTGATGAGATTGTAATGTAAGATTCGATTGACCAACTGTGTTGTAAACAGTAACATATCCCGGCGAGACTTAGCTTTCGACAAAGCTGGAGGTATCCACCAATCAGAGGGCAGCAAAGAAGCTGCATCTTGCAAGGCCTGGTCAATAATCTGTGTCGCGGCCAGATCTTCGGGATCGTGTTCGTTTCAATCCAGAATCCAAGATGTGATTTCGCTATGCCTTCGTTCCAATTGTTGCTCGAGGTCAGGTCTAACTCAGCATAGATTGTAGCTTGGAGACAACGGGCACTTGCCCAACCTTGTGGTAATCCAAGGACCAAGCTGAAGAGTCGGTCAGCAGCAACTATCCTATACCACATGTATACAGAGTCAAAAGGAGGTGCTGTCGTATCGATCTGCTGAACTGTCTGCCGGTGTGGGCGATGTATGCCGAGTAGTTGCCCGATAGCCATGGCTCTTCGTACGGCACTAAACGCCCCACGCATGTCTCCATTATTTGCGTGGTACGTAGCCTCGAGAATTATACACTCCAGTCCTTCCGAATTTCGGCAGACCTCGTCTTTTGATGTAACAACATCGATAGCCGTAAGTGCCATTCGCTGAGCCCTTTCTTTCCACTTATGATCGCGCATCTCTTGAAATACAAACTGCGCAAGACAAGCCAACATCAACATCTTCTGTGCTATGAGAACAGGATGCACGTCTCGGCTCGGAAGTGTCGCTACCTGTTTCGACGTGAAGACGAACCCGTCATGGGAATTTGATATGACTTTCCAGTCTCGACTGAGCATTTGGTGGAAGAAACAGGGCACAAACTTGGTCGAGTTGCAGATCTCGTAGCACTCTTTTGTGGATGGTAGCAAGCTGTGTAGTGTCTCAGAGAGGGTGGTGCTCGGCCCTGGACATATTGGTGATCCCACGGGAGAAATTGTTCGCGCTCCCTGTGTACTCGGCGACGTAATTTTTCGATGATCTTGCTCTGTGGACGACGTGCCGTTAGCCCCCTGTCTTCCAAGGAGAGTTTCCAGCATCTTTTCAATACGCTCCAGACGGCAATGCGAAGCGCTATCTCCGTTTTCCGGTTCATAATCACTTTCATCTTGATGTACGCACTTTGTGCCTCGTCGACGACATCCAACGCAGGTCGCATCATCATGTGAAGCGAAAACGCATCGCGACTTCCGCCGTTTGCATTCCCAACAACTATGTGTGCCTTTTCGCAGCTTCCCCTTCTTTGGCGCCATTCTGGTTGATGCGGGCTTCGTCTCTGACAATGGGAACGGAATTTCTACGCTCATTTTGGAGGTCGTGGAGTTTTTTTTCCGTGTTGTAGATAGAGTCTATCCGCCGCAATGGCGGAAGAATTGGATCTATTTGTAAGCGCTAGCCACCGAGCTTGAAGTTATGCAGCCTCATACATGGCAGCACGACTACAGTTACAGAACAAAAGTTTGAGTAAAGTTGGCCTTGGTATTGCTTATCTAGGACCTAGGGCACCACGTCCTACGGGTTGTATTGAAACTTTTATCCTAGTCCTCTATAGTAACGGCGGAGCAAAATTCATCTCACCCGCACCATAAATGTGGACTCTACTGAAATGGATTCTGAACATCGAAATTGTCCGGTCCCTCGCTTGACACTCGGTTTGTTTGTGACGGCGCCAACATGTCGTTGAAGGCACCCTTAATGGAAAACCAGCAAGCTGGTCCTGTGCTCTTTCAGCCCCTCCAAATCCGCAACCTCCTTCTATGAAACCGTATCATTGTCTCTCCAATGGGAGTGTACAGCTCTTCGGGCGGTCACTTAACCGACTTCCACCTCATGCATCGGCCACTTTGCCTTCCGCGGCGCGGCACTCTCAATAGTCGAAGTCACTGCCGTAATGGCTAACGGTCGATCCTCGCCAAGTGATGCTGGTCTCTGGGAAGATGCGAAGATTGAGAGCGCGAAGAGAGTGGTGGATTTTGTGCATGGGATTGAAGGTGACGGGGCGAAGATGGGGATTCAGCTTGGGGATGCGGGACAGAAAACGAGCATGATGCCTATTTATCCCGGAGAACCGGTTGTGAGGGCGGAGAAAGAAGATGGGGGATGGCAAGATGACCTGTGGGGTGCTAGTGCGATACCTTTCATGGACAATTATGCCACTCCAAAGGGGATGTCGACAGAAGACATCAAGACAGTTGTCAACTCTTTCGGAGCAGCCGCAGAGAGAGCCGTAAAAGCTGGGTTCGGTAAGTATTATGCACCCTCCGCGCCAGTACCGCTCAGCCAAGAAGCACGGCGCTGACCATGTACAGATTTCACTGAAATACACGCTGCTCACGGGTATCTATTGAGCTCATTCCTTTCGCTGTGCGCGAACGTCCGCACAGACGAATACGGTGGTTCTTTCGAAAATTGTATCCGCTTTCTGCTCGAAGTTGTCAAAAAGGTCCGACGCTGCATCCCAAACTCAATCGTTTTCTCTGTGCGCATAACAGCTGTTGATTGGATGGAACTCAGTCCAGAAACGCCGCAGTGAACCATACAAGATTCCATCAGGCTGGCCCTCATTCTCAGTGATCTGGAAGTTGATGTTCTCGACGTATCGTCTGGGGGAAACAACGCTGCACAGCAGATTTCAGCAAGTGATGTGTACTACCAGATTGATCTAGCAGAGCGGATCAAGCGGGCACTGAAAGAGAAAGGAAAGGAAATGCTGATTGCAGCTGTGGGTAGAATTGATAATTCAGCCATGGCAGTAGACGTGCTGAGAAGGGAGAAAGCTGATCTCGTTCTGGTTGGCACGCAGTTCTTGCGCGATCCCAATCTGGTTTACAAATGGGCGGACGAGGTGGGTGTGGATCTGAAGTGGCCGCGGCAATATGTAAGGGCATCTCAGTACAATATGTGACCCCAAGTTCAACACTTTGCAATAGTTAAATTACTGTGGAATCGCCTCTATCTCTCATCTACGTTTCCTCCTATACGTAGATATCTAAAAATCCAGGTAGCGAGGAAGATGCACCACACGGCGAGTTGTACTAAATAAACTGTAAAATAAGAAGAAGATTGGAGGACGAACAGTGGCACAGGGCGTAGATGATGGCGTTAGGTTAGAGGGGTGAGTAGTCGCGCGCCATAGATATAAGGGAGCGGAAAGCGTGACGAAGAAACGACAGCTCACTCGATGCATGCATGACCAGAGAGGGTGATGATTGAATGTTGAATGGTATTGATCTTCTTACTCTCGGTACAAAGTCAATCAGCCCGAGTCTTGGCCTATACACGTCCCTCGCCCTCGCCCTCACCGCCCCGCCTTCTCCTCATCAATCTGCCTCCTCAAATCCGCAAGCACCTCATTCCTCCTCTCCAAATGCCCCTGCAACCCCTCCACCTGCTCCTTCACCGTATCAATCTCCTCCCTAATCCCACCCAACCCCTTGACCGCACCCCCATCCCCACTATCCATCTCCCTCAACACGCCCCTCTTATAATCCAGCAGCATCTCCAACTCCCTCTTCACAAGCGCCGGCTTACTATCCTTACTCCTCCCATGCCGCCTACTCTCCGCCTCCTTCTCCACCACCGCAATCTTATCCTCCAACTCCTTAAGCTGCTTCTTCAACCTCACCTCCTCCCAATCCTCCGTCGTCCGCCCCCCGTGATCCGTCCCCCTCGCCCTCGCCCCGTAATTATGCGCCCGGTCCCCAACCCCCAACCGCGTGAGATAGGCATCTCCAAACTTGGCCTTCTTGCCCGTCGCCGTGGACTCGTCGCTGCGCTCCGCCCACCGCGACCCCGCCCGCTCGACATCGTAGTCGATATGCGCCTTCTCAAAGCTCGCCCGCAGACTCGGCGGCACACTCCTCGGCACTCTGAAGCCCTCATTGCGCTGATTCAGCACGTGCAGAAACGCCAAACACGCGTCTTTGCCCACGCTCTCGCTGGCCTTGGGATTCACCAGGTTCCACGCGAAGCGCACGTCCGAGTCGGGCACCGCGTCGAGCGAGTCGAAGAGCGGCTGCAGCGAGGAAAAGGCCACGTTGCCCCGCGAGTCGCGGTTCGCCGTGTAGATTTCTTCGTACTTGGCCTTGTCGCCCGGCGACATGTACCAGTCGAAGCCGTCGCGGAGGCCCGGCGTGTCGTCGTCGTCGTCCGAGACGGTGTCGAAGGCGGGGAGACTGCCGGACATGGCGCGGTTGGCTTGCACGAGGTGGGCTTTGGACTCGGGGACGAGCCAGTCTGGGAGGGTCGTGGGCACGTCCGAGGACTCCTGTACATGCTTCTCGTCAGCGCCAACTCGACTTGGTGACCATTGCGTGGCGTACCCCGTTGATCAGGTCGAAGATCAGGCGCATGGCCACGCAGAACTCTTCAAAGTCGAGCTTGCCATCGCCGTCCACGTCGGCCAGGTCCCACACACGCTCGAGCTGGTCATCGCGGAGGTGGCTGTTCTTGAGCACGGGCGCAGCTTGGGCGCCGTCCAGGTGCGTCGAGCCCTGCGACAGCGAGCTGAAGATTTCCCAGTACTTCTCGATCTCCTCTTGTTCGATCCGGCGAGGCGCCATGCTGAGGGAGGAGGCGTCGTCGAGGCGCCTAAGCTTGGGGTCGGGTGGGCGTGTGGGAGACGTTCCTGTCGGCCATGGGCGAAGCCGCCCGAGCACCGCGCAGCCGAGGTTGCCCCGTCACACTTCCAACTCCGAGTCATGGTGGAATAATTGTACAGTCTTCTTCGGATTAAGCTTTATATAGTCCATATCGCCCTACTATCATTACTCCGAACAGATGGTCAACAAGTCGAATGTCAAGGAACGAAGCTCCCCATGCCATCCAGTGGTCCCACCCTAACTAAATCAAACGCA
Organism: Laburnicola sp. R22_1; assembly: GCA_014281115.1. Lineage (NCBI taxonomy): Eukaryota > Fungi > Ascomycota > Dothideomycetes > Pleosporales > Didymosphaeriaceae > Laburnicola > Laburnicola sp. R22_1. Next base: position 561,482 of record JACONQ010000014.1, read on the forward strand.
TCCAGGTCCCCCGACACATACGCCGTACATATTCCACACACAATAGAGAGCGAAGCGAAAATATCACCGCAGAAACGCCAAAGAGAATATTTTACGCAACAGATGATAATCGTAACGTGGTCGGAATATACAACATCGCCAATGCATCTTCAGAAGGTGACCGGTCCCTAGACCATGTTCGCAAGCTCAAGGTCGATCTGCTGGTTGAGGAAAATGCGCCGCTCACCAGTGAGTTGCGTCTGTAGGCGCTGCTCAGCGAGCGCGACTAGTTGTTTCTTGGTGACGCGGTCCAAGTCTGCTTCCCTGAGACATTGCTGGACAACCTCAGTGATGGTCGCATCGCTGGGGCCGTTCATCATGTTCTGGAAGTTGACCGTGCTACCTGGCCGAGACTGGGCGTATCCAAGAGGACTGCGCCCCCGAATCGGTGGAGTGGCTACCGCGAGGTTGTCCGAGCTTTGGAATCCGCCCATGTTAGGTCGGCTGCCATAAGGTGACTGGTCGTAGTGATCACTCATCCCGCCCATGGACATGAGCCGCCCGTTTTGAGGGTTGTCCTGATAGCGAGATACATTCGAGTAAGACGAGTGCCGGGGTTGCATGCCTTGGTACGGTCCAGGTGACTGGCTCGGCGGCATGTGAGAAATGTGGTGCATGTTGGACATGGTAGACGCAGGCTTGACCGACGAGTATACCGATTGCATGTCGTTCATCTCGTAGCCCTCGTCTTCATAGGCGTTGTACCCGCCTTTCTCAGAGGTTTGCCCGACAAGTCCGCGACGCCCAGGAAGGCCGTTGGACTGCGCATACTCGTCCCATCGCAGCAATGGGATACTCTTGGGATCGAAGCCTTCATCATCTGTCTGTACAACCTTCTTGGATCCCTTTTCGCCGATGACGACACGCGTGTTACCCCAGGAGAAGTCATCTTGCTTCCAGAACGAGTAGATGGGGAGAACGAAGGAATAGATAGGGAATGCGAGGATGTAGATAACCATCCATCCTACGTGCTGCCACTGGCGTTTGATGATGAAGATGATGGCTTGCAAACCATATACGGCTGCGAGCATGATGATCGAAAACATCGGGAATTGTCCAGTCCCCGAGGAGACCATGTAGATGAGGTATCCGAGGTAGGCACAGACGGATGGCAGAATGATGGTTCCAAATAGATCGATGAAAACAACGAAGCGCATGCTGAAACAGCAGAAGCCACACATATCCTTGAGAAGCATGAGTTCAGCCAGGTTGTGTATAGTGGAATTGATCCAACGACGCCTTTGCGAAAGCAGAATACTAAACGTCTCAGGAGCAGCTGTGAAGGCGTACGCGTCCGGGATAAACTTGTAGCGCATGCTTGGAAAATGCTTCGTCATTAGTGTCGTCAAAAAACGATCTTCGCCGAGGGACAACAAGTTCTTCTTATGTAGGGTGTCCACAACGCAGTCGGAGTATTCCTTGATAACCTTGTCGGAGATGATGAGTGGTTTGCCTTTGTCTGCGGTGCGGAGTCGGTACATGGAGAAACTGAAACAGATTAGTCGAGTCTTGGACAAGAGACGCTCTACTCACCATCCAGGCAAACAGGTGACGCTGCCAAACAAGCTCTCAAAAGCCTTGGTAAGGTGATGAGAGATGTAGTATTCATAGACCTGGATCATGGTCCACCAGGATCTGTCTTCGTTTTCCAAGCTCGTCTCACCGCAAATACCGGCAATCCTAGAATCATTCGCGCAGCTTGCAACTAGCCGGGTGAGAGAATCGGGCCTAACCATAGTATCTGCGTCTACCATGAGAAGATATTCGTAAAGCTCGGGATCCACACCGATGATGTTGTTGATTTGGTGGAACATCTCCAGTTCGAGGGGGTTCATCGCCGAGCGGTGATGGACACGATTAAGGAAGCTCATGAGCAAGATTTGAGAGTCTCGCTTTCCACGGTTACCGGGTTTCGATTTGGACTGCTCAGACTCTTTGCCGACCTTAACCACGACAATGTAGGGGACAACGTTGCCTTCAAATTCGTAAAGACCAGAGTATACCTTCCCGTAGTTGAGCTGTTCGCTGCCTTGGCCGACTGATTTGAAAGGGAGCGCAGGAGGATCAACTTTCGGATCAACGCCGAGGATGTCCAAAACGATTTTAGGCGTAGGCCGGTCATTACCGCCGCCTACAATCATACCATCGCAGATGACACAGATGAGCTTCCGTTTGTTGTCGTAAGCTAAAGCGGTAAGCGAGTCTAGGCCTTTACGAAGCTGATCTTCACCTTCCGTGTATGCGGGCACCTGGCAGATGACGAACTTGTCCTGGTTGGCAGGTCTCCTTTTAGAACCGAGCTGGAGTGCTGCCAAGAATTTGATGACAATGACGGCGCAGAGGATAATGGTGACAGAGAGAAGGATGTAGTCGTTCACCAGGCAGCGAGGAGTCGCGCGGAAATCCGTCTTACCAACATAGAAGACGTTGTCCAGACACTGCCGATTGAACTGTTGGGAGGTGTCATTCAATTTGTTGCTAAATCTTTCCGTGAGATCAGAACCAGCGTAATTCTTGACCATATCTTCTAATGCTGGATCGAGGAACGAGTATTGCTTGAGGCCGTCCATACGTTTTTGGGTGTAGAAGTAATCTTGGAGATCGTAAACTCTGTCGCCAAGGCGGAACCAGTAATGTTGCTGACTTTCACCCTCGTCTTGTATAACCTTGGTCTTCCATACCAAGTCTCCTTTTCTGAACTCTTTCATCTTCGGCAAAAAGACGTTGGAATACCAGTCGTTCGATTTCAAAGCCTTGCTGTCTTGTCGAGTCGTCTGATTGCCAGACACGTGCTCGGCCTCGGGGTACTCTAATGCCTCTGAACCATTTCTTTGAAGCTTAGTGTTGTAGTTGTCGACCAGGTTAGGGCAGGCAAGAAACAAAGGAGGCCGGATATACGGATCCATATCGGCACCAGCCAAAGGTAGCATATTTTCTTCAGTAACTCTGGTTCTGCTGTCGCTGTGGTCACGCTTCCACCAACTCGAAATGTCGTAGACGACACCACGGTGGCTGACGTAGAAGTCGTTGCTCCCTTGATGCGTGGCGACTTGTTCGCGGTTCCAAACCTTGTCCTTTTCAGGGCAGAGAAGCTTTCCAAAGGCAATGATGTAGAAAATGATGACGGCATTGAGAAGGAGGATGAGGCCAACAAGGACAAGCTTTTCTCGCCATGCCATGCGGACATCTGGGCGTTTCATACGGCCAACGAACTTGAGAAGCGGTGAAGGAATCCAGAACGTCAACGCCCACACGAACGCCACCCAGATTCTTCTGGTCGTGGTAATCGGCGTCTCCGTTATCACATGGTTACCACCCGTTTCAGCATCATAGTACGTGACGCCTTTGTCTTCGTCTCCCTTGGATCCCAGACCATAATCACCAGGCCGGTTTGTGACGGTTGGTGCAGCGGTTGGAGCAAGAGATCTAGCGCCCAATGCACTCTTGGCGCCCATAGTGACAGAGCTTTGCTGGCGCTGCAACATTGGAGTTGGGCCTGCTTGTGAACTCAGGTCCGGCAACGGTGGGAAGAAGCCGCTTCCCATGGCGGGATCGTTCGCCGAATAGCCACTTTCAAGGCCTCCCGCGCCGACCATGGTCCCCATCATGTTCGCACCCGCCAGGTCTTGAGCTTTCAGGTCAAGCTGGTTTTCAGCTTCCCACCAAGTGCCTTCGCGGACCCATACACGCTGATGACCTACAACGACCTCACCGTTGCTCCAGCCCCGCTGCAGCACCCAGCTTTGAATGCCGTCTTTCCCATCCATACAACCCAAGACGTGGTAGCGTTCGTAGAATTCGTGATGGTCGAAATCAGCTGTATAATCAGATGATCGATTGCGGCGGTTAGCCCATTCGGGCAACCTCCAATCCCGCAGCTGTCTCGATACAGTTGCGGCTGACCATGTGGCATTGGCGTCCTGGCTGAGCTTTTCGGGGCTTGCTTCGGATGGATGCAGAGCGAGGTGGAACCAGACCCTGCTGCTGGCAGCTGTGATGGGCAGATCGAACCGGTTGTATTTTCCGAGGACGATGCCTTCCCCGTTGACAGGCTGAAGTATCTCCTTGACAAAATTTTCCTCATCCGGTATTTCTAGCGCAAGTTGCTCCAACACCCGTTCACGCTTCTCGAGGTCCATCTGCTGCTGGCGTAGAGCAGGACCATCAACACCCAGATGAGCTTCGCTACCCTGGATGGCTTGGCGCATACCTTCCAACACAGAATTACCAGCAGGAGGTATTTGCACACCGTCTTCTTTCATTTCGGAATTGATACCTTCAGTATCGTCGAACACGGTGCGCAGAGCAATGGCCTTGGCGGGCGCCTGGCTGGGCACTTCGACAACGGTAATATTGACAATGTCACCAACCCCGTCCTCCGAAGGCGGAGTCATCTGACCGGCATCACTATCGGACTCCATCCTGCCAGTTCGGACGTCCTCGCTAATGGTTGCATTGGCGTGAGCCACGACGTAATCAACGACTGCTTCGTAGATGCCACCAATGGCCGTCTCCCGGTCTTTGTCGCTGAATTTCTGTCTGAGCAAATCCGGGTCAACATCCAACAGGCCGCCGCATTCATCGCAGACGGACCGCAGGGTGTCCTCGTCAACAAAGTAGCCAAGAGTGTTGCCAAGCTTGAGCAAGCCGGCGAGGCAGCTGATCAAGTTGGAGAGTTTTTGGCCCTTGATACCAATAGCCTTGAGGTTGGCACGGAAGTCCTCGGCGGCGGCAGCATCGTCGACGTCCGGAAGATACGAAGGCGGGTCGTACGTGCCAGATTTGTTTAGCAACGAGTACTCGGATGGGTGCTTCAAGTTCAGGAATTCACGCTCGGCCCGGCTGGCTGAGCTTGAGTTGAGGTAGTAAAAGACATCGAAAGCACGATATCCCGGCTGCGTCGGAATGTCCAGCAGACCTTTCTGAGTATCTAGGCCACTGGTAGAGAGCTTGATCTCGGCCCCGAGTAGATTGCCCTGGAGGTTGATTGTGAAGATTGCGGCCAGTGCCGAATGGCGGGGAAACGAGGGGTTTTGCGGCGTCACGCAATGCGTGAAGGCCTTGAGAGCCTCGAGCGCAATGTAGAAGCTGGTGGGGATCGATAGCGGCAACCCGGATATAAAGGGCGACAGGAGTGAGGGGCTCGATTCGTGGAGCAATCTGCTGGTCGTTAGCAATGGGCGGGTCGGACGAAACTGCAGTGCGGCTCACCCTAATATGATGCAGCCGTCTTCGGCACGACGGCGAGCATGTTCCCAAGCCTTCCGTCCCAGCTCGAGGTCAACCGTGCCACCTATGCGGTCGTTTATCGTCGTCCGCGCCGTGACCCAAGTGTTGACGACGAGGCTCGTGCTCGCTTCAAGATGGAAGGGCTGGTTGTTCTTGAAGCACGTGTTCAAGGCATTGAGGAGAGTAGTCGTAGACATCTGCATCGACGGGTTGCCGGTGCGTGTTGGGGCATTGGAGGTGGTCGAGTAGACGGACATGCGCGAGTTGTTGACGAAACTCATGGCGGTGGCGGGCTGGGGTGCGAGCCCCGGGAGCGAGTGCGGTGCAGGTGTCTTCTATGCGGAGGGCAGAGGTTCGCGAGGCTGCTGACGAGTAGCGATGGTGAAAGGCCGACGAGCGAGCGTCTCTGTAGGTAGAAGCTCGCGCGTACGGGGCTTGCTTGGTGAGGGCTCTCTACTCTACACGTGGATATACGGCCCTGATCTCACTGCTTGACGGCAATTATGGCGGAGAGGCCTAGCGAAGGTGCTAATTAAACGATTGTGAGTGAGAAGAAAAAACGAAGCGAGGGCGGAAACACGCGCGACAGCAGCAGAGCAGAGAAGGGCGATGATTGTTGGTGGAGGGCTGTTGCTCTCCCATTCCTCCCTGCTCGAGACGCTAGGCGCCGCTGTATTGAAAAATACATTACGGCCCAGTGCAACGACCGCAGCTGGGCTCTCGACACCCGCCTGCATGGCGAGCCCCAATTTGCATGTAACTAGCGGCGTGGCGGCCGACGGCGCCCAGCGTGAGTGGACCGGTCTCACAGCCCCTATTGTCAACCATCAACAAATTCTGTTTCCCTTCTTACTAGCCCAAGGTAGGTGCAGTTGGATGTAGAGTGGTGGGCCGTCGTGCTGTATTGAGTGCGCGTCCACGTCTCCACCCTCCATCATGCGCTGACCGTTGACGGCTGTACTCGGTGTTGCTTCTCGATTCTCTGAGCTCTGCCGATCAATAGTATTGATGTCACGAGACCACGACGCGGTGCCTCTGCTGGCGTACGAATAATAATAGGAGAGGTGGCGGCACGAGATGGAGGACTGCATTTCAGCCTCGGTCGGCCAGCCAACACACACACACACATGGTCGGTCCATGGCGTGCAAGCAGCAACCCGAGCAGCACCATGTGTGACCACGAGCCGTCTCAGCTCCCCACACCGGATGGTGTTGATAAGGGTACGGCTACTACGGTAGCAGCTGGAGGCCGCCGAGGCCAAAGCCAAAGCCAATATTCCGCGATCGTCCGGCCGTCGTCGATGGATCATGGCCTGCAGCCCTGGAGCGATCTACCCCAGCCTTGCGACCCTGGCCCGCTCCTTTCATGTATTCTGATCTTGGACGTCCTGCAATGCCCATCAGCAAGCAGCAAGATGTTATCGTGAGGTTGCGTGGGCTGCCCAAGCAGTGGATGGCCTTCTCGCCGCGCATCCATAAGCAACGCGAGAACGGATGCCGTGGCTGTGACCAGCTGCCAGCTGCCAGCGTGATGTGAATGCTGCAAGTGAGCCGACGGCCTGGACAGGCAATACTTTACACTAGTGTACGCCGTTTTGTATCTATTTTAATAATAGCAAGCCGGCGCATGGCCGCCCGACGCGGCGAGGTTGCACCTGTGCACTCGCTAGAGCCGTCAAGAAGCACGCCAAGCCAAACACGCCCGCCCAGCCCGCATCATTTCACCCCTTCACCTCTGCAACGGCCCTGTGTGCCCGTTTCCCTTCGTTTCTGCGCCCTTGCCCGTCGCTGTACGCTCGCTGCTTGTAGTATACCAGAGCTCGTCGCCTGCCGCTCGTTGTGCCTCCTGAGCCCGCTGCATTCCGCTCCCAAACACGACCAGGTGGAAGAAGCAAGACACCATCCAGACTCCATACGCACCTCTGCACTGCAGCTTGCGACCACAGCCGCCTGACGCCCACACTCGCTCAACGCTCCCACGGGGACGCGTCCGTGCCGCCGCCAATGGCCAGCAGTTCGTTCGGGGGGAACATGCCCCAGTATACCCAGCCGTCGCTGCCAGCTCTGGGCCAGCACCTGCAGTCCGACACACACCTCACGGCCCATCTGGCGAGCCGCTTCCATGCCCATCTGCCGACCTCGACGCTCTCTTCGCACGCCATCATCTCGCTGAACACATACACAGACTCCAGCCGGGGGCCCGAGGGTGGCAAGGATGGCAGCGCCCAGCAGGCCGCCGAAGACCTCGCACAGCGCGCCTATTCACGCCTTGGCTTGCGCTCCGAAGACCAAGCTGTTGTCTTTCTGTAAGTATCTTCCCGAGTTCATGCGTTGGTGGCCGACCACGGCTGACACGTGCCAGGGGCGAGTCGGGTGCTGGCAAAACCACCATCCGCGGGCACATGCTGCGCGCCTTCCTTTCCTTCTCAGCCACGCCGCTGTCGAAGAAGATTGAGCATGCCAACTTCATCTTCGACGCCTTCACCACCATCAAGTCTACGACGACGCCTGTGGCTTCAAAGGCCGGCCTGCTCCTAGAGCTACAGTACCAAACGGCGACTTCGCACCATGCCACACTCATTGGCGCCCAATTTCTGGCGCATCGTCTTGAGCGCAGTCGCATCGCATCCGTCCCTACTGGCGAGCGCAATTACCATATCCTGTACTACCTGCTCTCCGGCACCAGTTTAGCCGAGAAGAAGCATCTGGGTCTGGACATGGTGGGAAATGACGGCGCTGGAAACCGCGCCTCGCTCACGGCGAACAAGCGATGGCGGTATCTAGGGCATCCCTCACAGCTCAAAGTCGGCATTGACGATGCAAAGGGCTTCCAAGACTTCAAGACCGCACTGCGGAGGCTCGAGTTTTCCAAGCAGGACATAGCAGGCATATGCGAGGTCATGGCCATTATCCTCCATATTGGACAGCTAGAATTTGAAATGGGTCAATCCACGACCCCTGCAGCCGACGAGAGTGGAGGTTATTCGCACGAAGGTGGCGAGTCAATCACCATGGTCAAGAACAAGGAGTCCCTGGAGCCCATTGCCCGTTTTCTGCAAGTAACCATCTCCGATCTCGAGCAGAGTCTTCGATACAAGACTAAAACGCTCTATCGTGAGCGCGTCACGGTCATGTTGGACCCGAAGGGCGCGCGAGCGAACGCTGACGAAATGGCACGGACCTTCTACTCGCTGCTGACTGCCTATGTGATGGAGCAGGTCAACACGAGAATAGCTGCCTTGTCCGAGGAGGTCAACAACACAGTATCCATGGTCGACTTCCCGGGCTTCGCACCTTACTCTGGGACCGGATCGAATCTCGACCAACTTCTCAACAACTCCGCCAATGAATTCCTGCACAACTTCTATTCGCAGAGCTTCTTCGGCCGCCAGATGGAAGAGATGGAAGCTGAGGATATCAGCGTTCCCCAACTGCAATATTGGGACAATTCCGAAGCGAAGACGGGTCTTCTTAAATCAGGAAATGGTCTTTTGAGCATTCTCGACGATCAGATGCGCCGCGGCAAGGACGACATGCAATTCTTAGAGGCTATCCGCAAGCGCTTCAATGGCAAGAATAATTCGATTCTGCCTGGCAGCTTGACCGTTGTGCAACCTGGCAGTAACTTTCCCACGCCCAACACCTCGCCCTCATTCACCGTCCGCCATTTCGCCGGGGAAGTCGATTATTCGGTTGAAAATCTCCTCGAGGAGAACGCTGAGCTCATCTCGGGTGACATGATGAACCTTCTGAAATCCGCCCAGAGTCCTTTCATCCAAGAGCTGTTCGGACAAGAGGCTTTGAAAAAGGTCACACATCCGAAGGAGAGGTCGGCCATTGTACAAGCCTCTGTCAGCTCCAAACCTATGAGGATGCCCAGTATGGCGCGTCGTAAAACTGGCAAGGGTGGACGTTTTGGTCGTCCAGTCAATGTATTTGATGAAGACGCAATAAGCGATGCGGACAGCGCTGTATCCGGATCCAAGAAGGGCGACGCCGCGAAACAAACAGGTGCCGCCGGTCAGTTTCTAAGCTCTCTCAAAACGATCGAGTCTTCGCTGCGTAAGGCTAATCCCTACTTTGTCCTCTGCCTGAAGCCAAACGACCGACGTATCGCCAATCAGTTTGACAGCAAGTGTGTGCGAGCCCAGGTTCAAGCATTCAATATTGCTGAGATTAGCCAACGTCTCCATGTCGCCGACTTTAGCATATTTCTACCTTTCGCTGAATTCCTCGGTCTCGCCGAGATGGACAGGGCTGTGGTGGGCAGTGAGAAGGAACGCGCCGAACTCGTACTGGATAGCAAGCCTTGGCGTGAGACAGAGGTGCGGGTCGGTGCAACGGGTGTATTCTTGAGCGAGCGATGCTGGGCGGAGATCGCCAATGTCGCCGACATCTCGCCCCCAGCGCGTGGTATTTCCGCCGCTGATGATGCTCTAACTCCCGACGCGCCTCGATCTTTTGGCGACTCGAGGTCTGGCCTCCTTGCTCCGTCTCCAGGCGGTTATTACAACGACAAGAACGGTAGCTACTTCGGTAGCAAAGACATTGATGCTAGATCCGAAGCTGCATCAGCTATCACGAGTGGCGGCGGCGACATGTTTCACGGCCTAGAGCAGCCCAAGGTGATTGATGAGAAGGCTCCTCCGAAAGACATGGAAGAGGTTGATGTTCTACCCGTGTCGGGCAGCCGCAAGCGTTGGATCTTCGTGGTCTACGCACTTACTTTCTTCATCCCGGACATATTTATCAAATGGATTGGACGGATCAAACGGAAAGATGTGCGGCTTGCTTGGCGAGAAAAGCTAGCCATCAACATGCTGATCTGGCTAAGTTGTGGTCTTCTCGTCTTTCTCATGATCGGGTTTCCTAGGCTTATTTGCCCGACTCAAGATGTTTTCTCCACAGCCGAACTGACCTCGTACAACGGGAAGGATGGCAACCCGTCATATGTCGCCATACGTGGCATCGTATATGACCTCGGAAAATTCATCCCAGCTCACTACCCTCAAATCATCCCTGATGCTTCTTTGGAAAAGTATGCAGGGAAAGATGCTACCAATCTCTTTCCGGTACAAGTATCCGCACTGTGCAATGGTGTTGATGGATCCGTACATCCTGGACTCAAACTCGACTTCAGAAATTCCAACTACACCGACCAAAACAACCTGATCTCCAGGACCGATCTGAATGCCAAGTTTCACGATTTTCGATGGTTCACGAACGATTCACGGCCTGACTGGTGGTTCGAACAACAAGTTTTTCTCAAATCCAACTACATGAAAGGGCGTGTCGGCTACAGTCCCCAATACCTCAAGACGCTGGCGAATAAGGGTAGTTCCATTGCTTACTTATATGGCCGAGTATATGATTTGACAGACTACATTCCTGGTGGTCGTTCAGTTCAATACCCTCAAGACGGTAAAACGCACGATGATACCAATATCAACACCAACTTCATGGACAACTCAGTTGTGGACATCTTCAGAGTCCAGTCTGGTTCGGATGTGAGCAAGTACTGGGAAGGGCTCAGCATGAGCGCCAAGGGGAAGAGTGCCATGAAAACCTGCTTGGACAATCTCTTCTATGTCGGAGATCTGGACACCAGAAACTCGGCCAAGTGCAATTTTGCCAAGTACTTCCTGTTGGCTATCTCGCTTCTCCTCGTCAGCGTTATCGGGTTCAAGTTCTTCGCCGCTCTCCAATTTGGCAAAAAGAATGTGCCTGAAAATATTGACAAGTTCATCATTTGCACTGTCCCCGCATATACCGAGGACGACGAATCTCTCCGGCGTGCCATTGATTCGGCTGCTCGGATGAAGTACGATGACAAGCGTAAACTTCTTGTTATCGTATGCGATGGTATGATTATTGGACAGGGCAACGACAAGCCAACTCCTCGCATTGTGCTCGATATTCTTGGCATCCCTGAGACCACCGATCCCGATCCCCTGAGCTTCGAAAGTCTGGGCGAAGGTCAGCGACAACATAACATGGGCAAATGCTATTCCGGGTTGTATGAAGTACAGGGTCATATTGTGCCTTTCTTGGTTGTGGTAAAGGTTGGTAAACCGTCGGAGGTTTCAAAGTAAGTCGTTCCACCCCGCTCTTGCTACTCGTCACTCATATCCTCAGGCCGGGCAACCGTGGAAAGCGTGATTCTCAGGTTCTTCTGATGAGGTTCTTGAACCGGGTTCATTACAACCTTCCCATGACCCCTCTGGAGCTTGAAATGCACCACCAAATTCGAAACATCATCGGTGTCAACCCTACCTTCTACGAGTTCATCTTGCAAATCGATGCAGACACAGTCGTCGCCCCAGATGCAGCCACTCGCTTTGTCGCCGCTTTCCTCCACGACACCCGTCTGATTGGCGTCTGCGGAGAAACATCTCTTACCAATGCCAAATCATCCTTCGTCACCATGATGCAAGTCTACGAATACTACATTTCCCACAACCTCACCAAGGCTTTCGAAAGCTTGTTCGGATCGGTCACCTGTCTCCCAGGTTGTTTCTCCATGTATCGCATTCGAGCCGCCGAAACCGGGAAGCCACTGTTCGTCAGCAAGGAAGTAGTGGAAGCATATCAGGAGATTCGTGTCGACACGCTTCACATGAAGAATTTGCTGCATTTAGGAGAGGATCGATACCTGACAACTCTGCTTCTCAAGTTCCATTCCAAGTACAAGACAAAGTACCTCTTCCGAGCTCATGCATGGACGGTTGCCCCTGATAGCTGGACGGTCTTCATGTCCCAACGTCGCCGCTGGATCAACTCGACAATCCACAATCTTCTTGAGCTTATTCCCCTGCAGCAACTCTGTGGGTTCTGCTGCTTTAGTATGCGCTTCGTCGTCTTCCTGGATTTGCTCTCGACAATCGTTATGCCTGTCACCGTAGTATACATTGGCTATTTGATTTACCAAGTAGTCGTCAGTCCAGACGTCATCCCTACGACGGCCTTCATCCTGCTTGGCGCAATCTACGGTCTCCAAGGTATTATTTTCATCATCCGTCGTAAGTGGGAGATGATCGGCTGGATGATCATTTATATTCTCGCGACACCGATTTTCTCCTTTGGCCTTCCTCTGTATGCTTTCTGGCATATGGACGATTTCTCCTGGGGCAATACTCGTATCGTTACGGGTGAAGCCGGCCAGAAGGTCGTCATCTCGGACGAAGGCAAGTTTGATCCTGCGAGCATTCCAAAGAAGAAGTGGGACGAATACCAGGCCGAAATGTGGGAGCAGCACACTATGCGCGACGATCGGTCAGAGATTTCAGCCTTCTCATATGGTACCAAACGCTTCATGGGCATGAATGGCAGCGGCTCTGTGGTTGGATCGGACTACGGACAAATGCCACCGTCTCGACCAATGTCCCATCTCGACGTGCACCGTTTTGGTAACGGATCTCGGATGAGTCTTGCACCAAGCGGTTATGGAGGTTATGAAAACATGGAGATGGGCAGTCTTAACCCTCTGCCGAGCGATGATGCGATCCTGGCCGAAATCCGAGACATTCTTGCCTCGTCGGACCTCATGCATATCACCAAGAAGGGGATCAAGGCCGAGCTAGAGCAAAGGTACGTGGCACCTCACCCAACCAAGTGGAAGGTTATTAACGGAGTGATAGATTTGGAATGGACCTCACACAGAAGAAGGCATTCATCAACAGCGCCGTTGAGTCGCTTCTTGTTGGCAACCAAAACCAGTAGCTCAGGTCGCAAATGTTCTGATTTCGCGTTTTCTGCAGCCTACCGGTCCCATTTACGATTGTATGGTCCGGCAAAAAAAATGCTCTCGTCTGTTTCGATTTTTATTACCTTGTTCGCGGGCCGGGGGAAGGTAAACTTGTCTATATTACCACTACCTAATCACGCCTCTTCTAAAGCATAGCATTCCTTTGGTTTTGGGCGGGATGGACTGAGGCGTTATTCATGTTGGGATTGTGATGTAAGCTTGTGAGATTGAATGCATGTCTGGCAGATAGGGTTTGCTATTTCGGAGTAGAGTACATTGGTGTTTTGGAGGACGCACAGTAATAATTCAACGAGCGTTTGTGCGGTTTGACTCAGACTGTAATCATGTGCTCAGCTATGCTGTGTCTTCAAAAATGAGGATTTAGAGCTGTCATAAAGGCGAGTAGTCGATATGGCAGATGATTATTTGGTTAGCTAGGCCACAGTAGGTCGATCGAGGGGGAACCATGTCGAGTCGTCAGGCAGCTCGGAAGGCAGGGCTTGGCGCGCGAAACCCCGCCAACGATGGATTCGACAAACAATCGCCGAATTTCGACGCCCATTGTGCGCTCGCCTCCGCCCTGCAAATTTTCAGACGTGCGCTCCTGCAGCCTGAAAGCGCTGCATTGCAGACGGCCTGGCCTGTCTTTCAGCGGATACAACCTTTAATTCGACGGGCGCCACCACATTGAGTTGTGGTTTCACCCCCGCCACCGCGCCTACCAACTTCGCCCACGCACCTCGAGCCCAAATTCACGGCCTTCCCTCCCTCTGCCCTCTTTGTCGCAACGCCACACGACCCTCGATATATCCACCACACCCACGATGCCGCCGAAAAAGAAGGGCAACAAGAAGGCCCAGGACGACGACTGGGAGGCCGATCTGGGCGAGTCTATCGCTCCCCCGGGGGATGCCGCGGAGCCCAAGGCCGAGGAGCCCGCCGCTGAAGATGACGATGCAGGTGTAGGTGGCGGCCTCATGGCTGCTCTCCAGAGACGAGGGAAGAAGAAGGGCAAGAAGGGCGCCGCCCAAGACTTCGTAGAAGGGGAGGATCCTACGGCTGATGGGGCAAGCAATGGGCTCGCGGCCAAGGCACCCGAGGAAGGCAACTTCGACGAAGACGACGTTTTCGCCGGGAACTTCAAGCCAAAGAAGAACAAGGCGGAGGAGAAGGCGGAAGCGCCACCACCCCAACCCGCCGATGACGCGCCGAGGGTCAAGACCAAGGCGGAGAAGGAAAAGGAAAAGAAGGAGAGGGAGAAACAGAGAAAGAAGGAGATGGTATGTTCACTAGCCTCACGCACGGCGTATACGGGTCCAGGCACAGGATATTTGATGGTTCTGACTGTTACTCTAGGCTGCGAAGAAGAAAGCTACTGCCCCCGCGAAGACCGAAGCCGCTAAACCGGTCGAAACGAACGCTGCCACACCTTCAGCGACTGCACCCGAATCCGCTGCTTCCGCTGCTGCCGGCGGCAAGAAGAAGAAAGTGCCCGCCGCTCTCGCCGCGCTGCAGAAACAACAAGAAGAGCGGAAAAGACGCGAGGAGGAATTAGCCCGTCTCGATGCGGAAGAGAAAGCGAGAATAGCAGAGGAGGAGCGCCTAGCTGAGGAAGAAGAGAAGAAGAAGGCAGAAGCGAAGGCGCTCAAGAAGCAGAAAGAAAAGGAAAAGATCGAGCAGCTAAAGAAAGAGGGCAAATACATGACCAAGGCTCAGAAGGAGGCCAAGGCCAGGAACGAGCTGCGCTTGAAGCAGATGCTTGAGAGCGGAATCACCAAGGTCGAAGCACTTGATCAGCCTGCAGAGGAGAAAAAGCGCCCCAAATATGATGATCGCAAGAAAAAGAAGAAGACACAAGCTGAGATACAGAAGGAGAAAGAGGCGGACGAGGCGGCAAAGAAGCTCGAGGAGCTTAGGATTGCTGAAGAGCAAGCGGCTGCCGCCGAAGCCGAAGCCCAGAAGGCGCGGGAGGATGCCGAAGCAAAGAAGGCCGAAGACAGCGCCTCGGATGAAGATTGGGAGGCCCAGGCCAATGCAATGGAGGGCGTGAAGGATAGCTGGGACATAGACTCCGAAGAGGAGGCAGAAAAGAAGAAAGCAGCCAACAGCAAGGCAGGCGCAGCCACAACGACAACCGCAACAACAGAGACCAAAGCTGCCCCTGCGGAAGAAGCAGACTCATCTTCCGAGGAAGAAGATGACGACAGCGACGAGGAATCATCGTCCGATGAGGAGGGGACTGCCGCGCAAAGGGCCGAGGCCGCTCGAAAAGCTGCTGCTGCGGAACGAAGGAAGCAGCAGCACGAAGAGGCGCTCGCTGCCCGTTCAAAAGACAACCTGCGATCGCCTATTTGCTGTATCCTGGGTCACGTCGATACCGGTAAGACGAAGCTGCTGGACAAGATCCGATCGACCAACGTGCAGGAAGGCGAAGCCGGTGGCATTACGCAGCAAATCGGTGCCACTTACTTCCCTGTAGAGGCCTTACAAAAGAAAACTGCCGTCGTCAATAAAGACAATTCCTTCAACTTCAACGTCCCCGGATTGCTGGTCATCGACACACCTGGTCACGAGTCTTTCACGAACTTGCGCTCTCGAGGTTCTTCGCTTTGCAACATTGCTATTCTCGTTGTCGATATCATGCACGGTCTTGAGCCACAGACACTAGAATCCATGAGACTACTAAGAGAGAGAAAGACCCCCTTCATCGTCGCTCTGAACAAGATCGATCGTCTCCTCGACTGGAAGAGAATCGAAAACAACGGTTTCGAAGACAGCCTGAGCCTGCAAAAGGACCGTGTCAAGAAAGAGTTTGAGGACCGATGGACCATGGTGCACACACAATTGCAAGAACAAGGTTTCAACTCGGAGCTTTTCTACAGGAACAAGAACATGTCGCGGTATGTCTCGGTAGTCCCGACATCAGCACACACGGGAGAAGGTATCCCCGACATGATCAAGCTCATCATCAAACTCACTCAGGAGCGTATGACTTCGAATCTCATGTACCTTTCTGAGGTGGAGTGCACGGTCTTGGAAGTCAAGGTGATCGAAGGCCTCGGTACAACTATCGACGTTGTCCTTTCCAACGGAGTCTTACACGAGGGCGATCGGATAGTACTCTGCGGTAATCCGGAACCTATTGCGACTAATATTCGAGCTCTTTTGACCCCTGCTGAGATGAAAGAGCTTCGTATCAAGTCGAACTATGTGCACAATAAAGAGGTCAAGGCCGCTATGGGTATCAAGATCGCTGCCGATGGTCTTGACCAGGCTATTGCCGGATCGCGCCTCCTCGTCGTTGGCCCAGATGATGATGAAGAAGACCTTATGGACGAGGTCATGGGCGATCTCGCGCATCTACTCAGCAAAGTCTCCAAGACCGGCCGTGGCGTGTCAGTACAAGCGTCCACTCTAGGATCACTAGAAGCATTGCTCGAGTTCCTGCGCGTATCTAAAATTCCTGTGGCGACCATTTCCATCGGCCCCGTGTTCAAGAAGGATGTCCTACGTGCCGGTGTCATGCTCGAGAAAGCCAAGGAGTACGCTGTCATGTTATGTTTTGATGTCAAGGTCGACAAGGATGCTCGTGCCTATGCCGACGACATCGGTGTAAAGATCTTCGAGGCGGACATCATCTATCACCTATTTGATAAATTTACAGCGCACATGAAGGCGCTGGAGGAGCAGAAGAAGGAGGATAGCAAGATGTTAGCTGTTTTCCCGTGCATACTCACGCCGATCGCCGTCTTCAACAAGAAGGACCCTATCGTCCTCGGTGTCGACGTCACGGAGGGCAATCTCAAGCTCACCACTCCCATCGCGGCCATCAAAAAGAACCCTGTGACAGGTGTCAAGGAAATCATTAGTCTTGGCAGAGTGTAAGTTAAAACCCCGCCCTTCTGTCTCTGCTCTTACCCCTGCCTCTGCCCCTTCCCACAACACAAACACCTAATGTGAAAACAGTACATCCATCGAGCGCGACCACAAGCAAATCCAAGTCTGCAAACGCGGCCAGCCGTCGGTAGCGGTCAAAATCGAAGGCCCCAACCAACCGCTCTACGGCCGCCATCTCGAGGAGAAGGATACGTTGTACAGCCACATATCGCGAGAGTCGATCGACACACTGAAGAACTACTTCAGGGCAGATGTTAGCATGGACGAGTGGAAGCTGATCAAGCAGTTGAAGGAAAGCTTCGACATCATGTAAGCAGGATCCATAGTTTGTTAGGTCAGTGTTACGATGGGATGTGCTCGCGGGATGAAGGGGCATGCGATCCGATCAGGGAGACGGGACCAGGAATAGGGGCAGGGATGCGGTGGATGAAGCAAGTGTATGATTCAAAGTGATGCGGTTGCGTCGCTGCGCCCTCTCTCTTGTGTTAGCAAGTCAGAAGGAACTGGTTCAGCCGCTCTATTTCCGTTTTCTTCTTCTCTTCGATGCCCAGTTCAAGACTTTTATCAGGCGCTCTGGGCGTTTGTGCATGGGGTTGGCGTTTGTGGGTTTTTCTCTCTCTCTTTGACGTTCCACCATGCATGCATGCATCATGTACTCTGAAATTGGAATATATACAAAGAAACATGCGTCTTTGCGATAACTGCTACGGCTACGACTACGACGGGACTGTTCAACAAGACCGACGCCATGGTCTTACAGAAGCGGCCGAAGCTTGAATGCGATGGCGGCGGCGGTGCTGGACGCCTGTCCAAGCGCGGTGAGATGGGCGGCGAACGTGTAATGGGCAAAGGAAGCGCACAGATGGGCTTCGGCGCAATGTCTTGCGGCGTGTCTAATGATAGCAGCAGTGTAGATCTCCCGTCGTACCCTGAGACGGGATGCCTTTGAGGGGGCGCGGCCGCACTTTCCTCCGATGGCGCCGGCTCAGTCGGGCTTGTATACCCGGTGATGAGTAATCGCCAGAGTCCAGATAGACCTCACTCCTTCATCTCGTATAGCTGCGTTGCTCATGCGGATATCCGGCATTGCGGTTCTGTGTCCACGAATAGCTGTGGTGGCTTGGGCGGCCCGCGGTGCTGCGTACACGGTGAGATGCACAGCAAGATGCACAGCATAGCCAGCCAGCCTTACAGGGCTGTCCACGGACGCTAGGACTGGGTCATCCTATTCTCGCGCCACACTGCAGAACCATCACCTCGTGGACGATTTCCTAACGCCTCTTGACGAAATTAAGAGTCAGGTAGGAATGCCAGTTCTTGGGCTGTTGATTGTATCCAAAGAGGCTTGCAACGCGGCTCCTGACCTGTAACGCATGCCGGGCATTGATGCCAAAGTTCGGCAACGCAAAGATGCCTTACAAGGAACGGCAGTTCTTCACTCGGAGCTGAGAAGTCTCGGTAGGGTCATTAATCCCTACGGGAAGCGGAGGCGGCCTAATGACAAGTATCGGCATCCGGCCATGTGGTATTTCTCTGCCTCCACGTGCAACGAACGACAAAGCGCTGTGTCTGGATTGGAAACACTGCTTAGATCAATGCATGCACCCTGCTGATACTTTCAGGCCCCTCCAGTATACCTTCTCATACTCCAAGTAATCAATCATCGGCGGGCCAAAGTTGAAACGCGAGTTCATTGGAATGCGGCGGTGTACGTGGGCCGCAATGCTCTGTCTTTAAATGACAACAGTACGAACAACTATGAAAGGGCCGTTGAAGACCTCTCTTCCGAACAATTCTATCTTATATCAAACCAGCTTTCCTATCCTTTCCTTTTGAATCACATATACCCTCTCCGGACGATATTGTAAGGGGCAGCTAGTTGTTTTCCCGGGTACATCTCACCAGAAACTCACGACCAAATGTTACCAGGGCCACAGCCGAGAGGAAAATGTACAGCATGCAAGGAAAGCAAAGCTCAGGTGAGCTACATCCTGTTGCCTCGTGCATTCACGGCTTTGCTCACAGGCCCAGTGCGACAGAAAGAAGCCACGATGCAGCGAATGCGTGGCTACGAACAAGCCTTGCGGAGGTTACGATATGGGACACATCTTCATCAACTTGAACTCTGAGGGTCCTCCGACCACGTGGAATCGAGGGCAGAGTGCGCAAAAGCATTTGGTCTTGGACTTGGCATCGCAGCCTTCAACTTCGCCGCCTCAACTCCTAGACATACTCGCCACTACGCTGCCTTCGAGCCCCACATCACCCGCTCCCATTGCTCTGGACACAGTGGATGTCTCGAATGCGCTGCTCGCACTTGTGGAACCCGAGAACATTCACCAGTTGGTTGAGCTATTTCTTACCCTTTATTACCGGCGCTACGGGCCGGACAAGACGTCTTCGGATTCACTATCAGCTGGGAATGAGTGTGGGGGCTGGAGACTACTTCTTCCTACTTGGTTGGGGCAGTCTCCTATCCTCGATACCGCCATCGGAGCGCTAGCTGCTTCTTTCGTTGGGACGCAATATCAAGATGAGGACTTGTTCAATCAGGGAAGAAGCAAGTATTTGGATGCCCTCCAAATGGTTCAAAAAGCCCTTCCAGGAGTCGACTCCACAGAAAGGAAAACCTTGCTAGCGACAACGCTTGTGATGAGTTCCATCGAGCTGTTCCTGTCCAACGGCGGCGGGGCAAGCCAGCTCACGCACATCGAAGGCGCAACGCGTCTCCTGAACATCTCCTTGGAAAGCATGGGTTTCGACGAACTCCACGTCTACATCCTCAACCAAGGCTTATTCGAAGCGATATCGAGCAGACGTCCGTACATTTTCTCAGCTCCTACGTTCCAGCACTTAGCAAAGCAAATCTACTCTGTGCCCCGAACCAACCGAAACGACCTCTACTTCCAATGGTGCGAGCTCGTTCTCCCCCTCCCAAACCTCCTCAGCGCTACCGACAGCATCACCACCTCCGCTACCCCAACACCCCCATTGACTATCCTCCCTATCCTCGACGACTTATCCACGCTCGAACAGTCCCTCGCACCCTGGCACAACCTCCTCCAATCCACCACGTTACCCCCCTGGACCCCTCTCCCCACCGCGCAAATTGAAACCGCCCCCTCCCCCCTGCACTTCCCCTCCATCGAAGCCTGCACAAACTACACCCTCTACTGGACCTCTCAGCTCCTCGTCCTCGAAGCGCGGCACGCGCTGTATGCACGCCTCCCCTCGCGGCCCGAGGACGCGGAAACGTTGCGCCCCCGCATGGCGGAATGTGCGGAGCTTGTGTGTCGCAGTGTGCAGTTTTGTACGGGCGGGACATCGTTTGCGGCGGCGGAGAATGCGTTTTTGCCGCTCGGGGTCGTGGCGGGTTTTTTTGAGAGGATGGGAGAGGCGGAGAGGGTAAGGTGGTGTGGGGGGTTTTGGGGAGGGTGGGGAAGGAGCAGGGGATTGGGTTTAGGGGGGAGGGGGTGGGGAGATGGGTGTGAGTGTTGGGGGGGCGGGTGGTGTGGGAGGGGATGTGTTGAGTGTGGTGGTTTAGATTGTGGGTGGTTAGCTGGGGCGACGCGAGGGGGAGAGGATCTTTTGCACAGTAGGGTAGGGGGTTGTGGTCTTTCTTATTTGGGGGGTTTAGGTTTTGGTTCTGGTGTTATGATGATATAAGAGAGCCTATTTGGCGTTGGATATTCTCCATATCGATTAGTATGACTTTTTGCACGGGCGGTTTGTATGGGTGGTTTTACTTGGGTTATAGATTGATAGATGTGGTGTTGAAGAATGGATTTGAGTAGATTGGACTCGGGTTGGTGTAGATTATGGGAGATTGGTTTCTTTTGTACAGAGAGTTTATGGATTTTTGAGTGGTTCTGTCAGTTCTGGCGTGAGCTTGGGGGTTTTGTCAGAGATTCTAGGAGTGCTTGCGCGGGGCTTGGGAGTTTGTGAGAGAGGTGGGCGCAGGGAGGTGGAGCAGTGAGCTATTCCGTGATAGCTATAATCGCTCTACCCAGGATCCGAAGCACAAACAAGTTCCTTCTTCTTCAGAGACGGGAAGTATATTCATCTCACAAAAAACACATTCAACCTTTAACATCGGTAGCCTCAGGTCAAGTCTAGTAAATTTTTAGTCAGTTCTCTGCTTTCAAATTGCACCTTAATACCCTATTCTAGCTTTTGCCACTTTCTGTGTCGCTATCAAAAAATGTCCGCTAATATTACGTTTCCCTCTCCAATATAGGCTTATTATGCGACCACGTGCAGGCTATGCCCAGTCGACTCATATGCCTCCAGCAAGGACAAGGTGCGTAATAGCCGGGCACCCGGTCAATCTCGGGGATCAACCCCACGCCTTCCTTGACGGCTCCCATCAGGCAAATTCGAAACCAAGGCCCTCACTGAGACTCCTTCTGATTAAACGGCGACGTGAGCGTGGCAAATGCAACATTATCTCCTTCAGTGAAGACCCCGTGCACCTAGCAGAGGCACGACGCCCAGATTGCTCGACGCACATCCGCAACGATGCCATGTTGAGCTACTGCAGGGAGAATATAAGGCCTACCACGCAGCTTTGTTGCTTCAACCTGTAGATGATCCGTGGAATGGCTGTTCATTAGCTCACTACTGCAGGTACTGTCGCGGGCCCGTTTCTTCGGCCAGAGCACGTCGCACCACCCCACATTGCCAACTACACGCAAGTGCCCCTATGTGCCCCTATGTGCCATACGAGCTTCTAGATACAATCATGCCTGCTATCTGGAAGGGGTAAGGTGGCAGGCCCTGGGGAGGGCTATGTTAGTGCTGCATGCAGTTCACGTATGTCCGGATGTGGCTATTATGGACTGGATCCCCCGGGCGGTGCCGAGGGCTGTCTGCAATTGGGGCTAATGGCGCAGGTACTGCGGAGTTATGCGCAGGTTGTTAGGAAAGTACCTTGTGGTACGGTATGGTCATGCGGTCATACGTCGACTCGAAGGCAGTTAGAACACTTCCAACAAGGTTGCAGCTCCGGTTCTGCTCCAGGGAGTCCATGATCGATGCTCGAGCGCTTCTGACTTTACATGGAGCGAAGACAGAACTGCGACTAGTAGAGCGTCTCGCTATTTTCCAAGTTTCGTGTATGCAGAGCTGCAGTTCGGTGCCGCCGCGAATGCACTTCCCAGCCGCGAGCCACTGCTAGGTAGCGTAAAGACAGCATCCATCCACACCACCACAATGGCGCTGCCTCTCTACATCGCCCACAAATGCCAACGCCCTGCACACTCCCATCATCGATTGCCTGACCCATCGCGGACGCAACCACCACCTCGATCCTTTCGATCTTTCCAGCCCACCCGCACCCGCCTAGCCTTACCAATTCTTCGTCAAAACGCCCCCAATCCCTCGGAACTAGCCCGCATCGGGCCACACACTGCGTGTCCGCCACGCAAGCCCATTCTGCATGTACAAACGCACGACGCACGATCCCACGGGTAGGTACCTAGGCAGGCGTCGTAGGTAGCATCGAGTTGAACCCAACCCAAGTCCGACGAACGACAGACGAGGTGCGAAGCAGCCTCGCACAACGGCCGCCACACTGGCCCCACCCCAGCAAGCCCGCCCGTCGCCCGTGAACTTTGAAACAAAGTGTCCTGCGCGACCTTTGGGGGTGCTCGTGCGCGCCCGCTCGATCTATCTGAAACGTCTCCACCTGCACGAGCTTCTCGTTGTAGAAGCAATGTAGGTATTCATAGGTACATTCGAGAACATGTCCTTATTGGGATCTACAGGCGTTGGGGCCATGTCGTTTTTGATACCATGCATGTGTGTGTACCTGCGGTACAGACCAGACACTGCGGAGGATGCGTCACATGAATGTGTACATAGATATTGACAGGGTGCCCACCGGGGAATGGTTTGAGGTAATGCATTTCAACAATCTTTATCACTATCTTTCCTGGGGGAGATCCGAGCTTGTTGCGACTGGCCACCTGCATTATCAGAAGGATGACGACATCCAGCCATGTACATACACACCACCTACACCACACATATGGTGGCTTCGGCCGACTACTCATCGGATAAATGGTACGGAAGGATCGATCGACCGCTCAACCGTTCGGGGTACAAAAAAATTAGCCGGCCCGGTTCAACGTCCTCTCTCGCACGCCTCCACAAATTCGAAGTGAGAAGACTCGGCTGTGCTGTGCGTAGAGATCCTCCGTGGGATGCCGACGACAGTTGCCGTTTAGCGGGGTGTTTGGATGATGTGCATTGGTAGGATCCTATCCTTTGCGGAAGTTTGCGCCACATTTTGTATGGTTGTGTAATCACACTCCTGCTCGCTCTTAAAGCTATCCTTTGTACCGAGCCGAAAGCGCGAGCGCGAGGTACGCGTTTCCCATCCTTTCAGTCTGCAGTCTCACTCGCTCGATGGATGAACGCTCCCTCACGAATCACGATAACAGGACTGTGTGTGACCGGAACGCTTGCCAAGGCATCGACACTATCCGCCATCGCGAGGTCCTGCACTATCTGCCCATCAACCAGGCAAACGGGGTACGTGGAACCGTACGTAGGCTTGACGGTCGATATGGGATCCACTGGCGACACTTCTGCAGCTCTGGCTGGTGGAATTCAAGCCGTTGGCCGTGTTCTTGGGAACTCCTTTCCATGACTATGCCTAGAGGCGAGGGTGTCAGAAAATGTAGCTTGGAAGAGGGCATTGTTGCCTCGTGGAGGCGGCAAGGATCGAGCAGAGCAGGGCAAGTTCCAAGGTTTGGAGGTCAGTACAGGCTATCGCGACGTTTGGCGTCATTCTACGCTATCGCGAGCATCTGACGGTAACGACATGCAGGTCTTACTTTGGCGTGCGGGGAGTTGGTTGAGATCGCGGGCTGTCGAGCTTGTTGAATCGCGGTTCGCGTGGGGGAAGCAGAAAGATGACACTGCTGCTGAGAAGCCAGTCGAGTGGTCGCCAGCCTCGCGCATTTTCTGACGTCGCATCTTGTGGCTGCATGGCAACCCCAGACGCCAAAACATGACGATACGTCAACAGGCAGATGGCTCTGGGGACGAGAGTTCTCCCCACGCAATGTCTTCGGTGACTCGTAGCTGAAGCTTGAATGTTTCTCCACATGGCGAAACGCACGCTGCATCATGCAGCCATCCAGCCATGCCATGACAAGCGTTCCGCTTAGTCGCATCTACTGTGCACACAGGGTCCGATGCAGCTATCCGCCTTGTTCCACGTGCATCGCGACTTCATCGTGGAGGGGTGTGGTTTGCTCTCGCTTTTTGCCGACGGCTTCACTGGGCACTAGGACTTAGTCAAGGCAACGCAATCGCACGGCCGAGGCATGCAGCTCGTAGAGAAGAAGACGCAAAGACGGGTAGGAAGAGCCGCAGGGCAATTCGACTTGGGTAAATGGTACGCAGAGCGGGCTAGGTAGGGCCGGGTAGGCGACCCACTGCCCAGCCAGAGGGTTGCTCGCGGGTGGCTAGCCAGACTCAATCCTTCGATCGACGCGCACGCTTCATCAGAGGATTCATCCTTCGCTTCACATCAACGATGCGATCGAAAATCGCTCGGGCAGCCAGCCAAAGGAGCCTCCTTCCCGCTTGCTTGCTGCAATGTCACTTTGCTTTTACATTTGCTCATTACAAACCGCACTACAAGTGAGGGCTGCCATGTACAGTACTCTGAGTACCTACCAAGTACCTACATACATAGCTTTATACATATCGGCGATAGTGCGTCGCGTTAGGCAAGGCCCGGATATAGACTAGGTATTGTCGCTGCAACTCTGGCTTGGCCTAGTAGTGCGGGAGATGAGGTGGTGATGGAAAGGGCATAGAACGAGGCAGAATGGCGACAAACTATGGCACGTTTCTCATGCGTTGGGGAAGAGACGGGTCTGGCTTTGGTGGTGCGAGCGCGGCTGTTACTGCCTTCTCTGCTGGGTAAAGGGCAAAAGAGAGGTACCGGTACGCTGGCTTCTACACTCTACTACGGACATCTCAGTACATACACCCAATCGCAATCATCGTCAACTGAACCCCAGAGACACATGGCTTGTATCGGCTCATGGATGTCGCTCCCTCTGAATTATGTTTCATCCTCTGTGTGTATCGCTTGCCTCCCCCGCAATCGACCAGCCAATACTGGCCAAACCTGCGTGTACCCCAGTCTGTATTACAATAAAAAGAACGAATGGGTGAGAAGCCGCCCCATGGCGCGGCCCGAGGTAAGACAATGTCCGTGCTGTTCAATCTCCCTATAGAGGCGCAAGCAGAGACATCGACCGGCTCGCGAAACGCAGACAAGAAACACTTGGTGGGTTACCGCCTTCCTTTCTGTATCACCCTCAAAAAAATCATTGGTCAACACGACCTGAGGCTTGAGGTGACATGTCCCTGGTGCGGGAGTGTCACTGAGCGGTTCATGCTTCGGTAGCCACGGCGATGGGGCACAGACGAGAGACATGATTGGGACAACGTTTTCTGACATGGTGAGGGTCGAGGTGCATGTTTTGAGGACGCGGGCGTAGCACCCTGAGGCACTGCGTGCTTTCGACGCGCGCGGACGGCGATGCTCAACGAACAGGCAGCGAGCAGTAGTGAAGGCGTTATTACCGAGCAACCGTATACACCGAAAGCATCACGTACGTACCATTCATCCGTACACTCCCTGGTCTCGCAAAACCTACCTCGCCGTCCAAAGGAATGCCTTGCATCGTCGCGACGACTCAAGACAGGGAAAACCACCCACCATGCACACTCACTGCACACACTCTCTCTCTACAGCATGTACCTCCCTCCTCAACTGCACACCTACCTGGCCGCCCCTCGGCGACCGGAACCGAAATCTCGCAGCTCCACCACCATTCACGCAAGATGCTTTCCCTCGACAAACACCGAGTATGCCTCAGGCAAGAAATCCTTCCGTTTTGCCCATCTCCTCAACATGGCAACCATGTGCGCAGGCGGCAGAACCCCACGTTCTCCACCGACCCGCCTCGCATCCGCGTGTTTTCAATCTATACCCCTCCCATAAAAAGCTACCTCTAAGGTAGGCTCTACCCGGGTAGGTAGCTCTCCGTAGCCATCTCCATCCAGACACGCATACATGGGCCCGGCCGTAGTCCTACCACAGCGGTAGCACGGCCCACAAGCGCAAAATCCCAACACGAACCCCGGTCCCTACCCAATCAGGACCCCCGCGCCCCCAGCGGCAGGATCGAGCCGCAGCGTTGCAAGCACCGGGGTGTGTATCCTGGTCAGCAGCCATTCTCGTGCGGTCAGTGCGGGGGGGCCGGGGCCGGAATCAAGGCGCGAGCTGGAACGGGGTTAGTGGCGAGGCGGGTGCCGTGCCGTGAGTGTTGATTTGATTCTTGGGGTGGGGTGGGGTGTATCGCCGCCTGGCAGGTGTGGTGGTACTCTGCTGTGCCGGATGAACACGCACGCGGAGAGGAGATAGGCGGGCGAGCAAGGCAGGGCGACGGCGCCGAATAGCTGGACCTGCGTGCGTGCTACTGTTCGCTGTTCAGCAGCCTGATCAGTGGGAGTCGAGCAGATCCGCCCATATGATTATTATGCGCCGTCACGCTCTGTACCACCCACCCTTCCACTGTCCCACACACACAGTAGATTTGATGACATGACAGGCAAACAAGCCCGCCACCATCTCAACGGCTGCCTGGTCTACGCCCTTCCCTTCACCCTTAGACATCGCATGGTATATCGTGATCCGTGTCTCTGAGCAATCACAATCAGAGACAATCAATCCGTCAACGTCAGTCAGCGGTCAGGCAGTCAGGTCTGTCGGTGAGCCTCAACGCGGGCCAGCGCCAGCGCCAGCGCCACATCGTCTATAGCTAGCTTCATGGCGCGAACACGGTAGCGCACTCTAGTGCACTTTGATGAACATCGACTCCCCAGGTAGACCGTAGACAGACCGTAACGGTAGTCGCAATCTGGTCCCAGTCCCTCGCTCGTCCATCACTCGGCCCAGCGTAGCACGGCCTTTTTCGGAGAAAAATCGAAGACCCCAAGGGGGCCGAGTATGACCTCGTGTTTTAATTGTTTCTGTCATGTCGCATCGCATCGCATCGCATTCCCAGGCTCGTGAAGTTCTCCGGGTTTTTCTGCTTGTCCAAGGGGGACCTGGAGGCCATGAATACATGTGTGCGTTTAGTGCAGCGCAGCACAGCCTCGTGTTCGTACCTGTGCAGTATGTAATTCAGCACACGAGCATGAATGATGTAAATCGCATGCATTCACGAAAATGCAACAATCTACGCACCAAGAAAGCCTCAAGTCAAGTCAATCAAGCGAAGTGCAGTGTTTGTAAACAGCGGCTATCCATCAACCACAAATTGAAGATTATACTAATAAACTACAAAGCTATCGATGCGAAGTGAAAAAAAAAAAGGGCAAGCCCAAAAATTCTGTCCATCTCATCTTGTGAGGCCCAAGAAATAAATAAAAAATGCCAGAGGAAATGCAAGCCAAGCAAGGAGGTAAACAACACAAGGCAGCAGAGACGACAAGACGCCACCGCCCACCCGCATGACGTGCGTCTTGTCGGAGCGTTAATCATGACCCAACCCAAACAGGCACGTTTTTTCTCCACTTTGCCACCCTAGTTGGGTAGAGGGTATATCGGAAACAAAAAGAAAAAGCAAGGAATAACAAGAGCCACCTTTTTAGAATGCGCCGGTGAGGTGGAGCGATATTCCGGTCGGCGCTGTGTATAAAAGTGGAATATCGCTCTTTCGCGTTCTTTTCTGACGCGATGGGTGTAGAAGATGACTAGGCACCGAAGAGCCTCGTTGAGAAGCTCGCAGCCTAGGCTGAGGTATGGTGTGCGCGGCGCGTGGGGGTTCAGCGCTCGATACGAGCTCGGCAGCTGGCGCAGGCCGAGTGCGGGGGATTGAGGAATTCGTCATGTCATAGCGAGGCGTAAGGATGATGGAATAACTCGCCATCGAAACGAATGTAAACATGACAGCATGCCATGCCTATCCATCATCCGAGTGACGCGAACGCAATGGATGCGCACTAATCCCAAAGGGAAGTGATAGGTAAAATGCCTTGGCAACTACTAGGTAACTGTCAGCAAAAGGCTTTCATGACGGAGCGAACACCCGAAGGAGTTTCCCCAGATGGGTAGCGGAGGAACTTACGGAAATGTCATTTTTTTACGTTCTGTAATTGTTCTGGCCATCTCAGAAGGTGTTTGTGCGTGGGACGATGATGTCCTCCCAGATGGGCTGAGGAGCCTTTGGGTACGCTTTCACGTTGTCCATGAAAGATGAGGTCACCATTGGCTTGCGGATAATCTGACCGTGTTGGGGTTGAAAGTGAGACCACTCTTCTTGCATGGCCGTTGGAGAGTGGTAGTCCTCTGTTGAGGATTCGCTGAGGGACAGCGAGGGGACTCCCTTTTGGTGTGGGGGCATGCCCATGGGCAGCTGGGGCGGCGAGACGGACATGCCGTGGTGCGACCAGCCGCTCATGGAGGCTGGTGAGTCGCAGAGGCCCATGGCTGTTGTGCTTTCGGATTCCGGAGTCGCCCACATATCGTTGGACAACATGCCAGGGATGTCATGCTCGAAGCCCAGTCCGACGGCCATTGAGCCATCGTCAGACCAGCTTTGTTGCATGTAGGGGTCGAAAGGGTCGGCAATGGCGATGTTCTCAGGATAGCCGAATGGCTCAGGTGTGGAGGGAGTCATGGCACGACTGGATGCCATGTAGGTGTTCGTGTCCATTGATCGAGAGAAGCCTCCCATATTGGGCTCTGGGCTGCTCGAGTATGAGTAGGACTCGTCGATGATTTGATTGGTGTAGGTGGGGAGGGGTGTGAGCATGTTGAACTTGTTGAAGTTGACTGGGTATTGACCGAGTTTGGCGGCAGTGTGGAAATCCATCTGCGAGACAGTTCGCATGATTTGTGGTCGTCCAGAGGATGGAATGCTGCGAGGAGAAGTACCCATGTTTGACATGGAGCTGGATGTGGGGAACCTCTTTGGGGAGACGAGATGCTTGGTGGGCTTTCGGTAGCTGTTGTCTGATGTGCGGCGGGTGGACCGAGGCTCGCACTGGAGACCCTTTGCCGTGCAACGAGAGCAAGACGGTACTGCCTTGTCACACTTGGTCTTTGCCTTTGCACAGATGGTGCAAGCGATTGCTCGTCGTTGTGACATCCTGGCGTATGGGTTGGGCTTGGGGTACGGCGAGGTCCGGGCAGACGATGTGGGAGAAGGCAAATGGGTTGCCTCGACGTTTGCAGACTGGTTCATGATATGGGAAGTGGAGAGTGTGGAAAGGCAGTGACAAGATGTTTGGTAGAGCAGTGAGTGGGATTGGTACCGAAGTTTGTAGTGGGTGAAGATGTGCAGAGGGGGGGAGCTTGGGAGATATAAAATAGTAACGATCGAGTTTTGGCGGCTGGCCTTAGCGTGGAGAGGTAGGTAGACTTACGTGGGATATGCTATTCGATACTAGATGGCTACCTGGTCGACGCTCGGGAACCTCACAGGAGGGGCCATCAACGGCTGCCCAGTGCAGGATTCGATCCGGCATAAGCCAATGGGGTGTACGCCAAGGTTACTTTTCCCACCATGTGGCCGACCTCCTTCCAAGATAGTTCAGAGTGGTGTAGTGGGTCTGTCCACCCTGGCAGCACGCTGTCCCAAGCGTCTCGTGCTGGCGACCCCTGCTCGAGGGTGCTGGGATCCGCAGAGCAGGGTGTGTTGAACGCAGCAGTGCCTTGCCTGTTTCAGCTTAAAGAATCTGCAGGGGCATGTCCTGCAGCCTGCAGGCTGACAGCCGGTGTGGCACGGCCCAGGGCGCGGATCTGACTATCTCTGTATCGCGATGACCATGGCAACGGGTCTAAACCGGGCTGTGGCTTGATGAGCCTTCCGGACGTCGGTGCGTAGTTTGTTACATGGACCTCTGCCCGCATGGCATCAATCGACTGGCGAGACGCTGGCTGGGCGACGACCAGCACCAGCATCAGCACCAGCACACGGCCCGAGGATGGGAATAGGGAGGCACAGCAGAGCCTCACAGCGACTCGAGTCGTAGTGTACGTACCAAGTGGGACGGCCTTATCCACTACAGTACACTGAACGACAGGCGCTGCGATGGGGGATGCTTGCGGCCGGCGAGGGCCATGGCGGGGAGTCTCCTGCCCGTCACGCCCTGGCGCCAGGTAATGACTGGGGCTGTCTAGCAGACGGTCTCGCGAGTATCCATCGAGCCGCGACGACCCAGCGCAATTGCTGCAGTGTGCAGGTAATTTGCGCGGGGTGGCATCAGTGCGCCCAGTCGTCGCCCGCCCGCTAGCTGAGGTGGGGGGCCCACAGCCTCGTCCAGCGCAATGACACTCTGCACAGTGGACTCACGAGAAGGTCTGGATACGCGAACGCCGTTACGGACTCTCCTTCGCCGCCGCTCGACTGCTGAGGTAATGGCGTACGAGAGACTTGTCAAGCACAAATTAGCTTCGGTCCTGTCCTGGGCCCTGGCCGTCGGGCCAAATGGGGCAATTTGTAGGCGAATTTACACGCTGCTCACCCAATCGTGCCCCCGGCCATTCTTACCACGAGCCGCTTTGAGCAGCCGGTTTGCCGGTTGTGGAAATTTTAACGTCCTGTGCGTCTGCTTTGGTGCTGAAACACAGCCGTCGGCGAGCCTGGGTGCCTCCCTGCTTCAGCATATCCCAAGAGGCATAACCGACACCTTCTAGAAACCCGTGACTATACTCGACAGCTGCTGCGGACCTCACTGTTCAAGAGCCTGCGCTGGGAGTCCGTAGAGGTTCCAGAAAAGCACCGCATGTGCCAAGTGTACGCCAGCACGCTGATAGACTGATGCACTGACGTACGCATACCTCCTTGGCTCGTGGAATCGCCCAGCAGCAGATGAGAGGAAAACAACACCAAACTTCCTAGTTGAGCTGCGTTCGCTGAGTTGAAAGCCCTACCGCAGGGTACGTACGCTTCGTTGCCGTTGAGCGGAAGCACCATGGCATTGAAACTAGCCCGTATTCAGATCAACCAACTCTGAACGTGTTCGGAGCTCCCGCATAGTTTGGCTCGCAACTGAGCTTATCTCGAACGACCATAGTTTCTTTCCGAGGCTCATTCCCTGCCGTACCACTTGGCCAAGGGGTGGTTCGTTGCCAGCGTACACTGGACTGTGCAGACCATCAAGGAAACTTCTGCCCGCTCAGCTCAACTCCTCAATCGGACGCCTTGCATCGCTGCCCTGTGGCATAACGTTTTGTGGGAATAAATCTGGAAACACGCTACCATCCTAGGTATCATCTCATAGGTAGGGTATCGTACAGGGCACTCATTCGAGAGCATTCGGCTAAACGGGTGGTAGAACGCGTGAACCACCGAATGTCTGTGCGAACGGACATTATTCTGCAATGTTTACATTTCGATTACAGAAGGTGACCGATCAGGCTTGCCGCCGAAATAGGCTGGTGGCTTCTTGGGGGCAATATCAAATCTTTTCACCTCTCTTTGAGCTTCCCAAGTGGCTATCGCGCTGTGTAAACCCGAAAGAGAGTTTGCGGCTTGTAGTGAAGCTTTCCCATGCTTATCGAGAATATTCTGGGCTGAGGCTCGGACAGGCCGTCGTGAAGAGTGCCCACCTCTAGATCTGATCTGTGCATCGAACATTAGAATCAGGATGTGACAGCTAGGGCTCACTGCGGGACAGGGGCCATGTCGTACCGTACCTGCGTGCCCAAGCTTTTTCTTAAGCGGGAGGATCGTGTTTCAGGTTGTTTGCCACACTGCACTGTGGTTTAGAACTGTCCGGAGTTGAGGTGGATGGTGGGGATGGGGCTGAGTCCCCACTGGTGGTCATGGCTTGCTGCAGGTACACATTCGCAAGTTGGTATCTGCAAAGCACTCGACCTCATCTCCGTATACATGTCGAATTTGGATGGTGGAGTGATGACAGGGCAGTCGCGAGAGCTCAGCATAGCCTCTGTGCATCATGCGCTTATTCATAGACTGTGCTGAGACCGGTGGCCAGGCGGACGGTCGCTTACGCTAAGTAGCATCTCCCTAGTCGGCTCATGATCGCTGGTAAGTTGATCAGATTGCGCTGTATGTACTGTTTCGGCGTTGTTGGGAGAGAGAGAGAGGCTGAGGTATGGTGTGAAGTGCTGCGGCGAGAGCGAACGGCTATTCGCGGAACCGGAAAAATTCGGCAGCCACTAGTGTGCAGAGCAACTTCCTTGTTGCTGATCCGCGTATTCACCAACCAATATCACTCATCCTCTATCGCATCATGTTGTGCACAGTTCGACCTCTACTATAGCCGAATAACATCGTTTTTAGTGCAGCACGAAACATGAGCGTAACAAAAACGCGGGTTTTCGACCCGTCCCTGTTCCTCGCACAAGGCGAGGCGCCGTCGGATGTGACCTCACCAGATTTGGTCATCCTAAACCAACCAATTAGTGATTTTGCTGCCTTTGCACGACTCTGGACACGATCAAGATACCGGTTATGTGCCGACGGCGGTGCGAATCGCCTTTACGACATGTTTGTTGATGAGCGTGGAGCACGCAGGGCAGATTATGTGGGTGATTCATCATCATGAAGCTGCTGACTGCTGACTGCCATCAGATACCGGATACTATTCATGGAGACCTTGACTCGTTGCGCGATGATGTGCGCTCCTACTATGCTCGTCATGGCGCTGAAGTATCAGAAGACCCTGATCAATATAGCACAGATTTTGGCAAAGCTATGCAGAAAATCTCAGCTAAACCCTCGCACAGTTCCTCACGCGAAGTTTTCGTGCTTGGGACTTTGGCTGGTAGAGTTGACCAGGGTCTTGGATTGTTGCACGAGATGACTCGAGAAGAGACCAAAGATCTCCGGCTCCGATTATGGCTATTCTCTGAGACCAATCTGTCTTTCATTCTTAGGGACTCCCATAACATCATCAAAGGTGCACTGTCAAGTGGGCAATTCACTGAGAACGTTGGTATCATACCCGTCTATGGCCCTGCGACGATAAGTACGTTAGGTCTGGAATGGGACGTTGAAGACTGGGAAACACAAATGGGCCATCAGGTCAGCACGAGTAACCATGTCAAGGCAGATGAGATACACATTCACACGGACACCCCGGTACTCTTCACCATAGAAAGGGCCATCCCGAGTACGAACAACAACGTGACACCCGCGCGATAACCTCGGAATGGTTATGCCTTCACGGAAACAAAAAGTCCTAAGAGCGTTCAAGGCGCTGCGCCATGTAGGTTTATGCGAATATTCTCCGACGGCCTGTCCTAAATGTCAGTTCCTATTTTGGATTCTGCTAACCAAACGACTAGGGCGCCACGTTTCGTTTCACGGGCGAGGCACACTCGTAGTTTCCCATCGTTGCGCAGGCATGAACTGCATAACGATAGTAATTTTAACGTTCAGCGTCAAGCCGCTGCGCTGGTTGGCGGGCTAGTCGGTGGTTAATTATGCGGGTCGCGGCCGCGTTACAGATGTCCCTGCCCGAGAACGCAGCCACCACTTCGATTGGCAACGAGAACTCACGAATTCATCCTCTCGATCCAACAACACCTCTGCAATGTAACGCTGGGCGAAGTTTTTGTATCAACGATATGATTGTCAATCAACAGTGAGGTCCTTTTCACATGGTGGACGCTCTCTAGCAGGTCCGTGCGCGAGCGGCGAGGGCGTGGATACCTCATGACGCACCTCAACTTCACGGGATATCAAGACTTCCATACGGTCTGGTCCTATCACGTGTACTGTGACGCTTTGAAAAATCGTCTGGAGGGCGGAACGAGTCGGGACTCGTTTAGATCGAAACAGTGACTGGCCTGATGGGATGAAGTGTGCGAACTTCGAAGCAAACGCCAAAAGCTATCAATCTCAACTGCATTGAACAGAGGAAAAGATGGATGAGTGTCCGAGTCCATGGGCCTAGATGATTTTGTTGCACATGCAGATCGACCCTGTGTACCAATATCGGCACCCCGTCTGCCGACGTAAAAAGGCACTTCCGTAGTAGTGCCTGCGACCCGACGAACCACAATGTGTCCTCATAATGTTAGGTTCATTGTCCCTACTTTTTTTCACGGTTTATTTACTCACTTGTTGGCGCTAATTCGCACTGATGTACCACATGAAGTCCAGAGGGCGCCGCCGACCTCCGTCACTCTATCCATGCCTCAAGCATGCGCTGTCTTGAAGAAACGAACGGCCTGGACATCTACTGAATAGCGAAGCTTGATATGCGATACCATCGATTCTCACGGTGTGCATCGAGGCGACTTTGAAGAGCCGACTTTTTTCTTTATTACCAACAACGATTCGACAAGCTAGGGTACACATGGAGCATGGCGCATGGCAACAATCGGACAGCGGGAGCGACGCATACATCGCATACGGAACTGCAAGTATCGGGCGTGCAAATGCCTGCACAAGCCAAACGGTTGTCGTCCAGTTCACATGTGGAACGAGCTGCAGCTCTTCTCGAAGAATCGGAAGTCCGCAGCTCGACGGACTTTCAACGACAATCAGATGAGCACGGTTCGAGCTCAGCTCTGGAAACGCAAGAATTTGAAATATCTACCACATCGCCACCGATAGTCGATCATCAACGGTCCGACATCCACGCATCAGCACACTTCGCAACCACCAGTGCCAGCAAGGTCATCGAAGAAATTCGCAATGGGTCAACGCCGTCACCGCTTGGCTCACAGACTTCGACAGACAGATCAATACGACGAAGGCAGCCTGCTAGGGCCTATATACGGCCACCAAGTCTTGGTCGCATATCCCAATCACATATTCGCTTACATCGGCCTAGTAGCCCACTCACAGTACACGATCTCGGAGCTGACTACACGCGATATTATGTCCCCTTCGCGCGTAGTGTGAGCAGTTCTCCTGTTGGGAAAGGCTCACCACGACAGTCTACCAGTCCATCGATCTCCTTGTTAACCCCACCTTCTCCGACGAAGCCCGCCTCGACACGGACAAGCTCCTTGACAAACCCAGTCGAAAATGCTGACACGGAGAAGATAATATTCCTCATAGACGATCGTTTGAGTGCACCATACGAAGAGAAGGAAGGAACATGGCCTCTCTGGGGAGACGAAGAAGAAGAAGACGACGCGATGCACCTACCACAACCCGATGACGACGTTCGATTCAGCATAAAGTGGAAGGATCGATTTTCAAGGGAAAATTTTGTACCAACATTTGGAGTCATCATGATGTTCGTCGGGCTATTGATCATTTTCGTTGGCCTACCTATTCTTTCTTTCTTGGGGGTCTTGAACTACACATCAGGTTACGAGACGCCTTTGGACGAAATGCCTCAATATCGTCCCCGCAAACACGACTGGGCCACCGTTAACGAGAGAGATTACCGACTCCTGCAAAACATCCGTACAGGCCTCATTGACCCTGACACCCCGGAGCATGCAATGAGAAAGAGGGGTGAGTATGGCGACGAGTACGAACTCGTCTTCAGCGACGAATTCAATGACCCCAATCGCACTTTTTATGAAGGAGACGATCCGTACTTCTATGCGCCAGACCTTTGGTATGGGGCTACGCAGGACTTGGAGTGGTATGACCCTGATGCAGTTACGACGTGGGATGGCGTCCTCGAACTACGATTGGACAAATTTAGAAATCACGGTCTTGATTTCCGCTCAGGCATGCTAAACAGCTGGAACCATCTCTGCTTCAAGGGTGGTATCTTCGAAGTCTCCATGTCGCTACCTGGTCCTGCCGGTGTCCACGGCCTTTGGCCCGGTGTCTGGACGTTGGGCAATCTTGGTCGACCCGGATATATGGCGAGTACTGACGGCACGTGGCCATACACCTAC
Organism: Laburnicola sp. R22_1; assembly: GCA_014281115.1. Taxonomy (NCBI): domain Eukaryota; kingdom Fungi; phylum Ascomycota; class Dothideomycetes; order Pleosporales; family Didymosphaeriaceae; genus Laburnicola; species Laburnicola sp. R22_1. Next base: position 597,271 of record JACONQ010000014.1, read on the forward strand.
CAAGCTTGTGACGCAGGAATCACACCAAATCAATCGAGTTCTGATGGCATCTCAAGTCTCCCAGGTCAAAAACTTCCGTCTTGCACCTGCCCAGGCGAAGACCATCCTTCTCCCGGCACCGGGCGGGGCGCACCAGAAATCGACATCGCGGAAGTGAGCGTTAGCTATGACGAGATGAAAATACCTGTCGCCACACAGACTTTCCAGGTGGCGCCCTTCGACATATGGTATTACCCGAATTACGATTTTGTAGAATTTCCCGACCAGCGCTTTAGCTACACGAATACTTATACAGGCGGCCCGTTCCAACAGGCCGTTTCAGGAACCACAACGCTGAATCGCGACTGGTACGATGGCAAAACCTACCAACGGTTCTCGTTTGAATACGTTCCTGGTGAGGGAGAGGGTTCCTTCGTCACTTGGAAGGTAGGCGGGCAGACGATGTTCACTATAGACGGCCGTGCCATCGGTCCCAACGGCAACATCCAAGCGCGCCAGATATCACAAGAACCCATGGCTCTTGTTCTCAACCTTGGTATTAGCAACGCGTGGACGTGGATTGATTGGGAGCGGCTCGTGTTTCCGGCTGTGATGAGGGTGGACTATGTACGGTGGTATCAGAAGAAGAGGGAGACGATGGTGACGTGTGATCCGCCTGGCTTTGAGACTACCAAGTATATCAAAGAGCATCTGAAGGCGTATACCAATCCAGAGTTCACGGTGAGTCTCGCTATCAGGATGTATCTTGTGAGAGCACGAGTGCTGACAAGACAGAGTTGGAACCAAACTGGCTATCCTTGGCCGATGCACAAACTCAACAGCGAGTGTTGATACTTGTTGACTAGCAACGTTGTGCTTCATAGCGCGAAGTGTTTTTACGAGACTGCATAATACCGCATTAAGAGGAACGCAGTTTCCACCACCACAGCGGAGAGTCTTTTCACAGCAAAGTCATATCTCATCGGTACGGTACATCTTGTATCTACTCAATGCTCTTTACACAATTCTTCGTCGATAGTCTTTTAATAGTCTATTGCTTATGATCGTCATTCTGTTCCCAACTGATTCATCTCGCAAATCTTCATCTCCATCCCATCCCATCCCATCCCCAGCTCGCCTCCTCCAACCCGCACGCAATCCATAAACTGCACATTCCCCCAATCCAGGAACCGCGCATGCCTATCCCCCTCGTCAACCCTCCGCAGCCCTCCAAATCCAGCCTAGCGCATCATCAAATTAAGGTCGGCGCATACCCTTCCCTATACAGCAAATGCCTCCCAAGCTTACTCGTCCCCGTATTCCAGAACAATGCCGAACGCATTTGGCGGACCCTAGCTCCTTGGTTGGGGCGGTGGGTACCTGCATGTACGCTGCTTATGTGATGACGCCACCTACGCGACCCCCGGGCACGCGTATCGGGTGGACGAAAATAGCATGCGCAGATGGAGTGGTGTGGCTGGTGGCTTTAGAGAGGGAGGGGAGATGCATTAGTATTGGCATTGGGGGTGGTGGATGCGATACGAGGTTTCGGAGATGAGAGGTGGTGACGGGGTGTGGTGATGCTGGACAGCGCTTCCAACGTATCGTAGTATGGGCTGTAGTACGGCCTATAGTACGGCCTGTAAGGCGTAAGGACATAGCTATCCTCTAAGCTGTAGTGTAGCTATAATTGTATGTATTTTAGCCTGTAGTATAGCTCCATAGTAGCCCCCCTTAAAGGGCTGCTTTCCCCCCTTGGAGGGCTGCTTTTATAGGAAGACCTAGTTATATAGCTAGGCTATATAACTAGGTTATATAATTATATAGTTATGTAATGTCTATATATAATATATGTGCCGTTAATTAAATCTACCTAGGGGTAGGACGACAAAGGCTTTTATCTTAAATAACATGACAAAAAATGCAGAGCCCCCTGCTTAGTAAGTATAATATATAAGTTACTATAGACTATACTATAGTTATAGATTGTAATTTATTATTTTTAGAGGCTTTTATACATACGTAACGCCTATACAAACTATAGCATAGGGCGATAGGGGGCAACCGTAGCGTACTACGCTACGGTGGAAGCCCTAATGCTAGGGGGAGATGGGGGCCGGGCGAGGCGGTGGTGAGGGAATTCTTTTTGGGTCTGAAGGAGGATGCGGTTAGGGGCGGGAGGACGGGTGGAAAGGAGGCACCGTGGCGGGTAGGTGTGGGTAGGTCATCGATCGGCGAAGGCTAGAATTTTGAGAAATGATGTGGCAGAAGTGTGTAAGCGTGTCGAATGCTCTTTGGGTTTAAGACAAAAGAAATGAGGAGCGGCGCGTACATGTGGGCTCACGATTAGTTTTGAAAGATAATATACAAGCAGAGATTTCTTTCATGATTAAGTGTTTGCGACAAGTCGATATATAGTTAGTACAGAATATTTCAACGTTAGAATTTTATCTCGAGGCTCGATAGTACTTGATTCATTTTCGTCGTGTAAATTGGTTCGATATATTGCTGTTTCCACATCTACTTGTGTTGATGGGTTACATTCTTGTTTCTCTGCTCGAGAAACGTGATTCTCCATGTGCTTTATGTTCGAGGCATGTCCAAGTTGACGGGGTGATTGTAATTTAATTTTACCTCAGTACAAATCTTAAGAGCATCACGTATTGACCTTAGTCATCGAGCGAGTCTGTTGTTTGGTTATGAAGTCTTGCTCACGCTTCTTACACGGGTCCGCGACTTCCCAACATAGCCCAAGCAAGTACATCTTACAAGAGTTCACATGCGTAATTAGGCGGCTTTATAATTCTCAACACAGCATGCGAATAGACCAGTATGGTATTCCAAAGATAACATTTAGGTGGTTTGATTGAGGAGGTCGAATGACGCAGACTCCTAGCCGCACAGAAGACGCATATATGATTTGATTTGGGTTGATCTTCATTTAAAGTCTTTTTCGACTAGTTTGACTGACGATATTATGGTGTACGGCTTTTGCATTTTTCAAGGCCCAAGTGTAGATTCTTGGAGCTTGGATAAGCTACCATATTGGGAAAGAGATCAACTTCACGAAATGTCCTTCATAATCACCTATTAAACGTGGCTCTTGATATAGTTAACTATCCGAGTAGGGTCATTAGGTGCAAGGGAAAGGTATTTTCCTCTTCAAAAAGCTTCGTTTGAAAAATTGCTGTCTCCCTATCATAGCGCAACAAGTGGAATTTTCGTGTGGTTGAAGTCATATGGTTTATGAAATGTGTACTAACGTTTAATAAGCGATTAGCATCTCTTGCAAATAAAACAATACCTTCCATGTCATTTGCTGCGTCGTGGTAGGGTGAAAACATATTTTTGAGGAGCACTGGTACTTTCGTATTGTGTCGGGGGAATCGCTACCCATACACGCCTTATCGCGTTTTCTTTTTGCCAGAGGTGATTGACCTCAGCAGTACCCTGCCGTCTACTTCCAATCTGATGCTGGTGTGGAAGACATCCATGACATTAAGCTTACTCGTGCTAGGTCTAACTATCAGTGTAACCACGCCGGGGTTACTGCGAGCACGTGTCGTAATACCGGGACCTAGAGGGCATTTGACAGAAGTTATGTCTTTCCAATCGCGAGGCAAAAAAATTCAGTGACCTGGGTGTTCTTCAAGGAGGTTCGCATTCGAGCATCCGGTGACACAAAGACAACGCATGATCTGATTAACGCCAAGGTGTGATGGAGGAATCAGGAAGCGAAACATCCCAGACGTTTTGGTATACGAGGAATATGAAAGTGACGAGTTCTTTGACTGTAGCAAGTCACAGCGCGGCGATCTTTTCAGGCTGGTTAGAGATGCCATATCAGGTTAGCGTGGATCCTCCTGGTCACATGCCACACTGCAACCAATGAAGGAAGCGCTGATGGCAGGGGTCAACAGGCAGCCAATGACAGCCATAAGGTATCGTTGTCGGTATGCCTCATTCTTGTTCATCTCTTCCTCATCTCGCCATCCACCTTGAAACACATCCTGCTCGAAAAATGGGAAGCTCAATGCATACATCGCCATCATGGCTCGACGTCCTTTTAGGGCGTATTATGATTCCTTACTGCGTGGCCGAAAGCCTTTGGAGGAAGGCCTACAGAAAGACGGCCCGATATGAGAGGAAAAAGGAAGAGAAGAGGCTGAAAGAGCTTGCACGGATGTACAACCCACCGCCAGTCATCAAGAGACCGCGCAGGCTCACCATATCCGAGGAAGCAAATACCATCTCATCAGAAAGCAAACTGCGGACCGAATCGCAAGACCAGAGCCAGTTTTTCAATTTGCCGTACGAAATACGACTTGCCATTTACGAAGCAGTCATCGGTGACCAAGACCACCATTTCGTTTTCAAGAGCGCGAAGCTTCATTCTTTCCGATGCACTACTTATGCTACCAATAGTCGTAAGCCTTGGCATTGTTCAAAATTCCCCCGAGATAATTGCTGGAAAGACACCTCCACCCTTAATGTCTTCCGTAACGACACTGAATTTCACCCGCCGTCTTGGGTGAATGTTCTGCCTTTGATGCAGACCTGCAGGTCAATGTCAGTGAGCCTTGTCGTATTGCTAATGCGGCGTTGCTCACATGTCTTGCTTTAGATACTCCGAATTTACACAGTTGCTCTACACGCGTCCGACGTTCATATTCCACAACTGGACTTCTTTGCTTGCATTCTCCGGTTCGATCCTTCCACAGCGTTTCCAGTCCTTAAGATCAATTCGCATTGATGGACAGGGGCCCAGATATGGGTACAACTGCGCGCAAGCAACTCGCCCTTTCGGGTATGACCAGATCCAGAATCTGAGCACTCTTCATATCCGCAATGAACTGCCCACCTATACCCTGGAAGACCATCCCATCTGTTGGACCGCTATGTGTGACATTCTCTCTAGGATGTCGGGCTTGCGGAGGTTGGATATCTTCGTCTCGGAGGATTCTAATACAAACCCATGGGGTAGTAGCGCCCACGACGGAAAGGTCATACTGGGCTCGTTAGTTGACATCGGTCACAAATTGAATTTGCGAAACTATACGGTTGGTATTGCCTGGAAGGAGAAAGATACATCGAGGTGGCATGTCCCAGAGGATACTCCGTTCGTCTTTCTCCGCCGTCCTCCTCCTTGGAAGCTAGAGTGCAGGGAGTCGATTCAGGATGTTGAGCAGTAAGAAAGCTGTTATGTCCAGGGTTCAATTAGGTTAATTTTCTGCATCTTTTTTTTTAGATTATGGTTACTGTCTGAATTGTTCAAGTGGTTCAACTAAGGTAAGCTTTTCTTTCTAAATCCAAGCTCGAACTAGAGTTAACTGTTTTAGTAAAGTTAGTAAGTCTAACAAGTTTACGTAAACGTTTTATTTCGTCTGAACTCCGCCTTGTAAGTGGTATTTGCAGTTTACTTGTAGATAGTTAGTATTTTCCTATTTGCATTGTGTGTGTGGCATTTTGTCGTATCCTCCTCGTCCATCTACATTTCAATAGTTATGTTTCGTCTTCATATACCTATAGTAAGACGACAGAGAGTTTGGTCTCAAATCATATGCCAAAAAAGTGCAGAGCCCTCCTACTCTATGAACAATTTCTTAGGTTACTCATGGGCGAAGTAATATTTATTGTTAGCTAACATTAATTCCAAGACTGATACGAAACTATGCTCGACTAGTCAGCAATGTTCAAGAAGTCACCGCGAGCATCTCACCTTGCCAAGTTACAAAGAGAGTACTGCATCGTTATAACGAGCATAAAGTACACGCATTGTTGAATCGCTGTACAGCATGCCACCTTACGTGCATACGCATCGTAACCTTGGATTCAAGGTTCCGAGTTGTGTGAAGCGGTCACTGCACTCTGAGCTCGCAAGGTGATTTTTCAACGCCCATCCACATCCTTGTTCAAACCACGCGCGCCATACACATCTCCGCTCCCCCAGCAACTCCATTTCGTTTCGCGAATTGACGTTCTCGCCCTATTCTTGTCATCACACCCCAGCCAATGAGCTCCAATCCCACCACCAGGTCCCGATCCCGCCCTGCAGCTCTTTACCCGGCGATATAACACCATCCAGCAATCTCGCTCCGCTATATGGAATGCAGTATCCATAAATTAAGCCGCGCACACATGGCAAACACTCTTGGGCCTTTGGGGTTCGAGAAGCCCGTAGGAGTGGTTTGTATGCTGGCAGCTTACGAGGGAACACGCGGTGGGCTAGACGGAGGCTGAATACCGAGATGAATGGGAGATATACCTACCTACCTACTGCTGCCGGCCAAGCACCGCTTCCGATCGGGTTTTTGTATTCAAGACGATCGACTATACGGTGCTTGACAGTAGCTCGTTCTTTTTTCTCAGAACTCGCATTATTGAACGGAGGATTTCACGAATCTCAAGAAACCGAAATTCACGATGCGCTTCACCGTCGTCGCTCTCGCACTCGCGACCACCATCGCAGCGTCGCCCTTCCCAGCCGCCGCAAACGAGGCCCTCGTCACGCCCTTCGCATCCGTCGCTGTGGCTCCCACATCAGCTGCGCACAACGCCACGAGGACGCGCCATAAGAACCCGCACAAGGAGCCGACGCCGAAATTCAAGCTGCGATGTAATTGCCAGAAGCCGATTATTCCCGTGGGCCAGATGAATGCGGAAGAGGTGAGTCTTAACCATGGGAGGATTTGCGTACGCAAGAGGCGGGATGGGTGAGAGGGAAAACAAAGGGTGGTTGAACTGAATTTGGAGAACTGACTCGTGGATGCAGTTGTGCGAGTTTAACTATTATCTGAATATGGCTTGTTTTCATCAGGCGCAGGGTGGTTGTGCGTCGCCGACCCTGGCTGTAAGTCACTGACTGATGAGTGCACCCCAAAACAAAGAAACAGTATGAAATGTTAAACGGAGCAAGATGCTAACGATCTCAGTGTTAAAATCCGAATTGAAAAGAAAGCTCCATGGAACTCGAGATGGCGAACCATTCCCTTCTACCACCGTCCTCTTCACTCTCGGAAAGCTTTTGCTGTACGCAAGATAAGTTATCTTCATCAAGTGCGGAAGAAAATATTTCTCTCCTGCATATCGAATCTATCGATTAAGTTCTTCCCATAAAAATTTCATCCACCTATTCCTTACTTTATTCCTTTCCTTCTATATACAACTCAGCCTTCGGACATAATACACGATGAGACCTCATAGCGCAACACCAGTAAACCAACCCTATCCTCCACCCCAGCCCTCCTACCAAAAATACACCCAGCCAGTACGCACCGGCTTCACAACATGCAAAGCATCCGAGCGTCGGCCACAAGCCCCCCCTCCTCCCTTTCCCTCGGTTCCCTCTTCCTACCCTCCCAAAGACACCCATATCCGCGGAACCCACATCCGACACCACCCCAGCCTCCCGCCCGGACCCGCCACAACCCACCCCCAAGCCAAGATGCCCATTTCAAACATCCAAATCTCCATCCCAAGACGTTTCTCAATATCAATTGATATGTCACGCATGAAACGCAAGGCGCAGGGTGCCAAAATGCCAAGCCAGTGCGTAAAACACTTGGCGAGGTTTGGTGTGCAGGGGGATTGTTTGGTGTGTAATGCGGGGAGGGCGTACGTGCTGGGTTGGGCTGGTTGGTGTAATGCGGGGAGGGCGTACGTGCTGGGTTGGGTTGGTTGGTGTATTCTATCGAGGCATAGGCGGTTGCAGGTAGGTAGGTAGGTAGGTAGGTAGGTAGGCAGGTAGAAAAAACTCTCGCATCATAATTTTATTATCTATTTACGCCTTACGTGCAATTTTCATGCTCAAATCTAATTCTAATTCCACTGGGAAAGAATGATCGAGTGAATGAGTGATAGGATAGGGTATCAATATAGAACGAACTCAACTCAACTCAAGCATCCCCCTTCCACCTCTCTCTCTCTCTCTCTGTCCGTAGCCAAACACACACGTACAGCTACACCTCCCCCCACCCAGTCAACCATGCTCTACAAATCCGGCACAGCATTCTCCTCCGCCCACCTCCTCACACTCTCAAAGTTCCTACACACATGATTCGCGTCATAATCCGGCAGGGGCTCCTGCCTGCTCGGCTCCACCCGATACGTGAAAACGCTCACATCAGACGCACACATCAACTTCGTGCGCAGCGTCTCGATGCAGTGATCTGTACACGGTGATTGATTAGCGGTGCTGTCCTCTCCTTGGCTTGGCGACCTTCGCCTTAGCGGGATGGGATGGTTAGCTTACCGAGATAAGCGCGCACTTCGTCGGGCTTGGTCGTCTCGTCTGCTTGGAGCTTGGTGTAGTGCGTGGGGTAGGTGGCCATGCGGAGGAGATTGAGGCACTGGAGTTGGTGGAAGACTTCGAGGCCGACGCGGTAGCCGGTTTCGCCCGTGTTGGTGTCGGTTACTTGGAGCGAGTCGGTGGGTTTGTTGAGCTTGGGGAAGTCGGAGAGGGAGACCATTTGGTCGGGGACTGAGTGCATGGGACGGTTAGCGTTGTCGTTCGTGTGCGCGACGGCTTGGGCTGGTTGGTGGCTTACCGTATGCGATGTCCAACCAGGCTTTGTTTACCTCCTCGGATACACCCACGTATTTGGAGGAGTTGAGCGGGTTGGGAAGCTTGAATTGGACTTCTTCGTACTCTACAACGTGCATTGCTGGCGCTGTGTATTGTTAGTTACAAGGCTGCGTATCGGGGTTGCTTCACGCACAAAAGACGCCGAATTCGTCCATCAGCCTGGCGGTGGAATATGTGGATTGGGACCGCTGAGAGTAGACGGCGCACACGAGTGTGAGAGCGGACATCATGAAGATGAAGAGGTTGCCCAATAGGAGATAGGTCATCCCCCTTCGCCTCGCTGTCTCTTTGATGTTATCTCTATTCAGGAAGGATGTCGCCTCGCCCTCTTGCGAGCTGAAATCATCGTAGTCGACCTCACTCTGCACCTGCTTCTCCATCTTGGCGTTGGTCATCTTCATCGTGAAAGAATATAGAGTATTAAAGGCCGTAGAAACAAGATTTATTAAAATTCGACCAGCGAAGTACAAGAGAAACGTAGGAAGATGCGCTCAACGCTGCAGAGCCAAAAGCCGGGATGAAGGAACCAGGCAAAAAGAACGAGGAGAAGGGGAGTTGGAGGAGCTGTGGCGCCGAATGGTGGCGAGTGCCACAAGGCAAAGGCCAAGCTTTGCACGGCAACGCTAACCGCAGACAAGCAATACCCACTGCGCCACGGAAGCACCTGTGAGCGCGGATCACCTCTGGTTGGCTGACAAAGCGAAACGAGGTTTGACAAGGTACGCTAGCCGACGTCTCGAGTCTCAAATTGTTCCGCACCACTGTTTGATCTTGGCGATCGTGCACAACTGTTTCCAACACAGATCCTGATACTCAGCAGGTGAGAAACCTTTCCCGTGACGGGGTGCCTACTGCTCATTTTGCTACAGCGCTATTTTGAATTTACCAGTTGTGACGAATGGCCGGTCGGAACCGTGGACATGCTTTGTTTCAGTGCGGAAGTACCCTATGCCAGGGCTGGCGTTCCACGATGGACGAGCATAATTGGAGCTGGGATATGGTCACTTGTTTGTTACTCCTGCTTCGCTCTTTGGGTACAGCTTGGCTGAATAAGGTGCCGACTTTACCGCGGCCCCGTAGAGTGAAGGCGTGTTTACCCAATGATACACTCTCATTCTGGACGTTGGAAACATGGCGCCCACTTCTTCCACCCTCCGAGGCGCTCTCCGTCTCCCATACCAGACGGCACCGCCTTGCTCCCACTGTCACCCGAGGTCATCATCGATGCCGTCTTCGGTGCTAGTGCTGGATTGACTCAATGCATTCCGGCGTTAGAGCCAAGATCATGACCAGCAACCGCTCTTGTGCGGAGGGAGGGAGAGCTGAATATAAACCCCTCGTCGCAACTGATCACCCCATCTCGGTAGGCGTTGATCGTTCTCAAATCTGCTCATTTTTCTTCGCTCTCCTTATTTGCTTCATTCGGCTGGACCACTTTTTTTTCGTTGAGACGTTCCTTCATCATGAGGTTTACCGTAGTTACGCTCCTTCTTGGAGCTGCTAGCGCTTATGTGGTCACCACCGAAAGTGGTATCAGCGACTCGGCCATGGCTGCTCGCAACGTAGCAAGCGGTGGCAGTCCAGACCATCCTCTCGACGCGAGGGACCCCCACCACAAGGGCTTTGGCGGCCGTCTCTTTGGCAAGGGCAAGAAGCGCGAGGTGGAGTACGTTGAGGTAGACGCAAGGGCACCACACCGTAAGTCAATTCAGCCTCGAGGTAAGATGTCTACTAACGGTGGATAGACAAGGGCTTCGGCGGCGGTCGTCTCTTCGGCAAGGGCAAGAAGCGTGATGCAGATGCGCATGTCGACTCCCGCGACCCCCACCACAAGGGCTTCGGCGGCCGTCTCTTTGGCAAGGGCAAAAAGCGCGAGGCAGAGGTACATGAGGCAGAGGTACATGTCGACTCCCGCGACCCCCACCACAAGGGCTTCGGCGGTCGTCTCTTCGGCAAGGGCAAGAAGCGCGATGCACATGTCGACTCCCGCGACCCCCACCACAAGGGCTTCGGCGGCCGTCTCTTTGGCAAGGGCAAGAAGCGCGAGGTGGAGTACGTTGAGGTAGACGCAAGGGCACCACACCGTAAGTCAATTCAGCCTCGAGGTAAGATGTCTACTAACGGTGGATAGACAAGGGCTTCGGCGGCGGCCGTCTCTTTGGCAAGGGCAAGAAGCGCGAGGCAGAGGTACATGTCGACTCCCGCGAACCCCACCACAAGGGCTTCGGCGGCGGTCGTCTCTTCGGCAAGGGCAAGAAGCGTGAGGCATACGTCGACTCCCGTGCTCCCCACCACAAAGGCTTCGGCGGTCGTCTCTTCGGCAAGGGCAAGAAGCGATCTGTAGAGGTTGAGGCTCGTGATCCTCACCATAAGGGCTTCGGCGGCCGTCTCTTCGGCAAGGGCAAGAAGAACTAAGTCATTGATCGAGGTGAACCCGAGTTGGATGGCCATTAATTTTCGCTTCCGAACGGGTGCAGGGCACGAGTTGCAGCGTTTTCTTACCCTACCTATTTTTGAAATCTCCTTCAACTAAAGTTCGTCACGTATGCAGTATAATAGAGAAAGCGAAATGATTGAGTATGATTTGAAAGAAATCCTCGTGCGTGTGTTGTTCTCAGTGTCTGATAGAAGTCAGAAAGTCCATGAAGGTGATCGGTGCAACAATGTCGTGTACGAGGAATAATATAATTTGAAGCGAATTACTCACATACACGCAATAAAGTCAGTATTTGTCTCTTCCGCTGTCACTCAAGCCGCGAAATACCCGTTCATCTCCAACAAAACGCCCAACCTCTCTATTGTGTCCTCCTCCGTCGTCCCCTTCCCTTTCCCGTATCCCTTCTTCCCACCCAGCTGTCTGCACACATTCAAGAACACTTTGATTTTGCCTCGCAGCATAAGATACAAATCGTGGACGCTTTGCTTTACATCCGTGTCGGGATGCTGTTTTTTCGCGAACAGGAGAATAAGTTCGAAGATCTCCTCCATGAGGACCATGACTTTGCGCTGGCGTCGGCGTAACAAGAGCGAGAAGAGAATACTATCAAGACATTGTTCATGTGCATCGCGAATAGAGGCGAGGCCCTCTGTAATGCGGGTCCCCAATTCGTCCGCTGCGTCTTCTTCGGCTAGGCGGCGCTCAATAGTGGTGACGTAGGATTGGAAAGCATCCCAGTGTTCTGCGATGCCAGTCTGGAAAATGTATGTCGATAGAGCGGTAACAAAGTGATGCGCTTCCATCCTAAAACGACGAGATTCTGGGTCCAAATACTGGCGTGGAAGATGCGCCACAACAAAGATCATGCGCAATAACCGGAGTAGGAACTTGAAAATGTAGTCGTACTTGTCCAATGCCGTAGGAGTTATGACGAGGTTCAACGGACTGGGTGGCACGTATTGGAGGCGCAAGAAGTCGAGCGCGTACAATCCGTATGGGTCCATGATCTTTTCCATTGCAGGCTCTTCGAGTTGGCGAACGGCGAAATTGAGCTGCCCTGGTAGTTCGTCGTTACCCCGTCGCCGCTCTGAGGTTCCGTCTCGCTTCTGCGTTGAATGAAAAAGTGCTGAAGAGTAATAGCTTTCACTTAATAATCCCATGAGCGCAAGTCTCAGTTCAGAACTGGCTGGCGGCCAACTATCGCGGGAGCCCAGTTGAAGACCCATGTGAACCCCGCTTCGCATCTGCCCTTTGTGACGTTCAGCACTCTCACGCTCAGGGTCGAAAAGAGCGGATGCCAGGCCTGACGAGAATACACCATCGCCAATAAGTTGGTATTGCCGCTGCAGCGCAAGATGTAAACGCAACTTGTGAGAACGGAAGAAGAGGCGCAGAGTGGTAGCGTTGACTAGCTTTGCCTGTGCTGAAAGAAGAGGTCCGAAAGATAGCGTGGACGTGATCGCGAGCGGTGGATAGAAGATGTTGGACTCTGATTGTTGGGTTTCACTAGGATCAGCAAGTATATGCTCCGTGAGAAGCTTGAGTTCGTCAGGAAGACCGCTTAGTGGTTGTTTGGGTGGGCCATCGAGAGCCTGCATAGATCCTTGAAGATAATCCTCAAAGTCTACTCCCATGGTACTTTCCTCAGAAGCCGCCTCGGGGACTTTCGTGTTTGAAGGTTTCGTCGATGGCGAACCGTTTGCAAACTGTAAGATAGCATTCCGCAGATCATCCTCGTACAGTTTCGCTTTCTTAGAGATAGATTCGATATCTTGCCAGCCGAATTTCCAGTCCAACGACGGTGGCTGTACATCATAATTCCGTAGTGACGCCAGCGGATGCTGAGGGTGATGATATTTCAAGAAGCGAAGGCTGTTGCCAGTCTCGAAGATGGTGCGTCCGTCTTCACGGCTGATAAATCCGGGCATCAGCTCTGGTTGGTATACATAGTCAAGCGGGCCTTGTTGCTCTGAAGTATCGCCAATGGTAACGAAACCGCCGCGATCTGAGAACGGCACGGTTTCTTGTTCTTGCCGGATACCAATCCATTCACCCAGTAAATCCAAACTTGGCTGCGCAACTTGACAAATGATCTGGCACGACAGTCGGCGGATATAGTCGTCACCCTCTTCAACCTCTAGTAGCCGGTGATGAAGAATGGAAGACAACTGTTCGTTGCTTTTGGCATGCTTCACGGCGTCCACTGTTCGTGCAACGTAGTTAAGAATCGCTCGTGGTTTGGCAAAGAGGCGTTGCAACTGCAGCAGTGATCTGATCTTTCCCGTTTGTCGGCCAAGGTGTTCCTCGAAGGTGGAGAGGAGACTGGACACAGCCGTGGCCAAGGCTACTCGTGCGGAGATGGAATTGGCCGAGGCGAAAATACGTTCCACAAACGACCGAAGGTACAGAAAAGTATTGCCAGTATGGATGAACTGGTTAATGATGCTTTGGGCGGTACGTAGACTGACCCCAGATGTTCTACCGTCCCATATGACAGACTCGAAAGACGGTAATTTGGTGTTGAAGGAGAACAGTATAGAAGAGCGTCCGAGACCCAGGTTCCACAGAGACTGTAGGAGCACATTGCCCTTCACAACTCGCCCAGCCGCCGGTGACTTGGCGTGATCCCGAGCGAGTGCTGCATCAAAGGCGGTGGGGCCGGATTCTGTACTATACGCGCTGCTTGGTTCGACATGGCCGGCGTCTTCAAAAGTTTCCCAGGTAAAAAAAGGAATATCTTTGTTCGCCGGACCCAACTCCAAGGCCACCTCCCAGACGTCTTCTTCGGGCTCGGGCGGCGGGGTCTCGAGCGATATGGACGACTCGTCGAAGCTCTCGAGCTCAGGAAGCGGCCCGAATTCGAATGAGGCTATGTCCGGTAATTCCAGTTCCTGTTCGAGAGGCTTCTTGGGCGCATACGGATGGTCTAGTTTTATGGCAGGAACTAGACGCGGTCAGTGTGGCTCGACGCGTCAGGAGGAGAGGAGGCGCGACGAGACTTGCCATCCAGCTGCAGCGGCGCGAACAACGACGAGTGGTACGTGGCGGGGTCTTCGAGGAAGGAGGAGGGCTTCCAGAGGTGATTGCTCGTAAAGGCATCGTCGTCCATGGCAGACGACGCATACAGAGAGCAGCTGCGTGGTGGAGGGGCCTCGGTATGACGCCAAAATCCAGCGATTCCAGCCCTACGCGGACCCTTGCCAGTCGCTCTTTCCTCCGCGTCCCGCCTGCACCTGCCTGCGTCACGTCCTCTCAACACCACAAAACACGGCCCGATCGCACCCATCGTGCATCCCCAGCCTTGCTACCGCCATGCCACCGCGGAAGAAGGCCAAGGCCAGTGCCGCGTCGACGCCGCTCGCGGATGCGCAGCCCAAGACGCCGCAGGACACGGCCGCGCCCGAGCTGGAGCTGGAGCAGCTCAACGACGCGTGGGCCGACGAACAGGAGACACAGCTCTTCAAGAGCATGATGAAGTGGAAGCCGACAGGTACGCACCTCATTGGTGCCGTGCAGGCCCGCCTTACCAAGTTACAGGCATGCACAAGCACTTCCGCATGATCTCGATCCACGCCGACATGCGCTCCCACGGCTTTGCGACCGACAACGCCCCGCACACGCGCATACCGGGCATCTGGCACAAGCTGGGCTCCATGTTTGATCTCCGAGCCCTGGATGAGCGCGAGGAAGCATACGCTCTGAGCGACGAGCCTAATCCTCTCGACCGCACAGAGGCGGCCGCGATCCCCGACTTCGAACTGCCCGAGGACGAGTTCGGCGAGATGATGTGGCAGCGACGCTTTCACGGGCCTGACTCTGACTCGGCATCCTCTCCGCCCCTAATTCCCACCGAAGACGACAAGCAGCTCTACACGCCGGATACGGGCATGCTAAAAGACCTACCCGATGGACTTCGATCGCAACAAGCCGGGAGCGTAGCCGAGGTGACGCCCCCGCCCAAGAAGGCTAAGAATACGCGCGCAAGCAGAGGTGCTGCAAAGAATGGGAAGGCAGGCAAAGGCCAAGCTGCAAAGAACAGCAAGGGCCAAGCTGCAGTGTCCAGCTCTGCAGAGGAAGACGATGAAGAGGATGATGATGAAGACTCTAGTTCCGAATCAGAAGAAGACACCGCGCCGAGCACCCGCAGGACGAACCGCACCAAAGGCAAGGCCCAACCGCCCCCAAAGCGGACGAGAAAACGATGATTGATATTTGCACAATGACAGGGGGCGTACTGGCATTGGGAGCATCAGCAGTTGTCAACTGGTCTCCGGAACGCCCTGCCTAGCCCTTCTCACCACAGCTGGAAGACCGCAGTCGGGCCAGCTCACATCCTTATCCATGACTATTTCCTCCCATGACAAAAAGGCGGGGTATTTGCGTGCATGGTCTTGTCTGGGTTCACCGAAAGTCTTCCATGGAAAAACAGTGTTCGCCAATGAGAACTCTGTAGCAAGGTCCAATGCGCCACCGTCACTCTATGCCTCACGAACCCTGAATAGGTCCCACCCGAACAGTCGAAGAGGAAGACGAATAAGCGAATCCCAAAACTTGCAGGATCCACGAGCTGTAGAGTGCCCAGTTGATAGCTCACCAGCTCGCGCAATATGCGATCCGAGCCGCCTCTGTGTGTACCAGCAGTGATCGCGCCAGAAACAATCGTTACAGAATTGGAAGGATCAGAACCAGGTTCAACATGCCATGCGTATCTGATACCATGTCGCTGTGGGCCTGGTGCCGAAGTTCGTGAATGTTAGGTACGGATGGTTAATCGGGGGAGAGCACGGCCATTGACGACGTTGAACTCGACTGCTAGCAGACACGACGACAAGCGCGTCCGTTGTGGGGCATATCTTACTCCAAGAGAGAACCATGAGGTGCGGTCTGCATTTATCGTTCGCTTCCGATAATGCACACTCAACGTTCCATGACTTCGACGAGGCTGTCGTGAGGTCGTGAGGTGCGTCGCATTTGGGCGCATACTAACTAATTCTAGAATGGCGCCATCATACAATTACACCCTCGCAGTATTATGCAAATCACTCAGTCCCGCTTTCTCTTCTGTGCCGTCGTACCACTGTCTAATGGTAACGACGCCATGACCAAACGACGTGGTTTCAATGCTGCCTGGTCACATGTCCATCGCGTGAGATGTCTATGCGCGATCAGACGCACACTCGGTCACAACATTAGGCACTGAGAGCAGGTCGTGCGATTGGGCCAAGCCGCAATCGGCACGAGAGGAGGCGGAGCGAAGCCAAACGATGCAAAGGAAACTTTGGAACAACTTGGGTGCGTGAGCTGAAGGCGATAATGGGAAGGCGGGATCAGGGCTAAAATGCCGCATAAATAGATGCCGCATGGAACATGGAAAGATCGACTCACCGTCTAAACAGGTCCCTCTTGGCGAGAAGGTACAAGGTGACACCACCAGCAAATTAGGGAACCTGCGCAGGACGGAGGTACTCTTAGTTTAAAACACCCCGCCTTGAATTATCCGGGGAGGACACCTCCCCAAGAATATATCTAAAGAAGCTTTGCCTACAAACTGCTCAAGCCTAGAGCTATGGCGGGGACCATAATACTTACCGGAGCAAACAGTTCTCTGGGCATACCAGCTGCCGAACATCTCCTCTCATCCTACCCCGACTACACCGCCATCTTCACCGTGAGGAATGCTTCTGGATACGACGCCAACACAGGGAGACTTCGCGAAATTATCGATCGCTTCCCCAACTCAAAGGCCACGGTTTGGGCCCTCGACCTCTCTAACCTGACGGCAGTCCACACATTTGCCGACAAGATTACCGCTGCTATCTCGAGCGGAAAGTATCCTCCTCTCGCCGCCATAATCGCCAATGCCTACTACTGGAATCTCGTCGGCGACCCAGAAATCACCGCAGACGGATTCGACAAGACCATCCAAGTCTCCCACATATCACATGCGGCGCTCATTCTACAACTCCTCGGTAGCTTTGGAGACCAAGGCCGCATAGTCCTCTTATCAAGCGACGCACACTGGCCCGGCAAGAGCTCAATGGAGAAGTACCCGCCCGCCATTCCCGACAATCTAGACAACTTGATCAAGCCCGCGTCCGATGCGGACAAGCAAGGCCGCGGCTTCCAGCGATACGCCACTGCCAAACTAGCCATCACAACCTGGCTGTACGCCCTCAACCGGTACCTCGAAAAAGTAAGCGAGTACTCTTCTCCAGCCTCGTTCATTCAACCCACTAACTCTCTTCCAAGGATGCCTCGCTCTCCAAAATCACCGCCGTAGCCATCAACCCCGGCAACCTCGTCGACTCCCGCGCCTTCACCAGCAACACCCCACCCAGCCTGCAGCGCATGCAAAAATTCGTCCTCAAGCCCCTCCTCTTCCCACTCAAGCTCGTCATGGGGCCTACGCTGCGCACGGCTGGGGCCGCGGGTGCGGATGTGGTCGAACTGGCTGTGAATTCTAAGTTTGCGGGGAAGCGCGGCTTCTACACTTTGTTGCAGGAGGATCAGAGTTCGCCGGATAGTCGGGATGAGGGGGTGCAGGAGAGGCTTTGGAGGAGTACTTTGGAGTGGGGGAGGATTACGGGGGGGAATACAGCGTTGAAGGCGGGGATTTGAGGTGGGGTGGGTTTTTTTTTTGGTGCGATGCTCCTCATGGTCAGTCGTGGGGTTCGTGTTACGGCTGGCCAATGCTATGGTATGGGGTTTTCATGGTTGGTGGGCTTTTCCTTTCCTTACTGAGGATAGAGGATTGGTGGATTTAGGGACGGAGTGGGTAACCAACCCCGCTTTGTGTAACATACATTGAAGATCTTCGTTGTGTTAAGATTCTAACTAAGGTTAAGTCCACACTATATATAGAGAGGAGTAAAATAAAAGGCACTAAAACCTAGTATCTAGTATATAGTAGTAGTAATAAACTATACACAAAATAATAATAATTTTATTATTAATATTCTGTACGGCATTATTGTCGACAGCAGTTTGTTTAACATACATATCAAATTTTCCTTTCCTGAACTCTATACTACCTCCTCCTTGAAAGACACTTTTTTTCTAACCTCTCTTCACCTACCTCTACAGCTTTTACTCTCTGGTGCCCTTGCTTGTCTTTTTTACTTACTTAACAATCTTTATATAGATGAGTGTCTAAAAAGCGTTTCGCGGCTGTGTTTGAGTGTACTGCACGCTTGTGGGGAATAAGGCACGATTAGGTTTAAAAAGTGCTTAGCAGCGTGTTTGAATGTTGTTTGAAAGGCTGAGACAAGAGGAGGATAGGGGATCTTTGCGAGGGAGGGGGGGAAGTGGTGCATTTTTGAACCGGGTAGGTGGAAATGTGGAGACGTTGTGAAGGGCGCTAGTGCTGGTAGGATGTTGGTTGTTTCCACCCCCCAAACACTATGAGACAATCACAAATAGCAAGGAGACAGGTGTGTATAAGTAGAGCCCTCCGTCCATAGTAACATCTATCATCTAATTTCCTTCAACTATCACCTGCCTATATAGGAGGAAGTTGTACAACGGTGTTTTTATAAAGAGGGAGGTCTTATATAGGTTGTTAATAAAAAAAGGGGAAATCTAAAAGACTGCTGATAAAAGCAGTAAGGTATTTAGAAAAGTGATACTGAAAGAAGGAAGCTGGGAAGGAGTGCTAGAAGGAGGCCGGTTATAAAAGTGCGTGAGTAGATGGACAGAGATGGTGGAAGGGTACTAGTCAAGGAGGGGAAGTATGAGAGTTCAGGAGGCACAGGTTAGTTGCAAACGTGAATTGCTGTTTATTTTCGATATCTAGTGCGCACATTGGTCTTGTGCTGCTGGTGCTAATTCGCCTACAGTGGCGCTTTGGTCCGTGAACCATGTCTTATTCGCTTCATCCAGCTACTACGGTATATGCCTTTGGCTGGTAAAGGCATGTATGTACCTATCAGCCAATCATCGTAGTCTCGAACGCGTCGCTTGCATCTATGAGCCAATATGACTTAAACAGTCCACCCTTGATCGAACACTGCGAAACCCGGCCATTTGAACTCGCGGACTTGTTGCTCAGAATACCTATGCCTAAGCGGCTTTTTGGCACCCACCTCGCCTGCGTATTTGCCCCCCTTTCCCGTATCTAGGATGAACAGATCACCGCCACCTAAAAGAACTCCAGGCACAACGATATGGTTGACTGGACCTTCCACGCGAAAAACAGCGTATCGTGGCTTATTGAGGGGTGCGGTACGGAAGGTCGGCAACATGAGTTGGATCGACGGGAGATTGAGCGGCTTCAAACGTTGAAGGAGGGACGGCCAAGTGTTGCCGATGGGGAGGTCAACGTACGCGAGGCGAGGTTCTGGAGGCCGGGAAAGAGGCCGAGCCCACGCATGATGTCGGTTTCGGTGAAGGAGAAGTCGCAAAGCGCCAAGAAGCGGAAGGTTTTGAGCTGCGGGAAGGTAAGCCCTTGCATCGCATTGTTCGGCATCGACTAAACAAAGCTTAGTAGACAGCGTGTTATAGAGAGTGGGTCGCGTTCATACTTTGGCACTACCGCGATTTCGAGAAACTCGAGGTTGGGAAGTCCGGATAGCCACGTCCCTACCGTGTCCGTGCGCGTACCGTGCACGGACGCGCAACGCCCGCCGAACACCAAAACCCTAGACGAAACCCAAACTTCAACACCTTATAACTCCACCACTATAGCTCCAATCGATAATGCGATTGCAGCAATCGAAGCGCTTAAACCAGGAGAACAGTTCTCATACTAGATAATTGCTAACTAGTTCTATGTGAACCGAAGTACACTAAGCCAAAGACACCAAGGCTGTCAGCGCCCACGGGCAGCCAAAGAACGCGATCAACAAAACCTCAGCCAACAACAAGAGTTAGAGCTCGTACACTATATTAAAGACCTTACAAAAAGAGGGCTGCCTCCTACAAGAGAGATAATACAAAATTTCGCATCCTAGATAGCCAACAAGCGCGTGAGCGAGAGGTGGGTAACGCGCTTTCTTAACCGACACGGCCACCATCTTATCTCAAAATGGACATCTGGAATTGACTCCTTCCGCTATAACGCTGATTCAAACGTCAAGTATAAGCTGTACTTTGACTTGCTACATTAGAAGATAAAGCAGTACGACATACAGCCACGCCACACCTACAATATAGACAAGAAGGGCTTTATAATAGGTATAACAGAACACTTAAAACAAGTGTTTAGCTGTTAGATGTGGGAGCGCAAAGAGGTGCAAGCGTCACTCCAAGATAGTTCTCAAGAATAGATCACCCTCTTAGCAGCCGTCTGCGCTAATAGGGAGGCTCTACCGCCAGGTCTTATCTATCAGTCGGCGAACAGCTCACTACAGGCAGCTTAGGTGAACGCTATTAAAGCTAGGCAACACGACGTCTTTGTGGCTTCATCTCCATCTGGATAGACAAATAACGACGTTAGTTTAGCGTGGCTAGAGCAGGTCTTTAATCGCTGCACGAAGCAGAAAGCGCGTTGTGGGAGAGACTGGCGTCTCCTCATACTTGACAGCCATAGCAGTCACCTCACAAAGGAGTTTATCAACTACTGCGACTCCCATCGCATACTCCTAGCCATACTTCCCCCTCACTCTACCTATACGCTTCAACCTCTCAACGTCGTTATGTTTAAACCTCTCTCCACCGCCTACTCTAAGGAGCTCTCCACCCACCTCCAGAGGAGCCAAGGGCTAGTACCAGTCAAGAAGGGAGACTTCTTCCCGCTGTTCTGGGGAGCGTGGGAGACCTCCTTCAAGACAGAGACCATCCTCAAGTCCTCTGAAGCTGCTAGTATATGGCCTATGGACCCAGAGGTTATACTCAAACGCTTCGCGGACGATGCCTCAGGGCAGCAAAACAACAGTGAAGAACGGTCCTCAGCGCTTACCAACAATAACTAGCGCCAGATAGAGTGTCTCGTACGCTCTGCAGTAAAGGATACCACCGCAGAAGAGTCAAAGTCGCTCTCCCAAACACTCCACAGACTCCAAGTACAAAACGAGCTGCTACACCATAAGAATAATAGCTTAAGGGAGGCTCTCACTACTAAGAAGAAGCACAAGAAGCGCGGCAAACCTCTTAACTTGCAGCAGCGCCAGGAGTACCACAGTAGTGCTGTCTTCTGGTCTCCGCGCAAGATCAGAGAGGCACGTGCACGAGAGACAGTGAAGCAGAGGGAAGAGCATAACGGGCAGCTTGCAAAGGCTAATAGGAAAGAGCTTCAAGCTGCTGCTAAGCTACTCTAAGAGCAGGAGGCAGAGGAGAGGCGTGTGGCGAGAGAGGCAGCCAAGGTGGTAAGGGAGGAGGAGAAGGCTAACAAGGCAGCTAAACGCGAGCGCTAGAAGGCAGCTCGCAACGCTAAAAAAGCTATACAACTGTCCTAAAATAGCAAGCGCAAGGCCTTAAAAGCCTCTACTTAAGCCAACAAGCGTTAGAAACAACATGGTGCTAGTGCAGCTGCTAAGGAGGCATCACAGGCTGCACCAGCTGCCCCAGCTTTCATCACCCGCCGCGGCCGCAACGTTACACTTCCTAGTAGATTTAGATAGTACAAATTAATCGCAAGCATCTAATTACTACTACTCTACAAAATCTTGTAATAATAACTATTGTAGATGGCTTAATAACTTCATCTTTAAAGTGGTGAGCATGTTATTCGGCGGGCGTTGCGCGTCCGTGCACGGTAACGGGCCACGTCGCGTAACGGGTCACGAACACCAAAACACCAGACAAGCCACCAACTTTAACGCGTCGTAACTCCACCACTATGGCTCCGATTGATGACGCGATTGCAGCAATTGATTCGCTAGAACCAGGAGAACACTTTTCGTACCGCGCAATTGCTCGTCAGTTCGGTGTACCAAAGACTACGTTGACTCAAAGACACCAAGGTCGTCAGCGCCCACGGGAAGCCAAACATCGCGATCAACTACTCCTCAGCCCGCAACAAGAGTACGAGCTTGTAGAGTATATTGGAGGCTTAACAAAGCGAGGGCTACCACCTACAAGAGAGATGATACGAAATTTCGCCTCTGAGATCTCCTCCGAGAGCGCCTCTGATGCCTGGGTTACGCGCTTCTTGAGCCGAAACCATGAGCATCTCACCTCTAAATACACCCTCGGGATGGACGCCACACGCCACAGAGCCGACTCTAAGGACAAGTACGAGGCGTACTTCAAGCTGCTACACTCCAAGCTCACTCAGTACGGCTTGGAGCCTCGCCATATATACAATATGGATGAGAAGGGCTTCATGATCGGTGTACTCAGCCGCTCCAAACGAGTGTTCAGCCGTCGGATGTGGGAGCGTAGGGAGGTCACTGCAGCTCTCCAAGATGGCTCTCGTGAGTGGATCACCCTCCTAGCAGCCGTCTGCGCAGATGGGAGTGCTCTCTCGCCCGGCCTCATCTACCAGTCGGCGAACAGCTCACTGCAGGCCTCATGGGTGGCCGCCATTGAAGCCGGGCAACACGACGTCTTTGTGGCTTCATCTCCGTCAGGATGGACGAACAACGACATCGGATTGGCGTGGCTAGAGCAGGTATTCGATCGCTGTACGAAGCAGAAAGCGCGTCGCGGGAGGGACTGGCGTCTCCTCATACTTGACGGCCATGGCAGTCACCTCACAAAGGACTTTATCGACTACTGCGACTCCCATCGTATACTCCTGGCCGTGTTTCCCCCTCACTCTACTCACACGCTTCAGCCACTCGATGTTGTTTGCTTCAAGCCTCTCTCAAGTAGCTACTCCAAGGAGCTCTCCAGCCACCTCCAAAGGAGCCAAGGGCTCATCCCAGTCACGAAGGGAGACTTCTTCCCATTGTTCTGGGGTGCCTGGCAGTCTGCCTTCACGACAGAGACGATCCTCAATTCCTTTGAAGCCACTGGCATATGGCCCATGGAGCCAGAGGCTATACTCAAACGCTTCGAGAGAGAGAGCTCCAGCGAGCATAGAGGAGGTGAAGCATGTCCCCCAGCACCCAAAGAGAGCGACTGGCGTCACATGGAGCGTCTCGTACGCTCTGCAGTGAGGGATACTGCCGCGGAGGACTCCAAGACGCTCTCTCAAACGCTCCACTCACTCGCAGCTCAAAACGAGCTGCTACACCATAAGAATAACGGCCTAAGAGAGGCTCTTACTGTTAAGAGGAGGCACAAAAAGCGCGGCAAACCTCTCAACTTGCAGCAGCGCGAGGAGTACCATGGTGGTGCTGTCTTCTGGTCACCGCGCAAGCTGAGAGAGGCACGTGCACGTAAGGCAGTAGTACAACACCAAGAGCATGAGGAGCAGCTTGCAAAGGCGAACAGGAAGGAGCTTCAAGCTGCTGCTAAGCTCCTCCGAGAGCAAGAGGCTGAGGAGAGACGCGTGGCGAGAGAGAGAGCCAAAGTGGTGAGAGATCAGCTGAAGGCCGAACAGGCAGCTGCTCGGGCGGCCAGAATCGAGGCCCAAAACACTAAGAGAGCATCTAAAACTGCCCAAACGGGTAAGCGCAAAGCCTCAAGAGCGCCCTCAGCAAAGCGTGAGCCCAAGAGACGCGCGCGCGGTACTGCAGCTGTCAGGAGTCGCCAGAAGCTGCACCAGCTGCTCCACCCAAAATCAACTCTCGTGGCCGCACCATCAACGTTCCACGCAAATATAGATAATACAAATCAATCGCGAGCATGTTACGGGTCTCTCCACCAAAAAATCTCGTTAAAAGAGCTATTATAGCTGTTACAATAACCTCATCTTTGTGGTGGTGAGCATGTTGTTCGTGGCCCGTTACGCGACGTGGCCCGTTACGCGCACGGACACGGTAGTATTGTTACCGGATCATCTGGAATATTACACGACAAGCGTGTCAGAGTATCTGGCAATCTAAGGACACCCATATAGTACCCAATCGGCGCCTTGTACAGCCCATGGTGTGGTTCCTCCAATGAGTGTAGCTTGAGACCTTCATCTTTGAGATGGGACAAGTATTTGTTTACGTGCTGAATAGGGTGTCTATCGGAACGAGATCCATCTGGATACTGGAAGAATTCCTGAGAGAACCGCAAGTGGTTAACTTGATGAAATCGATGGAGCACATGTACCAAGGGGTACATGGGGAGGCAGTACTTGTTCGGTTCCGGTGGATTGATTTGGTGGTGGAGGGTGATCACTGCCATGCGGCCAGCATATCGCGACTCGGCCATATCATTAAGCATACCTTTATTGTATTTTGGGTAAACAAGCGGAGTTTCCTCCAAGACTTTTACAAAGGCATCTTGCAAGGGTTGCGAATCGACAAAGCGACGACCCGCCAATCGAGCATTGAGGATATCCTTCTTCGAGTCTGCGGTGATCGTGGCAAACCGCTCGGTGACAGGGTGATGGTACACTAGTAGATGGTCCAGGACCTTGTCCACGATCTCCTGTGGTACGTGGGGCATACTGACTTTCGTGTGCTTGGTGATTCAATTTCTGTTTAGACTCGGGTTGAGGTTCGGGAAATCGGTACTGTTTTCGGTTATACATTCGCAGACTCATTTGAAGGAGTTTATGTAGTCGCAGATCCTGAGACTCTGTGAGCGTACATATCCCAATCAACGACATGGTGAAAGCATTTGTGAGATGAGACCGGTACATTTCATTTACACTATGTAAGCTGCGACGTAAGACTAGCGCATTTCCTTTTGCACTATGTAAGCTGCACAGAGGGTTAAATCAGCGAATGAGTAGAAAATCGACGACTGGTTGCACAATGTGCTTCACCGTGTTTGATCGTGCGTGTGCAATGTGGCCAGTCCCAGTACTGTGCCGTTTGTTCAACGTCACGGCTCCTCTGGCGCACCGCGCTTTCCCATTCGTCACACAACGAACAACCTTCACCTATCGCACCTTCCCGTGTTCACACACCAAACACCGTTCACGGTCGCACCTTCCCCGCCAACCAGGCGCGCACAGATCCCAAATTTCCCACCGCATACATGTACCCTCGCTTCTTCTGAACCACACCTCTTGCACAGTCGCTCCCTTCACACCCTTCAGACCTTTCGACGCTCGCTGCTACCTCCCCTATCAACTTATCCTTCTCGAGCTCTTGGATTTCAGACTTGAATCTCTTCGCCAGCCAGCCAACCCCACGATGAAATTCCCCAGCAGCATCCTCCTCACCCTCCTCGGGCTCTTCACCCTCAGCCTCTCCGCCCCAACTCCCGAGTACCCCGAGTACGACGAAGCCGCCCTCGACGCCACCATGTCCGCCCTCCTCCCCCGTGGTGTGCCCATCGCCGACTGCCAAGAATGCCACAACCACATGGACGTCTGTCTCAAGGTACGCGCTCGCAGTAGCTTACCATTGAGTGTACCGTGTGTTAACGATTGCAGTACGGAATGCCCCAGGATGTCCAGAACTACGATAAAGGCAACTGCGACAAGGTCTGCACCAACTACCTCTGTAGGAGGCGGCCCGATGTAAGTATCATAGGGTGAATGGTTAGTAGCAAGGCTGATGGGATGTGCAGTGCCAGAAGTGCGGCGAAGAGTTTGATAAGTGTGGCATGGCGAACAATTCAAAGCCCCCCGGTTGGTAGGTTTGTGGAGAGGTAGGGAGCTGTGTGCGTAGGACGACGTGATACTCGGCGCGTTGCCTCGGACGATCTCTGTATTGAGCGGGCTCCTACGGCTATGTGTTGGCTCCTGCCGATATCAACCCAACACCATGTGGATGCACCGGTAGGGATGGGACAAGGGGTCGGAAGTTACTGCGGTTGAACTACCCTAGGACCATGTCTTGTCTACAACTTTTGCCCTATAGCCAATCCTCATTATGAAGAACAGCCATGTCCCTGTCTATCCCTATCTCCCTGACGTCAAGCATCATAGCTTGCTCTTTTTCTCCGCCCACTCCCCCCTCTCCCCCCTCTCACAAACCTCCTTCACAATCTTCCCCGCCCACTCAAAATCCGCCATCTCAAGATACACCTGCGAGCTCATCCGAATCCACCACCGTCCCTTGTAAAACATAGACTGGATGTATGTATCATAGTCGTCCATCCACGTGCTACTCATCCAAGTCGCAGCTTTCCACGTACCGGACGCCAGCCTATCTCATCAAGGTTAGCGGTTTTTACCCCAACATAGGAGTAATAGCCCCGCAATAAGCTATTCACCATACAACACCTCGTCAACGTCCCCGTCGCATTATCCATAATCTCGGTCCCCAACATCCCCGCAATAAGCTTCGCGCCCTCCTTCGCCAGCGCCCAGCAATACTCGCGGATAACATCCTCACCACCAATGTCCTCGCGCCATTTAATCGCTGCCGGAACGCATATATAAGGACTGGAATTGATAGTCCCCGTAAAGACGAAATTTTCCTCGAACGCCGATTTGGTGGAGTCGGAGGCTGGGAAGGGCGTTCCGATAGCGTCGAATGGGGGTACGGGCTTGTTGATGTAGCCGTGGGAGGTGGGCAGCGTGGTGCGGATGAGGTGTTGGTGGCGGAGGGGGACGTGGAGGATTGCGCAGCCGCGGGGGGTATGGAGCCATCTGTCTACCTGTCAGTACATATATATTTCATGACAAGGAGGGTGGGGAGGATGGGAGATAGAGATAACGCACTTGTGACAATTACTCACGAAGAAATCCGCGCCCAACGCCGCCAAATCCAACTCTACATGTCCGACGCCATGTGCCCCATCAACGAGACTCATCACCCCCGCTTCCCTGCACACGTCAACTAGCTTCTCAAACGGGAGCCGTACGCCCGGTATGCTGACGACGGTGTCGAAAACAGCGACTTTGACTTTCCCGCCCTTGGCTTCGATTTCTTTGATCTTGGCGGCAAACGCGGAGACAAGCCAGGCGTCTTCCACAGGGAACGTGTACTCTATCCTCGCTGCTTTAGCGGGCGTCGTCTCGGTGATGCGCGCGACGGCTTTTTCACACCCGCCGTAGATGGTTGCCGAGTAGAGGATGTAGTCGTAGGGTTGGAAGTCGAAGTTTTGTAGGATGGTGTTGAAGCCGGTTGTTGCGTTTGGGACGAAGACGAGTTCGTTGGTAGGGACGTTGAGGTACTGCGTTCGTCCCTGTTAGTGGGTGCGTGGGTTGAGGTAGAGGGAAAGGTGGAGGGAAGGGCGAGGGGGCTACTTTTGACATGGATTGGCGGGCTTCGTCCAGGAGTTTGGGGTATTGGTAGCGGATGAAGGCGTCGGGGCGGCATTCGCTGGCGTCTTGGAGGGTGCGGAGGACGTCCCGGATTGCGCGGGGGTAGGTGCCAAATGAACCTGGGGAGGAGGGGGGTTAGTGTGTTGGAGCCATGGGGACTTTGTGATTGAAATGGTGCTTTTGTGGGGTGAGGCGTGATTTGAGGGGGAAGAGGAATTAGAGCGTTCATTGAAACCCAAAGTGCAGGATTTGAACGTAGACCACAGCTGAAAAGTAGAAACTAGAGAAGAACATTGTGAGAGACCTCCTCGAGTGAAAATCCTCCTCCGAATGACTCAGAACCACACTCCTACCACACAAAGAACCCAGCGAAACGCAACATGGGCAACAACAACCCAACGGAATGAAGAGAAAGAAGAGAAGACCCAAGAAAACTCACCATGATTCAAATTCACCCACTTGTCATCAAACAAAAACTCCTTCCTCATTGCCCTCCCAAACCTGCCCCCATTCTTCGTCCGCAACAATTCCATCGAATCAGACGTCATGACTCAAGGACAAAATCGGCGAAGAACCTTTCGAGGAGAATGAGTTGTCCAAGTTGGCAACAGAGACAAAAATTGCCTATATATATGGTCGCATGGATGAGTCAAATGTCGAGCTGGCTTGAGTGTAGAACGGTAGGGCGTGCACCTTACGTGCGAGAGTGGAACGCGCAGGCCAATGAGAGGCTAGGACTAGGCGGCTAGACGCGGAGGTTACGCACAGGGGACCGGCCTAGCACCATTAAGGCATGTGGGCTTTTCGTGATGCTGACTACAATTGCAAAGCACATCATACACAGCATGCACGACGGGACCAATGATGGGTGATCCTCTATGTTTGTTCCATGTAGTCACCAATACAGCTGCATCTTCGCGTCTTCCCACCTCCCATCTCCAAGACTATTCCATCGCCAGGATGCCAGGTCGGCGCCTTGCCCTGCCGCCCCGTATGAACTATGTACAAAAATATCGGTAAACAAAAAAGGGGTTGAAAATGAATGGCTTGCATCCCGGAGCAAACTACATGGCCTACATTCGACGTTAAAAAACAACAGGTACGCCTTCTACCAATATGAAACCCAAGGATATCGTAAAATCTTTCTAGATGGTGCGCACGGTCCGGGCCGCCTCGGTCTTCACGCGGCGGCGGTATTGCTCGCGGAACTGTATCCGGCCGTAGGTGCCGAGGCCGACGACGCCCATGAAGAAGACAGTCCATACTAGAGTGATGATGACACCGGCCTTGGTGACTCGCGGGTCGAGTGTTTGGCCTGGGACGACGAAGGGCGCGGCAAGGAGTGCGGCTGCAGAGGCAGATGCGAGAGCCGCAGGGTCGGTGGGGTTTGCGGTCGTTGCCTTGGCGAAGACGCCGTTTACGAACGAGGCTTCCTGGGACGAGAGTGTGGCTTTGACGTCTTCCCCGGTGCGAGGATTTTTAGCACTGAGCTCGATTGTCGGAATGAGGAGAGGTTGCAGCGCATCCCTGAACGAGATTAGTCGTGGTCTCATGGCAGGTGAAAGGGTTTCTTACTGCGTCATAGCGGAGCCCATCAGGTTGCTGTTGATCTTGCCGACATACATGAGCACCTTCAACTCATTTGGGGCATTGGTATCCTGCCTCTCCACAAGCATGCCCTCGACAGCCCTCTCTTTCCTCTCTCTGATTGGTGGATAGGTTATCTCTCTGAGATGGCGCTTCGAGAAGGTCCCGTTCATGTTCTGCACCGTAGCACCGAGGTATGACAGAGTCATGGTTACATCGCCAGCGGTAACACCATCCCAAGGATCGATGGGCGCTGATATATTGTACATCCGAAGCTCGGCCTGAAAAATACCGGTCTGGTTGTCGAGAAAAGGAAGATTGTAGCACACGGCAATTCCACTGGGGTTGGAGGCTTGTCCGTTGAGCGCTGAAAGTGCATTTACACAGGCAGCCTTTGTCTGCTCTTCCCATTTGTCCAAGTCAGCCTTTGCTGCGTCCCCTGAAGCCGGTGTTGCTGAAAGTCGCGGTGCGGATTCAGCACCGTTGGCGTCTTGTCGTCTTGCGAGAGTAGCCATGTTACCAGCGTCGCGTCGGAGCACATGGTCGATATCGTCGCTGCGTTTGAAGAGAGCGTTGACGGTCGGGGCCTTGGCGGCGGCGTAGCCGGTGAGCATCAGGCCGCCTACCAGGGCGTTGTTGAAGAGCATGATGAGGGAAGAATATTAGATAGAGGTGCTGGTTAAAGATGGTAACGCGAAGAGCAGGGAAGTCGCCGGGCTGGCCAGCAGCAGTGGGAAAAGAGGGTAGCAAGAAGGGAACTAGGAAGAGAAACAGAGAGTGAGGACGAAGAGTCAAGGACTGTCCAGAGACCCGAGTCGGTGGGCTCAATCACAATGGCGTGAGGGTGGACTGCACCCAGACTCGGCGAGCAGCAACGAGGCGAGAGCAAAGACGCATTGCAGAGCTGAGACTGGGTGGAACAGACTCGAGACGGGTGGCGGCGAAACGGCTAAGCAAGCGATGGCGCATTCTGGGGAATAGCCGGTCGGAGCATTGGGGATGAGGCCTCCTTGAGACGATTGGTGTTGAGGTCTGGAGCCGCAGCGGCAGAGGCGAGGCAAGGCGCGCTTCAGAGACGGGGGCCTCGCGTGCGCGCCCAACCAGGGCGGCGCGACCGAGGCCGCCAAGACGTGTCAAAGACGCGTCGCTCGAATTTGGCTCCTCCTGGTTTCACCGCCACACGAGGGCGTCGTGAGATTGAGATTCGACTCCCACCAGCCTTTTCTGCTGCACGCCCGCCTGCGAACGCCCCGTGACCGGCCGATATGGATCCCCATCCGTGTCTTACACCGTCAGACCGACGCTGACCGAGACCTCAGGCTCGCCTCGTCGGGCGTCTCGCTGCACAACACGACACCCTCCCAGATCTGCATGATGCCTGACCACTCTCTCTCGGCGCCTACCGAGCAACATGACCATGACCCCAGTTCCCAATCGCCGCCTCCCGCCCAGGACTTACGGTGAGCATGTGACTCACAGCGTCGCGTTGTCGTGTTGTCGTGTTGTCGCGTTGTCGCCGTCCGGGCAGCCAGATGGCATCGTCGTCCTTTATCATCTCCTCCGTCGCCTGGCCTCTCAGCACTGCTGCGTGCTCGGGACGGCGCGCTCACAGACGCCTCGATGATCTGGCACCACAACGGGCTGCGAACACATGCAGCAGGATTATCGTCGCCAGCGCGAGGCGACTCCTGGCGAGCCACGTCCGCGTGCATATGGCTAGCCCACAAGGGTGCACTCGTGCCCATTCGCATTCGCCCAACACCCATTTCGAGGGCATATACTGTAGACCTCTACTAATTTGGTCCGGATGTGCAGCCAGCTAACTGCCAGCACATCAAAGACATAGCCTTGTCCTGTCGCCAGCATTTCGGGATGCACTGTGTCCCTGCCAAAGCGCACCCGTACATACATCTATCTGCGCTGAGCTGCCAGGTGCTACCTGCCTTCACTGCTGCCTCCCACGCTCCCCCTCTTCTGATATGCGCTTTTTTCTTCTTTCTGCTCTGCGTGGGTTGTCCAGCCTGCACCAATAGCCTCCCGCCTCCCACGCCTCCACGTCATTCCCTTCGACGTTCATTGATCAGTCGCTACTCACCCGATAGCTCAGCCCTTGGGACTTGCAGCTATGCAGCACAACTCTAACTCGCCCTGGCGGACGCCTGCATCTGACTATGCCAAACCTCAGCTACAGCATACCATATCAATGGTCAATCTACACGATGAACCTAGCTGGTACTCACGCGGGCCCCCATCCCCCACGGCCTCTTCAGTCTCCTCCTCCGCCAGCCGAAGCGCCACTCCGACCAACGCAAACACGAAGAATCCTTGGTCGCATGTCATGGCCAGCCCAACTTCGACCTACTCAGACCAGTCCACCAACTCGCCTCGGGACAGCCCGAATCGAACTCCGCAGCACACAAGCCGTGCAACTACACCTACGCCCATCGCCCCTCAGCCCGTTAGACCCATAAACCCCATTTCAGGATTTGTGCCAATGTCTCCACCGCCTTCTTCCTCTGGGGAATCGTTCAGGAACGTAGACTACCCAAGCTTTCCCGGATCACCGAACCCTTACCGCCAGCCACTGGTGCCCATCTCCCCTTTGGTGAATGGATTCATCAATACGTCATTATTGTCCTCACAAGGACAGTCTCTTTCCGGATGGTTCTACGAGCTATCGAGAAAGCAATTCGTGGATGCTGCCATGATTAGAAAGGTCTGGCAGTGGACTTTATCGAATCCGAGACTGGCGATCCTGCTCTTCGTGTGCGATGATGTGGCTTCATGGCGCCAGGCAGCCTTTTTTGACCTTAGGGACGAAAACCTGCCCTTTCCCGAAGACCGTCTTCATGGTATTGTCTCGAATCCTCGGCGAATCGTTGATGAACAATGGCGAGCGACTGCAAAAGAATTGCCATTGACTGGAACGCACGTAGACTTCGGCTCTCGTGAGACTGTTCCATTACAACATGTCAATCTCGTTCGGACGTCCCGTGGTTCTGAAAAGAGTGTCGACCGCGTCCGGATGCTAGGCAATGGTGACGACCACACCCTCATTCGAAAACGATTTGTCATCACGCGACCGCACCAGAAGACGACACTGCTAGAACAAATCAACAAGTTCAAAACATATGACCACAAGAATATCGCGAAGATACTGTGCTCGTACGCTCAATCAAGCCATGTTGGAATCGTGAGTGTCAGAGCGCAGCATACCCTCGACGACTATTTGAGTCTCCAGGGAGCGGATTCAAGCCGGTCGAAACTCCTTATAGACTGGATGTACGACTTGTCACAAGCGCTAGATTATCTCCACGCGCAATCCATTTGTCATCGTGGCATCAGGCCGCGGAAGATATTGATAGAAGGATCTCGGGTCCTTTTTGCGCCATTCGGAATAGGATCCGGTGGTGACTCACTTAGCCCAACCGTACCTGGTCCTCAACGGCTGGATCAGGCCCACACGTACTTCCAAGACCAAGAATACATCTACGCGGCGCCCGAGACATTACTCTCACGGGGAAAGCGCTTTTCGGACGTCTTCTCGCTCGGGTGTGTGTTCCTTTCAATGGTTACCGTGGCTCAAGGACATTCGCTGTCCCTTTTCGCTCAGTACAGGGCAGGCTCGTCACAGGATGCTTCGTTTCATAACCACCTGGATCGCGTCGCATCATGGCGGAACCGTCTACAAGCAATGACGACTTCCGGGCAGCGGAATGGAATGATTGGATCAGGCCGTAAAGTGCGACAGCTGAAATCAGAGGCTGACTGGCTTCAGATTATCGAAGAGATGATCAGGGCAAAACCAAAGGAGCGTGTCAAGATCGCGACTATTGTGAACGGCTACGGTACTGGCAAGACGATAGGTGTTCGCAGACGAAGTTTGGATGGTGGAGGTTACAGTGGACAGGCGGCTACAGCACTTGGTGTGGTCAACGGCAACGGTGTGAGCGGAGTGATACCAGGACCTATTGGCCACGGAAGCACAGATGGATCCGGACTGAAGCCTGAACTGAGTGTTTTTGACGGTTATTTCCAGCAACAGCAGCCTCGACGGTTCGAACAGGCGGGGACTTGGTGAAGATGGCAGACAGCGCCATGCGTTGATATATTGCACGGTGAAACGTGCATGGCATCTACGTGCAGTGACCTGAAGAATATCGGGTTTGATTTACAGATTTCTTTTCGCAAAGGAACACGATTGCTTTCTCCGACGCTTGCGACCTGCATTTCGGTTTGTTTGCTTTGGTTGGACATTTGATACCCCTTCGAGCACCTGACGCATCTCAATCCATGGAGCATTTCACGCAGTATCAAGAGCCTGACAGCGTCACACACTTACACGACGTTACGATGCATAAAGGAGGCCTTCAATGACTCAACGAGACCGTATTATTCAGTCTTCTATATTAGCAATTGCATGTTCTATTTATCTCTTCATACTTGTTGTTATCCAAATACATAGGCGTCTGGGGCATCATCATATTGTTCTTTGGGCAGATGGAGACGGTATAGTATATCCACCTCCATGCACATGCATCTAGCGTACTGTACTGTGAGCTGATTGGTGGCATGAACCACAGACGTAGGTCTGCCGAGCTGCAGTAACTAGCAGTGGGCCTACATGAAGCTACACTTCAACTACCATCGCACCTGCTCACTCGCCCAAACTGCTCTCGCTATTCTGCTCTCTACCCCACAATTCCTCCGTGATATCGCGCCGCCTTGACGTCACCCCCGCTCCAAACCGAAAAACCACTCCTCCATCCCCTCTCTACCACACAAAAATAAACCAGCCTCCCCTAACGCAACAAATTTCCTCCCACCAATTCAAACCAATTAACCCCTACCATTGTACTTCCTAAGCCCCCGCCTCCCCCCCTCCAAACATGTCCATGACCATCTCCGAATGCGCGACCCCGCGCCCCGCCCTCCCCGTCCCCCCAACCCCCACCAACGTCTTCTCGCAACTCAGTCTAAAAAACCGCATCTGCCTTGTAACCGGGGCGTCGGGCGGGATCGGGTCGGCGGTCGCAACCGCCTACGCCGAAGCCGGGGCGCACCTCGCGCTCTTCTACAACTCGAGCCGGGAGGCTGCTGAGGCGCTCGCGGCGTCGCTGGTGGATATGCATGGCGTCAAGGCTGTGGCGTATCAGGTCGATGTTCAGGAGCCGGAGGCGGTGGAGAGGGGGATGAGGCGCGTGGTGGAGGAGTTTGGGGGGTTGGATGTTGTGGTTGCGAATGCGGGGATGGCGGTTAGTAAGGGGTTGGTTGAGATGAGTGTGGAGGAGGTGAGGGGGGTGAATCGGGTGAATGCTGAGGGGGTGGTGAGTTACTTTTTCTTTTGGGTTTACTTTTGTGGTGGTTTATGTCTAGTGAACATGACTTTCCTCTTTTTTTTGTTTCTCTTCACCAGTCGTCTATTTCTCTTTCCTTCGCTCCTATATATACCCAAGTCTCCTCCCCACCCCCATCCACCACCCTCCAACCCCGCCAAACGCCAAACCCAATAAATAACCGCCATTAACACCCCCCATCCCCTAGGTCTGGACCGCCAAATACGCCGGCACAATCTTCAAAAACCAAGGCCACGGCAACCTCATAATCACCAGCTCCATAAGCGCCCACATCGTCAACGTCCCCATAGACCAACCCGTACGTCCCCCTCCCCTTCCTTTCCCCCTCACCCTTCAATGAACACACACCACACACCCTCCTTCTCCCCTTTTCTCCCCCTTCCCCTTCCCCTTCCCCCGACTAACACCCCCCAAAGATCTACAACGCAACCAAAGCCTACATCTCGCACCTCGGCAAATCCCTCGCGGTAGAATGGCGCGCCTTCGCCCGCGTAAACGTCGTGTCCCCCGGCTTCTTCAACACCGCCATGGGCGCCTCGCCGCAAGTCATCAACGAAGCGCATCGGATGACGCCGCTGGGCAGACAGGGCGACACAAAGGAGATTAAAGGATTGTTTTTGTATCTGGCCAGCGATGCGAGTAGTTTTCAGACGGGGAGCGATGTCGTTATTGATGGGGGGTATGTGCTGCCTTAAGAGGAGGGAAGGAGAGGGTAGAGGAGTGCTGACTACTGCAGCTGAAGGAGGGGATGTCGGTTGCTTGATGATCTGGTTTGGATAAAGTGCATTGTATTGTATTTGCGCTGATTCGCTTCGTGGATTTAGATATAGTGGCACGACACGGAAGTGTAAAGCAAAAACA
The DNA here is from genome assembly GCA_014281115.1 of Laburnicola sp. R22_1. NCBI lineage: Eukaryota > Fungi > Ascomycota > Dothideomycetes > Pleosporales > Didymosphaeriaceae > Laburnicola > Laburnicola sp. R22_1. Next base: position 632,217 of record JACONQ010000014.1, read on the forward strand.
TAGGTTGCGAAACATCAGCGTTGCAATATGATATACAGATTATCAAATGTATTCTGCTCTCGATACTCACAAGGACAGATCGCTGTCCGAGACAGAGCACTGCTCCGGACAGCGCGGAATGTCAGACTCCACCCAATGCAACAGGCCCAATACAATCCAAGTCAAATCTTACAGGTGCTACACATCTGGCAAACTAGCCGGCATGCTCCACGATCTCGTTTACAAGTTTACCGTTCTTAATGTACGTTCGAATCTGTTCCGGAACCGGGTTCTCGACGTAATCGTCTTCAGTAGGTAGATTGATGTTGACGCTCGACGACTTGCTACTGAGGATCTCCGTGTTGGTGGATTCTTTGCCTAGGTAGATAGTGGCGCCGTCGACCTGGTCCAGGAGAAGAGTTGGGAGAGTACCGACGACTTGGAGGGCGAACCTCGGGCATTTGATGACATCGATGGAGCTGACGAGAGAATCGATCACGATGGAGGTCTTTTCAGAGTTGTCGATAGAAAGGGCGTTGGCCTTGCCGTTGATCCGGATGGTGGTATTCTTGCACCGTGAGATGAGGATGGACTGGTTAATTTCAGCGTCGATTTCCACCACCTCGGCAGGGCTGTCAAAATAATCCTGGGCAAAATGAGCAATCGATATCTGCTGCTGTGGGTCTCGCACTCACTATTATCCACTTGTTCCCATCCAACTCCTTCTTCGGCGGCTTCCTAGTCCGCATGCTTTCGGGCTTGGGCTTCTTTCCAGGTGGTGCAGGGCTCTTACTTCGCAGGGAACCATTGCTGTCGCTGCGGTTCGGAACGGGTGCATTGACTCGTAGCGTGGGGTTCTTGTGTGTCATTTGGCTTGGGTCCACCTTCTTTAGACCTTTGGTAACATTCTCGCCCTTGTTCAAGTCGTCGAACACGGCCCCCATGTCCGGTGCCGCTTTCTTTGAAGCCGGAGGAGGCAGTGCACCTGGTGGCGGCGGAGGACCGGGAGGTGGCGGGATGCCTCCAGCAGGAGGCGGCGGTGGAGGTGGGACAGTAGAGCGCAATGGTGCTGACGGACCGTTCTTGATCTGCTTGGCAGCTTCTTTGGCATCGATGCCGTCCTTGTTCCAAGCAATACCTGAAGGATGGAATTTCTTCACATACTCCGAGAGCGACTTGAATAGCTTGTAGTATGCCCGAACCCACTCGACGTTGGTCTTGTCCGGCCTGGGAGGGTTAGCCATAACGAACCAAAGTGTCTGTGGCTCCTTACTTGTCCTTGAATTCGGTGAGAACCTTGTTCCCTGCCATCTGGGCGCCACCAAAAAGCTCGTTCAAATACTCGTAGGGCTTCGGGCTTCCCTCCACCGTCACCCAGCCCAGAGCCCAAGCACTATCCGCCACCATGATCAACGGCTGTTGCAGGCCAGGCTCCCGGTTGCCCTGACGGATCTCGTCGACCTCTCCTATGGCGGCCTGGAGATCTTTGAGGATCTCGGTGTTGGTCGAGATGTCGGGCTTCTTCGCCTTGGCCGCGATGAAGAGGAACTCTCTCTGGGCCGCAAAAGCCTGCTGGACCGCCTTCGCCTGGCCATGGATGACATTGCCTAGTTTGCTGCTCAGCTCCAGCCACGGCTTCAGGTCGTCGTTGAGGATGGTATCGAAGGCTTCGACGGAGGGGGGCAAGCTCTCGGCAGCTTTCGCGGCGGGGGCTACGCCTGTTGCGACAGCCGGCGGTGCAGAGGAGCCAGTGGGGACGTTTGCGTCGTAGCCGACAGAGGTGGATGCGATGTCCTCGAGTCGACTTGTTGCTGCTTCGAGCCTAGAGAATGCAGCCGTCAGTCGGGTTCCTGGCAGGGCAACGGAGCCGCTCCGGCCGAGCATGCTTCTCTCGGGGGCCACCATGTGTGTATCTGCTGGAGAGGCGTGGAAAGCTGGCGACAACATACCTTTTAATAAGGGTCTGAAGGTTGTGCATGCCCGTGGTGTTCTGTGCCATGGTATGCGGCTGCTCTGTTCGCGACGAGCCAGGAGCTGCGACTACAAGGTAGGGGGCCGGGGACGGGTAGCTGCAGACCGGGGCTTGTCTTCTAGAAGGGTTCGATGCTAGGAATATGGGAGCGGAGCCGGGGCGGCGTAGGGCGCGAAGAACGTGTGCGGGTGCAGGTGCAGGTGCAATGCAACAGAGGTGGAGCTGGTACCTGGAAGTTGGGAACCATGCGAAGGGACGCGAGCGTGCCAAGCCCCGACGTACCCAGCGCCCGCCATTCAGTCTCCATGCGTCAGCATCCTCTTCGACAGCGAGACAGCTAGACCCAGACATCCATGGCCCATTGACCATCATGGCGCGAGATGCAGGAGACGTCGATTTCTGCACGCTGGGCATGTTTATAATTGGTACCTGAAGCACTGCATCGTCTCTGTGGCTACCATTTAATCCGTTCCAGACGAAATCGAGTTCGCACCACCAAAGCCGCCCGAGAGGGACATACTCGGTGGGGCGGGCTCGTACTCTGCGCTCGGTGCGCGTATACTCTCGCCGCCCCCACGATCCAAAGCCGTGGGATGGATCGTGGATTGCGGCTCTGACTTTCCGTCTCAGCTTCGAAAAACCATCGCCAGCTGGGAAACTGCGGTTCTTATTCGCGAGACGCCAGATCGGCTGACCACGCGTGGATGGAATGGTTATGGCGAAAACGAGCATAGAGGTAGGTCTGTTTGACCGCACTCTGGGTTGAGCGCCTGCTGATGTGGTGCAGCCTTCCGTTACACGACCCCAAAATTGCGTCTCGACCACCGTGCTCTGGCTAACACACAACTACTCTGGTCCAAGTCTTTTCACCTCATCTGTTCGCCACTGCGATGCATTGACCTGGTTGAGAACATACTAGCGTTGCGCAATCAATCTGGGAACACGCAATCGCCACGTCCCCTCTTCGTCTGGGAGCCCGTGCCGGATCTCTGTACGCCAGAGGAAGTAGAGAAGTGCTCCAAAGCGCTTAAGCATGTTGATATAGTTAGTCCCAATCATTCTGAGCTTGGCGGCTTTTTTGGGGCAAACACGAATGGCGAGAGCCACGTAGACTATCGGTTGATCGAACGGCTGTGTGAGCAGTGGTTGCAAAGCGGCATTGGTGTAGATGGGCAGGGTGGTATCGTCGTCAGAGCAGGCAAGGATGGGTGCCTTGTGGCTCGCCCAGGTCTCCGCAGGTGGCTGCCTGCGTACCATCAAGTGGCGGAAAAAGTAGTGGATCCTACTGGCGGGGGCAATGGGTTTCTGGGAGGATTAGCAGTCGGATTAGTGAGAGGCGGTGCGACTGCTTGGCTAGACAACATAGAAGAGGCTGCGATATGGGGGTCCGTCTCAGCAAGCTTTGCGATTGAACAGGTTGGGATGCCCGCCTTGTCGCACACCCCAGGGGGCGAGACCTGGAACGGTGTTCATGTCGAGGATAGGCTTTCAGAATTCAAAGGAAGGCTGGATAGATATGTACAGCCTTAACGTGCTCCAGCACTCCGTTGCAGGCCCCTCCACTGATTCCCCCATTATCCTTCTATTTCTCCCCCTTTACTTTGCTCTCGTGTTCGATGATTTGCTTGCTCCAACTAGACAGCCGTCAGCTTCTCTTGTACTTGTTGTTCCGAGGTAGGGGAGCCGTACTACCGGCTCGGGAAGAATCTGTGCTGCTCGGGCATCTTGTCGCGGTACTCGAGGTTTGCGCTGGCCATCCAGACCATGCCGACGATGCCGACGACGACGCCGCCCATGAGCGCCGTGTTGGCCTTCCAGTTCGCGGGCTGGGCGTACCAACCACCGGCCGGCGACCAGACGTGCTTGGGGTACCTGGGCAGTAGCAGGTCAGAAGTGCATGGTACGCAGAATTGGCGCAGTGCTCTTACGGGATCTTTCCTCCGCCGCCCATTGTGAGTTGTAGTTGTGTGGGTATGGGCGTTCGTGCCGCTCCCGTGAGGTTGCGGGCTAGTGCGCGCCTGCCTGACTAAGCGGGCCCGAAATTTTGGAAGTTGCAACCAGCGGAGCTCCAGGACAGGAGCAGGAGACACACGACCGCCCAATTGCGTCCCGCGTCCAGCGTGCAGCCTTCCTCCGTCTTCTTCACTCCCTCCGTTTCTCTTCTGTCGTGTCATTAATGAAGCGAATACGCATATCGCCATGTGCCACCCAGCTGCTGGCCCAGAGTGCTCCGCGCCGCCCGCTATGTCCCCATGCCACCGCCCTCCAGAGGGCCATGCCGCCGCATAATCACAGGATACAAGCGCGCTCCCAGGCTACTGTCGCCACGGAGAAGCCAGATGCCTCGAGCATTGTGACAGGAGCGCCCCCGACCAAGACCAAGACCAGGACGCACCCTCCAGCGGCCAAAAGGAAGCCAGCCGAACACCTCCCTTCGCCGCACCCCAGCGAGGCGGTGCGATCAACAAAGCTGGCAGCCCTGCGAGCCCGACTGTCACTGCCGCCGCGGTTTCCCCTCCAGACGCTCGCCCGCACCCTCGTGCATCCCTCGGCCGACCCCGATCCAGCCTTCAACAATGCCTCGCTGTCCATCCTCGGCGGCAATCTCCTGGCCTACTACACCACCGAACACATACTGTGCAACTACCCACGCCTGCCCTCCGAAGTTGTCTTCGCCGCCCAGAACGCGTACGTGGGGCCGAAGGCCCTGGCTACCATTGCCAGCGAATGGGGCATCGAAGCCGCAGCATTTCCAGGAGGCGAAGTAGACCCGGGACTGCTGCAATACAAGCGGCTGACACCTGGAGAGGACGTTCCTGCGTTGCTGAAACGGCAGGCTCCGTGGCGGTGGAATGTCACGACAACACACAGGATCATGGCGACCGACGAGTTTGGGTCCGCTGCGGCGCCACCGACCCCCCATGCTCTAACCAGAATACCAGTGCCGATGCATGAGGCTGCACAATCTTTTGTGCGCGCCTTGTTCGGATCATTACATTTGCACCTGGGAGCACCGCTCGTGAAGCGCTTCTATAAGAATCACATCCTCAGCCGACATCTCGACGTCTCGAAAATGTTCGATTTCCGAACGCCCACCCGCGATCTTTCCCGTCTTTGCGCAAGAGAAGGCTTCGAGCCACCCGTCGCGCGCTTGATCTCGGAGACCGGTCGACTAAGCAATCATCCCGTGTTTGTGGTTGGCGTGTACAGTGGAAAGGACAAGCTCGGAGAGGGTGCCGGGAGCTCGTTGGACGAGGCAAGATTCCGCGCAGCAGCAGCCGCCCTGAAGTCATGGTATCTATACCGACCAGTAGAGGTCACCGTACCGAGCAGTACCGAGGGCGAATTGGATACGAGCAATTGGCGCCCCAACATGGTGGACTGTGGTGAGGTGATTGTGTAAAATCAGCTGTGCAACCACACTTTGGAGTTATATTTGCGTTCGCTTTGGCATGCATGCACGGATGGAGGGTCGTTTCTCTTCAGTTGTGTATTTTCCAGACAAGAGATTGGGGACGAGAAAAGAAGAAAAGGAAGCGGGTGGCGGCGGGGGGAGGGCCGCTGCAATCGTGTCCGCGGTGGTTGTATAGGGAAGAGGCGCCATCTTCGCGCCATGTACCATATGTCACATCAGAGGAATACCATTAGGGAACCATGTGTAGAATATTAGCTACGTTGACCATTATTTTCCAGTTGGTGCTCTACGTCTGTGTTTCTACCATCATTTACCGCGTCGGACCCTCTTCTGGGACGTCTCGAACCAAGCGTAAGTCCACCCGCAACCGCTTCACTCTTGCCCCCTTCCCTTGCTCTTTTGACTTCAAAAAGTAGGCACCATCAACGCCACCCCGATCCCATTCTGTGGCGCCATGATTTTATAATTCTACAGCCTTGGCGTGCTGCGCCACCATATCAAACACAAAAAGTATACGCCTACTCCGTTGCTAGTAAGTTCTCAAGTAATTGCTCACTGTCAAGGTAGACGCGCGGTATGTCTTCCGAGTACGCTGGTCTGGTAATCTCGCCATTGCTAATGCAAATCCCTTCCACAGCCATGGACGGAAGAGTAATAACCCCATAGGAACTTGCTCAAGCCAAGCGATTTGGAGAAATGCTCCCAGTCTACAAGGTGGATGCAACAACCGTGGTCAAAACCGGAAGTTCAGTCCGACTAGCCAAAGCCGAAGCTATGAAAATGGTCCGCGAAAAGACGACTATCCCAGTGCCCAGAGTGTATAATGCATATACCGACCCTGCTACAGGCCATGCGCGAATCGTAATGGACTTGGTGGAGGGCGACCGCCTTGATGTCGCTTGGGAGAAGTTCAATGACGAAGAGAAGCAGCTTGTCATTGAACAACTCCGCGACTTCTTCTCCCCCCAGCTCCGCAGAATCAACGCACCGTTTATTGGATCCGTCGATGGAACGGCCTGTGAAGATCCGCTGTTTCCAGACGAAATCGGCGCGTACGGGCCGTATGAGGACGAAGCAGCTTTCAACCAAGGCATTGTCGCCGTGATCAAGAAGTCTTTAACGGGCGGGTGGGCGAATACAGTGTCAGACATGGTCATCCCTCTGAAAGACCATGAGACTGTGATGACTCATGGGGATATATCTCCCAGGAACATCATAGTTCAGGGCACTAAAGTTGTTGCTGTTTTGGATTGGGAAATGTCGGGGTAGTTTCCAGAGTACTGGGAATATGTGAAAGCGCTCTACAGACCTGCTTGGGAGGAGGACTGGATCAAGGACAAGGCGGTGGATAGGATACTGGAGCCCTGCCCCATGGAACTGGCTGTTCTTCTTCGTGTGCATACCATAGACGGTTGATGAGGGGGCAGCATGCGCTGGGGCTTGAGAAGCAATTCATCTACTTATCCAGGAAGATGTTGCGAGAGAGAAGGAAAGAGCCACAACATCTATCCCCCCTTCGCATGCAGCCTACAGACTGGAGCCGTGAGGGAGTTCCGCTTCAACGATCCCCTCACCACCACCAGGAGGAACCCAGAAATTAGTCAACATCAGCCCCGCCCTTTCAAGCAGCCTCTCCCACTGCGTCTCGGTCCTCTCCTGCGCCGCATGCATGGCCATCATCTGCAGGTCAAACCCCGCGGGAAACAACGGACAGTCTCGGTTGGGCAGAATAAACTCATTCAGCAGGAGCATTGAATAGCCGGGCTCCATCGCCGCGGCCGTCCGAGAAAGGATGTCGACACACACTTCATCCGACCAGTCGTGCATGATGAAGTGGAAGAAGTATATACGTGCTCCTTCGGTATGGTTAGTGTCCCTCTTATCGCGCGATTGTGCACGATACTGACCAAGAATAGGCTGCTGCGTGAAGAAGTCATACTCCACTCTTTCAACTCGGTCGTCGAGTTGCTTGATGTCGCCGATGACTGCAGGCAGATCCTCTAGTACAATCCTACCCTTGTAGTCTGAGAATTTCCTCCCGAAAGCCTGCACATCGTGGCCGCGTCCGCCCGCGATGTCGACTAGTAGGACGTCCGATTCGCCGGTACGTAGGTCCTTTGTCAAGATTCGTTGCTCGACTGGCCACCATTCGATCCAACTGGGTCGTGAGCCACGTATGCCTGACATGCAGGTGTTGAAGTTATCCATGACAGTGGGGCGTGTGCTCCAGTATTCAAACGTTTCCTTGTGTATGCCGAAAGCGTACTGAAACAGGCCGTTTCTGGGGTCTTCGGGCTGGTGGTATCCTTTGTCTCTGAAGAACCCAGGCATCTTGATAGCAGCTGTAGTACCTTGATCCCAGCTATTAGATTACATTAGTTTCTGACGCTTGACGTAGCAAAATAATGGATACTCACAAATGGATATGTGCAGCTTCAACTGGCGGAAGCAACATAGCTTTCGTAATGGGCGTCGGACTCCACACATTTTCGCTGGCTTCCTGGATAAATCCCAGCGCCGACAACGGGCGCAAGAGCCGCACAAGAAGACTTTCAGGACACGCGGATTTTTCAGACAACTCAGCCGCTGTTATACCCGTGTTTGCTCTTGCTATGTGCTTGAAGAGCTTCAGATCGATGGCGACGCGAGCCGCTGCGGCGAAAATTGGCTAACAACAAACAAAAGAGTGAGCAACTGGTCTATCAAAAATCGGGCGTACACGGGCTCACATGAAAACATAATTCTATGGCAGCGTCCTCGGGCTTCTAGACTGCGAGGTGGAGTTTCTTCGACAACTGCAGTGTTGATGCGAGCGCCGATGCGTCGGTCTCGAAGTCTGGGTGCCGGGAGAGCGAAGAGAGCGCTTGGATGAGAGACCGGGCTTCGGACATTTCGATCGCACTAAGTCTACCGGAAATATATCAATGTGCTTTGTGGAGAGAAAGAAAACCATGGTAGAGCATCCTGAGAGTCATCGGTAAAACGATGGACTGTGCCGCATATGCTGACGTGTGTAAAGAGGGCAGATATTCTGAGGTGGTACAGAGACGCACCCAGGGTGGATCCTTTCTCGATTCGATCAGACGCATAATTCCCTAGGTGGTTCTGCCGGTTTTATTGATAGGAAGCAAGCTTTGGACCACAGTGATGGCTACCTCGACAGAGGCGAGTCCGCACTCAGCAACTGATGCCTTACACTGACCAAGTATGTCGCTCGGATAGGTTCATGGGACCTTCTATCGTCATTCTACAAGCATGAAGCTCGATGAGTTTCTCGTCTTCACTACGGATGACGGCCTTGTGGATAACATAAGCGCAACTGTCCCACTTTGATGTTGTGGTTTGATTGTCAGTGACTTAGTTCAATGGTGGGCTCTCGTCAACACGCTATAACTCTCATCCTTCAACAGTCATTGGATACACAAAACGAATAATGTCGGGTGCGTCTAAACTCCGTTTCGGTTCTATCATGTCTACTAGACTTAACAATTCTATCAATGGCCCCATCCCATCGAGTTGCGGTACCACTCACTCCGGCGTCCATGCCAAACTCTCTGTGGGCTTGTCTACCACCTGTCTCCTCAAGGTTATGGATGCATCGATAGCGAGGAAGTTCTTCATGCGATGGTCGATGTATTGTTGTTGCCCCGCGAGCATGTAACTGTCTCTGGGTCAGGTTCACAGGTGCCGAAGGCGTGGGCCCGTTTAGGTAGTATTTTTAACGATAGGTATATATTGTATTTCGTATAATCTAGGGCTTTAGGTCTTGTTTGTTACTGTTAAGGTTAAGGTTAGGGGTGGGAAGAGGAAAAGTGGACAGGGTGAAGAGGGGGAGTGGGGGAGTGGGGGAGTTGGGGAATGTGGATAAAGAAGCTTGGGATGCGTTGTTGAGTGGGAGTGAGACGGAGAGCGAGGGAAGTAAGGATGAGGAACAAGTAGTGCACGGGCGGTAGACTTAGTGTATGGTTTTCGAGCCCATCGTGGTTATAATTGACGCAGTCGCCGCAGATTACGCTTTATATAAAAGGGTGGTGAAATAGATCTGTAATGTCTAGGAACACTTCTTGGGGGTATATTGTAATAACTATACACTTGTCTATAATTCGCGTCTTCGTTACAAAAACGTTAAAAGTTACCAGTACCTTCTCACGGGAGGGTCGGAAGTTTCCCCTTCCTCTTCGGCCGCGCAGGACATCCGAGATTCCGTGTACCAAAATGGGGGAAGCAGAGTCCGTTGATCTTCGCTGTCTCCATACCGCCCCGAACACTCTGTCCATTGACTTCTCTATTCTCCTGCACCTGGAACACATTGCACGTACCGGGGCATGTGTAGCAGAACAAGCCATGGTTGCAGTGGCACTTGGGCAGGCACGCGAGAGGGCGGCGCGTGATGCTCTCGCCTGGGCACGTAATGGGAACGACCATGCAACGGCCCTTGCCATCGCTGCAAGTCTGCCTTTTTCTCGTATTGATGGGGCAGAGAGTGATTTCAGTATCGCCGCGGGGCGTGTTGTCGGCGCCGCGAAGGCCGCCATCGGGATCGTCTTCGAACTGGACCTGTTCGATGATGGGGTTGTCCTGATTGAGGGTTGGACGTTCGGCGGTCGAGGCGGGAGGGGGCGAGGGACTGGGGTTGTTCGTGGTGGAAAAGCCGGTGGAGCCTTCTACGCAGAGGGAGAGGTCGGCGGCTGCGGCGGCGACGTCGTGCCAGATGTGTGTGAAGTTGTAGACGTTAGCGAGTGTTTAGTAGATTCTACAGTCGGCAGCCTCGTATTTGAATTGCAAGGGCGTGGATTCGTCTTTGCGCACTTGGTCCCGGAGGTTGACGCTTGCAAACTTCGTGTAAATGCCTGTTTCGCGGATCTCGGGGACGGTTCCGTTGACATTGTCGTCGACCCATTCATCAACAGCGCGAGCGAGGAGGATGTCCTCGTTGAGTTGGTCGGTGCTGTAGATGTTGGCGCCGCGGTTCCCGCTGACAGCTTGTATGGGGCCGGTTTGGGGACGTCCGCCTGCGACGACAGTCTTGACGCCTGCGCGCGTCATCATTTCAACGAAGAGTGCACACGCGGAGGCGCAGGTGCCATCTGTGAGAAGAGTGATTTGTTCTGGTTCCCAGTGACGATCGGACTAAGGCCATTTCTCCTTCTCTGCTTCAACGTACATGGCGGGGTACCATTGATCGAAGGCAGCAGTATCGAACATCTTGTTGTTCAAATCATACTGCTCTGTCTGGCTGAATGTGTCGCCATTGTCATTGACGGTAGTTGCGTATTCCTCCCAGCTAGAAAAGTTTTTGCCGGTTGCGGCGTTCAGTCGGTTTGTGACAAGCCAGTCGAAGCCTCCCATTTCTTCTTTGAAAGCAAGTTCATCTTCGTCGTTTTCGTCCAGAGCCTCCCAGAAATTGGTTGTAGCGGAGCCGAGAGCGTTCGCGAGCGGTGTGAGGCGGCGTCGACTTCCCCCAAATGGCATCAGATCTGGGAAGAAGACCTTGAAGGTCGTGTACGCGAAAAGAGTAAGTCCACCATGATTTCTTTGTAGATCGATTATGACGTTGTTGAGCCCAGCTTCAGAGGCCTTGGAAATGAAATCCTGGACAGCGTCCGAATAGTTGCCGACGGAATCAGAGATTGCCTGGAAGCTCGGTAGACTCAAGACACCAGTGGAGATATCTTCGTAAAAATAACCAGATACGCTCCGAAGCTCACAACGGACCAGTTGCCGGGTGCTACCTCGGGCTCCTCGAAGAACTCTGGCTCGATAATTCGGTCTGGATCAAAGGATGCCGGGAGTTTCCCGAAAACAAAATAGTTGTAGAAATCGCCACCAGTCGTGAGGGGTCCTGTATAATTGGCGAACTCATTGTACACTGCAACCCAAATGGTGGCCCATAGTGTAGTGTCATCTTCAGCAGTATAATTCTCAAAGTGGACGGTAAGATTCTCTCCGGGGTAGAACGTTGCGGCGCCGGAGAAGATAGTTTGCCCGCTCTGTACATCTAATTGGCGCATGGTCTGGTAGCTGTGTGGTTTTGGGTTGAAGAGACCATACCAGTCAGCACCTTCGATAGATCCCCTTGCTGACACCTCTGCTGTACAGCTAAGGCCTTGTAATGGAAGATCGGATATGTTTGATAAAGGACTGCAAAAGATTGTGTCGATCAAGAAAGAGGTACTTGGAGTAAAGGTGCTGAACCGCCGATTCTGGTGATAGTCTTTCGTTATAGGAGTTTCTTCCCCGGCCATAGAAATCGCAGCAGCAATGATACGGTCCTGGTGAATTTCTTCTGACGCGCCACGTGGGGTGTAAAATATCCTCTGTGGGTGGGCTGCAAAGAGGATGGCTCGCCAGAAAGTATGCCGAGGATTAGCATTCTCATAGTTGCTCTCGTATGCTAGGAACAAGAGAATTCCTTTGAATTCCCCCCAGAGCGGAAGGATGGTATATCGTGCATCTGGACGTCGCAAAAGCCGCTTCTGTACTTTAGCGCCACACACTACCTCAACCTTGGCTTCTGAGGAATCCTCTATACGTTGTGTGAACGTCTCATAAGTGACTATGACGGCTGGAGGGTAATCTTCTAAGCCCTCTGAAGTCTGGTGCCTCCGATGCAAGTGATCGTAAATTAGAGTGTGCCCTTAACAAATCCGGTATTTATAACCATAGCAACGTAGGCGTTAGAAGGGTTAGAAACTTCTCTACCCTCTAGTTTCGCAAACTTCAGCGTCAAGCCCAGCCTCTTGAGGATCGGGTAGGTTGAGGTTGAGAATAAAGTATGGCGGTGCCATGATCGGTTCGTCGGCAGGTGACGCGCAGGCCGAGTGGGACATTAATTGGTGGACGCACGGACGTTAAACAATTGTGCTGCAGTGCTTAGTCACGGACCAATGACTTTTCGCACGTACGCTAGCATTAGCGAAATCGCACAGTTCATGAATACCACATCTATTAGTTACTAACAAGTCGTTATATAGTTTTTAATTTCCATTTTTCTTATCAAACAAGCGGCACAACAAGTGCCATCACTCCGCTTGGTGTAGTTGGTTTATCACGTTCGGCTGTAATATCCATTGTTACCGAAAGGTCCCTAGTTCGATTCTGGTATGTTACGCACATCTCTTCTGTATTATAACAAGTTACTAATAAATAATAAAGGGAGCGGAGACAGTAACTTGACTTTTTTTTTAGACTTAAGTTATACTATTAGTAGTATAACTTATAATTAGGGGCTCTTCTTTTTTTATTATGCTATTTAAGATAAAAGCCTTTGTTATTCTACCCCTACTAGTAGTAGGTAGTAAATTTAACACCACACACACATAGCAAATAACTATCTTTAATCTATGGCCGAGGCCAACCTTCCATCGCCACTTCCATCCAGTCTGCTCTGCTCCCATTACGATGTTGGTGCCATTGCCTCTGCCCTTCCATTTACCACACTCAGAGCGAGATGCCTAATGCTGGTACACTCGTCCAGAAGCTTCAACAGCGGCACGGACTGGTCAAAGACAGTCACGATCCAACTTCGCAGTTCCACTGCAATCAGACTATCCACGCCATACTCAGCCACACCACGGCCTGGATCGATGCTCTCCGTCTCAATCTCCAGGAGCTCGGCAATGCGCTCAACAACCGCGGCTGCCACGAGGAGCACCGCTTCATCTTTCATCTCAGCCCTTATCGCAGCATCGACAGCGCCAACAACTGCAGGCTTGCTGACCTGGGATTGCAACGGTCGGTCTGAGGCACCGAGTTGATTCTTCAGCGCCCTTGTTATATGCGAGTACTTCTTGTTACTGTGCCACACCGGCTCTTGACCCTCCACATACACTGTGGTCATCTTTGCTGGATCCCAAAACGCGGTCATCTGTGCTGCCGCCAGTGGATCATGGCTCTGCCAACCGTGCCCACCATCGGCTTCTGCCGGACTGTCCAAGAAAGCAGCTTCGAGTAACTGCATCGTCTCCAGCTCGCCATTTCCGTATAGATGGTGTCGCCTGCTTGTCCTGATCGTCATCTCCCGCCTGGCAACTGCTGTGATTTCTGTGATGAGGCCAAATCCAATGGTACATGCTGGAAGACCAAGCGATCTCCGATACCGAGCGAAACTTTCCTGGAAGGCGTTTGCTGTAGAGTACGTCGCATGAGCCGGGAGCGCCGCTACAGCCATGATAGAGCCAATTAGAACGAAGAAGTCCAGAGGAAGTTTGAGGGCCAGCGATGCCTCGTGCAAATTGATAGTCCCTTGAACTTTGGCGCCAAGCCCAAACTTCCACGTTTCGTATGGGAGGTGATCAAAGGCGGTATCGACAGGATTCATTGCGGCATGCAATATACCCTTCACAGTGCGACTCCGAGACACCGCGGCAAGATTATCACTAACCTTAGCACTACATGTAACATCGACTTGCCTCAGGTTGACAGTGACAGCCTTTGAGGCAAGGTCATCTATCATCGCTTGCGCCTCATCATCTACCGTCGTGGAGCGTCGGAAGATAGTAAGATGCCGGGCTCCGCGCACCACAAGCCAGCGGATGATGCTACGACCAAAACCGCCGAGCCCCCCGACAAGAACGTACTCCGCCTCTGGGTCGAATCTCGCTTGTGGGATGGGGGCGAGCATCCGGACCATGGAACTTGAGTTCTCGTATGATACCACGAATTTCCCGATGTGTTTTCCTTTGGAAAGACTAAGCAGTGCGGCATCGAGCTTCGAAACATCATATGGCTGTATTGCGTCAATGGGCCGGATAGTACCGGCGCGCAGCATTGATCCCACTTCTTCCATCAATCTGCCCATGTCAGCGTCTTTACTGTGTCACGGCTGTGAGCGTTTCGTTTACTTACGTGGAACAAAATTCCACATCCTGCCGCATCATGATGCCGAGGTCGAAGGACGAAAATGTCCCATTGCGTTCGAAGGTTTCCAGGCCAATCATGCTATGATTCACGACGTCCGTTCTAGCAAGATCGATGAAAAGTCCGCGTGGTGCGATGCACTTCAATGCTGCATGCAACATGTCTCCCGAGGAGGTGCTGAGGATTACGTTGAACCCTTTGTTTCCAGTACCCGTCATCATTGCAGTCAAGTCGGATTCCTCGCGCGAGGAGAACACGCGGTCGTTCGGGATGCCACAGTGCTCGCTGAGATATGCTCTCTTCTCAGACGTACCTGACAGTCAGTATTAGCATACCTTTTCCCCGGAAATGAAACGGTCGGACGTACCTGCAGTAGCAAATATTTCAGCGCCACATGCCTTCGCAACCTGTATAGCAGCGAGACCGAGGCCGCCGGTTGCAGTCTGGATGAGCACCCTTTCTCCTTTCTTCAACCGACCAAGATGAATAAGTCCGTAGACAGCAGTGCAAAACGTCACTGGCACAGAGCACATATTCTCAAACGAGTGGCTGGGCTCCATCTTTTGGGCGAAACCAGCGGGGGTGCGAATATGCGTTCCAAACCAGGACCACATGAGGGCATAAACGCGATCACCGGGCTGGAATCGTGTCACGGCTGGACCGCATGCGACAATAGTCCCTGCACATTCCAAACTGCAGGAATCCAAATCCATTCGACTTGTAGCACGGCCCGAGGCCATGATCACGTCTTTCCAATTGATGCCAATAGCAGAAGTTTTGATCTCGATCCAATCGTCTGGGAGTGGCCCATCGACAGATTTATCTGGCTTGAAATAAGCAGAAGATATCAAACCAGGTGTGGCAAAGTCGACACGCATTGGTCCTTGCGAATGGATAGGCGCATTCACGATCGAAATCGACTCCGAATGTGCTGCTTGACAACGTGTACTCAAACCACTGTCGTAGGTGAGACGAGGAATATATACGATACCGTCATGGACCGCCACTTCGAGTTCTGCTCTACCTTCGTAGAGATGTGTCTCATGTTCAATAACCTGTTCTGCGGCGGGTCCTCCAGTAACACCCCAAGCTGCTCCAAGGTGATACACGCCGAACTGCGATTCTTGCTTCTCGGTCGTGAGGGTGCGAACTAAGCCTGTAGCTATGGCCGCCCCCGGTTCCTGTCCTGATATAACACCACCTTTGGTCAACCATAGAAGACTTGACACATTTGAGGCTAAAGCCTTGATGTTGTCATATTCTCTTTCTGACGCATCCAAAAGACCTCCTTCCAGATCTAAAGTCATGATGACACGAGAGCCAGCTGGAATACGGTCCGCATCAGCGAGGGTGGCGATAATTGGGAACGTGCGTCTCTTGCTGAGCTCGACGGCCAGCGCTTGGTGGAAGGCGGTGATTGAGTGTTGATAAACAATATAAACACAAATCAACACAGTCGGAACTGGCGCTGCATAGCCGACTGGCACGGCTGTAGACACTAGCATAGACCTGGGTTTCTCCTCATGGTCTAGCATAATGTCGATGCCAGAAAACGCGTTGGCCGTTAGAGCTGCATGCCACTTGTCGATATCGGGGGTTGACCCCAAGAGGACCAACCTTGCACCAATTTTCGTAAACAGGCGCAGCCTCAGAAGCATTATTGGAATGTCATCGACACCCTCAAAGTCGTTCACAATGACCAAATCGAACCCGTCCTCGACACTCTGTGCCTCATCTTCCTGCTCTATGTCGAAGTGTCGAGTGCTCACGTTTGTGAAGTCGGACAGTGCGCCCTGCGCATCGCGCACGGTTTCGTGCGGTTTGTCGGCAATCGCAAATGTATCGTAGCGCATAGTATCGGTATGGCCTCCGAGGACTCGCAGTACCAGCCTAGATATTTCATCGTTGACTCCGATTTGGAGGATCCTCATGTCGGGGTCGCGATGGCCCATCAGATCTATCAAACCAGCAAAGTGTCGATGTGGCTCATCGTTGGGCACTGCTGCAAATGCGGCGTCCGTCTGATCGCTAGACAACATTGAGACGTCAGGCTTCCATACGAGACGCGTGTACTCGTTGGATCGAGGCGTCGTATCAAGAAGGTTGCCGCCATCGTATCTTACGCCTCTTAGGTTCTGCACATCGACTCTCGGCAGACCAAGCTGATCAAAGACTTGAATCTGCGCAAGGCTGTTTCGCAGCCCTCGCTTTTGCCCGTGCGCAATTACCTGTCCGAACGTCTCTTCAGCACTTGGTGGCCAGACACTGATTTCCTCAATGAACAAGGGTATATGTCCATGCTTTACTCTGCCAGTCTGTCCTCCGTGTGCTGCAATGATGCTAGCTTGGAAGCATACGTCCAGCGTGGCAGGATGGATCGCGTATTTGGATTCTGGGCCAGTGAACATACCAGCTGTCGTGCTGAAGTCCACATCTGCTACAGCAATATCCTTGTAGGGGTCCGTCAACAGATTCGAGAGACCTTGGAATGATTTGCCATAGCCGAGTCCTATCTCTTCAAACTTGTCATACCATCTTCGAACATCGACGTAGCGTCGATCCATCTTGTTATCCAAGCGTTTCAGTTCGATAGCTGCCCGGGCAGGGGACTTTCCTACAGATACCTGTCCTTTAGCGTTGTCGGACCATTTTCCGTCCTTATCCACTGATGTTACAGCGAACTCAAGCCAGCTGCTCGAAAAAGAGGACGTAGTAATACTGGTCATTACCTCGACGCCAAATTCATCGTCAGGAATGATAAGTGCAGTGTTGATTTGCACGTTACGAAGCGTGAACATGTGGGAATCTGGCAGACCGTCTCGATCGCGCACATACTGTGAAGCCGCTTCTATAGCAAGACAAATATAGGCCGCGCCTGGCAGTACAGCGTTGGGGAGCAATCGATGATCTGAAAGCCACGGCACGTCCTTGATGCGGAGGACGTTACGCCACACGGGCTGGTCCCTGGATCCTCCGGGTCTCAATAACCCAAGCAGATCATGATGCAGATTTTGTCGTTTCCTCAACTCGCGCGTTATTCGACTTTCATGATAGATCACGGGCCCGTATGAGTAGCGATATGTTGGCATGTCGACACATATTTTGGGATCTCGGGCTTCAAAGGAGTCAACTGCATGACTGCCACTTTTGTCGACAGAGTTCACTGCGGCCAAATCCACGGCACCGTTGAGCTGGAATAGCGATCCGCAGAGACTGAGGATGTTTTGCATGTTGTCTTCGAACCGACGTAGCGCACTCAGGTAGACAGGAGCCTTTACGCCGTGTTCCAATGCTGCCGCCGAGAGTGTCTGCTTGACAGGACCTTGTAACGCAGCATGCGGACCGATCTCGATGAGAACCTCCACTTGTGTTTCTCGGCGAGCAACTAGATTGTCGACAGCAGGTGAAAAGAGCACAGTGCTCTCCAAATTTTGCCGCCAATAATCACCCGTGGTATTTGGCTCTTCCTCGGGTGTGACCGAAGAAACCCATGAGCAAACTGGCCGCCGTTCGGAGTCGTCATGGATCTCGGAAAGATGTCTCGTAACCAAATCTATGTATGTTTCCCCTATTGGTTTCATGTGGTGCGAGTGGTAGGCGTTGCCATCTGTTTGAAGCAGACTTGCGAAAGTGCCATCAGCCTGCAGCTTCTGATGCAACTGGTTCACAGCATCTGCATCGCCAGACAAGGTGACACTGCGCGGCGAGTTTACAGCAGCTACCTTGATCTGAGACTCCATGCCTTCCAGAATGATGTTAACTTCGTCGAGACTAAGCCCTACAGCCATCATCGCACCTACTTGTGAGTTGAAGGCAATGGCTTTAGCTCGGCAGTAGGCGAGAACAATGGCCTCCGGGCGAGAGATGCGACCAGATGCATACGCCGCTGCTATCTCCCCAGAGGAATGGCCGACAGTAACGTGTGGCATAATACTCCAGGATTGAAGGAGGTCAACGACTGCGATCTGCAACGCTGCGCACGCTGCTTGAGATATCTCTGCTTCCTGCACTGACCTTTCCGAAGCACCACTCAGGATATCCTTTAGCGACCAGTGGGGTGCGATGGAAAGCGCAGCTAGCACAGTGTCCATCGCTACAATGGACGATTTGAAGACCTGATATTCGAATAGTGCTTTGCCCATCTCCTTCCATTGAGCTCCTTGGCTGGTGAATACGAAACCGATCCTTGCTTGCTGTGTTGCAGCCGACTTGACAATGCCCTCGGTGCGACCAGATAAAGTTTTAGCTGGGGCAGTGGCGTCTACGTCCGCGAACGTCTTGTACAGCTGTTTGGCTCTGTGATTTGATAGTGTGTACGCAACATCAGCGAGTGGCAATGATGATACCACTTCACCCAGGGCTGCTACGTTGCCTGTCAGTGCTTCTCGGTCATGAGCCGAGAATGGGAGAAGCACGTGTCGCCGCGTGCGAGGCATCAACTTGTCATCGTGGTTGCCTGTCTCCGACAAAGCTGATAGAGGTGGGGTAACCAGACCGTTGTCCGGCATTTGGTGTGGCTCGAGGTGGGAGCTATTCATTACTGAATGTTTGAATGTGTTCTGTTGGGCCAGTTCCGTGGCTACGACGTCCGGATGATCGAGAATAACGTGTCCATTAGCGCCACCGAAGCCGAAGGAATTCACACTAACTCGTCGGAGTTTACCCTTTGGCCACGGAGTCATCTCGGTAACAACGTTTACGTGTGCGGTCTTAAAGTCGATATTCGGATTGAACTCTTGTATGCCAATCGTTGCTGGGATCATCCCGTGCTCCAGCGCCAGGATCGACTTCATGATACCAGTAACACCACTGGCTGCCTCTGAGTGGCCGAGATTGGTTTTTACGGATCCGATGAGAAGTGGTTCGTCGGCCGGGTTCCGCCCTTCATTGAAAACTCCCGAGACGGCAGCCACTTCTAAGGGATCACCCACTGGAGTGCCCGTGCCATGGCATTCTACATACCCAGTAAGATAAGTGGGCAACCCCGCTTTCTCGTAAACATGGCGAATCAGAGTGTCCTGTCCCTCTGAGCTTGGATGTGAAATGCCCGCCGATCTACCATTGTGGTTGATAGCGGTACCACGCACCACGGCTCGAATTGGGTAGTCCTTGGTGGCAGCATCGGTGTACCTTCGCAGATACAAAGCCCCAAAACCTTCAGCGCGGCAATAACCGTCTGCCGCGGCATCAAAGGTGTGGCACGCCGACGTCCCAGATGCTGCTCCAAGATCCACCACCATCTGTTGCATGTCCGGATGCAGGATAAGGTTCATTCCCCCAACAATCGCAGCATCGCAATCTCCAGCTCTTAGAGAATTGACGGCAAGATGTAAAGCGTACATGGACGAGGCACAAGCGGTGTCAATTGTCAAACTGGGTCCTTTGAGGTTGAGGAGATGATTTACACGGTTGCTCAAGATACTCGGCGTGGTCCCTGTTGCTGAATACGGCATTTCAAAATCTCTGTCGTGGCCAGGCTGCGAATATCCATCCAAGTTCATGTTCCCCATGAACACACCGGTTTTTGATCCCCAAAACGTGTCCCACATTTCTCCGGCGGCTTCCATGGCCTCGTAGCTGACCTCGAGTATCTTACGCTGCATAGGGTCCATAGTAAGGACCTCAGCAGCAGACATCGAAAAGAACCCATGATCAAAGAGTCGCGGATCGCTGTCCAGAAGTTGCGCACCCCGAGTGTGTATGCTCCCCGGTCGCAAGGGATTTGGATGATAATAGCCTTCAAGATTGATTCTCGATGAATCGAAGTCTCTATAACCGCTGCGTTTTTCAGCTAGCAGTTTCCAGAGGTCTGTTGGTTTGGTGATGCCTCCAGGGAGACGGCATCCTACGAGCTGTTAGCTGGGCTTGGGCTTCCCAAGTTGGTTCCGTGTGGTACACACCCATTCCTACGATGGCGATCGGCTCCCGCTCGCGCTGCTGCTGCCATGCTGACTTGTGAGAATCATGTGGAGTCTCAGGCGTATTGTCGCCTGCGTCGAACCAAGACGAATATGTTGAAGACGCCATTGTGGTCTTCCGTGGGAAATAAGAGAGGCTACAGGATCCTAAGTGTGACGACCAACATGTTTATCGGTGAGGGGGGCCCAAATCTTTTTTCGGGCGATATGTGGCTCACAATGAGCCGAACTAGAGTTCAACACAACTATACTTCCATCACATGCGACTCTTATACTTTGCCGGTGAGGGGAGCCGTAGCAATATGAAAAGTCCTGATGGAGGCACGTCAGTGGCTCAACCCATCTATCTTGTCGGGTTCGCCATCCGGATGACACGGTATTGCCATGCTTGTTTCCAGTTTCCTTCGTCCTCTCTCTTTCGGAAGACTCAGGCTCGCATTGTAACGCGTATGCCCTGCCGAGTGGTTTTTCAGTCATGTGTGCGACTGCGCACCTGGGCAATCTATCTTCCGCAGAATTGTAGGCATTTTAGACAAATCTGGCCACCGCTGGAGACTTGCCGACTTCGTGTGTCATCCTATCGCTCGTTTAATAGTCAAGCCGCCCTGCATATCCGATGTTCTGGGGTAAACAACCCTGTCCAAGCGGACAGCCAGTACGTTTGAGGCTTTGAGCCAAGGCAATACGGCACTTACCGTCCTTGTCTGAATATCACTGAATGACGACTAACCCAAGCGCGGCGATTTTGCTGAGGAAACCCGAGTCGAATTGCGAGATGGATGCAACGGTGTGGCGCCTCGCACCTAGCAATCACACATGAACACCATTCGCGGAAATTGAGTAAAGCCGCGTTGCATGGTGGCTCTCTTGACCCGCACGTGTGGGATTGTGTCATTGTGATAGCCAAAGATAATCAAGTTCGGGTACCATGACATTGAACATCGGCTAATGTGTACTACTCCGCCTTCTGTAGGTGCACCTCGACCAAGCCCACAGTGCCCACACTATGTACTTTCGCAATGTGGAAGCGAGCGTCTGCCCTCTTCAATATGGCATCGAACTCGGCTTCTGAGCGCTGCCTCGAGCTGTAACTCAGCATGAGATGCATATCAATCTGCCGCATCATGCCTTCTTCGAATCGCGTCCGGGTACCCGTCTCCGGGACAACAGCTTCGTTGATCAACAACGGGGTGCCAGTCTTGCACTTTTCTAGCGCAGGGACGATGGCCTTCAGGATCTTCTCACAGGATGCATCGTCCCAATTGTGTAGTACTTGACGGAGGAAGTAGACGTCTGCGTCCACTACAGGCTGAGGCTTGAAGAAATCGTGCTGCATAAAACTTAGCCGGTCTTCAACGCCAGACAGATCCAGCTTTATTGCGCCATTCAACATTGCCAAATCGTTGTCTTGGACAACCATTTTCAAGTTGGGAAACGCCTGTCACATAAGTCAGTCGTCCCTCAAGCATATCGTCAGTTTCCTCTCCTGGGAGTACTTACTCTTGCAATCCTCAGACTGACATGGCCGCTTCCACCACCAATATCAACTACCCTGGCTTGGCCTAAATCTGCCCACGGAAAGCCACTAAAGAGCCCTTCCATGTGGAGGTCCACCTTCGTGATGCCTGTCATGGCTTTGGCAAATCTTGTTGCCTTGACGGGATCTTTCATGTAGTATTCCCAAGCACTGCTGCCGTGACGTTTGGTGAAAGGCTCCACTCCCTCCTTCAATGCAGGACCTGCGACAGATGCGGCTTCTAGCATTTCACTGATCATATAGTGGGCCGCCGCGCTGAGATTCTCATCCTCACTCAAAGCAAGACTAGGTTTCGTGTGCGCAAAGATGTCCTTCTCAACCTCGCGAAACATACGTTGCGTAGCCATGAAGCGGAGCACTCTCCCAGCGTGGCCGGCATTCAAGCCCGTCTTTTCGGATATTGAGGCTAGGTCCAACGAGCCGTCCTTTGGAATCGTATTGAAGAGGTCGAAGTCGAACGCTATTTGAAACGCGGCCAAATCGCTACCCTGGCACATGATCTTGCGGAGATACGTCTTTGGTCCGTTCGCAAGTAGCAACAGGTCGAAGGCTGCATCGTTGAGCTGATTCCGAATTGCATCGTAGGCTTTGTCGCCTTCCGGGATTGCAGGCGAGGTAAGGTCGGATGTAGGCGTCCCTTGGTCGGTTTGCTGGAGAAGCTCCACGAGGGCTGAAGATAGGGTTTTGACTTGCTCCGCAAGAGCGAGTACCTCGTTCTCTGAATTGCTAGCCATCCCTGGTGGGGATAATGCGTATAAGCTTCAAGATGGTCGTTGTCTTCGCGAGCAATGTACCTTGGATGTCAATGAGGGCGGACCCTTCGTCGCAGAGGTAAGAGGGTTGTTCAACCAGTGAGATTCGTGGAGCGTTTCACGAGTATGCAGAAAGTAGGTATCTCCCGTGGTTCCTTCCGCCCGTTTTCGGATGAGGCGTTACGCTAGGGATTCACTAACGGCTTCCCCTCAACCTACCGGACCAAACCTCTGTTGAGGAGGTGTTTGGTGTGTTCGTCGCCGATGTGGCGCACACAGTCTACACGCATCCGCGAGCTGCGGGTAATCCCAAGGGTCGTTTAATACCTTTTATTCATTCATTCATTCATATTAGTTGATAGTCAACCTAACTTTTTACAGATTATAAGACTTAATAGCAAGCACAACTAAGGTTTAATAGCTAAAGTATGTAAAAAAAAAGGACGCGATTAGGATTAGCTATAGTGGGAAGCTAAAGCATAACGCGATAATTGTAAAGGCCGATCATATGACAGCGAACTATAGGACAGTGACCTCAGAGTCACCAATACCTTTCGCGCGAGTGTCATGCCCTTTGAAGTTCCGACAGAGCGTACACTATAACGTATCTGTGCAGATCCTGTCTCTGCGCATACAGGGATCATGGAGAGAAAATGCCGAACCCACGTGCTGATTACACGAAAAATGTTGCAACTGAACGAAGGCGTAAGCGAAGGTCGGCGATGGCAAGCTTTTAAAGAATTCCAGGGCAAAATTATTGTCGAAGGTATGGCGCCAGCGGCGGAGCTACATTTGCATGAGTCCGTGCTCAAGGGCAGCCATTTTCTTCACTGCCCTATCGTGAGCTGCCAGATGACGCCAGTATCGGAGGTTATCCCTCTGCCACTCAGGTGGCCGAACTAGGAGTTAACCCTGCATTATTAGATGCCAAATGCTAATATGTAGTTTTGGAATTTCTAGCCTTTATAATATTTAGCGTCTATAGCCCTGCGAATACTAATAGTTAATAGGATAACTTCTGCTCTAGTTTTATTAAGGCGCTAGATGTATGTATCCGCAACCTTAAAAAATAGGTAAAAGAGTTGTTTTAATAGGAGACCTAAACGTATTGTAAGAGGAAATAGATACAGCTAAGGCTAAAGAAGTAATAAGAGAAGAAGGTCTAACACGTAAGGAATATCTTAACAGCCTAAATTAGCAAATATTTAACTAAATGCTTAAGAATAGCAAAGTTCCTAGTCTGAGTAACAAGGGAAAAGAGAAGCCTATACTGTATAATCTTTGCTAAGAATTCTATCTACACTAATAACGTATATTTACACGCTAGGAGAAGAAAATTAACGTGTAACCTAGCAACTTTAGATCTAGGATAGATTACGTTATCTATAGCATTAAGATAAAAACTTAGTTTGTTAATGCAAATATACAAGAGGGGTTAATAGGTTCTAATTATTGTCCTATATATACTATAACAAAGGATAAGATAAACTATTGCAGAGAAGACGTCTATATCCTAGACATTATAAACCTACTAGGGATGTTTAAAGACAGCACAAGGCTAAGAGAATTCGACCCTTCACGCTATATTAGGCCTCTCTCCAGGAGACTGCTTCTACAGTTCTCTTAACGACGAAGTATCAAAGACATGTTCAACAAGAAATCCAGTTCGTCAGAAGTAAAGCCAGCACCAGCCGCACCATCAACGCCAGTTGAGACTGATGAGACTATAATATCAAACAGCACTTTGGTACCCGTGGACCATGGTACAGCTCGTGATCGACTCCATCATGAGGGGCCGGCCGATTTGCACATGCTCACGAACAGTGTCCCCGAACGGTCGCCAAACCAGTCTCATTGCTTTACCCTGATTCACAGCGTTTTTTTAGCACACCTACAGCTTTCTCTCACAGCGTTATACCGTGTACGGAACGTGCGCGAAGTATTCTTCATGATAATATCAAACAACTCACAGCTGCCAGCTTCTCAACAGTCGGTGGCAACGGACGCATCTCCCGCCACCCATAAAACTATTAGCCCTCTCACCTCGCCTGAGAAGTGGCGAGCAGCCGCATCACCCGCCTCCAGGGGACCAGTGAAGCGTATGAAGTCGGGTGCAAGTGCTTCGGGCTCTTAACCTCTTACAAAAGGGCAGAAGTCGTTAAAAGGCTTCTTTGCACCAAAGCCTCAGCTAATCAATCAGACAAGGTTTCAGAGCCAACACCGCGCGTGTCGAGCACGTTATCAGATGCCGTCGATCCCTCTACTCCTATTCAGTCGTCCATGTCTGGATCAGAAGCCTTTATAGACCCTGAAGAGTTGATAGCATCATGGACAAAGCTCTTCTCGAAGAAGCCTGCTCCTTGCTGCGAGGATCATAACAAGCCTTGCATAAGCCTTTCCACAAAAAAGCCTAGCATTAACTATAAGAGGCAATTTTAGATTTGTCCGAGGTATCCCGTACTCTACCCCGTGCTAGATTCTAGAAGGTTTCACTAATTACTTCGTGTAGACCCATCGACCCGTCGGGGCAAAAAGAGATGGGGACGCAATGGCGTTGCGGCACCTTCTTTGGGCAAGCGACTGGAACTCGCAGCAAACATGATGCTCCTAAGCTGAAGATTATTCACCAAATCTAGTCGCAGCCTTGAGAAACGAAGGGTATTAAACATGGACGATCAACTACCGCCATTCTATGAAATTATGACTATATTGACATCCGAACAGACCCAGAGTGCGTGGAATTGCGCAGCGACACATGCAGGATAAGTCATACTATCCAACGGTCTAGGGACGGCCATGGCAATAGAGTAGCTTGTGCATTGTAATGTAGTGAAGGAAGGTGGTTGGCAGCAGGATAACCACTTTAGGGGCAGGCATTCAAAGCATCTTGTATGCTTTTTCACACCATAGGGCATATAGTATGGCGAATTGCAGTTCAATTCAAGAAAGTGAATTAAGGCAGACATTGTTGTATTCCATGACATGGAAGGTGACTTATCGCTCTCTGAAGCGCAACGATGGGATGATCTAAATGCAAACCTCTTTTGAATCTAGGATCCCTAACACTCCCACGTTTAGTTCCGGCCTCTCAGATCTTGCCGCTGCTTTTTCCGTCCTCTTTACGCCTTAGCTCCAGAACTGATGGCGTGAAGGGCCACGTCACAAGGATACCTCGATAGCAGGTAGTGCTTTTTGATCAGCGGACGGCATTACAAATTGCAACAGTTTAGCTAGGCACGGACGGGCTCGAGTGATGGGTTGGAGTCTGCGACAGAAGGTAAGGAGTAAGAGAATACCGCGGAGATGATTTCAAGATTGGACAATTCTTCGATCGGTACTGCCGACATTATCTAAGTAATATCTGACCACGTTCTACTCGACTTCCATCAACTACTGTGCATATATTAGAACTGTCCACCATCTAGAATGCGCCAGAAGCTCAAGAGCAATCCTGATCCCTTCGACATCGACAGCCCCTCGGTGGAATTTGCGAAGGCAGAAACGACCGAATCCGCTTACCGAGCCATTATCCCACGTTCAGACGCCTCCTTCCGAAACGGCCACGCTGCACAAGGAAGGAGACACGGAAAGTGCGAGAAACGAAGGAAGTAAGAGAGGCAAGGAAGGCATTGACATCTCGCAAGAATGCGAAGGAGGAGCAAGGCTCTATATCTGCACTATTCAAAAGCCTAACCTTCCCCGCCCGTTTTTTACAGCAAACCCGGCAAAGTTTGTCGCCATTAATGTTCAATGATGGTTAACTGAACGCGAAGTTGGTGTTCTAGTTGGGGATGATCACGAAGCATACATACACTTGCCGACAGATGTTGGCAACGCCATAAAAGCGGGTTGCGCACTGCAAAAAACGACTTTCTCTCTAGTTATGGCTCCCTTTTTGTTTCCTAGGTCTTTACCTATTTTTTTTGTGAACAAAGCTGCATCCCGCAACTATACTATAGCAAAAGAAAATCTAGCTATAAGCTTTTTTTTCTGTGTACTAGCTCTGTGAAATACTATGTGAATACATGTGAAAGCGAACAGTTCATGAGCGCTCATCCGTCCGGCACCCCGCGATCCCGGCTCCCCACAAGTCTTTACCTAATATTTCGAAGCTACACACCGGCATATCGTGCCGTTAACCAAACAAGTGATTCACTTCTCGGTTGGCTTTACGAATTCACTAATGGAAGGACCATGGTATAGCTGCATCTATCCAGCGTGGGTGTGTTGTGATTGCGTGTATCTGCGCGCAAGCAGAGAACGATTATAATACACTAATTAATTACTTGGGTCGCATTGCAGGAGATAACAAGTTCGTAAGTTTTTCATTCAAACAATGGTATATAGATGGTATTCGAGGGTGGCGTGCCTGCCAAGACTGATAACGGGATGATCCAGCTCGGCGATACTGTTGTGAGCAAGCCTGCGGGTGAACACTCCGATGCAGTGCAGTACGACCACTGAAAAGCGAGCCAGGTCACGTGTCGGCCCAGTCGACGAGCAATATCAAGAGGATCAACACAAGTATTTGGGACTCCGAAAATACAAACATCTAGGCACAGCGAAGGATAATCTCTACAAGGCAGATTACCTACATCTAAAGGCTGGGCCATCCTGTGACGAATGCGGATGCGACCCATCGAAGCGGGTCCAACAACCGACTGACGATGACGATGATGAATCGTACACTGCTGTCCACAGAGGCGCGATTGCACCTGGGGAGCCTGTAGTCAAAGATGCTGAATTAAGGGACAACCTGGCCAAGGCGTACGGGTTTTTGTGTTTTGAGATTGAGGCAGCCGGTGATCTGGTCAACTTCCCTTGCATTTTCATTTTTGGAATCTCCGACTACTGCGACTTGCATAAGAATGACCAGTGGCATGGATATGCAGCGGCGGCAGCGGCAGCATATGCTGGATAGCTATTCCTCCATATGCCAGCTGACGAAGTAAAGTGGTGTATATTAGCATATTATAGTTAAACAGGTTGCACGTAGCTGAATATATATAGCTATATCGAAGAGCCAGATACGACACCACCTAGAGTACGGAGAAACGGAGCTGGGACTCTTACATTAAATAAGGAGAAATCGTGTATGCGATGCTGGAGTACCTAAGAAAGCCGCATGGCGACAATAAGTTCATATTGCAGTCAAGCGACTACGGAGTAGTGTTTTTCATACGCTTTTACGAACTGGCTTATCCCTCTGGTACGATCTATCTCTAGCTATACATCGTTCCGTGCGGAAACTCATGTCGCAGGCTTAGGGATCTCTGCATCGTGACATCCTGAAGCATACGGTTTAATAGTGTGTTTCACTGCCCTAGTAGCAAGGGAGTGGTTGGATAACTAAGAAATGTCTTTCCTTTAGGTCCTA
This sequence comes from Laburnicola sp. R22_1, assembly GCA_014281115.1. Lineage (NCBI taxonomy): Eukaryota > Fungi > Ascomycota > Dothideomycetes > Pleosporales > Didymosphaeriaceae > Laburnicola > Laburnicola sp. R22_1. The sequence goes on from JACONQ010000014.1 coordinate 660,026, forward strand.
ATAGCTCTGCGCGGTTGAGACGCACACACGAAGCGTTACTTGAGCCATATTAGCTCTTCATTACGCATATCGGAGAATCTTGAAAGATATGGTATCCAAGCATCACCGATAAACTTCATCGACCCGTGGTCATCCCTCCCTCGCCGAAGTATTAGGGGCATATGCCAACCCCGAGCTACGACGATAATATCCCCCTTCTCTGCCCTTGCAGGTCCGAGGACCAGCCTCCCCGCATCGGTAATGCAAAGCCGTCGATTATACGCAAATTGGGGTGGGATTGCATTCTCGTACCGGGTGTCCATTCCGCCAAGAAGTCCCCAAATACAAAGAGTGATGGCGACGAGTAGCTCATTGATAGCCCAATGGATCCAGTACAGCCTAAATGCCCCTATAGCCCCCCTCACCCGTTGAACTCTCGCCCATTTTTGGAACCTTTCAAACATTGCTGACATCTCGCGGGAAGAACACTCAACGTGCAATGCATGAAACAGCTCCCTCATTCTGGGTGACCTCTTTGGACCTGAATGGCCTTTAAATGCCATGGAAAGCCAACTGGAAAACATCTTGCTTGCCAGGGGTGCCAGGTGGCCGTACTGCATGAAAGTGCCCGGTCGGGTGAACTTCCGCGGCCTCAGAGTAGGCCCACAAGATTGTATCTTCTCTCTCTGGATAACGCCAACAATACCGAGCAGGTCGCCGTCGAATTTAATATCGGAGTTGCTATCCATAAAACCTCGTAGTTCTGAGGTATAGAGATTCATTTCGCTATCGGGGGAAGGGAGAAGTAGGCCTGTCGACGGCCGCTCAAAATCGGGGACCCAAGATTCAGGAGTGACACTCCACTCAGCTGCCGTAGAAGCAAGGGCGAGAGCAAGGAGCGTATGAGAATCTAGCAACCAAGTGGCGGCCACTTGTCTGAAGAGTGTCTCCGGTGACATGGTGTAGTCCACTGGTAGTGCGACTCCCCCAGAAACGGGGTCATTCGTAAGTCCGTAGAGAGCGTACACCTTATCCAAAGGATCAGTGGCTTCGGATAGCCGACTTGACTCAATCAGCTTCCACAAATTCAGCTTTTTACTTCCAGCACCCTTGTTACGCAGCTGGAGAAGCTGTTTAAGTCCAACACCTGTTCCTCCCAGAGCCGGAATTCCGAAAACACCCATGACCATAAGCGAGTCAAATAGGTAGTGCAACGGGGTTTGGTGTTGACCAAAGTAGAGGGTATGTGAGGGACCGAGAAGAACTTCCTGGATAATCCACATACGATCCCAGTAACGATCATTGGCGATGTGGCTGAGCGCGTACCATTTGTTACTTATTAGGTTGGGAAGCCCGAGCGACCGCAAGACATCGTGTGGATTTGCCCTGCTGTGGGTGACAAAGTTCGGATCGAGATAACGGCCTGGATAAACTACCTGTAATTGGATAGCTCTCATAAGCTGCGCGGTGGTATCGGCATGTTTAAGATGCTCTCCGAGCCAAATCACAACCCTGCTGCATCCTCGATAGATGTCGGGCATGAGAGGCAACTGCCAGCTTTTCTCCTCTTTATCCGTCTGGTTAATACAAATTGCGTCCACCCAAATCCTCCGCTTCCTATCGACCCTCCGGAGGCGGTTTAGCGCATTGAAAAGGTTCTTCTTGACTAAGAATGTCTGCTGGTTGCAGATAATTTGATCTGTTGGCGCATCGGCCGGACTGCCCCATGTGTAAGAGAGCGCCTCGTACTTGTGCGGTTGGTCCAGGTTACAATCTACAAGGGAACAGTCCATCCGTGCTGTCCCTCTTGGCGATGGGTGAATCTCCAGCAGTCGAATTGTCGGTGAATCCAGAGGTAGTGCTGAATAAGTAAATTCGCTGATCGTGTTGCGTGCTCTTCGTTTCAGAATCCACGAGCGGAAGTCGATCGTGTCGAGCGCCCTTCTTGTAAGAATCCATGGACATAAGGCTCTGCGGTGAGGAAATTGCAGTGATCGTAGTCGATATTCATCCGGACACATCAGGTATATATAGAAACTGAGGCATAAAACACCTGCTTCGATTGGCCACGAGCACGCGACAGCGACGGCATATATCGTGCAATAGACGAAGGAATAAACGCAGAACATGACAGGAGCTATGATATAGAATGAACACTTGATCATAATAGGACCATGGTCCAGGTCCAAACCTGCAAGGCGCATTACGGCTAATCCAAGGGCAGAATCAGGGTCCCGTACGGCCATTCCACGCTGGAATGCACCTTGGGCTTCAGCATCTTGCCCCCAAGCCTTTATCAATTCCGCAGCTGAATCAGGAGGTCTCCATTTAGGTCTCCACTGCAACAGTGAAGACGGCGAGGTATACCGGTGGTATGTTGCCGCGAATAGCGATTTAGCAAAGCGCTCAAACGCTTGCTTATCCAGCTACACTAGGTCAGGATTGTCGTGGAATTACGCGAGGAAGTAGGGTTCACCGTAGAGTAACAGATAAAGGCGATCCAGGTGGCTAGCGCAACTCCTACAATAGCATGGATGAGCATAATCGCGCTCATCCGCGGAGGCATTCTGTTCCACATTGTAGATTTCCGTGTAGAGATTTGCCGCATAGAGATGACACATGGAGTTCAGCGGCTCTAGATATATTAATATTGAAGATCTTCGTTGTGTGGAGATTCTAACCAAGGTCGAGTCCGCACCATACACAGAGAGGAGTAAAACAGGAGGCACTATAACCCAGTACCTAGCACACAGTGAGATATATTAATATATCTAGAGCCGCTGAACGAGAGCATGAAGGCGTCGCGTTCTCTATTGGAAAGATATAATTAGAAAAGTTCTGCCCCTGAGCTGAGCTGAGCCAAGCGCCAGTCACATTGTGGCTGCACTTCCCGTGCGCCACAGGCGCTACTGTGTCCGTGCACTCAACGCCCGGATTCAGTCAACGCCCGCCTTTTACTAGGAAAATCAAAGAAAATAAGCAACTTCACAGCTATATAACTCTTTAGCTACTTTTTCTTTTTAAAAGCTTTCTTAATTAAAGTTATAGAGAAAGACTATCTCTATAACTCTAGAATTTTGGTTTTCTAATAATAATTAATTTTAAGAAAAAGTATAAAAGTACTAAAACTTAAGTCTCTAAATTTAAAAATAAAATTTTTTTAGAAGTAAAGTATGCTGTTTAGAATATAGTTTATATTAAGTTCTTTCTAATAAAACTATTAACTAGAAAGTTATATTATCTTTTTATTTTTTTAAATAAAAAAATTAGGAAAGATAATCTATCTTCTTAAGTAGTCCTTTATAAAAAAAGTCTTAATATAAACTATATTCTAAACAGCATACTTTACTTCTAAAAAATTTTATTTTTAAATTTAGAGACTTAAGTTTTAGTACTTTTATACTTTTTCTTAAAATTAATTATTATTAGAAAACAAAATTCTAGAGTTATAGAGATAGTCTTTCTCTATAACTTTAATTAAGAAAGCTTTTAAAAAGAAAAAGTAGCTAAAGAGTTATATAGCTGTGAAGTTGCTTATTTTCTTTGATTTTCCTAGTAAAAGGCGGGCGTTGACTGAATCCGGGCGTTGAGTGCACGGACACAGTACCTTCTCACGGCGGCGGCGCCGAGAAGAACGCTTGGACCGGTTCTCTTGCGAATGTAACGCTGCGCTGAAAAAAGCGAAACTTATCGACTACGTATCTCTCGCAGGAACGGCGGGAACATTTGCCATGCTAGTTAATGCATTAGCTGCCTGTGCATTACACGCCGTGATGACCAACCATAGTGTTCCGCATCACCAGTTATTTCCTTGGGAGTAAACAAAATCGCCCTATATCCTAGCTGTTGATCGTTATTCCTCGTGCGCGATTCTAGTCCAGGCTCAGTTATTGAAGAGTTGGCGGGCAGCGTGACGGACGAGCCCTCATGGAGAGGGGTAATAGGCGATGCATTGCTCACTTCTCTGTGCTGAAAATCCAGCATGCAATTACTATAACAGGTTTAGCAGCAGCATAATTAATGATATTTACAGCTAGCAATTAAAAGCACTAAATACTTTGAACTTGCCACCGTTAGCAGGGAGGACGGCCGACCCGCACCGGCCACACCCTTGCACCGGAGGCGTTATGGGTGGCGTTGGAGGTAGCGAAATTGTTATTTGAGATGAAAGCCTTTGTCGTCCTACCCCTAGGTAGATTTAATAACACCACATAAAAAAAGATACCACTCAACCAGAACACAAAATCCCCGAAGAAAACTCGCGCATTCCACACCATAAGTCAAGCCAAGGGCTGTCAAAAGAAGACAAGAACTTTTGCATTTTACCTTCGTATTCGGTCCCTCCACCGACAAAAACATGTTGGTTGTAACGCTTATCCCCGCGCTCACCCCAGCAACACTCAATCCCTCCCTTTCAACTCATCCATCCTCTCCTTCAGCCTCTCCCACCCCGTACTATCCTCCCAACCTTCCTTCCCCTTCCCCATCACACTCCTCACCGCACTCCTAGCCTTAAACTTCCAATCCTTCGCAACCAACTCTCCACTTCCAGCCGCCAAACCCTCAGACCTCTCCCTCGGACCCAACGTCTCATACGCATCTACTAAATCGACCGTCTGCTGGACTACCGCATCCCACGCCTTCTCCGTTTTGCTCTCCCAATTGGGCTGGCTTGTTACCGCGCGCCAGGCCTTCTCGTGGCATTCTAGCGCCGAGCTGGGCCGGTTCGTGTGCATGTAGAGGGTAGCGAGCGTGGTCCAGAGCGAAGGCGAGAACGTGATGAGGGGCTTGATGTGTTTCTCGATGAGCTCGTTTGTGAGGCGCGCAAGACCGGGCTTAGTGATGTCGAAGCCGTCTTCGGATTGGACGACATGGCGGACGAGGAGTTCCAGGAGCTCTGCATCGACGCATTTCTCGCCGTCTGTGGCGCCGCGCAATTCACAGATACGGCGCTGGGCGCTGATCATATCGTTCCATGATGGCGGATCTGTCGATCCTGCGACGGCGAGAAGATTGGACCATATTCGGTAGTTGTCGTGTTTGAGGGCCGCGGCGCGCTTGAAAGCCTTGAGAGCATCCGTACGTGGATGATTTGTGGCTCTAGTCTCGGGTTGCTCATCTTCAGTATTCGCTAAGGATTTTGGCCGTAGGTGTAGCAGCGCTGCTGCAAGATTACTCCATGCTTCCGCATCTTGGTCGTCGAGTTGGACGCAGCGAGAGAAAGCCTCTGCAGCGTCTTTGAAGCGTTGGATTTCAAGATATGCACAACCTAACGCGAACCAAGCAGGGTGGTTTAGAGCGTTGATCTTGAGAGACAGCGCATATGCCTCCGCGGCCTTTTCATAGTCTTTTTGTGCAAAGTAACGCTGGCCTAGAGATCTTTGCGCACGAGCGTACCGCTTACCCGAAACCTCCCATGCCTTTTCGTACATCGAGAGATCTTGATTGATATCGCCCAGAATGCAGTAGAATCGGGGTGCTTCGCCCGGAGGCGGGTCGCGCTCTGCACCCTCCCATTTCTCCTCGTCAGGATCTGCGGTCTCTTCGTTGCCATTTGTGGCGTGAAATAGCTGTCGTCGAATTATGCGCCTGGCTTTTTCTTCTTTGTCGGTAGCTGCCCAGCACAAAGCTGCTTCAGCCCACATCTCTAGACGCTCGTAGATCTCGAGCGCCGAACGAAGACCGCCGACGCTGACCCATCGAGCAGCAAGCTCTGCTTCTAGTTCCCAACGTGACGGAGAGCATAATGAGAATACATAACGCAAACGCTCATTGACCGGTGCCGATTCTTCTTCCTTCGCTTTCGGTAGGAAAGAAGTTACTTGATCTTCGACTTCCCCGTTTGTCGTCGTTTCTGAGCCGGCGGTATCAGCGATGACTTGGTCCACAAGAGCCTGCAATTGAAGAAGTCCCCGCTCCATTGTGCGTGACTTGTATCCCTCAATCCGGCTTCGCACCAATAAGGCCTGTGTGTAAACTTGCCAATTCGAACTTCCGCCCTCTAGAACTCGCGTCGCATAGGGTATAGTTTCTTCTCTCGTTATCCCATCCGCGGGGTTTGTATTAGTGATCGAAGAAGCTAATGAGAGCAGAATAACAGCATCCAAAGGGTCCAATCTAGGTTGATTTGCAGGGTCCAACGAAGCAAGGCCAGGTGGTAACGAAGACTCATTCTGGGCCTCGGTAGAGGTTGTAGGCGAAGTATATTGAATCGACTCATGGAGGGTGTCATCATTCAGGTCGAAGTTATCCGGTTTCGACGCCTCTTCTCCAGATGTCCCATTCGTCTCCGTGTCAGCACTTCGTGCTAATACCAACAGTTGGCTGGTGTCTTTCTGTTGGAATTTTGTTCTCTTGCCCATTAACCCGGTCAAGATGAACTCAAATTTTCTCTCAGAGGCCGCCTGGTTAAGATCCGCTTTCGCTTTCTTGTCTAGCCCATGATGGGTATGGACAGCTGCCCGCTCAAGCAAAAAGTGACCATGCAAATTCTTCTCTTGGTTACGAGCCAGAATTAAACCTTCGACAGTACCCAACGAATCGTAAATATTCTTCTGCAGCGAAGGCGCAGGCTCCGAAAGTAACCGCTGGTGGATGAAGTCCACGCGCAATTTTGCCCAAGCCGCGTGTTGGACACCCTTCTGTATCGGAGGACATATCAAGATAGTTTCGGCAAGGCATAAGAGCTCCACGTTAGGTGTCAGTCTATACGCGGCAATACCATCTGTGCTCAACGAGGCAACAAGCTCCGCTCGTAGTTTGCCCAACGCTGTAGCACTCGTCGCGACATCCTTGAGGATTAAAGTCTCCGCAGACTTGAAAGGAAGCGCGGGGCCCGTAACATTCGACTGCAAAAAGGCATAGAGCGCAGCAATGGCCACAAGGACGAACAAATATTTGCGATATGCGGCGGTTTCCTGGATTGGCTTGCCTGCCTCTTCGCTTCGATCCGACAGTACCAATCCTAAACGGTGGAAGACAAAATCGCTCCATGACGGAAAATCTTTCAGCTGAACATCTCGGGTGCTGTCGTTGTCCTGGTGCCCTAGCAAAAGCTGAACCTCAGGATGTCGGAATACAGACAGAAAATCTCCGTTTTCGACTGCCTTCATAGAATCTTCAAGCACGGTAGCGAGCTCATCCGGCAGTGCGCCGCGGAAGAAGTCGATCAGGATGTCGCCCATTTTGTCCTCGGTCCATTTGTTGCGCAAAGTTCGTGAAGCATGGAGCGTTGGGCCGCGATGATTCATTCATCATTGTCGTGGTGGAGAAAATTAGGCGGTGACGCTAACCGGTTTAGTCTCACGACGAAAGCTTTTCATAGCGCGGAACAACGCTCTGCATCAGTGTCCACATATCCCACCCAAGGTATTGGTAGAGGCAGTGCCGTTATCACATTTTGGCATTGCATTTTTACTTTGCGAATATAAAGGAATAAATCATTCATTACTCATTGCGGTCCTGACGCAGGACACAGTAGTAGGTTCTCAGTACAACGACTGCTCGCTGACCTCCCACACAGGCCAGAGCACTCGATAACAAGACGCTAGACAAAGACAAAAGCCAGAAAGCTATGGAACACCCAGCACGGGCCGAGCCCGAGGTATCCCAGAATATCAGTGCACGCTGCGAACTGCTTAGTCCGAGTCGCTGCTGGACGAGGAGCTCCCACCACCGCGGCTCTTCGACCTGTGCTTCTTGTGCTTCTTGTGCCCATGGCCACTGCTATGGCTTCCAGCGTACAGGCCTCCCAATCCGGCACTGCTAGCATATGCGGAACCGTGGTGCGAGCCGTGGTGCGAGCCGCTGTGCGAGCTGCTGTGAGATCCGCTATGGTGCTTCTTATGCTTCTTCTCCTTTTTCCTGCGCGAACTGTTAGTATATCCCCTAAGATGTCTCTTTTCGCTGCGGAAACTTACTTCTTGTCGCTCTTGTCCGACAGCATGTTTGCGCCAACGGCACCTGCTACGAGACCGCCAACGGTGCCTAGCATGCCACCACCCATCTTGTTGCCTAAGAAAGCGCCGCCGGCGCCTCCTATCAGTGTTGAACCGAGGCCACGATCGCCTTCTGCGGGACCACCTGGGGCCCCGGGCGCTCCATGCTGGGGTTGCCCGTACTGATCCTGCTGGCCATACTGACCCTGCTGGCCGTACTGATCATGTTGGCCGTATTGGCTTGGTTGTTGCTGGTGCTGCTCGTAACTGTGGTCACCGTAGCCTTGCTGCGGAGGAGGATAGGGCGAGTGGCCGCGATCTTGGTCATAGCCTTGGTTGTAGGCGCCGCCTGCGGGAGGCGCGCTGTAGCCTTGTTGTGGGGGCGGATACGGCGACTGAGACGCTTGAGGGTAGGGGCTCTGAGGAAAGTCAGCACGGATGTTGCGTACAAAGAAGATTTACACACCTGCTCCTGCTGAGGGTACTGGCTATAGCCCTGGTTGTACTGGTCGTGCGCCTGTTGGCCGTACGCGGGCTGCTGAGGGGGGTAGTTGTTGTAGCCTTGCCCTTGCTGCTGGTACTGCTGCTGCTGCTGTGGGGGCTGGCCGTGGGAGCCGTCCCCGCCGTAATAATCATAGCTGCTCATGTCGATGGTCGCAAGATTCTGTCAAGTCCTGTAGAGGTGGGGAGTGAGGAAGAGGGAGGGCAGGTGCGGGAAGTGATGCTGATGGCGGGGGAGGGGTTAAACCGTCACACGGCCTTTAAGTAAGACATGTGCCGCGCATAGTCAGCGTGAATGCGCCACTTGGGCCAGTGGTCATCCCCGACACGCATAACGGTATGGCAAGTGCGGCTGAGCCATGGTGAATGTTTGGCAGAGCTGAACGCAACGCGGGATGTTGCGACGGTGAGGCTTAGACTCGGACTACCACTGCGACTACCCGCTCCTAAACCACCTGCGCCACGCTTTTAGTTCGTCAGTCGCTTGCCTTGCTTACCCACGGCTTGCGCCATGCCATGGGAACGACAAGCTCGTCAACCACCAGAGTCACGGAGAAGACAGGCTCATGGCCGTCATCGAAACAAGAAGTTGGGATTTTCATTATTGCATTGTCTGACAACGCCAGCTACTATTGCTATGCTCTGCGCAAGACTTCAAGCGGAGAGGTCTACCGTAGCATTCAATGTCATTAGTTATTACTCCACTCGTGGGTATCATTTCCAGTCATCATTCCGCCCAAGCTGAAGCTTCCCCAGTATTAACGCCAGACAAGTATACGAAGCGACCTCAATGTCACCGGATATAATCGTCGCTCAGCAACCCACCAACTCCAGAACGGTATGCAAGTCGGTCGTTGTCCTGCTCACTTTGCTGGCAGTTGCGATCCGTCGCCAATCTCGAAGGCATTGTGGATACTATCCAAGGAGTAGAAGCGAACCGCGCACTTTTGTGGCACTCCACTACCAACCAGGACTTGCCAGTGAGTATTGTTGACATCCCAGGACACGCCGTGGGTCGATTTTCCGGTTCCAAGGTCGTGCCAGGCGACAATCTCGATGGCATTAGGCTTCGCAGCTTCCAAGACAGCCCATTCGGTATAGCAGAAGGTGCACTGGCCACGAATATGTACCATGATATTCTTTCCCAGAAAATTGTTGATATTCTCTTCCTCCTCCTGTCGCAACTGGTCGAGCTTTTCATCGGCCGACATGTTCTTCGCCTTCTGTACGCGGACTGGGAGGAGGCGGCGTTCAATCCAGTCGACACGAGCATCTTCGGAGCGCTTTGCGCGGAGAGCTTTCGCCAGGTTGTTGTCGAACCACGGCTCGCCTCGGACATTGGTGCCAACGTGACTACAAGTATTAGTACGCGTGTTGGGTTGCATGAAAGGTGGCCCAAGCACCTGGTCAAAACATCAAGCCAGACCGGCATCTTCTCGACGCACTAGCAGAATCCCGAATCTATCTAACGAACTTGCTTCTTCGCACCGAAACGCAAATCAAATGCTTGGGCAGGGGGGGAAACAGTGCACGCATTTCAGCTTACCGACAAACTTCAAGTCCTAATATCTTCAAGTCGCGGAGTCCAATCGGTCGCTGCTTGTTGGAGACCGTGTACGTGCATCTAAGGAGTAGGTGACCAAACACGATCCGAGAAAGAGTACTCAGGTGCACAGTATGACCTCGAGGACGATTGCGCCACTCCATGTACTCCTCGTAGTCTCCGTATCCAGGCGGCTCGCTTCGCTGATCTGCTTCGAAAGCGAAAGCGTCCAGGGAAATTCCATGAGGGACACCATAAGCGTGTTGCTTCAAGGCGAGCACAACATGCGGCCACAATATGGCGTATCCGAAGCGCTCATGGGGAAGGAACCAGCCATAGGTAGGGTCGTAGTGATGCTTCGAGTCCTTCTCGTAGTTGGAGGGGAAACTGCATGGAAGCTGTCTCATTAGATGGGGTCCGGCATAGTAGTCTGGCAGGTCACGCTCCAGAAGGTGTATGAACACCTTGCGCTCGTCAACATCCTGGTTCAGATGATCCCACGACTCCGTGCCAAGATCATGAAGCATTTGCTTGCTTGTGAGTGTCAACGAGGCTACCGAGTGGGGGGGTAAGAAGGCTGCGATGTCCTTGATCAACTCGATTGGCAATCCGGGTAGGGTACTGGCTAGGAGCTCGCGACGCGTCTTAAAGAAAGGTGGACGCCACTGGAGGCGCATGGCCCGACGGAAGTATTCCTTGAGACGGTCCATGTCGAGTACGGCGTCCAATATCGACTGCGATTAACGGAACAAGTCCAGAAGTCAGTGAGCTGCAATAAACTCGTCAGTCATAGAGTTAGAGAGTAGCTCATTGCGTAGGTCCCGAGAGGGGTCAAGCACAATTAGCAAATGTTTGCAGGTAAGCAAGCTCATCAAATGATAGGGATCTGTTTATAAGTGCATCTGGATTGCTAGACGTGTAGCTACAGGTTAATCGTAGCCATTGTTTTGGTCAAAGCCGGTAAGCGCGGCATGAAGTAGGTAATTGTGCATGGGAGAAGTATTCGGGTGCGTGCAATCGGTCTCAGTCACGCATATCTCAACTTACTCAAACGAAAGGAGTGCTGTCGAATATCGATGTGGGTCACGCTGCTCCAACGATTGTCGGGCGGCAGCCGGCGTGCAAGTGGACAGGGCCGGGCCGACGAGCTTCCGACGCACCGACTGGCACGTGCACAGTCACTAGCGTCACATGGTCGTCCTCGCAGAATCTGTCCCGATACGGATAGCTTGGAAAGAGCCGCCCTTGAAAGCTCAACCGCCCATTACACTATTCGCAGTCAGCATAATAACCGTCAGGAGTAACCCCGGCTAGCGCTGATTTTGTTATAACAGGTAATGTTCAACACGGGTAAACGCTTTTAGCTAATCAAAGCTTAGCAGTTGGTGCTTACAAAGTCTAGAAGTCAGGCAGGGTTACTCCTAACGCGTCCTGTGCTTATTTGTTACCAGTGATGCTGTCAGCAGAGGATGTCTTACGAACTTTTACAACGCTAATACGCTGAACAATACCCGTGCAACAAACGTTAAGTAATGTAGACGTGCGGAACAGGGGCACGGGCCGGATCCTATCTCAAGGCAGTCAGCGCCCAGACTACGGTTTTCCAAGCTTGCAGCTCAGGATTCGTATCTCGCACTTCCTCGCTCCTTTCGGGACTAGCGTCGAATAGGCGAGGCAACCTATGCCTCCCATCCGCTTCGAACGGTATTGGTACGCTCGTTTACTACAGCTAAGAGCAGGGCGGACATAAAGTGAGCTAGGTATCATCTGCGAGGCCTGTTTGCCTTCTAATGATACACTTGACGCTCCTGGCGGCATTAGCCACTTATTTTAATTGACCTTGGTGACCTCGGTTCGGTCGACGCCATTACGACTTCAGGCACCAACAATTGGCACCCTCCTTACTTTCCCTTTATATAGTCTTATGACAGTCGTTCGCTAATACAGCGTCAACTCGATTTCAACCATTCGAGGTCTAAGGCACAATGAGTGTTCCCAAAGACGACCATCTACCACCTCCTCCCGTCGTTGTTGCGCCAAATCCCGCACATCAAGTCCATATGGTCGACGATGCAGCAGCAGAAAAAAACAGTCTGTCAGGAGCCGTCGATGACAAGGAAGCTGACGGTTCAACCAAGAAGAAGAAGCCGGCAGCGGGCCTAGGCAATTACTTCGTGAGTGGGAAGACGCCCCAGGTCAAAAAAATGAGACTGACAAAATCAAGCGGGTCTTCACGTATGGAACGAAACTAGACGCACTGTTCATGATACTATGTGCTCTCACTGCGATCGGAGCTGGTATTGCGATGCCTCTAATGAACGTCGTCTTTGGCCAGTTGGTTGGCAAATTCACGGAGTACTTTCTCCCCAACACAACCGTCACGAAGCAAGAATTCCAATCAGAGATCAACAAGCTGGCACTTTATATAGTGTATCTGTTCATTGGAAAGCTGATTTTGTCATACGTCTCGATGGTTACCGTACGGATCAGCGGATTACGGATGTCTTCTGCACTCCGACTGGCGTACCTTCGCGCTACGTTTGCGCAACCAGTGAGCATAATCGACACCGTGAGTACTCCCAAATCGATATCTGATTTTGAGATGTAAGCTTATGATATACTCACTTTGTAGGTTTCACCCGGCAAAGTCTCGACTCGAATAACTACCTCCTCGAACACGATCCAAAACGCCATTTCGCAACAGCTCGCTATGCTTTTCCAGTCACTTGCCTTCACAATTGGTCTATTTGTCGTCTCCTTCATCAAAGGGCCGATCCTCACGCTCATCGCCAGTATTTCGGTACCCTTCATCGTCATCACCTACACGATGATATATCCGCCTCTTGCGAAGTTCCACAAGGATTCACAGGATACCCTGGAACAGGCTTCCGCGGTAGCTTACGAGATGTTCTCCTCCATTCGTATTGTTGTGGCATTCGGTGCGCAAGCGAAGCTGGCCGGACAACATGGGGCGCTTTTGGACAAAGCACGGAATCAAGGGAAGAAGGTAGCGCCTTTCATGGGTCTTATCATGGCGCCTTCCATGATGGCAATGTATGGCACCTTTGGGCTCACATTCTGGTTTGGCGTCAGGCAATACAGTCGTGGGAACGAGGCGAATGTTGGAGACATTGTTGTGTAAGTCACCCTGTTCTTGTTCTCTTGGAGAAGCCCAAGAAGCTGCGAGGTACAGGTGTCTTCGAATAATCACCGCGTTGTGTGTTTTGAGGTTAAATGCGTCCTGAACCATATTGACTTATCTAGGGTTCTCTTCTCCGTAATGTCGGCTGTTTTGCAGATAGGCCGAATAATCAGCCCTCTCATGACAATCGCGAAAGCGGCCACTGCCGCCACGGAAATCTTCGCGACAATCGACGCCGAAGTTCCCAACATGTCCGGATTCAAGGAACCGGATGTGAGCGCAGACCAAGACATCTCTTTCGAAAATGTTGCCTTTTCCTACCCCAGTCGCCCAAACGTCCAGATCTTAGATAATTTCAACGCCAAGTTCGCGGCCGGGAAAGTTACTGCTATTGTTGGCCCCTCGGGCAGTGGAAAGAGTACCACTGTGGGAATCATACAACGTTGGTACGATCTCTCGGGCACCACTGCCAAGGAGATGACTGCCGATAAGGCAGGAGATTCTGGAGCAGACCTGCATGAGAAAGAATCGTCGAAGGTCCAGAAGAGTAAGAAGGACAAGAAGAAAATGACCGGGGACAAGAAGCCAGGTAAGGAGGAGGAAGAGGAGGAAGTAGACCTAGGTGAGTCACCCCAGGACGTATATTATACGAGGTAGAGAGTCATCGCACTGACATTACAGGTCCAAACACGTGCACTGGAAAAGTGAGAATCGGCGGAATGGATCTCGGCAAGGTTGACCTCAAATGGTGGCGTTCGCAAATCGGATTGGTTCAACAAGAGCCGTTCCTGTTCAACGACACGCTTTTCAACAATGTAGCCTTTGGACTCTGTGGAACTCAGTGGCAAGGTGTTTCGAAAGAGGAAAAGATGAAAATGGTCAAAGAAGCTTGCCGTGAAGCTTACGCAGACGAGTTCATCGACAGACTGCCGCAGGGTTACGAGACGTTGGTCGGTGAGAGTGGTATCAAGCTCTCTGGTAAGTTATTCTCAGATACATATCACATGTGACCCATGTGCTAACCATACTTGAATTATGTAGGTGGACAGCGCCAACGCATTGCGATCGCTCGAAGTATCATCAAACAGCCTCCCATCTTGATCCTCGACGAAGCGACAAGTGCAATCGACGTCCGAATGGAACGAATTGTCCAAGCAGCGCTCGACCGTGTTTCTAGGAACAGAACCACCATCGTCATTGCTCATCGGCTATCGACCATCAAGCGGGCAGACATGATCATGGTGATGCGACAAGGGAAACTAGTCGAACAGGGTAGCCACGAAGAGTTGCTCCAAATCGAAGGTGGTGCCTATCATGGTCTTGTGTACGCCCAGAACCTTACCATGGAGGCCAATGAGGACGATCTTCAAGGCGCAATTTTGGAAAAGACGAAGACTGCCGAGACCGAAAAATCAGGGATTGTCGATGGGGTGGAAGAGCGTCCACCATCTGCAGATGTGCCAGAGTGGAAGGACAGAGGCTTCCTAGCTACCGGTGGCCTTTTGATATATGAGCAACGCCATAACTGGATCCCCTATACCTTTGCTATCCTAGGGGTTCTCGCCGCGGGAGCTGTCTATCCGATCCAAGCATACATCTTCGCCAACGTCATTACAGTCTTTACGCTGTCCGGGCAAGAGTTTGTTGACAAAGGTTACTTCTGGTCTGGCATGTTCGGCGTCGAAGCAGCTGCTGTCGGGGTCGCATATTCCGCCATTGGCCTCTGCACGCATCTCATAGGGGTTACCATCACCCGCTTTTACCGACAAGAATATCTCAACAACATGATCCGGAGACCCGTATCGTTCTTCGATTCTCCAGGACACTCTGCTGGCTCATTGACGTCTAAAGTTAGCAGTGACTCGGAACAGCTTCAGCAACTCATGGGTCTCGAGATGTCTGCGGCGGCCGTTGCTTTCGTCAATCTTTTCGGATCTACCATTATTGCATTCTTCTATGGATGGAAGCTGACGCTAGTCGCTCTCTTCGCCGCTTTGCCTCCAATCCTTGCTGCCGGTTGGATGCGTCTCAGCCTGGAGATGAAGTTTGAGAAAATGAACGCTGCTGTGTTCAAAGAGAGCTCGCAGTTTGGAACAGAGGCCGTCGGCGCATTCAGGACGGTCCTTTCGCTCATCATGGAGGACATGATCAGTGACAGATACCAGAATCTGCTGCGGACGCATGTCAAGAAGGCCTTTAGTGATGCAAAGGTCAACACGATCGTCTATGCCATTTCAGACAGTGTTGATCTAGCTTGCATGGCCCTGACATTTTGGTAAGATTGTCCTTGGGCAGTGCTCTCCAACGCCGCCAATAATTAACCGCACTAGGTACGGAGGCACCCTTCTTGCGTCCTACGAATACAACCTAATGGACTTCTTCGTCATCCAGATGGCCATTGTTCAAGGCGCCGTCGCAGCCGGAACATGGTTCGCATTCGCGCCCAGCAAGTCACCCCCTCCCTCTTCTTAATCCCCAGGCTAACACTCACCACAGACATTGCCCAAGCCACCGGCGCCGCAAACCGCATCATCAGCCTCCGCCCTTCCTCTTCCGACCCGCCTCCCACCTATGCCCCCCTCGAACCCTCACCCTCAGGCCCAGCCATCGAATTCCGCTCCGTGAATTTCACCTACACTTCGCGCCCCACCCCCGTGCTAAACAACCTCACCCTCTCGATCCAACCAGGCCAATTTGCAGCCCTAGTAGGCGCTTCCGGCTGCGGCAAATCAACGACAATATCGCTGCTCGAGCGCTTCTACGACGCCACCTCGGGCACCATCTCCTACAACGGCCAAGACATCACAAGCCTCGACCCCGAAGTCTACAGGCAAGAAATCAGCCTGGTGAGCCAAGAGCCCACGCTATACGAGGGCACGATCCTGGACAACGTCGCGCTGTCCGTAGACGCGGCTACCACGGCTCAAGTCCACGCCGCGTGTGCGGACGCTCAGATCCACGACTTTATTACTTCGCTCCCGGATGGGTATTCCACGCGTCTCGGGCCCAAGGGTAAGAATATGCGGTGCTCCTTTCTTCCCCTTCTCCGGTTATTAACACCACCACCCATGCAGGCATGTCCCTCTCCGGCGGCCAAAAACAGCGCCTCTCCCTCGCGCGCGCGCTCCTCCGCCGCCCAAAGCTCCTCCTCCTAGACGAAGCAACCTCCTCGCTAGACAGCGAGTCTGAAAACCTGGTCCAAGAAGCCATTGAGCGCGCAGCCGGCGAAGGAAGCAGAACCGTGATCGCGGTCGCGCATCGCCTAGCGACGATCCAGAAGGCGGATGTTATTTTCGTGCTGGGTGGGGGCCGCGTGCTGGAGAGCGGGGATCATCAGGCGCTGTTGAGGAAGAAGGGTGTGTATTGGCAGATGGTGAGTAAGGGGGTTTGGGGTGTTGTGTGTGCTGTGGAGATTGCTGCTAACTTTTGGTGTAGTGTCAGGCTCAGGCTTTGGATCGGTGATGCGGAGTGGTGGTGGTGGTGGTGCTCTCTTGCTTTTCTTTTCCTCTCTTTCCTTTCCTTCCTTAGCATTTCTTTTGTCTTGCACAACTTTAATCTGCTTCAACCGTAGTGGTGCTCTCTTGCTTTTGCCTTTCCTTCCTTATCATCTCTGTTGTCCCGCACAACTCTACTCGGCTTCAACATAAAACTGTACTTGTACACTCTCATACCGTGTTCTTTCGCCGTCTCAGTCAAATAACTAGACACATATAACCATGCCCTACACTCATCCAACAGAGGAGACCCCTCGAAGTACTTAGTTAGACCCAATGAATACAATCGACTCAGTAGACTTTCTTCACACATAACAGCCTTAAGCCTACATTCCTCACCCATTTCATGCAACTATACGCAACTCAGCCCCATCTTCCACATCACAGCATGTTCGATCAACGTGTGCCCATACACCGAGTTAGTATACGTACTGTAGCAAACCCGAGCCCAGTCTCTCAGGCAAGATAAACCGACCCCTACACCGCCGACCAAACCTACAAGCCCCCACTCTTCCCCCACCAACCCATCTCTACTCCTACTCCTTAACCTCCGCCTCACTCGGCTCCCCCACTCCCCCCAACCTCCGGCGGCATCTTCGTCCCCGGCCCCCCCCTCCTCTCCCAATCCAACCAACTCCCCCTATACTCACCCACATTCTCATACCTACACACACACCGTCAGCCAATCCCCTTTTCACCCCCCCATCCATCCCCCAAAAGATGATACATACCCCGCCTGCTTCGCCAACTGCGCCGCCGCACTACTCCTCACGCCCGCCTTGCAAAAAAACACCACCATCTTCTCCCTCGGCGGCTTCGCGAAGCCAAACCGATCGAGGAAGTCTTCGTCGCTCAGCAGCAGCGCGTCCGGCTGCGAAGTGATGGGGATATTGAGGCTGGTCGGGATGCTGTTTGCGGCATACTCGGCGGGTTCGCGCACGTCGATGAGGACGGTGGAGGAGCTGGGGTTTTCGAGGATGGAGAGGACCTAGGGAGTTGGGGGGGGGGTGGGTGTTAGTGGCATGTGCGTGGTGAGGAGGAGGTGGTGGTGGTGGTGGGAAGAGGAGGTGGTGGGAAGAGAGGGTGAGAGGAACATACATCGTCGAATTCGTATACTCTGCTCCGCTTATCCGATGGGAAGCCAGAGACAGAGTGCCACCGAGTCTGCACACCACAGCTCTGCACCTTCACCACGTCCCGCGCAACCGGTCGGACCGCGCAATGCGAGGGAAACCGAGCCGCCGCCGCCCGCGTCGCGACTGCGTGCGGGGCGCGCAAAGCGAGCAATTGCACCGCCCTTCTCGAAGCCATACTTGGAAAAGTAATGTGTCTCGGATCTGCAGCGTCGAAGGTAGAAGAGTGTCAACGTAGATGTGAAAGGAGACAGGTCCTGGTGTTTGAGTTTGGGAGCTGTTGGCGCATGCAACGGCCTCCTCGGGTCTGGCTGACACTAACGGCCGACGTCACAGTTCGTCAACTCTTGGCACGTGACGGCAGACGCCCGGGGCCACCCAATTTCACACCCAAGTCCGCGACAGAGGCCAGTTCTACATTCACAATCACACAGGCAATAGGTACCGCATTTATGGGTATAACTTTAGATTGCCTATAGTGTATCTTCATCAAATCAACCAGATCGTGTTCGTAATGTGTCTCTAGCGGTTTACACCGTTGCCATTAGACATGCACGATGCATGCCCTTGGTATAGAGAGAGCGAGAGGGAGGAGAGAAAATTTCGTGCGTTTTCCACATCTTGTCCAAGAATTCCAAACATTTCCATGCACCAACCAGGAGTCCGTCTCACCACGAATCCGGGTATCGTCTTGCCAGCCCTGGCGTCCAACCCCTTCCAAAACTAAAAGCAAAAACAGAAAACATGCAACATCCATAGCAAAAAGCAACAGTAGCAAACTGGTATATTTGTTTTTGCGCCGGGGGAATCATTTCACATCCGCAAAAACTCCTCAAGACAAACAGCAATGACAAATATAACAAATCCAATAACCGCAAAAGTTCTTAAAGACAATAGAACAACGCAAAGCAGACCAACCGAAGGCTTTTGTAATTCGCCACTGGGGTATAATTCTTTTGGTTGAGCGTCGCTAGCAGACCGGAGCTGGGGTATTTGTTCGTCATAAAGCCCGGTACAAAATTGAGAAATGGTGTATCGTTTAACGAGGAGGGCCAATAGGGCCCGGGTATCCAGATGCAGAATGAGAAGTAGAGGGGCGACCGCTATCAACGGACGCCCGCGGGTCGTACCTGGGGGTGACATCTCCAGGCGCCGCTGAAGACGAACCAAAGGGAAATTTGCTTTCGAACCGCGGCGTTGGCATCGGCCAACTGTTACTGTGGTGGTGCTCGTCGTCCGCGAGATTGATACCGCTGTCGTTCCAAGGGTTGCGATATCCGCTTCCCTGGGACTCCAAGCTGGCAAGAGAAGCTTTGGAAGCATTGCTAGAAGCATGCTTGAAGAGGGAACCGGGAGAGTTCGTGCCGTTCCTACGCGAATTGAACAGAGAGGTAAACGAAGACATGCTGCCTGGCTTGCGGAGTCGATCCAGCATGCCTGGACGATCTTCGTCGCCAAAGTGAGAACGAGTGGGGGAGTCGGTGCTGTCAACGGGTGGCTGGGCGTTTTGAAGCAGCTTAGACTCGAAGAATGGCAGGGATTCTTCGAAAGAATCCGACTTGGGCCGCGGAAGGGCTCCACGGATAGCGTTAGTGTCGAGGCCATGCATGACCAGATGGTTAATCAAGAAGTCCAAGGCGTCCTTGAGCCCACCAGCATTGTTTCTGGTAAAGCTGAGATGGAGCGTCTCAATCTGCTGTTCCTTTTCGTCAACGGTTTCTGTCTGGACTTCTTTCAAGTGAGCGTCAACAACATGTTGATCCCTGAGCTTATCGAGAATCTCAGTCTTGAACTCTGCAGAACGCATGTGTTCACCAAGCTCTTTAGAAACAGGGAAGGCGAGGTCATGGGTCTCAGGGACCATACCCTATAGCGTGTTAGTCTATTGCTGTGACTTGGAGATGGTAAGGCTTACCAAGAACTCATCGACTGCCAAAGGCACCTGGTACTCAGGGCCAGAGACAGTGACAATGTCGCTTGCTTCCTCAGTGCTCGGGAAAGTGATCTTGCAATTGAACTTCTTCTCGAGCTCGTCGATCTTGTCTAGACGGGCAATGAGTTCGCGGTGGTACAGTCGGTTGATATTGATCGTCTCGGAGACAAACTCCGCATCAGCCTTCTCGACCATGTCCATGATTTCCTGCTTGACCAGATCGAGGTTCTGCGCATTACGTGCAGGCGTACGACAGATGACGTTATCCACCTTGATGTCATCTTCCTCCTTGCCGAAGCCGCCGCGATCCATGGCGTTTGAGAATTTTACAAAGACCGAATACTTTTTCATGATACGTTGGATGTGTTGACCACCAATACCAATGATGCGCTTGTGATACTGATCCGGCACGTGGAAGGAGATTGCGGCAGGCATCTCTTGCTCGACGAGGTCAAGACCGTTCTTGGTGGCATCGTACTGAGCACCGCGGACTACAATATAAAAGTTGTACTCGTTGAAGCCATCAAAGACAATTTGCACACTGCTGTGGCTCATGATCTTGTTGATCTTGCCGTTCTTCTTACCGCTAACGAACTCTTTGTGCTCGTTTGCGAGCTCAATTTTGACGCTCATATTGTACTGGGACTTCTTCACGAACGGTATGTTGTTGATCACCATCATAGCGGCTTTGACAGCGTCATCGGAGCCATAGATGTGGAAGTTCAGCTTCTCAAAGCTGATTTCTGCGCCAGAGTTAATGCAAATATCCGAGAGCATAGCACGCACATCAGCTGCGGTGGGTGGGCGCTGGGTAGGGTCAGGATGGGTGATGAACCAAGAGGCACTGTAGAATTGACCAGCCTATCATGTCAGTACGCATCCATGCATAAAGGGTTCGCGCATCTTACAAGAGCCATCAACTCGCGCACAGTGCGCTCGACATGGAGAACGTCTGTGCCCTGGACCCGGACAACACCACGCTGCATGCCCAAGGGGGGCAAGAGAATGTAGGAGCCGTTGTTCTCAATGATCTTGCGCACCTTGTCGAGGCGTTCCAAGACGATGGCATCTAGCTTGGTGTCCGTCACCATGACGGGCTTTACGAAGACCTTGGTCGACATGACCAGATCATGAAGACGCTGTTTAGCCCGCAGAATGCATTCCTGGTTTTCGCCAGTGATGTAGATCAGATCATCGGGACGTCTTTGCGCGCCAGGGGGCGTATAGCCGAAAAGGCGGGGAAAGGGTGGCGGGAAGTAGATGGCGGTTCCTGTGGCAGACTCGATCAACTTGATGTTCTTGCGACCTCGCCCGCAGATGAGGGTGTGCATGGTCAGCTCTAGCTTCATGGTATCCACGTATCGTTTGAGCTGTGACGAAATTAAATTAGCTCTGTGCGCTAGCTAATCGGTACGAACTGCGGGGCAGTAGAACTCACAATCTGGTCGATCATGATGAGCACGCGCGTCTTCGCATGCTCCATGGTCTCCATATCGCCATAGATGGCGCAGCGTAGGCGCGAGTCCATGCCCGTCTCGAGATTGCCGTTAAAGCTCGCGGACTCGATATCGGGCTGCTTGGGCATCAGCACAAAAATGTCGGCCTTGGTCGTCTTTGCAATGAGGTCCAGCTGCTGCAGCACTGGGCCGTTGACATGCTGCGAGTCGCGATCGATGATCAGATCCGAGTCGATGTCGACAAACGATGAACGCTGCTGTGTGTCAGACCATGCTCGACTGAGACGTCCCCGTGCAGCCTACCAATGAGATGGGCGTCGAGTTGAGCACCTTGCAGCGCATCTGGTTCACCGTCTCCAGCTCCCCCGACAGGCACACGTTGGTGACCAGGGCGCGCAACGGCCCCCGCTGCAGGCCAGGCAGCGGCTTCGACTCGGCAGACACGACCGTGGCCATGACGCGCCCCTCGGTCTGCTCGGTGACGCCCCGGCACAGGTCCCGCAGCGTGTCGACATTCTGGGCGTGGACGGGCAGCTTGTGCACGGGGGTGCCCTCAGCCGTGCCTTCCGGAAAGGTCCACCGAGCCTTTGCTCCCGGGCTGGCATACATGATGTCGTCGACGTCGGGCCCCGCCAGGTTCGAGGCAAAGGGCACGTTGAAGGACAGGCTGACCTGGGTGCCCGGGGGGATGACGGGCGACGCCGACGAGGCCGTCGACGGGCGCTTGATGGGCGCTGCGGTGGCGGGCATCTCGTGATTCGATCTCGAGAACGGGAAGCCGGCCGAGGGGGCCATCTTCTCCCAGCCGTGACGAGCCTGGCCGGTGAAGTTGGATATCTTGTGCATAGTGTGGAGCGGCGCCCTGGGGAGTGAGGCGGGCGGGCGGGCGAGGTGTGATGGAGGAGAGTGAGGGAGACGCGAGGGAAGTCGAGGTCGGTCGCGAGCACGGTGCCCACTGATGAGCAGCAGCGGCTAGCCTCTCGCACGCAGCACGCACGGGCCTGGCTGACAGAAACGCAGGCTCCCATCCCATCCGGTGCCTTTGCCCGGCTGGCCGGAGCCTGGCTGTCTTGCATCGTGCTTCTCTGCCTGCGCTCTCGTCTCACTCAGACTCTCCGCGCTGCGAACGTTGAGATGGGCGCCGAGGCGTCTGTCTGCAGCGTGTGCTGAGCGCGCGTTTCCGACCCGGCTAGGCACAGCGGGCTCTGGGCTTGATGACCTACCTACACAGCCTCCAGGCCGCCGTGTTGACGGAGCCACGAACGTTTCACCTGCGGCACGCCCGCAAACGTTTCTGCTACAGCCTCCCATCCCGAAGCGCCAAGCGGGCCACTCCAAGTTCCTTCGTTCGTCGCCGCGTGCCTGGCCACCGACACACCTCCGGCCCCATTGCCGTGTCACGGCACTCCGAAAATGGCGAGACAGGTGTACAGCGGAGCCTCACGGGCACTGCCGACTGTTGCGTCCGACCGCACAAGGGCTGTGTCGTAAGCGAATACTCCACAGCTTTCCCCCGGTAGAGCAAGCCTCCTCAATCACTGTGAATAGTTAAATCAGAATCCATGGATTACACCTTCTTTCACTTCCTCAACACCCCCTCGTCATCATTACCCACAGACAAACAAGCCGTCCACGGCCTCTCTCCTCTCTCGCAGCATCAGACCCGACCAGCCCCATGATGACGACTCCCGCCCACTCATCAAACGCCATCTCTGCAGCTAGCCCTTAGCCCAACTTCTATCGATATCTTGCCGGGTGCCTCCCGTTGGATACACCTTTCACGCTACTGTCCAGCCAATCCAAAGACATGAGCAACAACTGTGGGATACCGTGATAGATAGCAAGTAAGCCAAATGCTACTGTGTTTTCAATTTCTGTGCATCTACCGAGCTCTTATGCTCGAACAGCGACCACAATCGGGCGGCCGGAATGGTTACCGCATACTATTCAATCATCCGTGCCTTCAGAACCACATTACCGTGCCCATCAAACAAGCCCCCCATCAACCCAATACGGCTTCCACGGCAAATGCTACAAATCCAGGTTACGGCCTGATTATTACTCAACCATGCCATGTCGCCAAGACTGACCGTTGGCCTGCTATACAATGCGTGCTAGAAACATCTTCAATCATGCCACAGAAGCAACCCATCCTCCATTCGACCCCTGAATTCTAGTAGCGATAGCTTGTTCGTCGAGGGGCTTCCGTCGCATACCGTTCTTGCACAACTTCGACGGGACGCCCCAGGGCACCTTCATCCAAAAAAGGCCTCTGCGGCGTCGCAAAAGTGAACCGGCGATCGTCCTGCGCGTCGTGACGAGTGACACTCACTTCACGCAAGCGCGGTGCGGCTACACGAACATGACCAGGTTGGACGCTCTCGTGACGATAATAACCCTCTGGAACCTCGCGCCGAATAACTTCAGGCCGAACACTGTACGCTCGGCTCGGAAGGTACTCGCGAGGCGGACCCATCTCTTCGTACTGTGCAATGGGTCGTCGTTCGATCATCTCACGCGGGCGATACTCCACCTCCACTGGGCGGTGCGAAACCTCTCGCCGATAGGGTCGCGTTTCGATGAACTCGGCTTCCGAGGCTTCAACATAACGGCGGGGTGGCGGTGGCATCCTATGAACGTCGCCGTCTTCGTAAAACTCAGCACGTGCAGGTACTCGGAGAGCTGGTTCTCGCGTCACCGCACGTTCGTGATAAGGATCAGCCTCAACCCTCCTAGACAGCGCGACCAATTCTTGTTCATCTGCGGGAGCCGCGAGGTACCTGTTGCCGTATTGATCGACCACGATACGGCGCGGCGGTGGTGCCATGGCTGTCGGAGATTGCGCTCGAGCCAAGTACTCTTGCCCCGGTGACTCAGGTAGGTATCTCGGTGCTGCTGACGGCCGAGCCGACGCCTCTCGGTAGATGGGCTGCTCGATGGGACGGTTGGCAAACACTTGGGAGGCTGCGCGAACGTGACGGGGCTCGGGTGCAGCATACAAATCATTATTGATAGGTGAGTATGGTCGACGAGCATGCTGAAGGCTTGCCTTGCGGCGCAGGTCCTGATCATCTCGTTCCAATCGCCGCTGGGGAATACGTGCGACACTGGGTGACAATGGCTCGTCATATTGTCGTGGCAGCTGAGCAGCAGGCTCCGGATCTCGGTAGTAGACGGGTTGCATCCGGTTCTCCTCTCGAGCTGACGCGATCGCGACATCATTAGGGAGAGGCTGCAAGGCGCGTCGCTTGCTCGACGGCGGATTAGAGTATGGTGCAAAGGGAGGCGGCGACTGAGGCTCCTCTTTGATAAGAGGTTCAGGAGAGCGAACAGCACGTTTACTAGCCTGTAGCCGCTTCTTCTCCTCCCGAATCGCCTCCCTCTTTCGCTTTCTACCATTGTGAATCGGTGGCACTGGACCAGTTGGGCTTTGCCGCCGTGATGATCTAGATGAACAATCAGTATGCCAAAAGCCCAGGTTCAAGATGTGAAGGCTGGTGATATATGGAGAACCAGTTTTCTCCATGATCGAACAATGAGCGCGAAAAACAAATAGAATGAAAGGAGTGGGATATAGTGCTCGGGAACAGGTGTAGAGAATAAGAAACACATCGTCGCCTTACCCTTTCAGCCCGCCGTTACCAAATCGTCCATTTGGCCGTCTAGGCTCACTAGGCCCTGCATCAGCCGGCGGTGGTGAGTAATCTGACTCCTCCGCCTCGTCGTGCACGCCAGCCACTTCGGGCTCATATTCTTCTATGTCATCGGCAGGCTCGTAAGGTTCGTCATCTAGATCGATCACTGGAGGACCGGTCGGACCCGACGGAGCAGGCTTGGGAACCGACAGTGGTGCCTCGTTGGCAGTGGGTTTGCCCTGTTGGGTGAGTCGCCCTGCAGCATCAGCACCGGTGTTGGGGTTGCGATCAACGTCGGACGACCAACTGTCAGCTTTGCTAGAGTAGTACGAGTTTTCATCGAAAGATTCGTCCCCTTCGCTATTACTAGCTGAGATCCGCAGGCCAGATATCGGCTTGACCAGTTTGTGGGCCTGAACAAGCAGGTTATCCACGTCCAAAATCTCTCGCTCCCGCTCCTCATCGCTCACCCGGCCCCGCTTGTCCAGCTGATCCTTCAGTGCGCGTTCAAGCTGCTGTCGCTTGAGTTGTAGTTCAGCCCTGATGAGATGATCAGACTTCGTGAGCAACACTGGATCGATGCCAGATGGGGCAGACTTGGCTGAGAAGGGCCGTGGCGCATGCGCGACAGGCGAAGCAAACTCGTGTGGCGAAGGAATCTTCTGTAGAGAGCTTTCGGGTCGCGGTGGGAACAACTGCGAGGTAGACAGCCCATTAATATTCCCATTGGTCGTGGCTCTGGCAGGTGGAGCGGTTCGAGATGGACGTCGTGCAACTTGTTCTAGTACTTTGGGCGGCAAGCGAATGCGAGGATGTTTGCCAGCATACACTTCATCGCGAATTTGCAACAGCTTTGTGAGAAAGTCGGCTACGCGCTGGCTCTCAGCGGGTACCACGCTGTCCCCGTTCGCGAGCGGAGCTGATGCGCCAGTCGACATGGCGATGTTTGCCTAACTCGCGCACGCTCGAGCCAAGCTGCGCTACAGACAAGTTGACTGAGGATTCAATTAGAGAGCGACCCGCATAGAAATACAGAGCGGTACATGGTGGTGCGGCGTGGTGAGGCGGAGGGAAGAAGGGGTGAAGGAAAACGTCGAGACGCGCGAGCGAAGCGCCCAATTGGTGCCAAGGCGCTATACCCAATCAGCTCCTGCTTCGCGCTTACCATTCACACGCGCCCACCAGCACCCTTCTTCGACACAGCACAAGACCACATTGAACCTTCAAGCTCTTTCACGCTACTAGCAGCCCATCTACTGTAGACTCCACCATTACCAACTCTTCACTCCACTGTTTCTGAGCCTGAAGTGCTCTTTCATTGAGACTTTATCCTGACGTATTAAACACTACCCCACTACAAGATCGCCGAAAGTTTTGGACAAGAGAAACACGAAAGGAAAAGAGTTATCTACCCAGCCAATCTTCTCTCCCAAAGATCGCTTTTATTATCTTGCTCTTGACTTCCAACATCCAGCTTCACGTCGGACGGACCATGGCGCAAGACGAAAAGCCCGTCTTCTTCTTCGACATAGACAATTGTGTATGTCGAATTCCCAAATAATCTTGTCCTGATTACTTCTAACAAGTCATGCAGCTCTATCCCAAGAGTGAGTTTTATCAAGATTCTTCAGTGCATTTACTGATGACTCACTCGATATAGGTTATAAAGTACAGCACATGATGTCAGATCTGATAGGTGAGTTACCACCATGATAAACGATACCCGGCTTCCATTCTCAATCGGCCAAACCCCTTGTGTTTGTTCCGTGATACCTAAGCCATAATTTAATGTCACTACCTATTGCCGCGTTTTCGGCATCCTTCACACGAAACTCGACTCACATGATGCAGATCAATACTTCGAAACCCATCTCGCGCTCTCGAAAGAAGAAGCAAATGAGCTACACCACAAATACTATCGCGAGTACGGTCTCGCCATCGAAGGCCTCGCCCGACACCACAAGGTCGATGCTCTAGAGTACAATACCAAGGTAGACGACGCACTACCCTTGGAGGATGTCATCAAGCCCAACCCAGAGTTGCGGGCACTGCTGGAAGATGTTGACAAGAGCAAAGTCAAGATGTGGCTATTCACAAATGCATACGTTGCACATGGCAAGAGAGTGGTGAAATTGTTGGAGATCGACGATCTGTTCGAAGGCATCACCTATTGCGATTACGGGTCCGAAAAATTCTACTGCAAGCCGCATGCTGAGATGTACGACAAGGCAATGACTCAAGCGGGTGTGAGGTCGAATGAGAACTGTTACTTTGTTGGTGTGTAGGATTTGCTAGGGGGTGCAGATCCATGCTGACGTGCCTTAGACGACTCGTACATCAACACAAAAGCCGCACATGCACGCGGTTGGCACACGGCTCATCTCCTAGACGAGTCAGACCCCGATCCACCGGAACCGGCTGCCAAGTATCAAATCAGGAGCCTTATGGAGCTACGGAACATCTTCCCACATCTATTCAAGAGCACTTCTACAAATGGCACATCATAGGACTTTGCATCATTGAAAGAATTAGGATGAACTACTATTTTCGAATAAACGGAGAGCATCTAGGACAATTGCGAAGCATTTTTGTTTGCGTTAATGTGCTCCTATTGGGCATGGTACGTAGAAGATGTGCACTAGATGGGATCGAGTTTATTGATCAGGATCAAAGAGAAGGGCAAAATCTCTACGTCTTTCTCATCTTTTTATTTACTCAGTCTTGAAGGTTTCTGTCCTAAGACGTCCCTACAGTTTGTCGTTCCTCCCCCATATTACTTGGCGTGGGCTTTATCGATAAGAAGTAGAAACAGCATACATTCCGGCCATTCCGCCAACATCAACCTCCACCTCAACACCTTCAACTTATTTTCGAGATGCCGTCTTCTACCCTCTACAAATGACTCCCATGCCAAGAACTACATACTTCCAGACCATGCCGCCCGCCCCTTCCCCTACGCCTCCCGCCCCGCAGCCCTCAGCCCTCCCACCCTCCGCCGAATCATCGAACGCTACTCAGAGACGGCACGAGCCACAAGCAGACACTATCTTCAACCGAAAGGTCAAGCCAAATAGGCAGCCTCTTCTTCGCCTCGAGCTCCGTGATGTTTCTTCAGAGGGCGCTCGAGCTTTCCTCCGCCTAATACATGCCTCTACCGCCCTGGAAGATGCCTTGGACGTGGTACTACGGCATCTCTATTCCGGCCTGAAGACACACTGTATACCACCCACGCGGTCTATCACGCTTGTACTACGCTCAATGCCTGGCGTCGCGTACACGACCGGCCGCGACATCGACGACGATCACAAGGAAATCCACTTCAGCACCGATTATATCAATAGTGTCCCCGACACAAGAAAGAAAGAGGAGATACATGGTGTCATAACGCATGAGATGGTTCACTGTTGGCAGCACAACGCGCTCGGCACTGCGCCTGGAGGGTTGATAGAAGGAATAGCGGATTGGGTTCGTTTGAAGGCCGGTTTTGCGCCTCCGCATTGGAAGAAGAGAAGTGACTGCGATTGGGATGCCGGGTACGAGCGAACCGGATTCTTCTTGGAGTGGCTAGAAGAAGCGCATGGTGTGGATATTGTACGGAAGATTAATGAGGGCCTAAGGAATTGCAAGTACGAGTCGAACGCCTTTTGGCACGACTGTTGCGGCAAGAGCATTGGTCATTTGTGGAGAGAGTACAAGTCAAGTCTTGGAGAGGATACGAACCGCTGTTCGAATGCCTCAGAAGAGAAAGACGCAGAGGGTGCAGGGAAGTAGGACAGCAAACCCGATCTTGAAGGGGCCTTATCATCAGGCACTGTTATTGCACGCGCGCAGGCTTGCAGCCATGGCAAACTACGTCCAACGTGGAAGTTTTATCATTCCAGATACCAGACAGCAGCAGACATACTCTCGTCCCTCTTCACTGAAGATATGCTTATCGGATGTGGGACCAGGAATCTGGCAGTCGCTGGCTCCGCTTTTAGATCTTTTATTTCTTGAATGCTAAGAACGATCCGGGATGCTCACTATACGATCTTGCTATCGTTACTGGTACTATATTTTGGTCTTCGAGCTGGCCAATCTCGAGCGATTATATATCTGCACCGGTGGTTTGTCGATCAATTTTATCAAGATGACATAACTCCGGTAGACAGGCAGACGTCACCCTACCCGAGAACCCGGCCTTCAAAACTGCAAAGCAAAGATGCACTGATGGAACTTGCATTCCTTGTGAGCTATGATCTCCATCTCAACGACCTTGTCGTTAGACTAAAGAGAAGAAAAGGTCCAAGTCTAATTAAGTTATAGTGCAACTTGCCTACAAGCTTGAAGAACGCTACCTACAGCGGCAGGTGTGCCTTTTCTTTTCTTCACAAGTTCTCCTTATTATACATTCTCCTTTGGTGCGGTTTACGTCTCGCGCTGTTAGTTAACAAGGGGGAAGCGATAATGTTTCGTCAGGCACCGTGCGAGAAGTATCATCCGTGTTCGCAGAGTAGCCAACGAAGATTTCACCCAAACTTTATTCAGCCATAACGAGAAGAGATGCAACTAGAGACTATTGTTACAACACGACACCACTATTCAATCTATTTCACATCTTCTCTCATACCTGGCAAGCCTGGATATATGTGCGTATTGAAACTACGGACTTCGGTTCACGTTACTCTAGCCGATAATGCACCGTGATCTTGGCGTAACGATCCCCCGCATTCCAACGCACGTCGACTCTTTGAAACCAACTTCAGCTGCAGTGTGGCATGAATTCAATAGCGGCATCATTTATTGGCAATACTTTTCTCCGGAGGATCCTCACAGATTTCGGCATCCCGTGTCCCTTTACAACCTCACTAGGTGTCGTGGCAGTGCAACATTCCTATGCTACTACCGAACTGACCAATCACACGCTCGACCGAGGTCCTGGAGAAGTCACCTGACCCGCGGTCCGAGGCACAATGCACGTGTAATCTTCCAACAGGACACATTTTCACATGGCGTATCCGTCCTAATCAACGTCAAACAAGTACCCCGGCCCTGTCTGCTTCCGCCATTACCGCTTATGTATATGAATAATCAAGACAGTGTTATAAGTTACATAACGGTTTTCTCCGCGTCGGACGGATCGTGTACAAACTATGTACTTGCCAGCAACACCCTTGCATTCCCCCAGCGACGCAAAGCTAACGCTTCAGAAAATCTACCGACACAAACCCTATCGGTGGCCCAAGTCCCACGAATCTGGTCTACGGGTGCGCCTGTACGGACCGCTTCCCTCAATAAGCACTACAAATGAGTTTAACACTAGGGTTCCATCCCATCAGCAACTGCGGAACGCAAATCCACTTGTTCAAGTCTATACTTATCGGTGGCGAGCAGGTTTTTGTCGAGCCGTGACGATCAGACGTGGGAAGGGCCAAGGGTTACATTCGGGTGGTTGCCGATACTGGTAGAGTAAGTTGCGCATCGTCAGCTTCTGGGGCACTGCCATGAAGAGTTGCTTATACGCGTCAAGCTTCAAAGCTTACGGAGAGTGACATGTGGTCTTGTCACATGTATCGGTCAGATCCATGGATACTCCCTCGGACGGGGGTCGCGCTCAAATCCGATATACGCGATATACGCAGATCAGCTGTCACGCCTCGTCTTATCTCATCTCATCTCATCTCATCATGATCATGGTGGTGATCACTGATCAGATCCACAATCTGTACCACGGAGTTTGTTGTCGAATCGAGATGCTTCCGGTGGGGGATACCTTACATATTCCAGGTGAAGGATACCCCAGCATATGCAGTCCCACAGCCAGAAGATACACCACCCACGATGTAACCCAGGATGTAAAGACCAAAAGTATTTGTTATGAAGCCCTACACACGAGAAGGTCCCAACAACCAAGTCTTCAAGACCGCATGCTAAATAGTAAATTCACAAATACGACCACCGTGCAAAGCAACGCAATAATCTAGTCCACAGTGACGCATAACACCCCCACACAAAAAAAAAAGCGATCAACCTACAGTACCACAGGACAAGCCTCCTAATCACATCACCGCCACGCCGTCTCGGGATATTCCAGCCACCATATGAGATGCACGTACATCACGATTCACCACCTCCACCTCCACGTCCAAAAACAACCGCCCATGCCCAACGTAGCCATGCCCCCGGGAAAAGCGGCGCAAACGGCAAACCCCACTGCCAAACAACAAGCTTCTCATCTGCCGTGACCCACCCCCAATGCAAGCTACCTTACCCACTCCCCAAACCTACCCGTACCGATCGTATCCACCTTACAAAGTTCAATATAGCTCGCGTACCTACCTTACTACCTATACATATATCCAAGATAAATTTAGACGCGCCACTTGAAGCCCCCCATCATCTCTATCAATCAATGAATGAATGAATCCAATAACGCCATCACATGGCATGCTGTCACCCGACGCAACACATCGTAGATCTACCCTATCAGCCCCGGTTTAAGTTTAAGTTTCAGCCTCATCGCATCGCATCGCATCCGCCGCCTCCAAGCCATCAATCATCATCTGATACCAACCCCACAACCAATACCAATATCGCCCTGACCTTTCGAGAGAAAAAAAGCCGCATTCTAAATCGAGCCTTTTCCCTCCACGTCACAAGCACCACAAGCGGACCACCCGACCACTTAATCTAAATATAAACGCGCACCAAGCAAGTTGAAAACCTGAAACTTGCCTCCGTTAGCCGCGAGCCGCTCGCTCGCTCGCTAGCTACCTTAGCCTAGTCTTACTCATTATTATCGATAGACAGACAGTGACAGACAAAAAAAGCTTGCATGGAATGATTGATGATTGCAGCCGGGCTTGCCAAATGCAAATGAATCCATTAGCCGCGAGCCGCTCGCTAGCTAGTCTAGTCTTACGCATTATCGATAGACAGAGTGACAAACAAAAAAGCTTGCATTGCACACAGTGCAGCCAGCTTTGCCAAAAGCAAATGATTATTCGCCTTCGTTAAAACTTAAGCCCACGCCCCCCGCACTTTTGGACTAGCTAGGTAGATGGTAGACTAGATATCCGTTGTTTGATATACGATCATTAGATAGGTATTGTCTGTTTTACATACGCAAGCTGCACAGCACAGCACAAATGTCCAAACTAAAAAGGAAGACTCAACTTCCCATCTGCCTAAACGCTGATGCACCGCCTACCCGTCCCCCTGCCCCTCGTACACAACAAGCCACACCCAAAATCATCATCATCATTACTACCATAATGCCGAATAATACTCCTCCACCACGGGACGGTGGCCATGAAGTCACCCTCGCTACCGCCTGCAGCATCCCCATCCGACATCCGTCAATAGCTAGCCCGTCTTGTAGCGCGCACCGACCAACCCCATCCAGAATCAGCCGCCCATCAAGCTTTCGTTCCGCATACCCCATCGAGCAAACATGCGAGCCCAATCCCTGCGCGGCCCGAATGCAGACCCTCACAGCCGAAACGCCCACCCATGCGCGTGCTCGCTCGCTGCATCCCCCCAAATCCTTGCATCCTCGCATCTCCTCCCATCGCCCAATCGATCGTAGCTGTCACGCCCCCCCCACCGCCGACCGATGACAACCGCCCCGTGGGGCCGTGTAGTTCGAGGAGCGAATCGACACGGAAATACAATCCATCTTTCTCCGTCTCATCATCCTTGACACCAATTGATCGCCAAACCAAGGCTTCGGTTCAGCCATTCAATATTCACCAGGCGGTGAGGCTTGCAAAGCCTCAAAGCGTTACGCAAAGCCGGGCTGCGTATGCATCCTGTTATGGTCGCAACAGGCAAGTGCAGTACGAAGCAGAATCGGTATGGAATAACCAACGGTTTGTTGCAATATTGTTTGCTGCTTGCATGCCGAATATGCGGTTCCGCAGGATAGTATCATGCCGAGGAGGTCACCCGATATGTCTGGGTTTGGCAAGGTCGTCTGCTCTCAGTCGACCGCATGCGATCCACCCAGTGGATAGAGCCGGATATCCATATTGTATATGTGAATCGCATGGACTTTCTGCCCTGCGAAGTAGTATTCGGTTGCGTGTCGTTTACGCCAATAATTCCAGAATAGGTTTCCGTGACATGAAACCACCATCGGGATAATGACTGCATGCTGGCTTGCTACACAGTGGCGGAGAAGACACCGAGCTGACGGTAGCGAGCCAGGTCCAGGATCCGGAGGCGTACAAGCTGGGCTGACCGGTGTCAACAGTGAAACGACTTCAACGAGAACGAATCGATATGTGGTTTATGAAGATTGATTTGTTGGAGATAGGCCATAGACATGACCGGGGAGCCCTCGGCAATGGAAGCGTCTATGCCACTTGCAGTGGATATCGTGTTCATTCTCTTGAACTTCATGCGACACAGCCACAACCGCTAACGAAATCCGTCCACGTCCGATTACGCCCCATATTAATATTGATACGAGTGGTCGCCTGCTATACCGTATCTCATGAAAGGGGGCACCGCCTGTGGATCCTGATATGATGCGGACGTCGAGGTTACTGATATGGGCGAGCTCGTGGGTCCTCGTCCAGTACTTCCAGGGTAGTGGTTCGCTGTGGGGCTAAGCATTGGGGAAATGGCGCCGTAGTTATGATAAGTTGTATGCGGAGTAGGGTTTGAAACGTTCACATATCCGTATGAAGGCGCTAATTGCATCATCGCAGGGTGGTCCATGGACGACGTAACCCAATCCCATTGTGACCCTTGAGTGACAGCCATACCCAATGGCTGTTGAACATGAGCGTAATGTGGAGCGGTAGGAGCAAGGCTGAAAGATTCTTGTGAAGTCCAGCCCGAATGCGTTCCATCCGTGGGCCAGGAATGGTGCGTTTCAGGGGTAGAGACCTGTGTATTGGGGGGTAATAAATCGTCGTAAACGCTCGATTTGTGAGACATATCCTCGTCATCAGTGGCTGAGTGTCCGCTAGGCTCGGGTGTAGCCGCTGATTGAGGCAGTGTGATGCCTTGGTTTTGGTATCGGCGCACAAGAACCGTGTAGCTGCACCGGGTTAGAATATTTTCGATTGTATTGCAAGCGCACATACCGATTCTTGATGCAATTTTTGGATCGTCCTGGGAAGTGATGTAGCTGAATGTCTTTCCAATGTCGACCCAGCTTTTGAACCGCTTCAATGAGTACTTTGTCCTGAATAACCGCATGTCAGTTAGCTGGTCACTGGGGCGCCACGACCGTCCTTGTACATTCACCGGATTCTTACATCTGTGTCTTGCCACTCGCTACGATCCAATTCTGGGTCAAGCGATTGTTGCCACCGTTTCGCGCATTCTAATACTGTGTTAGAGTAATCATATTGTAAGGATTTGGTTCACATACGGTCTGCACTTCTCGACCCTACTACGCCGGCTACTAAGGTCCACCTAAGAGCACGGTAAGCGCCTGTTCAACTGGGAAGTACACATGGGTGCTACCTTTGACCATATTGCACGACTCCTCTAGCGAGCTGGACGTCCTCACTCTGGGACCACTGGCCCTTCTTGAGCCCTCCAGCAACCGAATTATGCCATCTTTTTCGACAATCTTTGTTTGTTCTGCCCGGGAGCTTCGCTGCGATTCTACACCTGGAAACCATTAATAATATACCCCTCGAGACTTTCGGTAGAACATACCAATCTTTCACTTCGCCTTCAATCACTGCACGAATCTTGGTCAGCTCTGTTCATTTGAGTGATAAATAATTGTCAAATATAGCCAGGGTGGGGTCCCGTTTCATTCGTGAATGCAGTGGCGGAACGGCACCCGGCAGTAATTCCTGGTGGGTGGACCTCGGTAGTTTTATCGACATGGAACAAGCACAACAATGAATAAAAGGAACACGATCCTCGTTACGTACTCTGAGTCTCGACTTCATCCCGTAGTCTCTGGTCTTCTGCTGCCGTCCATTTGCGTGGTAGACGGCCGCTAGACTTTGCCGACGACGACAACATGTTCGAGGCTGACGGCAAGAAGTCTATGATGTGGTGCTTCGTGATGATGCGGAGGGTGGGATTGTTCTTGCTAACAATGATACAAGCTTGTACAACAGAGCGACAAGAAGAGGATAACGAGGAGAGTAAGTGTCGTGCGAGAAGGTATGCGAAGCGAATGTGGGTTCGTAGCGAGCGTCTGTAGTAAAGATAGTGTAGGAAAACGGAGGGCGGAGGAAGCTTTAAACACTAAGCCAAACTCATATGGGGGGTCAACCACCATGTTGGAAGTCGAATGGCACTGTTCGTCTGAGGGACAAGACCGCTTGACGCAAAATGATTCAGCTAGTTGGCCTTGATTGGGCTCACTAGCCATGGCCAGCGGCGCTCACCTGCAGGCAGCTCGAGCAGGGCATGGGGACAGTGCGCAATGCATTGAGGCTTTGCAGCGTGCGTGCGGTAGCAGCGGAAGGTAAGGCTAGGACCCTGCAACGGCAACTAAGTCGCACGTTCGCCCAGAAAGCTACCGTACTTTCCATAGTAGGGCTGCCTGCCTATACACCGCTAGATGATGCCCTTGTTGAGCCTAGCATCGTTCTATACATAATAAGCTTATTGTTCCGCTCTTCAGCTGCTCGGCTGTGCAGGGTTCATCCATGGCGCGTGATTGGAGCTTAACGTGGTGCGGCCGTTGACATATGCAACCATGGTTACGAGCCCACGGCAGGGTTGCCGGCTAGGCGCCGCAGAGCATTGGTTCGGTAGCTTGATGCGTAGTCTGACGTCGACGCCAGACAAGCTCGCTCTCCTGTCGTTGTCGACGGCCACGCTGCCGTCCTCCTAGCCAAGGACGGCAAAGGTCTGTCAGCTAGACCTACCTCTGCGCACCGAGATTCGGCCGACACGATGCAACGTGACTGTAGCGGTGGGTAGAAAATAGCGACACTTCTGAAGCTGAAAGCTTCGCTGAATCTCGGTGTCGGTCAGCGGACGGCCCGGACCCCGATGTCATGAGAGGCGTCATCGTCGCTGTTGTGGCTCGTTCTACCCTGGCCCTCGCCGACCGTGCAGTGTATGCAGACCGTCCATCGCCGACCGTAGACCGTAGTGTGGAGAGCTTTCGTAGCTGCTTGTAACATGATCCATGCTCATGCTCAGCCAGCCGCAGCGCTGTGATGGAAAGCTCTCGAACATGGTTCGAGCTGGGATGCTAGTCGCCGACGTCATTCCGGAAGCGCTGGGGTATGGTTGCAACCCAGCCCTGTCCAGCGGCGTTCTGGAAGTTTGAGCTGACTGTTCGACCTCACAGAGGATAGGATTGCGAGATGGGAGCTTAGATGAAACGTGCCGTGTTGGGCTGCGGGGAACATGTAAAAGGGAGAGTCAGAGTCATGATACCAGTATCGGGGTGTCGGCTTCTAGGGTTCATAGATCCACAAACGGCACGTTCGCGCACCGTGACGCGACTGCCAGACGGACAACAACACCAAGAACAAATAACAGTCTTCAATTGAACTGCCGCTGTGAGAGCAGGATTCGAAGCGATGGAGGAAACGAGAGCTCGAGCACGTTGTAGAAAATACCACTCGTTCTGCACATGTGCACATCACGCCACGGCGTCCACACCGGCACGACGGCAAGCAAGCTGGCTTCGAAAAAGAAACCAAGGCCTTTGCAAGACTCCCACCGCCCTTTCACACATATGCAGTCATGTTGCCTCTGGTCACCAGCTGTGTAACACGCCGCCAGCTGCCTCAGCAGATGCTTCAGACTGCTCTCACACCAGACATGCCTACGTTTGAGTCGAACAGAGACTGCGCGCACGTCGCAAATTATGCAATGAATATCCTCATTTGATTCGCCCGCTATACAGCCGTCCAAAGACGCTAGTTAGATTTTATTTAACGCCCTGCCTACTTTTAATACTATTTTCGCGTCCGTTTTATTAAGGTAATTACTAAGTAAGCAGCTAAGGCGTATAGGGGTAACTAGTAGTAGCTTAGCTAATAGTTGTTAATAAAATAGCGTCCTATTTCCTTAGGTAAGTCTATTTTTAGGTGTCTTATTAGCTGCCCTAGGTCTCCTAAGGTTGCCCTTATTATTATTTCTCTACTATTATCTTTTATTAACTTATTGTAATAAAATTATATTATAATTAATACTTTACTATAAGCCGCTTAAGTGTATTATAATTATAGCCTTAGTACTATTATTATTACTATTAATATTACTATTCTTACCCTTACTATTACTATTCTTACTCTTACTACTATTATCTTTATAGGCCTCTAACGCGTTAAGAGCTATAATATAGTTACTACTACCTTAAAACGCCTTTTTATGTATATAATAGTAGAAGGAATAACTGTTATTAATATAATATTTTTATTAGAAACTCCTTAGTCGCAAAAAAAATCATAGTTGCTATTACTATTACGAGGCGTTTAGCAAATAAAATAAGATTCTATATAAGTAGAAATATTATTAAAGGCCTTACTAAAGATAGCTAATAAAGGTAATAGGACTAATAGTAAATTTAAGCCTTAGGTATAGGCGTACGCCTAGAAAGAGATCTAAAAGATCTCTAACTAGGTAGTAATTAAGTAATAAGTTAAGGCTAAGATTAACTTTTATAAAAAGGACTAGAGAACTTAAATAAAGCTTTTAAGCTAATTAGGCTTTTCTATTATTAATAGCGTTATTATAGTAGATAGCCTAGTTCTTATAAAGTATTTTAATCGTATTATTTATTTAATGTTAATTATCCTTTTGAACTATATTTTTTTATTTGAGCCTGCATAGGTTGGGATAGAAAGGCCGCTCTAGTCTAGCGTCTAAAAATACAATCTACTCCTAGTCTCTACTACTATAATAGTAGTTACTACGCACTTGCCTTACTATTTATAAGCGCTCTAACACCTATTAAAAGTTACTTAAAGTGTGTATAGAAAACTAACTCTTACTTTATTATTACTATTATTAGTAATTGTACTATATTTATATACTACTATGCGGTATACTTATATAACGCGCTTATCTAACACTATAATAACTATAAGAATCTAACGCATCTACGCAACGCTTTTCTTTCTTAGCAACTTATTAATAAATACCTTTATCTTTTTTTTCTCTTACTCTTAATCTTACCCTCTGTTACTACCTTCCTAACTAGTAGTAATATAAAAAACTATAGTAGGAACTCTATATATCTATTATTACGCCTTTAGTTACTAATTTATTGCTAGCCTAACTAGTATACTGGAACTGTCTTATATAGGGTAAGGTATACCTACTTCCTATTAATAATTTTATAAATAGAGTAATACTCTAGTATAGACCTAGTAATATTAGTAAGCAAATAGATCTTTAGAGTGTACTTTTAGGTAGTATTAATAGTAGTATTAGTATTAGCACGAAGGCCTAGAAAGATAGTAGAAAATAAAGCAATAGTAGTAGAAGTGTCTTTAAGATTAACTTTAATATAAAGATAGAGTATTAGTATACCTATAGTGTGTAAGCTTCTATCTAGTATATATTTTATAATAGCACAAACCTACTAATATAGCTACTACTAGCAATCTTTAGGAATAATAGTAGAAGAGATAATAGTTGTAGCGTTATACTAGTTATGATTTTTTTTTATAACTAAGAGATTTATTAGAAACCCCTTAGTCGTAAAAAAAACCATACTATTATTGCGTTATAAAGGCTGCGTCTTTACTAATATCTAGGTACTAAAGGAGTGTCTTATACTTTAGGATCTAAAGCTATAAGGTGTAGTAAATTAGCCTAAAGATATTACTAATAGGGTACTTA
The DNA here is from genome assembly GCA_014281115.1 of Laburnicola sp. R22_1. Lineage (NCBI taxonomy): Eukaryota > Fungi > Ascomycota > Dothideomycetes > Pleosporales > Didymosphaeriaceae > Laburnicola > Laburnicola sp. R22_1. Next base: position 698,550 of record JACONQ010000014.1, read on the forward strand.
AAATAAGCTCTAAATGCCTTTTTAATAATCCTTTTAGTTATATAAAGTTACTAAATTTCTAGGAATTATTGTTAACTTTGCCTAGCTAGTTATCTATATCCTAATTAAATTTAATAATAGCTGTGTTGCTATAGGTATTAAACTTAGATATAATAGTAGATTACTAGAAAGTAGTTATTGCGTTACTAGATATAATAGATAAAGAGATAAAGATTTAGTATACTAGGCGTTACTAATATTATAAGAAATAGACTTTATACACTATACGTATAGTAAACTATAGTTATACTATTACTAGATTCTTCTCTAGGGTTAATTTATAATATTACGTAATTCTAGACTAGCTATTTAACTAACCACTATATTACATAATTAATAATATTTTTAATAATATTTTTCGCTGCAATAATAATAACAACAATTATAATAGTAACTAACCTAACTATTTTATTACTTTTTTATAGTAGATCTTTCCTCGCAACTAGTAGACTATATACTACTCTCTAGGACCTTACTATTACCTATCTCTTTTATACTCCCTTTGCCGCCGCTTACTCTTACCTTTATTACACTACTACTCTTACTTCTTATTATCTTTATATGCTTATAAGATCTTAACTACTACTAGGAGCTTCTTCTACTATAGCTGCGCGCGCGCTCTAGCAACGTATAAGAAATACTCTTTTTTTCTTTAATAGTTATCTATTACTATATCTTAGTCTGTGACTTATAAGCGCAATAACTAAACTATAGTTAAGTGTCCTATGACTTACACTACTTCTATAGTTATAACTTTATAGTCTACTATAGCTCTTTAATAGTCTACTAGTTAAGAGATAATATATAACTTAATTATACTAAATAGTAGACTGTTTATTAACTACTATCGCTAATACTACTATGTAGAAAGTTAATAATAAAATTATTATTAGTTTGTGTATATTTTATTACTACTACTATGTGCTAGATACTAGGTTTTAGTGTCTTCTATTTTACTCCTCTTTGTATATAGTGCGGACTTAACCTTAGTTAGAATTTTTACACAATAAAGATCTTTAATATAATATTTATTATAGAGTTCTCTTACTTAACCCTACTAGTAATTTATTATCTATTAAGTATAGAAAGCAGCCTATAGCTACTTCTAAGATAACTAGTTGCTTTGCCCCTAGCCTTATAAAAAAGAAGAGTATTATTAAACTACTAAGAAAGGTCTACTCTAATAGAATTTCTTATAAGGCTTCTAAGTATACTTAAATTATTGCTACACTTAAAGCAGATTAGCTAGACAATAAATTTTTGCTAGTAGACTTTAAGTAGCTTATACACTAAGGTAAAGCTAAGCTTAAAACTACTAGAAAATTTAGTATATTTTTAGCGCAATTTAAACTAGACTTCTTACTCTAGCATAGCCAAGAAATAAAATAATTACTTACTATCTATTAGCTTTAGGCTTAATATTGCTTTTCCTAAGGCCTACTTTTAAAGATAGTACTAGATTTAGTAGCTAGAACTATTATAAAGTCTAAAAATAATTCTATATAAAAAGTATTATTTAGGCTTTGTATAAGTACGCTAATATATTTAAATAAGCTTTTACTATACTTAAGGTATAAATACCTTATACTATAATATATATAATAAAGGAAAGATTTTAATTCTAGTCTAATAGTGCTAATAATACTGCTATTAAAATAGACTTATTTACTTCTAATAATACTCTCCCTTCTATTAAGAATACTTATAATTTGCGATACTATACTTATATTTCTTTAAAAGACCCTAGTTAAAGAATACCTAATCTACTATATAGTTTACGCTACTCTTATATAGTTAAGCAAAGCTTATTCTACTTAGTTGCACCCTAGCGTGCGCCCTAATAATTACTCTAATATTTACTCTAGCTTATAGTACTTATTTTATATCTAGATAAAATTCTTTACTACTTTTTAGTAGCTAATTATATATAAACTAAGCTCGCTAATAGCAAGTAGGTAAATATACCCTAGGGTAGACATATTCCTATTATCTCTATTATATCTAAGCTAAGACGCTTTATAAAGCTACCTAATCGACTCGATCTTAGAATGCTAGAAAGCTAGCTCGCCGCATATACTAAAGAGTTAGATTTAAAAGACTTAGTGTTGTGTGTGTTAAAGGGGGAGAATTTTTAGATATTATAGATATTATAAGAGGCAGACTTATATAATAAACGTAGAGCAAACTATAGTTACAACTCTACACTCTACTATAGCTCTTTAATAGTGTACTAGTTAAGAGATAATATATAACTTAGTTATGCTAGATAGTAGACTGTCTATTAACTACTATTAATAATACTATTGTGCAGAACGCTAATAATAAAATTATTATTATTTTATATATATTTTATTACTACTACTATGTGCTAAGTACTAGGTTATAGTGCCTCCTATTTTACTTCTCTCTATGTATAGTGTGAACTCGACCTTAGTTAGAATCTTCACACGATGAAGATCTTTAATAAAGCTACCTAATATTAATAAGTACTATAAAAAAGATTAATCTAGCCCTAATATTAAAGATTAGCTAGAGGATAGGCGTAATAAGCTCTAGGTAAATATAAACTATTACTAGGACAATAACTATATAAAAAATCAAGGCAACCTTATAAAAGCTATACTTAGCTACGTTAAAAGCGTGCCTTAAAAGGCTGCGCAAAATTAGTAATAAATAAATTAGACTCTTAATAAAGATTGCAGACCTAAATTACTCTTTAAATTTCTAAAAAAGACTTACTATAATTTCTTTACTTCCTAGTAAACATATAAGAAGTTTTATAAGCTCTTTCTTTTTAATAGAATAGACACCTAGATATTTCTATAGGCTTTTAAAAATCTAGTTAAGAAGGGTAGACTAGATATAAAGACTTAGAAAGATAAATTATAGCTTAAACTAACTAGGAGTTTTAAGTTAATACTTTAAAGAGAGATAAAAGATTCAAATATTAACTACTTTATAATTAAACGCTAGATAACTATAGCTAGCTACACTCTTTAAGATAATAATATAATAAGCTCTTTCTAGGCGCATATAAAGACTTTTTTAACGTATTACCTTCTAAATTAACACCCTTATATATAATAACTAAAAATAAACTCTTTATTTTAGACCTACTTCTCCCTTTTAACTCTTTATAATTAGACTAAGGTATAGTGTATTAAGAATAACGCCTACTTTAGCTATAGCAAAAAGCTAAAAGGTAGATACTTACGCTACTGCCCTAAGGCAGCTATATAAGTAAATATAGAAGTAGAGAATAATCTTAATTTAAATAAATTTAGTATTACCTATTATACTAATTTAGAGATAGGTAATTTATTAGATAATAAGGCTTTAAATATATACTACTAGACTACTCTAACCTAGTAGTTTATATAGGAGCTACTAAACTAATTAATTTAGACAAACTATAATTTTAACTATAATATATAAATACTAAACTAAAATTGCTACCTATAAGTAGCAAAATAGTAAGGGTTTCTAAACTATTAAGAAGCCCCTAGTTAGTTATACTAGTGCAAATTATATTCTAAAAGTTAGCTCTTAGGTTATAAGCTTTAATAGACACTAGTACTAGCGCTTATAACCTTAGTACTTTAAAGTATAAAAAGATAATATAAAAACAGCTTAAAGCTAAACTCCTCTATCTAATAATATTAATCCCCCTTAAGAACTTTATAGGGAAGAGAAGCGCAAAAGTAGACACTTATTTTATAGCCTAGCTTAATATTAATAATTATAGCTTTACTATATAGTTTACTTTATATAAAATAGGGGACTATAATCTTATTATTAGTAAGAAATTTTTTAAGCAAGCTAACTGCCTAGTTAACTCTTAGAACTGTCGCCTTTATTAGAAAAATAATAAGAATCTAATCTTTACTAGTAATCTTATCCTACTATAGACTTTTCTCCTACCTAACCCTTTCTACTAGAACAATACTACTTAATAGAACAGCCTACTTAAAAAGTAGAACTATACCTACTAAAAGACTTACTTATTAAAAGCTAACTAAAGCGTCTTTAAGAAAATTTCTATCTAGCTTTCTAGCCCTACTATCTTAGTTATTAGAACGTACTTAAAGGCTTACTAGAAACAAAGCTATAAGGATAGCTTTAATAAAGATAGTAGCGTAGAGGCTAAAAAGCTATCTTCCTTAAATAAAGAACTATTAGATAATAAATTGCCTATTAGTTACCCTATCCCTACTACCTAAGGAAGCTACTAGTAAAACTAGCCTATAGGAATTGTGTAGTAGAATCTAGATCTTACTTTTAACCCTAGACATAGAGACTATAAACCTACTAAAGAAGCTAATCTGTAGATTAGATAGCTCTTACTAGTAGAATTAATTATTTAATTAAAACTACCTTAGTTAAAATATTTTAGATTAGTACTTTTCTATCCTACTAAATTACTAATATAAAAGGAGAACTTAGTATTACTTACTATAGTAATAGTCTAGAAAATTATAATACTACCTACTATAGCGACAGATTAGAAAATAGAAAGCCCGCCTATTATAATAATCTCCTAATAATAATCCTAAATTTACTAATCTAATTAACCCTAAGTCTAACTTTCTATAGAAAGGATGCTTAGGTAATAAATTAAATAGTAAACTGCCTAATAAAATTTTCCAGAACGCTAATAATTAGAACCTGCCTCCTAACTATTAGCCTTTAATTTAATCTACTAGCTACCTAACTTATTTTGCCCTTAAGGGTACCCTAAAATATAGAAGTAGGTAGCCTAGTTTACTACTAGTTAAGTAGCTTCCTAGCTAGCCTACTACGCGTAGGCACTTATTGCTTTTAGTACTTTTACCCCTAGCTATTTAACTTTCTAGCTAGCTAGTTTACTACTAATTTAGTAGCTTCCTATATATTACACACGCGTAGGGCATTTATAACTTTTAGCACCCCTACTTCTACTTCTAGATATTTCTATTACTACTAGCAGTCTTTATAGCTTTAGAAGCTATTTTCCCTAATTAAAAACTATATAATTAGATTAATATTTTTTTAAAAATACTCTTTTATAGTAATAATTACGCTAGTGCGTAATAAACTAACTAAATTCTTTTAAGCTAACTATATTTTTATTTAGTGTTAGAGCTAAAAATACGCTCTATTAGTATAATACTAAATACTAAGATATAGTTTTTACTATATTTTTCTACTAATCTACTAATTTACTCCTAATAACTTTCTTTAATATCTTTACTAAATAGCACCTAAATTAAAACCTAAAGCTACTATTAGAACTATAGGGGCCTATTACTCCTATTGCAATCTTTTTAGTTCTAAAATAGTGCTAGTTATATTAAAAATCTAGTAAAACACTCTATTTTTATATACTTTCCTTTCTATTTTTAGATCTTAAAAGGGAAGTTATATAATAGTCCTATACTAGTCTTTTTACTAAGCATACCTTATTACTTTTCTTTTACATTCTATTTCTTCTTATCTACGCCTTTTACCTTTTTAAAGGCGCCTTTCTTAGTTAGTGTTAGTGTGTAGCTAGCGTAGGCCTATGCTCTACGCTACCCTTTATATAAGAAAGGGCCCCTATATTTCTTTTTTATCTACTATTTTAGAATAGTATTAATTTAACTAGCTCTTTTAACTATTCTAGCTATCTCTAAGAGGTTAGTTCTATAAGACTGTATATTACCCTTGTATTTATTAATAACTCCTTTTTATTAAATATCTTAAAACGCTTTTCTATATATTAATAACTATTAACACCTTAAAACGCTTTTCTATGTATATAATACTAGGAGGAATATCTGCTATTATTATAAATTTTTTATTAGAAACCCCCTAGTCGCAAAAAACCACCATATTAATAATAATAGGAGAAATAACTACTATTATTGTAATAGTTATATTAGAAATTCCTTAGTCGTAAAAAAGAAAACTATATCTATTAACTACTATTATTAATACTGCTATATAGAAAGTTAATAATAAAATTATTATTATTTTGTATATATTTTATTACTACTACTATATACTAGGTACTAGGCTTTAGTATCTTTTATTTTACTTCTCTCTATATATAGTATAGACTTAACCTTAGTTAGAATTTCTACACAATAATAATCTTTAATATTAGATCTCTATACTAACTATAATACTTTTTGTATTCTAATACTAGTATATATATTAGTATATAGCTATAGTTAAGTCGACCCTACCTATATACGCAACGGCCTTATAGAGTGTCGTATAATAAGCGCATTATTAACTTAGTTACGTGTATTTACATAGTATCTCATAGAGCTAGTATACAGAAAAAATATGTTATAGCTAGTTATTTCTTTTACTAAAGTATAGCTACAGAATGCGGCTTTATTTACACAAAAATTATTTATAGCTACTATTAATTATGCCTATATAATTCTTAAAGTATAGCTAGTGTTTAGGGTTATTATAATTTTATTTAGATATATTATATAACGCCTTCTTTAAAGTCTTTATAATATTTTTATAAAGCTATAGTAGCGTATTAAGAACCTTATAAAAGTAGCTATAATTATTAGTTAAAGTTACCCTTATAAAGTTAAGTACTTACTATATTATTATCTTTATTAAGTAGCCTACTTTATATTACGCGTTATACTGGAACGCTTTATTTAAGCAAATATATAAAAAGATAAGTACTTTCTTCTCTATTATTACTCTACTATCGCGCACTAATTATTAATATTTTAGGTACTTAAGAAGTACCTTTTATATCTCTAGCTAAAGTTAAAATTTCTTAAAAAGCTATATAAGGTCTCCTAAATAGTCCTTTAGCTAATACGCATCTCTTATTTAATTGCAACTTTGCTTTCTATACTCAAAGGGCCTATATTAGGTATTTTATTAATAGGTAAGAATAATAGCAACGCTGCTAAAGGCCTCTACTATAGCTATAGTTATAGACTATATAAAATTATTTAGTATAGTATATAATAATATTAGCTCTATTATAATTAAAAAAGAGCTCTAGAGCTCTATTTTCAAAGAGATGCTCTGTTTTAGCTAGAAATAGCAAGAAGTCGTCTATATAAGAGCTAGTAAGGATATTTTATTACTAAGCTATTTTATATAAAATAGCATTCCTATTAGCTTTTAAATAGCGTAAAAAGAAGAGGCGCAACGCTGTTATTGCATCTATTTTAATAAGTAATTAAAATAGAGGCAAAAATAGTGCTAAAAATAGGGGAAGTATGCAGGGCCTAAATGCCATCGGGTTTGTAAAGGCTCTCAACCTGGGACAGAACATTACTGGGCCTTGGCCCAATGCGCAGGTGGTACTTCGGTCTTGATTGACCCGGCTCCAACTTCCTCACGAGGCCAATGCTGGAAAGTGGACGTTAGTGTTGGCTTGTCAAGTTGTCGCTGGATGTGTCAACATGGGTCGAGGTCCCCTGAATGTGGACCTCATGTTTCGGTACTCGCGGATAGTTGCGCATATCTATCTTCAGTGCACGTCCTTTGTCAGAACCTCAGGTCCAAGTCGCGCTGTGGCCCGTACTCAGGGGTAAGACACCCACAATACCACCGCTCCGAAGACGGCAGTGACACAGACAAAACGGCCTCATTCAAGCCTGTTCATCTACTGCAGTCTAAGGGAAAACTGGAACGATCGGCGCATAACAAGCCTGTCGCAACCGCTCTTTGCTGTAGACGGCGACATCAAACGACAGGGCGAAGATAGCGCGGGGCTGTTCATGCCCGTAACCGGTTCACGGGTTACAGTGAGACTCATGACCTGCCCACTAAGCGCCTCGCCTTCTCCAACAGGACGGTACTCTCGCGACCCAGCTTCCGCTGTCCATTCCGACCGTTCCGTGCCTTGGCCATGGTTCTCCGGAACCGTTCTCTTTCCGCCAGCTTCCTTGCGCGCTCCTCCTCTGCCTCTTCGCGAGCTTTCTGTTGTGCTTCTGCCTGTTCCTTCTTCTGGCGCCCAAGTTCGGCCTCCTTCTCGAACGGCTGTGGGCGCGGTCGTCGCTTTCTTCGTCGCCCCGAATCGGTCGGGGCTGGGGCTGGCTCCGGCGAGCGTTCTTCTAACATCTTGATCCGGTCTGGATGTAGCTCCAGGGTGGGCTCGGGAGCGTCTTGAACGGCGGCCTCGTCGTTGCTCTCATCCTCGCGATAGTAGGCGGGGTTCTGCTCGGCCACGTCTTCGCGCGCTTTCACCTTGGCATACTCCTTCTTTAGTTTGGCTTTGTGTATGAGGGCCTTCTTGATCTTTTGCACTGCGCAGACGGTCTGTCAGCCACGGCAAGCGGTCATGGTGGGCGGGTCATGCGAACCTTTTCGCCTGTGGACGCCGTCGGGGAGATTCGCAGGGCCGACGGAAAAGCCTTGCTTCTGTTTCTTGGCGGGTGCGGTTGCACCGTCGTCGCGCGGGCGCTTCGCGGCCATGTCGACGGGAGCGTCGTCGCGGGTTGCGGTGTGGATTTTGGCAGAGCAGCGGACGATGACGAGGGAAGTTTGTGTGCCAAGGCGACAGGCTTGGCAAGCGGTGAAGGGCTCGCCTCGTAGTGCTTGCGGTCACTCCACGTCCACAATGATGAGTCAGGCTTGGTTGCAACCGTACTACCGTAGTGACATCTGTGCAGTCATTGTGCGTCGCGTGACGGTGGCCGGGGAAGTGGACTGCTCGTGCCCTCTCGGGCTGCTCTCCGCTCTGCTGTGCTGCTCCGCTGGCCGTTGTCCAGCTCCAGCGTTCAGCATCCTTCACCAGCGACCGTCGCGCCGCAGCTCCACGTTCCGGTTTCGCCTCTGAAGCTGCGGGTGGAGCCAGCGCACCACTTATTTGCGCAAACACGACCAGTAGTCGCTCCTGCCAGCGCCTGGTCCCGTCCCCGTTCCGTCCCCGCCGTCACACCTGCCTTGTCCCGCTCTCGGCGTCCCCAGCTCCAGCTCCAGCTCCAGCTCCTGCACCTGCTCGCTGTGTCTGCTCCCTTCTACTAGCCTGACTCTGCCGCCCCTCTCGATTCCCATGTTCCTATGCACAGAAGACGGCCTTGACCATGCCGATATTCCATGATCCAGACGAACGCCGCCCGCAGCGGCCGGCCTCGCAGTCCGCGTCATGGCACGACCACGAGAGAGCTTGGAAAGCTGCCAATGCCCATGAAAGAACACTCCTGGCCAACACGAGCCCCGCACATGCCACCCCGTCCACTTCCGCCCTGGATGTCGAGGCCGCTTCTCCTGGTCGTGCTCGAAAGCTGTCTATGCTTGATCGTGTCGAGTTGATAGAGCGGCTAAAGACGAACAGCCCGTCGCGCCAGCACTTGCAGCATGTGGGTTTTGCAGAGCCTCTGTTGTCTCTGAAGGCCCATGGGACGTATTCGCTATCGACAAACGCTGACTCTTACGCAGAATGGCCGACACGGTACCGCCAGTCCTGAGTCCCGGCCAGCTTCCCAAGACCAATCCCCAACGCCGCTACTTTCGCCCGCTCGCCACAAGTCCCCGTGCCCTGGCACACCCGATCCGCTTCGAGACCATGCTTCAGCAGGCTTGGACATAGAACGACCGCGCTCGGCTTTGCACTCGGGAGACTTTAGGGAAAAGAAGGACCATGATCCGCATCATGGAGGGGCATCCTCTAGCATACCTCTGGCTACCTCACCCGTGGTTCCATGGCATCACTCGTTTCCGACAGCTGCGCGTCCCGAAAGCCGGGTGGGACCTTCTCACTCTGCCGGGAAAGCTTTGACGGATGCGCAACAACCCACCACCCGGGCGAGAGCAATGTCGCAGTCATCCTTCTCATCCTTTGCCTTTCTGCCACCAACCAGCCCTCTTGTGCAGCAGTCGAACAATACTGACTTGGACTTTTCTTCACGACCTGGCTCAAGACAGTCCTCTACAAGTCCAGAGCGAAGCACCAGACGCCGCACATTTTCCCCGCCATCGTTCAAAACTTATCAGTCGAGTGAGATGGCAGCATCTGTTTCGGACACTCCAGCCGCGCGTCATATCAAAAAGGACTCAATGCCATATCAAGCACATCAGCCGAGGCGATCGCTCACTTGCTTGAACCACTTCCAGCCGCACTCCACTCCGCAGATACCACTCCTAAGCTCACGTAGACCATCATTTTCCTCGGATGCGTCACCACTGCATCATGCACCGATGGTGGGTTCTTACGAAGAGTCGATCTTACGTGGAAGAATGTCGACTACCCCGTCAAGGCCTTTAAATTTCATCGCTAAGATTGGAGTTCTCGGCAAGGGCCAATGTAGATCAAGTCTCAAGTGTCCGCCTCATGTAACTGTGCCTTTCCCTGCTGTTTTCTATAGCTACAATACTGCAAACGGACGCATATCGGATGACTCACCCAGCCCTTATGTGGGACTCGTGGACCTCGAGAACTCTCTGGCTCCCCCAGAGGAAAGTACTGAAGCTGACAAACGGAAGCGGCGTCACACGATGCATGATCCCGGCTATGAAGCCCTGGACACACGTGTGGAGCATGATGAGCACCTCCCGTGCAGATCCAAAGAGGACCTTCGACGAAGGGAGAAGAAAAAACGAAGGTCGACCTCGCCCAAAGCTCCGCCAGGGGGAAGCTATCGCATTCCGGAGCAAGGTCAGCTCCAGATGGTGATCAAGAACCCCAACAAGACCGCCGTCAAGTTGTTTCTTGTTCCCTACAATTTGTCGGACATGGAACCTGGCCAGAAGACTTTCATCAGACAGCGCAGCTACTCCGCAGGCCCTATTATTGACATGCCGCTCTCGTCCCGCAACAACCTGGGTACCGATCGTCCAGAAGCTTCCCTGAGTAATTCTGATGACCCCAACGATCGACCTATTCTACGCTATTTGATCCATTTGCATATATGTTGCACTTCCAAAGGCCGTTACTATCTATACAAGAGCATCCGTGTTGTCTTTGCGAACCGAGTGCCTGATGGTAAAGAGAAGCTCCGCAACGAAATTCAGCTTCCGGAACCTCGGTACAGCACATACAGGGCAGGACGGGATTCATTGGCGTCACAAGCCCCTTCATCCTCAGCAACCCAACTCACAGCCGAAAAAGCATTACGTCGCCGCAGTGCGGGAATATCTTTATCACATCATTTGCAGAACCAAGGGGGAGGTGTGAGCTCAAGGCATCATCCACAGCTTCCTCCTCCAGCAGTGGAGTTCACAGGCGGACCCTCTCATCGTGCCGACTTCAGCTCTCCCATGTCTGCGATGGAGCCGATTCCATTCAGTTTGACTCGAATCCCTTCGCTCTTATCCCGTCCTCTGTCTCCGGATTATATGGATGTCGATGTAGGACCGTTCAGATCGCGCGGTGGATACACCTCGCCCATCAACCCCAACGCTACGTCCAGTTCTGGCGACGAAACCACATCGTTCGAAAAGTTGAGCAAGGGTGATATCGGGTACGGAGGTAACGCATTTTGCAGCGTCGGCGGTTCGCCCACGTCCCCCAGCGCAGGGCTTCTGGCCAAACGACTTCGTGGGCTTGACGTTGAGCCGGGAGATGATCCCGTTTCATAGCCTGTGTTGTGCTCACACCTTATTTGTTCCTTCTTGGCGTTAGATATACATACTACATTTCTTTCAAGGATATATACCCTAGGCATTTCTATTAGCATAAGGGTCGATGGTTCATGGAGTTTCGCGGTTACTTTTATGTTCACATATACCCCACTCTCGCGGTACTTAAGTCGCGTTTTCATATGTATTTAGCGCTGTTGAACAGATACTATAGCAAGACTGTGTCGGTTGGAATTTATTTCGCAGAATATTTAGACTTTTTGACTGCAGGGGAAGCTAGTCGCATGTCGATTATCGGGTCCATGATTGTTTCTCTTAACATTGTGTAGTTTATATCAGCCATAAGAAACTAGGAGCAGCTCAACCTATAGTACATACCTAGCGATACCCTTCACACACACACACACACATATACTAATAACCTACCCTTAACAACACTGTCCTACACGAGGCCAAACTCACACATCAACTCCCATGCCACCTACCCTAATTACCAACACGAACTCCCACTCTGGAAGAATCGCAAAGAATCGCCCACAAAAGCCCTTATCGCACGCATCTCAGCCACCGAATTGGAAAAAACTGGGTAGTGCACTCCGTGCGTAGTGGACGGTGACATCATTTTAATATGCGCATATGAAGGGTAGAGTGGGCGGTGTTAAGCGAGGGGGAGTGCTCGTGTTCGGAGCATTGGCGGAGGAGGTAATGGATAGTGTGCGGTGCGTTATTGAGTTCGCATAGGGGTTTTTTGAAAGGCAGTGGGGCGTATTATTGGTTCGGTGGTGAAGTTGGGTTGGGGTTGGGGTTGATTGTGGGATGGATGGATGGATGGGTTGTATATTTGGCCCCGGCCTCAGATAATAGACGGATGGATTAATACGATAGAAGTGCGCGAGGGTATTTATTCTACCTAGCCACAGGTCGTTGGACATATATTCCCGACGTCTAGATCCAGGACACTGCGAATAAAGGTCGCTCAGTCAGTACCCCAAATCCTGGTTCTACCCTTAAATACACATACTTCCGAACCTGCACGTCTCCACTCAAAACCTACCTACCTACCTACACTTCAAACCCCACCCTCCTATTCCACGTCAAAACGCTCCACTCAATCTACCAACGATGAAGCTCTACCTTCTCGCAGCTTTCCTCTCCACCGCGCTCGCCTCGCCAGCGCCCAAGGATCCTTACCCTGCGCCCTGTGGTCGTTCCGACCCATCGGGCATCTGTACGACTAAGCCGAAATGCTATGCTTTGGGGGGTTTTTATATGCAGAGGGATTGCACGTTCTATAATGTGTTGGATATTGGCTGCTGCTATGGTGTTCCGGGGAAGAAGGACTAGGTTGGATGGATAGCTAGTGAAACGGGGGAAGGGGGAAGATCGGGTGTGTGGTTGGACTGGGGGTGGCGAGGGATGGGCATGGGTAGGGTAGGAATCAAGGGATTTCACGTTGTTGAGAGAAGGCGCTCAGTGAGTGATTGTGTTGTGGTGTATGGGGTGTGACTCATTGTTAGGTAGTCGACTGGGCATTTCATGCATGTCCAGGAACAGATTCCCATGCGATTGCTGGGACCTTTGCAACTATTTAGCAGCAGAGTTGAACGTTTTCTTCCTCTTCGCGCTGGGAGAAGATGTGCCCGACCGAGAAGGATGGTCGTATCATGGCAACCACTTCTGACGTGTGGTTGTAGACTGCTATTACTGAAAATGTAAATGCGCGTTTTAGAGGAGAATGTAGTTGTGCTCTTTGTACTCGTTACCGCAATCAACGAAACCATGTGAACTATCTGGAGTACCAAAATCGATGCCGCAAATTGCACCAAATCTTGGGTATTTTCTTTCTTTCGGAAAAGGCCTTTGGGGATAATCGTTTCGATCGGAAGGTGGTCGCTTTTTTGCGTCCAGTTTTAGACTTCTAAAGCTCGCACTGCCGGCGCAGTCTTCCCGTTCGTTTTTTCCTGCTTCACTGAGAGATGGCCATTGATGTACTGCTCATTGCCTTATCTTATTGCGTTAGTTATCCAACGCTGAATATTGCCAGTCCTATTACCAGGCTAGGAACAGTGGTCCATACCGGGCTAGAGGTGGACGGCTTACACCTTCAAAGATATCTGCAATGGATAGAAGCCCTTCAACCCAACAGCCCCACGGCCTTGCTCCCTTGATCAGCAGTTCTTCTCTTATCAGCATGCAGCATTGAGCGATTGATTGGCGAGTCGCACGTACCCAGGAGAAATGCGGAATCTGTCTTCATCCGGCATATACGTGCTGCTGTGACACTAGTAAGCACCGGACCCCTTCTCTTTTACCGGAAGGACACAAGGTCACTAGTCACTCATCGTGGATGCAGCAATGTCGTGCAATGGTGACAAAAAGTAAAGTGAAATCCATCGAGAGGTTGTTCGAAGAAGCAAAAACAACGTATTGGCGGATCTTTTGACACCCTTCTCATTTCAATACGGGGAGCGGACTCCAGATGGCGTAGAGGGGGTGTATTATACCCGCCGCCAAGCTGCTTGATACTACACAACTCCAGAGGCGTGGAGCCATGCCTTTTAGGGCCAAGTGTACGCCGGAACAACCCAATCCTAGATGCCCCAGCCGACTCCACCACCTACCTCATCACGACTTACCGACTGTACAGGCCGCATTAACGAAGATAGCGAGAAGGTTTTGCGCCCTACGAGCCTTAGCTATCTAAAGCCGGTATGGCGGGTGGGTTACGCAAGTTCCACACTAAGAGTCGGAATGGCTGTAGCCAGTGTAAAAAACGGAGGAAGAAGGTAAGGCTCCACTCATTACTTGTCAGGAAAAACACCATAGCCTTGGAAGGACAAACACCCACTGGGCATTTCGACTGCATATGATGGGACTTTAGGGCGAGTGCGCGGCTAACATACCCTCTGCAGTGCGACATGCAGATGCCAAAGTGTGGGAATTGCACAAGGCGGGGATCCACGTGCGACTTTACGGCGTGGAGCGCAGCAATCCGCCCGATCATGGAGAAAGCGTTCGCCCAGTTAGCTCCCCTGCATCTTACCCCATACCACGTTCGAAGCACTGATCGATATCGCAGGACCCTACCTACAGAAGATGCTTTAGCCTACCCGATGCCGTTAGCTAGCTTCGATGCAGAGGACCTGCGCCTGCTTCGACATTATGCAACCACGTCCTGCCTTACTCTTGCACCGAAAGACACGCTGCATCTCTTCCAAGTCAACGTGCCGGGCGAGGCCAAGTCCCATTTGTACTTGATGCACAGCGTTCTAGCCTTCTCCGCGCTGCATCTTTCCGTCATCGATATCCGTAATCGAGATCGGCATATAGCGAATGCGTTCAAACAACACCACCAAGCTCTAGCCAATTTTCGCGACTCGGTAAAAGAGGTCAATTTCGACAATGGAGGCGCCATCACAGCGTTTTCGTTCTTGACTCTCGTCTATACCATTGGTCTTCCCATCGTTTTTGGTTTCGAAAGCACAAAGAGTCCTCTAGAGTCCTTTCTTGAAATCCTCCAGGTGCTCCGGGGAGCCTGGGTTGCTCTTGGGCCCAATATGTCTGGCGTCGAGAACGGTAGCTTGCGAGAACTGGTCAAGCCGCGGCCCATCGAGCACAGGAAATGTTTAATGCATGCCATAGGCGGGAAAGTGGTACTCTCCCTCTGCCATTTCCTAGACATCTCTCCCGTCGTCGAAGACGAGAACCGACAAATCTATCTCGACGCTTTGATGAACTGGGAAAGATTCTTCATGAACTCGCCTTGCAAGCCGCCCCTCTGGGCGAACGCTCTCGTCTGGACAATGGCCGCTCCGCATGCGTATTTCGAGCTCTTGATGCAAAAGAAACCTTTCGCGCTCATCATCTTCGCAACCTGGGCCATAGCACTGGTCCGTGCTCCGAACATGTGGTTCAACGCATGGGCAAAAGAAGTGGTCGCTGACATCTGGCAAATGTCGGACGAAGAGACTAGGAAGGCATTGATGTGGCCGGCAGAAGTATGCGGCATCATCCCAAAGAACATGCATCCACAGGGTTGCGTATGCTGGGAGTGTCGCGAAGGCCACCCTGACATCAGTGTGCGCGACTCTGCAGCCGCGGTCTTGGTGGACAGAACGAAGCAAGAGCAGGACATGTTAGGAGAGAGTCCAAAGTCACATACCGTTCAGCCCTTTACGATTATAGAGCAGCCTGCTTTTCATAATCTGGTCAAGGGTGTTATGAAGTAATGGAACACCTTCCCTCGACGGATCGGGCGGTTTCTTTGCTCATTCTCCTTGCGAACGAGACACGAAGGTACGCTCACTGTTTCGGACGAGAACAACCAATAAGCCTACGCCTCATGCGTGGAGTCAAACGGAGTCTCTGGACCCTCGTTTGTTGAGAGGCATTCTGGATTTTCCATTCAGTCCTTTCCGTATACGCGTTACGCAACGGTTAGCAAGAATGCCATTTGCTGCCACACCTGAGCTAGTCCGTCCACAAGGCTCGGCGCTTTCCGCAGTGCGAGAGTTGGTTTTCATTCCCGCGATGCTCGGCATCGTGCACGGACGCACCCGATCGGACTTCTGCTTACTTGTTTGAGGCGTAGTGGTATGAGGCGCCCCATAGTTCAGGGAACCAGCCCTTCACTCGGGCGCGGTCTGGACAAGAGTACACCGGACATCGAAGCAAGCGCGCATTTCGCAAATGCACGACTATTCACATTATGGCCAGGGCGCCTATGTGTGGATCGGGCATCCGTGCGGACTTGTCATTTTAGGTCCCACTATGTCTGAGTTCGCGCGCGGCCATCCAATCACAAAAGCCTAGAGACTCCCTGCCTACTTTCATCCTGTTCCCAAAGTCCAGCATTCAGAGATCTTAGTTTTTAATTGTTTCGCATTGGGGCACATTTATTTTCTCCTTACAGAAACGCATGCAAACAAATTACCCCGGCGCTTGGATTTAAGGTTCGCCGATCCCCCCAGGTTGGTTGACCGTGTGATTGCGAACTGCATCCCCGTACCCTCCCTTGGCGACGGTGTTGTTATAAGGACAAGGGAGTTCCGGAGGCACGGCTTCGTTCTTCGACTCCGTTTGTTGTCTACCAACGCTCACGCTCTTTTCTCTTGTGTCGCTCCCTCCGCGCTCCTACTGGACGCTGTCACTCGTTTCAAACACTACCGGGCTCGATTGAATTGTTGTGTCAAGAGCAGGACTTTGCGCGCTACCTCTTTCAGCATTCGCATAAAAGCAGCTTCATATCAACCAACCAATCAACCAATCGAGTTCAATATGCGCACCTCCCTCGCCATCTTCGCTCTCGTGAGCGCCGTCCCCGCTCTTGTAGCTGCCCAACCCACCTACGGCTCCTCTCCAAGCTCTAGCTCTACACCTTGCAGCTCCACTCCCACCCCTACCCCCGCTCCCGTCTCCAGCGCCCCTGCCATCTACACCTCTGTTCCCTCCGGTCCCACGTACGGTTCAGGTTCAGGCTCAGATTCCGCCCCCATCCCAGTATGTTCCTCCCCGCCCTCCCCAAAACCGCAACCCTAACCCCCAAACCCAGGACGACCGCAACTCCGGCGCCGCCACCATCTACAAAGCCCAGAAACTCCGCGGCCAATACATGCCCACCGACTACACGCCCCTCCCCGCCGACGGCAGCTGCCTCGACCTGAGCAGCCTGTACGGCGCATGGGAAGGCAAGACGCGCAGCTTAGTCGTGCAAGCGGGCTACAAGTGCAATTTTTACACGTACGTCTAGAGCTTCCCAAACCTTACAATTTTTTTCAAGCGAAAGAAAAAAAATACGGGCAAAACACTAACCCTGGACGGTTTTGGTATATATAGCGAATTCGCCTGCGCATCCACCACACCCCTCTGCCTCGACGCCACAGACAAGAAAATCACAATGGAGAAGCTCGACAAGGAATTCGATAGCAAGATCATGAGTGTAAAGTGTGAGAAGGTGGTCGCATCTTAGCTACACACAACAACAAACAATATCTCTCACACTACCCCTCCCCCATCATACCTCCTCCGAGACCCGAAACCCTCTTCCTCACTCGCGCACCCCACCACATCTAGATAGCTACCTAAGGTCCCTTCTACCTTCTAGCAGAACACAACAACCCACGACCACGCGCATCTCGCACTTTTTTTTTCTTCGATTCAAAGAGATGCGCGTGCGCGGGCTGGCTGGCTGGTAGATAGACCTTGTAATGATAATTTGTTATCTCTATGTTTTTTCGTGTGTAGTAGATGTTGTAGCGGCGGGTGCGTGGGTGGATGAACGTGAATGAATCTTTGAATGAGTGACGTGCGAGTTTTAGAGAGGGGTTTGAGGTTTGCTTGTTTTGGTTTGTTTTTTTGCTTGCTGGTGAATTTAGTGTGGCGAGGAGAGAGTTTTACTAAGAACTTTTGTATATACCTTTTGCAGTAGCTGTGCTTGTCTGCGCTCCTTCGTAGGCTTTTCAAAGCCTTCTCAGCTCATCAACCCTCTCTACTCATCCCCACACACCCACACAAATGCACTCATCGCATCTAAGCTGCAATTCGCAAAATTATATATTAAACAAAACTATTACAAGTTCCAATCCCCAAACAACGAAGGTAGCAAAAGAAACAACTCACCCCCCAGAACAAACAAAGTAAGTATGTATACAAGCTAAGAGACCCGCCCATCCGCAAACGACGAGACTGGAATGAACCACATACTTTTCTGACAAACGCCGACCCTACCGACCCTCAAATTAAAAAATCCGGGCCTCAGCGCAGCGCTAACCACGATTTAAAAAAAGGCGTTGGTTTGACAGAGAGAAAAGGAAGAGATGTGGGCCCGCCCAGGTGTCTTTACGAGCAATACAAAGCTCGCTAAGCTCTGCTTCGCTTCGCAAGATAATACGTCAAAAGGTTCAAGTGTTGTTCGCGGGCGCCCGCGACGGCCTTCCAAAAGACTTCCTTCTCGCCTCCGATGCGCTCGTGGAGCGCGATGCAGACGTCGATGTCCGCCTTACGCACATCGGCGTCGGTGTCGTCTAGGCATCGTACAGCTAGCCTACCTAGCCGGGCGGTTTGTTCAGGCGTCAACGAGACATTTTTCGCGCCAGAGATCTGGATGAGCGAGGCGAGCGTGCTGAGCGCCATCGTTGTCGTGCGGTTCGATGAGGTAGATGGTGAGGAGTTCACAGAAGACCTTGAGTTTGGAGAAGAGGCCGGGCTGGTGGTATGTGCTTCTTCGATGAGAGCAAGCACGGCATTCAGGCATTCCGAAGTCTGTCCGTAACGCACAATCTCGTCCGCGGTAGCGTCGAGATCCGTTGCAATATGAGAAGAGTTCTCATATTGTGCCTTGGTCTGCAACAGAGTGCAGAGTACGCGAGAGAAGTGCTTTGCCGTCTCCTTGCGGTACAAGGAAAGCATGGCGCGGATAGTCGCCAGTGCTTGAATCTTTATGTTGGCAACTTTCGTCGGAGGCGTCTTCAACGCATCCGAGGGGGTCTCGAGATACTCTAAGCAAGCTAGGAGCAGCTCGTCAAACTTCTCGTCGTTGGTGCCCCAAATGTCTTGATTGGACTTTATCATGTCTTGGAGACGACGAAACATATGCGCTTCAACCGTCTGGGTCTGAATCTTCTTGATCCCGCTAGCAAGCAGCTGCCGGTTTTTCGCCACTTCCGGACCATTGGTCTCGGGTGCTTCGGTATGCATGACGCTTCCCGTGCTCGTCGTCTTGTGGTGGCCTCGTATGGGTGTTTCCGATGCCTCGCCCATCATAGTATTACTATCGGCGCTCGCAGTGCTGCGCCTGCGATCGGCGTTGTTCTCGTTCAACGGTAACTCTTCAAGGACTGGTTTGTCAGCTTCCTGGGACACGGCGGTTCGCTCATCTCCAATGAAGGGGTCTTCATAGACGCGAACCTCCTCTTGTGCATCCGTGCCACGCGTGCTAGGTCGGTCTGGTGATCGCATGCGGATGCTCCGCACCGATGCGGTACTCATGTCGCCCATGGACTTGGGGCTCTTCAAGGGTGAAACACGGGGACTTCCCACGGCTAACCGTGCTGGGGATGCTGTCGGCTTTGGTGGGCTACGCTGCGCGGGCTGAGCTTGAGGCCTGCCCAGGTTCGGAATGACCATTGTAAAATTGTCTTCATCGCCAACATCGATTGATTCTCCGTCAACGGCTACATCAGGCCCTTGATTTTGACGGAATGGGACAACACTGGGCTCATGATGGCTTTGTGACCGCACGAATGGCTTCACTAGGGTCAGATCTTCGTCTTTTGAATGACTGACAGCTGGACTTCCGTGCCGCGAGCTTGCACTGGGCGTTTTGCGATGCGTCGCGACTTCACCTATTCTAGATTTACTGCGACTTGGACTGATGCTCGGGCTGTTTTGAGTCTGCGAACGTGGTCGACTGGTGCTCTTCGGCAGAGCTGATTTCTTGATCGTAGTGGCAGCTGGGGTCTTCTCTGGTGTCATTGAAGGAGTCACCTTGCCTGTTCCTGCTCGCCGCACTGCATACGGATCGGCTGTCGCAGGTCTATGCAGCTCGGGTCGACGCATTGGACGTCTAGCTGTACCACTCATCAAAGATCCAGTCCCGCTTCCTGATAGGGCCGACTTCGTCGATCCTCCTAGTGCCGATGGTGGTCGACCGGATGATGCCGTTGATGCAGTGGAAGTAGTTCTGGAAACAAGAGACTTCGCTGATTGCGATTTGACAGGTGAGTAACTAGCTTGAGCAGAATTGGGACGTTCGGGGACACCTTTAGTGGCCGCCAACTTTGCTCTACGTTGCTCGGCGATCTTTGCCTTCAGCGCATCTCGAGCAGCTGCTGCTCCATTACCTCCACCAACTGACTTCGAGAAAGCTGACGTGCTGCTTTGCGATGAAGCGAGCGACGCATTCGGATTATTTGGGTCTTTCTCGAGCCCTGTCTTTTCTCTCTTGTCAAGTGTGTTAAAGATGCTGTATGGATGTTAGTGTCTAACTTTATCATGAAGGACCAGAAACGTACGCTTCAGCTTTCTGAGGCCAGACCAAGGCAAATGTCCAATATGTGCTTCGGTACGCCTCACGCACTTTCGGGTTAGCATCAGTGAGACCTTTTTTAAGAATCTTTTCAAGCGTCTCCATTCCGGAATGCTCGATGGGGGACTTGTGCTTGCGGATCAGGGCTTTCACCCAGGACGAGGAGAAGCTGCGAGGTTGTACATTCTTGTCTTGCGATGCAAACGACACGTGCTGTAGCAGGCGGTTGTTATAGGAGGCATTTGAGATGATGGCCTCTACCGTCGCATTGCCGTTCTGCGCAGCAATGTTCTTGGTTGAGGCGCACATTTTGATGAAAGATTGGAGCAGAATTTCCACCCAGGGATCTATCGAAGACCCGAGCGTCTTTGCGAGCTCCTGTACCAGCTGGCATCCGTTTGTCGACATGGTAGTGCGCAACGAGTTTGCGACCTTCAAAATGCCGTCCAGCACAGACTTGATGCCCGTTACGAAGGCGATGTGGAAATCGTGGGGTGCATTTCCCTGCGTTATTCGTCGCAGCTTGGTCGTGCTCCTATCTCGGGCCAACCAGTTCTGCTCTGACTCCTTACCCTCGAAATGGGGCGCCATATCGCGGAAGATATCTTCCAACTCGCGCTGCGTATAGAGGTGGAGCGAGTCCATGGTCACGGGCTCGCTTGGGGGAGGCAGCTCCATAGCGATGCTGTCGGCGAAGCCTATGTCGGGCTGCAGCGACTCAGCGCGGGCGGCGGAGATGGGACGCGCGGGTGGCGGTGGCATTTCTGCTTCTGTAGCGCTGGCGCCGTCGATGTGGGAGGTAATGTAGGATGCAATCGTTTTGCGCACGTTGGCGTTTGCGAGCTGCTTCTTCAGATTTGCCTTGCCGTGCTCTGGGGCGGTCCTGTACGGCCGTTAGCATGCACCATGTACACCATGGCGGCAGGTCGCACCTAAACAGCTCCACCACGGCGGTTTTTGCGGCTTCGCGCACGCCCGCGTCGGCATCCTCGAGATTCGCGACAAGTTGCGGGACGTAGGCACGGAACGGGAGGCCCTCGGTCTTGTTCATCTGCAGTGCGCGCGTCAGACGGGCATCAAAGATTTCGTAAACAGCAGCGTACGAACCTTGACGAGCCACGGCATCGCGGCCTCTTTGGCGCGCGGGTTGGAGGCCTTGATGGCATTCTGGATGATGGCCTCGACCTCGGCGGGACACAGCTGATGCAGGTCGGCAAGGAGCTGCGCCGCGGCGTTGCGGTGGCTCTCGCGCGCATCGCCCAGGCGGTCGTCGAGGAGGGCGAGGAGCTTGGCCGACTGCGAGGCGATGACTGCCGTTTCTCGCTGCAGCTGCAGCCGCTTCAGAAAGTGGCTCAGGGTCGAGAAGCCGGTGGTGACGAGGGCGGCCGACGTGGTGGCGCTGATGGCGATGCGGATGCATTCGACGATGGGCGCCTGGCAGCTCTCGGGGACGCGATTGTGCTTGATGGACGACTTCAGGTTGGTAAACAGCTGCAGGCGCGTGTCGACGGCGGTCGAGGGCTTCTTGAGGGCCGCAAGGAGCGTGGTGACGTGCTCCTCCATGATGGCCGGGTGTTATTGGGATGTGTTGATGTATGCGGGGCACATGAGGCAGAAGCGTGTGCTGTGGTGTTGTTGCACGCCGACGCCAGCTGGACGCTCGCCTGCCCAGGTGCCCGCTTGTTCGTTTCATCGGCAACCGCACTAGCCGTCCCACAAAAGCTGGGCGCATGCACAATTATTGCCCAGTACATACACACAGTGACACACACCACGACGGCGGTGAGTGACTGCCTGGAACCGTCGAACGACGTATCCCAAGCCACTTACGCTTGAACAAATAACAATGCTCGGTGGGGCTTACGTAGGTCACGCCAGTTTACTCGTCAATCGTGGCTACCCCACCTCAATCGCCACACTACTCTAGTAGTACCCCTCTAACCTCCCAGCTTAAATACCCCTCCTCTTCCCTCCATCCTCCATCCTTTTGTCCTCCCTGTTCAACTCTTCTACTTGTGTTTCTGTCGAGCAACTCTTCGTACACCCCTCTCACCCTGTTTAAGACGAAAAGAACCGCTGACCAGTACAGGAACAACCAAAGTATGGAGCTCATGCACCAAGACATGTCCTCCACGCCGGCATTGTCCCGAAGCCATCAAGGTATATCAGTGCTAAGTATGCTGAGCATGAACCGGTGTTCGTTTCCAGCACTCGTCTTGCCCTCATCACTCCTCCTTCTGAGCTGGGCGTGCTGAGGGCGAGGCGTTTGTTGGACTCGTTCTGAGATGATACGGTTTATAACTTGATCTGGATAATACCAGCGAAAGGATCATGCCTTCCTACGATGCGAGAACATCCATAACAGTTTCCAGGTTTTGACCGTCCCTGAAATAATTTGGAAAAATGTCTCCTCCCGCGGCTACTTTTGAGAACCCGGTCGCTGTCAGCGGCAATGGGCTGGCTGTCAAGAAGGACCTTTCGATCAAGCCTGCTGCCAATGGCCAGGCGAAGTCTCTGGCTGAGATGGAAGATAACTGGGAGAGCTTCACGTTTTCTCCCATTCGCGAGAGCCAGGTTTCTCGTGCTATGAGTACGAATCAACGGACTACAACATTCTTCCTAACTAATGAGTCTCAGGTCGTCGTTACTTCGCCGACCTCGACCTCTACTCCGAGTCCGACATTGTCATCGTAGGCGCTGGGTCTTGTGGGTTGAGCACAGCGTACATGCTCGGCAAGAAGCGCCCCGATCTCAAGATCGCCATCATCGAAGCAAGCGTATCCCCCGGAGGCGGCGCCTGGCTCGGAGGCCAGCTATTCAGTGCCATGGTCATGCGCAAGCCTGCTGATGCGTTCTTGAACGATCTCGGTGTTCCGTATGAAGATGAGGGCGACTTTGTAGTTGTAAAGCATGCTGTAAGTCTAAGTCATACCGTCTTCGCACTACCCCTTTCGAAATCTGTATTGACCATCTAGGCGCTCTTCACCTCGACGCTCCTCTCAAAAGTCCTCTCCTTCCCCAACATCAAACTTTTCAACGCCACCGCCGTCGAAGACCTCATCACCCGCCCCGCCCCGACCCGCGACTCCCCATCTGCCGTCCGCATCGCCGGTGTAGTGACCAACTGGACCCTCGTCTCCATGCACCACGACGACCAGTCTTGCATGGACCCCAACACCATCAACGCACCGCTCGTCATCTCTACCACCGGCCACGATGGCCCTTTCGGTGCCTTCTCCGTCAAGCGTCTCGTGAGCATGCAGCAGATTGAGAAGCTAGGCGGCATGCGGGGCCTGGACATGCGAACTGCCGAAGACGCCATTGTGAAGCGGACAAGGGAGGTTGTCAAGGGATTGGTAGTAGGCGGCATGGAATTAAGTGAGGTCGATGGCGCGAACAGGATGGGACCTACGTTTGGGGCTATGGCTCTTAGTGGAGTCAAAGCTGCAGAGGTAGCGCTGAGCGTGATCGATGAGCGCAAGGCGGAGAACAAGGAGTAGAGATGGGTGGATTGCGAGTGATCTCGGCGCACATGCCACGGTCTGCGATCATCTCTCCGATGACTTTGTCTGTCCTTACCTTATCATCTTGCACTCTTTTCCACGCTCCCAAAGCGTGTTGACATCAATACAATAGCCACTCATTTAATCGTCACTGTTGCATTCATCGAAAGCTCCAGCCTACACGAAGTCAGATCTCTACACTAGTAAACCTTACACCCGTCAGTAGTTACTCACGCGACGCTGCCTCCCGACACAATCGCGCTGAATTTACCATACCCGCAGACGACCCGACTTCCCGTCGCATATTTTATTTCTCCCGTTCCCGTTGGACTATATCCGTAAATCTCCCCTTCCGGCATAGATCAAGGCTGCAACACGCATTGCTGTGCCGCAGCACGCGGATCCCGCATACTACTAATCATCCAGATTCCAAGCACGAGAAACACATCGCCAAGTCGAACCACACCTACGCACGTCCTCAGAAAAACAGGGGAGAAAAAGCCGAGTCTTGGAGGATAAGATAAATACCCCATCGACTTCCAAGTATCTCTCCATGCATACTACCTAGTCCCTCCCAACGACTAAAGAGCACAACACCGCACCACACCACACCAACCCAAACAGTCTCAGATGGATAAAATGGCAACAACCACAACCACATCACCACCACCCTCAATAACAGTATCCCACACCCAAACCAACCACCCCATCTAAACGCACCTCCTCGCCAAACAATTCCTCACCGACCCCGTCTTCACCTATATGCTCAGCAGCGTCCATCTCCCCTGGTACGCCCGCCCAACAGCCACCTACCGCATCATCCGCACCCAACTCATCGCCGCAAACCACGAATCCCGCGCTTCCTACTACGCCGCTACTTCTTCTTCAGATCAGACGCCCACGCCCGCACACACCGTAGAGCAGGCGCCGCAATGCGTCGCCGTCGTCATGCCGCCAGGACACGACAGGTTAGACGTCGGGCTCCTAGGCTGGGCCAAGTTACTAATAAAAGGCGGATGGAAACTGCTCCCCATGCTAGGCGTGGACGGATGGACGACGTACTCAACTGAATTTGTGCGGCCTGCGGAAAGAGCAAAAGCAAGTGTTTTCCGCCCGGGAGAGACGTATTTTTACGTTGTGTTTGTTGCGACGGCGGGGGGGCATCGGGGGAAGGGGCTTGCGCGGGCGGTGATGGGGGAGGTGCAGGGGCGGGCGCAGAGGGAGATGAAGCCGGTTTGGTTGGAGGCGAGTAGTCCGTCGAGTAGGCGGGTGTATGCGCAGTGTGGGTTTGTGGATGTCGGGGAGAAGGAGATGAGGTTGGGGGTTGGGGTTGTGGGGGAGAGTGGGGAGGCCAAAGGGGAGGGGGAGGAGGAGGGGGAGGAGGAGGGGGAGAAGGTTGGGGTGCCGGTTTTTCCTATGGTTTGGTGGCCCGAGGGGTATGAGAAGGTGCGGGGGGAGGTAAGTTGAGGAGCTCTGGGGCTATGAGCGGATTGTGTTTTGCGTGTTTTGGGATGTGATGGTAGCGTTGTAGAATGGCATGTGGGAACTGTGGTCATGTTGATGTGATAGTATATATAACTTTCTAATGGACGTCAAGGAAGAACTTGCCTGTGACCCTCATATACTTATAGTAGACTATGCGTTCAATCCTGCCAAAAACCGAGTTTCGTCGCTCTAGAACGAGTTGTCAAGACCCAGTGCAAGCTTGGAGCTGTTCGTGACCGGACACCATCAAAGCACGCCCCTGTCACGACGGATACACCCGTTCCCGAGTGCAAGGTACCAACAGCTCGCCAAAGTAGCGGTGAGATGGTGAAGCATGTGTTAAGTATCAAACGACCGGCTTTTATAACAGCCGGATAGCTTGTGCTTGTGACAGGCGTTGACAGTGGTACAGAAACATCGACTGCGTCACATCATATCCCCATCGGAACGTGATTGAAGTTTATTCGACCCGAAAGATGACGTGCAACGTTGGTATGACCAGTCCAACGGGTGAACGGAGCGGGTGCCCTGAGTAACGTCACCAGGAGCTAAAAAAGTACATTTAACCTTTGGATTACCTATCCTATGGTAACACATAGTACGTGGATTTCTGCCCTGTGAGCCTTGTAAACGCCTTACGAATTATCGCACTACCTGGTGACGTGAGCTACAAACGAGGTAGCGTACGACACCTTGGTGTAGTTAGGGTTGAAGTAACTGGTGTTTTAGGACTGTTATGATTCGACCAGATGGCACTGCCTCGTTTTCCCGACTCCCTGGAACCTAAAGTCGTACTTGTCTTTGTGGAAAGTATGGGGAATTAGTACGTAGTACATGTCTGACCTTGCGGGGACTGGTGGAAATATCCGTCACGTGTAAATATCTGAACCTGAAGGATTGAGCTCCTTTCTGGATTAGGAGGAAACATTTATCACATGGTTCCCGTAGAAGCTGTCGGTGTATTACTCGAAACGCCTGCTGACAACGTCGACATGTCGGGGGTTTGTGAAGAAAGAATTGTTGGCCCTGGCCCTGGGTCTGTACATGATCGGGGGTCAAGAAGGTCGCGAATGTAGCAGGCAGTCGCCGACGAGGCAGGTGCGACGCCAACAGTGCCAAATATTCCGGGTTTGCATGCACAGCTGGGAATTAGAAGGGTGCAAGCGCGTCTTGATCGATCGATGTCTTAAGCACAACATACAGCACACGCTTTCGTAGAAGGCATTCGGGAAGGTTGTGAGGTGTGGCTGTTGGCGAGGCTGTAGGAGTTCTCTTGGCTGGTGATCCCGAATGGCTGGGTCCTCAGGCTCACCGCCGGCAAGATGAAACAGTGCCCGTGATCCTGTAGGTGCTACGATACACGCTTGCCGACATGGTCGTAGGCTCGTAGGATGATTGGCGTGGAATTTCCCGGCTGAGTCCTGGGTTCATTCGCAGGTTGTGAAGGCGGCTCTTGATTGCTCCTACAGCCATGTGTGCACAAGGCCGTGTGACGCGCAGATTGCATGCAGGGCGTCCTTCAATCTCCTTTGGATGAGGTAAGGCACTCTCGCGTTGGAGGACACGTGTGGACGTGTGCGGTGGCTCCTCCGTGACCAGAAGTGCGCCATGGCAGCGATCATTGCGGCGGGGCCCGTTGGCGTACACTAGCAGTTGTTCATCAAACGACACGCCTGTCCATTCCGGTTGATGGTCGGCGTGGAGGTGTAGCCAGGCAGTGACATGACATGTCGCAAGCTGAGAAGGGGCTGTCGTCGGTACGTCGATGACAGCGTCCGCGTCTGATCTGATGTCGTCGATCCGTCGATGGCCGCAGTCTGCGCAGTAGTTGGGGACGGTCCCTGACAGATTGCCTCTTTAGGAGTACTAGAATGCCACGCAGCACAGCAACGGTGTGCAGACGGGACAGGACAGGACGCAGGAGGGCGCAGAATCGACGCAGAGCCGTCACGTCTGGCTTGGAGGCAAGTTGGAGCCAACGCGCCCACACTGGTGCACTTGGCAAATCCAGGACGCGGGCACTATTGACAATTTGACCGTAGTGAATAGCGCTCAGCCGCTCAGGGTAGCCGTCATCTTTTGGCATTTGCGGAGGCCCTTGGCATTCTTCGACCCATGCGGCCTGGCGCGCTGCAGGGCTCTAGGCAGGGCTCCTCCACGAGTCCACGAGTCCAGGGCCACGCAGAGCAGCGTTTCATGTGTCGGACGCAAAAGGCGGACGTGTTGCGCTGCGGCTGAGCAGTGGGAATGAGCATCTACAGTAGCAAACCCATCGAAATTGGCGAACGCACGCAGCCGGTCGCCAGCGCCATCCCACGCCGTCTGTGGCATGTGCCTCGAACGCCGATTTATACTGCAATTGTGAATGTATGGTCCCTGACCCTGGCGCGACTCGCCATACTGTACGGTCTGGACACCGACGCCCGCTGCAGTTTGGCCTGAGCTCCACTTCACCTTCACCGAGGGGAGCCTCCGCGAGCAGTAGAGGCCTTCTTCCCTTCACCTCCGCGCGCCTCTTGCGGTTGTCGACGTCGCCCGCGCTGCTCTCGCCCACCGTTTTCACGCTCCGTCGCTCGGCCCTGTGAGCTTGACGTTGCACAGCCGCCGCGACCCAGACTTTGGCTCTCTCGCTGCCAGCGTCGCTTGCAACTCCACAACAAGCCTTTCCCCTCGCAGCATCGTCCACAGCTTCTCCACGCCCGCCGCCGCCCTGTCCGCCCGCTGCTCGCCCGCCGCACCCCGCATTCTCGCGCGCGATGGAGTCGCCCGGAGGCTATCCAGAGTCGCCGCTGGACCAGGATGATGTCGTGTATCCGTGCAAGGGATGCGGCGAGGTAGGAACAGGACCTATCAGGCCGGCTTCCGCACAAGCTAACTGTGCTGTAGATTCTCGAGGAAGGAAAAGCTTTCGAATTAGGTATGCATTCTCCCACGCGCCCGTCGCAGCCGCTGCTCTCCGCCCACCGCTAACATGCGACAGCCGGCAACCGATGGCACATCGACTGCTTCCGCTGCAACACCTGCGGCACCCTCCTCGACTCGGATGCGAACCTCCTCCTCCTCGGCGACGGCTCGCTGATTTGCAACAACTGCACCTACAGCTGCAACCACTGCGGGAATAAGATCGAGGATCTTGCCATTCTCACCGGCGACCAAGCCTTCTGCGCAAACTGCTTCCGATGTCGCAACTGCAAGCGCAAGATCGAAAACCTGCGATATGCCCGCACGTCGCAGGGCATCTTCTGCATGTCCTGCCATGAGTCGCTCATGGCACGCCGCCGGAAGAAGACCAAGAAGCCTCCCTCGTCGAGTGTTGCGCCCAAGGTCGACAAGTCCCTGCCCGCATTGCCTCGCAACGCATTGCACAACCCGACTCAGTTCACACCAGACCTGGACACGCCATCCGATGTCTTCTCGGAGCCGGCAACTACTGACGTTTCTCCTAGGCCGCCTCAACCTAGGCGGAATGAATCGTCACCAGCTAACTTTAGGCGAGACGCGTCTCCTGCTTCAGTTGACGATCTCCGCGGGGGTATGCGACCTCATTTCTTCGCGCCATTGTCACCTTTTCTCAAGCGCTTTACTAACAAGTACCTCACAGGCAATGCTACTCTCCCCGCGAGCACCTACAAAGAGACGAACCATTCCGAGGCCTCAGACACAGGCGACGACAATGGCATTCTGCTTCCCCTCACCCTGGACCCGAACACCGCGCCGGGACCGTCGCCGATTCAGCAGACTCATAGCAGGGGTGAAGGCGGACAGTCGGGCCGTGATTACTTTAACCGTCCGGTCGGTGCCCACAGAGATGTGCTCAAGGAGAACCGGTCACGATCCGCATCTGCAGAACGGTCGTCGGCCAGTCCCCATATTGCCTACCAAGAGAAGGGGCGGCAGCACTCGGAGCACTTGGTGGATACACTTCGGAGGCGAAAGGACAATGCCAGCGAATCGCCGGCCACTACAACCGATCGGACTCGCAGTCAACATGCATCGCCTGCCCCTTCCCAATCCTCTGAGGCTTTTAAACTACAGCAAGTTCCCAAGAACAAGAGAGCAGAAGCGAGGAAGAACTCCACCGCCCCATCGCCTTCTCATGGCACTCCTGCTGCAGATCTGGCCGGACGGCTCACGAGCCCACCTGTTGAATCCTTCACAAAGTCGCCTGTAGCGCTAGAATCTCAATTGAGCCAGGACGATTCATCTGCTACGTCGAGCTCGTCCTTCGGTTCGACTCAGCGTCCACCGGTAGAGCGACCAGCACGCGGCGATTCCCTTGCGAATTCGTCCTTGAAATCATCTGTTCCTACATCCAGGAGAGAGATGTCGGCCACCTCTCCTACTACACCGACTATGCCTCAGGCAGAACGGAAGCCATCTGCTACCTCAGCGTACACGCAGCAGAATGGCAACGACGGACTCACTGGCATAACTGAATCACAATCTAGGAACGCCATGGAACCACCAGTGCCACCTCAGCGAGCTGCTGGAAGACCTCCACCGCCCTCATCGGATACTTTTGTATCACCTCGCGCGCCTCCTCGGCCGCCACAAGCGCTGCAGAATCACAAGACAACCGAGTCCGGCGGCACGATACAGAGTGAAGGCTCCAATGCTGCGCATTCTGCCGGTGGCCTACCCCGTTACAGTGCTCAAGGGGACTTCTCCATGGACGAGGATTTCGCACGTCTTCTTTCACATCAAGAGGGACAGGAGAAGGACGGAGGTATGTTAAGAAAAGTTTCCAATGCCATGAAAGGGCATGGCAGAAGTTACAGCGATCGCGGCTCCATCACCTCTCGCGGACACGGACATAAGAAATGGCCTACTAATAGTTCTATAGACATTAGCAGCCCGACGATCGCGTCGCCGGATTCAAAAGAGGAAGTCGTGAACCTGAGGAACGAACTTCGGTTTGCGCACCAAAAAATCGCTGCGTTGGAGGCGGAGAAAAACGGCTTACAAGAGACGGTGCACAATGCCGCCGACATCAAACAAGCGAATACCATTCTCAGGGAGAAACGCAACACTATGGCTGTTCTCGACACCCAGCGAGAGATGGTCATCAGAGAACTGGAGATTATGACGGAGCACCTCAAGAAAGCCAAGGAGAACAATAGTGGCGCTATGGACATCAACCAGCTCAAGTCAGATATTCTCAAAGATTTCGCAATCTCCCTACAGAAACTGAAGGATCAGCTCGGTGGCCAAATCGAGGATCTTATTGCCAAGCGAACCGCGCTCACCGATGAGATTTCCAATTTGATTCAGATGAAAGACAAGGGCTTCCAAGAGTATGAGTCTTTGAGTGCCCAGAACAAGAAGCTCGCAGACATGAACCAAGGCCTCATTGGAACAATCCAACTAGCCATCAATAATAACAAGTCCAATGGTGCTGAAACCATTGAAAACGTAAAGTCGCCAGCAAGCGGTCTGGGTATCTACAATACGAACCATAAGGGCGGAAAGTCGGATCTGTCTGTTGATACCCGCGAAATGATGCATGAGCCATCATATTCAAATCTCCACGAGGCCGATGGTGAAGCCACGCTCGCACAGCCACAGGTCGTCAATATTCGTAAGACTGGCAAGGCTACCAGATTCACCGGATGGAAGAAGGGCGGACAAGCGATCACCAAAAACGTCAAGCGAGCATTCAACACCGAGACCAAACCGCAGGAAGAGTCTGCTGCCAAGGTCATTGGGACTCCGTACGGCTCTACCCATTCACAGCCCGATTTCGCCTCAATGACAACCTCACTAAAGACCAGGGACGAGGCTACTCCTCGAGGCTGGTTCAAGAACACTGGCAACAAGCCCCAGGACCGGGTCAAACCTATGCACCACAACAGCAGTAACACTAATTTGGTCGGCGAAGACAGCTCGGTGTTGTTTGGATCCGATTTGACCGCCCGTTGCGATTTCGAGAAACGGTTGATCCCTGCGATTGTCACTCGCTGCGTTGAGGAAGTGGAGACACGAGGTTGGTTCCTCTATACTTGTACAGCGTTCCAGCTAACACACTCTAGGCATGGATGTTGAGGGCATCTATCGCAAGAGCGGTGGCACCTCTCAGGTCAATCAAGTCAAGAGTGGCTTCGAGGCTAATGACGAATTCGACCTCGCGGATCCTGATCTTGATATACATGCCGTCACCTCAGCCTTGAAGAGTTATTTCCGTCGATTGCCAGTTCCCTTGATCACATTCTCTATATACGATCAATTCCTGGAGGCCGGGGCTATCGAAAATCATGAGCACAGGGCTAGAGCTTTGCATACTGCTATCAAAGATGTGCCTCGTGCACACTACGACACACTACAATTCCTGGTATTCCACTTGTCTCGGATCATCCAGCATGCCAATGACAACCTGGTGAGTGAAGTGTATTCAACTCGAAATACCCAATGCTAACAAGACCCTAGATGACGCCGCTCAACCTTGCCGTAGTATTTGCACCGACGATCATGCGGCCCATGGACATTCAACGGGAATTGACAGATATGCAAGCGCAGCGAAACGCCGTCCAAGCACTTCTCGAGGATCATAAAAATATCTATTTCGAGGAAGAGTAGCCTCGCCCCAAGTCCAGTCTCTCCAGGAATACGGACGCCAACGTACATGCGATGAATCTGCGCTTCGACTTGACAGAAACTTTTTGGAAGCTCCTTCGTAATCAGTTGGCCGACGACTGCTGGCCATTGAAATTGTCGAAGGCCTTTTCACTTCTATTGTCCGACATGAAAGAACCACACCCGGACCTTTCTTCGATTCTTTGTATATGCGCATCATCTTGTACACAAATTGAACACCGCGACCGTCGGCGCAGCCCCTCAGATCCTTTTCGCGCACGGCGCTATGAACAAACCTTTACCTTTCTCGTATCCACATTCACGACACCGTTTCGGAGTTGCGAGGGTTGGAAAGCTGGTAGGGACGTGTCCACTTCTGTTCTTGTCTATGACGTGGTCTTCTCCCTTTTCTAGCTCTTCTTTTGGGATAAGAGAGGGACACTTCTGGCGTTAGGCGGCTTGAGCGGATGTTCTTGTTTTACTATACCCTTGTGGGTTCTTTCTGAGTGGGCCAGGTAGCATGATGGGAATTCAAGACTTTGACCATTGACTGAGCTGTGGTATTTGTGCAAGGTGATGCTGACTTTTTCTATCAAGACATCTGATGTTGACTATTTCAAGGTTGCACTGAGCAGTCCTGGAGCCATGGATTGCTGGAGCCCTGGAGCGCCCGGGCATAGAATCGGCACGTGATCCAAGGTAGGCCGGGGCCCGCCTTGCCCATTCGGTTAAGCCTCCCGCTTAGAAATGCAGCTCCGAGGATCGCCCCGACTTTTTGTTGGCCATCTGGCACAGCTCGGACGACAGCTGTCCAGCGACAACCACGCCGTTCTTTCGATTCTTGTCCATCCTCCTTTCGCCCCTCCCACCATGTTCCGGCCAGCAACACGATTAATCGCGCGCTCCACGGTGGGGCGCGCCGTGCCTCGGGCTGTCGCGCCCGCCCGCCGCTTCCTCAGCACAGCTCCCCCGACGCAGAAATCGCGAAGTTGGAAGAGCCTGGCTGCTCGTGTGGGACTCGCGGGCGCCATAATATACTACTATAACACGACGGACGTGTTTGCCGAGGAGCCTCGATGTGAGTGCGATGAGGCGTAGAAGTGGCCATGCCGTGCTAATGGTGCGTTTAGACGCTGTGCAAGCTTTGCCGGTTGCAGAGGAGGATACGGAGCAGTTACCTACTATCGAGGATGTGGCGAAGGAGCGACTTCGACGGAAAGCAGAGGCGGATGCACGAGCGGCTGCGCAGCAGGAGCAGGATGAGCGGGCGGCGGGCGCATCTGAGGACGGTGCTGCGCCCGCGGGGGGTGTAGAAGAGCTGGAAGAGGAGGCGGGACAGCAGGGCGCGTTCAATCCCGAGACGGGCGAGATCAATTGGGATTGTCCGTGTCTGGGTGGCATGGCTGATGGGCCCTGCGGGCCAGAGTTCAAGGCTGCGTTTAGCTGCTTTGTCTTCTCGACTGAGGAGCCCAAGGGCATGG
The DNA here is from genome assembly GCA_014281115.1 of Laburnicola sp. R22_1. Classification (NCBI taxonomy): domain Eukaryota; kingdom Fungi; phylum Ascomycota; class Dothideomycetes; order Pleosporales; family Didymosphaeriaceae; genus Laburnicola; species Laburnicola sp. R22_1. Next base: position 732,182 of record JACONQ010000014.1, read on the forward strand.
ATTGCGTTGAGAAGTTTAAGTACGTTGGGCGCGCTTTTCGAGAGACTATACGACGGCACGATACTGACCCTGTGATAGGGATATGCAGACCTGCTTCCGACAATACCCTGAGATCTATGGCTCCGAGCTTGACTCTGACGCCGAGGATGACGACGACGAAATCCCCGCCGACGAAGCGCATGCTGCGCCTGCATCAGAAACCTCTTCCGCCGCCGAGGCAGGCAGCGCCGAAACCGCACACCCCAACGTCGAACGATCACAAAACCCGATGAAGACCCCTCCCCCCACAAAGCCAGAACCAACTCTCGTACCCGAATCCTACCGACCCAGCAGCGACACCGAGCGCGCCCCCGCCGCAACCAAACAGGTGCAGCAAAACCACGAGCCCGTGAGCGAGAGCGACTCGCTCGTCCCCAAAGCAGCGCACCACGCGTCGTCGGATTCTCCGCTGAAGAAATGAGGAGTCGTGAGATGAGCGGCGTGTGTATTATAATCGGTTACTAGCATGGCTGGAGCACTTGGTATATCTTTTTGGAAGGTGCGGTGCGGTGCGGTGCGGTGCGGTGCATTTCGGATGGCTGGCGAAATTTTCTCTCTGTGTGCGTGAGTCTCCCTCCCTTGCTCAGGCGCAAAAATGTATATTATTTGTAGTCTAGTTGATAGAGATGCTCCTGTCACATACTGTACTGTACTAGGTAGCTAGCTAGGCATGGACCAAGGTGTGCAACTTTGATGAGATGGAAAATTGAATTGGTAATGGAAGGTTTGTACTACACTACTGGGTAGCTACTTATTCCCCTCTGTCGTATATCGCTGTATTGGTACTACGCTGTTGAGTTGTTTGTTATTGGGTGTGAAGCTGTAAAGTCGGTTGTGGCTGACCTCCAATACTACATCCGTGACAACGATGCGGGAGGTGGGATAGATAGACGGTTGGTAGGTATTGTTTGATATGGTTGCTATTCGTGGGATGGGATGGGATTTCTAGAATGAATCATCCCTATTTATGGTCCGAGGACCATCTGCAATTACACGCTATAGTGCAGACAGCCCAGTCAGCAACTTCTTAACTTGTACGTGCAATATGAGGTCCACGATCATCCGCATGGCTTATTTACTTCACATGGGAGATTCAAAAAATAAACATACTTTGGCAATCAGGTCTTCAAAAAGTGTGGACACACATATACAATACACGAGACGAGGCCATCACACGCGCACACACCAACGCGCAAGCTAACGTCATGCCAATCCATACAGAAGAGCTGAGAGATGTATATTCGTCCTAACTACTACTGCCGCAAGGAACAAGGCAATAGATCAAACGTGGATCCGCCAATTCTTCAAGCCGTCGGTCGGGGGATCCAAGAGAGGAATCGGGGGGAATCTATCGTGAGACGGGCTGTCGGTTGTGGTGAACGTTGTGTGGAGAGGAGAGGAGAGGAGACAAGTGTAGAAGGCTAGACGACGCCCATCTACTTCTTCGGGCGGTACTTCTTGAAGAGGTATCTAAACGCATTAGCACCTCGTCACAACCACCGCAAGCAAAAGGAGCCAAAAACTCACTGAGAAACGTAGTAATCTCCCACGGCGAACAGTCCCACGACACCCGCCCAAGCACCGACAACCTTCCAGCTCAGCTCTTTGGCAGCCCACTTCCTGTATGCGCCTACGCTCAGCGCGGTACCCAGGATGCCCACCGTGATCGCATTGCCTATCACGACGGGGTTATCCGCGTTCTTCTTTGCGACGTGGGCGTCCTTTTTGGCGCGGTGTTTTGCGCGGTCTTTGGCCGCGGCGGCGTGCGCGGCGGCCTCTTTGGCTTGCGCTTCCATCTCAATGCGCTCTTGCTGCGTCTCCGTCTTGACGGTTTGCGATTCGAAGTCCGAGGGCACGCTGGAGATGTGTGGAGAGTCGACGTCGACGAGGGAGGAGACGGAGTCGTCTGTGTGCTCGACTTGGGGCGGGGCGGGCGCGCGACTGGGAGTAATGTTAGATGAGGGTCTCTGATGGGGAGCTGGGTGGTTGGGAGGTGCTGTCGTAGGTAGAAGCTTTGCTCGAGCGATGCGAATAAAGCGGCGGCGAGCAAGGCTCACGAGCATGAGGGAGAGTACTTACGCCTGCGGCACTGTTAGCCCAATCTCTCCGTTCCTTGTAAGTCATTCAACTCACTTCTTCGGGGCTCTGCTTGGGGCCCTTGGCAGCAACGTCCGCGTACGACATGTTGACAGCTATTATCTCTTGATATGAAGCTTTAGAAGCAGACTGTGGTAATGCGCGGGTAAGTGCTGGTCGAAGAGAGATGGCCGACGAGCGCAGACGAGTTATGGAGGAGTCGTGTGATGGGGGGAGCGGGCAGAGTCGGAGCTTGAAGGAGTTGGCGCTACCTACGTCATTCCGCGCGCATAAGAGCGACGCGTCAAATTGTTCGATTTTCATTCATTCATATCAGTTTATAGTCGACCTAACCCTTTTACAAATTATAAGACTTAATAGCAAGCACAACTAAGGTTTAACAGCTAAAGTACGTAAAAAAAAGGGCGCCATTAGGATCAGCTATAGTGGGGAGCCGAAGCATGACGCGATGATTGTAAAGGGCCGATCGACCAAGATCGCGGACGCGTGAGTAGACAGGCTGGGATATTCCTTGTCTTTGGCGCATAGATTTATAGCCTGTGTGCCTGTGCAACGTTGTAGTACCTTTGTATGATAAACTGGGCATATACTGAGGCTATCTTCATGCGAGATTGTACTCACAATGGTGCAATGCAAGTCTCTATTCACTAGAGTAACTAAAATACAGCAAATTATCAGAAGCCTTTCAGACCAGAGAAATGCCTAACAGAAATGACGATGTCGATGGAAGCCATACCGACATCCCAACACCAAACGCCCCAGGTCCCAACCCCTCATCAAAGTCCAGTACAGAATAACGCATCTGCCGTCGGAGACTTCCCTGTATCGCTCAAACACCTTGTTCTGCCTACACTTATTCTACAACTCCTGCTTTCCGAAACCCTCAGCCCCCTCAGCGATGGGTTGCACACTGCCATCCACACTGTCCCTCTTGATACCCACGCCCTCCTCGCCCTTTCCGACGCCGAAGAGCGCAATGGCATCTGTAAGCGCCTTGACAGCATCTTTGGGGCTCATAGCACCAGGTAGTCCCGCACCACCCAGATTTCCACTAATCTTTTTGGTAGCCTCTTCCATCGCGCGTACTCGTCGCTGGAAGTTCAGGCGATCCATGAAGAGCTGCTGGCGGCGGCGCTGCAAATCACGGCGTTCAGCGGCGTGGAGCTTCTCGAAGTCGTTAAAGTGCTGCATCTTGAGCTGCAGTTTCTGGGTTTGAAGGTTAACGGCGCCAGACACGAGGCGCGTGATATGGCGCTCCTCATGCGAAGCGAGGGCGGAAGCGCGGGCAGCAGACAGCGCAAAGGGTAGAGTTGTGAGGGGGTTGTTCTCTTGAGGATCTGCGCCGACGAGATCTCTGGTTTTGCTGGCGTCTTGCACGGTATCCACATCCATCGCATCTTCAGTCTTGGTATCTTCTTCGGTCGCCTTCTCCGTTTCCTTCTCCTTGCCCTTTTCGCTCGCGGCGGGCTTAGTAGTGTCGATCTTTTTCTGCAAATCCTCTTTCATCTGAGTTACGCTACGTTTGGCAGCAACGGCAACCTCAGCGACATTGGCAGGTGCCAGTCCTACCATGAAGCCAACAACACTCAAAATCGGGTTGTCGCCATAGAACAGGGGCAATCGGCCTTCTTTCAAGTGTTCTAGATCTCGAAGAAACTTGGTCGAGGGAAGCCCTCCTTCTGACTGCGGTTCCGCTGGTTCAGCATACTTGGTGTCGATTTCAAGCTGTAGGAACTTCATCACGCACTGCTCCCGCGTCTTTGTTACTACGTGGTCGGCGACGCCGTTCCAGTCGTCATCACACATCTCCAGGCCTTCAAGCAACAATAGCAATTCCTCTTGGGTCCAGTGGTCTTCAACATCCGGTGCCGCGGGGTAGTCTCCCCGATCAACCTTTACGAAATCACTGGCCGACATGGTACCGTCATAATGCCCGTCGACCACACATCTTGGGCACAGCTCTTCTTTGTTGGCCCGACCCGGTTGGTCCACAGATTTAGCGTTGTGGTAGTAGACGCGACTGCAGTCAATTCCGCAAAAGTTACAAACGACCTTCTTCGCGGGTTCTCTGGTCTGTTCCTCGAGCTTTTGTAGGCTCACCGAAGAGCCAGCACCGTTACTTGCGCTCTCTCCGTTCGCAGTCTTGTCACCTGGTTCAGCGGAGACCTCCTTGCCATTAGACTCGTAGATGTTTCGTCCCACGATGGATTTGGTTTCTGTTTTGGCCACTGGCTGTTGGCTAATAGCTCGTTCAGTTCCGGCATGTGGTTTCCCTTGCGTGATCTTTGAGCCGGGGGCAGGCTGGAACGCCTGTAAGCCTCGAGGTGTATCGACAGTGAGACGGAAGTGACTTGTAGTCGGAGGACCAATATTCGAAGGACGTTCCTGGGGGTCGACCTATACAACGGTTAGAGATGGCAGAACACCGGACGGGTTTAGTGGTACCTGATAGTTGATCAGCCCCCACTGTTCTAGGAAGGCGTGCACGCGCATGATGGCGCACACGTCACCTGCCAGATTGCGCCGACAGGCCGTGACAGTAAGATACTCGTCAGGATTCAGGCGGTACGTGTTGATCATGAAGTCGCGATAGTCGCGGTACACGGCCGGCGTCTTGCTGCGATTCCGGCCGTTGAAGAATTCCGGCAATGCCTTGCTCTCGCGACGGTCGATGTACCGCATGTCGAACCATGTAGCATAGCTTGGGACAATGGTCGCATACGTCTGTGCGACGAGATGCGAACGCGCGGTCGCCTGCAAGTCGGCCTTTGCCTGCGCATCGGGATCGGCAGCCTCTCCGTCCTTCTCTTTCTTGGTGTCGTCGACACCACCCATCTCTTCATCGTCCTGGCCGTCTGCATCTTCAGCCTCTGGTCTTGGGCCATCAGGGGCGTCGAGCGGATTATCGGACACGGGCGCGGGCGTCGTCGTTGAGGCTTCGCGCGACGATTGTTTGATTGCCGGGTCCTCGAGCATCAAGACATCTATATAGTCGCTTAGTCGATGGGAATCTATCGGACTTGAGAAGCCATCGCAAAGCCCATCACTCGGCGGCTCGTTTGCATCCATGGCGTGCAACGAGGCGCGATGAGTGGCAGGGCATGGGGGAACAAACGTACCATTGTCCTCAGCATGGGAGTGCGCCTGGGTCGCACTTTCCCCTGCGACGTCTTGCGTAGCGGCGCCGGTGGCAGTCGCGTCGTCTGCCATGACTTTGTCAGGTTAGCGAACACTCTGGGGACTGGCAGGCGTTGGTGCGCGGATAAAGGGAGGCGCGGGTGCGAAAGGGAAGCCGGAGCTGCGCGCCAGATGCAGCGACAAGACGGGAGCCACACGGCGGTGGGGTGGTAATGAAGGTGGGGATGGAGGGGATGCGCGCTGTGGTGGTCGTTCGCGCTGGACGCGATGCTCCGTACCTTCAAAGTTCGGCGTTGCAAGGTCCCAAGGTTCCCAGGTTCCCTGGGGCCGTCACGTGATACGTAGATCTTGGCTGCAGCTCCGCCCTACCTCTATCGAGGCGCGATCGGGAAGCGATGCGAGCTGAGTTCAACGTCTGCCGGTGCTTGGGCGGCCTTTCCCTCTTTTGCTGCACCTCCCACTCGACAGATACTCTTTGCTTCTTGCCTATTTCAGTTGCCACCAGCTGAAGTCGAACATGTTCTCCGTCGCGAGGAACGCAGTCCTCCGGCACGCGCGGACACAGCTCCGGCTATCGCAACCCGTCACAGTCCCCCACTACTCGGCCCTTGCACGATTACTATCGACATTGGCAGTCCTCGAACAAAGAGATGGGAAACTGAACCCTGCCTCACTGTCTGCAATCACCGCCGGAACGAAGCTGGGAGGGTCAATAACCGCCTTCGTCGCCGGGAGTGGGGTGAAGTCAGTGGCGGACGAGGCCGCCAAGGTCAAGGGCATAGAAAAGATAATATACGTCGAGAATGGCGCATATGAGAAGGTCCGTTGGCCGGCATTGTTGCCCTTGGGCGATTGCTGACTGTCGATACAGGGACTGCCCGAGAACTACGCTCCACTGCTCGTCGAGAACGTCAAGAAGGGAGGCTACACACACATTCTGGCTGGGCACTCAGCATTCGGGAAGAACCTGTTGCCCCGCGTTGCTGCCCTCCTGGACACGCAGGCCATCTCAGACATCACTGCTATCCAGAGTGAAGATAGTAAGTGGGGTAACATCCAAGCCAGTACATGTACTTATATCTTTCGCAGCATTCGTGCGACCAATCTATGCTGGAAATGCCATCCTGACGGTGCAATCGTCAGACCAAACCAAGGTCATCACAGTTCGAGGCACCGCCTTCCCTTCGCCGGAAACTGAAGGCGGCTCAGCTGCCGTAGAGGAAGGTGTAGACCCCAAGGCCGAGTGTCCTACAGAGTGGATATCAGAAGACCTGGCCAAGTCTGACCGGCCGGATCTTGGTTCAGCAGACAAAGTGGTGTCAGGAGGACGGGGTCTCAAATCGAAGGAGGAGTTCGACAGACTCATGCCTCCGCTCGCAGATGCGTTGGGCGCTGCTATCGGCGCTTCGCGAGCAGCTGTCGACAGTGGATTTGCGGACAACAGTCTGCAGGTTGGGCAAACGGGCAAGAACGTGGCGCCGCAACTGTACCTATGTGCCGGTATCTCTGGCGCTATCCAGCATTTGGCGGGTATGAAGGATAGCAAGGTCATTGCAGCCATCAACAAGGACGGCGACGCACCCATTTTCCAAGTCGCAGACGTTGGTCTTGTCGGAGATTTGTTTGAAAAGGTTCCTGAGCTCACGGAGAAGCTCAAGTCGCAATAGAAGTCTGATCTGAAAGACGATGTACTATTTGTATCAAGATTCAACAGCTCCAGCGAAGGTCAATGTCTTGGTTTTGATGCTCAAGTGATCAATCAATCGGTCATGTGCTAATCTTGGTGCCCACTGCCCAGGTGGTCGCTGCCAGATCTGCGTCGATCGTCGATTGCTCCTCCCGCCAAGGACTCAGCGTGGCGTCCATTCCCAGCAAGTACGGTCCCCGGCACTCCTCTACTATTCCTCGAACCCTGCAAACATCTCTTTTATCACCCTTTCTTCTTCCCTCAAAACCTTCCCATCTTGCTTTCACATTCCTTGTCGTTCTTTGTTCTTAGCGTCTCCCTCAGCACCTCACCTGATTACCTAAACTGGTCGCCTCTACCTGTGCAACCCTGATTAATACTGCTGGCTATCCGTGAAACCTCTCTCCCAGTCTAGCGGATATCGGCTGTGTCGCCAAGAGAAGACCTTGGCAACTGCGCATGATTATTATGGCTTTATCCAGACCGACAGGATAGCACCAGCAGTCTGACGATTCGACATGGTAGCTCCACCTTCAACTTCTCAGCCCGACGTCGCACACGACAATGGGGAAAGGCTACATACTCCCGAAAGTGATAACACTCGACGAGATGAAGCGCCGGCGGAAGCTAACACAGATGACCGCCTAACGAGGACGAGCCGAGTGAGATGGAAGCAATTCGAAAAGGGTCAGAAGAGGTATGTGACAATAATTACTTGTGGTTTTACCTTCAGCCTCTTCTACTTCATCTGCACGACTTCTACGCACTTTATCTCGATTTGCTGCGTCCGTCCAGAATGAATCTGATTACACTACAATACAGTCTAGCCTGTACAGTGGTTGATCATCTAGTTTTGTTCTGGGGTTTTTTTGAGCCTTGGTTCGAACTCTGTTTCCTTATACTATTGAGTTCACTCACCCTCTTCGAATGTGTAAGATCTTTGACTAACACTGGTGTAGCGACTGGTGGTTCGCGAGTACGGGGATTCCTCTGTTGGCGGCGACTTTAGGCCCTCTCGCCAACATGGCGTCAATTGCAGCTCTCGTCACGTTATGGCGAATGAACGTTTACGTCGATGGTCAATTTGTACCAGAGACTGATGGAGAACTTTTCCCGGATCCAAGATGGTACCTTCCTGCCCAGTATCAGAGGAGGCTATGCTAACGTCAAGACAGGTGCTACAATTTAAACGTTGCCTCCCTGATATGTGGATTTCTCGGCAATATTTTCCTCTTGTTCAACTTTACACAGCGCATTCGGTATATCATTGCCCTGCCCGCTACTATTTTCTTCTGGTTCCTTGCTACAGGCTTCCTGATTGGCATCACAGCGTGTATGGAAATTTACGCACCGCCCGATCGTCCCTATCAAATCTATTCCCAGGGATTCTGGTACGCCATTGCCGCTGCAACATTCTATCTTCTTTGCTCAATGCTCCTCATGGTCAATATGCTCGGTTTCTTCCTTGGCCACTACCCTGATAATTTTGCCCTCTCGGAATCTCAACGTACTCTCATTTTGCAGACCATGGTCTTCTTCATCTGGCTCGGTGGCGGAGCCGCTATATTCCAAAGGATTGAAAGAGACACCGGGGAAGCTTGGAGTTATGCCGACTCTCTCTATTTCTGCGATGTGAGTGCAGGGCCCGGTTACAGAGTGGGCGTATCTCCAGTCGCATACGACACATATCTCCCCTGGCGAAGATATCCACCAGGTAGCCATCTCCACCCTTTCGAACTATACTGACTCTGCCTTTACCTTAGGTGACGGTTCTCACGGTCGGCTTTGGGGATCTTGTCCCTAGCACAGATCTTGGCCGAGGCATCGTGTTCCCATTTTCCGTTGGCGGCGGCATCACGCTAGCTTTGATCGTCAGCTCGATCTACAAGTTTATGCGAGAGCTAGGTGTGGAAAACATCGTCATGAAACACACTGAACGTATGCGCGAAAGGACTGCTGAATGCACAGTCACGACCTCATTCGACCTGCGTCAACGCGAGCACGCTGAGCATCGCCTCATTCGTAAACGATACATGGGAGAGCGACAAAAACCCACGATAAGTGCTCCTACAGAGCCACGTGCGATGCGCACCACCATGGGGAATACTGTGCGAAAAGCTGCCGGGTTTGCGACTCTCCCGAGGCCCCTTCAAATGGATCGGAAACCACGCGTTATTCTTCTTAGGGAGGAAAAGGACCGGTTTGATGCGATGCGACAGATTCAACATAAGTCACGCAAATATAGACAGTGGTTGGCTTTGATATTCTCTACCACTGCTTTTTTACTGCTTTGGTGCATAGGAGCTGTCGTCTTTTGGCAGGTGAGTACGCTAATCGGGATCTGGGTACAATTCCTTCTTGAGCAGGACATATACTGATTTCGTATGTGCGGTATAGGCTGAGAAAGGCGTACAAGGGATGTCCTACTTCAGAGCGCTATATTTCTGCTATGTCAGTCTGCTGACCATCGGATACGGTGACCTTGCGCCAAAATCAGCCGCCGGAAGGTGTTTCTTTGTGATCTGGAGTTTGATCGCCGTTCCTACTATGACTATCCTCATCAGCGACCTGGGTGACACGGTCGTCGACAAATTCCGGAAGTTAAGTGACCAATTCGCAGACTTTACTGTGTTACCAAAATATGGCATTTGGAGAACCTTCCTGGATAAGCATCCCTGGCTGCTGCGCTGGCTGCAAAAACGGACGGCAGACCGCGCAGCAAAGAGAAGGTTAAAGAGAGGCTTCGAGCTCGATAGTCCGGATACACCTGTGGAAGGGGAAGAGCGTGAAGTTGAGACCAGAGACATGAGTGCTACCGAAGCACAACTCCAAATCCCTCCATACATCACGCCACAAGAAGCCGAACAAAACACCCTAGAAACAAATCCTTCACACGCTACAATCTCCTATCACCTCGCCCTTGCCATCAAGCGGGTCGCCGCCGACATACAACTGCCCGAACCCAAACGCTACGAGTTTGAAGAATGGGTCGACTTCGTGCGCCTTATCCGTCTGTCGGGAAACCGCACAGGACTGAAGGGGGATTCAGACGAAGAGGGTGAAGATGGACTGCTAGGGTGGGATTGGATAGGTGCGGATAGTCCGCTCATGTCGGGACGAAGCGAGAGTGAATGGTTGCTGAAAAGGCTTTGTGAAAGTTTGGTGAGGTTGGAAAAGAGGGCGGGCGAAGGAAGGTCGGATGAGATTGACAGAGTGGATGTGACGGTTGATGAAGGGCACGAGGGGGGGTCGGTTGTTAGGAAGGGGACTGATGAAGTTCATGCAGCTGGTGGGGGGCGAGCTCAAACAACGCAAGAACCATAATATTATTCTTGTACTTTTGCGCCGAGTGAATATGGTTAGCATGTCAAGTGTTGACAATAAGCTACGGGTCAAGATTGTACAGCTGGGCCTTACATTGCTTCGCAACAGCTGGACGCTCTTAATCATCATTCTGTTTAGGAACACAGGTATGTCCCCGATATCACTTCTCTCCACTGATCGTCTTCTTCGGATTCCCCCTCCACTCACCCCTTATCCCTCTCGTCTTTAACTACGCTTTGTTGGCCTCACAGCCCTTCATCAAGACGTCATTGCTCCTCTCCTACTATCACCACCCCAATCCTCCGCTCATCACCGTGCTCCTATTTCTGAATACTCATCCAAATCTGCGTCGTCGTCTCTCCCACCCCTCTTCGCACAGCTTCCACACATGGGCGGACAAATCTTCTTCTCCCACAGGCGCGGACACGTTCGTAGATAGGGATTATTGCTGAGCAGGGTACGCACGCGGTAGTGGCGCATTGAAAGGAGGTGGCAGGGGTGGAAAAGAATTTCGGTATGCGCACCCGTGGGGGAGCAGGCGTAGGTGTAGCGGAGTAGGAGACACATCGGACGTAGGGTATGTTGTGAAGTGGGGAAACCTTGACGGTTTGAAGTAGAGAGGTGGATAGGCAGTTGTACTGATGAGATGATGTAGGGGCGGTTTGATAAAGAGATAAAGAGATAAAGAGTAGTATGTTGTAGACGTAGGAGGATAGAAGGTATAATTTCGAGGTTCAAATAGTAGTGCTCTCTGTATAAGACGATGCGTTTGGCGCACTTCAAAGATACTGACAAGCCCGCCAGAATCGACAAAAGCACCGATCCGGAAAAAGACAACCTCTCTTCCAGATTCTCCTACCAAACGACCAAAGCTCCTCCTCAAATAACAGGTACACAGGGTACCCATTCCCCCTTCCAGGCATTTCCCCTTCCCCTTCACAACCGCATGACGCCCCCCCCAGCCCCAATCCAAGAAGCCTAACCACCACCCGTCGCCCCTCCCGCCCCGACAACCAGCCTCCATCCGGAAGTATCTTCCCACCCACTCACACCGCCCCGGCGTCCTCCCTTCTCATCGCCCTCCTCCGCGTTTGGCGCCACCCTCCGCCCGTTTGGTTACACGTCAGGCTCCCACTTCCCACAATCGATAACCCCAACGGCTATCAGCCCGTACGCAGGCCGCATGACCAGCGTAACCGTCCACTCTCTTACGTACATGGTCCGGTCGCCTTGCCGCAAACCGGGCGCGCCTCGTTGCACTTGCTTCTCATAGGGCAGGGGGGGTTGGAGGAGTGGTTGTGTGCGCGCGTGAGTGGGTGTATGGGGTTGTACGCGCGGTTGACAGGATGAGAGGACGGGCGGGTGGATGCGGTAGGGCTGTGGGGCTCGGGGGTGTGATTGGGTGGGTGGGAGGCAAACTGCGTGGTGGTGTGGGAAGGGGGGGGGTTTGGTGGGGTTTGGTGGAATGGTGGGCGTTAGTTAGGGGAGGGGATTTGGACTTTGGATCGATCGGTGTGGGTTGGCACCTGGTATTTTGGGGGGAGAGGGTCGAGTTGGGAGATTCGCATCTTGGGGGCGTTCGTACTGGACTAGTCTTTTTTTCTGAGCGTGGTTGGGTATGATGACGATCATGGGCGGGTGGCTGGTTTGCGTTACTCAATGGTGCACAGGGCTGGAAATGGATGATAATAGCATTGTTAAAATATCGATTCGAAATATCGATCCGAAATATCGTTATATGATGCTCACAAAGCGAGGAGATAATCCCAACCCTGATGCACAAATTCGCAAATGCCATAAAAGTCCGAACGCGCTCCAAGATCCTCTCATTACTCGGCCCCTCGCGGCTGATACTCAGTTTTTCTCCGGGGCCGAGTACAGGATACAGATGCGCACCAGGAGTAGTGACAGGTAGAATAAACGCCCAACTAGAAAAATGACACGAAAGGAGATAACGAAATGACATCTTATCAAATTAGTGTCCATAGTCTCCTCGGCGGTGATCATATCCCCCATGGCCATAGCGACCACGACCATAAGCATCCGACGCATATCCATAATCCTCATAGTCGCTCTCATCATCTTCATCAAATTCATCAAAACCATCTTCATCCCACAAATCGTCATCTTCGTCGTCCCAGTCCGCATAGTTTCTGTGCCTTCCTCCATATGGCGAACCGTAATATGTGTCTTCCAGGTCGCTCTCATCGTAGTCATTGTCAGTCATATAGTCGTCGTCATCGTAATAAGGTCGCGGATAACGATGTCGGTGAGGAGCGGCTGGAAAGCCCCTCCCACTGTAATGACTTGGGGGCCAACGTGAATTTAAGCCTCCGTATCCCCGGCCGTAGGGTCGACCGTAGTCCAAAGTTGATCGTGAGGGGTATCTCGCATAGGGACTCCGGCAAGGGTTTGCTGGCATACTGTATTGAGAGCTCGACGGGTATGGACGTCGGTGGCCACCAACGTAGGGGTTGTTATACTCTGGTCGGCCGTATCGAGGCATTCGCGAGCCGCCGAATCCTCTTGAGCCGAACATGCGTGGGTGTTGGTGCCCGTACATTCCCATTCCTCCCATTCCCCCCATGCCCATGCCTCCCATTCCCCCCATGCCCATGCCTCCCATTCCCCCCATGCCCATGCCTCCCATGCCCCCCATGCCTCCCATGCCCCCCATGCCTCCCATGCCCCCCATGCCTCCCATGCCCCCCATGCCTCCCATGCCCCCCATGCCTCCCATGCCACCCATTCCTCGCATTCCTCCCGATCCCATGCCCAACTGGGCAAATAGTCTTTGTTGGCTGCGGTTTTGGTTTCCGAACCCACGAGCGTAACCATTCCCCCAAGAGTTCTGATTACGGAGAGCCACCGCCATTGCGGAGGGGTCTATCGATCTTGACGAGCCAAAGCGCGCGAGAGCGTTCTTGGAGCGTTTCTTCTTTCCGAACCCCAAAGGCATAAATTTATGAATAGAAAGGGTCAGATCTTTGTTTGATTTAAAGTCGCGGCTTGTGAGTGGAGGTTAAAGACCTGTTGTGGTGGTGTGGTATTTCGGAAAAGAGAGAACAGGACGAGAAACCGGTGAGTTAGGGGAAGACTCGCAGTCCAACAAGATCAACTGACAGGAGGGTGGAACAACGAGTAGAAGATAGGTCCGAGCGGAAGGTAGCAAACTGTGCAGGCTGGGCGAAGACTGGAATCCTTAGCTGCTAGCGGTTGCTCCGTTGATCGCATTGTAGAACAGGTTTCGACGCGGGGCTCCAACATATTGCAGCCCTTCTTATAATCTGTGATCTGAGCTCGTCAGAGTCTTGTCTTCGGGATGTATGGCCGGGCCAGTTGATTTAGTAGAGCTTCTATGAATCAGCGTCACAGTGTCACTGGCAGAGAGTGGAGGAAGATGGCCTATCCGTGGCAGGCAACAGTGTTAGCAGGCAACAGTGTTAGCATGTACCAGATTGTTCGATACGAGGTGGAAATGGTTGGCCGCATTCTGATCAAGAGTGGCCGAGCGTCTAGATAGCAAACAATTCATCTTCCAGCAATAGGACGCAAACGTCGGTAACGGAAACAAGCAAACAATGTTTTGACGTCTTGTAACACCTAGGCTTTGCGTGGATAAAATGGGTATATGTGCGAACAGAATCGAGAGACGAATCTTATGCGTGAAAGAAGAGGACAGAAAAGGGAACCAGCAGACAAAACAAGACGCAGGAAGTTGAACGTTCAAAGGTTGCAAGCAAGAACTGCGGTGGCGTCCATGTGTTGCAAGGCGTGGCGAAGGCTTCGAATACGTAATACAGCACTCCAGAGGCAATTCAGATTCCTAATCGGTTCGGTGTCCTGTGTAGCCGGAAAAAGGGGCAAAAATGCCATGTTGACGATGAGGGAGCCTTCATGCGCGTCCCCGCTATACGAAGGTAAACTAAAGGAGGCAGGGGCACCTGCGTCACTTGTCGCACAAACAACCTCGGAGACATGGAAGGAGCACAGTGCAAAGAAGCAGGTGCGACCTTGAGGACAACAAGGCAGAATCCTCACCTGGGCAGCATGGCCATTATGGCTGCGCGCACGCCGTTACCGTGGACTAGAGCTGTCGCGCAACGACGAGAAATGACGGGGAACGAAAATTACACTGCGGCTCACGTGATCTCGGTTGTGCAGGCGTTTGAACTTCTTCTGGGGCAACGGTACAGAGCTTCCTCCTCGTCCATCTCGACACAGCTGCTCCGTACCACACCCGCACGTGAACTCTACTCCCGCCCGCCTTTCTCTCGTCCGCGCACAGCTGCAAGCTCGCTCTCCAATCTCCAACCATCGCCGTCGTACCATCTCCCAATCGCCGCACCCGTACATCTCTCTACGTCGACCCTGGACAGCGCGCTGCTCGATCGGCACTTCTCCATACACCATCGCCATGGCACCTGCTTCTTTTGCTTCAGCTGCGGCGGGAAACAACGCCAACTCATCGCGGGCAGATTCGGGCGGAGACTGGTAAGTGCAGCCGCTCCCTCATTGTACCTCTTGCATCACATCACATGCATACGCCTGTGTAGAGCAGCCGCCATTTCGCTTCCCCCACAGCCTATACCGTATCATTTTATACTAGCGCTACCACGGCCGTTACGGACATCATGATCTACCGCAGTGCCTCTAACATCTACAGGCCTCGCCGCACGAATGGTGCCACGCAAACGTTTCGCCGACCTTCACATGCACCTACCCTCTCTGGATCGACAGCTCACTCGTCCTCCCGGGACGCTAGCGGCACGCAGCACACATCGGCTTCGAATCCTGGCGTCTATGTGCCACCACACGCGCAGTCTGGCCGTAGCGGTGGCGAGGGTCGGTTCGCTCGAGACCAGATGCTGCACCTTTACGAATCGCAGCGGAACTCGGACGAGCTTGGAGACAGGCTTTCAGATCTCTACGTGGGCAACTGGGAACCTAACATTTCCAATGGCACCTCGACCGCCAACTGGGGCCGCAAGGACGATCATGGTAGGGAAGCCCAAGGCGGGGTCGACCTGTGCTGGGACAGAGATGGGAACATCGCGCCCCTGGTTCTGTCGGACATGACAGAGGACGAGAAGGAGGTATGTTGACGCCGCGTGTTGTTTGTCTCGTCCATTGTCTAACATCTGGTGTCTCGCTTAGCTCTTCAACTCCTCCGTAAACTCGTCTCTGAAACCCCCCACTCAGAACACAAACAAGGACGGCACCCCGAAAGAAGGCTTGTCTCTCCGCAAAGCTTCCGTCTCCGGAAGCGGCCCGTATGGACTATCATCACCGACAACTACCCGACCAGGCACTCGCCGCCGTGACACGGGCGAAGCCTTTCCGTTTCCCTCTAATGTGCTAGCGTCGCCGTCGACATCTAGGTTTGCGAGGGAGGATTCGGGTGCTGTGACGCCACCGCCAGCTTTAATACGCCGCCGCACCGACTTCAAGGACCAAGCTCCAGGCGGCTCGACCGAAGAACGCGACAAGGATAAGGGCGCAGCTGAAAATGCTGGCCCCCTTGGAACCCTCAAGCGCACTTCGACTGCGACGTTTGGCTCGAGTAGTGCTACCTCTCCATGGGGCTCTGCGCAAGGCGGAGGCTTTTCTCCAATGGGTGCTTTCGGAAGTTTTGTCGCTCCGCAACCTGAAAAGAAGGCGGCATTCGGCAGCGTACGCGGGGAGAGCAGGTTCAAGGGCCTTATGAACAAGAGTAGCTTGGAAGATGTGGGCAAAGATCCAGCGGAAAAATCCTCTGCAGGGAATCTTGGGGCTCTCAATGAAGCGGAACCTCCCACGCAGGCGTCCTGGGCAGAAGCCCGTTCGAACAGGCCGACAAGCAACGACACTGACCCATACCCCGACAGTGACCTCCGTACTGGGAGCGCGGCTCTAGGGGGTGGACAAGACCTAAGTCCGCCCCGCCAGCATGGCTTGGGCAATTTCGGAACCCCCAATCGGTCCGACCCTCGTGATGATACTGGGTTCTCCGCCTTCGGTATGACTACAGATAACACGGGTCTGCGCGATATATTTCATGGCAGGGAAAATCTTGCCCATCAAACACCGCAGCACGGCGGCGGTGGCGGCGCCGAGCCTATGAGCCCGACAGATACAAATCCCTTCCAGAGCCCTGATCACGCGAGACCGGACCATGATGATGATATAGATACGGATGGATCTGAAAACCAGAACGCTCATTTCCCTGGTATGGGCAGCTTTCATATGGATCCTCAGGTCGGATCTAGCATTCACCATCACCCATTTGGCGGTCTCGGTGGCCTTGGAAGAGTTACCGCCCCCTTCGAGCACGCGGCAAGCGATCGCAGCCAGACCTCAAGCGTGGGACCTGCCCGCGGGTTCCCTACTCTTCCCGGATTGGGTGGTCTGCCTGGGCTAGGAGGCGCGGGTGCGTGGCCTCCCTCTCAACAGAGTATAGGAACGCCAGGTCAAGACCGTGGCCTTAGAGGAGGATTGGAAGGCATCTTCGGGACTGGAGGTGAAGCACAATCTCCCGGGTTAGCAGGATTCGGAAACGGCTCGCTTTTCGGATCTGGCCATGGTGGAACATTAGGCCGCTCGAGCAGGTTGGGATCCCTCTTCCCTACCGCCATGCAGGACCAGTTGCGAGCAGGCGACCCTTCCCGACCCTTGATCGATGATGCCTCTAGCCAGGGCGATCGTCAACAGAGCATGACTGGGACCTTTGGTCGCGGCGCTTTTGGTAGTCAGGCTCCTGGCAGCTCTATACCTGCTCGTGATACTGAAAGCCCATTTCGTACGGGTCGTAACTTATTCGATGACTTCTCGGGCGGTCACGCCGACGAGTCGGTCGGATCTGGCTTTGGACATTCGTCGGCAGCAGGACAACCCTCAAATCTGGCAACAACCTCATTGTCGATGGCCGCCCTGAATCAGACCCGCACTGCGCAGCCGTCTGCGCAAACCCCTGGTATCAACGGTCCAGCTTCGAATCTGCCTCCGGCCCCTCAGCAGCGCACAATGGTCATGCCAGACCGGATGCGATGGATCTATCGTGATCCTTCGGGTAACACGCAAGGTCCCTTCTCCGGCTTGGAGATGCATGACTGGTACAAAGCAGGGTTCTTTTCGCCCGAATTGCTGGTAAAGAAACAAGAGGAAACCGACTATGAGCCTTTGCTCCAACTCATTCGTCGCATTGGAAACTCTAGGGAGCCTTTCCTTGTGCCACAGATAGGAATACCGCATGGTCCTCCGTCAGCTGCGACACCAGGAACTACTTGGACGGGGAACCCTCCAGCAGGCCCGAACGGAGGCGCACAGCCACCTTTTGCCAATTCTTTCCCAAGCTTCGGCACTACGCTGACCGCCGAGCAACAGAATGCTCTTGAGCGTAGGAAGCAGGAAGAGCAGTATCTGATGGCTCGTCAGAAGGAACATCTTGCCCAGCAACAGGCGATTGCGAAACAGCAGATGGGAATAGGCTCTCATGGGATTTTACCTCATCAGCTTCAACATCACTCGAGTGCCCATAGTCTGCATAGTCAGCCGAGTTATGGTAGTATCACTTCTCCTGGTGGTTTCCAAGCACCACCTAACCAAGGGACTCTTCCAGGAGCTTCGGGTGTTCCAGGGCTGCTTGACAATGCCTTCCGACCAGCGCCTGTTCCTGGCCTTGGACCGATTGGTCAAGGACCAGATGCGCTTGGAAATATCAGGGAGGAAGATGTTTCGGCCATGATGGACCGTCTCAATCTCAGCCGCACCGCTCAGCAAGGTTTCGGTGCGACGACTGCGCCACAGTTTGGACAACAGCAACCGGATTCAAACGCGCATGCCCAGCAGGTCGTTGCCATGCTAAATGACCGAGCCCGGCTTCAGCGAGAACAAGCCGAACATGACGCTTTGCACCGCCTCGGCCATAATGATCACCAATCTGCACAAGCTTCCGCTGAGCGATTGCAGCAATTTCAAGAGCTCAGGGTACAGACGGATCTAGGTCACCACTCTACAGGTTTGCCTCCTCCAGAGGGTGTGATCGGGAAACGCGCTGCTCCGACTGCCGACCAGTCTAATAGGGACCTAGAACCTGAACAGATGCAAGCAGGTAGGACTCAGGCTGCGCAATTCGAAGAAGGGGACTCTGCTAGGACTGAACCGCTCTCTTTGACCGAGCAAGTCCAGAAAGCTGCATCAGCCAAGCAGACGCCTCAGCCGCAATCAGCTTGGAACAAAGTTGAACCGGCCATTCATCCTTTCCCTCCGCCGCCTTCCCAGTCGCCGTTGCCTGCTCCTGCTGCACAAAGGAAGCCAATTGTTGCTGATTCGCTAGCGGGAGAATCCCGCTCTCGTTCTGAGACGCCTTCAGCAGACACTCCTAGCGCGTCGATCGCTCCGTGGGCCAAGGAACCATCTGAAGCACCTCGCGGGCCATCTCTTAAAGAGATCCAAGAAGCTGAGGCTCGAAAAGCTGCCGAACGTGAAGCAGTCGCTGCGGCAGCTCGTCGTGAAGCTTACGAGAGGGAGCTGGTTGCGCAAGCTCAAGCTTTGGCACCCCAACCCGGCCTTCCTTCAAGCTCTAACTGGGCAAGTGGAGCGTCGCCGGTCACCCCTGGAGCTGCAAGTGCGTCTGCTTGGACCAAGCCGCTCGCGGGTAAGACGCAAGCTCAGTCAAGCTCTTCGGCCAAGAAAACCCTGCAACAGATTCAAAAAGAAGAAGAAGCCCGCAAACAGCGTGCTGCTCATCAGGCCACAACGGCGGCCCTTGGTGCTGCTGCCACCCAAAACCTGGCTTCCGGAAAGCGGTACGCTGACCTTGCTAGCAAGCAAGCAGCAACACCACCAACAGTCACTGGTGGCGGTGCTTGGACCACCGTGGGGTCCAGCGGCAAGGCTAAAGCACCGATAGCGACTCCAGCCCCTAACCCCGCCGTTCGCTCTACTAGCAGTAGCGTAGTACCTGCTGTTTTGAAGAAGCCCGCCGTCACTCGAAGCGTAACAAGTGGCCAAGTCGCCGGACAAGCGAATGCGCAGGAGGAGTTCAAAAAGTGGGCAGTAGGCGAGCTTCGTGGCGATCTGAATAGGAGTATCAATGGTAAGTGGATTATATGTCCGCAGAAGATTCAAATGCTAATTAACAACAGCCGACGAATTTGTTGCCTCCCTTCTCACTTTCCCTCCAGAGCTCGAGCTCATCACGGAATCTGTTCATGCTGCTACGCACAACATCGACAGCCGCCATTTCGCCGAAGAGTTCCTTAGACGCCGCAAGCTCGCCGACAAGGGCATTGTTGACGATCGTAACACCGCTAGTCCCGCCGACAACAAGTCTGGAGGCGGTTGGAGCGAGGTCGCAAAGAAAGGAAACCCGAATGTGCAACAGCAGCAGCAAAGCACGCTTGATAGCGGTAACTTCAAGGTTGTTGCGCCTAAGAAGAAGGGTGCGAAGCGTTAGTCTAGCTTCGGTTACACAAAAGGAAAAATCGCAGGCGAAAGTGGAAGTGAAACAGATCTTCTCGAGGATGGGATGGTACTGAAGGAGAAGAGCTGAATGATGACTTGGGTTGATTCCCAGGTTTCTGAGAGGGTTGTTGTTGGAGAACGCATTAGCTCGGTATACAAATGAACATGGTCGTTCACGACATGTGTGCAATTTTGAGTACGATTGGTTGCAGGTGCCATTCAATCAACGACACAAACTAAACACCGCTTGTACGAACGCCGTGTCTCCAGAGGTATCTCAAATATAGCCATGCTCCCCACCCATATAAGCTCCTGTGCTTGGGCACTCACTCTCAAATGAACGCCTGCCCAACCCTCGTACTCTTCAACTGTGTTGCACGATTACATGGTCCGCCAGAAGTAGTTGGTATAGAAGTGCCGTGAGAACTTGGGATCGATGTTGACGACGTGCACATCGCCCTTTGCAGCGTTCCGGATAACGGCCTTGTTGTACTGGCCGGTTGTGGCATCGGCTTCCACGTCGATCCCGAGTGTGCGGTACACTTTAAGTTTCAATCTGCACATCAGGTCAGTAAGCCGTTCTTCATGTATATCCGCCGGAGTCACGTACACGGTAGCATCTTCCTCGGGCCCCTTCTCTCTCTCACCGCCTTCCACCCCCTCACTCTCCAACTCGCTCAGTACCCCCCCCAATCTACTCAGTTCGCCCTCCAGTCTCTCGCCCTCCATCTCCAAATCACTGGCCTGCTTCGCGATTTTGAATTTCTCGGTGTCGAGGCGCAAGATCTCTGCTGCGTGGGTGGTTGGGTTGTGCTGCGATAGCGTGTGGTTGTGGTTTGAAGAGAGGGTTTGGTGGGTGCGGTTTAGACGGTTGAGAGTTGATTGCAGAGAGGTGAGGTGTTGGGTGCGGAAGGTGGAGAGGGTGGTGAGGGAGTCGGATATGCGGAGGAGGGAGGAGCGGTCGCTGTCGAGCTTGAAGTGCGATGTGCATTGCGCGATGAGCTGGGTAGTGTTAGCTGGCCGGATGCGGGGAGTAGACGAGAGAGTCGCGTACGGAGGCGGGGTCTTCGTCGAGAAGCATTTTGAGTATCTTATGGCGCGAAGCCTGTTCAACGCAATTTGAGAGATTTCAGAGGGCCGGGCGTTGCGCGCAAGTGATGCTTGTGGTTTGATGTGGGATGGGAACCGCGATGTAGGCGTGGTGTTGACATTTGGTGTTTGGTGGTCCGAGCGCTGCACGGCAACCGGACCGGGCTCTGCCGCCACCAGAGCGCAGGGCCACGAGCGTCTGGCGACTGGCGTCTGGCGTACGTCACTGGCCAAAGTCACCCGCGTCGCGAGACATTGAATCCTTGCCGCCTGGCTATTTGATATTCGCCTCTCCGCACGTCTCTTTTCTTCAACACCTCGTACTTTTGCCACAAGGAAGTCTACAACATGTCGCCATCATTACCTTGTAAGTCAACAAGTACAGCTACAGGACAAACGTTTGAGTGCATCCGGCCTTCGTATGGCCCGTCCTGGGGTAACACCCAGTACTCAGACTTTTGTCCTAGTCTGTGGTCATGCAGACTGAGCGTGTTCTGACACCTGCCAGATGCTGCCGATGTCGAGTCGCCGCTCAAACCGGACGAGCTCCAGGTGCTGCGCGCGCAATACGAAAAAGAGGGCGAATACGTCGGTTTGCAAACGAAGTTCAACTACGCCTGGGTTCGTCCGCCATCCCACCTAGAAGCTTGAGTCCGCTGACCTTGGCTACTGCATAGGGCCTGATAAAGTCAAACTCGCGCGCCGAACAGCAAGAAGGCGTGCGTCTCCTTTCTGAAATCTTCCGCAACTCCCGCGAACGTCGACGCGAATGCCTCTACTACCTCGCTCTCGGCAACTACAAGCTCGGCAACTACGCCGAAGCGCGGCGGTACAACGAGCTGCTGTTGGAGCTGGAGCCGGCGAATCTGCAGGCTGCGAGCTTGAAGGATTTGATTGAGGACAAGGTCACGAAGGAGGGGCTGATGGGTGCTGCTGTGGTCGGAGGTATTGCTGTGGTGGCGGGTATTGTTGGCACATTTCTGGTGAAGGGCTCGAGGAGGAGATGAAGGTGCGATAGGATGGAGGTTATGGGTTCGATGGGGGAACGTATGGCTGTTCCATCTTTCGCGAGGCTTGCATAGGTGTTGCGTGGTGCTGGCTCGGCTCCAGGTTGTATAGTATTCATTGTTTGGGGGAGCTCACATATGAGGCACAATTCCTCTACTTTTGTTCCACGTCTGATTTTGGTCCTCTTACGTTGCTCGGCCCGGTCTAGGTGTAGATGCCCAGGTGCGGGTTTGAACATCTGACAAAATACTTCTGTAGAAGCAAATGGAAAGTCATAGAAGACATCTAGGGACAAGGTGGTCAAACGGAGCCCCAGAGAGAGAGAAACACGCTTGACCCAAACGATCAAGCAGCACAAAGAAAGCGCCAGCATCGCGGCTCTCTACTTTCTTGTTTCTTCTCCCCATCAACCTGTGAGCCCTGGTCAACGGGTGCGCAGCCTCGCGGATCGATCGGTGGGCCATTTGCCGATAACGTCGGATCGCCCAGGGACAACGCCACTGCTGAGCTCGACCATCCAAGGATCAAAAACTCACCGGTGGCTCACAACTATCTGCCTCCTTCCAATCCACTCCTCCCGCGACGATTTGGCCGTTGCCTGCGTCACTTGCGCTTCTCCGCCGCCGCCGCACTAATAAGCCGCAGCGTGTCCAGTCACTGCACGCAGGCGCATGACGAGACCGCGACCCTGCACACCGGCTCCCCAGCACCACCAGCAGTTTCCCTCTCCAAACACCTCTCGTAAGCGCCGTTCCTACATTTGCAGTCGCCTTTACTTACACTGACACGCCCTAGGCCCTACCTAATACCTATTGCACCTTGAATCTCCCCGCAAACCGCACCCCGCCACCATGGACCGGTCAACACCACCGCAACCGCAAAGCTCCGGCCGGCGGGAGATGATGTTCTGTCACGAATGCCACGATGAGTGGTACCGCGACGAGCGTGGCATTTTCTGCCCAGAGTGCGGGTCAGAGTTTACAGAAATCGTAAGTTCATTTTATCCTCACTTTCAGCCCTGTCGCAGGGCCAGGTCCGACAAGGTGCTTCGCAGTTTGCTAACTTCGCATTCGCAGATAGAAGATGGGAATGACCCCCGCGATAACGCCATGTTCGTCGACCACGACCACGACAACGATAGTATTCCCTCGCTAGAAGAAGCGGACGCGAACTCCCTCCACAACCACAACCCTTTTCGAAACGACGACGACCCGGAGGAGGCAGATATCAGTAGGATGCGGTTCCAGAATATCGGGCCTGGTCGGTTCCATGTTTCCGCCACAATACACCGTACCATCTCCCCCGCACAGCTTGGTCCGAACGGCAACGGTCCCACCACGATAGGCGGCATTACCTCGTTCCTTACAAACTTGCTGCAAGGTGCCGGCGCTCAGCACCAGGCTCAGGCTGAACCGGGTGATGGTCAGGGTGCTTCACAACCAAGGTCGGGGCCCGGTGGCACCCCCCATGTGCATCGCTTTACCTACGCTCCTGGCGCACGGCTGAATCCTCGCGACGGCGACAATCCGGGTCCGCGCCTGCAGCCTGTAGACGACATTAACAAGTAAGTTGGAGACGAAAATCTTAACCATCTGTTTGCTGATACGGGTGCAGTGTGCTGGCCGGTTTGTTCGCAGCGTTTGGTGACCCCCCTGGACGCGGTCCAGGCCCTGATGGTGCTCATATGCACGATCACGCTCATGGTTTTGGTGGCATGCCTGTGAACCCACTCATGGGTCTCTTTGCCGCGCTGAGTGTAGGACAACATGGGGACTTTGTCACTTCTCAAGAAGCTATGGACCGTATCATCTCACAGCTCATGGAACAAACAGCCACCAGCAATGCTCCCGGTCCCGCCTCGCAAGCCGACATTGATGCGCTTCCACGAAAGAAAGTCACGAAGGACATGCTTGGCGACGACGGCCGCGCAGACTGTAGTATATGCATGGACGAGGTCACCCCGGAGGAGGAGGTCACGGAATTGCCCTGCAAACACTGGTTCCATCATCAGTGCGTGTCTGCATGGCTGAAAGAGCACGATACCTGTCCCCACTGTCGCAAAGGGATTACAAAGGTCAACGAAAACGCTGCAAATGTTGCTTCGGCCGGAAACTCGTCGCCTTCTGGGGCCGATCCCACCCGATCAATGCCAGGCGCTTTTTCCGTTACCGGAGAAGGCACTACAAGCAACCCTTTCGTACTGCCAGGCAGCTCCCCACCGGCATCGAGAAACACGAACCCTAATGACAATTCAACTGAAGGCCAATCAAGTAGGAATGAAGGGTCAAATGGCGGGAATGGAATCTGGGAGCAATTGCGAAGGAGTTGGTGACCCTAAGCGTCACCAATGCATGCCATCTTTTCTTGATATTGAGCTGATGTATTCGCAACACAGCAAGAGACCGAGCGAGAGGTCGCGCGAGAGATGGAGCGCTTCGCCGGACTAGATCGGCTTCTGAAGTCAGAGATGGGATTGAGGTGGTTCTGATACGTCTTCGTCGAGTGGCGCGCCGCAGTGAGGCGTAGTGTGGTCGCATTGTTTCTAGGCGTTAGGGTAGAGGTCAAGGTCGCATTCACGGGAACGGCGCTTGGATACTATATTCCCCCAGTTGATGGCTTAGTGGTTTCTGGTTTCTGGTTGATAGTTTATCTTTATTCCGTCTCTGTGGTCGGCCTCATTATTGTTTCGGTGTATTATGATATGGTGCATGGTATCATGGAATGCAAGAGGGCGTGGGATAGAAGGCGATGGTGCTCGAATGAACGGTTGGGAAAGGACAATAGTTCATGGAGTGGTCAGGATTATTTTTCACTGATAGATTTGTGGCATGCATTCGACGTTTCACATGGGCAATTGGGCGTATCGCTGGCTTTGCCGCTGAATCATCTTCGAGTGTCGGCGGTCCTCACGGGCGTTCATCTGAAGGGGGTTTCAACATTCGGGTATGTAGCTAGATAGACAGATGGCTTGCAAGTTGGGCATTCATTGTCCGGACAACGGAGAGTTTGCATGCTGCGAACAGCATCAACCTGGGCTTTTGCGAATGCGGATCAGCACGCACACGCAGCTACCGGTATGGAGCTTGTGGAGCTGTGGCTGACTACAGGGCACCCGAGCCTCCCGAGGTTGCAACCAGGCACGCAGCACGCGATGCGGTTAACGTGCGGGTATCCGATGCAGGCGTGCCAGCTGGCACCAATCTATGTTGATGTGCTGGTTGCTTGAGGGCGTGACGTAGCAGTTCTGGTGGAGGGTCGGCAATGGCGGGCGCCGGGCAGGCAGGGGAGGAGATGAGGTCGTGAGTTGGGCATTGCATGGCTGTGATGGCACTGATGGATGATGACACGGATGACAGATGGGCAGCCGGGGGCTTCTGGCGCCACTCTTTCCAGTCGCCAATCTGCACAGACGGTGCGGGCCCGCTGCTCGACAACGCATCAGTCCCTGGTCCCTTTGCGGCATGGATTCTCCTTTCCTCTCTTGCCGCCAGCGCAATGCGCGGGCGCGACGAGAGCAAGCAATCCTGGGAGACATGGCCGCCTTCGACTTGTTCGAGGGCGTGTGAGAGGTTGCCTCGAGGCGGTGGGACGAAACTCCCAAGGAATAGCCTCGGTCGCTGCAGCAGGAGCCTGAGGACCCTTCCGCTTAATAAGTTAGAGAGCAGATTCCAGTCACCATTGCCGTGCACGCTGTCACAATTTTCCCACGCTGTTCTTTTGCCTCAATTGCATCCCCTGTAGCTATCCTCGCATCCTTGTCGCCAATCGCGCCAGCATTTTATCTGATCTTTTACCTTTCCGCGCATCGGAGCTGTCTGTGCCACGTCAAAGGCCGTGATTGGCACCCCCGGACTGGGCCGGACACAGC
Source organism: Laburnicola sp. R22_1 (assembly GCA_014281115.1). Lineage (NCBI taxonomy): Eukaryota > Fungi > Ascomycota > Dothideomycetes > Pleosporales > Didymosphaeriaceae > Laburnicola > Laburnicola sp. R22_1. The sequence continues at coordinate 757,876 of JACONQ010000014.1, forward strand.
ACGTACAGGGCGCTTTTATGTCCCGTACATAAAAGCCAATACTTTATACGCTGTGCCTCCGCTTCCGCTTGAGAGAATCAGGAAAGAAAATTTGATACGCTAGCAGTGCAGTTGCTATCAGTGCTGAGCTGCAAATCATGATGCCCAGCTTTGGAAGGAGTCGGTCGAGCTACGAGTGAGTTCCTTTTTATCGTCACTTTTTCACACCTTTCCCTCGCCTCATACTTCCCTCACTACGTTTCGCTCTGGTAAGCACGCTTCTGCCTTGGAGAGTTGCCCCAATGCCTCGGTAGCCAATTGCTTCCTGTTTTCTTTCGCTAGTAGCTTCCCGCGAACTGGCGGTGTGGTGTCTGCCATTTGTTTACAAGCCCCCCGAAGCTCTGACTGACGCCCCATCCGCAGTGCATCGGCCAAGGAGCAGAAGCAGATCCTCGCCGACATCAACGCGGGATCCCAGAAGTTCGGCCGCAAGCTTCTTACCCGGCAGGCTAGTCACAGACGCCAAAGCAGCAACGAGACTCTCACACCGGTGACTGTCTTGCCCGAGCAGCAGCAGGAAGAACGCAGAGGACGCAACTCGTCAACTTCGAATCGACCCAAGCTTCCCAAGCGTACGAGCAGCATGAGGCGTGCGTACAACTACTTTTTTGGCGGGGCAACGCCGCAGCAACCACCTTCACCTACGTCGCCCGTCACCACGGGGACCGCGGCAGCGAAGGGCCCACAAGATGACGACAGCAACGCCCGCGCAGCCGGCGTGGACACCCCGCCGCGAACACCTGCCCGAGAAGCTTCGCAGCCCGCCGACGCCGTGGATGAGGACGTAGACGCAGAGCCAGCTGGTGAGTAGAACAGCACAAGCACACTTCCAGCCTTTCACTATTTTTGTTCACGTGCCAATATTACTGTCCCGCTAACAGCTCGCTTTGCCAGCCCCAGAACCACCCTCCCCCAACGCCGACGATCCGCCCGACGTCCAGCTCGAGAAGCTTAGGAAAAAGCTGGAGAAGGTACGGAGTGACTTGGAAGAAGCAAATTCCACGGTCAAGCGCCAGGACGATACCATTGCTGGCATCGAGGAGGAATACAAGGAGCGAGAGAAGGGCTTCGAAGAGCGGGAGTCTACCCTCCAGCAGGACAAGAAGGACTTGGAAGAGCACATGGTCAGCATCGTTGTGCAACAAGTCCGAGAAGCCAAAGCGAAGGAGCGACACACCGTTGCCGAAGAGTGCGAGAAGGAGTTTGAAGAGAAGATGGAGCAACACCGCGCTGAAGCCGAGGCCAAAGAATTGGCGCTGCAAGAGAAGATTACTTCGTTGCAGAAGCAAATCGCTTCGCTTGAAAAGGAAATCGAAGAGCTTCGCGCCACCGTTGCTAGCCTACAGTCGGAGAAGGGTGAGGCGGTACCCAAGGCAGATCTGGAGGCCAAGGACAACGAGATCGCCATCCTCACCTCGGACAAGACCAGTGCAGAAGAGTCTCTCGCCAAGGTAAGTCATCGCACGCAATCAATTTGAGACCTATGCTTACTGCAGGATCTGTAGGCAAATGCCGAGTTGGAACAGCTCAAAGCAGCAAATGCTAGTATGGAAGAGGAGAAGGCAGCGCTCGTACCCAAGGCCGATTTGGATGCGAAAGACGAGACCATCTCTACGCTTACGTCCGAAAAGGACTCTGCTACGCAAGCTTTGAACCAGGCCAAGGAAGAATTGGCCGCTCAGATCTCCACTCTACAACAGGAGCTTGAGGCAGAGAAGACGAAACACAGCGACACTGCCGGAAAGCTCACCGCCAAATCCGATGAGTACAGCAAGTTGCAGGAGGAGCACGATGCTCGTGGTATGGACAGCGAGGAGAACAAGATCAGGATCTCCGAACTCGAGGCCGTAAGTCACTTCGCCATGCCCAACGCTCCTGGAGCGAATGCTAATCATATTTCACTTAGTCCATCACCGCGTTGAAGTCAGCCGAGGGTGACATCTCCACCAAGATCACCGATTTGCAGCAGTCCGTTACTGAGAAGGAGCAAGCCCTCAAAGAGAAGCTCTCCGAGCTAGATGCGACCAAGGCCGAAGTTACTAGCAAAGCTGAAGAGCTAGCCAGTGTCACTGAAGCCCATCAAGCAACTACGCGCGAGTTGGAGACCCACAAATCCAAAGTATCTGAACTGGAAGAGGCACTCAAGATCGCCGAACTTTCGAAGGGCGACTCCGAAGAGTTGGCCAACAAGATCACGCAGCTAGAAGCCGAGAAGGAGAGTGCTCTGAAGGATGCTGAAGATGCTAAGACTAAGCTCGATAGTCTGGCCACGGAGAAGTCAGAGGTTGAGAAGTCTCTCAGTGAAGCATCCAGCAAGACGGATGACCTGTCCTCGCGCATATCCGAACTCGAGGCTCAGCTCAGCGCTGCGGAAGAGTCTAAGAGCACCATCACCAAGGATGCTGAAGAGGCACGCAGTAGTGCGGATAACTTGGCCAGCGAGAAGGCAGCGCTGCAGAAATCTCTGGATGACGTCACAGGCCAACTTGACAGCTTGACTGCGGAGAAGCAAAACCTCGAAACTTCTCTAAGCGATGCCTCAAGCCAAGTCGAAGGTCTCACAGCAGAGAAAACAGAGCTGGATCAGGCTTTGAAGCAGAACAAGAGTGAAGTCGAGACCTTGAGCGCCAAAGTCAGTGAGCTCGAATCGTCTGTATCTTCCAAGGACGAGGCTCTTGCAGCTGCCGAAGCCGCCAAGGGCGACGCTGATGGTCTCTCCGCTCAAATTGGCGAGCTAAAATCGTCGTTGCAATCGAAGGATGAAGAGCTCGCGAACTCCACCTCCCAGAAAACCGAGTTGGATACTAGGATCTCCGAACTAGAGCAGTCGTTGTCTACGGCGCAATCTGATGTCGCGGCAAAGGAAAAGGAGTTGGCCAGCAAAGAGGAAGCCCTCCAACATGCTCAGTCGGCTGCGCAGGGTGATGTCGAGGGCCTCAACGCAAAGGTCGCAGAGCTCCAGAAGTCGCTCCAAGATGCCGAGAAGAAGGCGCAAGCCTCTACAGACGATCTGGAGTCCCTGAAGAGCGAGTTGGCTGCTAAGGAAGAGTCGTTGAAGGCCGCTGAGTCCTTCAAGACGGAGGCTGAAGAGCTTAAGACGAAGATCTCTGGGCTAGAATCTCAACTTGAGTCTGCGCAAGAGGGTGCCGCTAAGGTTTCTGATCTCGAGACGTCGCTCCAGGAAGCCCGAGATGCACTTGCCACGAAGACGACGGAAGTCGAAGGTCTTGCGACTAAGCTCTCTGACAAGGAAAAGACGTCTGAATCCGCCCAGGAGGAAGTTCAGACGCTGAACGCCAAGATCGCCGAACTCCAGACAGAATTGGAGAAGAGCACTTCCGATCACGAGACAGCCAAACAGGGCCACGACGAAGCTCTCGGCGCTGAAAAGTCTGCCCACGAGGAGACCAAGGCCGCCCTGACCGCAGTTCAATCGGAGAAGGAAGATCTGCTCTCTGCCAAGAATCAACTTCAGTCAGCTGCCCAAGAACAGGCTGACCGGGTCTCCGAGTTGCAAACCCAGCTTGAGAAGGCCACTGCCGATAAAGAACAACTGGAGAAGGATTTGGCAGCCGCCAAACAGGAGGCTGGTAGCGCCACCGACTTGCAGGCCCAGCTCGACAAAGCCACCGCTGATCATAGTGCGCAGAAAGAGCAGCTGGAGAAAGATTTGGCAGCTGCTAAAGAAGAAGCCGAACGTGTGTCCGGTTTACAGACGCAGCTCGACAAGGCGAACTCTGACGCCGAGGAAAAGACTGCTAACCACGAGACCGCGCTCAAGAACGCCGAGACATCACATGGCGAGACCAAAGATACTCTCGCAAAGACGCAAGCTCAACTCGAAGAAGCACAGAAAGCCAAGGACGAGGCTGAACAAGCTTTAGCGGCTGCGAAAGAGGCTGCTGCCAAGGTCGCGGACCTGGAGACTCAACTTGGAGCCGCTCAATCTGAGAAGTTGGCATTGGAGGAGAAGCTCGAGGCTGCTTCCGCGCACGAAGCTAAGATTGCTCAGCAGAGCAAGGATCTGGAGGCTGTAGAGGTATGTTCCCAGCACTGATTTCGCTCTTGATAATTTGCTGACTGATATACACACATAGGCTACCAAGGCTGAACTTGAAGAGCAGTTGAAGGCCGCTACTGAGTCGTCGGCCAAAGCCGAAGAGAATCTCAAGTCGCTGCAATCAGAGAAGGAAGAGCTTGACCAAAAGCTCAAGGCCGCTACTGAAGCTTCCTCTGTAAGTCATCCCGCACATACGGTACTCAAGTCCTAACCAATATGCACATGTATTCCGTACCGTGGTGTAACGCACTGTACGGAAAATAATGCCTAGATGTTGTATACTCCACCAACAACATACGCTGACCAGACAATTAGACCCATGACGCTAAAGTCACTGAACTTGAAAGCACCGTCAAGGATCTCGAAAGCCAGCTCCAAACTGCCCAAACCGAAGCGAGCGATGCTTCTTCGAAGATCCAGGAAGAGGTTGATGCCCTCAAGAAGACAAACTCTGAGCTTGAAGAAAAGCTCAAGGTTGCTACTGAAGCATCGACTTCTGACAACTCCAAGGTCTCCGAGCTGGAAAAGCAACTCGAAGACCTCACCAATGAGAAGGCCAAGAAAGAGGTTGCCGTGACCGAGCTCGAGATCAAACTCGAGAACGCCCTCAAGGAGGCCCAAGATGCTTCGAAGATCGCGGATGATTTGAAGGCAGTGGAGAACGCTAAAAGCGAGCTAGAAGAGAAGCTCTTGGCTGCTCAAGACGCATCAGAGGCAGCAAAGAAGGCTCAGGCGGATGCTGTCAACGATCTTGAAGAGGCCAAGAAGGCACATGAGCTTGCACAGCAAGAATCGGCCAGCGCCATCAGCACCTTCGAAGAAAACGTTGCTACGCTAAAGACTGAGCAGACCTCAGCTGCCGAGCGTCTCGAGATTGCGGAGAAGGCATTGGCTGAGGGTAAAGCCTCGCTTGAAGAGATGGCCGAAAAGAATCAGGAGGTCGAGAAGCGTGCAGAGGATGCTCTCGCCAGCGTCAAAGAGGCGGAAGAGAAGACGAAGCTCGCCGAAGATCAGCTAGCCAAGGCTGTCGAAGAGAAGCAAGAACTTGAGCAAAAGCTCGAAAGCGCGGTCAAGGCCGCCGCCGATGCCTCGACTGAGGATGCCGCCGATGTCTCTAAGGAGGATGCCGCTTCCCCTGCTTCCCCTGCTTCGCCCGTCTCCCCCGTCGTAAACGGCAAAGCGGCCAAGAAGAAGGCGGCCAAGAAGGCTGCAGCCAAAGCGAAGGCGGATGCTGCAGAGTAGAACTGCCTAGTGGTTCTCGTTCGCGTTGAGCTGTACCGCTTAGGGACTGGTAGTTCGAAGGATGTTTCGATGCGCGTTCCCCTACACCCAGACTGTACCCAAGATTGTGTTTGTGTTTTTCGAGTTCCTTTTCGTCAGCGGCATACGGCATTATACCCCCCAATTTTTGCACTTTTCTCGAGCCGAGTGAGCGAAGCGAGTGGATATTGGTGGCATGCATTGCGATTTGCCTTTTGTTCTCCGCTCTTTATGAAGATTGCACATATTGATGTTGAGCTCATGAGCTTGAGCTTGAGGGGGTGATTGACTGATAGAGATGAGAGACGTCCACGAGATGAGGTTCATGGTTTCATGAGGTCATGTTTTTAATGAATGGATTGTGTGTATACTTTTCAAACCTTCGAAGACTTTTAAAAGGGTTGTTTCGAGTTCGTTCAAGTGATGGTGACACGGATCGGTGTATTTTTTTCACCGAACGCATCGACTTGCCGAATACGTCATCGAGCATATCCACTCCTCTGCCCTTTCCGAGGCTTAACCAAACTCCTTCAATATCCGACGCTATGAAGGGCATCCTCATCCCTTCCCAACCAAAGTCGCAATTGCGCACGAAGCACCTCTACATCTGAAAAACCAGTTAAAAGATCTCTTGTTCATCCAACCCCACCATGTCCACAAAATCCGTCCCCGTCCTCACTCTCTCAGGCGCACGCGCCGCCCTCTCAGCCGCCGAAGAGCGCGCCCACGAAATCGGCGTCCCCATGAACATCGCCGTCGTCGACTCGTCATGCCACCTCCTCGCGTTTGCGCGGATGGAAGGCGCAAAACTAACGTCCATCAACATCGCGATCGACAAGGCGTTTACGGCCGCGGGGCACCGGGTGCCGACGAGCGTGTACAAGGAGAATGTGTGGCCGGGGGGTGCGGCGTTTGGGATTAATCATAGTAATGGGGGGAGGTTTATGACGGTTGCGGTGGGGGGTGTAGTAGTGGGACGCCCGGGGAGGATGAGGATGTTGCGGGGAGGGGGTGGAGGGGTTGGGGGAGAAGAAAGGGATGAGGGAGGGGGTGAGGGCGAAGTTGTAGGGTGGGGGAGGTTGGGTGGGGGAAGGGAAGAGGATTGGGGGAGGCTAGGTTGATGTTCTACAGTGCTAGGACAAAAGATTAAGGACAATGTGTTACCTAAGATAAGCAATATCAAGGCCAACTGTAAGCATACTGTAGCATTTCTGAACATACGCGTGTTGTTTGGCTCTACGATGTTGCGTTGAGCAATAGGCAAAGGGCATGAGCGTCCGTGGAAGGTAGTTTAAAAGAGTGGCTGTTTTGAAAAGTCGTCGAAGAAGTTAGAATGGTGGTCATTGGACGGCTGGTTACACAAATGTTAGTTACAACTGGCCATCTAATCAAGTCAATTAGCGAGTAGTGAGAAGGGTGTGAATTGGTTCGCCTAGCAAATTATCCCGCATCAGATTACTACCCGCACAGTATGTGGCGTAGGCGGCGTAGTTGCAATATTTGTGATATTCCACTTTTGCTGGAGAAGGTGACGAGACCTACGTCCCATCGTTTCTGACCTGTCTTCACTCAATCCCAAGCTAGCTCTCGATTCAGCTCCATGACTTCCATGGACCCTATCGTAGTCATAGGCGGTTGCGGTAGTCTCGGCCACCACATTGTCAAACAACTCCTCGAAGCCGGAGCCGCCGATGTCACTGTCTTCGACGTCAACACAGAGAAAAACATCATCCCCAACGCCAAGTACATTAAAGGGAGCATCTGCAGTCCCCACGACGTGCTCCACCTCCTCCAAAGTGTGAAGCCACTTACAATTTTCCACACCGCATCTCCATCGATGCTAGGCCAGCGGAACACACGTCAAATCTTCGAGAATGTCAATATCAAGGGAACACAGATTCTCCTCGAAAACATCCACAAAGTGGGCGTTACCAAAGCCCTCGTCTACACCTCCTCTTCCTTGGTAGTCTACAACAATATTACCGACCTTATCTACGCTATAGAAGACCTCCCTTACTGCCCTGAATCTGAGCAACTAGTATACTACACTCACACAAAGGCAGTAGCCGAGCAGATGGTCCTCGCAGCCAACAGAAAAGCCGGACTTCTCACGGCCGCCATCCGAAGCACTACTGTATGACTGTTGTGGCTGAGTGGTGGGTTTGGTTGGGAAGCTTTGGAAGGAAGGAATCGTATTTAAATAGGCAGATAGCGAGGTATTTTACTATAAATAGGACGTTTAATATTACTAGGGCGAAAGAGCGGTTAGGGTATCGGCCAAAGGTGGGCGTGGAAGAGGGGATTCGGAGAGCTGTTGAGGCTTATATGGCGAACCAGGCGTCTGGTGAGAAGAAGGGCCGCTGATGTAGCTTTTGACTTGCCCGTTGATTATCGTTGGGCTGCCTGCGAGTCCCGTGTTTTGCGCCGCCAACGTCCGCGCGCGTATGTAGCCGTTGCTTGTTTGTATTTGGCGCGTGTTTCATGTGAGTAGATTTATTCTTGTCACATTGCTAATACTATTCAACCAAGACGAACTCACGCTGCGTACGGAATTATCTTCGTTGCTCAGAAGAATCTGAGCATCGCTGTTCCACGCAAGTTTGTTGATGGGCAGGACGTCCCTAAAAGGTAGAAGGTACCGTGTCCGTGCGCGTAACGGGCCACGTCGCGTAACGGGCCACGAACAACATGCTCACCACCACAAAGATGAGGTTATTGTAACAGCTATAATAGCTCTTTTAACGAGATTTTTTGGTGGAGAGACCCGTAACATGCTCGCGATTGATTTGTATTATCTATATTTGCGTGGAACGTTGATGGTGCGGCCACAAGAGTTGATTTTGGGTGGAGCATCTGGTGCAGCTTCTGGCGACTCCCTGACAGCTGCAGTACCGCGCGCGCGTCTCTTGGGCTCACGCTTTGCTGAGGGCGCTCTTAAGGCTTTGCGCTTACCCGTTTGGGAAGTTTTAGATGCTCTCTTAGTGTTTTGGGCCTCAATTCTGGCCGCGCGAGCAGCTGCCTGTTCGGCCTTCAGCTAATCTCTCACCACTTTGGCTCTCTCTCTCGCCACGCGTCTCTCCTCAGCCTCTTGCTCTCGGAGGAGCTTAGCAGCAGCTTGAAGCTCCTTCATGTTCGCCTTTGCAAGCTGCTCCTCATGCTCTTGGTGTTGTACTACTGCCTCACGTGCACGTGCCTCTCTCAGCTTGCGCGGTGACCAGAAGACAGCACCACCATAGTACTCCTCGCGCTGCTGCAAGTTAAGAGGTTTGCCGCGCTTTTTGTGCCTCCTCTTAACAGTAAGAGCCTCTCTTAGGCCGTTATTCTTATGGTGTAGCAGCTCGTTTTGAGCTGCGAGTAAGTGGAGCGTTTAAGAGAGCGTCTTAGAGTCCTCCGCGGCAGTATCCCTCACTGCAGAGCGTACTGTGTCCGTGCACTCAACGCCCGGATTCAGTCAACGCCCCGCTGAACACCATAGCAGCTTAACTAAAATAAGGCTGCAGAGCCACACAAAATCGCTATTATTACGAGATTTTGTAGTAGAGTACTATTTTGATGCTTACGATTCACCTGTGCTACTTATATTTACTTGGAAGCTTAACGTTGTGGCCGTGCCGCGTAGTCTTAGGTGGAGCTGCTGATGCGGCACCTAAAGCCTCCTAAGTAGTTATAGTATTAACTACGCGTTTCTGACGCTTGTTGCTCTGTATAGATGGCTGCGAGGCCTTTCTTTTACCCTTTTGGGTAGATTGTAGAGCTTTTGCATTGTCGCGAGCTTCTCTCTAGCGAGCACGCTCTGCTGCCTTCTTAGCCTTCTCCTTCTCCTTGGCTACCTTGGCTGCCTCCCTCGCCACACGCTTCTCCTCTGCAATTTTCTCCTTGCATAGCTTAGCTGCCTTCTTCAACTCAGCCTTCTCAGCTTTTTGAAGCTTCTGCTCCTTCTCCTCTTGTTCCTTTACAGACTGACGTACGCGAGCCTCCCTAACCTTCCTTGGTGACCAGAAAACCGCCCCCATAGTACTCTTGACGTTGTTGCAGATCTAGAGGTTTTCCCTTCTTCTTGTGCTTCTTTTTCGTAGTAAGAGCCTCTCTTAACCCAGCAATCTTATGGTGAAGTAACTCATTTTGAACTGAGATGTGGTGGAGTGAGCGGCTAAGCTTCTGCGCGTCCTTACTACTCTGATCTTCTACTGCGGATCGTACAAGGCGGTCTAGTTTACGCCAGTTAGATCCGCTGAGTACTGACGTAGAGCTCTCTCGCGATTCCTGCTCATGTAGGGTAGTGTTGGTGAACCTTTTAAGTATAACCTCTGGGTTAAATGGTGATATGCCTGTTGCTTCAAAAGACTTAAGTATCGTCTCCTCCTTAAAAGAGCTCGTCCAGGCCTCCCAGAATAGAGGGAAGAAGTCCCCTTTCTTAATAGGGAGGAGTCCCTGGCTCTGGTGGAGGTGATCTAATAGCTCCTTTAAGTACGCAGTTGATAGAGGCTTAAATAGAACCACATCAAGTGGCTGAAGCGTGTGGGTTAAATGAGGGGGGAAGATGGCTAGGAGTATCCTATTACGATCGCAATAGTCAATAAAATCCATAGTAACGTGAGATCCATGGCCATCAAGGATGAGTAACCGGTAAGACCGTCGAGCTTTTACCTTAGTGTAGCGATCAAACACCTGTTCAAGCCAGGCAAGGCCAATATCGTTGTTTGTCTAGCCTAAAGGCGACAAGGAAATGTGTACTAAGTGCTCTCCTGCCTTAATATCCTCTACCCAGCTTGATTGTATAGCCTTGTTAGTAGCCTAATAGATGAGGCTTGGCGGCAAGGCTGATCTATTAGCGCAAACACACGCTAGGAGGGTAATCCATTCACAAGAGCCATCTTAGAGAGATGCTATAACCTCCTTATTCTCCCACATTCGTCTGCTGAACACTCGTTTTAATCAGCTAGTGATACCAATTAAGAAGCCTTTTTCATCCATATTATACGTGTGACGAGGCTCGATGTTATATTCCTTGATTTTGGCACCCAGGAGATCAAAATACAGGCTGTATTTATCCCCTAAGTCGGCTTGGTGGCGATTGCTGTCCATACCAGCTGCCCATCGAGAGATCAGATGGATGTTGTGTCGGTTGATGAAGCGAGTAACCCAGCTCTCGCTCACTGGCTCCTTGGCTATTGTTGACGCGAAATTTCGTATCATCTCTCTTGTGGGTGGCAAGTGACGCGCTGTAAGCCCTTCAATGTATTGTACAAGCTCCTGCTCTTGTTGGGGACTGAGTTTCCGTCGGTTAAACCCCGCAGTTGCACGCGTCGTTTGAATCGCTTGGTGCCTTCGCGACAGCGTACTTCGATCAACGCCATGCTTGCTAGCGATCTTAGTATAAGAGAAAGATTCTTCTGACCTTAGCGATTCTATTTCTTTAATTGCAGCCTCAATTGAGCTCATATTGGTGGCGTTATGGCGTGTTGAAATTTGGGGTGGTTTGCGTTCAGCGGGGCGTTGACTGAATCCGGGCGTTGAGTGCACGGACACAGTACGAGACGCTCCATGTGACGCTAGTCGCTCTCTTTGGGTGCTAGGGGACATGCTTCACCTCCTCTATGCTCGCTAGAGCTCTCTCTCTCGAAGCGTTTGAGTATAGCCTCTGGCTCCATAGGCCATATGCCAGTGGCTTCAAAGAAATTGAGGATCGTCTCTGTTGTGAAGGCAGACTGCCAGGCACCCTAGAACAATAGGAAGAAGTCTCCCTTAGTAACTGGGATGAGCCCTTGGCTCCTTTAGAGGTGGCTAGAGAGCTCCTTAAAGTAGCTACTTAAGCGAGGCTTAAAGCAAACAACATTAAGTGGCTAAAGCGTGTGAGTAGAGTAAGGGGGAAACACAGCCAGGAGTATACGATAGGAGTCGCAGTAGTCAATAAAGTCCTTTGTAAGGTGACTGCCATAGCCGTTAAGTATGAGGAGACGCCAGTCCCTCCCGCGACGCGCTTTCTACTTCGTATAGCGATTGAATACCTGCTCTAGCCACGCCAATCCAATATCGTTGTTCGTCCATCCTAACAGAGATGAAGCCACAAAGACGTCGTGTTGCCCGGCTTCAATAGCGGCCACCCATGAGGCCTGCAGTGAGCTGTTCGCCAACTGGTAGATGAGGCCGGGCGAGAGAGCACTCCCATCTGCGCAGACGGCTGCTAGGAGGGTGATCCACTCACAAGAGCCATCTTGGAGAGCTGCAGTGACCTCCCTACGCTCCCACATCTGACGGCTGAACACTTGTTTAGAGCGGCTAAGTACACCGATTATGAAGCCCTTCTCATCCATATTGTATATATAGCGAGGCTCCAAGCCGTACTAAGTGAGCTTGGAGTGTAGCAGCTTGAAGTACGCCTTGTACTTGTCCTTAGAGTCAGCTCTGTGGCGTGTGGCGTCCATCCCGAGGGTGTATTTAGAGGTGAGATGCTTATGGTTTCGGCTCAAGAAGCGCGTAACCCAGGCATTAGAGGCGCTCTTGGAGGAGATCTTAGAGGCGAAATTTCGTATTATCTCTCTTGTAGGTGGTAGCCCTCGCTTTGTTAAGCCTCTAATATACTCTACAAGCTCGTACTCTTGTTGCGGGCTAGGAGTAGTTGATCGCGATGTTTGGCTTCCCGTGGGCGCTGACGACCTTGGTGTCTTTGAGTCAACGTAGTCTTTGGTACACCGAACTGACGAGCAATTGCGCGGTACGAAAAGTGTTCTCCTGGTTCTAGCGAATCAATTGCTGCAATCGCGTCATCAATCGGAGCCATAGTGGTGGAGTTACGACGCGTTAAAGTTGGTGGCTTGTCTGGTGTTTTGGTGTTCGTGACCCGTTACGCGACGTGGCCCGTTACGCGCACGGACATGGTAACAGAAGCCGTGACCTCGGCCCTTCAACAGCCGACGTATTCGACTTCACGCTCATGCCCAAAGGATGATTTCCTATAGCAACAACCTTACCACGCCGCAGCACCTCAGCTTAAGAAGCTTCCTCATGGATTTAAGCCTTTCTTGGATAATGCCTCCACCCTTTTATTTGGCCCCCACAACTGACAGTCCGGCACAGAGAGGGCACGGAGTCATCGCCAATCTCCGACGCGAACTATTCCACGGCCCCTATGCTCAAGTCCGACCACCCAGCGCCACTGCGTATGATGAGTAAGTCTTGCTAAGATGGCGTCTCGCTGTTTAGCTCCTGGTATGGACATCTGTACGCAATTAGCATAGGCGGAGGGACTTCGTGATGGGTGGAGTCCGCTCGTATACGCTGCCGATCTTGCTATATGACGGCTTTGTAGGGAAGGTTTGTTGATCATCAACTTACTTCGTTCTTTTCATGTGTGCTATTTGGTCCTCCAGTCACTCTTTTTTTGCAGTCCTTCATCCGTTTTGAAAATGCGCGCTTCGACTTCTTCTATAGCCCTTGGGCTGCTGGCGGCTGTGGCCAACGCGACTCCGTTGCAGACAACCGCTATCAAGAGACAGGATGGCGCGGGAAAGATAGTCGCAGCACATTTCATGGTACCTATTCGTAACCGTTCCCTCTACCCTATCACCAAACTAAGAGATATAGATTGGCATCATGGCAAACCGCGAAAGCGCCGCCGACTACGACGCCGACATGCAAATAGCCACCGCCGCCGGCATCGACGCCTTCGCCCTCAACATAGCCAAAGACTCCTACACCGACACCCAGCTCAACTACGCCTACGAAAGCGCCGCCAACAACGGCATGAAAGTCTTCATCTCCTTCGACTACAACTACTTCCAGACAGACGAGAACGCCCTCGTCGGCGCCAAGCTAAAAGAATACTGCGCGAAAGAAAGCCAGCTCAAGATCTCCGGAAAATGCTTCGCCTCAACCTTCAACGGCGACACGGACCCCTCGAAACTCTTCGACGCAAAATCGGTCCGCGCCGCAGCCGGAACGGACCTGTACCTCGTGCCCAACCTCTCACCTGGAGGCATCCGCGACGCGACGTCCGTCGACGACATCGACGGCTCCTTCAACTGGATCGGCTGGGACAGCAACGGCGCCAACCGCGCACCCACCAACGGCGTCAACGTCACCACCTCCGACTTCGACGCCCAGTACACGGCCTGGCTCGGCGGGAAAACCTACATGGCGCCCGTGTCCCCCTGGTTCTTCACCAACTTCGCCTCCAAAGCGTGGAACTTCCCCGGCGACCTGCTCTGGTTCCGCCGCTGGAACGAGATCCTGGCCCTCGCGCCGCAGATGCTGGAAATCATCACGTGGAACGACTACGGCGAGTCGCACTATGTCGGGGCGGACGCGGAGACGGATAAGCACGCTGATGACGGGTCCGGCGCGTGGGCGAACAACATGCCGCATGGGGGCTGGCTCGAGATGGCCCAGCCGTACATTGCGGCTTTCAAAGCCGGCGCAAAGGAAGTCACCGTCGCAGAGGAGAAACTTATTTACTGGTACAGGCCGAGTCCCAAGGCGGCGTGCGGGGCTTTCGACGGCATCGAAACGCTCCAGGATGCTGTCTTTGTCGTTGCTATGCTCAAGACGGCTGGGACGGTGACGGTTACGTCAGGGGGAAACGAGAAGAGCTTCGAGGCTCCGGCTGGGGCTAGTGCGTACCACGTCGATATGGGGACTGGCAAGCAAACTTTCAGTCTTGCGCGCGATGGTGCAGATGTCTTCAGTGGTACAGGTACGCTTGAGATCTCGGAGAATTGTAGCCCCATCAACCTCAACGCGTTCGTGGGTACCGTCAAGGGCGCCTCTTGATCTGCACCCCGCGTAGTCCTTGGGATGGAGTTGTGGCATGCAAGTAGCTAGAGTCCGCGAGGGATGGGATGATCGATGCGTGTTGTATAGTACTAGATGAGCAATACCATGGTTGACTATACTGAACGTTTGTCCTGCGGCTGTGTGCCTTACCTTGTTGTGTTTTCTTCTCGTCTAGAAATTCGACGCTAGCATGGTTGCATGTGTTGCTTTGATATTCTACATAGCAACAGTCTGTGCAGTTCCTGCCCGGGTCTGGAACTTTCTACCTAGCCAGCTAGTCTATTTAACATAGCGAATCGGTGATGGTTATTATTGGACTATAAATGCCCAAGTTCAACATCAGTCAGTGCATTGACAAATATGTGTGTGGAACCTCGGCCCAAGAAGAAGAATATACCGCATCTATCTACTCCAGCGCTGCTGTTCCACCCCAATCCCAAGCCAAAGTGAAGAAAAAACCAAAGGTATCCATTTCCTTTCCATCCCCCAACGCCCCTTTCCCTAGTAGATATAAATTCAAAACCAACGACGAAAACAAACACATCACTGCTGCACCTGGCTCACATGTCCACCCGCCGCCGGTCCACCCCACTCACTCTCATCATCACTCCCCACATCCGTCCAACTCGACGGCGTCATAATGCCCCTATTCTCACCCATTTCGCTGAATCCCGCTTCGGAGAAGCCAGCCTCGGTGAAGCCGCTTTCGGAGAAGGTTTCAGAGCGCGCGTCGTGGTCCGTATCGTTTTGCATGCTGAGGATGGCGATGTCGTCGGCTTGGCTGTCTACCACGGATGCACCAGTGAAGCCGGAGTGATCGGAGCGCGGAGTGAGGGTGCCGGTGGACACGATTTCGGCTTCGTCGTCGTCGAGGGCGTGCGGGTTGGAGGCGGAGGTTGTGAAGGAGTAGAATGATTGGGCGTTGGGGTCTTCGGCTTCGGGGTGGGGAACCGATGCTGTTTGCGGGTCTTCTGGGTGCAGGTAGATGGATTCGGGAGTGAGGTCGATGAGCGGGGCGGCAGGGGGTGAGGAGACGTGGTCGTCGCCCTCGATAGTGGCGGAGCTCTCGCGGGTGTTGGATTCGGTGTATGTGAACGATTTCGGGGAGGAAGCTTCTTCGTTGTCGTGATCGAATAAGACGTGGTCATCTGAGAAGGGATTCGCGACAGCAGCCGCAGCCGCAGCACCAGCAGCAAAACCAGCGAGGCCGCGTTGTCGAAGACCACCGTTCGAAGCCTCGGCACCGGTTGCTTGTGCTTGTGCCGTCGATGCGTCGTTCTTGAGCATGCCGTCGCTGCCGACCAAGTCGTCAAAGCTGCGCTGGCTCGCATCCGTCTTCCGGCGCTGCCTCCGCCCAGCCAGCTCGACATCCTCCTGTCCAATGCGGGCCAGCTCGTCCAGGTCTACCGCGATACCTTCCTCCCGTGCCCGTCGAATCAGCTCATTGCGATTTCTCCTTACGAGCTCCTCTCGCTTCCGCTTGCGCTCCCCGAAGTCGTCCGAGGATTCGGACGGCCGGCGGGCCTGTATGTCATCACCGAGGGAGTTGAGCGCGACGACAAGCTTGCGACGGGACTGGTCGACCCATTGTCGGACCTGGGGCGACTCGTAGATGGCGATGCCGGCGGCGACGATGACCGAGGCGGCGATAATGAGGCCTGTTCGGAAGAGCGGTTGGCATTCAGAACTCTCATCAACAGGAAGAAAGCACGAAAGGGGGAGCTAGGAGACGTGGCATGGAGCCCAGCGTGGGCTTACCTTTAGCTAGTGGCGCAGGCATAATGGCGGGTTGCTTGCTAGCACTTCAGCAGATGCAGGTATATCGCGCAGCGAAGCAAAAGGCGTGTAGGGTGAGGTTAGGAGAGGTATAAACGGCAGCCTGGCGGCTTTTAATGGGAGTGAGAAGGCACCGTCGCGGCAGTGTCGTCGTAATGGTACCGCCACCCACCCCGAGTCCGAGCGCGGCTTTGGCGGCGGGGCATTCACACTGTTTCATCCGTGGTAGATCTGGCCGCTAAACCCGGCGCTTCGTGCACCAGTGTGGAAGCATCACGAGCACTCCGAATTCGCCAACAATTATTAGTTACATCTGATTCTGCATGGGAGCTTTCTACTCGACATGTATGGATGAATACACAGTTTTTTAGCCACTGGATTCCTCTAATTCGTCGGCGCCAACGATACAAATGCATATACAAGCCATGTAGACTGATCAGGCGCGATACTCGCCGTCCTCCTCTACCTTCTGCTTGACTGCATGGTCAGACTGTATGGCCCAGAAGCACGCAACAATCCCCAGAATGCTGGAGCCAAGTGTGACATAATATGCTGCCTTGTAGCAAGTGAGCCCCTCGTCGCAGCTTCGCTCGCCACCGGGCTGCACGTCCGAGTGCGAATCGTACACTGCGCCGTAGAACAAGTTGTAGATGTTGCCACTCACGACCGGCGCTAGCGTCATAAACCCCCAATTCACGGCGAATCCATCAGGGCCGAAGGCGTCTACCACGACTGCGGGGAAGACGCCGAACAAAATGCCATAGGCAAGACCATTGAGCCCTGAGACGGCGAATAGGTGGTTGGGGTCCTGGATCCGGGTAGCGCAGATTTGGGCAATCATGAACACCGTCCCCGATGCCGCAACGCACCAGAAGCGGGAGCCGCCCAAGCGTTTTACAATCAGATCGGACCCAACGCCTGACGTTAATCGACCCAGAAAGGAGCACAACGAGATCATCGAGACATGCCAGAGTTGACGGTGCGCGACGAAGTCTTTACTCGCCGAGTCATCCCAGTGGTTCCACAGGGCCTGGACATCGTGACCAATGTTGCTGTCGGTGTTAACAAGGTCTCAAGATGCGTGGTTGAGAGACGTACTTGATTGTCATCAATCCAACCCCTGTCAGCAACCCCATCATGATCCACAGTTGCCAGAATTTGTACTTGTAAAGCAGGGCCACTCCAGTGATGTCTATGCAATGTGAGTGACTCGATTTATGGCTAGCTGCGTCGTCCTCTGGAGGTATATCGCCAGGTCCGGACAAGAGGGAGGAAGTTTCGTCTGAATCGCCAGCCTGTTCGTCATTGTCTGGATGATACGGTTGGCAAAGACCAGGGGCTTGTAGACTGGATAAGAAACTGGTTACTTACTAACTTCGGGCGGCGGTATTAACGAAGTAATGTATTTGTTGCTATTCTTACTACCGTTGGACTTGGTTCGGTGCAGTACATTGGAGTCTCTGCGGCTGCGCTCGCTGGTAGGCAGAACAGCGTAGGCGGCGCCGGTTTTGTGATCAACGACATGTAGGAACGGCAGCGCAGCAAGGACAACCATGGATGTTCCAAAAGAGAGCAAGAGAAGCAGACTGGAGGTATTTCCGGGGAATGCAAGGCCGGCAATGAGCGTGTAAAAGAATGCGCTCAAGCCAAATGCAGCCAGTGGAAAGGCTGTCGCGGTGCCCCTATGGGTTGGCCAGTTCAACGTAGCAACCTTCAAGGCTGACTGAAAGGCAGCACAGCTGCCTACTCCGCTGAGAAAGGAGCAGAAGGATATCAGGGCTACGCTCATGGAGCCGGCTCCCTCGTCGTAAGCTTGCCCTGTTAGCGCGTGGCTTCGTACCGTCACGGCTTGACGTACCGATATGTATTGGATAGTAGCCCGCGAACAGGCAGAGCATACCCATGACGCCTGCAAGACGCGGGCTCTTCCTATCTGCGATGATGCCGACAGGTATCCCCGCAGCGTACATGCCCAGATTGCCAGAGGTGCCCTGGATTTACGGTGAGTGGTGAAGTGGATGTATGAATGCGCGCGAGGATCGTACGATGATGTTGCTCTGGGTCGCCGAGAGATTCAGCTTTTCGGCGAACTGCGGTGCCCATGCTGAATAGGCATACTGTGGGACATTAGTTGTGGCTGCGATCGGACACTGACCAAACCTACATTGGTGCCACAGGCAAGCGCGATGGCGGTCGCGGCGACAACGGATACGATGCGCGTCTTCTGGTGCGTCGGCGTCTCGGGGATGACCATTGTGCTCCTGGAGAGCGAACAGAGGCTATGGCCACAGCGATATCATCAGATAACGTGGTAGCGGGGCGTGGTGGGACGCGTGGACACGGCGGCAGCTGATGGACGCAGGTGGGCTGGAATGCACGACACGACGGTGGATTTTCCTGCGGCATGGGACGGTGGAAATGAGCGGAAAAAACAAGCAACTATTCACCACACATACAGCTTCGCCGTGCGATTGAACTGCAGAGGGTCATCGCATCCGCGAGCGGAGATAAGCATCGCAGACGCCAAGCCCTTGGGGGCGTGCCACATGCGCCAGCGCCCAACGTCACCAGGCGCCGACGCCGGCCTCTCTCTCCGCAGACACACCTCCTCTCGCGCATCGCAACCATGGGCGCCCTCTTGTCCATCCCGATGATGGCGCTTCCCGGCGTCGGCACCGTACGTAGGCCCTCTACATACACCCCGGGTGTTTTGCGCTGCTAACAGGTCCAGCTCTGGGGCGTCGCCGCGTCGTGCTGCGGAGCAGCCACCTGCAGCGCCGTCTTTGGCTCATGCGGCGGCAAGTGTGGGAACAGTATCGCTACCCGTATCGCCTACGCCCTCATCCTCCTCATCAACTCGATCGTCTCGTGGATCATGCTCACCGACTGGGCGATGAAGAAGCTTTCCCACCTCACACTGGACTACGTCGACATCAAGTGTCACGGCGAGCAATGTTACGGATACGTCGCGGTGCAGCGCATAAACTTTGCCCTCGGTTTCTTCCACATCCTCATGGCCTTGATGCTCATCGGCGTCCGCAGCTCAAAGGACGGTCGCGCGCCCATTCAAAACGGCTTCTGGGGTCCCAAAATCATCGGATGGATTGTCATGGTCGTGCTAACCTTCTTCATTCCAAACTCGTTCTTCATCGTTTGGGGCAACTACTTCGCCATGATTGGCGCCTGTCTCTTCCTGCTTATTGGCCTGGTTCTCCTCGTCGATCTAGCGCACAACTGGGCCGAATACTGCCAAGAGAAGATCGAGGTCACTGAGTCCAGGGTCTGGACCGGGATGCTCGTGGGTTCGGCACTCGTCATGTATCTGGCTTCATTCGCCATGACCGTTGTCATGTACATCTTCTTTGCAAGGAGCGGGTGCGGAATGAACCAGGCTGCAATCACAGTACGTGTTTTGCCCAATCTGGTATACCCTCCACTAACATCAGCAGATCAACCTGATTCTACTTCTCCTCTCTTCCATTGTTTCGATCCACCCAGCGGTTCAGAATGTCAATCCTCGCGCTGGTCTTGCCCAATCAGCAATCGTCGCCATATACTGCACATACCTCACCATGTCTGCTGTTGGAATGGAGCCCGATGATCACCAATGCAATCCGCTCGTTCGGGCCCGTGGTACCCGTAAAGCTACCATTATCATTGGCGCTATTGTCACTTTTGTCACCGTTGCGTACACTACCACGCGTGCGGCTACCTACGGCCTGGCATTAGGTGCACAGGGCAACTCTTACGGAAACGGATACTCTCAGGTTGGGACCGAAGACTACGAACATGGTCTCGTACATCAGCAACCCGAGTCGCGTCGTGAAATGCGCGCCGCCGCTCTTCGCGCTGCCGTTGAGTCCGGCTCGCTTCCTGCTTCCGCACTCGACGAATCTGATAGCGATGACGAGGACGACGCACCATCCAAGAACGCGCGGGACGACGAACGAAACGCGACCCAGTACAACTACTCACTTTTCCACGTAATTTTCTTCCTGAGCACGACCTGGGTTGCTACGCTCCTGACCACCAACTTCGACGAGAAGGACATGTCGAATGATTTTGTGCCTGTAGGACGAACATACTGGGCTAGCTGGGCCAAGATTATCAGTGCATGGGTATGCTATGGAATCTATACCTGGAGTTTGGTTGCTCCGCTCGTGTTGCCGGATCGCTTTGATTACTAAGGTTAATGAGTCTGGAGGGGTGGATATCTGGACTTGGGCGCTGCATTGTAATATCATTTTGTGGTTCTTGTAATGCTTAAGACTTTCCTTTCTATGCATATACCCATATACTATCATTCTCAAACTTGTCGCAGGTTGAGCTACTGTGTTGACTCTTTTTTATTTACTAAAGATATTTGGTGCTGAGCACTTTCAAGTAGTTATACTGGAACTTTTTATGGGGTATTAGAGCGTGTGAGAAGATGGTTCTGGATTGGTGACAGGAAGTATCGATAGGAATTGCTAATTATAGGAAGTGGGAATGTAGCGAGAGTATCAGCTTGAGAACGATATGGTTTGAATATAGAAAGAGATATGTAGGTGAAGAGTGATGCGGGGATGGATGTGTGAGAGGTGAATGCTGAGCTGAACTGGCTGGTATGACGACGTGGGCTTGGTGAGTATCAAGACGGAAGATATCTTGCATGTAGGCTATGGGCGGAAGCCAGATATGGCATATTGTATTTTCGTAGCACGGTGTGCGGTCGTTGGATGTGTCGGTGAATAATCAGAGCAATCATCGTCGTTGGATGTGACCAAGTAGACACATCACCTCCGCCCATCACTATCCCAACATTGTCACGCATCCAACTGCGCACTTTTCAGTATACTGCTCATTTTTTCCACCTTCCTCCCAGCATGTCCTGCCTTTCTCACCCAACCATACTTTGTATTGCAATCTTCCACGTCCCTCTAATGATGCCCCTACTAAAATCCCTCCTCCCCACCTTCCTCCCACGCCCCACGGCCCACCACACACCCAGCACGCTCCAACGCAAAACCACCGCCCTACGCACCTCCCTCTCCAAAGCCGAAACGCACCTCGCCACCCTAAAAACCCGCGTAACAAGCACGCTCGACAGCTACGAATCTCACTACTGTTTCCTCCGCTCTGTAGCGTATGAAGCTGTGCGCTCAGACGTGATTTTGCAAAGGAATGCAGAGCGTTTAGAGGAGATGAGGAGGGGGTTGGAGGAGGCGTTGGAGGAGGTGGAGTCTGCGTTGGTGGTTGCGGGGTTGAAGGTTAGGGGGTTGGGGGAGGAGGTTGAGTGGTTGGTGGGGGAGAATGAGAGGTTGAGGGGGTTGGTGGATGGGGATAGGGAGGGGAGGGTGGGTGGTGAGGGGGTGAGGAGGAGGAGGAGGGCGGAGGAGAGGTGGGTGGGGGTGGAGAGGGAGGGGGTGGATAGTGGAGGGTGTGTGTAGGTGAGGTGTTGGTTTTGATGTGGTGCTGGAGATGCGTGTGCTACTAAGCTGTGGAGATGATGCTTTGGGTTGTGTGTTGGGTGCGCTCATTTGGTGGCTGCGTGTTTCGGGTTGGATATGGTTTTCAGTGCGATACTACACATCAAAATGCTCTTGGTCAAGGTTGCGAGTGAACGTGTAAATTGGCTTGATTTGGTGAGCCTCAAGGAAGAATTGCACTACCAAAGTTAGATTCCTTTTAAAGGTCGAGGTGCCATCAAGCGCTCCCCCATACTCTAAAGATGAAGGATTGAACAACCCATGCCATGGTAAACATACAAAAACTCCTTCTCTCGCTTCTGATACGTTCCTTGAATATACCGAATCATTTCAGTTTATACACTCGACCAAAAACGACACAGTCCGTTAAATCCAGACACTTTCAATTTTCCAATCTGAGTTAACAGAAACAGGCTGTGTGATGGTCAAAATATTGATTAACTTTGGTCGTGAGAGGTTCGAGTTTAGTTCGAGTCCTCACATGGTTGTTATATAGTATTTCAAGGCCAATACTATGCACAGTCTTGGGACATAGAATCTCATTGTCCAGTCAGCCTTCTGGTTTACTGGAACAACGGAAAAGCGAATAGAAAAACTGGCAAGCGAGAAACCGAAAGACAAGCAGGACAAGGTCAAAAATGAAACTAGCTAGTGGTTTAAGATAGAGTAGGGGTAAGGTAACGCATGCATGCGGAAAATTTGAAGAAAAGTAGCACCATAATCGCGATGTCTGGAGTGTAATAAGGAATTTAGAGTATATCCTCGGTGCAGACGTCACTACGACGACAATAACAATGACATGCATTCAACTGTCCTCGGTTGGAAGGACATCGTAGCTTTTGGGAAAATTGCATCTGCGGGACGAAAGGAGGCGCTGCGTAGTAATAATAGAGCTGCGGTGTTTCATCTAAACCTCGGCAGATCGGCTCAGCCTTGCCAAGATCGGAGTTTGGAAACGACAGCGCGTTCAAGCAATCAGATGCTGCATGTTTGTATCGCGAGAGAGACCGGTAAACTTCATGTTCTAGGGCCGACTGCGCGTCATTACGGACATTCGTTCAAACGATCTAAAAGCTTCCATGGAAATCAAAGAGTGTTTCACCATGCGCATCTCGAGGTGCCGCGCGAGCTAGGTAGTGAATAGGCAGGGAGAGTGGAGCAATTTGAGAAGGTCCAGATGTCGGAGGAGGCTTAGACGAAGCGTTGATGTCTTCGGACTTGGAAGATCCTGCTCCCCCACAAAAAAGAATACGTTGAGTCGTGCGAAAATGCCAATGCCAATAGGCATTTCGGAGATGCAGAGGCGTCAGTATCGGACACGGTGGGGTCCGCCCGTGGCGGGTTTTCAGCTGCACTGAGTACCTAAGGTATAAGAGTCCCGACAATCCTTCTTGTAAGAACTTGATTCAAAACCAAAACATTCATCGCTCTTTCTTCATTCAACACTATCCATTCACTTCCACTTCAACGAGCTAGTCTCATTTACAAACAACCCTTTACAACCTTATAACTATCATCATGCACTTCCCCACCATCCTCGGCTTCGCCATCCTGGCAACGTCTGTCGCTGCTTGCAAGGACGACAACATCTTCTGTGCTCCAGGCATGGCACCTCCTGAAAAGCGCTCTCTCGGCCTCACAAAAGCGGCCCGCGGTGCGATTGTCGCCCGCGACAGTTGCGGCTCGTACTACGACGATTACCTTGGCCCTGGCCAGGCATCTACCATCCAAGGCAATGGCCATTGCCACAACATCAAGGGCGAGGCAGCGCAGAGCCCTAATTCTGGCTCGACTTTCACCTTGAAGATAAAAGGTCAATGCAACCACTGCGATTTCTACACGTAAGTAACGATACCCCTTGACCAGCATGGACACCACGGAAGAGAGCACTTGCCTATTTGAACATTCCAACTCGTGCGAGTGACCTTTACTGACAGCAATATAGCAACGAGGGCTGGAGACAGGTCAGCTATGGTGTAGGACATAGTCAGGGCACTGACTGGGAAATCCACGAGAACTGGGGAAGGATCAAGAGCTTCAAGTGCTAGACAGCAACTGTCTCGTTCTTGGGGCGGCAGTCAAAGAGGTGTGGTCTCAGTGACCATTACTCTTGGGGACTATATTGTGAAGCTTTTTTCTTGAGCCCGCACATCGTGTTCGGACGTGTTCTTCATCTTCTACCGGTTGAGTCGTTTGAACATTGCAAATGATGAGACGCGGCGATCTTTAGACGCCATTTATTGTACCTTTTATTGGAGCTGTATATATCGCCCTCTTCAATATCAGGATTTATATCAACCCGAGACGTTCTTGAATTAGCTCAACTATACATTTTGTTTGGGAAACCAAAAAACAGAAACCTCTCTCTTGTTATGAGAGCTAAAAGGGAAACAACACAAGTCAGCTAGTGCAGCTCGTTTACAAAGGCCTTTGCAGTCCAAGTCAATCTAACATCAGCGTTGCCAACGTATCGTAACGACGTTATGGCCTGTAGGCATACATGATAAAACATGCTTTCCACCATGTAGGAGTACTAGTACACTTCAATACTTCCCAGCAAGTACGTCCCTCCAAACCTCACACCTCCTATCAACATTACTCTGTCTCACGAGCTTCACTTTCCGCAGCTCTTCTTCAGTGAAAACCGCAACGTTGCGGTCACTCCTTCCATATACACTGTCTTCCCCAATAGCCGTCCACCTAGGTCCGGCCTCTGGATCCTTCGCAAACTTAGCCCACGTGCCCCGCATGAAGTCGCTCAGCTCGTGTTGTTGCAGAGTGGCGTTGGCACGCGGGTACGTGCCAAAAACGAGAGAGATCTCGGAGGAGTGGAAGGCGCCAGCTTTGGGAGAAAACTGTGTGTTGGGAAAAGTGGCGTTGAACTGTAGAAGAGAGGTTAGCAACAACAATAGGATACACTGGCTAAATTATATTGCTGTGTAGGAGACTTACATAGTATCGCTATGAAGGGGTGCCGATGGCTGCTGTGTCGTTTGCTACGAGGGCGGCGACACACTGGAAGGTGAGATCGTTCTCTATCGCTGCGAGCGCGTCATGTGTCGTGGGATACTCGACGCTGCCCACGGGATACGTGTCTTCTACAATCTTGACGATTTTCGGACTTAGGTCTGGTCCAAACGAGTTGTGAAGGTATGCAGTGATGTTGTCCTGGCCGTACACGATAACTGTTCCTTCATCTGCGTTGGTGCCAATCCTGCACTTTCGCCAAAAATTGTCACTTTGTTGGGATTGCCGCCGAACGCGTGGATGTTACGCTGGACCCAGTCGAGGGCAAATCTTTGATCCAGAAAGCCCAAATTGCGCTCCTGCAAGGGCAGTTCGGGTGAACTGGGGAATCCAAACACTGTGGATGCGGTGTTAACAGTCGACAACGTAAGATGATTTTAGGTGCGTACCATTTGTGCGGTAGTTGGCAGCAACAAGAATAACATCCTCGTACGCTGAAAATCGAGATCCGTCGTATTGTGCATGGGAAGCATACCCAAAGAAAGCGCCACCACCGTATATCCAAAACATCACCGTTCGTCCTTCTTTCAGGGCTGGTGTAGCCGGGACGTATACGTTCAGATACAAGCAGTCTTCACTTTCCTCCGGCGCTGGCGTGTTGAACAAAGCCAAGGTCAGGTTCAACGAGAGCTGCGGATCTGCATTGCGTTAGCTCACGGTTGATCAACCCAGCATGAAGAACATACAGGGAAATTGCTGGATACATGCTGGCTTCTTTCGCTGGGTCTTGAGCGGTCGTGTCCACGTTTGGTGTCGTTGGGGAGTAGAGAATCGCTTGGGGGTGCAACGAAAGGTACTCCCAGAAACTGATTGACTGCCGCTGTGGCTGAGGGAAATGAGGTCGTAGTACCAACAATCACACCGCCGTCGATAGCAGCAGTTGGGTTCGCCGTTATGGCTTCTGAAAGCCCCGCTGCAAATAGCAAAGCTACCAAGACTATCATTTCCTGGGTAAACCGCATGATGAGGATGCTCAGTGCTGCAGCTTTCGTTATGCTCTCCGGTCCTCCCCCGTTTTATAGCGCAATTTTCATAGCAGACGCTGTAGCAGAGGTACTAGCTATTCATCTACTCGTACGTATCTTCCGAGACAGACACAGCGGTTACATGCAACACTATCCTGAAAGTGGTATACACAGTCAGAGTTCAAATTTTAGGACCAGCCGGGTATAAGAATTCCTTCGTTGTGTCAATTAACTATCCGAGCCCGGGTGGATGATGCATGCCGTAATGATATGAAACGTGTAATTGCACCGGAACACCGCTTGTAGGTACCATGCCCTTTATCATTTGAAAGCAAGCTCCAGGGCTCACTCTTTGTCAGGTGACCCGTGCACTGTTCCAACCTTCGAGGAGAGTGTTCCAAGATGCTCAAGGTTGCTCCAGAAATTTGGTAAAATCCTATGCATTCATAAACTTAATACCGTTATAAGAATCAAGACGGTGAACTCTTCGGGGTGATGCTCATTATGGAGGTGTGGCTGCATGTGCCGAGACCAAACGAACATAAAAATCGTGAGTAAACAATAAGACGTCGGATCCATGTAGTCACCACTGCTCGCTTCAATCCCCCTTTCTTCTAGGTCTGGTACGGTGCAGAGCTCGGACGTCAGAAAGTGTCAGAAACCTATTCGTCAGCCACCAGGGAGATATCGACCTGAGCGCCCACATCAGAAGACGATGTTAATAACTCTTGATTCAACGATTCATGCGATCGACACTCTCTTGATTCGACGATTCATACGATCGACACTCTCTTGACTCGCCAATTCGTACGATTGACATTCTCTTGCTCGTGAGAAAGCGTCAACTTTTGTCCAGCTTCCCCCATATACTTTATTTTGTCCATGGTGCGGAAGAGAACTGGCGCACGAAGTTTTTTGGTCCGTAATCAAACCACAGGCTCAGAGCACACTATTGTGTATACTGTGTAAGAATGCAACGCTACCAACGGGGCCGTTGTGCGTTACTGGAAATCGTTCTGCGACTCCTGTAGAAGCAAGCGATAGCTATGGTAGCAAGGGAAATCTCAAAGTACCACGAAATGATTCGATGCGGTGAAGAAGGTCAAAGAGCTGAGGGATTATAAATGAAAACGAACGAAGAATAGCTGCCTAGGTGCACCTGCGTGGACATGGGTGACTTACCATACCTCTTTGATGGTATGGAGCCTGCATGGCGGTGTGTACTCGCTCTTCGGTGTCCACTTCGGCCGACGGCATTGCTCGCGTCTAGAATAAGGGTGCAGATGTAGGAAGATACGGGACTGAAGGAAATCATAAATGTAGGAGACGAGCTCGGAGTAGAGATTGTAAGCAGTTTACGCCACACTTGGGAACCTACTTTGGTTAGCGCGGCATCCCACTTGCTAGTTCCCACGGTGCCCCGGGGCCGAAATGTCCGAGCGTCCGTCTCAACTCTCCTCTCCGCCCCACAGCCCACGTCTGGGGTACTCACACAAACATCCGGAGAAACACATGATATTCCATCCGGACTTCGAGCCTTGCATCAGGTCGTGGTCGCGAAGCAGTCTGTCTCTCCATCTCCATCTCCTGCACGTATACTACCCATCATCTCCACAAGCAAGTTCAAAGCTCAAAGTACAACTATTAGGGAGAAGTACGTAAGCACAACAACAAGTGGAATTACAAGCGTAGGTTTCGAGCGTGGCATCCTAGTGCCGTGCGAAAGGGGACTCATTCATGACGTAGCTGACTCAATGTAGAGTTTCGCGATGAAAGAAAGGACGACCGTCGAGTGCGAAAGACGTGGGGAGGAGTTTAGGTATCATGTACTTGCTGCGAAAAAACACACGCAACTGTAGTGGAAATAAAAACTACTTCCTTTCCTATGTGTTGTTAAATTAACTACCTAGGGGTAGAACGACAAAGGCTTTCATCTCAAATAACATGACAAAAAAAGCAGAGCCCCCTGCTTAGTAATCAAAACTTCCTTTCCTAAATTGCCGGTATGAAAGTAGTTTGAAGACCATGCGAACGCCTTTTATCTATTCCTATCATGCATTTTGTGGTATCATATCATACACAGCTCATCGGGTCTACACCTCCTTGGCCGGAACGCCTCCAGGGAGCGTCGCAGCCTTCTCCTTGAAGAGCTTCTCGGCGCCCTGCCATACCTGCGCGCTCGCTCTGTCCTTGAGCTCCATCAAGCTCGGCAACAAAGCTGAGCTGAAGGCTTCGGACGACTCTCGGGGCAGTGCGGAGGGCAGGTGGTCGATGGAGATGACGGATAACCTCGGGCCATCGCCTTCGACGGGCACGGCCACGGTGGGCTTGTCGAAGGTGGTGTTGATGTTGTAGATGGGGATGGGATTGTGCGGGTTTGTCGTGTCGCAGCTGACATCGCAGACGACGCTGAGCCTGCGGTTCGGCGACTTGAGGCTCTCTAGGTCGACGAAGGGCGGGATGGGCTGGGAGAGATATATGCAGTTGACGAAGAGGTCCGACTCGATGATGTCGGGGTACGGTCCGTCGCGGTCTTTGGTCTCGGGCAGATCCCACTTCTTGATCTCTGCGCAGCCGATCTTCTCGAGCAGGTCTACGGCGCCGCTTCCGCAGCGGCCGAGGGCTCCGAGCACGAGACTGGTAGGCTTGCGGCCGGCGACTTTTTCGCCGGCTGCGACGTCCTCGTTGAGCTGGGTGAGTAGCTCGTCCTCGTTGTTGTAGTAGCCGCGTCCGTCGGTGAAGGTCTCTATGCCGGGTAGAGGCTCGCCGTTGGGGTGTGTGAGTTGCCATGCCCACGTCTACGGAGGGTTAGCTGTATAGCTTCTGGGTGGATATTGCGGGCGTACCTTGATGGCCAGAGCAGCACCGACAAAGCCGGCGTGGTAGCCAAAGGCCGCCACTCTCCTGCCCGTGGTATCCTGCAGGAACTCGAGATCGTACAGCGTCCCGCCGCCGCGGGGGAAGCGCGCGAGGACCTGCTCCCAGCCGGCCTGCTGCTTGTAGCAGTGCGCAAAGTGGACAAACGTGTGCTTGAGCGGCGTCTCCGCCTCGGGCAGCTCCTTCAAGCCGATGATGATGCGGTCCTCGGGCGCCGTCTCCCACGAGTTGGTGTCGACCAGGGTAGCTCCCGCCTGCTCGAATTCCTCGTCCTTGAAGATGCGCGAGTAGTTGGGGTCCGTGGGGCTGCGCTCGACCAGCACGGGGTAGCCGGCGGCGAGCAGCTTCGTGGCCGTGGTGGGCGTGAGGCAGGAGCGATGCTCGAAGGGCTTGCCCTCGGCGCGGGCGTGGAGGGTGGGGAAGGCCATGGCGGCTGTTCTGTGAGTGAGCAGTCCAGCGTCTGCTGGACGGCGGGGTGATGGATACCGTGCGCGATGACTCCATCGGACTCCATCGGCCAGTGTTCTGCCGGCCCTGACCGCCATGTCGACGTGCAGCGGCCAAAAAGTCTGAAACGGCACATTTTCTGGCCAGCTCCCGAACGTCATGGTGGCCGCGCTCTTCACTCCGCATACCCTAGGTCCCCGATCGGAAAAGAAGAACGTACACGATGCCTCCCAGACGAGGCCGGCCAGGCGAGACGTCACCGTCCGAGTCGCCTTCGCAGTCGCCTTCGCAGTCCCCATCGCAGTCCCCATCGCAGTCCCCATCGCAGTCGCACTCGAGGCAGTCCTCCCACGGCAGCGCCCAGTACCACGCCCACGCGCCCGCCACGCCCAGCCAGCTACGGAATGTCCATGTGCCCTCGGAACGCTCCTCGTCGCCCGAAGAGACCATGCACGCCATGCCCTACCACGACGTCGAGCCGCACCCCTCCGGCAGCGCTGCCCGCCACGGCCTCGCCTTCAGCACCGACGGAATCCACCCAAGCACCGAGCGCGCGTCGGTGCGGCCCAACGACGAGTATGCAGACGAGCCGCAGGGCGCCATAATCGAAGTCGACCTCGAGTCGACGGTGCGCTCGCGCCTGTTACATCACAGGAACGCCGACACGGCATCCGATGGCGACCATGGCACCATGTCCCCGCGGCCGCCATCGGGCAGGAGCTATGGGAGCATCAACACGGAGAGTGCTTTTGGTGGCCGCGTAGGCTCGCCCGACGTTGCGCATGCGCTTCTAGGCGATGCCTTTGCGGATGGCATGCTTGGGAGCAGCCGCGGGAAGAAGAGCACAACCCAATATCTTGCGGAGCGCCATAATGTCAGACACAAGAGGAGCATGTAAGTGAGGCCGACCAGCTGCACGGAAGCGCACGCTAACGGACCAAGGTACATTGCATACTACATACCCATTGTCAACTGGGCGCAACAGTACAAATGGCGGTACCTGAAGGGCGACTTTGTTGCCGCCCTGACCATGGCCTCCTTCTATATCCCCATGGCCCTCTCGTATGCCTCGAACCTCGCCCATGTTCCTCCTGTACACGGTCTATACAGCTTTGCCATCAATCCCCTCATCTACGGCATTCTCGGTACATGCCCGCAGATGGTTGTCGGCCCAGAAGCCGCCGGCTCGCTCTTGACAGGCGAGGTTGTGAGAGAAAACATCAAGAAAAAGTATATTGGTGATGACGACGGCAGACGCAGCGCCGAAATCGCAGGCATCGTGACTTCTTTAGCGGGCGCCTTCATATTGACAGCGGGTATATTTCGCCTTGGCTTTCTCGACAATGTCCTTAGCAGACCTTTTCTTCGTGGTTTCATTAGTGCCATCGGCATCGTGATTTTCATAGACCAACTGATACCCGAGATGGGCTTGGCCAACCTGGCCGCTGATGAAGTGTCTCACGGAAGCTGTCTCGATAAGATGGTATTTCTTGTGCGAAACGTCGACAAGGCCCATGGGCTCACGACCGCCTTGTCATTCACGGCTTTTGCCATCATCATGTTCTTCAGGTAGGTTGCGAGGGACTGTGCCACACATCAATGCTAACAAGACTCACAGAGAATTAAAGAAACGACTCCAGCCGCGGTACCCCAACGTGGCGTATATTCCTGATCGATTCGTCGTCGTCGTACTTTCAGCCATCATCGTCTGGAGATTCCGCCTGGACGAAAAGGGCATCGCCATCCTTGGGGAGGTGAAGTCCAGTGGAAGCGTCTTCTCTGTGCACTTTCCATACGAAACATCTCACTTGAAGTATGCCTCAGATGCGATCAACACGTCCCTCATCATCGCACTCCTCGGTTTCTTCGAATCATCCGTAGCAGCCAAGTCACTCGGCAGTGGCGAACGGAACGAGGACGGAGTCGCCATGCCTTTGAGCGCGAATCGCGAATTGATAGCCCTTGGAACGGCAAACATCACCGGCGGGTTGTTCATGGCTCTACCTGCTTTTGGCGGCTACGGACGGTCAAAGGTCAACGCCTCGACTGGAGGACTGACGCCAATGAGCTCCATCTTTCTCTCGTTGATCACCATCCTCGCCACGTTTTTCCTGCTCCCAACTTTCTACTTCCTCCCCAAGGGCGTACTGTGCTCTATGATCTCCGTAGTCGCATATTCACTGGTCGAAGAAGCGCCGCACGACATCAAGTTCTTCTGGCGGGTACGTGGATGGTCAGAGCTCATTTTGATGGCCGTCATCTTCGTCGTCACTATATTCTGGGATCTAAAGCGCGGCATCGGTGTCGGCATTGGCCTCTCCATCCTCCGCCTCATCCGTCACTCAACACGACCACGCATCCAGATTCTGGGCCGTGTGCCCGGCACCACGGACAAGTTCGCCAACGCCGAAAGCGATCCCGGGAGCCTAGAATTCATCGAAGGCTGCCTAATCGTCAAGATCCCCGAGCCACTAACCTTCGCCAACACAGGCAATCTCAAGAACCGTCTTAGGCGGCTCGAAGACCACGGCACCAACACCGCTCACCCCGCCCTCCCGCGCGTCCGCCGCGAAGAGCACAACAAAGACATCATCTTCGACGTCCACGGCGTGACGTCGCTCGACGCCGCGAGCGCGCAGATCCTCTTCGAGATTGTGGAGTCGTACCGCAAACGCGATGTCAACGTCGTCTTTTGCAGAGTGCCGCCCGAGCGGTCGGCAGTCTGGTATCTCTTTGAGAAGACGGGTATCGTGGACATGTGCGGTGGGAAGAGGCGGTTTGTGAGTAGTGTGGAGCAGGCGCTGAGGATGACGGAGCTGGAGCGGCTGACGGAGGAGTATGGGAGTGATGCGGGGAGCTCGAGGGTTGCGGCTAGGGAAACGTAGGTTTTGTCTACGTTCTAATTATGTGCGTGGGGTCTAGGCGTTTGGCATTTTGGGGACTCTGCATAGATGTGCATATGGGTGGAGTTTGTGGCTTGTTAGGGCGGGCATACGTTACGAGAAACACTATGTAGGCTATACTATACCTATCTACGTTCTAAACTAACGTCAAGAAAACGCCTACAAAGGAGACCATCCCCAGTGCGAAACCCATCCCCACCTCTTTCCCACACGCACCACTCGTCTTAATAGCCTGCGTCGGCACATACGGCGCAGGCGTCGTCGCATCCGTCGTCCCATTCCAACAATACCTCTCAAAGCAATTCCGACACACTGTCGGCGTCTCTGTCTGCGTCTTCCAGAAGCTTCGCGCTAGCATGGCGCATGCCATGCAGGCGGGCCACTCGCTAGCCACCGTCCCGTTCCCCTGCGTAGCGACGTTGTACCCGTTTTGGATGATCGCGTTGCGCTCCGTGTCGCTGGTCTGCAGCTGGAAGGTGGAGATGTTGGCGTTGTATGTGTAGGGCGCGTTGGGGATGTAGACGATTAGTGGGGGGGTTGGATGCGTCAGGTTTTCAGCATCGCAGCCGAAGAAGGTGGGGTTTTCGTTCAAGGCCAGGTTAACGAAAGTATTTTGGTCGGGGATGGGTGGAAATGTGGGGGGGGATTCGTGGAGAGATTGGCGATAGGTGGCTACGAGCGAGGTCCCGTTCGGCCAGTTTGCACCGGGGGAAGATGTGTCTGCGGAGCTGTCGACGGCGAATATCACGTCTACTCCGCGGGAGGGTTGGAGCAGTGGGTGTAGCGGAATGTTCTGGAGGGTTTCGCCGCCATCGACCAGGGGGAGGATTTTGTTGGGCGCGTTTGTGTTGACATCCGCGTTGTAGTTGTAGAAGGGATTCACCCAGAAGGACACGTCACTATTCTCGTTGCCGATTTCCTCGAGCTTTGTAGACACATAGTCTACCGCTCGGGGAGGCAAGTCGGTATTGTTTAGCTGCAGGTAGGCTTGGTTGAAGAGCGAGGAGGAGGTGCCGACGACGAAGCCCATGTTGTCGAAGCCGGATACGCAAGGCTGGTCTGAGGGGACGGTGGCGCGGGCGAAGGGTGAACCGGCGTATTGGAGAGGGGCGAAGGCGGCGGTGGGAGGGTCGAAGGTGCCGATTTCCCAGGGGTTGATCTCGTAGATGCTGGCGTTTGGGGGGATGAGGAGCTGGTTGGGTGGACGCTCGATGGCTACGACGATTGGTAGGGGGACTTGGGCGGATTGGAAGACGGGGTTGTGCACGACGCTGGTGAATGTGTAATCTTGAGGTTGTTTCTGATTAGTAGGAAGCCCAGAGGGGGTGGGGGTTGGGTTGGGGGTGGCATGCTTACTAGGACCGCCATCTATGGCATTGAACAGCTGGAATGATAGACATCGGCCCCACAAGTCTGTGATGGTTGTATTAAAGCCATCTTCGTCTTTGTTGTCAACCTCGTCGGTGATCTGGTCGTAATATTGGGTGATGGATAACGTCGTCGGCCCTACGTAGGTCATTAGCAATGAGCCAGCGCACTAGGAGGGACGCTTGATGGATGAACCTTTGACGACCGAGTTGTCAAACTGCCAAAGCGAATCCTCGGCGTCCGGATCCATCCTATACAGCTCCTGCACCGACCTCAACTGCGGCACATAGAGACTCCCCAGCAGCCAACTGCCCCCCGAAAGGCCCGCGAGATAGGTAGCCGCCTGCAGAAGCCCGCCCACATGCCCAGGTTCCGTCGAATTCGTCGTCGCGTTGTCAAACGCAGCGATTCCACCTGCGCCGTTCATGAGCGCTCTCCATCCCCCGCCCGATACAACAATCCCAATGTTTGGCAACGCTGTGCCATTCTCGGCGATTTTATCCATGTAGCTATCAGTGTCGAAACCGCTCATGTTCGCGCGGGACAGGAAGTCGCGTATTGCCCAGACGGTGTGGTTGCGCCGCTTTTCTAACCAGCGAGTCTCCGACGGAGAGATGGATGTCGCGTTTCGGATTGTAGGACGGGGGTTTGGGCAGGAGACTGTGTAGGGTGCGTAGCCGTAATGGGCTGGCTTCAACGGCCGGCTTCGGGTTGCTTCGTGAACCGGATTTCCCTGGGTCTCTGCCGAATGCCATTGTAGAGAGCGCCCTTGGTGGTGTTAGGTTCGCTTGATAGGAAGTTTCCTTCAATGTTCATAGGAAATGGGAGGAACCCGTACCGAACTCGTTGGAAGCGAGTGTCGGAACTGCCAAGCACAAGAAAAGAACGGTAGGGTATGTTCCGATCGTTAATTGGGCCATGCTAGTTCTGACAAACCACGTTTTTTCATTAATGGAGCTGCTCTTAACGTGTGAGTGTAGGGTATGATAACCTGGCTCGAGTTCCCGAAGTCGACGAACATTGCATTCACGTAGTACATCTTCGTTTATGTAAGTGCTTGCTTTTAACGTGCACGTATCTATTGCTCAGGTGGCGTATAAGATTGGGCTAGGTGTGCAACAGTGGGGTGACAGTTGCTGAGAGATGTACTCTCTCTCTTACTGGCAGAGAGAATGAGGAACATATTATCATGCGACAATATCGCGGATACATCACCCCATGAGCTCGCAGGCATGGACGGAAGGTTCCATACTAATGGCAACACGACGGGTTTAAGATTTGCGAAGTGCGTATGAAAAGCGTAGTGCTATTGATGCCACTAAAGGATATTACAAGCAAGCAGGCCACCACGAAGAGCCAACGCCTCACAGCCACCCAAGAGAGCGCCGATAATGCTAAGATATCGTTACCACCGGGATCTCAGACCGTTCTGACTCATGTGACGTTTTTAGTGCGAGGATTCAGGCGCTTGTAGGCCCGCGTGAGTCAAAACAGTCCACAGGTCTGAGATCCCGGTGCTATCATTATATAAGGTGGTATTCGATGCTCAACCTAGTCTTCCGCATCTATCCGACCTAACAATTCAGTCAATCGACTCGAGAGCATCAAGGAAATCTATTCAAGTTCACGATTGCATAGACGTTGCGACCAACAGGTTCACTATTGCATACCTTAGGTAGAAGAGGAGATGTTTGTGCTACCCACTTTATTGCTTCCATACAGGGTAGAATTGACGAAGACTTCTGCATCTGCCCAAGATTTCTAGATTCGCCTTTACGGTCGCGGTGCTCCGCCGCCGGATCTGTAGGCTGTCCAGTGGATGGACGTAATTATGTACGCCATTCTTCCCAAGTATGCTTCTTCGGTGACTATGAGTTCAGCTCCAGGATACCGTCTTTGATAGTAAGAATTAGTACGGCCAAGAAGCTCTAAACAACAAAGAAAAATTTCCTAGCCCTCACTAACGTGTCCGTGCGCGTGATGCGCCACTTCGCGTGATGGGCCACCCACGCCAAAACAGCTCTGCGAGAAACGAGGCTGTAGAGCCACACACAGTAGCTATTATCACTAGATTTTATAGCGGAGTACTATGTTAATGCTTGCAATTAACCTGCACTACTTGTATTTACCTGGAAGCTTGACGTTGCGGCCGCACCGCGTGGCCTTAGGTGGAGCTGCTGATGCGGCACCTGAGGCCTCCTCAGTAGCTACAGCGTCAACCACACGCTTCTGACGCTTATTGCTCTGCGTAGATAGCTGCGAGGCCTTTCTCTTACCCTTTTGGGTTGATTGTAGAGCTTTTACTGCGCCACGAGCCGCTTTCTGGCGAGCGCGCTCTGCTGCCTTCTCAGCCTTCTCCTTCTCCCTAGCTACCTTGGCCGCCTCCCGCGCCACACGCTTCTCCTCTGCAATTTTCTCCTTATACAGTTTAGCTGCCTTCCTTAACTTAGCTGTCTCCGCTTTTTGAAGCTTCTGCTCCTTCTCCTCTTGCTCTTTCACAGACTGGCGTACACGAGCCTCCCGAATCTTCCTTGGTGACCAGATGACTGCTCCCCCATGGTACTCTTGACGTCGCTGAAGGTCAAGCGGCTTGCCCTTCTTCCTATGCTTCTTCTTGACTGATAGTGCCTCCTTGAGCCCGCTGATTTCATGGCGAAGTAGCTCGTTCTGAACTGAGATATGGTGGAGTGAGCGGCTGAGCTTCTGCGCGTCCTTGCTGCTCTGGTCTTCTACTGCAGATCGTACAAGGCGATCTAGTTTACGCCAGTCAGATCCACTGAGTACTGACTTAGAGCTCTCTCGCGATCCCTGCTCATCTTGGGTGGTTTGGGTGAACCTTTTGAGTATAACCTCTGGGTTGAATGGTGAGATACCCGTTGCTTCAAAAGACTTAAGTATCGTCTCCTCCTTAAAGGAGCTCGTCCAGGCCTTCCAGAATAGAGGGAAGAAGTCGCCCTTCTTAACAGGGATGAGGCCTTGGCTCTTATGGAGGTGGGTTGATAGCTCAGCTGAGTACGCAGTTGAGAGAGGCTTAAAGAGCACCACATCAAGCGGCTGAAGCGTGTGAGTTGAATGAGGAGGAAGTATAGCTAGGAGGATCCTATTCTGATCGCAGTAGTCAATAAAATCCATAGTAACGTGAGATCCATGGCCATCAAGGATAAGTAGTCGGTAAGATCGTCGAGCTTTTGCCTTGGTGTAGCGATCAAACACCTGTTCGAGCCAGGCAAGGCCGATATCGTTGTTGGTCCAGCCTGACTGCGATGAGGTGACGTGTACCAAGTGCTCTCCTGCCTTGATGTCCTCTACCCAGCTTGATTGTATGCCGTTGTTGGTAGCCTGATAGATGAGGCTTGGCGGCAAGGCTGATCCGTCGGCGCAGACGCATGCTAAGATGGTAATCCATTCACGAGAGCCATCTTGG
The DNA here is from genome assembly GCA_014281115.1 of Laburnicola sp. R22_1. Lineage (NCBI taxonomy): Eukaryota > Fungi > Ascomycota > Dothideomycetes > Pleosporales > Didymosphaeriaceae > Laburnicola > Laburnicola sp. R22_1. The sequence continues at coordinate 794,262 of JACONQ010000014.1, forward strand.
AGAGCTGCTTTAACTTCCTTCTTCTCCCACATTCGCCTGCTGAACACCCGTTTCGATCTACCAATAATACCAATCAGGCAGCCCTTCTCATCCATATTGTATGTGTGACGAGGCTCGATGTCGTATTCCTTGATTTTGTCACCTAGGAAATCAAAATACAGGCTGTATTTATCCCCTAATTCGGCGTTGTGGCGATTGGCGTCCATACCCGTTGCCCATTGAGAGATGAGATGGATGTCGTGTTTGTTGATGAAGCGCGTAACCCAGCTCTCGCTCACGGGCTCCTTCGCAATTGTAGACGCGAAATTCTGTACCATCTCTCTTGTAGGAGGCAAGTGACGTGCTGTAAGTCCTTCTATATAGTTAACAAGCTCTGCCTCCTGTGGCGGAGTAAGCTTCTGTTGGTTGATGATCTTGGACGCGTGCGGCTGTGTTGTAGCTTGGTGCCTTCGTGTTAAAGTTGAGCGAGAAACACCATACTTTTTAGCTATTTTTCGGTACGAGAACTGTTCGCCAGAATTTAGCGACGTTATATCTGCAACGGCATCATCGATTGGAGCCATGATGGTGGAGTTACGAGGTTGCGAAGTTTGAGTGTTTTGGGCGTGGGTGGCCCATCACGCGAAGTGGCGCATCACGCGCACGGACACGTTAGTAGACCTCGGGAAAAATAGTCTACCCCGCATCTTTACAGCTGAACCCAAAATGTTGGGAATCATGAATGACGGTGCGACCCACCGTTGAACACGAGACGCATGCAGGCCATGCGTTCTCCCTGACGATGCATGTGAAATTCATCGGATAGATGTCAGGCCACACTGATATGTCCACACGCTTGACCGTCACGGGTACCTATCCATATAGCTTAGGTCTGTGCCTCTCACACAACGCAACAGAGCTCTTCACTCGGGCACTCTAACGTTACCCAGAAAGATCACGACTTGATCCGCAGCCATGGGCACAGGCTCCAAAATCTTCTCTGTTATCCTTCGCCTTACCGAACTTTTCAGCTCCATCATCGTCGTAGCCCTTCTGAGTCGCTTCTTCTACTTGATCCACATTGGGCGATATGGGTCTGTAAATGGCCGCATGGTCTATGCCGAAGTGATCTCTTGTTTAGAGATTATCTTTTCCATCATTCTTCTCGTCCCTTACAAATACTCCTTCTACGCGTGGCCCCTTGATGCGATATTGTTTGTCTGCTCAATTGTGGCCTTTGGGATTCTGGCTGGAGTAGGTAGTAACAGAAAATTACCTTCGCTTTGCTAATTCGGTACACAGCTCAACAGGTCCTGCAGCTCGTACTGGTATTGGAACTACTGGGGTTATTACTGGGGCCGGTTCTGGACGGTCACACCCCGCGTGAATATAACAGCCGATGTAGTTGGTCGTGCGGGTTGTGGAAGTTGGAGGGCTATTCTCGCTTTCCTTTTCATTGGGGCAATGGCATGGGCGCTGAGTGCAATTCTTGTGAGTTCCATGTTCCAACCCAAGTATACCGGACGCTGGTCACACTGATCCGCGATGTCTAGGGGAGTTTTGTCTTCCTTGAAATCCGTGAGGGCCGTGAGGGCCATGCGAGACGCAGGGTATCAAGGTGAGGACAGCTGTTGCGATCCTGCTTCCCCGGAACTACTTATTAACGAACGACAGTGCCTCCTTCAAGGAGAAGTTCACGCGCAAGCCCGATCGGTCAACCGACCCCGAAACGCAACAGGGGGCAGCCGACCCTGAAACGCAATAGTAGTTCCGAGGCAAGGAACGAGGGAATCACGATATAGGGTATATTTAGCTGAGATACCCCAGGAAATTGGTGCTAAATACTGTCTCTTTATGTGTGGCGTTAAATTAACTACCTAGTAGTAGCAGTGTATCCAACGTATTGTAGTACATCAGGAAAGTTTTTTCTAGAGAGGCTGCTTAACTGTGCGCAGATGTGCGCATCTGTGCACATTTTTATATAGGCAATTTGCTAGCACAAAAATGCTTAAAGATGCGTAGATATACGCAGACTTACGCAAATATCTATAAATAGTCTAACTAAGTAATTTTTTTAAAGCTTTATAACTTTTTTACTATTAAAGCTATAATTTTAATTTTTAATAGATTTATAGAGAAAATACTAGTCTTTAACTATTTAATTTAAAAATACTATTTTTATTATATAATTAGTTAGTAATTAATAAAAAACTCTTTATTTTACTAGTTATTATATATATTACGTAATATTATTATATAAATATATAGTATTAATAATATAGTATATAAAATTTTAAAAAAGTTTTAATAATAATAAAGTAGTTAAAAAGTTATTAAAGTTTATACTTTTTAATTGCGCTCTTTTTAATTACTAAGTAGGGGCTCTGCTTTTTTATATTATATTATTTGAGATAAAAGCCTTTATTATTCTACTCCTAGGTAGAATTAACGCCACATATATACTTTTTAAAATAGTGTTTTTTACTAAACTACTAATTTTTATCTAATCTAATTCTTTTAAATAATTATAAAACTAATTTTTTTCTATTTTTAAACCTATAAAATCTAGAATTTAGAGTTAGATAGAAGTTTTATATAATACACTAGTAATTAGTACTATTATATTAACTAGTAATTACTATCTACTAGTAGTAAGAGACTTTAACTTTATACTTTAAGAAATCTTTTTTAAAACTTACTAAGCAGCTTACTAAGCTTTTTTAAATTCTAGCTAATTAAAAGCTTTATTTACTAATTAATTAGTATTATTTTAATAGTATAAGTGCTATAAGTACTATAGATACTTTAGATATTCTAGATATACTAGTAGTATAAATATATAATTTTACATAACTTTATATATATATATATACTAAAAAAGTAATATTATAAATATAATTAGAGTACTTTTAGTATATAAATAGATATAAAGCTGTTTAGATACTATAGGTATACATACACGCTTAAAATTTTTTCTAATATATAGGCTATACTATAGCCTATAGTATAGCCTATAAGATATAAGAATATAGCTACTCTTTAAGCTATAGCGTAGCTATAATTATATATATTTTAGCCTATAGTTTAACTTTATAGTAGCCTTTACTATATAAAAGCTCTACTTTTTTATTATTAAATATCTTTATTATATAAAAATTCTAATTATGGTTAAGTTTGTACTATATATAAAGAAAAGTAAAATAAAAAATATTACAATCTAGTATCTAGTATATAGTAGTAATAATAAAATATATATAAAATAATAATAATTTAATTATTAATAATATATATAGTAATAGTATTAATAATAGTTAAAAGTAAAGTTATTATTAATAATCTTTATTATATAAAGATTCTAACTAAGGTTAGGTCTATACTATATATTAGAATTATATATATATATAAGTATCTAAAGTACCTAAGTAGTTTTATATAAGACTATATATATTTATATACTACATATACTTAGAGTGTACTAGTAATCCTACTTTTTCTTAGTGTATATATATATAAAGTTAGTTAATAGTTATAAAATTTTACTTTTACTTTTTATTTATATTACTAGTATATCTAAAGTAGCTAAAATAGCTAAAATAGCTAAAATATTCTAAATACCTATACTATTTATAAAATACTAATTAATAAGTAAATAAAACTTTTTAATTAGCTAAAATTAAAAAAACTTAGTAATCTACATAGTAAGCTTTAAAAAAATTAGAATTTTTTTAAAGTATAAAGTTAAAGTCTTTTACTAGATAGTAATTACTAGTTAATATAATAATATATTAAAAAAGTTTTAAGTAAGTATAAGTATTTAAAGTATTTAAGTAACTCTAAATATATTTATATATATTTATACACTAAATATACTTAGAATATACTAATAATATTACTTTATTTTTAGTATATATATATATAAGGTTATATAAAAATATATATCTATACTACTAGTGCACTTAGAGCACCTAGAGTACCTAGAGTGTATAGAGTATATAGAGTACCTATACTATTAAAATAATATTAATTAATTAGTAAATAAAGCTCTTTAATTGGCTAGAATTTAAAAAAGCTTAGTAAGTAACTTACTAAGCAGCTTACTAAGCTTTAAAAAGATTTTTAAAGTATAAAGTTAAAGTCTCTAACTAGATAGTAATTACTAGTTAATATAATAGTACTAATTACTAGCGTATTATATAAAACTTCTACCTAACTCTAAATTCTAGATTTTATAGGTTTAAAAATAGAAAAAAATTAGTTTTATAATTATTTAAAAGAATTAAATTAGGCGAAAATTAGTAGCTTAGTAAAGAACACAATTTTAACAAGTTTAAACTTTAATAACTTTTTAATAACTTTATTATTATTATAACTTTTTTAATTAGCTTACTAAATATCTTTATTAAACTTTTTTTTAGTTTAAGGTTAAAGTAAATTAAAATATAAAGTTATTATATACTACTATATATAGTACCTTATTGTAATTAAAGACTAACTTTAAATATACTAATATAATAATAGTATAAACTTACTTACTTATACTCTATACTTTAAAAGTTTTTAGTCTTAATATAAAGTTTACTTACGCTTTATATAGTATCTAAATTATTACTATTATTATTATTAACTATTCTTACTTACGCCGCTATATAGCGTACTTACTTAGATAAGCTAATATAGCTATAATAGCTAAAAGAATCTTATAAATTTATATATTACTTTTATTATACTAGAGATTATTAATAAATATTTTATTTTCTACTTTATACCTTTCTTTTTAGATTCTATTACTAATAAGAAGTAATTTTATCTACTAGAGTAAAAATATAGTTTTTTTAGTTTTTATAAACTAAATAAACTACTAATCTAGCTAGTATATAAGAAGTACTTTATAGATAGTTAGGTATACTAGACTTTTATAAATAATTATCTTATAAATAAAATAGAACTCTAGTGTTATTATCTTAGTAGTAATAGTGTAAATCTTTAGTATATACTTTTTAGTAATAGTAAGTACTTTAGAAATAATATTAATATCTAAATAAATAGTAGGGCATAGAGATATATATAGAGAGATATGTTAGGGATTCCTGAGGTGCGGCGCGCCCGGCGGAAGGTTCCGCCGAGTCCCGGAACCTTACCCGATTAGGCATTAGCGCCTCGGCTACGTGTGGGTATATAAGGCAGCTGTTAACAGTCTTTATACGCCACCTCGATATCTTAGTAAAATTAACTTCTTGATTTCAACCTTTGATGCCTTGAGTGATCCCTTATAGATAGTAGTAAATTTATTAAAAATAGTCTTAATATAGTAATAAAGTAATAAATATATATTAAGTATATATTACTTTTATTTTATTTGTAAAGTAGTATATACCTATTAATATATTAACTTATATTATTTATAATAATCTAAATAGTAGTTTATAACTTAGAATAGTAAAAAAAATAACTATAGTATAGTAGCGCTAAAGCTATTTTATCCCTTCTCTAAGTTCTAAGTAGCCTCTTTATAAAAAATTTGCTTATAGAAGTAACTTTATACTAAGACTACTAAGCTTACTTAGTAGTTTAAACACGCATTTTTATAATTACCTTTTTATCCTTTTTTAATTACTAAGTACGGGGCTTTACTTTTTTATTATATTATTTAAGATAAAAGCCTTTATTATGCTATTCCTATGTAGTTAATTTAACACTATACACACATAACTTTTTTAAAAATTTATATAATAACTAGTAAAATAAAGAATTTTTTATTAATTACTAACTAATTATATAATAAATATAGTATCTTTAAATTAAATAATTAAAGACTAGTATTTTCTCTATAAATCTATTAAAAAATTAAAATTATAGCTTTATTAGTAAAAAGGTTATAAAGCTTTAAAAAAATTACCTATTTAAACTATTTATATATATTTACGCATCTCTAAGTATTTTTATACTAGTAAATTACTTATATAAGAATATATATATATGCGTATATCTGCGTATAGTTAAGTAGTCTCTTTAGATAAAACTTTCCTAATATATATAAAGAGGAGTAAAATAAAAGATACTATAACCTAGTACCTAGCACATAGTAGTAGTAACAAAATATATATAAAATAATAATAATTTTATTATTAGTGTTTGGTATAATAGTATTATTAATAGTAGTTAAAAGTAAAATTATTATATAAAAGTATTTTAAATTATTTAATATTAAAATATAAAGCTAAAAGTAATTGTACTTTATTAAGCTTTTATTTTATAGTAATACTTATTATCTATTATATAGTTTATACTATAGATTATATGCTTTTTTTTCTTTTTACGCCTTTTTTAATTACTAAGTAGGGGCTCTACTTTTTTGTTATGTTATTTAAGATAAAAGCCTTTATTGTCCTATCCTACCTCTAAATAGATAAAATAACGCTATATAGATTATATAGTAGTGTAATAAGTAGTTACTTATCTTTTAGCTTATTGTCTAGTTTAAGATTAAACGAAAATAGATAGTCTAGAAAGTCTAGACTTTAGAATTTTCTTTATCTTATTAATCACGTGTTATTACGTAATTTTAGATAAAGAACTATTAGTTTCCTAAAGTAGAACTTAATAACTTTCTAGCACGTGTATAGTTACGTAAATTTATCTATATAAATAAGCCAAAACTCCGAGTTAGAAAAATTTATCTAAGTTGGTTATCTTACTATCTATCTTACTAAGAATACTATCTACCTTATTATATAAGTATTTTATACTTATTATATTACTACCTACCTACCTTCTACTATATTACGTAATCTATTTCGATATTTAATATTATAAGTAAGGCCTTATAACTAGCTAAAAGGTTATACTATATGTTGTTAAATTATCTACCTAGGAGTAGAATAACAAAGGCTTTTATCTTAAGTAATATAATAAAAAAAGAAGAGCCCCCTGCTTAGTAAATAAAAAGAGGGTAAAAAGGACTGTCTCTTTATATCATCATTGGAGAAGGGAAACCTTGGAAACTTTCTTTAACGTCTGCATCAGGGTAGTTGAATCCAGGGATCACATCTTCTGGTTCGGCGAGAGGCGATGCGACTTTGCCAGAGGCACGACGTGAAACTTCAAGTATTTGTAAATGGGATTATCCTTCCCCGCGCGCTTCGCCGCTCCCTCCTTTTGCTTGGCATGGCTTGATTCACCAGCAGAAATGGTCTCTCTTATCCTTTTACCCTGCTGCGGAATTGCAATCCCATAATAGCTATTCATCTGTCGTCGTCTTCAACAGATACCTTCACAGCCAGTCCCAGCCTTCCCTCCCTCCAATCCAATTTTTCCCCTTTTCCCAGTCTCTTGATCGCACCTAGTGATCCTGAATAGTCTCGTTGAACTTCATGGATCATATTTCTTTCTCTAAATAAGCGATGCCAACCTAATACCTTTCATACTCTTCCAGTCCCCGAAGTCCGGGCTAATAGTTGTACTCTAGGCTTCGCTTCGTCGATGAAGTTGGAAACTGGCCTAAATAGCCCACATTGTACGCCGGTATAGCATCAAGAAGGAACCTAGCAGTTCCAGCTGCGGAATCTTTCGCGCATGGAGCGGCGGCCAGAGTAAGCAGATGCTGCATGCGAATGTGAGTTCCGTTCCAACAGAGGAAGGCGCTATCGGGATAGATTCGGCATTCTGCGTCCCACGGCAATGTGACTGCTACATCCCAGACAAGCCTTTCCGCTCATGTGCCACGGCGCCTTGGCACGCTTAAGCCCCGCTTACTCGGCTTGTTTGCCGGCCAAGCAGTCTTGGCTTGCTTGTCATCCTGGACGGGGGGCGTGATTGGCGGGGATGCAGCGTGGCGTTGTGCACGGGTGGGGCTGATGTCATGGGCGTGGTTCGGAGTGCCCATCGGATGCGGGTGGAGAAGGTTCGGGTGTTGATCGCGGGTATGCGGAGGGAAGGGGTTAATAAAGAGGTGTGGGTGTGCGGTTGGGTGAGTACGTTGCTGTACTTATGTACTGTTTTCAGCTGCTTTTTTGACGGACCTGTCCAGCTAGACATCACAACAGCAACTCTACAGCCGCCGAAATCCCCAAAATGCCCGTCGAAGAAGAACAGCACTCGCATAATAACGCACTGAGTTCCGATCAGCCCGCCGTTCCCATGTCAATCGGCCGCTACATCGCGACCCGGATCCCCACACTCAAACCGCCCATGGCCAAAGTGCCCAACCCCATCCGCCTCCTCAAACTACTCACTTTCCAACAATGGATGTTCTTCCTCGTCGCCTTCTGCGCGTGGTCCTGGGACGCCTTCGACTTCTTTACCGTCTCGCTCACGGTCGAAGACCTAGCTGAGACGTTTGGAAAGACGAAGACGGACATCACATGGGGCATCACACTGGTGCTGATGCTGCGTTCTGTGGGTAGTATTGTGTTTGGGTTGGCGGCGGATAGGTGGGGCCGCAAGTGGCCGTTTGTCGTTAATAATGTGTTGTTTATTATCTTGGAGCTGGCGACGGGGTTTTGTGGGACGTATGAGAGCTTTTTGGCTGTGAGGGCTTTGTTTGGGATTGCGATGGGGGGTTTGTATGGAAACGCGGCGGCTACTGGTGAGTTTTATTTCCAGGTTTTGGGTGGTGGGATGTTTGCATTGGGCGCTGCAAGAGTGTATGGTGGCTGACTGGGTTGTGCAGCTCTTGAAGATTGCCCTGAGGAAGCTCGAGGGCTTATTTCGGGTATGCTCCAGCAAGGCTATGCTTTCGGCTATCTCCTCGCCACTGTCTTTGCTCGAGCCTTCGTTAATACTGTTGGCCACGGCTGGCGACCCGTAAGTCCCCAAATTCTCAAGTAAACCACCAGCTCCCTCCCTCTAACCTCCCCAGCTCTTCTGGTTCGGAGCCGGCCCCCCACTCCTCATCATCCTCTTCCGCCTCTCCCTCCCCGAAACCCAATCCTACCTCGAACGCCAACGCCTCCGCGAAGCCACCCCCAACGCTGCCGCCGTCTTCCTCGCCGAAGGCAAAGTAGCACTCAAACGCCACTGGCTCCTCCTTATCTACATGGTACTTCTAATGGCCGGCTTCAACTTCATGTCGCACGGCTCGCAAGACCTATACCCGACCATGCTAACCAACCAATACAACTTCTCCGCCGACGCCGTGACAGTAACCCAAGTCGTAGCTAACCTCGGCGCCATCTGCGGCGGCACCATAATCGGGTACAGCTCGTCCATCTTCGGGCGCCGCTTCAGCATCATCGTCGTGAGCATCCTCGGCGGCGCCCTCCTCTACCCGTATACCTACACGAGCACCTCGAGCGTCATAGCCGCCGCCTTCTTCGAGCAGTTCTGCGTCCAGGGCGCGTGGGGCGTCATTCCTATTCATCTGATGGAGTTGTCGCCTGGCTCGTTTCGCACGTTTGTCGTGGGCACTTCGTATCAGCTTGGGAATCTGGTGTCGTCGGCGAGTAGTACGATTGAGTCGACGATTGGGGAGAGGTTTCCGTTGGAGGGGGAGGGTGGGGTGAAGAGGTATCAGTATGGGAAGGTTATTTGTATCTTTATGGGGTGTGTGTATGTGTATGTTGTGCTGCTTACGTTGGTGGGACCTGAGTTTAGGGGGAGGGGTATGAATGTTAGGGATGATGGGGATATGGTGGAGGTTGCTGGAGGGGAGAAGCTTGGGAGGTTAGAGGATAGGACGGAAGAGGGTGAGGAGGGGAAGGGGGTTTGAGTGGGGGAGGGGAGGGAGTGTTGGACATCTGGATGGCGGAGAGAAGAGGGCTGAGGGAGATGGTAAGTTACGAGAAGATTCGAATGACTGATGTGTGCTATTGGGGTATTAACCTCAAGGGAAGTAGCTGTATTTTTCTTTACGAAGGAATTCATATCAAACCTGCCTGCCAGCCGCCATTGCCGGTCCCAACCCCAACGCCCCTAGAAACACCCCCCTTTCTTATTCTTCCTCCTCGGCACCTCCAAACAGACAAACTCCCTCCCCCGAATCTCCCCCCACCTCTCCCTCGCAACCCCACACAAATTCGCCGGCTCCCTACTCGCCTCGCACACCCCCGCAAGATGCCTCCACAGCACCTCCGTCTGCCCCAAAGCGCGAAAACACCTTCTACAATCCGCATACACCACCCCCTGCAACACGCCCTTCTGAAACGCGACTTCATATACACCCTCCTCGCCCCCACCCCCAGGAGCCTCAACCCACGCTCTCACAACCGGATACCCCAGCCTCCCATAGAGGCTCTTCTCCTTCCAAAACTCAAAAAACGCATACCCAAACTCATGGTTCAGCATCGAATTCATCAGCCGCTCTCGCGCCGCAGCGTCCTCCTCGTACCGAATCCGCTTATACGTATACCCGCTCTTGCAATACTGAAATAAGTACGTCAGCCCGAACGACGGCACCGACCACCCGTGCGCGCGGTATTGCAGCGTGTGCTGCACTTCGTGGATCAGGTGGCGCGTGGCGGTTACAAAGGGGGCGCGGGAGTGCCACGCGGGGCCAGAGAGCGCGGAAGCGGGCAGCGTGAAGTACATGTGTCGGGTGAAAGTTATGGCGGCGTAGGATTCTACAAAGGTTTTGCGGACGCTGTAGTGCGTTCGGAGGTTTTCTTGGAGGGGGTAGGGCCTGTACACGGGGTAGAGGAAGTACATTTGGTGTTTTGAGATGGGGATTCCCGGGCTGGGGGAGCGGGAGGTAACGGTGTGGTATTCGGTCATGAAGAGGGGGAGATTGGATGATGCGACGAGGGTACAGGTTCCGTCGTTGTTGGTTATGGTGGAGATGGCGGAAATGACGGTTTTGGGGATCGTTTTTGTGATGAGGGTTTCTGCGGCGGTGCCTATTTTGCCGAGGGAGCCACCTATTTTTATGGGCTTTTTGAGAGGGCTGAGGAAGCGGGGGGATAGGGGGTTGTCTGGGGTGGGGGCGGTTTGGTTGCTGTTCGTTTCGTTGCTGGGGTGGAGGGTGGTGAAGAGGCCTTGTGCGATCTCGGAGAGGGCGGGGACGGTGGAGGGCAGGAGATTGGTGATTTCGGAGGGGGGGATGTTGAATTGTGTTAGAATTATTGGGAGGGCGTATTCGATGCTTTCTGTGCCGTGGTCTAGGAGTGTTGTCGTGTTGGTTTGGTTCTGGGGTGTTGAGTTTGATGGGAGGAGGATGGGGATGCTGACGGGAGTGCCGCCGAAGATGGAGGTGTCGTTGAATTGGTATGTCGTTAGAGTGGAGGAGTTGTAGTAGGCGACGACAGATGTGGTGTGGTTATAAGTGGAGTTTAGGTCCGGGTATGGCGTGGAATTTCCAAATGGGATGGGTATGTCGGGCAGGGAAGGCGCGCATAGTGGCGACAAAGTGTCGTGACTGTTGGAGGCATCCCCTATACAAGACTCTGAAATGAGGGTTATCTCACGGCAGCTTTCGACACCTGATGAGACATCGCATAGCATGTCGCATTCAACATCCTCAGCGACCCAGACGCGATGTTCCTGCTCTTTGATCGAAAGTCTCCACTGTTTCGTAACGTCGTTATTCGCGTACCCCCTCGCTTTGTAGCCGGGACGACAAGCACACGCCGCGCGAGGATTCGCAGCCCTGGGGTCTGGGAAGATGCATGTTGGTGCTGTTTTGGCGTCGCAGCGGTTTGATTGGGGGTTGCAGGACTTTGGGCAGGTAGCGTTTAGAGCGGGGTTCTCTTCTGAGGTTAGACATTGGGGTTGGCTTCCGTCAGGACACTACTGAGTCCCTGTTTGCAGGCGACATAGTGGTAGTGTTCCATCGAGAGACGCAGCTAGCCGTGGTAGCCAGAAGAATATAAACCATAATTTGACGTTGCGCAAAGGTAACATCGTAGTGGGGAGGAGTAATGCATGAAAGAGTAGAGATAGCAATCAATTGCTAGCTTCTTTCTCGGGTGGATCGACCAGAGAAGAAAGGAGTTGACGTCGAGCAACAAGGGTACTATCCACAGGTATGTATGATACGGACACGCGATAGTCAACGCATTATAGCGCTTAAACTTTCCGCTCGAAAAGTGCGAGGAGAAGACCATAATAAACTTACTTGCTGGATGCATTTAACACCGCACGCACACCCAGCGTGCGCATGCTCCATGGGATGGATCATCAGTCCATAATTAAGGCACATGACCACGACTTTTTTACTATATTTACTTTCTATCAGAGATAGAGTTACGATGAAAATAAGTGATTCGTTGGCAGCCTTTCAGCTCGCTCTTGGCCTTCATTGGCATTCCACTCAACCTTGACCGCCAGCTCAAACTGAAGGCATTCGCAAATCTACACCACTCTAAGAACAGTAGTCTAACTTTCAGAAGACTAGTGTCGTGGTCGCATGATTATGTAGCCTGCTTGCAAAGAGAAGAGGTACGTTATATGCGTTGTTCAGGTGCTGCATGTGTACCTTTTCGTTGTTTACATATGCCTATTAAGCCTTCCTTCTGTTGAGCTTTCAACCATGAGTAAATTGCGATTTATGGGTGGCATGAGTCGATTTGCACTCATTGCAACGGCCGTAGGATTTACCATCTTGTCATTATGCTGCCCAGTCACCGTATTAGTATCCAGCCTCAAACCCTCCAAAGGGAATCTCAACCATCTCAGTTTCGCAGTGGTAAGCACAAAAGACAAACCCACTATCATAACCCCCATACCAACCAGACTCCAGATCGACAGTTCCCAAGTCGCGACAACCGTCCAAGGAACCACCTACCACGGCCTCCCCGACACAAACGACTTCTCCACCTTCAAAGACTTCTACGCCTTCTATCTCTGGAACTATTGCAGCGGCAAACTCCACGACGGCAATTACCTCGTCGATTTCTGCTCCCAACCTCGCCAATCGCTTTACGATCTCTTCAGGTACTGGAAGCTCTGGGGCGCGAGCATCCACAAGCAAGGAACGCGATTTTACAGGCTAGAAAAGGGGCCGAAGCTACTCTACGTGTCGTATGTTGTCACTGCGAGCATAACAGCGCTTGCATTCGCTGCAGGTATTCCGGCGCTTTTCACTCATAGGGTCAGTAGAGTTACTCTGATTCTCTCCGCGGTAAGACAGCACTACTCTTTATCATCCAATGCCAGCAACACCCATCTAAACAGTACTCAGCTATCATCCGCGTGCATCCTCACGACATCCATCCTCGCGCAAGTTACGTACGGGCAACTCATCGACCGCGCAGACGATGAGGATATCCCGCTTCAAGGCCGAAAAGTGGGGCAGTTGCCGTATGTCGCGAATTGGGTGGGGATGGTCTGTTCGTTGGTTGCTTTGGCTATGTGGCTTCATCTCTTTAGTACGGCCACGTTGAGACGGGTAGCTACTATAGATACGAGTAGTTATGTGCCTGTGAAGGCGACGGGGGTAGACAGTCCGGTTGAGAGCCAGTCTCCGGGGACGCCGGTGCGGAAGCGGACGATGTCGAAGTGGTAGGAGTCTGGGGTGGAGCGGAGGGGCGATGGTATTTTCAGTACAAGAATTATAACTGGATTACTGGTTGGAGTTATCTCTAGAATATCCCCTAAGTACCTGATATGGAAAGGAATCCGTAATGGTCTTGAATCTTTTTAACGAGCAAACGCCTATGAGCTTGCGTGTATAAGAGATTGATATGCAATGAGGGGCATGTAGCTACTCTCATGCGTCAATCAGTCGAAGAAGAATTTTTACTGCGTCCCGGCCGAAAAGATTGGCCTCGTAAGCCGCAGTAACACTAGTTAAGTTTACCCCAAGTATCCGCAGCGGAATTATTCTTTTCCTTGTGTACGGAGTCCAAGACTGATCCATAAATCTCGCGAGCGCACATGTGTCGTGCGACGATAGTCCGAGTTGTGGACAGCAGCCTTGGCCGGAGTTCAGAACGCACGCATGTACGTCGCACAATGTCCGCACTCCGCTTTATCATTTCGACCTCCTCCATTTTCTCTTCTTCTTCTTCTTCTTCTTTCTCTTCACTCGCGACCGAGGACTCGATTTTTGATTCACGTGAACGGTATAAGGCTGACGAGGGTAGTTACGAAAAGGACACCTAGCGCGGGCGAAGAAAAAACACTGCAAAGATTTTGTTCAAGAGACAGACGAGCCCACATGACTGGACCTGGGTACCTAGGTATCGAAGCCGATGGAGCATTTCAGGTTTTCATGGCCGGATCAATGCGCGGGAGGGTGATCGTTATCGTGCTCAGAGCGGTATCCGCCCGCGGCCGGGTTGTGCACCTTGTCGCTAACACCGTCACCATACATGATAGACACGGCGGCCGCCACCTTACCGGCAGTGATGCGACCTACGCCATGCTGCACGAAAAAGAAGGGCCGCCACCCAGGGTCGCGAATCGAGCGGCTGGCCTTCCCTGGCGAAGTCGGCGGTTAGCGGCGGCCGTCTGCGATTGAACACGCTGGGCGGCTGCTGACATGGAGAGTGAAGGATACCCACAAGACCCGCTGAATTAGCCCAACAATAGTGCTAGCGGTGTTTGATGCTCAAACGGACGGCAAAGGCCCACTAACAGGTTAGTAAGGGATGGTCGGAAGCAGTTGCGAGGATTGTTTTCACAAATGGCTCTATTTGCTGGTGTTGGAAGGTCTCGCGCGTCCATTCTGCATGGTTGAGTGTGGAAATACGAGGCACTGAGGGGGCGTGGCAGACACAGCACCTGGATTCGGCTGCAGTGATAGGCATGGTGCGCTTCGCTCGGCCGGCAAGTTCTGCGCCGTCTAGCTGGGGTGCCGTTGCGGCAGCGGGCGCAGCATGATCTTGGCTCCTTGGGCAGGCGACTTGCCCGAAGCTTGCCTGAAGCTTACCTTGTTACGTGCGCCCATTTCACGGCGAGTGTACGCTATTACTTGACAAGCGTCGGTGGCGGCTCTTGCAGGTCCCTTGGGTAGGACTTGATTTGTTCGTACTCGATGGTAGATTGCTCGGAAACGGCACACGGAGCCCGCAGCGACCTTCTGGAGCAACACCAACCCCACCGTAATCATTCACCCACACCCCAGGCGTGTGGCCAAAGCTCCGGTGAAATCTCTGTCCTCTTACCTATGGATACGCCGAGGGTTGCACGTCTAAAAAGCGTTAGCGGCCCTGGCCTGTCCCTCAGGAATCGCTAGACCACCTATGGGAAACTACCTACGCGAGGCTCACGGCGTCCATGTGCTCGGGTGCACTCTCGAGAGGAACGCCCTGCAAACCGACCGGGACGCGCGACATCTGGTGGAGCCCTTGCACTGTACATATAAAGGCCCTGCTCGTTTCCCCGTTTTCGCCTGACAGTCAAGGGTTCCCCCACCGGCCAACCGTCCCCGTTGACCGTTCATTCACGTCCACGGCTAGACAGCCGGACTCGTTCTCTATACCTGCCACTTGCTCACACGACCTTGCAGTCAACCCCCCAACGCGAATCGTCCACTCCAGAGCGACACTTCCCCAGCGACTACCTTCTCTCCGTGCGACTACCTCCTGCTGGCTCCGCCAGTTCCCTAGCGACAACTTCCATTGCGACTGT
This sequence comes from Laburnicola sp. R22_1, assembly GCA_014281115.1. NCBI lineage: Eukaryota > Fungi > Ascomycota > Dothideomycetes > Pleosporales > Didymosphaeriaceae > Laburnicola > Laburnicola sp. R22_1. Next base: position 809,745 of record JACONQ010000014.1, read on the forward strand.
CTGGATCCTCCGCGACAACTCCCTTGCGACAATGGAATTTGACGAATCTAAAAAGTACGACCCCTCCGTCCGTGAGTCGGGCAGCAGTGGTGAGAATGATGTTGCTCGTGGTGAGCTGCAAGACAATTCCGACGACCTACAACGCCACCTGGGCAACCGTCAAATCCAGCTGATTGCCATTGGAGGCTCCATTGGCACGGCTTTGTTCGTCAGTATTGGCGGTGCCCTCAACAAGGCTGGCCCGCTTTCCCTCTTCCTGGCCTACACCGGCTACGCATGCATCATGGGCCTTGTAAACAACTCCATTGCCGAAATGTCAGTCTACATGCCTGTGAGCGGTGGCTTCGTCCGACTGGCAGGCCACTGGGTGGACGAGGCTCTGGGTTTCGCGGCCGGCTGGAACTTCTTCCTGTACGAAGCGCTACTCATCCCCTTCGAGATTACCGCCTTGAACACGGTCCTCGGCTTCTGGAGAGACGATATACCTGTTTGGGCTGTGGGAATAGCAGTCATCTTTCTCTACGGGTGAGACCTATCCCCATTTTCAGATGCTCGCAGCCGTGATATTTTGGTCCGATCCAAAGTAGCAGAGCTGAATTCTGTCTAGGTTGTGCAACATTCTCGCTGTCCAGGCTTATGGCGAAGCCGAATTCTGGCTATCTGGAGGCAAAGTCATCTTGATCATTATGCTCTATTGCTTCACCTTCATCACCATGGTGGGCGGCAACCCCAAGAAGGACGCCTACGGCTTCCGCTACTGGAACGAGCCCGGACCTATGAACGAATACCTGAGTACCGGCGCCAAAGGCCGCTTTGAAGGATTCTTGGCAGCATTGTGGGCTGCTTCCTTCTGTATCGTTGGTCCTGAGTACATCTCCATGGTAGCCGGAGAAGCGAAACGCCCACGCACCTACATCAAAGCCGCTTTCAAGACTGTCTACTGGCGATACGGTATCTTCTTCATTCTAGGAGCCCTGTGCACCGGCATCGTTGTTCCTTACAATGACAAGGACCTTGATGAAGTCAACAACGGCGGAGAAGGCGCTGGCACTGCTGCGGCTTCCCCCTATGTCATTGCCATGAAGAACCTGGCCATTCCCGTCATGCCGCACATCACCAACGCTCTCCTTGTTACTAGCATCTTCTCGGCTGGAAACACATACACGTACTGCGCCAGTCGAAGCCTGTACTCTCTGGCTATCTCCGGTCGCGCCCCTAGGATTCTTCGCAAGTGCACCCGCAACGGTGTCCCGATCTACTGCTTCGTGGTCGTCATGTGCTTTCCCTTCCTATCTTTCATGGCCGTATCGAGCGCCTCCAGCAAGGTCCTTACCTGGCTTATCGGACTCCTTACCGCCGGCGGTCTGATCGACTTCATCATCATGATGATCACCTACATCGCATTCTACAAGGCCTGTGCCGCCCAGGGCATCGACCGCAAGACACTGCCATACACCGGATGGATGCAGCCATACCAGACATACGTCGCAATGCTCTTCCTCTTCTGCGTCGTCATGTGCGCCGGCTACACGGTCTTTTTGCCCGGCAACTTCACCCACGACGGCTTCTTCACGTCCTACACCATGGTGGGCGTCACTCCCACTCTCTACGTCATCTGGAAAGTCGTCCACAAGACGAGAATCATCCCCTCCAAAGAGGTCGACCTGGTCTGGGACGCACCGCTCATCGACGCTTACGAGGCCTCCTTCATCACGCCCCCGGTCGGCTTCTGGACTGAAATGGGCCAGCTCGTCGGGTACCGGCGTGGAGTCAAGAACGACGTGCGCAACTTCGAGATATAGTTGAAAAGCTAATTGGGCGGGGGCTTGCACACCAACTGTACATGTATATTCTTGGTACGGAAAAGGTGCTACACAAGGTAGAGGCAAGAGATGACGATATCGATACCAGCCCTGGAAAGGCGTGCGAGGGGAGAGACGTCCTCGAACGGATGATGGTAAAAAATCATACCCACTTTCATTCCTGAGGATTGCGTTTGGTCGTGAATCATTGTGTCCAGTTTGACTTGTACTAAGCATGGCCACCAAGCGCCCCAGCACCGCCGGCGCACCAAACATTTCCCGCGCATCAACGCCCATCCTCCCTCCCCTCCATACTCCTAAACTCGCCTCCCTTGCACACACCACCCCTACAAAACCACGCATCGTGGCGCAGCCTGTCTGCCTCCGGAACTCGGCAAACGAAATTGCCCAACGAACGGATCCGGAGACGGGAACGCGCATGAATGGGGGACATGATTCACGAAGCTTGCACGCGCCACTCTGCGAACCAAGCACACGCTCGGGCGCGCTCCTGCTTCGCACCAGAGCCAGGCTCAGCCAGCTGTACCTACAGTAGGTACTAGGTAGCATGCACGCCTACACGGCAATGCCTGCACAGTACTAAATCCGACACACCAGCGCAATCGCCAAAGCGCCATCACTTCTCTAGAGTCTAGAGTGATATCCCACCCGCTATCTGAAGACATCTCGATTCTGCTCGAACTGGCCGCTGTGCACCCGACCGGCGCGGAGACCCAAATCCATACGCGTATCCGCCGTGCTGACGTCGCCGCGGCTGGTTGGCCGACCGGCGTGGGGAGACCAGAGGGACCATCGCGACGCTCGCGGGGCCTTCACTTGCCGACCGCAGACAGTCAGAAGACTTATTATTAACCCAATCTGCAACCCTCCAGCATCGGATCGGGCCCGGTATCTATGTATCTAGACTACCCCATACGTGCACCCAAAATCCGGGGGACACCAAACAAAGGGCCCGACTTTGTACGCCCACCCTCCTCCAGCTAAACAAGCCTCCACAAGCGCACGCATCCAAGCCTTTCTAGAAGGGCGAGACTGCATGGCACGCATCCATCTGCTGCGCAGCACGCATTCCTAGCTATATACAGCTACTAGTAGATCTTAGAGATGCCTTGCTAGGTGGGATTTGCACGTAAAATATTATTATTATTATCTAGCTATCTTATTTACTAGATACTTACTATACAATTATACAGTGTTACTACCGCTAATAATAATAGATAGTGTTGAAATACGTGCGCAGATTGCATTAAGGCCCTGTTTGGTTCCTCTAATAAGGGGCTCCGTTTTGGCTCTAGTTTAATTACTTAGCAAAACAGAGTTGTAAATAGGGCTATATTTAGTTTTTTAACACTATTTTGAAGCTGTACTAGATACTATTTTATATACTAGAGCTTAGTAATAAAATATTCTTACTAGCTTTAAAAAGGCCTACTATCTACCTTGTTAGGCTAAATAGAGCTCTAGTGTAGCTACTACTACTCTTAGGCTCCTATAGCTATACTAAAGTACTTTAATAATTATATACAGCTATATTAAATTATTTAAGTTAACCTATAGTAAGGATTATAGTAGGGGCCCTTAGTAGCATTGTAGCTATCCTAGCCTATTAACTAGATAATAAAGCCAGGCCTATAGACGTTAGATCCCGCTTAATAATAAATAATTAAGAGAGGGGTACGCGGTGGCTAGACAACTGCCTAGGCAACCTAACTTAGCTCTTTAAGGAGATATAACTTTAGCTAGTAGTATAGTATATACTTATTAAGTATATAAAATCTCTATAGAGAAGAAGATTCTTACCTTTTTATATATTTGCAGCAATAGGGCCTTATAGCGTAACACTAAGTATAAAGTAGAGTATTTTATAAAGATAATAAGTTAGTAAGTAATCTAGTAATAAGGGTAAATTAGTTTAATAATTATAGCAATTTTTATAAGATATTTAACGCCTTATTACCACTATATAAGAACGTTATTAAGTCCCTAGAGAACGTATATAAGGTGCTAGAGAAGATTAGAAATAATCTAAAAAGATACCTATTTTTAAGGACTATATTAGAGCTTTAGATAGCACTTAGATTATAATCTATATACCTACTATAAACTAAAAGTATTATTAAAATTGCTATAAAGACCTTATATAAAGTATTCTTACTATTATTAATTTTAATATAAACTTTATATATATATTACCTAGGTAAAAGGGTAGCGCGCATAATAGTAGAGTGCTAAAAAGCGCTTAGGATAAAGGCTTTGCAGCTCTTCTAGGCAAGTACTTTATTACTAACGCTAGGTATATTAATAGCGATAATATAATAGTGCTATATTATAGTGTATAGTACTATTTCTAAGAGATTTATAAGGTTAGTATAAGCTTAGAGACGCTATAAGAGTTATTTAATTACTACTATTTAAGCCTAAGAAATATTGTAAAGCGTTGTTTTAGTATTTTTAAAAGACGCTAGCGGATTTTTAATAGGCTATATAAGTTTAATATTAAGACTTAGGTTAAGCTTATATACGCCCTAGCTATCCTCTATAATCTTATTAATTTAGTGTACAAAGTTAATAAGGATCTTAATAAGATAAGAGAATATAAAATAAGGGCTTAGAGTACCTATAGTATAATATTAAAACTAACTAGAATCTTAACGCTAGAGAATCTAAGATAGAGAAGTAGTAAGACTATATAGTAGAGGATATATAGGAGCAGTATATAACTACTTAGTAGGCGCGCTAAGCCCGCCAAGCTCGCTTATAACGCGCTAACTCTTTTTATTAATACCTTAAAACGCTTTTCTATGTATATAATAGTAGGAGGAATATCTACTATTATTATAATATTTTTATTAGAATCTCCTTAGTCGCAAAAAAAAACCATATAACTACTTATAGGGTTGTATATAGTTAAGTAATTAGGTAAGTAAAAAAGAAGTAGGCAAGTTAATAGGCAAAAGTTTAGTATTAAGAAATTAATAAAGTATACTAGCGTTAGTTATTAGGCCTGGATTATAAGATTTATAGTAAATTATAGTGTATAGAAGTAAAATTTACTAAAATTATAAATTTTATAGGCAAAACTTAGTCTTAGTAGAATAAAAATACTATAAAAAGTGCTCTAGATAAGTTAAAGAATAACAAAGCTACTAAGGTAAAAAATCGCGCAGAGTGCGCTTAAATCACTATTATTAGTCTTAGTATAGAGTTAAGTTATTTTTGTTAATTTTAACGCTTAACTTTCTATTATTCTTCTACTCTAACAACTTTATATACTTCTATAACTCTTACTAGAGAAGCTTCTAGTTAGTAAAAGTAGGCAAGTTAAGTATATTATTATAGTAGTGTTTTATCTAGGCCTTTTGCGCGCTATATAACTTAATATTAAAAAAGACTTTAGCGTTAAACTTATCCCTAAAACTCTAGAGAATAAGGTACCTAAGACGCTTATCTAGTAACTTATAAGCCTCTAAAAACTATATAATAGTGTCTTATTAATAATTCCTAGAACTAGCTACAATAAGCTCTAAAATCGCTAAAGTTAGATAGTCGATGCTTTGGCCTATATAGTCCTCTAAAGTTATCTTATTTTTTAGGCGCTTCTTCTAGGTCCTAATTAATAACCTAGTGCCTGCACGTTTATAACACCGTCTACCTAGGGTCTTACTACCTAAGGTCTTAAAAATATCCTTCTTAATTAACTCTATTAACTCTATAAAGTTATTAATTATAGTAGTATTCTTACTAGTAGCGGAGTAGCCTTTAAACAACTTCTTATACAACTTAAGAAAATCTAGAGGCCTTTTTTAATACTTTCTAGCCTCTTTATAGATGTTAAAGTATATATTAAGTATAGGGGTGTTAGTAATAATCTTTCTATCTTTATATAAGAAGCCTAATTAATAGAGAAGCTCTAACTAGATTTTATACTTCTTTTTATAGCTATTATACTTATTCTTAACCTACTTTATAGTTACTAGCTTAGCAGCAATCTTAGCCACCTTATTATAGGTATATGTCTACGCCTAGGATTTAAACTTATTATCTGCGCAATAGTTAGTGTTAGTCTAGTTATTAAGGACCTCTAGTAAAACCCTAAGTATCCTAGTGCTCTACATAATCTTTTTAGCCTTATTTCTATTAGGGGTAGGTAATAGCGACCATATTATAGCTCGCGATAATGCTTAAGAGTCTATAGATAATAGCAATAATAGTGTTAGTAATAGCAAGAATAAGAGCATTAGTAATAATAATAGGGCCTTAACTATAAGGCGCTAGAGAGCCTTATAGCATATAAAAGTTTGCAATATAGTTTTTATAATAAAATTACTAAAAGAAATTAATAAAGGTAGCCCCTAGCTAATACAAAGATAAAGATAGATAATAGATATATGCTAAATAGTACTTTATTTAATCTATACCTATTAGCCAAGCCGCCGTTAAAAACCCTTATACGCCTTAGCCGCTTACTTGGCGATTACATATACAAAACGGAGTCGACAACGGAATCGAAACTAAATAGGGCCTAAATTAATAAGGACTATTGATTTAATAACACTACGCAATAACACTACAAAAAAGTAGCAAGCGCATTACTTAGTAAGTAATTAGAAATAAGTTATTAAATATATATTATATATACAAATTTGGGTGAGTAAGCCATTCTCCAAGCCCTAGCTGTATATAGTTAGGAATGCGTGCTGCGCAGCAGATGCATGCGTGCCATGCAGTCTCTCCCTTCTAGAGGAGCGCATTCACATACACACCCGCCGACCGCGTCCAGATCTCGCGTCTGTTTCTCTAAAAGAGGCGTGAGATCTAGGATCTAGGTGTATGGTGAATCTGGATCTGGATCTGGATCTGGATCTGGGGACGGGGACGGGCTAGATGGATACTGTATCTTCGAGAAACCTTCTGCTGTTTCCCCGCAGTTTATTTTAGTATGTAGAGTTGGCGCTGGGGAAGCTCTAGATATTATCCTTGCCACTATCGCGGTTCTTTGGAGCGGAGTACGCCCGTGCACCTGGTACTGTGTTGGTGTGGGCTGTCAAGGTACCTAGGACGGTGGTGTGTGCCCTTGGTGCTCCGTATCTCTGGGGTCGAGCTTAAGACGGCGTAGTGCGGAGTGCAGAGTGAGGAGGAGGGGTGATATTGCGGGATGGAGAAAGAATATGCGAGAGGAAGAGACGTGGATGGGCAATTGGTTGGGTGGTGGGCTCTCTGCGTCTGACGTACGCACTGCGCGGGTACCTGCCTGTTGATCCACGAGGAAGCCCCGATTGGGAGGTGAAACGGTCCGACTGGGTTGTAACTACAAAGACAAATGGCGGACTGCTGGTGCTGAGTTCGTGTTCGTGAACTAGTATACGAGAGGCGGCACGGAGCAGTCAGGGGGGATGCAATTGACTTTTTGGGTGGTGACCGCCGACCGCAAGGGCAGCGTCGATATAATGGTGCGAGGTTGATATTGGATTGTTGACGCAAATCCAACCCAATGAGCTGGCTTCTAGAGCAAGTCTCTCTGCTGGACCACCTTCGAATGTCTGGTACCTGAGCGAATTCAATCGTTCCAATGAACGTTGGGTGAACGCGTAAATGCAATTGCCGTGCCGAATAAGGAGATCAGGGTTTACAGCCCTACACCGTGTGTCCCATTGCGCTCGTTACGCGATCTCCACTGCGCCATCTCGTCTCTGCGTGGAGGGGCGCCATCCGATGGCGGGCGCAGCAGCATCCTCGGGGCCGGTTCGGCGCCCGCGACGGGTGAACGCAAGGCATTCGGGCTGACAGAATGGTTCCGAGTCGTAGGAAGCCTTGCTGCGGCTGTCCGGTCGACGCCTGAGAAACGAGGTGGAACAGCGACGGTTGTATGTGAAACCACACGAATGGATATCGGAGCATCGTTCAGCGCGGCTCGTACGGTTGCGATGATTCGGAGTCCGCAGACGTGTCGAGAAAGACGACTGGAGCGACGAGCCGCGACGCAAGGTTGTAAAAGAACAACGCGAGCGCAACAACAAGGTGTGCGGGCACGATAATACGTCCCAGTACGCGACTCCAAGACGACCCTCTCTTCTCGACATTCTCGCCGTCTTCCTTCCTCTCCATAATCGCTTTGTAGCTCAGTGCAATCAAGCACACATGCCATACCGTCAACACGACTGCCCCAACCACGACGCGCCCCCATCCGACCTCGTCGAATGTCGAGCGCGCTCTCCGTCCTACAATCTCGTGCATGGCATCGAGGGAGCGGACGAAGTGCTGGGTTGTGCTGGGAACGACGAGCATAGCGACGGCCAGGAGGCATATCTCGAGAAGGCGCATTGCGCTTCGCTGGACGAAGCGCGCGTTGTTGCGCGCAAGGCGCCAGCGCGATGCTAGCGAAGGGAGGGGTCCGCAGGACCGTGAATGTGCATCGGACGGTGCGGTTGGTGTATCGCGTGGGTAAGAATGCGATGTAGCGATGTTGCGTCTCTGTCGCGCCGACGACGGGGACTGCGGCCGTTCGAGGCGGGTTGACATGGTGGGCGGCGCTGCTGCTGTTGCGAAGGTACGATGGGCTACTGTTGTTGCTGTCTCTTGTTATTTTGAGCTGGGAAATGGCAGTGTTGATCAACCCAGCTTTTCGATGACATTCCAGTTCCGCCCGGTCCTCAAAGCCAAGTGATCGCGACGATCCTCGCGCTAAGGGCGAAGGACAGCGGGGCCGCTGGTGTTTGCAGCGAGTAGCTCTCGATGCATCAAGTATTCATCTGTAATAAAGCGATGGAGGAGCGTATCATTGTCCTGGTCAATCTGCGTAATATTGCAGATTAGACTGCTAATGGTTCGATGCACTCCGCACCAGACCGCGTCACGTGAGATCTTTGACTCCAGGGTTGAGCAGACATCTTTCGTTGCAAAAATCTAATCTTATCGATCACATGGAACAATATTTGGACCCTGCATGACATGGAGGCAGGTCTCCCAAAAGGCCGTCGGTTTCGCTGACTATGCATCCACCTCTGCTGTCACTGCCCAAGAACCCACCATTCATAATATATTCATTACCCTTGCGAGCAGTCTTATCAAGGCACGGGCGAGTAAAGGCCCAAGATGGCTTGCTCAATATATGAGAGCCTCGTATCCTGGCTTCCGTACTCACTACTAAGCTCGTGCCAGAAATGCTGCTCCAGTGACTGTTTCTTCTGCTCCACTACATCATTGTCAGATGATTCTGCCATGCGTCGGTCCCTCACATCTCTCATTTTCCGAACCATTCCCGCTACCTGCGGCCCATCCCATAATCCTTCTTTCCTGTGTGACGTCTCAAGAAGCTCAAGTGCTCGATCGCAAATGTATTCGTCCGTACACTTGATAACGAGCGCAAAAAGAGGGGCCACAACACCCATTTCAGATGACATGATCCTTTGCGGAGGCTTAGAACATGGGTTGGGTGTCTTTTGTTGCTTGGTTTCGGTTTGCGCGAGTATATCTTCGACGAGGTTGAGTGCAAACAGAGCGCGGGGGTTTGGTGAGGCGCAGAATACAGTGGAATCGGTGGGGCATACGCCATCGAGAAGCATGCGGTATGTATGCCAATATACGACGAGGATGAGGTGACCATGATTTGGTAGGTTGTCTTCGCCTGTTCGGTTTATGACACGGTCGAATCCAGTCTTCCACTGCGCCAAATCTTCGAAGAGACGATGCTTTTCTTCGACAACGGGCTCAGGAATATCCTCTATCGCGAAGGATTTGAACTGAACGTTGTCGTAGAGGAAGCGGAATCCTCTGTGCATCAGCTTGATAAGAGCGTGATGCGCATCGTTGAGCCGCAAGAAAGAATTAGCGCTACCCACGCTGACGCCATCTTCTCTCTCAGGAGGCGGAAAACGCAATACCGAACGTAATATGGGTTGATCGTAGAATAATGTAGCTTGCAGATCCAATCTCTCGAACTCGAGCGATAACACAGCGAGGTCCTCAGGCTTCTCATGACTTCGCTGGTAACACGACGCCAAAACATTTAACCCGCCCTGAAGATGATGTATAGCAGATTCCTTGTTGCCAACCGTGGCTTCAAAGCAGCAGAACAGTATGGAACAAATGAGCGCCGCCCTGGTCGCCTCCGGCCCAGACGTCTTCAGTCGCTTCTGTAGCATGCGAAGAGCTTTGCCATACTGCGTGAGCGTTTCGTCTCGTGCCGTGGCGCTATCTGCTACTGTCGCTGTGGTATAGTCGAGATGAAGTGAGCTTAGTGAAACGAGAGCTTGCCGCACAGTCGGTTCATTGTAACTTTGTTCGAGGACAGTGCGTGACCAAAAATCGAGGTTAAGGAAGCCGGCCATTTCGTAGGAGCCTTGCACGCAATAGTAATGCAACAATTGGCGATCTTTTTGCGATCCTGGAATCCGGAATGGAATCGAGTAACGGCTTATTGAGAGTGATTGGTCAAGCGCCGCAATCATATCGGAATTGTTATTCGGGAAGCCGTCGCACTTCCATCCTGACCGAGTGCATTTGAGACAACTCGGTCTTGTCTCGTCACATTTTATGTGCCTTTTTCTATGTGCTTGTCAGCTGAGTGTCGATTCGCGCAGTGAGCACCTAAGGTATAATTGCGCGCGTACCGACAAGTCAGGCAGCCTCTCCGTGATCTTGGGGCGCTAGACCTTGTAATCTTTCTGCTTGCAGACATACTCATCGGTTCGAACGCAGTAGTCGTGTAATCATTGCCTGTTGATGGAGACCAGGTGGGAGTTACGGTTGATGAGATGTTTGGCTCGGTATATCTGGTGCCTAGCTCCTCACTAGGCCTCATTGGGCTAACTATAGATACAGTGTTATTGAACTATCATGGCTGGGCGACCATGCTGCGATCAATGATGTACTCCAGGAGCATACGCGATATTTTGATTTTCAAGAAAAATATTGACTGTTGCCGAACATCTTTTGATGGCCGACCGTGCCGCGGTTTGCTCTAAACATCGCCATTCCATTCATTCATACATACCCGTGTATACTCAACTCAACCTTTTGCAGATTAGGATAAACATACGCCGCTTTTACCTCAGGCATTTGACTCAACGTTATGCATCCATTTCGAAATATGTGGACGAGATATGTGAATGCTGCGAGAGGAGCGCTTGCCTATGCGCGCATCCTTACGTGGCACACGAAGGCGATATATAGAAAGCGCTGCGTTCCAGCTATTTGAAAACATATTCCGTATTAGAACTGCAAATCCACCCACAGCGAGTTTTGTACCCCTCTTTTCAACGAAACACCGTCGCTATAAAAACATCTTGAAACTTCTTGAAAGCTTTTATTCACACTCAACCAACTCCGCTCCTCTCCTGCCAACAATGCTCAAACACCCTATCAGCCACCAACGGTTCCCTTTTTTCCTTCGCTGCACGTCAAAATTTCCCCCAGATCAATAATTAATGGCTCGAAAGAAAGCGTACATGACGTGCTTCAGATCTGTGTCGAGGTTAAACTAAGAGCAGATAAATAGTGTATGATGGGTACTTGCCTCATGATATCAAAATTTGACCCTTCTGCCATTTCGCCCGAAGCCCTTCAAAAGGACGGGAAGTTCTCAAGGCGGAGCCGACCGGGGCGATTGAGGAACGGTTGACTAGGGCAACTAGGCGTTGAAGCGTATTCGCCTGGCGGTGCTGCTTCTTTTCGGACCTTGGCTTGGGGTATGGTAGACTTCCCGCTGCCGATTTCGGTGTCGGGTGTGGGTGAGATTTTTTCCTTTTCGGAATTGCTGACGTTGTTGAGGTTTGGTGTCGAAGCGTTGTTTGAAGCCATTTTGTGACTTTCCGTAGTTGGTAATTGGCGATGATCGAGTGGTTTTTATTCTCGGTGTAAGTGCGATAAATGAAGGTAGCGCGCTGTAGGTGGTATAACGGCCAGCTTTATACTAGCACATCGGTGCATGTGTTTTCCTAGGCGCCAGTCACGCGCGTGGAGGCGGAGCGCAACGATCGGCCGCTTGGTCGAATTGAAGAAGAATATGATCAACTCATGGTCGGTGAGTGGCATTATAGGAAGCTGGGCATCGTGCGGTGGGATCTTGCCCGTCAGATCATGATACGACTTCCGTCCACTAGGCGTCTCTGGGACCAGGAATTTCGGGGTGGTTCCCGTGGGCAGGCTTCCTCCAGGGCTGTGGGCAGGCTTCCCGTCGGCAGGCGGGTCAAATGCGCTTAGCTCTCTTTCTTCTTCCGTGGCTCATGCCTTTCTAAGAGTGGGTCGCTACCCAACCATAAGAAGCTACGACTCATCACTTCGCACAATGATTTTGTACCCCTAAAGCTAGAGTGAATACTCATTAAGTCTATCATAACCTTCGTCAAAGAATTTCAAGACATAGATAAATCCAAATAGGAAAGCATTCTCGTTCAATTGGAGTAAACTCATCGTGCAGCGAACCTTGTGAGAAAAAAAGCAGATTGCTTTACGTGGTGGAAAGAACCTTGGAAAAAACCACATCCAGTACTAAGCAGGCTAGGTTAACCCAAGGCTCGGGACTGACCCTTGGTTATACCATCCGAACCTCTTTCTTCCGCGGGTTCGCCGCTTCCCACGCCGCTGCGTGTATCACCGCCACAGTGCATCGTTCCCCAATCCCATCCGGAAGACCCACATCCAAGTCTACCACTAAAACGTTAACCAGTCCACTCCCAGGCCCTACGGCGGGGAACGCTTTTTCGTCAAAAATGCTAATAGGGCCTTCGACAAGATACGGGCCATCGCGCCGACGTTGTGCATCCCCGTATCTTGATATCTCCAGCAAGTCTATTTTGCTCTCCGCTTCCGGACTAATACCCAACCCGACATATCCGTATCCAGCTTGCTCCCACCATAGTCCGCAGTGCTTACCGTTGCGGTCTCGGATGCGGCGCACGGCTTGAGAGCTTCGAGTGTGGACTTGAGTGGGAGAGCTTGTTGCAACCGACACAATTTTGTTAGTAGAAGGGGCCGAATTTTTTTTTTAGGCAATAAGTAACTCACAAGGAGCTAAACTAAAGTTTAAATACCACAAATATACTTCTATTACATGCAACTCTATGTTATACTTTGCTAGTAAGGGGAGCTGTAGCAATATTAAAAGGCTAGCATGTCTCTAATAGCTGCATTCGCTCATCCCTTCTCTATTAGTGTTCCTTAACTATAGTTTTAGAAATACTTACACAACTACTATTTAGATAACAACCTATCTAGTTTATTATAGTAAGTTTAACCTTAACTTTGCTATACTTATTAACACTTACCTAGGGAATATAAATAGATCTAAAATTAATGCCCTATCTACGCTATCCTAACTATTTACTAGTAACGCTTGCTAATAGTAAGTGCTACTATACTTATATATAGCTATTTAAGGAAAAGGAGGAGGAAAAGAAAAAGGAGGGTAATAATAGAAAGATAGATAATGTTAGGGTCCTTAAGAAGGTAGTAGTAAGGTGCTATAACTTACCTAAGGGTATGCTTATTAACTTAATCTTATGCGATTGCTAATATGCAATATATAACGTACTTTGCACTCGAGTCGGACACTCCATCGAGTCGGACACTTTGCCAAGACCCCACTAAAACGTACTATCAGCAATAGTATAACGCAATGCCTCAACCACACAATAAACTACTAGTGTTAAAAGAAGCGCGTATACAGCTTGCGATCTAGGCTATTAAATAAGACGCGACACTCTCTTAGCAACGCGCTGCAGCTATCTACAACGTCTCTCAAAGTACACTTAGCAACTAACGCGCTAGAAAGACGTTTAGACGCAACTGCGCACCTAACAAAATAAGACTTACTATAAGAGAGGAGTAGGCGATTGTGGAGCATATACTTAACCTAGACGCGCGAGGATTTCCGCCTCAGCTCGATGCTATAAAAGATATAGCTGATTCTTTACCGTGTTTCATCACCTGACGATCGGCCCCACCGGACGATCGATTTTCCGCCTCAACAGCCCAACTTCGGCACCTTTTGCAACGCTCTATACAACGAATATGGCCGAATTAAGTGCTGCTCTTGACTATTTGAGCTCGCTGAGCATCTCTGAGAAGCCTAATTACACCAAAGTCGCTCAAAAATATGGCTGCGATCGCAATACGTTGTCGCGCCGGCATCGCAGGGTGCAGGGCACGCGCGACGCGCTGGCCGACAGCCAGCGCCTCCTCAACACCCAACAGGAAACTGAGCTTCTACAATATATTAATGGCCTTTGCGAACGAGGATTACCCCTACAAAGGAGATGATACGAAATTTCGCATCAGAAATAGCTGGGAAGCCTGCTGGCAAAAACTGGGTTGACCGATTTATACGACGCCACAAAGTCGACCTACTTTCCCACTGGACCTCTGGTATAGACGCCTCACGTAAACGCGCCGACTCTGCCTTCAAGTACGCCCTATATTTCGAGCTCCTACGTAAAAAGATTGAGCAGTATAACGTCGACAAGCGCCACATGTACAATATGGATGAGAAGGGTTTCCTAATTGGGGTGCTGTCAAAAATGAAGCGTGTCTTCTCCCGACAGCGCTATGAGAGCGGCGGCATTAAACAAATGCTCCAGGACGGCAATCGCGAGTGGATTACAACGCTAGCATGTATTTGCGCTGATGGAAGCTCTCTTACGCCTTGCTTGATTTATCAAGCGCAGTCAAACAATATACAAGACACCTGGTTACAAGATTTTGACGATTCCTTACACAAAGCTTTCTTTGCGGTATCACCAAGTGGATGGACGAACAACGATTTAGGCCTAGCATGGGTCAAACAGGTGTTTGACAGGGAGACTAAGGCAGAGGCGCGCCGCGATTATCGTCTACTACTCCTTGACGGCCATGGATCGCATGTTACAATGGAGTTTATTGACTACTGCGATCAAAATAAGATCCTCCTGGCTATCTATCCACCTCATTCAACCCATACGCTCCAGCCGCTCGACGTCGCGCTATTCAAGCCTCTCAGCACTGCCTACTCCGCTGAACTTACTGAGTACTTAGATAAGTGCCAGGGCCTCTCAAGAGTCACAAAGCGCGACTTCTTCGCTATGTTTGAGAGGGCCTGGCAGTGCTCCTTTCAAGAAAACACGATCTGCAGCGCCTTTAAGGCCACTGGCGTAGTGCCTTTCAACCCCAAGTAATCCTTCAGCGCTTTAATAATATAGACCTAGAGCGGCCATCCTCAAGCGACAGCAGCTCTTCTGTACTTAGCGCTTCAGATTGGCGTAAAATTGAGAGACTCTTGCGCCAGGTTGTCTCTGATACTTACGCTGAGGGGTCCCGGCAGCTCTCCCGCACTATGCACTCAATTTCAGTGCGCAACACCCTCCTGAACCATGAAAATACGCGTTTACAAGAAGCGCTAGCCCAGAAGAAGCGCCCTACGCAAGGAAAGCCTCTACTGCTTGAACCACCTGCAGATTACGCTGGCGGCGCAATATTTTAGTCCCCCGCAAAGGTCAAGGAAGCTCGCCAACGCCAGGCACAAAAAGATCAGGAGGCAAAGGCTAAGGAGCAAGAGAAGGAGCAGAGGAAGGCTATCCAGGAGGAGCAGAGGCGTACAAAGGCTATACAAGAGGAGGAGCGCGCCCAGGGCCTGGCGTCAACCCAGGCGCTTCGGGCACCAAAAGCAAGGCCCCCAAAGGCATCCAAGAAGCTCCTCTCCCACTCCAAAACACCTCCAAGGTGACGCGCAAGGGCAAGGAGAAGGTTATTACGCCTCCTTTAATTGATGAGGAGGATGTAGAGTACAACTTTTCATCTGTTGTAGATGTGGCGCCTACGCCAGCGCGTACACGCCGGGGTCGCTCTTTACGGCTCCCTGAGCGTTATCGCACCTAATAAAGTATCGCGATCGTCTCCTATGCCTCTCAAAAGCTCTCCACCAAAAAATCTGGCCTGTATACAATTTGTATTGCGTTGTACAGCTTCAAAAGTTGTACGCACGGACCCTGCCAAATCGATCGTCAGGTGGGGCCGATCGTCGGGTGATGAAACACGGTACTGGCTGCACGCCACTATAAGCCAGTTGGCCAGAGGTGGCCTTATAACTTTGTTAAGCGCCAGCCAGAGCTTAAAGTCAAGTTCAATCGAAAGTACGACTACAAGAGAGCTCTCTAGGAGGATCCTAAGGTGATACAAGACTAGTTCCGGCTTGTGGAGAACATAAAGGCTAAACATAGTATCCTAGACAAGGACACCTATAATTTTGATAAAGCAGGCTTCATAATAGGCATAATATCAACTAGAGCAGTAGTCACAGGCTCTAAGCGTCGAGGACGGCCAAAGCAGGTGCAGCAGGGCAATAGGGAGTGGACAACAGTCATCCAAGGCATCAATGCGACGGGGTGGTGGATCCCACCCTTCATTATCTTCGGGGGCAAGCACCACCTCTCCGCCTAGTATAAGGAGAAGGATCTACCTCATAATTAGGTTATTGCAGTCTCTAAGAATGGCTGGACAACAAATAAGCTTAGTCTACAGTGGCTAAAGCACTTTAATAAGCATACAAAGAGGCGTGTTATTAGCACAACACGTTTGCTTATTCTTGACAGCTATAAGAGTCACAACTTGTTCGAATTCGAACAGTATTGCAAGAAGAGCAATATTGTTACTCTCTATATGCCCTCGCATTTGTCGCACCTCTTGCAGCCACTTAATATGGGCTGTTTCGCGCCTTTAAAAAAGGCGTATGGGCGCCAAGCTGAGGATTTAATGCGCAACCACATCACGCACATCACTAAAATCGAGTTCCTGCCTTGCTTTATTGCTGCTTTCAAGGCTTCGTTTACTGAAAGTAATATCAAAGGAGGCTTTCGAGGTGCTGGCCTAGTGCCCCACAACCTAGAAGCTGTGATATCGCAGCTTGACGTCCGCCTGCGTACGCCTCCACTTTGTACTATTCGCGATAGTACATGGGAGTCGCAAACTCCGCGAAATAGTACAGAACTTGGGTCGCAATCGACGCTGGTTAAGCAGAGGATTCAAAGGCATGTGGATAGTTCCCCAACTTATATGGTTGAGGCGATGGAAAAGCTCGTCAAAGGCGCTGAGATGATACCGTGCCCGTGCGCGCAACGCCCCACGTCGCGCAGCGCCTCACGAACACCAAAACACCAGACAACTCTCAAACTTCAACGCCTCGTAACTCCATCACCATGGCACCGATCGATGACGCGATTGCAGCAATCGAATCGCTGGAACCAGGAGAACACTTTTCATATAGGGCAATTGCTCGTGACTTCGGTGTGGCGTACAGTACGCTGACCCGAAGACACAAGGGTCGTCAGCGCCCACGGGAAGCTAAGGATCGCGATCAACAAATACTCAACCCACAACAAGAGTTAGAGCTCGTACAATACATTGAAAACCTTACAAAGAGAGGGCTGCCTCCTACAAGAGAGATGATAAAAAATCTCGCGTCCCAAGTAGCCACAGAGAGCGTGAGCGACTCTTGGGTTAACCGCTTTCTCCATCGACAAGGCGATCATCTCGTCTCCAAATGGTCCTCTGGGATGGACTCTCGCCGCCACAAAGCTAATTCATACGTTAAGTACGAACTATATTTTGACTTGCTACTTCGTAAGATGAGGCAGTACAACATACAGCCGTCCCACACCTACAATATGGATAAGAAGGGCTTTATAATTGGTGTAACAGGACGCTCAAAACGAGTGTTTAGTCGACGGCAATGGGAGTTAAAGGAGGTGCAAGCATCACTCCAAGATGGCTCTCGTAAATAGATAACTCTCTTAGCAGCTGTTTGCGCGGATAGGAGTGCTCTGCCGCCCGGTCTTATCTTTCAAGCGTCATCTAAGTCACTGCAGTCAACCTGGGTGGCCAACGTTAAAGCAGGGAAGCACAACGTCTTTATTACCTCATCTCCATCTGGCTGGACAAATAACGACGTTGGTTTGGCATAGCTAGAGCAGGTTTTCAACCGCTGCACGAAGCAGAAAGCGCGCCAAGGGAGAGACTGGCGTCTCCTCATACTTAACGGCCATGGCAGTCACCTCACGAAGGAGTTTATCGACTACTGCAACTCCCATCACATCCTCCTAGCCGTGTTTCCCCCTCACTCCACCCATACGCTTCAACCTCTCAACGTAGCCATGTTTAAACCTCTCTCCGCCGCCTACTCCAAGGAGCTCTCCACTCACCTCCAGAAGACCCAAGGGCTTATTGCAGTTAAGAAGGGAGACTTCTTCCCACTATTCTGGAGAGCGTGGGAGTCCTCGTTCAAGACAGAGACTATCCTCAAGTCCTTTGAAGCTACTAGTATATGGCCCATAGAGCCAGAGGTTATACTCAAACGCTTCCAGAGAGAGGGATCCAGGGAGCAGGATGAAGGTGAAGCAGATCCCTCAGCCCCCAAAGAGAGTGACTGGCGTCAGATGGAGCGTCTCGTACGCTCTGCAGTGAGGGATACCGCCGCAGAAGAGTCAAAGTCGCTCTCCCAAACGCTCCACCGACTCCAAGTGCAAAACGAGCTGCTACACCATAAGAACAATGGGCTAAGAGAGGCTCTCACTGCTAAGAAGAAGCATAAGAAGCGCGGCAAACCTCTTAACTTGCAGCAGCGAGAGGAGTACTACGGTGGTGCCATCTTCTGGTCTCCGCGTAAGATTAGAGAGGCACGTGCACGAGAGACAGTGAAACAACAAGAAGAGCATGAAGAGCAGCTTGCAAAGGCTAATAGGAAGGAGCTTTAAGCTGCTGCCAAGCTCTATAGAGAGCAGCAGGCTCAGGAGAGACGTGTGGCGAGAGAGGCAGCTAAGGTGGTGAGGGAGAGGGAGAAGGCCAAGAAAGAGGCCGCGCGTGCTGCTCGAATCGAAGCCCAAAACACTAAGAGAGCATCTTAAACTACCCAAAACAGGAAGCGCAAAGCTTCAGGTCCTCCTCTATCAAAGCCTAAGCGTCAGAGACGCGGTGGCGGCTCTACAGCTGTCGCAGCGTCCCCAGAAGCTGCACCAGAGGCTCCACCTAAAATCAACTCTCGTGGCCGTACTATTAACCTTCCGCGTAAATATAAATAGTATAACTTAATCGCAAGCATTACTCTATTACTCCACTAAAGTATCTTGTAATAATAGTTATTGTGGGTGGCTTAATAACCTCATCTTTAAAGTGGTGAGCATGTTGTTCGTGAGGCGTTGCGCGACGTGGGTCGCTGCGCGCACGGGCACGGTACAGTGTCCGTGCGCGTAATGCGCATGTTCGCGTAATGCGCACCCTTTTACTAGGAAAAGAAAAGAAAATAAGTAACTTTAAAGCTATATAAGTCTTTAACTACTTTTTCTTTTTAAAAGCTTCCTTAACTAAAGTTATATAAAAACACCATCTCTATAACTCTAGGATTTTAGTTTTCTAATAATAAATAGTTTTAAGAAAAAGTATAAAAGTACTAAAACTTAAGTCTCTAAAATTTAAAAGTGATATTTTTATAAGTAAAGTATATTATTTAAAATATATTTTATATTAAGTTCTTTTTAATAAAATTATTAATTAGGAAATTATATTATCTTTTTATCTTTTTTAAATATAAAATTTAGGAAAGATAATCTATCTTTTTAAGTAGCTATTTATAAAAAAAGTCCTAATATAAAATATATTTTAAAAAGTATACTTTACTCTTAAAAAATATCACTTTTAAATTTTAGAGACTTAAGTTTTAGTACTTTTATACTTTTTCTTAAAACTATTTATTATTAGAAAACTAAAATCCTAGAGTTATAGAGATGGTGTTTTTATATAACTTTAGTTAAGGAAGCTTTTAAAAAGAAAAAGTAGTTAAAGACTTATATAGCTTTAAAGTTACTTATTTTCTTTTCTTTTCCTAGTAAAAGGGTGCGCATTACGCGAACATGCGCATTACGCGCACGGACACTGTACTGTGTCCGTGCACTCAACGCCCGGATTCAGTCAACGCCCGCCTTTTACTAGGAAAATCAAAGAAAATAAGCAACTTCACAGCTATATAACTCTTTAGCTACTTTTTCTTTTTAAAAGCTTTCTTAATTAAAGTTATAGAGAAAGACTATCTCTATAACTCTAGAATTTTGGTTTTCTAATAATAATTAATTTTAAGAAAAAGTATAAAAGTACTAAAACTTAAGTCTCTAAATTTAAAAATAATTTTTTTAGAAGTAAAGTATGCTGTTTAGAATATAGTTTATATTAAGACTTTTTTATAAAGGACTACTTAAGAAGATAGATTATCTTTCCTAATTTTTATTTAAAAAAATAAAAAGATAATATAACTTTCTAGTTAATAGTTTTATTAGAAAGAACTTAATATAAACTATATTCTAAACAGCATACTTTACTTCTAAAAAAATTTATTTTTAAATTTAGAGACTTAAGTTTTAGTACTTTTATACTTTTTCTTAAAATTAATTATTATTAGAAAACAAAATTCTAGAGTTATAGAGATAGTCTTTCTCTATAACTTTAATTAAGAAAGCTTTTAAAAAGAAAAAGTAGCTAAAGAGTTATATAGCTGTGAAGTTGCTTATTTTCTTTGATTTTCCTAGTAAAAGGCGGGCGTTGACTGAATCCGGGCGTTGAGTGCACGGACACAGTAGGGCATTCTTTGGTATTGATGACCAAACGCAACGCTGAACTTCAAGCTGCTAATGAGGCCGCCACACGATGTAAATTATATAAAAGAAAGCGATTGCAGCAAGAAGGAGTCCTTACAGTTGAAGAGGGCCAGCGACTGGCTACTCTAAAGGACTTTAGGGTGCGTAGTGATGGCAAGAAGGCAAAGAAGAGGGTGCGCACTAATGGAGGCGAATCCGCTCAACGGCGCTGTGGACGCTGCGGCAAGCCTGGGCACAATAAAAAAACCTGTAGACAGCTTATAGAAGTAGATTCTGAATAGTTTAGCCTATTTAGACTATCGAAAATAGTTTATGTTGACTCTATACTATCGTGAATAGTACAGAACTTGGTGGGGTCTTGGCAAAGTGTCCGACTCGATGGAGTGTCCGACTCGAGTGCAAAGTACGTTACTAGAAACTAAGAAGAACACTATATTTATTAAAAGGGAGCTAAAAAAGATATAATCCCTTATTAAGTATATTAAAGAGGGTAATAGTTTCTACCTAGAGTATATAGTGTATATTAAGGCGCTCTACAAGTATTACTACTTGCAGAGATAGTTGCTAGGTCTAATTGTTTATTTATAGGTTAATTATGTGGCGTTAATTCTACCTAGGGGTAGGACGACAAAGGCTTTCATCTCAAATAACATGACAAAAAAAGCAGAGCCCCCTGCTTAGTAATCAAAAAGAGCGTGAAAAGGTGATTGGGCACAAAAAAAGCGCGTTCGAACTGCTAAGCGAGCTTGGCGGTCTTGGCGTGAGGCTCCCACAAGCAAAATTTTCACGAAGAGGCCACTTGGAACTTTGGGGGATAAAACTTGGGCGCGGCCACGCTGCAAGCCATCTCCTCCGCCATCCCGATTGTCGCAAACAACACGAGTCGACATGTCGACAGGTACGTACTGAAGGTGTGGACGGGGTGCGAGTGAGTTCAAACTGTCGTCGCGTTGTCGGGTGGTGTTCGAGGTTGGTTTCAACCTCAAACCAAAAAAACAGGTCAAAAAAGGTGTTCGGCAAGCCGACCATAGGTTAATTATAAGAGGGGTGTTTAGTGCTACTTTATCTAGTTTAAAATTAAACTATTTAGCTTAAAAAGCAAAATCAAACACATGTCGAGCACCTTGTGGTAACAAGACCGAGTGGGAGAGCTGAGATATTCTTTTGTGGGCACGATTTGAAATGCCGGAACTGAAACGGTACACGCAGTGAAGCGAAGCAACTTGTTCGCGATGTGGGGATCCTTTCTATTTGGGTCCACTTGCGGCGCTGTGACGAGCCACATGGAGCCACGGACATGGTCAGGGACAGATTTAGCGAATATTTTCTCCCTTTGTGGCTCTTCTCTGGCTGGAATGTCGGTCACTTTGTCTTTCTGGTTGACTTCTATGGTATCTGAGGGGAGACCGTGATTCGTGCTATCATTTGCTGTTCCCATTGGCACAAAACTCGTCTTTTCCGCTTGGATCTTGTCGGTAACTGGGCCATTAAAGGTTTCATAGACTTCCACACTCGGGTTTGGCAAGAGTATTCTCCCCTTGGCACGGTGGAATAGCCGATAGTCCACGGAGCCGTCCCACCCTGCCCAGGACCAGCTTGGGAATAGTGGATCAGGCCCGTTAGTAGTGCCCATATAGAGACCCAACTGAGCCCCTCGACCTGGAAGCCGTGCCATAGGCGACCAGAACAGAGCATGGCTGAGTACTGCTGCCGGGAGGCCATGGAGAGTCATGCTCTCGAAATGTTCATCTAGAACTGCAAACATTCCGGCAAAGGCATTCAGTATATCGGACTTGAAAGACAGGTTGCGTTGACTGAAAGTCTCTACGAGCTTGGTGTAAACGTGGAAAGCCTTGGTGATCCTCTCGGGCTGCGCGAAGTCGTAGATTGGGTCAAGGCCAAATAGTGGATTGCTGTGGTTCTCGTTGTCCGAGGTGTGCTCGTCATTCAACGGGGTCTGGTCAGGCATGCATGCTTCGTACTTTTCGTTGGCCCCGCACTCGCTGAGCGTTTCTTCCCCACATTGAAAATATATAGCATCCGGTGCGAAGTACAAACAGCGTCTAGAAAGGAGATGTTCTTGCACGATCCAACCTCTAGAGTTCCACTGAGAGAGCTCCAAAGCGAGATGTAAAGGACGCGGCGTTGCTACCAGATGAATCGACTCCTTCTCTTCGCTATCAGGATCATTGTCAAGATCCGGTGACTGGTCGGAGACAGTGAGAGTAGTGATTTTCTGGGGTTCTCTGGTCCCTGCCCGGATCCCAGGGAGTCCAGCATCCGCATTGGTACCTTCGAGTGCAATGATGGTAGCGAAAGCCTATCCGTAGACTATATCCATGTTCGGAATGTGCAGGGCCATTTGAACTTCGTCATCCTGCACCGAGCAAACGGCATCAACCCAGAGGTACCTTTCTCCAAGTAACTGGACAAAATCAATCGCGTCTCTGATAGTTTTGGGAAATGGGATTCTGTTAAGAGACCCAGCCTGACATCGCTCTTCGTAATTGGCCTTGAGCGTCTTGTACATGTCCACCTGACCCCAAACGTAGCTCAAGGCGAAGTACTTCTCATCCGAGAGCGCAGATACCAAGCATCCTTCCTTAACGTCGATGAAATTCATACGCATTATATGTTCCGCTCGCCTTCCCGATCGCGGATGATAACACGCAGAGCCGTGGCTGCGGTCACAGTAATTCAGCCACGTCTTGACTAGGTCCGGATTGATTTGTTGTTGACTCTGGGGATTTTCCAAACTTTGCAACAGTGTTGATTGTGGGCCCATTTCCCAGGCTTGCCGTAGAGCTTGAAAGTAGTTTTGAGGTGTCACAGTCCTCAGTTCACCGACGTGCTTCAATCCATAGTCGATCCTCAGCAACTTTTCGCTTGTCGAGAGCTTCCCCGAACTCAAACGCACACCTTGCACCTCTATGTCAATGGCTGCAAGTTGAGGGTGAAGTGTCCCCGCCTTCGTCGTGATTAGAGACAGAACGAGTGCGCAGATAGCACAGCTCTTCCTGCTGCGAAGCTGAGAGAAGTTGCTAAAAGGTAACCATGCATGTTTCGCAGTGAGTTCGAAGCCGTGCGTAGTCGGCTGCAGCACCTTGGAGAGGTCTCGACACATCCGACAAAGCGCGTCGTTCGGGTGTCTTCCTTTGAGTAGAGCATCATCCAAGGACTTCTGCTCCGCTTGCGCAGTCATGGAGTCCATCTCTTGTACTGAGTAGCTTTTTGTGACATCGTACCCCAAGATATCACTCATCAAGCCACTCATATCCATTATGATGTTTCCAACCTCATCTATGGCTAGCTTGCGGACACCAAATTCGTTATTGTAATCGTCCGTCTTGATAAATTGCCTCTCCCGATGTTCTTTGTCGGCAGCCGCTTTATTACCAACGAGCTTCGCTATTCCAGCTGCAATCTCATCATCGGAAAGTGCTTGTCCGTCCTTGATGGCTTGACACAAAACCTGCAGTCGCAGACCATACTCTCCGTGAAACTGCGCGAGTCCAAGAGTTGCGGAGCTTTGAGACTGTCGAGAATTGCGCAATAGATTTGGTATTTCCATCTCAGCCAGTCGTCTCATGGAGTTATCAGGCTATGCCATGGTAAGCACCTGCAAAGAGTTTCGCAAATCCCCTAGCCAGCGTTTATCCAACGAGCCTTGTGAATGGTCACCGCGATCAAACTCAGAGTTGTAATCGCTCGCGATTCTTTCGACGGAATCCACGAATGCCAGAAGATCGTGGAGGTCGCGAGTCAGGTTGTATTTCTCCAATAGGAGCTCTGCTTTTATGTTTTGACACTGGCGTTTCTCGGCATAATTCTTTGGCATCTCGTTCATGGCCGACTGGGTGGCTTCCAAAGCCATCTGATATCCTGGATTTTCTGCGACTTGGCTACCAATGTGAGCAGGCTGCTAAAATAGTGGGATAGAAATCTCCCTCATTTTGTGTGACCTCGCGGTACAGTGCGAAACAAAATGCCTGAATAGTTGGAAGCATTTCTCAAGTCGAGTGCGTCAGAAGTTTTCTGATATCGTGACGTACATAGATTGACTATCGTTCTAAGCGTAGGTACCCTGTTCTCACAAAACCCGGACATGGTGGCGAGCG
Organism: Laburnicola sp. R22_1; assembly: GCA_014281115.1. Lineage (NCBI taxonomy): Eukaryota > Fungi > Ascomycota > Dothideomycetes > Pleosporales > Didymosphaeriaceae > Laburnicola > Laburnicola sp. R22_1. The sequence goes on from JACONQ010000014.1 coordinate 834,294, forward strand.
CGGATAGGGAGTATTCAAGTGCGTCGTCCAGGTCTTCGAGTTTGTTGGTCCGATTGAATTTGTCCGCTCCTATGATACCTAGCTGAGCAGTTACCCCGACATATTCTAGGGTGTCTGGAGTTGTCTTCGAGCGCAACTCGTTGATGAGCTTTAACGCCTCGTTGATATCGTTTTCATCCTGGTTTCTGTGGTAGCGCAAACGAAGCCGCGACGCAAGGTTGTTGAGGATCATCATGTACGGCTTGGAGTCTTTCGGAGCGGTCTCGCATGTCTCTCTAGCACATGAAATGGCGTCCTCGAGGTCTTCTGGTGCTTGAAATAGAGCATACCGCTGAGAAAAGGGCGTAGCCAAAGTTGTTAAGAGCCTCGAAGTAAGCGGATGGATCGCGGCTGAGAAGATCAGTACCTAGGTAGCCACCGCTGCGTCCTTTGCTTGACGACCACTCGAGACGGCCGCTTCCAATGCACGCCGTGAATTTGTTGCTGCATATTCGGACATTTTGACGTACGTCAAGGTGCTTAGGTGTTTAGGACGATCTGGAGAGCCGCGTGGAATACGACGTAGTATGGTTTCCACATGCTCAATGGCATCGTGTATGTAGTGATGTTGGCCGGTTCTGTCAGCGTTGTGAGGTCTTCGATGCAGACCCGTTGAGTTGACGCAGTGCACAGTTTAAAGTTAACAATTATATTAATTATTTAGGGTTGCTCCCTCTACTACTAGTCTAGCATATCTTAAATCTACCTTTTATTCTATATATAAATCTTTGCCTTAACACCTCTCTCCTTATTATTAAGCTTATAGTCCTTATCCTTCTTAATAATAGTAGTAAAGGCGGCCCTTTGCCTCTAAATATACGCGCAATTAATGCCTTAGTGTTAATTACCTACTATCCTTATAAGAGACACCTTAAGTAAGGGGAGTTAAACTTATAGGTTTGCTCTACTAAGATCTTAAGGTGTAGCTCTAGCAGCTAAAGGCCCTAGGTACTAGTAATACTGTGTGCCTTTGCCCTTTTACTTATAATCTAACTTCTTCTAGTGCAGTAGTTATTAAAGTAAGGGAGTTAAGAAATATAGGTTTAAGAATTGCTTATACTACTATAGTACATTAATAGAGCTATAATAGTTTTATTAATAGGAGGGATTAAGGTTGCTATATTAGTTGCAGATCGCCTTTATAATAGGTTATAATAAGAACGTAGGGTAGAGGCACTAGCTTTTATCCTGCTTCTCTTATTACCGCCCTTTAATAGGCTATCTCGCCGCCCTTTAGAGCTCTATAGTCAAATAGTGACTCTAAGGTCACTATCCTATAGTTTAATTGCTCTGCAGCTATTATGTAATCTACCCTTACAATTATCGCGTCATTCTTTAGCTCCCTACTATAGCTAATCCTAATTACGCCTTTTTTCTACGTACTTTGGCTATTAAACCTTAGTTGTGCTTGCTGTTAAGTCTTATAACCTGTAAAAGGTTAGGTCGACTATAAACTGATATGAATGAATGAAAAATGTCAGCGTTGTGGATGAGGATGGTCACTAGCTCGGGTCTGACCACCACTTCCTGCTCGAGACTTAGCTTGCCCGAAGAAAGAGCCTGACGCGCGCCGCCATGTTCATCCAAGATGCGGAAAATGGCTTCTGCACTGTCAGTGCTCGACGAGAGATGTTCCGCCATTACCAGAGCAAATTGAGAGTGGATAGTGAATGATAACGAAGTTGCAGCCTAGTCTGTGTTGGTGGGGGCGGTTTAATATGCGGGGAACCGGGGGAGGGCACCGCCACTACTGTGTCCGTGCACTCAACGCCCGGATTCAGTCAACGCCCCGCTGAACGCAAACCACCCCAAATTTCAACACGCCATAACGCCACTAATATGAGCTCAATTGAGGCTGCAATTAAAGAAATAGAATCGCTAAGGTTAGAAGAATCTTTCTCTTATACTAAGATCGCTAGCAAGCATGGCGTTGATCGAAGTACGCTGTCGCGAAGGCACCAAGCGATTCAAACGACGCGTGCAACTGCGGGGTTTAACCGACGGAAACTCAGTCCCCAACAAGAGCAGGAGCTTGTACAATACATTGAAGGGCTTACAGCGCGTCACTTGCCACCCACAAGAGAGATGATACGAAATTTCGCGTTAACAATAGCCAAGGAGCCAGTGAGCGAGAGCTGGGTTACTCGCTTCATCAACCGACACAACATCCATCTAATCTCTCAATAGGCAGCTGGTATGGACAGCAATCGCCACCAAGCCGACTTAGGGGATAAATACAGCCTGTATTTTAATCTCCTAGGTGCCAAAATCAAGGAATATAACATCGAGCCTCGTCACACGTATAATATGGATAAAAAAGGCTTCTTAATTGGTATCACTAGCCGATCAAAACAAGTGTTCAGCAGACGAATGTGGGAGAATAAGGAGGTTATAGCATCTCTCCAAGATGGCTCTTGTGAATAGATTACCCTCCTAGCGTGTGTTTGCGCTGATGGATCAGCCTTGCCGCCAAGCCTTATCTATCAGGCTACCAACAAGGCTATACAATCAAGCTAGGTAGAGGATATTAAGGCAGGAGAGCACTCAGTACACATTTCCTCGTCGCCTTCAGGCTGGACAAACAACAATATCAGCCTTGCCTGGCTTGAACAGGTGTTTAATCGCTACACTAAGGCAAAAGCTCGACAGTCTTACCAGTTACTCATCCTTAATGGCCATAGATCTCACGTTACTATGGATTTTATCGACTATTGCGACCATAACAGGATACTCCTAGCCATCTTCCCTCCTCATTCAACCCACACGCTTTAGCCACTTAATGTGGTTCTATTTAAGCCTCTATCAACTGCGTACTTAAAGGAGCTATCAGATCACCTCCACCAGAGCCAGGGACTCCTCCCTATTAAGAAAGGGGACTTCTTCCCTCTATTCTGGGAGGCCTGGACGAGCTCTTTTAAGGAGGAGACGATACTTAAGTCTTTTAAAGCAACAGGCATATCACTATTTAACCCAGAGGTTATACTTAAAAGGTTCACTAACACTACCCTAGATGAGTAGGAATCGCGAGAGAGCTCTACGTTAGTACTTAGCGGATCTAACTGGCGTAAACTAGACTGCCTTGTACGATCCGCAGTAGAAGATCAGAGTAGTAAGGACGCGCAGAAGCTTAGCCGCTCACTCCACCACATCTCAGTTCAAAATGAGTTACTTCACTATAAGATTGCTAGGTTAAGAGAGGCTCTTACTACAAAAAAGAAGCATAAGAAGAAGGGAAAACCTCTAGATCTGCAATAACGTCAAGAGTACTATGGGGGGGCGGTTTTCTGGTCACCAAGGAAGGTTAGGGAGGCTCGCGTACGTCAGTCTGTAAAGGAACAAGAGGAGAAGGAGCAGAAGCTTCAAAAAGCTAAGAAGGCTGAGTTAAAGAAGGCAGCTAAGCTATGCAAGGAGAAAATTGCAGAGGAGAAGCGTGTGGCGAGGGAGGCAGCTAAGGTAGCCAAGGAGAAGGAGAAGGCTAAGAAGGTAGCAGAGCGTGCTTGCCAGAGAGAAGCTCGCGACGATGCAAAAGCTCTACAATCTACCTAAAAGGGTAAGAGAAAGGCCTCGCAGCCATCTATACAGAGCAACAAGCGTTAGAAACGCGTAGTTAATACTATAACTACTCAGGAGGCTTCAGGTGCCGCATTAGCAGCTCCACCTAAGACCACGCGGCACGGCCGCAACGTTAAGCTTCTAAGTAAATATAAGTAGCATAGGTGAATCGCAAGCATTAAAATAGTACTCTACTACAAAATCTCGTAATAATAGCGATTTTGTGTGGCTCTGCAGCCTTATTTTAGTTAAGCTGCTATGGTGTTCAGCGGGGCGTTGACTGAATCCGGGCGTTGAGTGCACGGACACAGTAAATACGAGGGCTGAACACGACCTCGGAAGGCTGACAAGAGTAGTAAAATCCATTATCTAATCCACCGCTACCTAGGTATGCTGTTGCCATTTCAGGACCACTGCAGCCATTTTCCTTACATGCTGCTTCTGTATGTGCGCCTTACGTTTATCAGCACTGAGGTAGGACTTGACGGCACGGCATTGGAAGCTCGCACTCTCATGCATAGAACGAAGTTGTCGACGAAGTCGGGCATTTTGATCAAAGTTCGTCGCACCGGCGGGTTGGTGCTGCTAACACAGATCAGTTTGGGTGTTTTAGAAGACTTAGATGTATTCCCTCGAGAACATAGTGTCCACAAATGGAAACTGCTTTGAAAAGAAGCTATTTTTCTTTTGCAATGAGTTCGACTGTTTCGTCGGCAATGTTGCAGCATTATAGTTGCGCCGAGGTAAGCAATATCATCGATGTATCCGCGGACAAAACATCCCGTGTAACTCTTCTAATTCGCATACGTACTCTAGCCATTGCTCAGCGTCTAGTCCTGCCGATAGACTCTAACGCCACAGCACGTAAAGTCTGCGCACGTAGTACATTAATGTTGAAGTCCAGCGAGTCCACCCTATTCCTAGGTCTGCTGCACCTGCCCAAGAACTCCATCAGATACGATCCATTTCCCAATCTCATTGTTCGTCTTCCTCGCGTCGCGCTTCTCAACTCCTAAGGAGCTCAGAGATATTGAGACCCTTAGGCAACGCCGGCATCTGTGCGTCTGCAAAACTTCCACCCATGTCTGCCGATGGGGCCTGAGCAGGACCAACCGAGATCGCAAGGCAAGCGGCAGTATGAACTGTATCTCCATGGAAAACAACCATGCCTCCAACCCCCAGATTCCCAAGTCGGTACTTATGCTGTATGAGGAAATAGCCGATAGTCTTGCCGAGTGGAGTGCCCAAGATAGCCTTGCCGCTTTCTGTTGTGGTCGATATCCATGTTCCAGGCCATGGCTTGAGCACATCGTGCATGGAATCCAAAGCTCTCTTGATGACACGCCGTGTCTCTTGGTTCTCGATGCTCGCTATAAAGTACCAGCGCAAATTCCCAATATGTTGCGGACTCGCTGAATGTGACCACAGAGATCATTGTAGGTCGGATAAAGCACGCGGTATCGGTATCTCAGCGGCTGGAACTGGCGGTTGGCGATCCAGAGCGGCACTGGCCGGGCTCTTGACATTGAGGTTAATGATGACGCCATCTTCGGGGCTGTAGCCAAAGATTGCATGGCTACCTGTGTACCTGAACCAATGGCCTGTTGTCGACTGGTAGACCTGCTTGGCACGATCGTAAAGGTCAAAATGGCCGACTTTAGCAACCACAATACGCCCTCCATCCTGTCTATCCCTATCCGATAATCCGAGTGCTTGAAGAGCACGAGCAACGCCATACCAGTAGGGGGGGTTTCCGACAGCTCCCAAGTTGCGTTGCACTAGAGTGGTGCTATATTTGACAGTGTAGCCGTTGCCTTTGAGGTGTTCGAGTGCCCAGTAGCTCTGTATGGTGTTCGGCTGGCTGGGGTACGTCTGTGCTACTTGTTGGTCTGTCTTCCAAAAAGCTTGTGTAAAGGCATCGCCTTTGCAAACGCAGGCATTCCAGAGGGTGTCGTCTGCAGCCTGCTGGGGAGTTGGCCTGCCGGGTGGAAAATGAGTGTATGACTCAACAACGAACCGCAAACAGGTGGAGCGCTTACCATCTACGTTCTAACGAGGAGTTGTGAGAAACAGCATGGTTAGCCTCGTTGAGTGCAAGGGAACCCTGTAAGCGGAGGCAAAAAACAGCCAGCATGGCCAGAAACGCCCCGAATCCGAACTTCATGTTGAGATGTTCAGTTGTCTCTACGAAACATTTAGTATATGCGCCAACAGGACTAGCGGGTTTGGTTAACCCAGGTTAAAGCGCGTGAGAAACATGTGGAGGCTCTACCGTGCGCAGCGAAGCTCGTCTTCCAAGAAGAAATAGTTGCCGTTGAGCTTCTGCGAATATTCGGATGATGACCGTGAGAATGAGCGTTGAGGAGATCACAACAAACTGTGGAGTGGTGAAGGCATATCTAAGCTGGTCCGGAACGGCGTGGGATATTATATCACCCGGGGGCCGGGCCTATCTTTTTAGCGCGGGAAGACGCACGGACCAGCCGTGAAATAAGAAATAGCATTGCCATGTGTATTCCAAGGTGGTCAGTGGCGCGCGTGATCCAAATGCTTATTTCTAAGGTTGTATAAGCTGGAAGTAGTTCACTGCCGTTTTTCCAGCAGCCCTACTGCGTTCCCTCACAGGGTTTCACCGTATACCGAAAGGGCGCGAAGCCTCGTCTGTCAAAGTCGCACGTGGTACCTTAGTTATGAACCTTCGCATTCTCTCCTGATGTATTTGCATCTAAGTCACAAGCTTCCGGAAGTGGAGACTGAACGGGGGCTTGATATCGACAAAATCCATGCGAAGAAGCCCAATTGAGTGAATGTATAATAAAATCTCGGAGGCGGCGTACCGACTGGGGCACTTTTGCCTAGGACCCGTCACAGTGACTGACGTATGCGCTGACCATCAGATATCGCATTTCGTCTCTTTCAAAGCGATTCGTCCTTCCTAATTCTGTCAGGAAATTTACCGTGAGCGATAACCACCCTAATAGTTGCGACCAGCACTGCCCCGACAGCTCTGATGAAGAAAACATTGGTTACTCTTTTTGAAGGTCCAGCCTCGGCTGGTCTACAAGGCGCCTCTGGCAAGTGCAGAGTTTCGAGCTGGCATCTTTCAGAGTAACGCTGCCACGTCTGAGACTTATACAAATGTTCTATGTACAGATGGAAACATTAGTCTCGCCCACCTTCTGATACGAAAAGTACCTTAGGTAGCTTACCTCTGGTAATCGTCCTTGAATCGGTTTCCACTCCTACAAATGGTATCCCCGATCAATAAATTCATTCAATGCAGCGAAGAAAAGAAGGATAACGAGAGCACTACAGCCGGCCATATTATTGAGACGACCAAGTTGTGCTCTGAGCACCGTCGCCGGGACACCGCGAAGGGCGACGAAGCTCCGAACCCCAGCCCTCCACCTCTCCACATTTCAAACACCGATCCATCACAGGGCACGGTTACAAGACACCCCGAAATCACGGCTCATTTCAGATGTCTTTGAACGCTAATCCTACAGAGTAACAGCCACGACTTTCGCAGAGTTTTCTCGTCACATCTCAAGGACAACATGGTCAAAGGCCCCATTGCAGACACCCCCGCGGGAACTAATATTTGGATATAATTCGCATGTAGATATCGCTGGTCAGCATGTGGAATTTGGACTGCATGATAACGGCGCTGAAGGTTGTGACGTGGTCCACCTCATTGGAAGTGCGCGACAGGTTGGTCAGCGCCCTACCACTTATGTTCAGAGGCAGAGAAACCTCCACGTTGCGATTTGGCCAAGCTAGTGGGCGGCCAAAGGTAATGGCCGCACCATGTTGAAGACAAAGATACACCACCACACGCTTGTCCGGATATCCGTGTTGAGCGGCGAGATATCCCAGTCATGTAACTCCTTGTGCAGCCCCAGACCATAGCCATGGGGAGTGCGAGCCCAAGATGATTGTAGCCGCTATTGGGCTTGTTTCGCTTTTGCAGGTAGTTGGACATGAGCGCCATGCGTCGGCACCAGGGTGATGTTGCCCATCTCCAAGCCCTCCATGGACATGTTGGACTTTGCAGCCATGAAAAGCGTCGATCCGTGTCGGTCGGCGCTGTAGCGGCCGTAAAATGGCCGACAGCGGCAATCATGAAGGCGAGGGCGTGCCAGCTCCGGCCGCTAGGGCGCGGAAGAACCTGTGAATGCTGGGCGCGGAACGGATGCTCCCCGACGAGCTGATTAGCGTCCTGGTACAGGCCAGATCAGGCACTGATGACAGCGTCCAGGTCAACAGACCCCATGTCGAACACATCCCAGAACGGCGTCTCTAGCCAGTGGCCCGAGGGGGCCGCCGCCGTGGCTGCAGCAGGCGGATGGGCCATCTGCTTCTTATGCGCATCCGGCAGCAGCAGGCGTAGCATGGCCGCACCCGATGCTACGCCTCAATAGCCAGCTTCGTTGTCGTCTACGGTCAGTGAGGCCATGCCATCGGCCGCACCCTCGTCTTCGGCCTGCGATGCGCGTGTGGGCACATCCGTCTTCTGGAATGCTCGTCCCAACTGAAGTGGGCAGGGCCAGAGGGTGGGCTCTTGGACGTTATCGGTGGCTCGTCGCTGGGCGTCTCTTCGTTGGCGTCGCCATCGCCATCGCGGCTCGCTGTCGTGGCGGGCTCGTTGGACGCCCTTCCCGCGTCCTGTAGCTACTGTAGGCTTGCCTCGGCGCGGGCTTCTGCTCGTGTGTGGCTTGCAGCTGAGCGCATCGGAGCTACTCCTCAATCTGGGTCAAGCATTTGCGCGTGGCGAGAAGACGCCATCGCGAGTGGTGTTGCTCTGGTCAGTGAAAGGTGTGGTTGTGCCGGTAAAAACACTGAAGGCCGTGCGTGGCCGAGGGTATCACGTGATCACAACTATACCCACCTACCTACCTAGGTACCTAGGTACCTAATGTGAGCCAAAGGTAGCAGCTTGGCGCGTGGTTGGTTCATTGTCAGAAATGCAACCATTTCTGATCATAATTTTGCTATCTATTGTAACACTTCCGCTTCTTGTGATCCCAGGACCCCCCCGGAACAACATCGGACTAGGAGAAAGAACTCCAGCTCCCAAGGTCCATACCGTCAAACGATTCGCCCGACTCAGCAATCAACGTGCCATCGGGCCCTTTTCGCTATTCTTAGCTTTCAGCTCAAGAGTCGCAGGATCGAAGTAGAGCGGCTCGTTGTTTTTGCCCACCACTGGGACGCTCCGCGCAAGAGCTCCACGCCAGAAACCATAATGGGCCTTCACGGTTAAACGTTCCAGGAAGCTCCCACCACCCTGCCTGGTCACAATGAGCTGGAGCTTGATGTCTCGAGGGATCCCGGATTTTTGACGGCGTCTTGCTCTATCACCCAGGTGATGCTCTTGCGGTTTCTCCCTCCTCCTCGCACGCCGTGAACAACGACGCGCCCCTTTTCCACCTGCGCATGTTAGTGCTGGTTACTGAATACCGTGGACGTAATGGAACTTACAAAGGTTCTGCTCTTCTCCACACCGACTGTAGCACCGGCGCCCATGTACCCAGCTTCCAACCCAGCACCTACTGATTCGGTAACCAAAGCATGAGACACTTCTCCCTCAAACAACTTGGGATGCCAGGCTGCGATTGCAGGATGCTTCTGTAGTGTCCAGTATCCTGTTATACAACAGTCATGACTTCAAACATTCCTACCTACCATGGCATGCTTCCATCGCTCTATTCTACGCTCGAGCCTGAATACATCAATCATCTGGAGTGAGCAATATGGACCAATAAAATCGGCAAATATGAGGATGTCATCGCCATCTTCGACGAACATCTTCACAGCGTATTGGACGTCCCAGTCGTCCTCATCGAGCTGGCCAACTTACACTTCTCCCATTTCCGCTACAGAAACCTCTGCGACTTGTTAGAGCCACGACTGGACCGCATAAAGCAAGAGGACCCGGCCAAGCTAGATGATCCCGAATGGTGATTGCTCGCGCTGACCTACAGTGTTGGCGCAAATCGTTGCAGAGGTTGGATGGAGCCAGGCATTCGGGAGCTCCGACGCACGCGACAGTGGCTCTCGGAGCTTCCTGTCTCGGAGTATTCAGAACTACTTGTGCACTGTGCTTGGCGCTACATCATTACGTATCTGTTTACAAGACTGCAGACCAACTTTGAAGGCAATCTTGAAGACTACCACAAAATCCCGCCACCCAACAATCCGTCCTCAACGGTACCATGGACCTTCGACGCGAGTTGGTGAAGCAGGGTAGGTTGGAGGAGGCGGAGGCGATTTTCAAACTGGAGCTGAACCGCGCGCCTTTGAAGGAACGTCGTGCCGTCGCGGAGGAGTTTCTCAAGGACTTGGACACTTGTGTAACTTTGGACAAGGAGTACATGATTGCTTCTCTTCGGTTGCAACTGGCAAAGGCATTAGTCGATATACACGACCTGGACTCAGCCAAAGCAGAAGTGCAGTCGTGCGCCAGTGCGTTAGACCAGTGGTGCACCAACGTCGGGCTCGAGAGTAAGAAGCCCATTAGACTTCGCTTCGAGGTTGAGCAGGTGCAGCTCGGGTTCATCCCAGACCAAGAGGAAAAATTGCGCAAAGCCGTGGATTTGGCCCAACGCATGTCCGACTTTGGTCATCTAAACACTTCTAGTTGCTTGGACGTCGCAGCAGAAACCGCGAACAGGGCTGTAATGCTTATAGGCAACCCAGAGTATAGAGCATAGTGCCTCGCCCTCAGAGAACGAGTGGAGCGCATCAACGAAGACGTGACAGGCGATATCTGCGACCTCGCAATCCACACATACGAAGTACATAGCCTGGCGCAACATAACAACGTCGATGCCCAAAAGGCTATTGAATGGATCGATGGCTTCTTCGCCAAGTATCCGGTCTTCAAACCTCCCCGGGGCATGGAGTCGCTTTACAGTAGGAAGGCTGTTCTCCTAAACACGCTCCGAGATGTTGAAAGAGGCAAGGCTACGGCTGCCGAAGCGGCAAAATGGGACGCGCTTACTGGGAGCTGGGAGGGCATTAATAACATGAACCGCAGCAATGTTGTGGCTCCTGGGGAAGGTGCTCTAGGAGAAGTCCCGTACGATTCGGAGGAAGATATTGATGATGGCGAGGACTTCATCGATGGATGGAGGAATAAATATGGCCCGGAGATTGCAGCTATGATCATGAGCAAACTGTTCGACTTCGCTTTGGAGGATGTTACTGCAGATCGATTACCGATTGCAGATGTGCGCATGATGTTTGATCTGCCTGACAATATTGGAGCAGACGCTCTCGCCAGCGAAGTAGCTCGTCGTAAAGAGCAGAACCAAGACCAACTATTTCGACACCTCTGGTTGCCCCGATCCGATGAAGACACTACCTTTGGGTTACGGTGCTAGTTTGTCTACAACAGGTTGAAGACCCCCCGTGCGAGGCTCACGTGATCGCCGTCTATTGGAATGTGTCTGTTGCGATTCTTGGATACGCGCAAGGATATGGCTACAGACGCCGCGCTGTGCGAACAGGCAATTCGCGACTGCGAGACCTTGCTCAGTCTTTAGGAATCTGTTGGATCGTTGAGATCCTTAGTCGAAAGTTGAGGCAATTGTTGATTGTAACTATTGAGCTATGGGAGCCCCGTATACTCCTGAGTAGAGCACGGGCCAAGGCGCTGACGTACCATATTTTACCACCAAATGCACGGACCCACCAAATGCACGTTTTTGCCGCCACCAAGGGCAACACTCTAAAACCTATACAACGCCAAATATATAGTAAAATCACGAGATTTTTTGCAGTAGCACTCGTAGGAGCATGTAAAACCATTGCGCAATGATAAATTACTTGCGATAACGCTGTGGGAGCTGTACAGTACGGGTGCGCGTGGCTCTGGCGGGTGAGGGCACCCTCTCTCCAGTGGGCTCTTGATCAACAATAGTAGCCTCAGGTCTCTCAAGAGCTTGTTTTTTTGGTGTACGAGGGTTGAGGCTCTGTCGATTACCCTTTTTAGACAATTGTATATCACCTTTGAGTTGCTTTTCGAGCTGCTTTTGGAGTAGCTTTTCAGCTCGCTCAGCAGCCTTGGCCTCTTTGCTTGCGCCTTCAGTTCTCGCGCCGCCAAATGTACGCGAGCTCTCTCCTCTTTGAGAGCTTGTTTCTCCTGCTTTTTGAGAAGCCTTTAGTGTTTAGCCTCTAAGAGTTGTTGTTGTTGAAGCTTTTTATTAGTCTTAATTTGGTCCTGCCTCTTGTGGGCCCTTTGAACTTTGCTAGGTGAGTAAAATACGGCGCCACTATACTAATTATTAGGTTTATTAAGTAGGAGAGGCTTGCCACGTTAACGGCGCCTCTTCTCGTTAATAAAAGCTTGCTCAAGCCTATCGTATTAGTGTTAAAGGATCCTGTATTTGATCTTAAGCTTGTGATAACTTTGCGACAGCTGTTTACGCTCCTTAGTGTGGTCCTCCGCAACAATGTCCTTTAGTATTTGCTGTACTTTACGCTAATCAGAATTAGAGAGGTTTAACGAGCTACTCTAACTTAAGGGAGGGCTCTCGTGCTCTGCGATAAACTTCTTGAGTATAGTGTTTGGGTTATAAGGTGACAACCTAGTACACTTAAAAGCTTTGAGTATTATTGTTTCTTAAAAGGCCCTTTGCCAGGAGGCGTTAAAGAGTCGATAAAAGTCGCGTTTGGTGATTGCTAAGAGGCCCTGGCAGTTGTACATAAACTCTAAGAGCTCTCTTGTATACGCCGTACTCAGAGGCTTGAACATCGCCACATTAAGAGGCTGGAGAGTGTGGGTAGCGTGTGGCGGGAAGGTTATAAGGAGTATTTTGTTATTGTCGCAGTACGTGATAAATTGCATAGTAATATAAGACCCATGCCCATCAAGTATAAGTAGTCGGTACTCCCTACAAGTTTTCTCCTTAGTCTTGCGATCAAATACTTGTTTGAGCCACGCCAAACCAATCTCATTGTTGGTCCACCCACTTGATGAGCTCGCAAAAAAGGCCTTGTAGTGTTGCGGATTAAAATCTTGAAGCCATAAGTCTTGTATATTGCCCGTAGTAGCTTGATAAATTAAGGCTGGCGTTAGCGAGGTGCTGTCAGCGCAAATACAGGCAATTGTTGTTACCCACTCTCTATTACTGTCCTGGAGCATTTGCTTGTGAGGGCCCTGCTTATATAGCTGCCGCGAGAACACTCTTTTCATCTTAGTGAGCACTCTAATAAGGAACCCTTTTTCATCTATATTGTACATATGGCGACTGTCGATATCGTACTGGGTTATTTTGTCGCCTAAAAGCTTGAAGTATAAGGCGTATTTGGTAGCAGAATCAGCGCGGTGGCGATAGGCGTCGATACCAGTAGTCCATCGCGATATGAGCTCAATATTGTTGCGGGCAATAAAGCGCTCAACCCAGTTTTTGCCTAGCTCTTTTCTGGCTATTTCTGTTGCGAAATTTCGGATTATTTGCTTTGTAGGAGGCAGGCCTCTTTTATTAAGCTTATATATGTAGTTTACAAGCTCTTTTTCTTATGTGGTGTTAAGAAATTTCTGCTTATTTGCCCTCTCTATGTGGCTTTTATTGATCCCGCGCGCGCGCCGCGATAAAGTTGATCGCTCAACGCCAAATAATTTGGCAATTTTGGTGTAATTAGGCTTTTCACCTGCTGGCAAGCTTTCAATTGCTGCCAGAGCAGCCTCCATAGCGTCAATATTGGTGGAGTTATGAGCGTTGATAAACTACGTGGATTTTTTCAAAACCGTGCATTTGGTGGGGTCGTGCATTTGGTGATTAGTCATGATAATCACAGCACCGCTGACGTAATCACCTAAAATCCGTCACAGAATCTCTTCCACAGATGCTGGAGGAGTTTACATCTGCATGGCAGTGCGGCTGGCATGCGGCTATAGCTTGGAACTACTTTAATATTTTCCTTAATGGCGGCTAATGGACGCTCTTCGACAATTTCCGGTACTTGATTGAAGTTGACAGGTGGTGCGATCTAGCCATCGAAGGCTACAAGAAAACCAACCAGCCTAGTGGACTGGCGAATATTCAACGGCTTCAAGCTCAGGTTGGCCTCCTTACGCTGCATCGGCTTCTGATTTACAGAAACTTTTCTGCGAAGAAAGACAGAAATGCAGTTGAAAATAAGGTCATTGAGTTGAGTGCTGAAATATTTGGCGATGTGGACACGGCCGAGAGCATGATTCCTAAGCTACGAAGACAAGGCTTGAGGTTACTCACCGAGGTTGACGAGATCATGTCCAGTACCGAGCGCCAGGCGTCCTGGGAAGATGGTCTCGAAGGCATCGAGAAACGGTCCCAGCTCAGCCGCATGCAAATGAACTATACCACAACACGATATGCCGTACGCTATTGGATAGATGGTGCAGAAGAACCGTCGGATGAAGCTAGAACCGCCATCTGGAATCTGACTTAGAAATACAAGACTCGACTACTGTCTCTCGCAATCGGAATGTATCGTCCCAACCCGCCTAGTCTTGTTCAACGAATCCAAGCCTCCAGCGAGGAGGCACTTTCGTACCAGAAGATGGTCGATTTAGAAGCCGAAATCAAAAAGGCTGACCCTAAAGATCGCTTTTTCCCTCGTCTACTCCTCGATGAACATCGTAAGAAGATGAAGGAGTACCCTCTATTGCGTCAATTTATAGAACTTCGAGAAGGCACGCCTCCGTCATTCGATGGCCTCAAGAACATCACAGACCAGTTGGAAGACGACGTTGTCCTCCTTGATTGGTTCTACCTTGACGCATACTTCGATCCTGGAAAACTGCTGTTGCTGACGGCTCGGAGGGGGGCGATCCCAACCGTTGATGAAATCCAGATTGACATAGAGGCCGTCGAGAAATGGAAGAAAGACCATCTGAATGCGTCGGGCTGGTTTAAAGACCAGCTTGAGCCGAAGATAGCGAGTAGGCTTGCCAGGGCACTCTTCAATGAAACATGCGGCGCCATCGTCCAGCCATTAAGTAGACGAACGAACGAGGGCGATATTCTCGTGCTGTGTCCTACAGACTTCCTGAACGGCATGCCGCTCCACACGCTAGATGTCGACGAAGAAGCTCTCATAAGGCGCAATCCGTGCGTATACATCCATAGCCATTCCTTACTACGACCGTGCTTCTCGGCTGCACAGAACGCAGCCGACATCGAGTCTCCAGTCAACGCGAAGTTCCTCTCCGGAATAGCCGGCATCGGGAAAGACAAAGTCAACTTCGCCGCTGGCCGCGATAGCGTCACGACTCTCACCGAGCAATTCCAAGCTACGTCAATGATCGACGAAACTGCCACTAAATCTAATTTCCTGAATCAAGCAAAGGATTCCCGCCTCCACATCCAGACCCACTGCTCATGGGACAGCGAAAACCCGCTCGACCACCACATCGAGTTCGCAGCGCAAAACGAAGAACCCACACAGCACGAAACCCTCATGGCTCGCGACGTCTTTGCTCTCCGCCTGCAGCAAGGTTGCCACCTCAACGTCATTGCGTGCTCTGGCGCACTAACCGACGTCAAAGCCGGCGACGAGGTCATGGGCCTTGTCCCTGCGTTGCTCTACTCTGGTGCTAGCTCCGTGGTATCGACGTTATGGCCGATATACGATGACGTGGGCGCGCAGTTCTCGAAGGTCTTCTTTGGCAGCTTTATTTAGCAGTTGGATCCGGAGCAGCGTAGCCAACGTACCGTACAGTCCCCCCCTGGTTCGGGTGCGTAGCGTAGTATCAGTGCTTTAGTGGTGTCAGGGGGCGGGTAAGGATTTTCTCATACAAATTTTAACTGTGGGCACCTGGCCGCACAAAAGCACTAATACTACGCTACGCACCTGAGCTGGGGGAGGGACTGTAGCAGAGTACGGCCGCAAGTACGGCCGAAGCGTGCACGGCTGCCATGTTGGTCAGTTTTAAGGTAAAAAGCGCACTCTATAAACCGTGCACGCTTCGGCCGTACTTGCGGCCGTACTCCGCTATGGTACGTTGGCTACGCTGATCCGGAGCAGAACGAGGGGCTTTTGACTTGGGCGCCGTTTGTGTTGAATGGGTATTGGATGTTCGCTGTGTAGGATTGGGATTTAGGGGAATATCGAGTTCTGCTTTCTTCTTTGTAGGGTGGGGGAGCTCGGCGATTGTGTATCTCTGGTAGGAGTAATGATTAGCGAATGACGAGTGGCTCGGTGTGCCATTCAGTGATCGCTTGAGAGTTGAAGAGAAAATTACTCATAATCTCTGTTGCTTGTTAGCGAGGGTTTCTCTGATATCGTTCAATTCTTATTAAATTCAACAACGAGAATCAATACTGTCCTCATTGAGGTATTTTTCACAAATCTTATAAGCAGCGAATATTCCGGTACAAAACATGATCACCCCAAATGCTAGAACTCTGTCGACGCATATACAATGACAATTGGGAATTGACGCGTAAGTGTTTCTAAATCCGAAGTCAGCTTGTAGTTTGGAGGTAAAGACGGTGGGGCATAGGAAAGGGCCAATCAATACAATCAAATGCGGGGTAGTCTCCCTACAGACCTGCAACGTGAACCACATGGTTCTGGCGCTCCTCACATGCTAGTTTTCCAACGTCAAAATGCCTTAGGTCTTTAATACAGACCTATTAAGTACTTTATTAAGTTTTATATAGTATATAGTTTAAAGTTAAAAAATATATTAATTATTTAAACTTTCTTTATTATTAGTCTAATACTTACGCTCTTTTTAATTACTAAGCAGAGGGCTCTGCTTTTTTGTTATATTATTTAAGATAAAAGCCTTTGTCGCCCTACCCGTAGGTAGATAAATTAACGCTATATTAGTCTAATATATTTTAGATTTACTTTTTATTCTATATATAGATTTTTACTTTAATATCTCTTTTATTATTATTAAGCTTATTATAATAGTACTTACTAGCTGTAACGGTTCGTGGCTGTCTCCCTGCTAGTCATTCACCATTACCTTTCCTTTCACACCCTAATAGCGCCTTTCACCTTATAGAAGACGCCTTTCCTAGTTAGTGTTAGCGCGTAGTTCGCGTGGGCCTATGCCCTACGCCGCCCACTATATAAGTAAGGGCCCCCCAGTTCCCTTCCTTATCCCCCATCTTAGTATAGTCTCAATTCAGTTATCTCTTTCAACCATACTAGCTGTCCCCGAGAGGTTTGCCCTATAAGGCCGTGTACCGCCCTTACACTAGCCTTCCTACTAAGCACGCCCTATTACCTTTCTTTTACACTCTATTTCCCCCTATTTGCGCCTTTTACCTTTTTAAAGGCACTTTTTCTAGTTAGTATTAGCGTAGTAGTTAGCGTAGGCCTATGCCCTATATCGCCCTTTATATAAGAAAGGGCCTCCTATATTTATTTCTTATCTACTATCTTAGAATAGTATTAATTTAACTAGCTTTTTTAACTATTTTAGTTATCTTTAATAGGTTAGTCCTATAAGGCTGTGTACCACCCTTATATTATTCTAAGACTAACCTTTTTATTTAGCTATAGATAGTAGTATAATATTTACTTCTCTCTTAAGACACTACCTATAGGTAGTTAAATTAGTAGAAGTTTTACTTTATTAGTTACTAGTTATACTAAATAGTTATTATATTACACTAAAGTCTATAAAACTACTATTATAACTTCTTTACCTACTATAAGTAGGTAAAGGTGTATTAGTTTATTAGTTACTAGTTATGCTAAGTAGTTATTATATTACACTAAGGTTTATTAAGAGACGCTACTTCTACACTTCTTTATCTACTATAAGTTAGTAAGGGTGTATTAGTTTATTAGTTACTTTAGTACTAGATAGCTATTATACTACACTAAGGTTTATTAAGAAAGGCTACTTTTAGTTACTTACCCCTATAAGAGACTAGTTTAATAAGTTGTGCTACTATAGTCTATTAAGAGAAATTACTCTAAGTTATAGAAGTAGTAGTATTACTTTATATTAGTAAGATTAAGATACTACTAAGGCCTATTTAGAGAGGCTAGGATTCTAAGTCTACTAGCTACTAGTTATAGTATAAGTAGTAAGAAGTTTTATTAGTTACTCCTATAAGACTTTATACTCTAGTTTAATAGATTATACCTAGATTTACTAAAAGAAATCCTTTTAGTTTATTAAAAGGCCGCTCTAAATAATAATAAATAATAATAAATAATAATAAATAATAATAAATAATAATAAATAATAATAAATAATAATAAATAATAATAAATAATAATAAATAATAATAAATAATAATAAATAATAATAAATAATAATAAATAATAATAAATAATAATAAATAATAATAAATAATAATAAATAATAATAAATAATAATAAATAATAATAAATAATAATAAATAATAATAAATAATAATAAATAATAATAAATAATAATAAATAATAATAAATAATAATAAATAATAATAAATAATAATAAATAATAATAAATAATAATAAATAATAATAAATAATAATAAATAATAATAAATAATAATAAATAATAATAAATAATAATAAATAATAATAAATAATAATAAATAATAACTATATTATCTCTAAAGACTAATTGGCCTATAATATCTAACTAGCATTACACTATAAGGGCTAAAGATACTAAGTAAGAAGAATTAGAATTAGGCTCTAAAGACACTATAGCGCTATTTATAAATATTTTATATAAGTAATATTTTAACTCTTTTCATAAGATATCTTATTTTGCTTACTAAGCGCGCTAGCTTACACTTATAAAATATCTAGACCTACTAAATCTAAATACCCTATTAAGCTTATCTATTAACCTTTTAAGTATTTTTTCTTATTATTATTTACTATTTACGTAATAGACGCTCCTAATAAACTGCTCTAACACTTAGAAAATCTAAATACTAGGTTGCTTTAGCGCTAACTTTACTAAGTAGCTTTATTTAGTCTATTCTAATTTTCTATTACTTTACCTTACTAAGTAGCCTTATATACTCTACTCTAATTTTTTATTACTTTAGACTTTAGTTAAGCTTATATTTAAACTAGGGTAGTACTAGTTATAGAAACCTACTCCCTTTACTATAACTACTTTAGTCCTTACCTATTACCTATTAAGTATTTAGCTAGGCAACTAATTACTAAGCTATTAATATTGCCTAGCTACCTTCTAGTTTAACTTATTAATAAATTATAGTTAAATATTTTTATTATAACCCTACTTCTACCTTAAACTTACTAGTAGTTAGTCTCTATATCTAATAACTCTATACTATTATCCTCTAAGAGTCCTAAAATTAATATATATTAGGCAACCCTAATTACTTTTTCTAATAATAGAGACTTTAAAGTAGAGCCTAAGCCTAATTACTTTAGCTAATTGCTCCCTACTACCCTTTCCTAGCTATTACTAGAATAGCTAAATAAGCTAAAAGATGCCTAACTTAGTAAGGACTATAGTAATTATACTAGAGAAGAGACACTTAATAAAAATAATTTTTATAAACTTAGTAATACTTACTATAATAATAGCCTAAAAATAATAACACTACCTATTATAGTAGTAGATTAGAAGATAAAAAGCCTACTTATTATAATAACCTTCCTAATAATAACTCTAAATTTACTAACCTAATTAATCCTAAGTTTAACTCTTTATAAAAAGAATACTTAGGTAATAAATCTAATAGTAAACTCTCTAATAAAATCTCCTAGAACGCTAATAATTAGGAGCTGCCTCTTAACTATTAGCTCTTACTTTAATCTACTAATTACCTAACTTATTCTACCTCTAAGGACACTCTAAGCTACTAAAATAGGTAGCCTAGTTTATTACTAATTAAGTAGCCTTCTAGCTAGCCTACTATATATAGGCACTTATAACTTTTAGCACTTTTACTCCTAGTTATTTTCTTTCTAGATACGATTACTATGGTCGGCTGACGTCTCTCTCAGTAAGAATAGCCTAATAAAAACGAATAAAGATTTTTTTCCAGCTAGTTAATTACTAATTTAGCAGCTTCCTAGCTATTACATATATATAGGACACCTATAACTTTTAGCACTTCTACTTTTACTCTTAGATATATCTATTATACTAGTAGCCCCTATAGCTTTATAAGCTGCCCTATCCTAATTAAAAACTATATAGTTAGGTTAATATAATTTTTTAAAACACTTTTTTATAGTATTAGAAAATCTTATATAATATAATTATGCTAGCGCGTAATAGACTAACTAATTTTTTTAGGCTAATTATATTTTTATATAGTATTAGAGCCAAGAATACGCTCTATTAATAAAACGCTAAATACTAAAATATAGCTTCTAATCTAGCCCTAATTTGCTCCTAACTACTTTCTTTAATATCTTTACTAAATAGTATCTAAATTAAAAACTAAAGCTACTACTAGAACTATAGAGGTCTGTTGCCCCTATTCTAGTCCTTTTTAGCCTAAAAACAGTACTAGTTATATTAACAATTCGCTAAAATACTTTATTTTTATATACTTTCCTTCTTATTATTAGGCCTAAAAAGGGGGGTTATATAATAGTACTTACTAGCCTCCTTACTAAGCACGTTCTATTACCTTTCTTTTACACCCTATTTCCTTCTATTTACGTCTTTTACCTTTCTAAAGGCGCTTTTATTAGTTAGTGTTAGTATAGTAGTTAGTGTAGGCATATGCCTTATGCCATCCTCTATATAAGAAAGAGCCCCCTACGTCCCTTTCTTATCTACTATCTTAGAATAGTATTAATTTAACTAGCTTTTTAACTATTCTAGCTATTCCTAATAGGTTAGCCCTATAAGGCTATATACCGCCCTTATACTTATAGTCTTTATTTCTTTAATTATAGTAGTAAAGGTAGCCTTTTATCTTTAAATATTTTTATTCGTTTTTATTAGGCTATTCTTACTAAGAGAGATGTTAGTCGGCCATATTATATATATTATTATTATTCTACCTTAGAGTTAATCTATAATATTACGTAATTCTAGACTAGCTATTTAACTAACTACTATATTATATAATTAATAATTTCTTTAATAATATTTTTACTATAATAATATTTTTACTATAATAATATTTTTACTATAATAATATTTTTACTATAATAATATTTTTACTATAATAATATTTTTACTATAATAATATTTTTACTATAATAATAATTTTACTATAATAATATTTTTACTATAATAATATTTTTACTATAATAATATTTTTACTATAATAATATTTTTACTATAATAATATTTTTACTATAATAATAATTTTACTATAATAATATTTTTACTATAATAATATTTTTACTATAATAATAATTTTACAATAATAATAATAATAATAATAATAATAATAATTTTACTATAATAATAATAATAATAATAATAATAATAATAATAATAATAATAATAATAATAATAATAATTAAATGGGTACTCTACAGCTAGCTATATAGACATCGAATTCTAATTCTCTATACTAGTAAGCGTGGAGGGTGTATAGGGCAATTATACAAGAAAAAAGAAATAATATAACAAAATACCTTAGTATTAATTGCTTGTCTCTAGAGAGAATACGAATAGAAAGAAGAAGATTTTACGGTGCACAGGCATTATGTAATTCCTATATAATGCTATTATGCGGCAATATTAAAATCTTAACACCCTTAGGTGCCCTTGCCTATATAATATATAGACACTAGCAACTTTTTATTTTAAGGTTACTATTAGTAGCTCTCCCTTCCTCCGCACAAACTATCTACTTGCTAATATTCACCCTATCTATTTATTATTCCTCTGTCTGTACGCCTTCTACTCTAGCTAGTTTGCTCTAGTTAATAAAAAGATTCTATTAAGTAACTATTTGTTATACTTTGCTGCTATTTGTCAAAGGCACAATTAGGCTTATTAGTAGTAGAGTAGCGGTCTGGCTAATAGCGGTCAAGGGTAAGATTGCACAGTTAATAATAAAATTATAGCAATAATGTGTTATTTGTATAGAGTTCTTTTACTTAGTTTATTTCTTATATAATAGGTAGATCTAGTTATCTTATTTATTTAGGTAGTGATGTTGAGCAATTGTGCAATATTAGATAAGGGGAAGATAAACGCTAATAAGAGGTAGAAATTAAGACTCTAGACAGAAGGAAGAGGTATATAAGGTGGGCTTTCCTTCCTCTATTCTTTTCTCTTTTATCCTCTACTTTAAACATCTCTCTATATGTATTCCTTCTTTCTAGCTCTTTTCTCTTTTTATTAAGCTAATTCCCTATTTTGTATAGTGCTAAATTGTGTCCCTTATTATATAATGTCTTGTCTCTGTACAATGCTAACTTAGTGTAGACAATAGCGCTTATACTAGCGGGTCTTAACTAGCTAGGCCTCCCTGGCTTTAATGCTACTATAGTGGCTCTTCTAAGCAAAAGAATACGCATTACCCTTCTAACTAGTTCCTAGGCAAACTATACGTTTATCCAGGGCATCTCTATTAATGTAAGTTCCTCTATTCTTTGCTTTTGTATAGATACTAACTGGGAAAAATAGACTAAGAAGTTACGTGTCGCACATCTGCCTTCGTATAATGTTAATATTATTCTTACAGCTAGTATAGACCTGCGTCTGTGGGTTGCTAAGCTTATTTAGCGCGAGGGCTACTTTCGCGTGCTCCTTATCTAGTCGCGCGGTATCCTTAGGGGCACTGCGTGCGCTCACTACTATGGCGATAACTCTGGCCCTAGGCCCTTTACTAAGTGTTGTATGGTAGCAAACTTCTAGGCGGGATCGTGCGGTTCTTGCGTGTGGTAGAGCCATAGTACTAGGTATAATTATCGCACAGAATAGGGCTAGATAGTAGGATAGACACTTCTAGACATTATTTATAAGTACTAAAATAAAAAACTCTTCTCTAAATAAATGTATGCTATGTCTCTTCTCTTTCTATACAAATAAATAGATAGGAAAAAAAAGCGTATTTTTAAGTAATGTATATATATAGAAAGAATTAAATAAATATATCGCGCAAAAGAATAAATAAATAATAAGGAAATAGTCCTATGTAAAGGCTAGGAAGAGCTCGCGCGGGCGGGCTCAAGGCAATCCACTAATACTTTAATAGTAATTATTAAGATATTACTAGAGATTAAGAACTCTAGAGCCTAGTTTGGGGCCTTATTTGTATAGGTATTAGTAGGGTTATCCTTCCTATTAATCTATCTAATCTTAGAGATCTTGCGATGCTCGTACAATTCGCGGAGTGACATAATATTAATTATAAGGCGCTTCTTATTTGTGGTTCCTAGTTATACAAGGCAGTTATAAAGGGACTTCGAATCTGTATAGATAACTATAGGAATTAGCAGTAGACTAAGCGTGCGTATAATCTTCTAGAGAGTTATGCTAATAGTAATAGCATTGTTAAACCCTTCTACTATACTATATAGCTTACTAGCAAGAACGCTTCTTATTACTCTCTTACACTTAGTTAAATTCTAGTATACAATATTTGCTAGAATCTTAAAGTTATCGCCATTACTTATATAATGCTTATTGCCTAGAGCAATTAGAAATCCTAGCTGTAAGCTTAGGTTCTTATTATTGGCAAATAAGCCATTAGTAAAGATAAACAGCTTCGCGCGTTAAAGATCCAATAGTATAAAGATAAGACTGCGCTTACTATTGTTAATTTGCTATTAGATTTATGCGTTTAATGCCTTAATATCTTTATGCAAGGGTAATATAGTCTAAGCGGCAATAGACAAATTAAATGCGGCTTCTAGTTAGCACACAAAACACTTCTTTAGTCTTATACAAATATTATTTAATTGGGATCTAAATCGCGATAATAATAGTACGAATTGTCCGCGAAATCCTTATTTATAAGGGACTAGTGGTCTGCCTCTTTATATAGAAAAGTTATATTTGCGATTAGTGTAGTATATATTAGCCTCTTATAAGTGCTAATTAGATTAGCAATTAATTGCAACTTGGATTAACGTATAGAGATTAGTAAATAGAGCTTTATAGGTAGGTTTAGGAGTAAATATAGCCTACTCTAGCTCTAGGTGTCTATAGCATGCTCGTATAATAGCAGTATAGAGAGGAATTTCCCTAGCAAAGGTCACACCTAATACTCTCTATGCAAGAGTGAGCCTGTTAATTATTGCCTCTAGGACTTTGTACAGACTCTTATTAGGGTTTTTACGCTAGCATTGTGCGAAAGTTATTATAGTCTAGTCTATCTAATACTAGTTATAATTAATAGTAGTATTAAAGTAACTGTTAAGTGCTTTGTATAAGCACTTCCATAATTATCTAGAATAGATAGTATAGAGGTAATACTGTGCCGCACGGCTAGTAAGAATATTTAGAAAGATGTCTGGATATTAATCCTTAGCAATATCTAGGCGTCTACATAAATCTATAAAGATTCTAGTCTTGTCTACTAAAATGTTATATAGAGCTCTAGTATAGTTATTATCCTTATTCTATGCCTTTTAAAATTAAATTATCTTGTTAGCTAGAATTCTCTAAGGAGGTAGGTTGTGCTTGGGTGGAAGCTCGTATAGGTTAGATTATAGCATAGGCTTAGTCTGTGTAGATTAGTACAGTGCCTATAATTCGCGTTTAACTAGTAGTGGCTCTATTCTGTACGGCGTTTAATAGTCGCGAGCAGGTAGGCGAAATGGTAGTTGGGTACTATGTGCGAAGAGTAGTAGTGTCAAATATAAGGGTATATTTTGATGAGATGAGATGAAAGTGATAGATTTGATGTTTGTTGAGATGATCTCATTGTGTGTGTTGTCTCGGAGAAGCTCTGCTATCGCGAGAAGTTTCTATCTATGCCAAGGCGCTAGTACTATTAGGGATAATACAGGGGCAGTGTAACACAGTAGTGCGCCAGCCTCCTTAGTATATTTCACAGTGATTTCACAGTGAAATCAGTGTGAGAAGGCCATATAATCGGTCACACCTAACCACTATATTTCACAGTGAAAATCACTGTGATTCACAGTGATCGTATATCTGACACACCCCCTCAGCTTGGAACCATCCCAAGCTGGACCCAATTCTTCGCAGCTGTACCATTGCTCATAGGCCAAAAACTTCCATCCTTTGTTCCAAATCGTCTAAGTCCACCTCCTGGTCGCTAATCCTACCCCTGACGTCTTCAAGTCCGAGTTAGTTGACGAACTTGGTCCATTTGCCAGTGGGCAGAGCCTTTATAAGGCCATCAGCTACTATTTCTTTAGATTGTTAGTATTAAACTTTAATAGCCCCACAGGCAACTTCTTATTGGAGCCAATAATTGTGTATGTTAACGTGCCTAAGCTTTGTTTGCAACTTGGCGATTTCTTTAGTAACAAGTTAAATAGTTTGTTGATTGTTGCAACTGATAGTAATTGTTAACAGGGTGAGTTGGATCTTGAGCTTAGCGATAAACTAAGAGGTAAATAGTGCCTCCTTTGCAACCTGTGAAAGGGCTAGCAACTTAGCTTTAGTTGTCGAGGTGGTGACTGTGTCTTGCTTGCTCGCCTTCTAGGCAACAAGACTACCAAATAGCTTGATAATGTATCCTTGTGAGCTCTTTTGGTCGAGGGTATTGTTAGCAAAAGAGGCGTCGCTGGCGACCTTATAGGTATCTGCTCCTCTAAAGCGTAACCCCAATGATCGGGTGGAGGACAGGTATAGCAGTACGCGGTCAGCGGCGTCGTGATGCTTATCGCTTGGATTTGATAGGAATCGCGATAGTCGAGAGCTTGCGAAAGCGATATTAGGGCGCGTGGTTACTGCAGCGTAGAGGATAGATCCAATCTTTTACTGGTATTAGTTAATCTCAGCCTTTATAGCGAGTCCTTCTTGGGGTTTTAGTTCGACTGCGGACATCGGGGTATCGTGTTTAAGGTCGTGTTGGTAGATAAGACAACTAATCTTGTCTACATAGGACGCCTGCGATAGCTAGAGTTGCCTGTTTGCACGGTCTCTGACGATTTCAATCCCTAGAAACCACTAAAGATCGTTACTACTAGTGAGGGTAAACTTTGTACTTATCTTTTTCATCACTGCCTTAGCAGCGTGCTTCTGATCCTTAGAGTAGGCGACGATGAGGTCGTCGACGTAGAAGAAGATAATGATGCTGTCTTTGATCATATAGCAGGGCTCGTGCGGGACTGCAGTGAAACCGAGATCCGTGAGAGCACTGGTAAATTCTCTCTGCCACAACAGTGGTGAGATTCGAAGACCATACAATGCCTTGTGCAACTGCAGGATAGTGCCGGGTCGTGTGTAGCCTCGTGGCATTCTCATGTAGAGTTCTCTGTCCAGTTTCGCATGGACGAAGGCGTTGGTGACGTCGTACTGGGTGAGTTCTAGGTCGTACCGAGCTGCCATGGACATGAGCAGTCGAAAAGATCGTCCTGCGAGGGTCGCGGCATAGGTATCTTGAGTAGTGAGGTGGCGTTGTTGATCTCTACGCACTACCAACCTAGCCTTGCACTTCTGAAATTAATGATGTTTGTTAAACTTGTAAGTATATACCCACATGCAGTTGAGGATTTGGTGCCCGCGTGCTCGCACTGGGGCGACAGGCACCTCATTCTAAGACCTTATTTCCTTGTGGCTTTGCAAGTGTGATCGCTTAGCATCCTTCCACATCGTGTATAGAGGGTGATTCTCTAGTTGTGTACCGCACAATAGAGGTTCTGGCAACTTGCTTTAATAGGGTTTCTTTCCTGCTGCAAGCATGCGATTGAAATAAGCTTTGTCGAGCGGCTTCCCCTTGTATTTGCCTCTGCTTCCTGCCTGTGTACCTGCTAGGAAAGCGGTTGCCCATAGCACAGCGCGTTAATCTGGCTGTGGTAATCCAATAGGCAACTGGTCGTGTTAATTATGTTCGAAACTTGCTATTAATTAGACAAGCAATGCAACAGGCGGAGGTGTCACTAGTGGTGTTGGGTAGGTGTAATTGATCTTCCTCCCTTGGTAATACCCTGGCGGGTCTTCTTCTTCATCCTCGCGATTACGGGTGTTAGTGATCGATTTGTCCTTGTAGAAAGATTTAGTGTTTTCTTATTCTAGTAGTGGAGGTGGCAACTCTACTAATCAAGTCTATGCCGCAATCTCTTCAGTGGTGCTGTGCATAAGGTTGTCTAACAGGTCTTCTGATTTGCCTAAGAACACCTCATCTTCGTCAAAGATAACGTCGCGTGTGCTAATAACTTTGTTAAGTGGAGGTATCCATATCCTCCAGATGTTTGATAATTGGTAGCCCACTAGGTATCTAACCCATGCCTTTAGGTCTAACCTTTGGAGCTTGCTCTTGCCGCGTTTTATAGTTAGTTAGGGCGAAAGCTTTATAGCTATAGGTTCTAAGGTGAGCCTAGTTTGGTTTCTTTGGTTGAGTGACGATGCCGTTTTGGAAAGCCACCATCGTAAAGAATACTTCGTGTGGTGATCGCCATTAGTTGGCGTAGTTCGGAGTTCGATTGTATAGGTATACGGCCGCTCGTGTGATCTCTAGCCATAAGTTGAAGGGGAGATTGGCGTCAAGTCGCATTGCACAACCCTTCTCCTTAATTACACCCCCTGAGTGTTTAGCTCCTCCATTTTAAGCTTGGGTATTAGGTGCTGAAGGCTCAATGACAATACCTTCACTAACGCACCACCTGTGAACGTCTTGCTTAACTAAGAAGATCTCATTGTCGGATTCGATAACTTTGACAGTCACCTTGAATTGTACTTTTACAAATAGTACAAATTCCTTTAGCAACTTGATAATTGTTCGTGCCGGTCGATTGTCCTTAAAGTAGAAGTCCCAAGCCATGCCTGAGAATCGATTGGTGATGAGCATCTGGCTTTTCTCGCCGGTGAAGCTCGTATCTTCGTAGTCGTGAAAGTCTATAGTGACTCTCTCACCAGGGCCGTCGTTAATTTGCCTAGGTTGTCATCTAATTTGTCGCTTGAGCTTTGATCTGCCGCAAGCATCGCATTTAATTGTTAGTGGTCCCTTAATGCGCACCCCCTCAGAGTGATTCACTGTGTGCTCCAGTGCCTGAGGACCTGGGTGGCCTAGTTGTTTGTGCCATGTGATGGCGTCTGCCTTCTGCGCTCGTCGTGCGGTGCGCGTGGTGATCTTGTGTGTGGCATACGTACTATCGTGTATAGTACAGCTTTGCTTGGGTATGTATTCGAGTACCCATTGGCCATAGAGCTCTTGAAGTTCGGCCAAGACTGTATTGTCCATCCTTTTAATCGCTGTTGGATCTACTTGTGTGTCCCACTAGAGGCCTTGCCTGCGGAGTAATTGGAAGGACACTAGATTGCAGAGCAGATCAGGGCAGTAGGCGATGTTGTCTAGCCTTAGTACCCTATTTCCTTGTGCACTCTTAACGTGTAGATGGACACTGCTATATCCTTTAATCCATACTTGTGATAATCCCGCCCATATAAAGTCTCCTGGCGATGGTGGTTGCAATGTGACGAAGCGGTCGATATCGTTGTAGATGTGGCATGTCGTGCCTGAATTAAGGATTGCGGAGTGACGTAACGGGTATGTGTTTAGGTCTAAGTAGTAGGAGGCAGCGATAGCATTAAAGCTCGCAGTGATGTCGGCAATTTGTCTGCCATCTAGTCATTCATCGTTAGCAAGTTCAGTGATTTAACTTGGGGTAGGAGTGCTTGATTGTTTAATCCTTAGTGTCTGTGATCTTGGACGCTTTAGAGCCCTCATGCGCTCCATAAGCACTAAGTTAGGTCATTCTCCAGCTTGAACCTAATCAATAACTGTACCATAGGCTTTGGGTAAAACCAATTAGGTGCCTTCTCAGGGAATGCGTAAAAGCAGTCTTGCAGACTGTGGCGTTGTTCACAAGCAGGGCACTTGAGGTTTGATCCTTCCCAGCCACCAACTGCCGTTGGCTCATCGTCTGTGTTCGCGGACTACTTGGATTTGGCTTTTAAGCCAGCTTTCTTGGCGCGTGATCTGCCTCGCTTAAGTGTTGCTACTTCATCCACAGGATAGGCGTCCCTATCTGCGGTCTAGGTGGGTGCACTACTGTTGGCGAGAGATGGTTTAGCAGCAGCAAAGGCGCCCCTTTGTTTTCCCTTAATCGGGTGCCGTGGTGCCATGTGCTCTTGGAAGAGTTTCACCATATCCTTTCTTTTAAGGGTAGTGTCCTTTCCTCTATTCTGTTCAAAGCTTGTAGCCCATACAGGTGCAACGTTGGACACTGCTTTCATAAAGTCTTGTTTAACTGCGTACAACTTCGTAAGCTCTAGGACTCTATTGGACTCCGCTTCGGTCGCTGCGTGATTATATTCGGTGAGCCAGGTCGCCTATAATCCGGTGGACCTTATTAGTTTGAGGGCGTCTAGATACCTGCTCCTCGCTCGGTGTTCTTCCTCTTCTTGGTTAACCCTAACTGTCTTCGTGAGGTTCTTAATCCATTATCTAATTAATTAACCTAGGCTGCAGCAATTAGTTTGCAAGTGTACCAAGGTCGTTAACTAGATGAGGGCAACCATCTTATTAAGATTCGCCTTTTCTTGTTTATACTCTTAGTTAAGTAGTTTATAAGTTTTAAGTTGATCCTTATAGAAGTTGTAATTGTCTCTATACGACTTTAGACCAGTCCCTGTAAGGTCTAATGGCTTTGAAGGATGTGCGTCCTCATCTTTGGCATTCGCGGTAGTAAACGCCGCCGTTGGGGTGTAGGCACCAATATCTGGTGCTCTTAGAAGGGTTAGTTTGCACTTAGGTCGGGTCTCTTAACCTAGGTTAATAATATCCCAGATTTCGAGAGATTGAGCGCGGGCTTTAATTTGCCTTATCCATGGTGTATAGTCGGTGTAATCGGTTAGGTACACCGTGGCTTCCTTAAGCGTCGCTAGAGACATGATTGTTGGTTTGATTAAGGCAGTGAGACTCTTAATTGTCAAACATAAGGGTATATTTTGATGAGATGAGATGAAAGTGATAGATTTAATGTTTATTGAGATGATCTCATTGTGTGTGTTGTCTCGGAGAAGCTCTGCTATCGCGAGAAGTTTCTATCTATGCCAAGGCGCTAGTACTATTAGGGATAATACAGGGGCAGTGTAACACAGTAGTGCGCCAGCCTCCTTAGTATATTTCACAGTGATTTCACAGTGAAATCAGTGTGAGAAGGCCATATAATCGGTCACACCTAACCACTATATTTCATAGTGAAAATTACTGTGATTTATCGTGATCGTATATCTAATAAGTAGTTTATTCGATTGTTTATATAAATAGAATTATCTTTAGTATTTGTGCGAAGGTTCTCTTAAGATGACTATAGAAACCTGCAGCTGTGTAGGTGCCTATAGTGGTAGCGCCTTACTCTGTTTAGGTTTATACAATAGCCTAACTAGCTTAGGTGTCTTTAAGATTAGTCTTAGTATTTGTATATAAGAAGTTAAGTAAGCTAGTAAAGGTAGTATTATACAAGTAGTATCTATATTGCCTTAGGCTACTTTGTATAGTTTGCTAGTATTTGTGGCTCTAGTATCTATTCTTAGCTTAATACTCTTTTCTCTTAGGACTACTATAAGCTCTCTCTTATACGCACAGCCTAACTCTAAAAAATAGTATTCTTCCTATCCTTTAAAGTCTTCCTAGAATAACTCTAAGAAAGCTGTCCCTTTTTAGTATAACACATAATACTTAGCAATAGTATATACCACATATAATTATATTTCTAACTAAGAAGGATTGTGTCAAATATACGGGTATTCTTGATGAGTTGAGATGGAAAAGTGGTGGGTTGATTGATTGATTGTGTGTGTTGTGTCGGAGAAGCTCGGCTACCGCGAGAAGTAACTATCTAGTACTAAGCCGCACTAGTACTATTTAGAATAGTACAGGGGCAGTGTAAAACAGTAGTGCGCCAGCCTCCTCAGTGTATTTCACAGTGAAATCACTGTGATTTACACTGATTACCACTGTAAGGGGCCATATGATCGTACACACCTACCCACTGGATTTCACAGTGACTGTCTATCTGACACACCCCCTCAGCTTGGAACCATCTCAAGCTGGACCCAATTCTTCGCAGCCGTACTATAACTCATAGTCCAAAAGCTTCCATCCTGTCTTCCAATTCGTCAAGGTCGACCTCTTGGTCGGTGATCCTACCCCTGACGTCTTCAAGTCCGAGTTGATTTACGAACTTAGTCTATTTGCCAGCTGGCAGAGCCTTTGTAAGGCCATCTGCTGCTATTTCTTCTGATTGTTGGTACTGGATTTTAATAGCTCCACGTACTACTTCTTGTTGAAGCCAATAATTGTGTATGTCGACGTGCCTAAGCTTTGTTTGTAACTTGGCAATTTCTTTAGTAACAAGTCGAATAGTTTGTTAATTGTCGCAATTGATAGTAATTGTTAAAGGTGAGAGTTTAATCTTAAGTTCAGCGAGCAACCGAGCTGTAAACAGTGCCTCCTTTGCGACTTGTGAGAGTGCCAGCAACTTAGCTTTAGTTGTTGAGGTGGTGACTGTGTTTTGCTTGTTTGCTTTTTAGGCGACAAGTCCACCAAACAGCTTGATGATGTATCCTTGCGAGCTCTTTCTGTTAAGGGTATTATCTGTAAACGATGCGTCGCTAGCAACCTTGTAGGTGTCTGCACCTCTAAAGCGTAGCCCTAGTGATTGGGTGGAGGATAAGTATAGCAGTACACGGTCGGCGGCTTTGTGATGGTCGTCGCTGGGATTTGATAGGAAGCGCGATAATCGGGAGCTTGCGAAAGCGATATCAGGGCGCGTGGTTACTGCAGCGTACAGGATTGATCCTATCTTTTGCTAGTATCGGTTGATCTTAGCCTTTGTGGCGAGTCCTTCTCGAGGTAGCAGTTCGACTACTGATATTGGGGTATTGTGTTTGAGGTCGCGTCGGTCGATAAGGCGACTGATCTTGTCCATATAGGACGCCTGGGATAGCCAGAGTTGCCTGTTTGCACGGTCTCTAACAATTTCAATTCCTAGAAACCACTAAAGATCGTTACCTCTAGTAAGGGTGAACTTTGTACTTATCTTTTTCATCACTGCGTTAGCAGCGTGTTTCTAATCCTTTGAGTAGGCGACGATGAGGTCGTCGACGTAGAAGAATATAATGATGCTGTCTTTGATTATACAGCAAGGCTTATAAGGGACTGTGGCAAAACCGAGATCCTTAAGAGCACTGGTAAATTCTCTCTGCCATAGTAGTGGTGAGATTTGAAGACTATACAGTGCCTTATGCAACTGTAGGATAGTGCTGGGTTGGGTATAACCTTGGGGCATTCTTATGTAGAGTTCTCTGTCCAGTTTCGTATGGACGAAAGCGTTGGTGACGTCGTACTGGCTGAGCTCTAGGTTATACCGAGCTGCCATAGCCATAAGTAGGCGAAATGATCGTCCTGCGAGGGTTGCGGCGTAGGTGTCTTGAGTAGTAAGGTGGCGTTGTTGATCTCCACGTACTACCAACCTAGCCTTGCACTTCTGAAATCGATGATGTTTGTCGAGTTTGTATGTATACACCCACATGCAGTTGAGGATTTGGTGGCCGCGTGATCGCACTGGGGCAACGGGCACCTCACTCTAAGACCTCATCTCTTTGTGGCTTTGTAGGTGTACTCGCTTAGCATCCTTCCACATGTTGAATAGCAGGTGGTCTTCTACCTGTGTTCCGCAAGATGGAGGCTCCGGCAATTCACTTTAGTGGGGTTTCTTTCCTGCTGCAAGCATGCGATTGAATTGCGCTTTATTGAGCGGCTTCCCCTTGTATTTGCCTCTGCTACCTGCCTATGTTCTGGCTAGGAAAGCGGCTGCCCATGGCACAGCACGTTGATCTGGCTGTGTTGATCCTATAGGTACTTGTTCATGTTGATCGTCTTTAAAACTCGCCATTGATTGGGCAAGTAATGTGACAGGCGGAGGTGTCGCCGGTGGTGTTGGGTAGGTGTAATTGATCTTCCTCCCCTGATAGTACCCCGGAGGGTCCTCCTCATCCTCGCGATTGCGTGAGTCAGTGATCGACTCATCCTTATAGAAGGATTCAGTGTTTTCTTATTTGGGTGGTGGAGGTGGCAACTCCACTGATCGGGTCCATGCAGCAATCTCTTTAGTAGTACTGTGCATGAGGTTGTCTAACAGATCTTCTGTTTTGCCTAAGAACACCTTATCTTTGTTAAAGATGACGTCGCGTGTGCTGATAACTTTGTTGAGTGGTGGGATCCATACCCTCCAGATGTTTGATGATTGGTAGCCTACTAGGTATCCAACCCATGCCTTTGGGTCTAACCTTTAGAGCTTGCTCTTGCCGCGTTTTGTATTGTTGGTTAAGGCGAAGGCTTTACAGCCATAGGCCCTGAGGTGAGCCTGGTTTGGTTTTTTTGGTTGAGTGACAATGCCGTTTTGGTAAGCAACTGTTGTAAAGAATACTTTGTGTGGTGATCGCCATTGGTTGGCGTAGTTTGGAGTTCGATTGTATAGGTATACGGCCGCTCGTGTGATTTCTGGCCATAGGTTGAAGGGAAGGTTGGCGTCAAGTCGCATTGCACGACCCTTCTCCTTAATTACACCCCCTGAGCGTTCAGCTCCTCTATTTTGAGCTTGGGTGTTAGGTGCTGAAGGCTTAATAACGATACCTTTACTGATGCACCACCTGTGAACGTCTTGTTTGACTAAGAAGATCTTATTGTTGGATTTAATGACTTTGATAGTTACATTAAATTGTACTTTTATGAATTGTACAAATTCCTTCAGCAACTTAATAATTGTTCGTGCTGGTTGGTTGTCTTTGAAATAGAAGTCCCAAGCCATGCCTAAGAATCGATTGGTGATGAGCATCTGGCTTTTCTCGCCAGTAAAGCTCTAATCTTCGTAGTCGTGAAAGTCTATAGCGACTCTCTCACCAGGACTGTTATTAATTTGCCTAGGTTGTTGTCTGATTTGTCGCTTAAGCTTTGATCTGCCGCAAGCGTCGCATTGGACTGTAGTAAGTCCTTTGAGCCGCACCCCCTCACAGTGATTCACAGTGTGTTCTAGTGCCTAGGGACCTGGGTGGCCTAGTCGTTTGTGCCAGGTGATGGCGTCTGCCTTCTGCGCTCGTCGTGCGGTGCGCGTGGTGATTTTGTGTGTGGCATACGTACTATTGTGTATAGTACGATTTTGTTCGGGCATGTATTCTAGTACCCATTGACCGTAGAGTTCTTGAAGTTCGGCTAGGACTGTATTGTCCCTTCTCTTAATTGTTGTTAGATCTGCCTTTGTGTCCCACCAGAGGCCTTGCCTGCGGAGTAATTGGAAAGACACTAGGTTGCATAGCAGATCATGGTAGTAGGCGATGTTGTCTAGCCTTAGTACCCTATTTCCTTGTACGCTTTTGACGTGTAGATGGACACTCCCATATCCCCTTATCCAAACTCGTGATGATCCCGCCCATATGAAGTCTCCTGGCGACGGTGGTCGCAGCGTGACGAAACGATCGATATCGTTGAAGATATGGCAGGTTGTGCTAGAATTGAGGATCGCGGAGTAACGTAGTGGGTAGGTGTTCGGGTCTGAGTGGTAGGAGGCTGCGATAGCATTAAAGCTCGCTGAGAGGATGGTGATTTGTCTGCCATCTAGTTATTCATCGTTAGTAATCTTAGTGATTCGAGTTGGAGTAGGAGTGCTTAATTGTTTGATTCTTGGTGTCTGTGATCTTGGACGCTTTACGGATCTTACGCTCTTCATAAGTGTAGGGTTATTTTCTATCCTGAACTTTATAAGGGCCTTTATTGCTGGCTTTGGTTGAAACTAATCAGGTGCCTTGTTAGGAAATGCGTAAAAGCAGTCTTGCAGACTATGGCGTTGTTTATAAGCAGGGCACTTGGGGTATGATCTTCTCTGGCCACTAATTGCTGTTGGCTTATCGTCTGTGTTCGCGGACTGCTTGGATTTGGCTTTAGAGCCAGCTTTCTTGGCGCGTGATCTGCCTCGCTTGAGTGATACTGCTTTATCCACAGGATGGGCGTCCCTATCTGTGGTCTGGGTGGGTACACTATTGTTAGCGAGAGATGGTCCTGCAACAGCAAAGGCGCCCCTTTGTTTACCCTTGATTGGGTGCTGCATCGCTATTTGATCTTGGAAGAGTTTTACTATATCTTTTCTTGAAGTGTTTGGGTCCTTATTCCTATGTTGTATGAAGGTTGTAACCCACTGGGATGCGACGTTGGTAACCGCCTTCATAAAATCTTGTTTGACTGAGTCTAGCAACGTAAGTTCTGGCACACTATTGTGCTCTGCTTCTGTTGCTGCATGATTGTACTTAGTGAGCCAGGTGGACCATGATCCAGCTGATCTCATGGGCTTGAGAGCGTCTTGGTATCTGATCCTCGCTTGTTGTAGTTCGTCGTTTTGGTCTACCCCAACTGTGTTTGTGAGGTTGATGATCCATTGTCTGATTGATTGATCTGGGGTGCAGCAATTGGTCTGCAAGTGTGCCGAGGTTGTTGATTGAATGAGGGCAACTATCTTGTTGAGGTTCGCCTTCTGTTGTTCGTACCTTCGGTCGAGTAACTTGAAAGTTTCGAGTTGATCCTTATAGAGGTCGTAATCCTCTCTGTACGCCCTTACGCCAGTCGTCGACAGGTCTGACGGCCTTGTTGGGCGTGCGCGAGGGTTGTCGGTATTCGCGTTGATAAACGCTGGGCTTGGTGCATAGCCAACACTGATGTTCGGTGGGATTGGAATAACTAGTTGGGTCATAGGTTGGATCTCTTGGTCTGGGTCGATGATATCCCAGATCCCTAGAGATTGGGCGCGGGCTTTGATTTGCCTTAGCCATGGTGTATAGTTTGAGTAATCGGATAGGATCACTGTGGGATCTCTGAGCGTCGATAAAGACATAATAATTAGCTTGATTGAGGCAGTGAGACTCTTAATTGTCAAATATACGGGTATTCTTAATGAGTTGAGATGGAAAAGTGGTGGGTTGATTGATTGATTGTGTGTGTTGTGTTGGAGAAGCTCGGCTACCGCGAGAAGTAACTATCTAGTACTAAGCCGCACTAGTACTATTTAGAATAGTATAGGGGCAGTGTAAAATAGTAGTGCGCCAGCCTCCTTAGTGTATTTCACAGTGAAATTACTGTGATTTACACTGATTACTACTGTAAGGGGCCATATGATCGTACACACCTACCCACTGGATTTTATAGTGACTGTCTATCTGACAGATTGTTAACTATATTAATCTTATTATTCTAATATATAGGTCTTATTCCCTTACGTAGTATTTTCTCTAATATTTCTATTCCTTTAATATACTAATTATATAGTCTAGTATACTTAGGCATATTAGTGTTATCTTATAAGGCGATAGGGACTTTGTATAAGGTAGTAAAGGCTTCTTACAAGGTAGTAGGGGTAGCTATTACGTAACTGGTTCGTTTAATAGGTCGGTCGTATAGAGGGTTACGCTTTATTAGAGTTTGTTATTGTCTAACTATGTCTTTATATAGTTACTAGTGGTGTGCTTAGTGTACTATCTCCTTTTAAATCTCGTATAGTAGTAATATCTACTTACTAACTTAATAAAAGAGTTAATGTACTATTCCTATAAATAAGAATAGGTTTTATATATTGTTAGGGATTCCTGAGGTGCGGCGCGCCCGGCGGAAGGTTCCGCCGAGCCCCGGAACCTTACCCGATTAGGCATTAGCGCCTCGGCTACGTGTGGGTATATAAGGCAGCTGTTAACAGTCTTTATACGCCACCTTGATATCTTAGTAAAATTAACTTCTTAATTTCAACCTTTAATGCCTTAAGTGATCCCTTACACTATATCGAGGTCCGCGCATCAGCTGCGACATGCTGTAGGGTCTCTAAGCACGACAGCTTGGTGCCCCTGCGCCCAGGACAGGGCCAAAATCCGACCACCCCGCCGTTGCGAAGCTACCGCACACCCGCACGATCGATGTTGCCAGGATAGGCAATGCGATTTACGCATCCACCACATCTGCGACCTCCTACATCGAGCCCCACACGATTTTATATAAATGGGTATGGCGCAACTGCCACGAAAGGCCCACATTGGAATTAACGCTTCGGGACGAAGCTTGTTGAAGGGGGAGGTGATATTAGGAATTCCTGAGGTGCGGCGCGCCCGGCGGAAGGTTCCGCCGAGCCCCGGAACCTTACCCAATTAGGCATTAGCGCCTCGGCTACGTGTGGGTATATAAGGCAGCTGTTAACAGTCTTTATACGCCACCTCGATATCTTAGTAAAATTAACTTCTTAATTTTAACCTTTAATGTCTTAAGTAATCCCTTATATATATCTTATACAATCGCTTCCTATATTTTATATAATAGCAATATTTACTTACTAACTCTATAAAGGTTTAATCTACTATCCTCTTATATATAAAAGATAGGGTATAATAAAATAAATTATATAGCTAATAACGTCTCGTATAATCGCTTTCTTTGTTTTATATAGTAGCAATATCTACTTACTAACTCTATAAGGTTTTTAGTCTACTATTCTCTTATATATAAAGAATAGGGTATGCGAAACAAATTATATAGCTAATAACAACTTATACAATTCGTCTTTACTCTTACTAATTTATAGTTAAAAATTAGTTAACTACTAATTAGTGTTAAATGGGTACTCTATAGCTAGCTATATAGACATCGAATTCTAATCCTCTATACTAGTAAGCGTAGAGGGTATATAGGACGATTATACAAGAAAAAGAAAATAACATAATAAAATAACTTGGTATTAATTGCTTGTCTCTAGAGAGGGTGTGAATAGAAAGAAGAAGGTCCTACAGCGCACGGGCCGCGGCGCATAGGCATTACGTAATCCCTACGTAATGCTATTGTGCGGCAATATTAAAACCTTAATACCCTTAGGTGCCCTTGCCCGTACGGTGTACGGATAATAATAATTATTATTATTATAATAGTAACTAATCTAACTATTATATTACTCTTTTATAGTAAATCTCCCCTTATAACTAGTAAGCTATATACTATCCCCTAGGATTTTGCTACTATCTATCTTTTCTATACTCCCC
Source organism: Laburnicola sp. R22_1 (assembly GCA_014281115.1). NCBI lineage: Eukaryota > Fungi > Ascomycota > Dothideomycetes > Pleosporales > Didymosphaeriaceae > Laburnicola > Laburnicola sp. R22_1. The sequence goes on from JACONQ010000014.1 coordinate 871,942, forward strand.
TTACTACTTTTTACTCTTACTTTTATTATACTACTACTTTTACTTCTTATTATTCTTATATATCTATAAAATCTTAACTACTACTAATAGCTTCTTCTACTATAGCTGCGTACGCGCGCTCTAGTAATATATAAAAATACCTTTTCTTTTTTAATAGTTGCCTACTACTATATCTTAGTCTATTCTCTAGTCTTGCTAATATTATAATAGAAAGAAACTATTATTATTATATAAATATTACTATATTATCGCTTAGGCCTCTATATAAAAAGATAGCCTTATACTTAAGAATTTAGAATTGCGTAACGATAGTATATAGCCTAAATAGATTATTAGTTATAACTTTTAGAATAATATAATTAATTTAGTCCTCTAGTAGGCCTACTTTAACTATATCTTATAGTAGGTAGGCTAGATAGCTAATATTGCCTAGCTAGTTATCTATACTAGTTTTAAATTCTCTAGTAGCTATCTAACTATAGGTATTAGATAACTTAATCTTAAGACGCTAGAAAGCTAGCTTAATATATATATTAAAGAGATAATTAAATTTAAATAATTTAGTATTATGTGTATTAAAGGGAAAGAATTTTTAGACATTATAAATATTATAAGAAATAGACTTATATAATATATATACAGCGAACTATAGTTATAACTCTGCGCTCTACTATAGCTTTCTAATAGTCTACTAGTTATAAGATAATATGTAACTTAGTTATACTAGATAGTAGACTATCTATTAACTACTATTAATAATACTATTATACAAAACACTAATAATAAAATTATTATTATTCTATATATATTTTGTTACTACTACTATATACTAGGTACTAGGTTATAGTGCCTTTTATTTTACTTCTCTCTATGTATAGTGCAAACTTAATCTTAGTTAGAATTTCTATAAAATAAAATCTTTAATATATATATTATTAAATTATCTATTTAAAAGTAGAATAATAAAGGCTTATGTAATAGTTCGTGTCTGCCTTCTTGCTAGTTATTTACTATTACCTTTCCTTTCACACTCGAATAGCGCCTTTTACCTTATAGAAGGCGCCTTTTCTAGTTAGTGTTAGCGTGTGGTTAGTGTAGGCCTATGTTCTATGCTATCTACTATATAAGTAAGAGCCCCCTAGGTCCCTTTCTTATCCTCTATTTTAGTATAGTCTTAATATAGTTATCTCTTTTAACTATACTAGCTATTCCTAAGAGGTTTTCCCTATAAGGCTATATACTGTCCTTATATTATACTAAAATTAAATTTCTTTAGCTATAGATAATAATATAATACTTACTTCTTCCTTAAGACGCTATCTATAGGCGGTTAAATTAGTAGAAGTTTTAGCTTACTAAATTAGACTAGAAGTATATTAGTTACTTTAGTGCTAGACAGTATTATTATACTATGCTAAGATAGGTTAGGCTATTACTTACTAGGTTAGGCTAGAAGTTTGTTAGTTACTTTAGTGCTAGGTAGTATTGCTACACTATGCTAAGGTAGATTAGGCTATTACTTACTAGGTTAGGCTAGAAGTTTATTAGTTACTTTAGTGCTAGTGTTAGATATGCAGCTGTTAGATAGAACAAGCGCGTTGAGATTGGATCTGTACAATAAAGCAGGGACCACCTGGCTTGGCACACTAGTGAAGAAGTCAGAACTAGCCGAACACGGTGGACACAAACACAATACAATTATTATTATCTATTAAGGCGCATTATCGCATTTAACTATTAAATCTGATAATTAAGAGTCTTACTGCCTCAATCGATACTAAAATGGCTGCACTACCCCAGCGTGACCTGACGGTGACCCTTCAAGACCACACTAACTATAGGGCATGGATAATGCAGCTCTAGTCTAGATGCGTCGCATATCGCATCTGGCCAAAAGTTGATCCTACGTCGAATATCCTAATAAAACCTGAACCTATAGCCCTAAGGGCGCCGCTAATTAATAGGTATACTCTAGCAGCGAATGTTAGCATCCTAATAAGGCAGTCTAAACTGTTAGCAGTAGGACTTAAGGCGTTTAAAGAAGATCTTAAGTATTATAAGATTCTTGCTAAGCAGTATAAGAACAATTAATATAATTTTAAAAAGGAGCAAACAAGCCTCTAGCAAATTATTGTTTATATTCAGGCTACTGTCAGCCCACATCTTTAGCGCACTTGCTGCCTCCCAGATTAACTACTAAGATAGTGGATTACGAACCTTAAAGCCACGGTTAGCGTCGATGAACGATTCGAGAGAGAACGAGCCCGCGACTGATACCTTACATCCCTTAGACTGATGAGAAACGCGTTAAATTAGGACATATAGCTTGCTAAATATAATTAAGTAGCTATAGAAGCGGAGATAAGTAATGTCCCTAAGATAATATAGATTAATGTGATTATAAAGGACTTTCTAACTGCTGTAAACAAAGTTGCGCCTAATTGGTCTACGACCTTTTAGGATAGCGGACGGTTTACACCTGGCATGAATCGGAAAGAAATAATAAAGCGCTTCTAAGAGCATATAATGTTAAATTATCCAACCCCTTGAACAGGGAAGCATAAGGCCGCATTTGTGGCAGATGACTTGTTATACCTCGCTGAAAGTGGGAAAACCACCTAGGGCATTGATGCAGAAGCAGCACTATCTAGAAAATAGGGCAGACTCTAATATTAACGTGATGACTAAAAAGATAATGAGAACTTATCCTTGGTCTAAAAATCTGCAAAAATAGGAGGCGCTAAATGTCCTGCGTGTGGACATCGCTATGGACTCTGGGATTGCTTCTATATTAATGCAGACAAAGCTCCTAAGTGGTGGAAACTAAATAAGAAGATTGAAGAACTCGTCGCATTGAAGCGCGAGCACGATCCCGAATTTTAAGGACTGTTAAGAGGACAAAGTAGACTAAGATTAAAAACACCAAACATTAAACAATCGCACACGCCCACACCTGAGATCCTTAAGTCTCCTAAGGACTAACTAGAGGGACGGAGAATATTAAACGTTAACGCTACGTTTATATTAGCGCTAATAGAAACAGAAGTGTCTAATTACCCACTAAAGCGCTTGTTTATTCTTAATTTAGGATTAACTTGCCATATTATAAATAACCCTAACTGTATCTACAACTTCTGTCTACCTACGTCTAAAGATTATATATGGGCTGGCAATATAAAGATATGGATAAAAGGCTACGGCTCTGTTGACTTAACACTAAGAGGCCAACATAGAACAACTACGTTGGTTCTATATAATGTGGCTATCTGTCTAGACCTTCTGTGCAACCTAGTCTCCTTTTGACTACTAAGGCATAGAGGAATCTGGTGGGATACGCAAACGGACCCAACTACGCTGAAAGGACTAGACGACAAGATTATTAGAAAACTATTCGAGATACACGGTTAATAGGTACTTGAGTATAATCCGCTATTACCCACTTTATATCACATCCGCAAGAATATATTACAAACAAAAGGAGTACTACAAAGGGCCTTAGCTAAATTATAGTATAAGAGACTAGGACACTCTAGACTAGCAGCTATTGAATATTTTGTGTAGCAAGCTAAAGGGGTGCGAGTTAAGGGAGTTATAATAGTTTAATGCAACTCCTGTGGGAAAGCAAAGATCTGGCGACAAATTAGCCGAGCACCGCGAATTAATAATAAAGGACTAGGAGAAAGACTGGCTATTAACTTTTATGCCTACAAGGCGCAAAGTAGCATTGGCGAAAGGAGCCAGATGCTTGTTACTAACAGGTACTTAGGCCTGTAATGGGACTTTTATTTTAAAGACAATTGACTAGCAAAGTTAGTTATTAAAGTTCTATTAAACTTCTTTCTCTTTCTTAAAAACCATTACAATATTACGGTCAAGGTTATTGAAGCGGACAACGAGATCACGATGGTGAAACCAGAAATCGAGCGCTGGTTAGCATCACAAGGAATTACTGTTAAGCCTTTCGCCCCAGGTACACAAGCTTAAAATGGAGGTGCCGAACGCTTAGGGGGTGTGAATAAAGAGAAATCGCGCGCGATGCGTCTTAATGCCAACCTACCCTGGGAACTATGGCCCGAAGTTACAAGAGCTGCAGTATACCTCTATAATTAAACACTGAATTATGCGAACAACTGGAAAACGCCATATAAGATATTCTTCACACGAGTTGCTCTAAATAATAGAGTAGTTACCTTAATTAAGAAACCTAACCTTGTTTATCTTAAAGCGTATAGTTGCAAAGCGTTTGTAATAACAGATGATACACATTAAGGTAAATTAAGACTATAACGCCTAGACCTAAAGGCTTGGATTGGTTACCTAGTAGGATACCGGTCCTTAAACATCTATTGAATTTGGATACTGTTACTTGCTAAGGTGATAAGCACCCGCGACATTATCTTTGACAAACAAACTGTCTTTAGTGGCAAAACTAAGGACCTTATAGATAACCTTATGCATAGTACACTAGAGGAAATTGCCACATACGTAAGAACAATCGAACTCCTAACACTAAGTTATTAACTAAAGATAGAGTCCTTCTATAAAGACGACACTATTAGAGGCTTATTAAATCCCTAAGGCGAAGTAGACCCACTAGGCTACTACCAAGGAGTGAAGATTAGGGACAACTATCCGACTCCTTTAACTACACCACCACCTGCGGTATTACTTGCGCAGTTAATGGCTAGAAATGAATTAGAAATGAACCTAAAAGGGTCATCTAAAACTGTCCCCTAGGCAGCCGCCTTTATAGTAGGAACTCAAGCTGGCTATGTTGGGAAATACAGAGGGGATGTTATAGACAAGGCTAAGATAATAAGAACGCTCGCTAAAGGCTTGAAGCCCTATCGAAGTTAACTCCCACCTCTGCCAACGTGCCGTACCAAGCTTGAGGAATTGTTTAAAGAAGCAGAGCGGGATTACCTCGCAAGCCACAAACAAATAAAATCATAGTTAGAAGTACTAATAAAGAAGATTAAACTAATAGGATAGTAGATTCTTGACTGTATGTGGGTATACACCTATAAGCTTGACAAACACTATTGCTTGCTAAAGTGCAAGGCACGGCTAGTTGTCTAGAGCGATTAACAACGGAATATTACCTCTTAAGACACTTATGTAGCCACGCTTGCTAGTAGGTTGTTCCGAATACTAGTGGCAATAGCAGCTTACTATAATATGAAGCTCGAGTAATACGACGTTATAAACACTTTCGTCCATATAAGTATGGACTAAGAGGTATACATAAGAATGCCCCGTGGCTATTAGAAGTCTGGAACGATACTTTAAGTTAACAAGGCTTTATATAGTCTTTGGATCTCACTACTCCTCTAGTAGAAAGAGTTTACCTTAATACTTAAAGCTCTAGGTTTCTAGACAGTGCCTTATAAGCTATGCTGCCTTCTTAAAGACGGAATTATTGTCTTTTTCTACGTCGACAATATTATCTTAGCTTTTTATAAGCAGAAAGAGAAAGAAGCCTAATAAGCGATTAAGCGCCTATAAGAAAAATACACCTTAAGTGGAGGAAACAACCTTTAGTGGTTTCTTGGCGTAGAGATTATTAGAGATTAAAATACTAGGACAATTTAACTCTCTTAGGCTGCCTACTTAGACAAGATTAGTTAATTAGTTAATAAGAGGGATATTTGACATAACACCCTAATGGCAGCTATTAAGCTAAAACCACAAGATAGCTTAGCGACACCCTTAGAAATTAACAAATACTAACGCAAGATTGGATTGCTTCTGTTCGCGGCAGTAATAACTTAACTAGACATAGCCTTTGCAACCTTAAGGCTAGCTTGATTCCTATTAAATCTGGGCTTGGAACATCACAATGCCGCTAATTAAGTACTACTATACTTATTAAGTACTAGATGGAGAGCACTATAGCTTAGAGGAGGCAACTGCCTTTAAGTAGCCAGCGATGCCTTATTTGCTGATAATATACTAGACAAAAAGAGCTTGCAAGAATACGCTATTAAGCTATTTAACAGACTTATTACCTGGAAAGTAAGCAAATAATACACTATTACAACTTCGATAACTAAAGCAAAGCTTCTCGCCTTATTGTAAGTGGCTAAGGAAGTAATCTTTATATTAAGACTACTAGACGAACTGTAGATTAAACTATGCTTATTGTTAATTACTGTCTAATATAATAATAAGCAAACTATTTAACTAGTTACTAAGGAGATATCTAGGCTTTAGACTAAACTACGACACGTCGACATTTATAATCACTAGTTAAGATAGGAAGTCTCTACTGGAAAGATTAAGGTGGAGTACGTACAATTGGTAGAAATGATCGCTAATGGCTTTACGAAGGTCCTCCTAGTTAACAAGTGGAAAGGGTTCCTAACCCAACTTAGGCTAGTTGAGATAACAGAACGCAAAGTAGCGAATAAAGCACATTTTAAGGAAATTTAAGGGCACCTTAATAACCTTACTTTAGGATAATAGGCTGCTAAATAGTTTAGCTTACAAGGATCTTTTAAGCTAAGGGGGTATGTTAGATATGCAGCTGTTAGATAGAACAAGCGCGTTAAGGTTGGATCTGTACAATAAAGCAGGGACCACCTGGCTTGGCACACTAGCGAAGAAGTCAGAACTAGCCAAACACGGTGGACACAAACACAATACAATTATCATTATCTATTAAGGCGCATTATCGCATTCAACCATTAAATCTAACAGCTAGGCAGTATTACTATATTACGCTAAGGTAGGTTAGGCTATTACTTACTAACGTACTTTGCACTCGAGTCGATTATTCCATTAAGTCGATCACTTTGCCAAGACCCCACCAAAACGTACTATTAGCAATAGTACAACGCGATGCCTTAACCACACAACAAACCACTAGCGTTAAAAGAAGCGCGTATATAGCTTGCGATCCAGGCTATTAAACAAGACGCGATACTCTCTTAGCGACGCGCTGCAGCCCTCTATAACGTCTCTCAAAGTACACTTAGCAACTAACGCGCTAGAAAGACGTTTAGACGCAACTACGCACCTAATAAAATAAGACTTACTATAAGAGAGGAGTAGGTGATTGTGCAGCATATACTCAACCTAGACGCGTAAGGATTTCTGCCCCGGCTTGATGCTATAAAAGATATGGCCGATTCTTTACTGGCTGCACGCCACTACAAGCTAGTTGGCCAGAGGTGGCCTTATGACTTTGTTAAGCGCTAGCCAAAGCTTCAAGTTAAGTTTAATTAAAAGTACGACTACAAGAGAGCCCTCTAGGAGGATTCTAAGGTGATACGAGGCTGGTTTCGGCTTGTGGAGAATATGAAGGCCAAGTATGGTATCCTGGATAAGGACACCTACAATTTCGACGAGTCTGGCTTTATAATAGGCATAATATTGACTAGAGCGGTAGTTACAGGCTCTAAGCGTCGAGGACGGCTAAAGCAGGTGCAGCAGGGCAATAGGGAGTGGACAACAGTTATCTAAGGCATTAACGTAATGGGGTGGTGGATCCCACCCTTTATTATCTTCGGGGGCAAGCACTACCTCTCCGCCTGGTATAAGGAGAAGGATCTACCTTATGATTGGGTTATTGCAGTCTCTGAGAACGGCTAGACGATAAATGAGCTTGGTCTGCAATGGCTAAAGCACTTTGATAAGCATACAAAGAGGCGTACTACTAGTGGAGCACGTTTGCTTATTATTAATGGCCACGAAAGTTATAACTCGCTCGAATTCTAGGATTACTGTAAAAAGAGTAATATTATTACTCTCTGTATGCCTCCACATTCGTCGCACCTCTTGCAGCCACTTGACGTGGGTTGTTTTGCGCCGTTAAAGAAGGCGTATGGGCGCCAAGCCGAGAATCTAATGCGCAACCACATCACGCACATTACTAAAATCGAGTTCCTACCTTGCTTTATTGCTGCTTTTAAGGCTTTAATTACTAAAAGTAATATCAAAGGAGGCTTTCGAGGTGCTGGCCTAGTGCCCCACAACCCAGAAGTTGTGATATCGCAGCTTGACGTCCGCCTGCGTACGCCTCCACTTTGTACTATTCGCGATAGTATATGGGAGTCGCAAACTCCGCGAAATAGTACAGAACTTGGGTCGCAATCGACGCTAGTTAAGCAGAGGATTCAAAGGCATGTAGATAGTTCCCCAACTTATATGGTTGAGGCGGTGGAAAAGCTCGTTAAAGGCGCCGAGCTAATAGGGCATTCTTTGGTGTTGATGACCAAACGCAACGCCGAACTTCAAGCTACTAATGAGGCCGCTACGCGACGTAAATCGCATAAAAGAAAGCGAGTACAGCGTGAAGGAGTCCTTACAGCTGAAGAGGGCCAGCGGCTGGCCACTCTAAAGGAGTTTGGGGCGCGCAGTGATGGGCAAAAGGCGAAGAAGAGGGTGCGCGCTGATGGAGGCGAATCTGCTTAACGGCGCTGTGGACGCTGCGGCAAGCCCGGGCATAACAAAACAACCTGTAGGCAGCCTGTAGAAGTAGATTCTAAATAGATTGGCCTATTTAGACTATCGAAAATAGTTCGTGTTGACTCTGTACTATCGTGAATAGTACAGAACTTGGTGGGGTCTTGGCAAAATGATCGACTCGATGGAATGATCGACTCGAGTGCAAAGTACGTTAGGTTAGACTAGAAGTTTATTAGTTACTTTAGTGCTAGATAGTATTATTATACTACGCTAAGGCCTACTTAGAGAGGTTGCTTACCTAGTTAGGTAGGAAGTTCCTATAATATAAATAACAATTACTAAATAATAACTACTACGCTATACCCTATAGAGCTAACTTACCTAATAACTATCTTTTAGTGCTATTATAGCAAGGACATAAGGCATAGAGCTAGGGGAATTAGAGCTAGGCTATAGAGGTAATATAGATGTTAAAGTTTTATATATTTTATTTTACACATTATTTTTTAACTAATCTTTTTTTAGCTTAAACTATACACTAGCTTATATACTATATAAGACCTACTATCTTAGGTCTATTTACTACACCCTTTCTATAATCCCTACTTTACTTAATCTTATTACTACCTACACTATAGTAAGCTATTGCCTTTTAATTTAGAAGACTTCTAGAATATTCCTTATATTCTCTCTACCTCTAGATAGTTCTAGAATTAATAATATAGAGGTAGATGTTTGCCTACACCCTACTAATAATAGTCTATATAATACTTACCTTAAGAAGATTTCTCTATTTAATTCTACTAGTAAGCTGTTATTTATTTAGCGTAGAAAGTAACTAATAGCTACTTTCTAAATAACTAGTTGCTTTGCCCCTAGCCTTATAAAGAAAAAGAGCATTATTAAACTACTAAAAAAGGTCTATTCTAAAGAAACTCTTTATAATATATAGTATAATTACTATATTACTACACTTAAAATAGACTAGCTAAGTAATAAATGTTTAATAGTAGACTTTAAGTAGCTTACGCACTAAGGCAAAGCTAAACTTAAAGCTATTAGTAAGTATAAAATATTTATAGAAAAATTTAAGTTAGACTAATTAATCTAGTATAGCTTAGAAATAAGATAGTTACTTGTCAACTATTAGCTTTAGGCTTAATATTGCTTTTTTAAGGCCTATTTTTAAAAATAGTATTAGATTTAGTAACTAGGGCTATTATAAAGTCTAAAGAAGACTCTAAATAAAAAGTTTTTATTTAGGCTTTATGCAAGCGTACTAATATATTTAAATAAGCTTTTACTATACTTAAGGTAATAATACCTTATACTATAGTATACATAGTTTTAGAAGATTCCTACTCCTAGCCTAATATTACTAATTAAGTAGCTATTAGATAAGACTTATTTAACTCTAAGAAGGTTTTCTTCTTTATTAAAAATAGTTATAATTTGCAGCACCGCACTTAAGTTTTCTTAAAACCCTCTAGTTTAAGAACACCTAATCTACTATATAGTTTATACTGCCCTTAGGTAGCTAAGTAAAGCTTATTCTATCTAGCCACGCCCTAACGTATACTATAATATCTGCCCTAGCTTATAGTGCCTACTTTATAATATAATAACACCTTTTACTACTTTTTAGTTCTAGAATATATATAAACTAAGCTTGCTAATAGCGCCTAGATTAATATACCCTAGAGTAGACATGCTTTAGCTACTCTATTTAGTATATCTAAGCTAAAATACTTTATAAAGCTACCTAATATTAATAAGTACTATAAAAAAGATTAACCTAGCCCTAGTATTAAAGATTAGCTAGAGGATATGCGTAATAAGATTTAAATAAACATCGACTATTACTAAGGTAATAATAATAAGAAAGATTAAAATAACCTTATAGAAACTATCCTTAGCTACCTTAAAGGCGCGCCTTAAAAGGTAGCGCAAAATTAGTATTAAATAAATTAGGCTTTTTATGAAAATTATAGACCTAAAGCACTTTTTAAATTTCTAAAAAAGACTTACTATAATCTCTTTACTTCCTAATAGGTATATAAGAAGTTTTATAAGCTTTTTCTCTCTAATAAAATAAACGCCTAGATATTCTTATAGGCTTTAAAGAGCTTAGCTAGAAAAGGTAGACTAGATATAAAGACCCAGAAGGATAAATTATAACTTAAATTAACTAGAAGTCTTAAGTTAATACTCTAGTAAGAGATAGAAGACTTTACTATTAACTACCTAGTAATTAAATACTAAATCACTATAGCTAGCTGTACTCTTTAAAATAATAATATAATAACCCCTTTCTAGGCATATATAAGAACTTTTTTCTAGGTATTACCCTTTAGATTATAGCTCTTATACGCGGCCCCTACTAAATTAGCACCCTACTCTAGACCTACTGTTAATAATTAATCTACTATTTTCTTTTTTACCCTTTATAATTAGACTAGAGTATAGTATATTTAAAAATATGCCTATTTCAAGTATAGCAAAGTAGGAAATAAATACTTACGCTACTGCCTCTACACTAAAAAGATAGCTATATAAGCAATTATAAATATAGTAAATAATTTAGATTTAAATAAACTTAGTATTACCTACTACTCTAAGTTAGAGCTAGGTAATTTATTAAATAATAAGGCTTTAAATATATACTACTAGACTACCTAAATTTAGTAGCTTATATAGGGGCTACTAAACTAATTAACTTAAATAAACTATAGTTCTAATTATAAAACGCAGATGGTAAGCTAAAATTATTACCTATAGATAGTAAGATAGTAAGAGTTCCTAAGCTATTTAGAGGCCCTTACGTAGTCCTACTAGTATAAATTATATTCTAAGAATTAGCTTTTAGGTTATAAGCCTTAATAGACACTAGTGCTAGTGCTTATAACCTTATTACTTTAAGATATATAAAGGTAGTATAAAAATAGCTTAAAGCTAAACTCCTTTGCCTAAAGATACTAATTCTCCTTAATAACTTTATAGAAAAGAGAAGTATAAAAGTATACCTATTTTATAGCCTAGCTTAATATTAATAGATATAGCTTTACTATATAGTTTATTTTTTATAATATAGGGGGACGATAACTAGGAGAATCTTGCGAATCTACGCGACGCTCTCGCCACACTAAAGCTTGTTAATAAAGACCTTATTGTTCTTCTTTTGCGTCCCCTATTATATTCTATTACTAATAAGGAGCAATTATATCTACTAGAACGAAAATTTAACCTTATAGTCCTTTGCGAACTAGATAAGCTGCCAACCTAATTAGTACACTAGGACTGCCTTATAGATAGTTAAGTACACCTACCCCTCGCGCTAGATAAGCATCTAATAGACAGAATAGAACTCTAGCGTAGTTACTTTAATAGCAGTAGCGGGCATCTTTAGCGTATACTTTTTAGTAATAGTAAGTACTTCTTTAGAAACAATATTAATGCCTAGAAGGATAGTAGGGCGTAAAGAGATAGTGGAAGATTTATTAAGAATAACCTTAATGTGGCAATAGAGCAACAAATATATATCTAGTATATATTACTCTTATTCTACTTACAAAGTAGTACGTACCTATTAATATATTAATTTATGTTATTTATAATAATCTAGATAGTAGTTTATAACTTAGGATAGTAGAGAAAGAGTAAATAACTATAGCGTGGCTATACTAAAGTTTTATCCCTCCCCTAAAGTTCTAAGTAGCCTCTTTATAAAAACTTTGCATGTGAGAACTGTGCGCGCTAAGACTACTAAGCTCGCTTAGCAGTTTAAACGCGCTTTTTTTATAATTACTACCTTTTTTACGCTCTTTTTAATTACTAAGCAGGGGGCTCTGCTTTTTTTATTATGTTATTTAAGATAAAAGCCTTTGTCGTGCTACTCCTAGGTAGTTAATTTAACGCCACATAATATAGGGAACTACAATCTTATTATTAGTAGGAAATTTTTAAAGTAAGCTAATTGTCTAGTTAATACTTAGGACTACTACTTATTAGGATCCAATATAATATAGGATAGGGCACTAATACTTATAGCTACTAAAAGCCTAGTGTACTATAGGCTAAGACGTTATGTAACTTAGGTTATGGATTCTAGGGTTATTAGCGTCCCAGGGAGTCTTATTAGATATGGAATTCTAGGGCTTTTAGGACTAATAGGACTTATAGGATTCTAGGACATAGCTAAGTATATAGGAATATAAGTATCTCTCTTAATACTTATATTTAACCTATTTATTAATCTATTATTTAGATTATAAACTTAGGCCTTTATTAATTTATTACTCTTATAATTTTTAATACTAACGCCCCTTTAACTTATATAAGTAGTTAAGACCCCTTATCCTTATTAAGACGCTCCTGCCTAAGAACTAACCCTTAACCCTTTAGGACTAGCTACTCTAATTAGTCTTAATATTTTAAATACCCTTAATATAAGCAACTTTAATGGTTGTAGCGTTGTACTAGTTGCGACGCCAGCGCTATTATTTTATCTTCCCTCCTTCTAACTCCGAACTAGTACGGCGATGTGGCCTTACCTATAGTTTTGCATATGGATTTTTTTTAGTTAAAGTAGGCGCGCCAAGTCTACTAAACTCGCTTAGCTCGCTTATAACGCGCTAACTTCTTTTTATTAACACCTTAAAACGCTTTTCTGTATATATAATAGCAGGAGGGATATCTGCTATTATTATAATACTTTTATTAGAAACCCCTTAGCCGCAAAAAAAAAACTATAAGTAACTTTAAGCATCTTACTCTGCTAAATAACACCTATAATAAGACTAGCAAACTAGATCTATATAATAGCACCTAAGATAAACTAGAAGTATAGATTCTATAACTTAACCTCTACTTCTATATCCTTAACTAAGGAAAGACAGACAACAAAGAGACTCTAGATAAGAAAAAGATGATCTTTGCTACTATATATATGCGAGGCTAAGTCGCTAATTAGATTTAACCATACCTAGGACTATATCTAGCTAGATAAAACATTAAAGGAGATAACACTAATTAAGTTATTAAGGACTATACTAACTTTAAAGTCTAACTCTAATAACTCTTTAGAATTACTAATAGGGTACCCCTAGTTAAATAAGCTATCTAAACCCTTAAATAAACTAAGTCTGCTACTAAGTATACTGCTAAGTTTAAGTACTATGCAACGCAAGTTAAGTAGAAGAATAAAGCTCTAATAGTTATATATAAGTAAGGATTAAAGCAATCTATACGCGAGAAATTACTACATAATAAAGTAGCTATTAATATACTTTACACTCGAGTCGATTATTCCATCGAGTTAATTACTTTGCCAAGACTCCACTAAGTTCTATACTATTTACAATAGTATAGAGTTAACACAAACTATTTTTAATAGTCTAAATAGGCTAATCTATTTAGAATCTACTTCTATAGGCTGCCTACAAGTTGTTTTATTATGCCTAGGCTTGCCGCAGCGTCCACAGCACCGTTAAGCAGATTCGCCTCTATTAGCGCGCACTTTCTTCTTCGCCTTTTGCCTATTACTGCGCGTCCTAAACTCCTTTAGAGTGGCTAGCCGCTAGCCCTCTTTAGCTGTAAGGACTCTTTTACGCTATACTCGCTTTCTTTTATACAATTTATATCGCGTGGCGGCCTTATTAGTAGCTTAAAGTTCGGCGTTACATTTAGTTATTAACACTAAAGAATGCTCTACTAGTATTAGCTTAGCGCCTTTAACGAGCTTTTCCACCGCCTTAACTATATAAGTTAGGGAACTATCTACATACCTTTAAATTCTCTACTTAACTAGCGTTAATTGCGACCTAAGTTCTATACTATTTCGCGAAGTTTGCAACTTCTATATACTATCGCGAATAGTATAAAGTGGAGGCGTACGCAGGCGGATGTTAAGCTGCGATATTATAACTTCTAGGTTGTGGGGCACTAGGCCAGCACCTTAAAAGCCTCCTTTAATATTACTTTTAGTAATTAAAGCCTTAAAAGCAGCAATAAAGCAAAGCAGAAAGTTAATTTTAGTAACGTGCGTAATATAGTTGCGCATTAGATTCTTAGCTTATCGTCTATACGCCTTCTTTAATAGCGCAAAACAACCCATATTAAGTGGCTACAAGAGGTGCGACAAATATAGAGGCATATAGAGAGTAATAATATTACTCTTTTTGTAGTAATCCTGAAATTTAAGCAAGTTGTGACTTTTATGGCTATTAATAATAAGCAAACGTGCTTTACTAGTAGTACGCCTCTTTATATACTTATTAAAGTACTTTAGCCATTATAGACTAAGCTTATTTATTGTCTAGCCGTTCTTAGAGACTGTAATAACCCAATTATAAGATAGATACTTCTCCTTATACTAGGCGGAGAGGTAGTGCTTAACCCTAAAGATAATAAAGGGTGGGATCCACTACCCTATTGCGTTAATGCCTTAGATGACTATTATTCACTCTCTATTACCCTACTGCACCTACTTTGGCCATCCTTAACGCTTAGAGCCTATAGCTACTACTCTAGTTAATATTATGCCTATTATAAAGCCAGACTCGTCAAAATTGTAAGTGTCCTTATCTAGGATACTATACTTAGCCTTTATATTCTCTACAAGCTGGAACCAGCCTCGTATTACCTTAGAATCCTCCTAGATAGCTCTCTTATAGTCGTACTTTCGATTAAACTTAACTTAAAGCTTTAGCTAGCGCTTAACAAAGTTATAAGACTACCTCTAGCCAACTAGCTTATAGTAGCGTGCAGCTAGTAAAGAATCGGCCATATCTTTTATAGCATTAAGCTGGGGCGGAAATTCTCGCGCGTCTAGGTTAAGTATATGCTGCACAATTATCTGCTCCTCTCTTATAGTAAGTCTTATTTTATTGGGTGCATAGTCGCGTCTAAACGTCTTTCTAGCACGTTAGTTGCTAAGTGTACTTTAAGAGACATTATAGAGGGCTATAGCGCATTGCTAAGAAAGTGTCGCGTCTTATTTAATAGCCTAAATCGTAAGCTGTATACGCGCTTCTTTTAACGCTAGTGGTTTGTTATGTGGTTAAGGCATTACGTTGTACTATTACTAATAGTATGTTTTAGTGGGGTCTTGGCAAAGTAATTAACTTAATAGAATAATTAACTCGAGTGCAAAGTATATTAATACCTTAGATAATTTATATAATAAATCTATTTAAATTAACACAGACTAGTATAAACTAAATTGCTAGCTATAATACAACTTTTACATAATACTAAGCTATAGCAAAGTACCTATACACTATTAGATAGTACCTTAGCTATATAAAAGAGACCTCTATAGCTTCTAGCCTATAAAAGAAATTTAGTATAGTTGCACTATTAATAACCTAGAGAAAAGAAAGGATAAGGCGGCATATATATATTAAACTATAGACAAAGCAATATACTACTAAATAACTAAAATAAGTATATCTTTAGAAGATTCCGTAAGGAATACTAATCTAATAGGACTAAGACACGCACTTGTTTTATATATAGCAAACTAGGCTATATTACTAGAAACTGCAAATCTAAGAATAAAGTTATTAGGTAGTTAAACATACTATCTATTAAGAATATAGATGCAATTAATAAAGAATAGTAGGTAATAATCTCTATTAATAATCTTAGTATTAGTAAAGCGGACTCTAAATAAGTAGACTCCCTAGACTTACAACTATATAAGAATACTAAAGAAGACTTAGATATAGAAGAAATTAAACTAATTTAATAACTACTAACACTACACCCTTAGGCTAGATATAATAAAGATAACTCTATATTATTAAACTATATATAAAACTTAGTTAATAATACACTAAGCGTATAAGGATTTCTAAAACCTTACTAACTAAGAAATAGAGATGTGCCGCATAGAGTAATTTATTATAGCTCTAGATGTGCCTAAATTATCTCTTAGGAGAATAGGAAATAAGCAGACTACAGATATAAATACTAGCCTAAGGATAAAATCTATCTAAATAAGAAGTCTAAATATAAACTAAAGTATAATCTAGACTATTATAACTCTATGTATAGATCTCTTAGATAGAGATACTATAAAAAGAATTAGTGCACTAACTACTAGAGTAAGAAATATAATAGCAGATTCCCACAAGTTAAGCAATACTATTACTAGGAATAGTTTAATTATCCTATTACTTAATATAACACACACCTATAGGATAAATAAAGAACTAGATATTTCTTATAACTTAATAATACTAAGAGCTAGATGTGCTTAATACTTATAAATAGAAAATGCACGCAACTCTTTTAGTACACCTGTCTATATACTAGATACAAGGTATACTAAGTAGAGAAAGAAGCAAATAGATTTAAATATAACCTAACTAAGTGGGCTATAATAATTAAACTTAAACTAATACTAGAGAATTAATATAGCAAAGCTTTCTATAACAAATAAGCTACAACGCTACTAAAGGAAGAAGACAGAGCTAATAAAAAGAAAAAGCAATATTAAGCACAGAAGGTAAAAGAAAAATATAACTACCTTACCCTAAAGATGTGTAATAACTACAATGTGTCTTTTTTAGACCTATACTCTAGAGGAAAAAATCCTTTATTAAATTAAATACTATAAATAGTTAGATATTAATTAAGCTACTAGTTAGGATTAATAGAGTGTGTATAGAAGCTTTACTAGATTTAGGCGCGTAAAAAGACTACGTCTCCTAAGCTTTTATAACTAGAGTAGAACTCTAGTTATAAAGAAAAGAGAAGTTATATATGCTTTATATTGCGAATAAAATGCCTATACTAGGAATACCTATAGTTAACTACAAGGTTAAAGCTAATCTTATTATAAAACAAAATAGACATATACTTATAAGAAGGATAACCCTGGATATACTTAATAAATTAAGTTATAATATTATACTAGGAATACCCTAGTTAAAAAGAACAATTCCTAGATTAATTAGAGGATAGAAAGAATATTCTTATTATGCAGTAATAGTGTATTGCATATAAATCCTATATATTAGTAGTATTTAATAGTAAATAAGAGAGCTATTAATAATATAGTCTTATAACTAAAAGTTAATAAATACAAATTAACCTTAGTAGACGCTAGTAGGAACTACTAGGTTACAAAACGTAAGATAAAAGTAGATAAAAGTATAACCTATAGCATTCCTAATAAATATAAAGAATAGAGTTATTTATTTTAGAAAGAAGAAGGGAAAGCCAACCTACTTAAGTATTAATCCTAGGATTATACGATTAACCTAGAAGAGGGAAAAATGCTACCTTTTAGACTACTTTATAGCAAGATAGGAAAATAACTCTAGTAAGAAAAAGAATTTATTAAGAAGAACCTTAATATGGGATATATTAGACTATTTAAGTTACTAGTAACGAGTCTATTTATATTTATACTAAAGAAGAATATAGAGCCTTAACCCTATATAAACTACTAAAAACTTAATAATATAACAATTAAGAATTAATACCTATTACTAAACATCACAGAACTTAGAGACTAACTCTTAAGAGCTAGAAGATTTATATTAATAGACTTACGTAATAGATACCACCTTATATAGATAAAAAAAGGTAAAGAATAGAAGATAGTATTTAGAATACGCTATAGACTATTTAAGTATATAGTTATGCTATATAGACTTACTAATATACTAGCGACATTCTAAGCGCTTATTAACTTTATACTATATAACTACCTAGACATCTTTATTATCGCATATATAGACAACATTCTTATCTATTCTAAAAATAAATTAGATTATGTGGAGTATGTGTAGATAGTACTAAAGGTACTAGATAAAGCACACCTACAAATTAAGCCATAGAAGTGTAAATTCCACATTATAGAACTTAAATTCCTAGGACATATTATTAGTATAACTAGAATTAGCATAGCACCTAACAAGATTAAATATATTAAGAATTGGCCACAACTAAAGTTAGCTAAGAATATCTAAGAATTCTTAGAATTCTATAAATTTAATTAACATTTTATTAAAGAATACACTAAGGTTATAATACCTCTAATAAACCTTATAAAAAAGGACACGCCTTTTATTTAGACAAATAAATACAATATAGTATTTTAACAACTTAAAATAGTATATATTAAACTACTAGTTCTTATTTACTTCTAAAATAAAGAACCTCTATAACTAAAGACAAACGTAAGTAATCTTGCGCTAGGCACATACGCAAAGCAAGAGAAGGATAGAAAATAGCACTCTATTATATACTATTTATAAAAGTTTAATAACGCCAAATTATAATATAATATTTATAATAAGAAACTTTATATAATTATAAAAGTACTTAAGTATTAGAGAATTTATGCGTATAGCTATTTAGATTTTATAATCTTTACTAACTATAAGAACCTTATGCAATTTATAATAATAAAGAAACTAATATTATAATAAGCTTAATAGGCGGAAACACTAGAATAGTATAAATTTAAGATTGTGTACACTCTAGGCAAGGACAATAAAAGAGCTAATGCTCTTAGCTAATAAAGCAATCTTATAGAAGACAAAATAAAGACATACTCTGCAATACTTTAATAAAACACAGATAGATTACTTAAACCTATAATAGAACTTAACTAGCTGTTAGTTATTACTAGAGAAGTACCTAAGGAGCAACAAACTAAGATTATCTAACAATACTATAATAATCCTATGCATAGACACCTAGACATTAAGAAAATAATAGAGCTTATCTAATAGAACAACTCCTTTAGAGGAATTAAGAAGGCAGTAATAATATATATCTATAAATATGCAGATTGCTAACAAAATAAGCACGCTATATATCTTAAGTATAGAGAAATATAAGCAATTAAGATACTAACAGCGCTATAGGAAGACATCGCTATGGATTTTATTATAGGAATACTAAAATCTAAGAACCTAGTAATAGGAGTTATATATAATTTAATACTAGTAATAGTTTGCTAACTAACTAAGTATATTAAACTTATACCTTATAATAAGATAATAATTATAAAGAAACTTGCATTTTTTTATTCTAAATTAACGTATTAGATACTATAAAGTTCTAAAGATAATTATTAGTAACAGAGACAAGCTCTTTACTTTTAACTACTAGACAACACTTATGGCACTTATTAGAATAAAGCGCAAGCTATTAATAGCTTATTATTTGCAAATAGATAAACAGAAAAAATATAAAAACTAGACTATAGAAACGTACCTACGCATCTACTATAATAACTAGACGAATAACTATATTTTATTACTACTAATTATGTAATTAGCATATAATAATAAGATTTTAGTAGCTATAGAATATACACGATTCTATGCAAACTATAAAAATATCTATATCTCTTTAATTAAGCATTTCCTACAATAATTAACGTAGATAAAGCTATTAGTTTAGTAAAAAAATAAAGAAGATATATAAATAACTCTAAACTAATATTAAACAAGCTTAATAGTAATTAATTTCCTACGTAAACTAAAAATAAAAAACAGCACGTTAGCTAAAAAAGGGGATAAAGCATACCTACTTACAAAGAATCGTTAAACCCAAAAGAAAAAGCATAAGAAACTAGACTATATTAAGATTAGACTATTTTTTATTTCTAAATAAATATCACTAGTTAACTATAAACTAGAGTTACTACCTATTACTAGAATATACCCTATATTTTATATAGACTAATTAGAGCCTATAGACCTAGAAACGCTAGTTTAGACTATCTTTTACTATAAAGCTAAGGAAGAAAATAAATTTAAAGTTAAAATAATACTAGACTATATAGATTAGCTACGCACATACCTTATTAAGTAAAAGAGATACTTACATAGCAAAAATATATAGGAACCTAAGGAACACTTATAAAACTACAAAGAAAAGTTATAGTAGTACTAGTATACCGCTACGTAGCTACTAAAGACAAAGGCTTAGTCTAAATTACTAACTAATTAATTACCTTAGCACCTAAGGCAGTATTAGGATTAACTAAGGCCGCCGCCTACGCAAGCTTCTTGCAGGCCTCTAATACTTCTAACTTATTTATTATAGATATACTATAATTAAATAACTCTTATTCCTTCTAATATAATTTCTTACACTAATTACGCAAGTGCGCTATTTTCTTACGTGCTAGACGCGCATAAAAAAGCGCTAAATAAGTAAGGTCTTTCTTAACGCAAAGCTTTGCCTTCTTTTTAGCCTTTAGCTTTTCTAACCTTTCTATCTCTATCTCTATCTTTAAATAATCTAGTAAAGGGATTTCCTCTAGCTTACACTTTTAATTACTATACTAGACGCAATTTATGCACTTTAAGTGTAAGAATAATAATTAATAAGGTAGTAATTTCTTTGCGTAGTAGCTACACACAACTATTACAAAGACGCAGTCTATTTTAAGATAATTAGCTTAGGAGTAATAGTATTAGATAGATTAAGAAAGAGGCTTTATAGGTAGTTAACTCATAAGGATATTAAGTCTAGAAAAGAGAGCTAATATTAGAATCTAACATAATATAGGGCGGGGCACTAACACTTATAGCCACTAGAAGCCTAGTACGCTGTAGGCCAAGATATTATATAACTTAGATTACAGGTTCTAGAGTTATTAGTGTCCTAGAGAGTCTTATTAGATATGGGATTCTAGGACTCTTAGAACTAATAGGACTTATGGGATTCTAGAATATAGCCAAGTATATAGAAATATAAGTATCTCCCTTAAGACTTATATTTAACCTATTTATTAATCTATTATTTAGATTACAAACTTAAGCCTTTATTAATTTGTTACTCTTATAACCTTTAATACTAACACTGTGAGGACGGGCTCGGGCTTCCGCATTGTAGAGTGTTGATGGGATAGGTTGGCTCTATTTCAGCTACACTAGGATAAGGTAGAAAGGTAGATACAAGACGCGCAGGCGTAAAGAGGCGACGGTGGGGCGCTAGTCCCGTAAAGGCTAGCGCCTCGCGAGGCTGCCTTGTCGTCATGTGACTTGCGGCCAGCTCTCTGTGCACCGCAGCCGTCACATTACCCCCCTCTAAGAGAGGCTCGTCCTCGAGTCTCGTATAGCTACTTCCTCGTCCGTGTTCTCTGTCCCAGCCCCTTACTTGCTGCCTTGTTGTCCTCGTCCGTTACTTGTACGTACTGCCCGTCCTTATATGCTCGCAGCCATGCTTCCAACCGTGCTGGAGGACCAGGTCGCTCTGGGTAGGCTTGGTGGTAGTCCCTGACTTTATGGGGCGCCCCTGCGAAGCCTCGGGCGTTGTACCATGTCGGGTCTGGGTCATGAGCGGTCCAGGAAGCTCTGTACTGCAGACGCCCTCGATAGATGCGGCTGTTAAGTATCTCCTCTACCGGCCACTCAGGGTTGCCGTCAACCTCAATTAGTTCCTCCTTAGGTTCAATCTGGCCTGGTAGTGAGTCTAAGGCGGCTTTCCGTAGACGGTCTGCGTGGAAGACGTCATGCATGCGCATGTATGGCGGTAGCTTGAGGCGATAGGAATGACCCCTCATCTCGATGATAGGGTAGGGGCCGTACATCTGCTGGTCGAGCTTTGAGCTAGGTTGGCCAGTCGTGAAGCCCTTAGGCGTAACGTAGACTTGGTCTCCTATTGTAAAATCAGGCTCACGGCGCTTCTTGTTTGCTTGCCGCGCTTGCCGCTGCTGCGCCTGAGCAATCCCTCTCTAAGCTATCTCTGTTGCTAGCTTTACAGCGTCATGTCGGGCCTTCGCGTAGTTCTGCGCCTCCTCATGGGACATGTGCTCGCGGGCAGATGGGGATGTCCTTGTACGTTCCTTCCAATCCCAGTGGTGGACAGGTTGGTGACCAAACTCGATCTCAAATGGTGACAGGCCAGTGGTCTCGTGCGGCAGAATAGCCTGTGCCCAGTCCATACATGGCAACAGATCTGACCAGTTATCCTGATAGTAGTTGACAAAGGGCCGTAGGCGCTGGTCGAGGTACTGGTTCACAATCTCTGTGTTGCCGTCGGTTTGGGGGTGGTAGGCTGTTGACAGCTTCTGCTTAACACCTATAAGGTGGCATAGCTCATTTATGAATGCGGAGACGAATTGGGGGCCTTAGTCACAGACGATGGACCTTGGAGGGCTATAGACACGCCAGATGTAGCGGTAGTACATGTTGGCAGCTTGCTCAGCAGTAGTAGTCTTGTGGCAGGGTAGCGAGAAGCAACGCTTGCTCAGGCGGTCTACCACGACGAAGGCACAGTCGTACCCCTTCTTGTCGGCTGGGAAGGACTTAAAGTCCATTGAGACGTCCTGCCATGCTCGATCAGGTATTGGCAGCGACTTGAGCAGTCCTGGAGTTCGATCGCGAGGGACATGGCTCCATCGGCAAGCCTTGCAGGCGGCGACGTACGTATCGACGTCTTTCTCCATGCCTGGCCAATAGTAGCGATCCCGCAGTAGCTTTACAGTCTTTCTCTTGCCTGGGTGAGCAGTAGTCTGTGCTGCATGGACTGTTCGGATCAAGTGCGTGCGGAGGAAGTGAACAGCAGGGACGACTAGTCGGCCTTGGTGCAGGAGTAGTCCTTGCTCGTTCAGCTGCCAGGTGGCGCTGCCAGCTGACGCTTTCTCTCGCAGAGCTTGTATGCTACCATGGCTTCGGTTAGCCTTAAGGGCTCAGTCAATGACGGCGTGCGGGTCATCAAGTGGGGGTGAGCTTATGAAGGTGTCTGAGGCCGCGACCTCGATACAGCTCTCTAGGCCTTGTGTAGCAAGCGAGGCTAGATAATCGTTGGTGGCCTGAATTATACTAATATCGAGCTGCTTGGCTTGCAGGAAGGCTCGCGTTCGAGCGGCTTGGTCCTTATCCTTCTGAGTCTTAAGTTCCTCTTGCTTGCGCGACAGCGCGTCGGCTACGACGTTGGCGGTTCTAGGGCGGTAGGAGAGGGTCATGTTAAAGTCAGCTACTGTTATAGCCCAGCGCATTTGCCGTGGAGTGAGCTCTCGCTTAGTTGAGAAATACTTAAGTGCTCGGTGGTTAGTGAGGGCGCTGAATGGCTGAGGCGTCTGGAGGCCAATGAGCTGAGATCTCCACTCCTTAAGGCTGTAGATGACTGCCAGCATCTCTTTGTTGTGGATGTCGTAGTTCATCTGTGGTCCGCTCATAGTCTTTGAATAGAAAGCTACTGGTCGCTATAGGCCGTCGTCCTGTAGCTGGGAGAGTACGCTAGCTACGACTCCGTCGCTCGCATCTGTCTCCATGCGCGTCTGGCGGTAGGGCGAGTAGTGGGCCAGAACATTGTCTAACAGCATAAGATCCTTAGCTTGCTGGAAGGCTGCCAGCTCGCGCCCGCCAAAGGCGTGCCATGCGCCCTTCTTGAGCAGCTTAGTGAGCGGCCGGATGATGCGCCCATAGTCCTTGAGGAAGGCTCAATAGAAGTTGCAGAACCCTAGGAAGGACTGTAGGCTTTTGACTAACATAGGGACTGGCCAGTCTCGTACAGCGGTGACCTTCTCAGGGTCCTTCTGTATACCCTCTGTGCTAATAATAAGACCTAGGAACTTTGTCTTTGTCACGGCGAATTCGCTCTTCTTGATGTCTGCTTGTAGGCCGGCGTCGTGGAGACGCTTAAGTACCTGAGCGACGTGCTCCTCGTGCTCTAGTGGGTCTTCTGAATATATGAGGATATCGTCCAGATATGCTGTGCAGAAGTCGTCAAACAGGCCATGCAAGACCTTGTTAATATACCGTTAGAAGGTCGCGGGGCCGTTGCAGAGGCCAAAGGGCAGCACACAGTACTTGTAGTTGCTGTATCGTGTGCGGAAAGTAGTTAGATCCTCGACCTCCTCGTTAAGGCGGATGCGGTAGAAGGCCTGTCGCACATCAAGCTTAGTGAATACCTTAGCGCGCGCAAGCCTAGTTAGGGTCTCTTGGATTAGCGGGATAGGGTAGGCGTCTTTCTTCGTGATTGCGTTAAGCTTGCGGTAGTCAACGCAGAAGCGCCACCCCCCTCCAGGCTTCTTAGCGAATAGGACAGGCGAGGCGTACGAGGCGTTACTGTGCGCGATGAAGCCTCGTCGCAGGTGGTCCTCAAGGTACGATTTCACGAGCTCTAGCTGCTCGAGAGACATGCTATACAGCGGGCTCGACGTCAACGTATTCTCAGAGGTCAGCTCAATGTTATGGTCAACGCCGTCGCGGTGCGGTGGCAGCTCGTCTGAGTCCTTTTTCGAGAAGTGGGCTAGGGTCGCGCCAGCGTAACCTAGGAAGGGCAACTTCTCTGCGATCAGTTGGCGGAGCTCCTCTTCTTGATCAGGTAGGTTTGGCAGAGCGTCCTTGCGATCCTGGATGAGCTGGTTTACTTCGTAGACGCTAATATGGCCTAGCACAGTGTCCTTTTGTCGTGCGTGCATCATAAAGGCAGCAGCTCCAATTGTATTGATCTCGAGGCCTACCTTGGCGAGGTCTTCGCGCGAGACAGGCTGGGGACGAGGTTGTCGCTTAGCCGGTTCTGGCGTCTGTCGCGGGTGGAGTTGCTCTTCCATCTTTCCAAGGTTCTCCCGCAGGGTAGCGCGCTGGGTTGAGCGTAGAGGTAGCTTACGAGCGCGCTGTACAATAGCTACGTCTATCTGCTTGTCGCGTCGGTCGGCATCGGCTTGGTGCGAGGGGTTGATCTTTGAGGGCACGCCTTGCGTAGGGATAACGATATCACGCTTGCAGTCAACCCGTGCGCCATCTGGCCACTGGAGCTTCTTCTGCTTGCAGTTAATCCAGACGTCGGCATCCTCTAGGAGCTTGCGGCCGACTATAAGGTCGTGGCGACTGGTATTACAAAAGATAAAGTAGGTAGAGAGGCGGTGGTTGTCGATCACTAGGTCAGCTTGGATATACTCGTCTACCTGACCATTTGGTCGACTGTCGTAGCCTGCCAAGGGTATTGCTTCCATGCGGTGGATCGGGGCCTTGAGTCCTTTCTTAATCGTACGTAGATGCTTGAGGTGGACTAGGGCGTAGCTGCCGGCTCCAGTGTCGATGAGCGCGTTCAGCTTGATTGCTAGCCCGCCTGTAGAGATGCGGCATGGTAGAATGAACTGACTTCTACTAAACAGCTGATCCCGTATGCTAAGGGCTCCTGTAGGTTGCTCTAGGGAGGAGACTTCCCCTAGAGCGATACTTTTTCCGAGTCGCTGTCAGAGGATCCGTCTGCTGCGTCATAGAATGCCTCGTTGTTGGTGTCGGCTGGCAGCTCAATAGCCTTCTGGTCGACAGGCTTGTCCGTACAATTGCGGGCGAGGTGACCAACCTTGTGACAACGGAAACAGGTAGGCTGATCTGCTGACGCCTGGATAGTGGCGGCTCTAGGCGGTGCCGTGGGAGTGGGTCGCTCGCGGTTGTGCCGTTCGGTTTTCTCAGCTCGGGCCGACGCTCTCCTGGCGTTGCTAATAGCGAGCTCCCTAGCGAGGTCTTGGGCGAGGTCAACGTAGACATCGTACTCCTCGCTGTGCTGTCGGCGAAAGACACCCATCTGCGTGCGTAGGGCGTCCGGTAACTTCTTGTGGAACTCCTCTACCCACTGGTCCGCTGGTAGGCCACGTTCCTGTGCGAGACGAAAGAAGTCGCCCTGGAAGGTAGCGAAGTTGGCTGGGTCTCGCAGGCGGAGCTCTTGGAAGGCACGTCGGGCGTTAAGCTTCTTGTGAGGGTCCCCGTATGTCTTCTCTAGGCGGCCCACAAGATAGAGGTAGTCGACCGGCTGATCGCTTGCTCGGATCGTACGTATGAGGGTGGACAGGTATTGATTTGCCGAACCGTCGGTACGCGTGCGCATGTACGAGACAATGTTGTTCTGAGTTGCCTGCTCGTCGACACCTTCGAACCAGTCTTGGTTAGCGCGCAGTTTGTCCTCTAGGCCGTCTCTCCATTGCTCGAAGGTGACCTCTTTGCCGTCCTTAAGCATTGGCGGGTTGGGAAAACAGGCTGAGCGGCTCCTGCTGTAGTTAATTGCTGGTTGCGAGGCAAGTGGAGTTGCTGGCGTGTATGTCGACTGCTGTGGCAGCGTATCGGCTCTGTTGTCTGATCCAGGTAGCCTAGGGCGTATTGGCGTCTGCGGTAGGGCTGTGAAGCGCAGCGTCTTTGAGTGCGCAGCTGGTGACGAGGCTAAGACTCCGCTAGCCTTCTCAGAGAGGAAGGATTTGCTGTGCTGGCTCGCAACCTTTACCTAGCCTCTAAGCGATTCAATTAACTTGTCCTTATCTGCTACTTGCTCGAGCGTGTCGTTGAGCAGCTGGCGTAGCTCGGCAAGCTCGTCCTTAGCCTCTACCAGCTCGGCTTCAGCCGTATTAAGCGCTTTGCCCAGCGTGTCCGCGTGGTCTTGGTACGCTAGGGCCTTGAGATGGCTGAGTTCTAGCTCGCGGGCCACTACTGGCTGTTCCAGCGTCATGAGCTGGGGGAGGGTAACCTCAATCTCCTGCGGTTCGTACTCCATAGTTCCCCAGACAGTGTGCCCCGTGCGCATTGTAAATGGTCTCTTCTTATGCCGTGCCTCGATGCGGCTCTGCTTGATCGCTCGGTCCTCTTTGAGCTCATTGTCGATATAGTAGGCTGCTCGGCACCTGAGAGCTTGGATAGGAGGTGTGTGGTCCTCCTTAGTCGCGATTGCCTTGGGATCCACCCTTAGCTCGAGCCTAGAGAGCTTTCCCATATCCCTTTTGTAGGTGCTGCTGGTAGGGCAGCTCTAGTCAGTGCTGCAGGTAAAGCAGCAGTGGTCGGTTCTCTCGCAGGGAGAGGGTGAGCGGGCGGTGCTCTTAATAGTCGATTCGGGGGGTTGTTTTTGTGTCCTCTCTCTTAGAGGCAGGGCCACCGTGGCTCTCTTCGCGTCTTCGCGGCAGGGGTGCGTCGTTAACTCTCTTCTGGCCTACTGCGTAGGGCTTATAGATCTGGTACTTTTTGAGCGCTCGTTCGTCAAGCAAGGGCGGCAGGCTGATCAGCTCTCCTGGCTGGCTGCGGCGTGCTATCTTCGAACCGTCCGTCAACTCCCTTCAAGCCGCGCTTGGTGGTATTAGGACTCGGGTGAGCAACCGTACTTCTGACGAACTAACGGCTCAGCGTAGTCGTACTGTACTGCTCGAGGTTGGTCGTCGTCGAGTCGTACACGCAGGTAGATCGATCGGTTTAACCAGATATTATGTCGCCGTCGCCAGCCAAGTAAGTGAGATCCTAGTGTAATGTGAGGACGGGCTCGGGCTTCCGCATTGTAGAGTGTTGATGGGATAGGTTGGCTCTATTTCAGCTACACTAGGATAAGGTAGAAAGGTAGATACAAGACGCGCAGGCGTAAAGAGGCGACGGTGGGGCGCTAGTCCCGTAAAGGCTAGCGCCTCGCGAGGCTGCCTTGTCGTCATGTGACTTGCGGCCAGCTCTCTGTGCACCGCAGCCGTCACAAACACCTCTTTAACTCACGCAAGTAGTTAAGCTAGCGTACAAGGATCCTGATCACCCGGTGTTTCTGATCACTCTACCAAAACGCGACACCTGCACAAAACGCGCGATATCTCAGCAACGCTGCTTATAATTGCCATTGACTACACATAGATTCAAGCGCTGCAGCTGCTGTAGCTATAGCAGCTGTTTCTGAGGTGCTTGATATAGTAGATCTACGTGGTTGGACTGCTGAAGCCTCAGCTGCGCGCATAGCCTCCCTAATACTCTCTACCTCTGCAAAGCGTTGATTTGGGTCTACTCGAACGCGCTTACGCTGACGCTGAGAGGTAGATATCTCTAGCTGCTGCTCAAGGCGTCTTTTCTCTGCTTCTAGGCCTGCAGCTCTAGTATTTGCAGCTGCTAGAGCCTTACCTGCTTTCTGTAGGAGCAGCCGGGTCGTACGACCTAGATTCTCAACGCTCTGGACGCTGCGCTGCGCTATATAGAGATCGTGAGGGCCCTGGGGAGTCGAGAGGAAGCTCTGGAGCTGCTGCTGAGGCTGCTGCTGACGTGTAGGCGTAGTAGGCCTCTGAGAGACCTGCGACGAGCTGAGCACGTGATTGATGTTGAATGGGCAGATACCAGATGCCTGCCAGCCAGCTCGAATCACACGCTCTGTGAAGCCTTCCTCCCTAGCTTGATGATAGCAGGTGATAAAGCGCTCCTTCTTGATAGGCGCAGCGTCGTCGAGTGATGCGAGCTCCTGGATCTGACGTCTGTAACTAGACTTGATTACAGAGAAAGGAGCAAGATCTAGAGGCTGTAGGACGTGTGAGGAGTGCGCAGGTAGGTATAAGAGCTCGATTCGATGCTGCTTGCAGAGCCAAAGGAAGTCTATATCAATATGGCTGCCGTGACCGTCGAGGATAAGAAGGCGGTACTGGCCATCACCTATAGCCGTCTCAGGTATGAATATACGCTGTAGCCACTCAACACCTATCGCTTTCGACGTCTATCCGTTCTCAGAGGTTGTATAGAGCCAGCTAGGCACGGATTTAGCTGGGAACCAGGTAGTCTGTAGGCTCTGGCCTTTGAAGATAACTGCGCAGCGTAGTTTCTGCCCTGTCGCCGATACGCACTCAATTATAGAGACCCACTCGCGATTCTCTGGAGACCGAATGTAAGCCTTCTTTTTCTGACTACTAGAGAGTACTCTAGTGTTTGTACATACTCCTAGAGCAACGCCAGTCTCATCCATATTGTATGTATTCTCCGCCTGTATGTTGAGCCGCTGTCGAGTCTGCTCATAGCGCTCTAGGAACGCGCGCAACTGCTCTGGAGTCGCTGCATCAGCTCTCTGAGCCTCTAGCTTTCTGCCGACTACAGAGGCGATACGTGGCTGGCGCTTGATAAAGTGGTATAGCCAGTGCTTGCCAACAGGACGATCGTCGCCGTTCATACGTAGGATTCGATTGGCCATTTCTCGCGCGCGAGCGTGTGAGGGAGGGCAGGCGCGCGCGTCTTCTTCAAGGATCCATTCTACTAGAAAGTCCTCCTGTCGAGGAGTTAATCGCTGCTGGTGCTGGTGACTGAGCGAGCTCGTTGTTACGCCACGGAGTCGCATCGATAGCGTAGACTGGGAGATGCCGTACGCCTTTGCAGCTGCACGCTGACTTGTATAAAGACCTGCAGCGAAATCGCGAATAGCGGATTGTATAGCATGCTCGCGGGCGTCCATATTGATGAGCGTTGTAGAGAGATATCGCGTGTTTTGTTCAGGTGTCGCGTTTTGATGGGGTGATCAGAAACACCGGGTGATCAGGATCCTTGTACGCTAGCTTAAGACCCCTTGCCCTTATTAAGACGCTCCTACCCAAGAACTAACCCTTAACCCTTTAGAACTAGCTACCCTAATTAGTCTTAACACTACTTTTATTAAAAAGATAATAAGAATTTAATCTTTACTAGCAATCTTATCCTACTATAGACTTCTCCTCTATCTAACCCTTTTTACTAGGACAACGCCACTTAATAGGACAGCCTACTTAAAAAGTAAGTCTATACCTACTAAAAGACTTACTTATTAAAAGCTAATTAGAGTGTTTCTAAGTAAATCTCTATCTAGCTTCCTAACCCTAGCCGTAATAGACCTACGCAGAGTTATAACTATAGGAGCAGTATAGGCAATAGGACGCTTAACTATAGTTTAGTTATTATGCTTATAATCTAGTAGTGGCGTAACTATAGTTTGCTGTATATATAGTGTATAAAGTTTGCCTACTTGTATAATATTAGGGACGCCTAGAATACTAAATCTTTATCTCTTTATCTATTATATCTAGCGATATAATAACTTTCTAGCAACCTACTATTATGTCTAAATCTAATATCTATAGCAACACAGCTATTATTAAATTTAGTTAGGGTATAGACAACTAGCTAGGTAAAGTTAAAGATAATCTCTAGAGATTTAGCAACCTTATGCAACTAAAAAGATTATTAAAAAGGCTTCTAGAGCTTATCTTTAAGTACCCTATTAGTAATATCTTTAGGCTAATTTGCTACGCCTTATACCTCTAAATCCTAAAGTGTAAGACACTTTTTTAGTACCTAGATATTAGTAGAGATGTAGCCTTTATAACGTAATAATAGCATAATATAGAGATTATACTATAGAAGCTTAAAAATATAACTAATAATAAAGGTAATAAGAACTATAAGGATAAGGACTAGAGTAAAGGAGAAAAAGAGTTTATTATAATATATAAGACGCTAAAGGCGTAGTAGTAGTATAAGAAGCTTATTAAGGTAATAGTAATTATTTAGGCTACTATTAAGGTAGAGAACTATAAGTAATAAAGATAAGGGTAAGTAGTAGTAGTAGAAGTATAGAGGAGATAGGTAGTAGTAGCAAGATCCTAGGTAGTAGTATATAGCTTACTAGTTATAAGGAGAGATCTACTATATAGAGAGAGTTAGATAAAATAGTTAGGTTAGTTGCTATTATTATTGTTGTTACTATTATTATAGTAAAAAATATTATTAAAGAAATTATTAATTATATAACATATAGTAGGGTGACACAAAAAAGCGCCTAGTATAAAGATACCTTTTTAAAAGTTATATAACTAGGTGAGTTTTAATACTATGTAAATACAAAGTATACCGTTTTAAGGAGAAGGTTTAGGAGATTTAGTATAAAAGGTTAGTAAGAGCTTAGTAATCAGTGCTAACTAGAGGTATCTTAGTAAAGTTAAGGAAATTTTTCTTAAAACTTTGACCCTATATAACTTTGTTTTCTACGTAGATGAAATTCTATAACTTATATATATTATAGTTTAGTCTATAAGGACTATATAACTTAATTTTTATTATAGATTTATTCATAGAAATAATAATTATAAGGAAAAAGATAAAGATTAATTAATATTAAACAATTAGATAGAACTAGTAAATAATATATAACTAGTACTTAGTATACCATCCTTTAGCCTCTATAACGTCATTATAACGCTTAGGCAAAGATAGTATACAATAATCTATAGCCTCCTGTGGAATTAAATCCCACTCCTCTTGTATAGCTCTTTTAAAGGCTTCTACACTAGATTTACTAGTGCCAAAGCCTAAAGAAGCCCTATTTCTTTTCCTAGCCTATTTTTTAATAGACTCCAAACGTTTTCTATAGGATTTAAGTCTGGTGAATAGGGTGGATTCCCAAAAACAAAGACTTTATTCCTAGAAAACCACCTTTTCACCTGTGAAGTTCCGTGGATCTTCGAATTATCCTGTTGAAACTTCCAGCCTAGTTATAATTAGTATAAAGAATAAGATTATAAAAATATAATATATATATATATATTATATATATTAAAAGAAAAAAGAAAAAGAAGAAAAAGGTGTCCTTTACTTATCTCTTTTTAAAAGAGGTTTTAAGACAGGATTTAAACACTCCTGTATATATCTAGTGTTATTAAAGGTCCTAGTTTTAATAGGGTCCCTTAAAAACACTAGTTTAGAACGTCCTCCTATCCAAATACAGCCCCAGACTGAGATAGAAATATCTCGCGCTTTCAGTGAATTAGTACTAGCAAATAAAAAGATATAAAAAAAGTAAAATAACCTAATTATAGAGAAAAAAGGGCTCTATAATTCTAGAATATAAAAGAAATTAATAACTTACTAGTTGTTCGGTTCTTGCGCTATTCAGGCCTAATTTTCGATTTTCCCCTTTTTCTTATATATTCTTGCCTATTACCATGCCCCCTTTGGATAGTAGACTCGTCAGAAAATATAACTTTAGCAAAGTTAATATTTTCTAGCTCCTTAACTATCTCTTTAGCCCAGAATTCTCTTCTTTTAGCTCTTTCTTTAGTTAAATAGGCCTTTTTCTTAGAGACGTTAAAAGAATAGTCTTCTCCTTTTAAAACTCTCTGTAACGTCCTCTTAGTAAAGCCAAAACTATTCTCTTCTAATAGCCTCTTATTTGTCTTCTTAGGGCTTTTAGTTAAATCCCTATTAATAACTCTTTTCTCCCTAGAAGTAACCTTAGTTGCTCTCCCCTGTTTTACCCCTTTTAATAAGTTATCTCCCTTATTTTTCTTATTAATACGTCTAATAGCAGTCTTAATAGATTGTAGAGGCTTATTAAGGGTAGTAGCAATAGTAGAATTAGAAGTATTTGCTTTTAAGTAAAGAAACTTAACTTTCGAGTTTTGACAATTTTGGCTCCATTCGAGGAAATACAAAAGAGAAAATTTACTAGACAAAAGATATTATATTATACTATAATCACAGTAATAAATCACGTGATTTAATTAACTTTTAAAATCACCTAATTTTTTAAACCTTAAATAATTTCTTAATTAAGTTATATAAGTACTCCAAAATTTTGCTTACGTAATCTACACTAGGCCTAGAATAGCTAGTAAAAATATTAGCCTAGTAGCATACTAAATAAAAAAGTCATAACGTATTAAAAATTGACTTTTTAGAAACACTAAGTTTAGAGATAGATACCTTAAGGACCCTGCTTAGTAAGCACGTAACTAGTACCTCATCTCAATTTCCTATATTTCCTCTTTTAAACCGTATACTTTTTATTTACATAGTATTAAAACTCACTTAGTTATATAACTTTTAAAAAGGTATCTTTTTACTAGACGCTTTTTCTGTGTCACCCTACTATAGCTTTAGGAATAGGGTGGAAGCGGCTACTAGTAGAATAAGCTCTTTAATTCTAGTTAAGAAATATAGTAGAAATGTGTCTCTAAAAGTGCTAGACACAGAGTTCTAAAAGTCTTGTATATGCTTAATACGTATTGCAGTTACTATAGTTGTAATAATTCTAAGCGCTATTAAGAAGTATAAAAGTATTTGCTCTATAATTAATTGGCTTAGTTTTATTATAATAAAGAGTAGTGTAATAGCATAGATACACTTAGCTAGTAGGTTAACCCCTACTTATTACTTAGCTAGAAGCAACTAGATTATAATTCTTGTTGTACTTACTAGTATATATATATCTAGTTGTCTACTAGACTCTTAAGGGAAAGCATTGCGTATTAGGGATTATCTTCTATAATGCTTAAATAGGTTAACAAGAGCATAGTAGAAGAATTTTACTGCTAAGTAGTATTACTATCTATATTATAATTATAGCTATAAGAGATATTTTCTAAGTATGAAACGTTCTAATTAGATAAGCAAGGCTAGAATAGAGATTTAGGCTAATACTAATGCTATTTAGCTAATAAGTGTAACTAGGAATATATACTAGGTAATCGTTTTAATCTCTTTAACTAATAAATAGTAGGTCTAGCGCCTAAACCTATAGACTAGTATAGTAATAAAGAAGGAATAAGTAATAATTTTGTACAGCTATTTAAAGGATTAGATCTACTACTAAGTATAGTAGAAAAGGCAATACTTATAATAGCAAGAGAGACTATATAATCTGCGTAACCTAGTTTAATTATAGGGGCTATACATAGGATAACTCTAACTATATAGAGGAGAAGGGCAAGAGCAAAGATTAGGATGCAGATGGCTAGAGTAGTAGGACTAAGGTTGTTGTCTATAGGAGGAGTGTATTAATCCATAGTTATAACTAGCGCTAAAGTAGTAGTAAATTACTATGCTATAGAGAAGGAGAGAAGAAGATATTAGTAAATAGGCACAAAGTAGCTTTTATAAAGCTTTTTTTAGATTATTTATATAGGATCTTGTGGCAAAAGAAATAGGGGTGACCCTATAGCTAGAGGATTTTACCACTTCTTAGCGGACGTAAATAGTAGTTATAAACTAATTTAATAAGTGGCTATATTTTGACTATAAGAAACTTTCTAGCGTAAGGAGTATAATTCGCTAGTTAGGAGTGCCTATTAGTATAAACTATACGCTACAAATTATAGTTAGTTTTATAGGAAATTATATATATAGCTAGGTATTTTCCTTACCTTACTTTGCACTCTTTTGCTTAACCGCTAGCTATTTAAATATAAAATCCTACTAATAATTATAGCTAAATAGGTAGTAGTAGTGATTAGAGACTAGGTAACTATATAATTATTTTAGCCTAAGGCCCTTTATATACTTACGTTTGGGTAGAGCACACTATAAGGGGAGCTTAGTCCTAGATCTAATTAAGTTGCGACCCTTAATATCTATTTCCCTTATAAACCGCACGTTATAGTCTATTTATGGCAACCTTAATTTAAATAGAGAATATAAGTTTTTTAGCATAGTTTTGTATTAAGTTATCCTTTCTAAAACGTAGGAGGTATAGTAAAAAGTATTATAATAAAAATGCATTTGCGAAATAACTATAGACCGTTTAATATTGCTTCTAATTCTGTGTTAGATTTAATTATATCTTAAGCGCTTATATAACCTGCGTAGATATAAATCTTTTAGTAAATTACCTACAGATAATAAAATAGACGTGCAAAGTTATTATATATTAGCTAGGCTAATAATAACTTCTAAGTATTAGAGGGAGGTTATAAGGCCCTAATAAGGCTATTCTACGAAAATCTAAATAAAAAAGAATTAACGCTGTAGAAAACAATAGCTAATAAACAAATTATGCTACTTGCATAGCTAAATAAGCTAGGCGTTTTCTAGCCTACTAGCGTCTATTAGATAGAGCCTCTTAAATTAAGTTTATAATTTAGGAAATGGTACTGTAGCACTAGGATCTCTTGCGCCTAAGTTAGATTTGCGGGACCCTATAAGTGGCATGTAAGATATCTAGAAATATAGGGAACGCGTAAGGGGCACATTAGCTAATGCGTCGCTAGGCTTATCTATGAGTAGGTTAGGCAGGAAGCTAGCTATAGAATATATTACACTTTTGAAAAAGCCTATATAAAGCTTATTGCGCACTTTTATCTACTATATATATATAGAAGCTACTCTCTATTTAGTGTTATAATTAAGTTTAGCAACTAATATGTGCTAATATATTATATATGTGCGCAGGGGGCGCTACGTAAAAGAAAAATAACTGTGTGGCTAATGTAATGCGAAAAGCAGCTAGAGATATAAATTGCTTATACTTTAGCCTATTTAATAACTTATAAGGTTTTATAAGTATGCTTAATTAAAAATTTAACCCTCTTCCCCTATAAGCTCTTAGACTCCTACTAGAAGCACAATGCGGGATTTTCTAGGGGAAGACTATATGGCACGCATTAATCTACTGCGTAGCACGTATTCCTAACTATATATAATAAGGGCTAAGTAATATTTTAGTAAGTATTATTTACTAATAAAATACTATTATTATTGCTAACTTATATATAGCATTAAATTGACTATCTAGAAGTATAATAATAATAGCTTTTATATTAAATAATATAATAGAAAAATAGAGCTCTCTATTTAGTAAGAACAAAAAGTATAAAAAAATTTAATTACCTTTTCACGCTCTTTTTAATTACTAAGCAAGGGGCTCTACTTTTTATTATTTTATTTAAAATAAAAGCCTTTATTATTCTACTTTTAGGTAGATAATTTTATAATACATATATAATAATATAATTACACTAGCTTATATAATTATATAATAATTTTTTTAGTAATACTACTGTAAAACGCTTTTCTATATCTTTAATATTTTATAATTACCTTTTTACGCTCTTTTTAATTACTAAGTAGGGGCTCTTCTTTTTTTTATAGTATTTAGGATAAAAGCTTTTATTATTCTACTCCTAGATAGTTAATTTAACGCTATATATCTCTAATAGTAAAAGAAATAATTACTATTATTATTATGTTTTTATTAGAAACTTCTTAGTTATAAAAAAACTACTATAATTATATAATATTAGAAAGAGGAATATTATAGACCTTTTAGTATATAGTATAATAATATAAAAGAAAGCTATAAGTATACTAAAAATAAATTAAAAAGATAAAGTAGTAAAATAGTTTAGACTAGAGACTATTTATTACTACGTATGGTTTTTTTATAACTAAGAGGTTTCTAATAAAAATATTATAATAATAGTAATTATTCCACCTACTATTATAAATATAGAAAAGTATTTTAAGATAGTTTTAGCACGTATAAATTAGTCTTTTATATTAGAAGTAGTTAATTACTAAATATAGTAAGAATTTAACTCTTGTTATTAATATCTTAAATATTTTCCTATATTTATAATAGTAGAACCCCTCCTAGGCAGAAGTATAAACTGCCTCCACTTATTAGTTTTTAAGTGGCCTTACTGTGTTTATTTACTACGTTATTTTATTATATTACTAGCGCCTATATATTATTATATAATATTATATACGTGCTAAGTCCTAGGACTAGAGCGCGTTAAAGTTTTCTAACGTCTTCCCTAGCTTCTAAGATAACTAACCCTATAATAATAATACTTTACCTACCTATCTACCTACTATATTACTAGATAATTAACTTCTACCTTCTATCTTTTACTACTACCTTACTAGATAATAGATTATCTCTACCTACTACCCTATTACCTAATAATTAACTACTTAAAGTCTCTAAATATACTACTACTATAGTTTTTTTGCAACTAAGGGGTTTCTAATAAAAATATTATAATAATAGTATCTCTTCTACTATTATATATATAGAAAAGCATTTTAAGACATTAATAAAAAGGGGTTAGCGGATTATAAGCAAGCTAAGCGAGCTTAGTAGACTTAGCGTGCCTACTCTAACTAAAAAAAATCTATATATAAAACT
Organism: Laburnicola sp. R22_1; assembly: GCA_014281115.1. NCBI lineage: Eukaryota > Fungi > Ascomycota > Dothideomycetes > Pleosporales > Didymosphaeriaceae > Laburnicola > Laburnicola sp. R22_1. The sequence goes on from JACONQ010000014.1 coordinate 908,977, forward strand.
ATACGTAAGGCTATATTACTACACTATAGTTTAGAGTAGGGGAAAGAGAGGTATAAAATAGCACTAGCGCTGTAACTAGTATAACGCTATAACTATTATCTTCCTCTACTATTATCTCTAAAGATTACTAGAAATAATAGTCATATTAGTAAGTTTGTGTTACTTATAAAATATATGCTAAGTAAAAGCTTATACACTATAGGTACACTGTTAAAACTATATTAGTAAGCAAAATAAATAATAAAATAACATGTTAGAATTTCGCTGTTATAATAAAAGATAAATAGATAAATAACTATAAGCTACCTAAAAATAAACTAAAATAGTCGTTTCGACAATAAGTTACAATTAAAGCCAAAGTTAACTTTAAGTAACATATAAAAAGTTTACTAAAAGATAATTATAAGAAATCTAATATTATATGTATTAAATTACTTAAAACTAAAACTAAAATATAATATAAAACTAACCTAATAAATGTTATAAAATACGCTATCGTAATATAAATAAGCTCGTAATTAATTTTTCTAAATTAATAACTTTTGACAAACTTGTCGCAATTAAGCGCTTTAACAATTTTAAGCAATTGCTAAAAAGAATATACTAAACAAGGCAATATTATATATATTAAATTACTTATTACTAAAAAACAAAATATAATATATAAAAGACTTATTTTATAATATAAAATATATTAGCGTATAATAAACTAAGGAGTAATAAATTATTCTAAAGTAAGGCGTTTATTATTAACGTTATAACTAAGTAATAGTAAAATAAAGTTTATAATAGCTCGTATATAAAACACTAGTTTATATATAATAGCTTATATATAAAATACTAGTCTATATATAAAATAATAGCTCGTATATAAAACACTATTATATATAAAATACTAGTTTAAATATTAGTTTAAAACACTAATACGTATAAAAGTTAAAGGCATAATTAAAGTATATAAAACTAAGTATTTATTAGTCTAAATTATTTTATATATAGATTGCTAGGTAGCTAGTTTATTAAAATTAATTAACTAGTTTAATAATACTAACTTAATTACTACTTTTTATAAGTTATGAGCCCGGCGCTCTAACAATTTTATTATTTATTATTATCTACCTTTTAGCTTACTAAGCTATTCTCCTATTAATTTTTTCGATATATATCTAATTTTTCTTAGAATTTCTTTGAGATTCTGATTCTTTTATACTAGCTAGTCTAGTCCTTTTAGCTTACTAAGCTATCTTGGCAAAATCGATATTTTAACCAATACCTTATTTTTCTCAGAATTTTCTGAGCTCTTTTACTAGCTGGACTAGTTCATTACCTTTTTAGGTAATTTCGCCAAGCCTTATTAATTTTTTAAGAAATACCTTATTTTTCTCAGATTTCTGAGCTCTTTTTTGGCCTATTAATCTTATTTATAATGAGTTCTAAGATTTCTTCTATCTCTAAGTAGAAGATACTTAAGGGTATTTCTAACTATAAGATATAGAAGTCTTGGACTATTTCTATTCTTATAATAGAAAATTGTATGGCTGCAATTTAGAGTGATAATAATATTGCAATTAATTTAGTGTTAAAAGATATTAATTTAAAAGCACAATTAATTATTACTTTATTAGTCGAAGATGGTCCTTTATAGTATATTAAGGATTTATCTATAGCTAATAAGATGTGGATTTGTTTAGGGAATCTTTATTCTCCTAAAGGTTACTATTCTAAATTTCTTCTTTTAAAGGAGTTATTTAATAGTACCTTATTAGATTTTAATTTAATAAAGGAGTACCTTAATAAAATTAAATATTTAATAACAAATCTTGAATATAAGTTAATTAAAATACCCAAATAGATTATTATGGCCTAGATGTTAAACAATTTAACTCCTAATTATGAGGGGTTTGTTACTTTAGGTAACTCAATTATTTCGGGATAATTCTTCAGAGATTAATCTAGAGAATTTATTCTCTAATTTAATTAATAAAAGTCGTCGTTAGACGCACTTGAATAGTAATAAAACTAAGGTTTTATATACTAAATTCCAGAATTAACACAAAGTTATAAAGTCTAAACGATTTTGTAATAAGTGTAAAACAAATACCCACTTTACTAATAAATGTTACTATTTACATCTTAAAAATAAACCTAAATAGTTTAAAACAAATCACGATTTCAAATCTAAAAAAGATAAAAAAATAGATAAAAATCTATTAAATCCTAAATCCGAATGTCCATCAGATCGACTAGATCGAAAGCTGTTAGATAAAATGGCTAAGTCATCTAAACTAATGGAAATTAAAAAGGTATTATTAACTACCCTAAATAAAAAACAAACTAATTCGAAAAAAGAACATCGAAATCCTCGAAATCTAGAATTTAATTCTAGAAATCCTAGACAAGGATCAAAAACTACTAAGGTATTTATAACTACTAAGTCAAAAAGCCCTAATCTAATACTAGATTTAGGTAGTTTATCTCATATTATCTCTAACAAAAACCTATTTATAGAAAATTCGTTAGGTAGAAAAACTACAAAAATACAATGGGGAAATAACAATATTTTAACTTCGCAATTTATTGGCAACGTGAGCTTTATATATAATAATACTAAGATAGTTTTAAATAACTGTCTTTATTTGCCTGAATTTAATATAAATATTATTTTAGTAAAGAAATTAGTCGAAAAAGACTTTGTAGTAAACCTTATAAAAGACAAAGCTATAATTAAAAAGAACACTAAAACAATATTAGAAGCAACTCTAATTGACAATCTTTATATAATAAATATAGACAATATAGTAACAGATAACATTCTATTTGCTAAAAAGGTTATTAATAAAAATAAAACTATTAGTAACTATAAAGAGAACTTAATATATCTCTATCACAATCGTTTTGGACATAAAAATCTAGACGTTATATGTAAAATACTAGGTATAACTAAACCTACTAACTATAAAATTAATTGCTCTAGCTGTATAAAAGCTAAGCTAACAAATAATAACAGTAGAGAAATTACTATTAAAGCAGATAATTACTTAGATAAAATAGTAATTGATTTATGTGGGCCTATTACCCTCTCCAAAAATAATTATAAATATATTATATTCTTTCTAGACTCTGCTACTAGAAAATTAGAATTTAAACTATTAAGACATAAATCAGAATCGTTTGAAGCCTTTAAAGACTTTAAAACAAAAGTTGAAAACCAAAGCAATCGAAAAATTAAAATTATTAAAACCGATAATGGCACGGAATTTGCTAATAGTAATTTTACGCTATTTAATAAACAAAATGGTATTATTCACCAATTTAATCCGCCATATACACTAGAACAAAATGGTTTAATTGAAAGAATAAATAGAACTATAATAGAAACAGCTAAAAGCTTATTGTTCTATAGTAATTTTCCAACTAGTTACTGGCAATACGCTGTTGAAAACGCAGTGTATATATATAATATTACACCACATAGTAATTTAAATTTTATAAGCCCAAATGAAAAACTTTATAAAAAGAAACCTAACTATAATAATATTAAAATCTGGGGCTCACTAAGTTACTACTTAGTTAAACAACAATTAACAAAACTAGAACCTAAAGCCAAAATAGGTATACTAGTAGGTTATGATAACTATAATTATAAAATATTAGATCTAAAAGATAATAAACTAGTGTATACTAGAGATGCTAAAATTCTTGAAAATTACTTTTATAACTTTAATAACGACTCTACTAAAGAAGTTAATATACTATTTAATAGTAATAATAATGTATACCTAGGCAATAACCTAAATAATAATAACAATAACAATAATACAGAACAATCTATAGATTCTGAAAATCTAGATTTAAATAATAACGAGAATAATAACGAGAATAATAACGAGAATAATAACGAGAATAATAACGAGAATAATATAAGCTCTCGCGAATCAAGTCCAGATATATTACTTGATAATACTACTATTAATAATAATAATAAAAGAATCATTTCTAATACCTATAATACAAGGCAAAACTTTAAAAGAATAACTTTAGAAAACTCAGATGAGTTAATAGATGAACTAGCCTTATTAATAACTAAAAATAATAAACCAACTAGCTACAAAGTTCCATAGCTTTTAGCCAATTATCTTTATCTTTACTATTTATAGAAATTAGTCAACTAAATAATCAAAATACTTGGGAAATAGTAGATTTACCTAACAATAGAAAACCTTTAAAAGGTCGTTGGGTTTTTAAAATTAAAACTGTTAAAACTATATTAGTAAGCAAAATAAATAATAAAATAACATGTTAGAATTTCGCTGTTATAATAAAAGATAAATAGATAAATAACTATAAGCTACCTAAAAATAAACTAAAATAGTCGTTCCGACAATAAGTTGCAATTAAAGCCAAAGTCAACTTTAAGTAACGCACAAAAAGTTTACTAAAAGATAATTGTAAGAAATCCAATATTATATGTATTAATTTACTTAAAACTAAAACCAAAATATAATATAAAACTAACCTAATAAATATTATAAAATACGCTATCGCAATATAAATAAGCTCGTAATTAATTTTTCTAAATCAATAACTTTTGACAAACTTGTCGCAATCAAGCGCTTTAACAATTTTGAGCAATTGCTAAAAGAATATACTAAACAAGGCAATATTATATGTATTAAATTACTTATTACTAAAAAACAAAATATAACATATAAAAGACTTGTTTTATAATATAAAATACATTAGCGTATAATAAACTAAGGAGTAATAAATTATGCTAAAATAAGGCGTTTATTATTAACGTCACAACTAAGCAATAGTAAAACAAAGTTTGCAATAGCTCGTATATAAAACACTAGTTTGCATATAAAACACTATTGCATATAAAACACTAGTTCAAACATTAGTTTAAAACACTAGCACGCATAAAAGTTAAAGGCATAATTAAACTATACAAAACTAAGTGTTCGTTAGTCTAAATTATTTTGTATATAGATTGCTAGGTAGCCAGTTTATTAAAATAAATCAACCAGTTTAACAATACCAACTCGATCACTTTCTTATCTATTTATCCACTTTTCACAATAACCCTTATCTATCCCTAATAGTTTCTAGTAATATATAACTATAGACTTTATTACTAACCTATTATTAAGTAAGTTTGCTAGTATTATATATAATACTATCTTAGTTATTATAAACTAATTTTTAAAAATAGCTTATTATATACCTGCATAGATAGATTAGGATAGTGTTAATCTTGCTAAGGCTTAGATCTATAAGGTAATTCGCCTTTATAGTCCTTTAGAATTAGTAATATTAAATAGAGATCTAATAATACGCTTAACGTATTAAGACACTTTTAACTACTATCTTAACTTATAGCAAATTCTTACGTCTACTTTCTACCCTTAGATAAATAGATAGATAGAATATTAAAATTCAATACTTAAATAATACTTTTATATCTTTTACACTCTAAAGCAAGATAATTAAGCTTTATAGATCTCTATTATAAAGTTTGCCTATAATAATAGCTAATATATAGTTACTAGCTACACTTTATTCTAGGTTTGCTATAGTAGTAACCTAAGGGAGCCTAGTAGGCCTTAATAGACGCTAGGTAATAGTAAAAACTCTAATAATTAGGTAATTGCCTCTAAACTAATTGTAATTAGGATAAAGTGCTATAAAAAGATTAAAGTGTTAAATGCCTACTAGAAGACACTTACTAATAAGAAAAGGCTTCCTTTAAAGCTTAACGTTAGAGATAAAATCTAGGTCTTAAATTATTATATAAAGTTTATAAGGCTAAGTAAAAAGTTAAATTAGAAGTTTCTAGGCCCTAGCATAGTAAAAGAACATATTAGAAATTCTCCTACTACTTACTAAATAGATCTTCCTTTTCTTAGTAGGGTATACCTAGTATTCTATTCTTTCTTATTAGAACTATATTAGATATACAGATCTCTCTTACACCTATAAAAGCCTATCTATAACACTTTACACTAGTTAAGTAATATTATCTATAAAGTAAACTACCTTCTTAATAGGCGGTAAAAAAGTAATAAATTATAAAAGTATCTAGTAAAGTAGTCTAGTTACTCTAAGAATAAAAATAGCTAGGAACTAGCTGCATTAATTAGCCTACCTACTCTTAAAGAGTACTAGAAATAGCTTAAGACAACTCTAAACAGATTATAATAAATAATACTAGCACTAATAAGTTAAAATTATAGACAACCTTTAAAAAAGGGAATACCTAATTATAGTTATAATTATTTATTTTTTAAATGTATAAGGTATTTTTAGTGTTATTTTTAGCCTTATTTTTAAGAGTAATAATAAGCAAATACTACTATTTACCATTTACTCTAGAGGACCTAGTACATATTTTTTATAGGGAGTTTAGTACTATATAGACAGTCTTACAGTAGAGTGTTTTAATAAATTAGTATAGAGGACTTTACTAAAATAGCTAGGAGGTAAAATTATTACTAAAAATTATTATAAGTCTTACTAGGTATAAGAGAAGAATAATTAGAACCTTTTCTTGTAAACAAAGCCGCATCCCGCAGCTATACTTCAGTAGAAGAAATAACTAGCTATAACCTATTTTTCTATATACTAGCTCTATAAGATACTATGTAAATACATATAACTAAGTTAATAATGCGCTTATTATGTGGCACCCTATAAGGCTGTTACGTACACAGGCAGAGTTAACTTAACTATAGTTTAGAACTATTATTAAGTAGTAACTTATCTTGTCTATATAAGTAGTACTAAGGTTAGAGTACTTATTACCTATATAAAAAGAGCCTAATTCTACTACTATCTTGCGCACTACTATAACTAGTAACTATAGCTAAATTAAATAAGATAAAGATACAACTGTGCTATAAAGCAAAGTTTAACCTTAAGTATGCCAAATATACTATAGACCCCTTCTTATATCCCTAAACCTTAATTAATAAGCTTATAATTATTGCTAAAAAGAAGCTAAAGCTTAAAATAGCTAATAGTAATAAGCTTCTAGTTAAGTTGCTTATACTAGATTGCTACGCAATATACGTATATAGTCTATATTACTATTTACTAGGTTAGAGTATATACGTATTAATAATACGTGTAGGGACTACTTAATAGACTAAGGCGAATCTAGGATATATTACGTAGTAGAGGAGAAACCTAATAAGGCTGCTTAATACTATAGATAATAACAAGTTTCTTTAGAAGCTAAGGAAGTGTAATAAGGAAGGTGCTAAGTAGTTAAACAATATTTAAAAGCTATTAAACTAGCTATAGGCAATAATTACCTATAACTGCGTTACTTCTAAAATTAAAAAGTTCCTTAATTATGTAAATTGACTATAAAGGGCCTGTGGGTCTTAGTCGAGACTATATACCCTTTTAATTTCTATTTTAGGAGACGCAATTAGCGCTAATTACTACTAGTTAAAGGCAGATACTATAGACTATTAAACTAGACTACCTATAACTGCTAATCTCTATCTAATAGCTACTATTAGAGATCTAGATTGCCTAGTAGCGCTAGTTAGGAGCTTATAGTCCCTATTAAACTATAACTACTACTATTTGCTAGAAATCGCCATAAAAACTAGTAACTATATACTATTAAAACAGAATAGCCTCTTTACTTTACACGTAGCTACTATTTAGAGTCTAGACCTATAGCAGCCTTCTTTATAGACTTATACTTATCTTATAGATTCTAACTTATATAAAGATAATACTACTTATAGATCTAGTTACTTTAATTAAGGTGTTTAAGTATAAAGGTAATATAGGCCCCCTTCTTCTTCCCCTTCTTACCTTTATAGGAATTAGGACTATAATCTAAGAGGGCATTAGGTATAGCCTAGCACTTATTATCTCTATTAAATCTAGCCTACTACGCTTAGGAACAAACTAGAATTATAGAAGTAGAAGCTAAAAATCTAATATTAAGTATATTATAAACCTTAGTCTCTATACAGGCTATATAGTACTTATAAGTAGTTCTTTATACTAGTTAGTACTAGTCAGAACCTATTAGTTACTATTAAGAATTAGAGAAGTAACTTATAACCTTAAGAGCCCTATTATTATTACCCTTATAGTACTTAGCTAAAAGATTATTCTTTTAGGTAACCTTATTATTAGCGCGTAAGTAAAAGTTTAACTTCAGTCTAAATTATAAATAAGGAATATCTAGGTTAGTAGTGCCTAAATAAAGGTAATAGTAAAAACTATAGTCGCTAAAATAGGTACTATTCCTTATAATAGCTACTATATTCTAGGAACTCTTAATAATCCTTTTCTACACAACCGCACAAAGCTATATAGCATCCTACTAATCTTTACTAAATACTTATTTTTTAATTATAAGAATAGGCTAGTTATATTCTTTAAAATTACTCTTTAACTAGTTATAAAAGTCTTTCTCTGCCAAATTTATCTATAGTAGGGTTAGTTAGGACCTAATAGTCCTAGTTGGCGCTAGTAGGTACTAATTAGCACCTAATAGATAATAATAATTAAGAAAAGGACTTACTGAATAGCAATTCTTGCTACTAAACTAGGAAGCCTTATAATAAGCCCTACTTTTACCTTAGAAGCGCTATTTAGAGTTAAAGATTATATAACTAAATAGAAAGTAGTAATATTCTACTATACTAAGGGATTTAGTAGCATAATAACTAATATATTCTAGGTAGAAAATACCTACTCTATTAGTTGTGTTGTATTTAGCGTTGTTTTACTTCTTCGTTATTCTAATAGTAAGAAACTATACTAGTTAGTGCTAGTTAGCTACTAATAGGCCCTTTTCTACTTACCTAGGAATCTATTAATAAAAATTATTGCTAGTAGAGTCTAAAAGCTAATAATAGTTAATAATTAGTATAAAATATCTCTAAGGCACACTAGTAAGCTAGAAAGTAAGTAAGAGGAAAGATTAGAAAGCTAGTAAGGAAATTAAGAATTTAGTAACAACTACACCCTACCACTAGTTAGTTTAGCTTACTACTACACTATAAGTAAGCGTAGTAAAAAGTTAAGGTACTTACTAAAATTAAGTAGTGTAGTATTTAGAAGAAAAAGGGGTAGAGCGTAGCGCGCTATAAATACTCTACCTACCTAATTAGAACTAGTGTAATTTCTTATTAGTTTCTTGTTATAAACGTTTATGTTACTCTTACTAAATCTTTTATCTATTTTTTTCTACTTACTCTAGCAATTTCTAAACAGCTAGTTACTCCCCCTAATTATAATTATAGCCCTATATTAAAGATCTTCGTTATGTAGAGATTCTAACCAAGGTTAAGTCCGCACTATATATAGAGAGGAGCAAAACAGAAGACACTAAGACCTAGTACCTAGCATATAGTAGTAGTAACAAAATATACACAAAATTATAATAATTTATTATTAACTTTCTTTATAGTAGTATTATTAATAGTAGTTATAGATAGTTAGGTATATAGTATAACTAAGTTACATATTATCTCTTAACTAGTAGACTATTAGAGAGCCGTAGTAGACTATAAAGTTATAATCATAAGAGTAGTGTAGGCAATTATTGCAACTAACACAATTTTGTTAGTAAAAGGGGCCGAATTTTTTTTAGGCGATAAGTGACTTCTAAGGAGCTAAACTAAAGTTTAATATAACTATACTTTTATTATATACGACTGTTATACTTTACTAGTAAGGGAAGCTGTAGTAATATTAAAAGGCATGCTAGCATGTCTCTAATAGCTGCATTCGCCTATCTACAACTACTATTTAGATAATAATCTATCTAGTTTATTATAGTAAGTTCTTAACTTTGCTATACTTATTAACGCTTATATACTATAGATAGATTTAAAATTAATGCCCTATCTATGCTATCCTAACTTAATACTAGTAAAAAGGGTTAGGTAGTAGAAAAGTCTATAGTAGAATAAAATTATTAGCAAAAGTTAGATTCTTATTATCTTTCTAATAAAGACGACAGTTCTAAGTGTTAACTAGATAGTTAGCTTACTTAAAAAATTTCCTACTAATAATAAAATTTTAGTTCTCTATTTTATAAAAAATAAACTATATAATAATACTATATCTATTAATATTAAGCTAGGCTATAAAATAGGTGTCTACTTTTACGCTTCTCTTCTTTATAAAGTTCTTAAGAGGGATTGTGAAAAGTGGATAAATAGATAAGAAGGTGATCGAGTTGGTATTGTTAAACTGGTTGATTTATTTTAATAAACTGGCTACCTAGCAATCTATATACAAAATAATTTAGACTAACGAACACTTAGTTTTGTATAGTTTAATTATGCCTTTAACTTTTATGCGTGCTAGTGTTTTAAACTAATGTTTGAACTAGTGTTTTATATGCAATAGTGTTTTATATGCGAGCTATTGTTTTATATGCAGACTAGTGTTTTATATGCAAGCTATTATATGCAAACTAGTGTTTTATATGCAAACTAGTGTTTTATATGCAAACTAGTGTTTTATATGCAAACTAGTGTTTTATATGCAAACTAGTGTTTTATATGCAAACTAGTGTTTTATATACAAACTAGTGTTTTATATGCAAACTAGTGTTTTATATGCGAGCTATTGCAAACTTTGTTTTACTATTGCTTAGTTGTGACGTTAACAATAAACGCCTTATTTTAGCATAATTTATTACTCCTTAGTTTATTATACGCTAATGTATTTTATATTATAAAACAAGTCTTTTATATGTTATATTTTGTTTTTTAGTAATAAGTAATTTAATACATATAATATTGCCTTGTTTAGTATATTCTTTTTAGCAATTGCTCAAAATTGTTAAAGCGCTTGATTGCGACAAGTTTGTCAAAAGTTATTGATTTAGAAAAATTAATTACGAGCTTATTTATATTGCGATAGCGTATTTTATAATATTTATTAGGTTAGTTTTATATTATATTTTGGTTTTAGTTTTAAGTAAATTAATACATATAATATTGGATTTCTTACAATTATCTTTTAGTAAACTTTTTGTGCGTTACTTAAAGTTGACTTTGGCTTTAATTGCAACTTATTGTCGGAACGACTATTTTAGTTTATTTTTAGGTAGCTTATAGTTATTTATCTATTTATCTTTTATTATAACAGCGAAATTCTAACATGTTATTTTATTATTTATTTTGCTTACTAATATAGTTTTAACAGGGATTAGTATCTTTAGGTAAAGAAGTTTAACTTTAAGCTATTTTTATACTACCTTTATATACCTTAAAGTAATAAGGTTATAAGTGCTAGCACTAGTGTCTATTAAGGCTTACAAATTAAAAGCTAACCCTTAGAATTTAATTTGCACTAGTATAACTAGCTAGGGGCCTCTAAATAGCTTAGAAACTTTTACTATCTTACTACCTATAGGCAGTAATTTTAGTTTAGTATTTATATTTTATAGTTAAAAATATAGTTTATCTAGATTAATTAGTTTAGTAGCTCCTATATAAGCTACTAGCTTAAAGTAGTCTAGTAGCGCGCATTTAAAGCCTTATTATCTAACAAATTACTTGCCTTTAAATTATAGTAGTAGGCAATACTAAGTTTATTTAAATTAAGATTATTCTCTACTTCTATATTTGCTTATATAGCTGCCTTAGGGTAGTAGCGTAAGTATAGGCCTTTAAGTTTCTTACTGCAGCTAAAGTAGGTGTTATACTTTATACACTATACTTTAGTCTAATTATAAAAAGTTAAAAAGAAAGGAGTAGGTCTAAAATAGGATATTTGTTTTCTAGTTACTATAGATAAGGGCGTAGATCTAAAGGGTAGTACCTTATAAGAAGTTCTTATGTATATCTAAAAAGGGTTTATTATACTATTATTATAAAGAGTGCAACTAGCTATAGTTATCTAGTGTTTAATTACTAGGTAGTTAATATTAGAGTCTTTTATCTCTCTCTAAAATATTAACTTAAGACTTCTAGTTAACTTAAGTTATAATTTATCTTTCTAGGTCTTTGTATCTAGTCTACCTTTTCTAGCTAGACTCTTAAAAGCTTATAGAAATATCTAAGCGTTTATTTTATTAGAGAGAAAGAGCTTATAAAACTTCTTATATACCTATTAGAGAGTAAAGGAATTATAGTAAGTCTCTTTTAGAAATTTAAAGAGTGCTTTAGGTCTATAATCTTCTAAAAGAGCCTAATTTATTTAACGCTAATTTTGCGCTGCCTCTTGAGGCGCGCCTCTAAAGTAGCTAAAAATAGCTTCTATAAAATTATCTTAATTTTTCTTATTATTATTACCTTAGTAATAATCTATATTTACGCGAATCTTATTGCGTATATTCTCTAGCTAATTATTAATACTAGGACTAGATTAACCTTTTTTGTAGTACTTATTAATATTAGGTAGCTTTATAAAGTATCCTAGCTTAAATATACTAGGGGTGGCAAAAGCATATCTACTCTAGAGTATAACTATCTAGGCGCTATTAGCAAGCTTAGTTTATATATATTTAGGGACTAGAAAGTAGTAAAAGATATTATTTTATTATAGTGTAGGCACTATAAGCTAGGGCAAATATTATAGTGCACGTTAGGGCGTAGCTAAGTAGAATAAGTTTTACTTAACTACCTAAGGATGGCGTAAACTATATAGTAGATTAGGTATTCCTAAGCTAGGGAGTTTTAAGAGAACTTAAGTGTGGTACTATAGATTATAACTATCTTTAATAAAGGGGAAAACTTTCTTAAAGCTAAATAAGTCTTATCTAATAGCTACTTAATTAGTAATATTAGGCTAGAAGTAAAAATCTTTTAAGACTACATATACTATAGTATAAAGTGTTATTACCTTAAGTATAATAAAAGCTTATTTAAATATATTAGCGCGCTTATATAAAGCCTAAATAAGAACCTTTTATTTAAAGTCTTTTTAGACTTTATAATAGCCCTAGTTATTAAATCTAGTACTATCTTTAAAAATAGGCCTTAAGAAAAGTAATATTAAGCCTAAAGCTAATAGGTAGCAAGTAACTATCTTATTTCTAAGCTATACTAAATTAATTAGTCTAGCTTAAATTTTCCTATAAACGCGTTATACTTACTAGTAGTTTTAAGTTTAGTTTTGCCTTAGTGCGCAAGCTACTTAAGGTTTACTATTAAAAATTTATTACTTAGCTAGTCTACTTTAAATATAGTAATATAGTAATTATACTATATATTATAAAGAATTCCTTTAGAGTAGACCTTTTTATTAGTTTAATAATACTCTTTTTCTTAATAAGGCTAGGGGCAAAGTAACTAGTTATTTAGAAAGTAGCTATTAGCTACTTTCCGCACTTAATAGATAATAGCTTACTAATAGAGTTAAGTAGAAAAATCTTATTAAGGTAAGCGTTATATAGACTATTATTAGCAGGGTATAGGCAAATATCTACTTTTATATTATTAATTCTAAAACTATCTAGGAATAAAAAGAACATAGGAAATATTCTAGGAGTCTCCTAAATTAAAGAGCAGTAGCTTATTATAGTATAGGTAGTAGTAGAGTTAAGCAAAGTAAAGGTGTAGTAAATAGACCTAAAATAGCAAGTCTTATATAGTGTGTAAGCTAGCGCATAGTCTAAGCTAAGAAAAAATTAGGTAAAAGATAAAGTGTAAAATAAAATATATAAAACATTAACCTCTGTATTACCTCTATAGCCTAACTTTAATCCCCTAGCTTTATGCCTTATGCCCTTACTATAATAGTGCTAGGGAGTAGTTATTAGACAAGTTAGCTCTATAGAGTATAGTATAGTAGTTATTATTTATTATTTATTATTTATATTAGAATATTAGAATTTCTAAGGCAGCCTCTCTAAATAGACCTTAGTGTAATATAATAACTATCTAGTATAACTAGTAACTAATAAACTAATACACTCTTACTAACTTATAATAGGCAGAGGAGTGTAAAAGCAACCTTTTAAATAGACCTTAGTATAGTGTAATAACTACCTAGCACAACTAGTAACTAATCTAATATACCCTTACCTACTTATAGTAGGTAGAGATGTTATATTAGTAGTCCTATAGACCTTAGATAATATAATAACTATCTAGTATAACTAGTAACTAACCTAATATACCCTTACCTACTTATAGTAGATAAAGAAGTTATATTAGTAGTCTTATAGACCTTAGATAGTGTAATAACTACCTAGTATAACTAGTAATTAACCTAATATATCCTTACCTACTTATAGTAGGTAAAGAAGTTATATTAGTAGTCTTATAGACCTTAGCGCAAAACTACTACCTAGTATAACTAGTAACTAATAAACTAATATACCCTTACCTACTTACAGTAGGCAAAGAAGTTATATTAGTAGTTTTATAGACCTTAGGTAACTACTTAGTATAACTAGTAACTAATAAGGTAAAACTTTTACTAATTTAACTGCCTATAGGCAGCGTCTTTAGAGAGGAGTAAATATTATATTACTATCTATAGCTAAATAAAAAGGTTAATCTTAAAATAATATAAGGGTGGTACACAGCCTTATAGGGCAAACCTCTCTAGAATAGCTAGAATAGTTAAAAAAGCTAGTTAAATTAAGACTATTCTAAAATAGTGGATAAGAAAGGGATATAGGAGGCCCTTTCTTATATAGAGAATGGCATAGGGCATAGGCCCACGCTATCTATACGCTAACACTAACTAGGAAAGGCGTCTTTAGAAAGGTAAAAGGCGTAGATAGAGGAAATAGGGTATAAAAGAAAGGTAATAGGGTATGCTTAGTAGGAAGACTAGCATAGAATTATTATAAGTACTATTACTTTTTTGCTTTTATACTTAAGTGCAAGTAGCTTAGCTTTAGTAGTAGAAGTTGTAACTATACTCTAATAAGTAGCCTTTTAGAGTATTACTTTACTATAGTGTATAACTATATATCTATAAAATAATCTTTAAGTTCCTAAATTATTTACAAATAAAGCATTACTATAAATTATAAAATTAGGTCTATTATATTAGCTATATCGTATTGTTTATTTAGTGTTATTTACCTTTTTTAATATATTTTTTTAATTTAAGCCTGCGTAGGTTGGGATAGAAAGACTGCTCTAGTCTAGCACCTAAAAATATAGTCTACTAAGTCTCCGCTAACGCGATAGTAGTTACTACGCACTTGTCTCACTATCTATAAGCGCTCTAATACTATTAATTCACTTAAAGCGTGCATAGAAAACTAGCCTAGATAGACTTCTTACTCTATTATTACTATTATTAGTAATTGCGCTGCAAGCGCGCTACTACCCTAGCGCACTTACGCGTTGCACTTACTATTTAACACTATAATAATTATAAAAATTTAACACATTTATATAACACTCTTCTCCCCTAGCAACTTATTAATAAACACCTTTTCTTATCCCTTAATCTTGCACTTTATTACTACTATTCTAACCTATAATAATATAATAAACTATAGTAGGAACCCTATATATCTAATATAGCGCCTGTAGCTACTAATCTATTACTAGCCTAACTAGTATACTAGAACTGCCTTATATAGGGTAAGGTATACCTTCTACTTTAACTTATTAATAATCTTTTAAATAGAGTGGTATTCTAGTGTAGGCCTAGTAACTTTAAGCGGATAGATTAGAGCGTACTTTTAGGCGGCGTTAAAGGCGACTTTAGCATTAGAGCTTAGGGAAATAGTAGAAAATAGGACAATAGTAAATTTCTTATTAAGGTTAACCTTAATATAAAGATAGAGTATTAGTGTACCTATAGTGTGTAAGCTCCCACCTAGTATATATTTTATAATAGTACAAACCTGCCAATATAACTATTACTAGCAATCTTTAGGGATAATAGTAGAGGAGATAATAGTTATAGCATTATAGCGCCAGCGCTGTCTTATACCTCCCCTACTCTAAACTATAGTATAGTAATATAGCCTTACGTATAGTTTTGCATATAAATTTTTTTTAGTTAGAGTAGGCGCGCTAAGCCCGCTAAGCCCGCTTAGCTTGCTTGTAATGCACTAACCCCTTTTTATTAATACTATCTTAAAACGCTTTTCTATGTTAACAACAGTAGAAGGGATAACTGCTATTATTATAATATTTTTATTAGAAACCCCTTAGTCGCAAAAAAACCCCATATTAGCTATACTAAATAAATTGCTAGTGCGTTTTTTAAAACTATATAATTACTTAGTTAACTATAGTAAAATATTATTTGCTTAAATTTATTAGAAAGTGTAAGAGCTTTAAAATAGTAAATATAATATTAGGCCTAAGCATAATTGCTATATATAGTATTAATCTAGCATATTTCTAGTAGCTTTTAATCTTCTACTTAGTTGCTTCTCCTATATTCTTTATAAGCTTTTCTAACAGAAGAGGCGTTGTAGAAAAGCTTCTACTATCTTTAAGATTAAACTTCTTTATAATTTTATTAATATAAGTGTTATAAATAAGTGTAATTATTCTATTCTTATAATCTTAGATTACTTAGACGCCTAGAAACTATTTAACTAGTCTATAGTTTTTAATTTTATATTTTGCTTTAATCTAGCTCTAAAGCTTCTATACCTCTACTTTATAAGCTTTATTAAAAATTAGAAGTATATTATTAATATAAAAGAGTACTAAGGTTTTGCAATCTTTACTTATAAATAAATAAGATTCTTCTTTTAAGGCTATAAGTTCTATAGATCTTAGCAATCCTAAGTACTCTTTATACTAGAGTAGTACTAAGTCTCTTAATCTATATAGAGCTTAATTAAGGGATACGCACTTGCTATATTGCTTAAACCTATCTAAAAGCTTATAAATAACTAGGTTATTAGCTGTACTATAAGCGTTTAAGAACGCTTCTACTATATTATATTAAATAATCTTTAAATTATATTCTACTATAATTACTATTATAGTTCTAAACAACTATACTATAAGCGTTGCTGCGTAGGTTAACTACAGCAAGTTTTTAATCTAGAGATTACCTCTTATAATAATTTAAGCCTTATACTTTAGAAAGTACCTATTTTAATTAAACTTATAGGTCTAAATCTACTTTAATAGGAGCAGTTGTCTAGTAGCTTATGTTTAATTAATTACTATCTAAGTTCCTTTCTTCTTAAGTGTAGCAATTTTAATATAGAACGCTTACTTAAAGAGCTTTCCAAGTAGATAATTAGTAAGATATTTCTATAAGGTAGGCAGCTTTAGTAGCTTATCTCTATATAGATAAGTAAGAGGTAATGCCTTTAGTATCTTTTTAAGCATTACTATAGCAACTATAGAATTTATTATAGTGTACTTTTAGTGCTTATTCTAGGCTTCCTATACTCCTACAATATATATATATATATATAATTATCTTAAAGATCTTCTATTATATATCTAGTAATTAGTGCATATATACCTAATCTATTCCCTAACTAATTAGTAGTATTATTATATTAATTATAATCTCTTTATTTTTAAAAAGGCAGATAGTTTTAAATGCGCGTATCGATATTATTACCTTAGAGTCTTCTACTTAATCTTATAAATACTTAATCTTATCTTTGCCTTTAGCTTACTAGTAGGTTATCTGCTTTCCTTAGCGTAGTTAAGCTTTTAAGGCTAAATTAAGAGGCAGCTATAGAGCTCTTAGGCTCTACACTTTAGAGAGAATACTCTTTAAAATCTAATAGGCTAGCTTACCTAGATTAGTATACACTCTAGTAGCTATTAGTCTTCTTATAATTTCTTAACTAATTATACCCTAAATTGCCTAGCTCTAGTGTCTATTTAGAGGTTATAAGCCTTATATACTTACTTTAAACTATTTAAATTCTTAGCTACTTGCTAGCTAAGCTTACTGCCTATATACTAGTCCTATTAGCTACTTAATTACTAGCCTAGCTAGCTATACTCTTAAATTACTAGATAGAAGCACTATTCTCTATTTGCTTAGTACTTATTTACTTATTTAGTATAGTAAAAAGATTAAGAATATCTATAAACTCTTCTTTTAAATTATTAATCTCTCCCTTATATAGAACTTTAATAATCTTTACTACTTCTTTATAAGGTATGCCTTACTTAGCTTTGCTTTTATAAAATAATATCTTATTAAATATAATATTACGCGTAGTAATTATCTAATTAAGTACTAGGATCTATATATTATAGAGATGTAATACTCTATAACTAATAAAGTATCTAATATAGCCTCCAGGATTTACATTAAATTCTTTTTTAGAGAATATGCTTAGCAGCTATAGGCGTAAATTCTACTCTAATTAGAATAAAGATTAGCTATCTGTGCTTATATATAAGTAGGCTTATACTAATAGAAATACTGCCTAAACTAATTTTTAAGCACTTTACCTAGAGCTTAAAAAGTATATAAAGCTATTAGGCTCTTACTATAGAAGTAAGTAGCTGCACTTATATTTAGGCTATATTTTAGGTAGCAGATTTGCGCTTTTTCTTATTTTTATAGCCTTAGTAATAATCTCTTACTCTACTTACTTAGGTGCTCTATTTAGTGTATACGTATATAATAAGGTGTAGCTAATCTTAATTTCTTATTTATCTATGTAGTTCTTATAGGCTAATTGTCTCTTTTAGAAAAGAGTAGCAGTATTATTATTCTAATAGTTTACAACAATTATACGCTTATATTTATTTTCCACCTATTAGTTAAGCTTAGTTATTACTTATATAATCTTTAGTAGAGATTTTAATATAAAGTTATTATTATAGATCTATTTGCTAAATTCTTCCTTAATAATTAAGCTTTATAGCTCTCTAAGCTGTCCTACTAGAAAATTAAATAGATTCTAAGAAATGCGGTAGAATAGTCTTAGAGATTGTTTTTTTAGGCGTTTAAAAATTACTCTTATTATATATATTATAAAATAATTTAACTGCCGTCGCCCATACTACTGTGCAGAAAGTCAACGACGAAACCATCGTTATTTTGTGTATATTTTATTACTACTACTATGTGCTAGGTACTAGGTTTTAGTGTCTCCTATTTTACTCCTCTCTGTGTATAGTGCGGACTCGACCTTAGTTAGAATCTCCACACAACGAAGATCTTTAATATTATAAAATAATATTAATAGTCCTTTTTCTAAGTGCTAAGAATACGCACGTTTTACACATTCTAAACTAGAGCTTAAAGTGCTTATTAGCCTAAATAACCTAATTAAAGGTACTAGAGTTCCTTAGTATCTTCTTATAGAAGATTATAGTATAATTATCTAATTGCTATAGCTAAAGAATAGTAGAAAAAAGGCTTATATTTAATAAAGGTAACGTTATAGACACTATTTAGTTCTCCTAAGATAATATGTTAAGTCAGAGTTCCTATGCATAATAATCTATCTAAATTTAGGTACTAAATCCCTATCTTTCTTAGATAAGCTTTAGATATAATATTAATATAAAAACCTTTTATAACCTTAATATTATTAAGTAAAAGATCTTCTATACGCGCACAGCGATTACTTACTAGTAAGCACGCTCTTTCTAAGTTAATTTCTTATTTCTAAAATTAGAAAAGTCTAAGTTTTATCTTTAACACCCTAGATTAAACTTACTTTCTTAAATAAGCTAGATATTAGAAGTAATGAATTATTAATAAAATAAACTATAGCTCCTTTATTAAGAATAGTGCTATATGCAAGCGAATAATTACTAGAATATATTATTAAGTACATCCCTAAGCTCTTCTATAGCTGCTTATTAAAGATTAATAGATTAATTAAAGCGTAAGCTATTAATCCTAGGTAGGTAGGAGTAGTTAAGCTTCTTACTCTAGGTGTAGATCTCTAGCCTTTTATTTTAATCCTACTATAAAGCTTCTTCTATTATAGAGATGCTAAACAATTATTAATGCCTTTACACTCTTTTTTAGTAAGGGTAATTAGTAGTATTCCTTTAAGGCATTTGCTAGTAACAGCAGTTTAAAGGCATTAGTAATTAAGACTATTCTACTTATACTCCCTAGGTCTATAAAGGTACTTATTAGCCTTCTTATAAGCTTACTTATTTAAGCTGCTACTATCTTATTTTTTCTAATTATTATTTTAACTAGTAATTATTACAAATATACCTAATAACTTGCTATTAGGTGCTTAAAGCTAGTGCTCCTAAATAAGTATAAAGTAGACCTTCTTAATATTCGCAAAATCTATTACCTTAATACTAAGCGAACCGTCTTGTATAAGACACTAGTTTATTAATTAGGCCTATTCTAGTGCAAGCTTAACTACTAGCGTATCTAAGAAGTTATATATAATAAGTTTACCTTCTATATTAAGAAGCTTAAAACTCTTAGCTTTATTAAAAAGGAGCTACTAATTTTAGTACTATATTGTAGGTATTTGCCTTCTATATATTATTAAATTATCTACCTAGGGGTAGAACGACAAAGGCTTTTATCTTAAATAACATAACAAAAAAAGCAGAGCCTCCTGCTTAGTAATTAAAAAAAGTGTAAAAAGGTAATTACAAAAATACGCGTTTAAACTACTAAGCAAGCTTAGTAGTCTTAGCGTAAGGCTTCTATAAGTAAAATTTTTATAAAGAGGACACTTAGAACTTTAGGGGATAAAAATTAGGCGCAGCTACACTGTAAGCTATCCCTCTATTCTAATTATTATAAACCTACTATCTAGATTATTGCAAATAATATAAGTTAATATAATAATAGGTATATACTACTACTATACTTATAAGTAAGATAAGGATAATATATACTAGATACACTATCGCTCTATTATCGCATTAAGGTTATTTTTAATAAAATCCTCACTATCTCTCTATGCCTACGCCCTACTATCTATCTAGGCATTAACATTATTTCTAAAGAAGTACTTGCTATTGCTAAAAAGTACACGCTAAAGATACACACCGCTACTACTAAGGTAATAACGCTAGAGTTTTATTCTATTTATAAGATAATTTATAGAAGCCTAGTATACCTAACTATTTACAAGGCAATCCTTATATACTAGCTAAGTTAGTAGCTTATTCTATTTTTAAGGACTAGTAAACCTACGTTCCCACTTTAGTAGAAGTAATTACTTCTTATTAGTAATAGAATTCTCTAGTAGGGGATATAAAAGGTAGAGAATAAGGTGTTTATTAATAAGCTCTAGTGTAATAAAAGCGTTGCATAGATCCGCAAGATCCTTCTAGCTATTATTACTATCGCCACTATTAAGTTAGCTTATCTAAGCAAGTACGCCATATAGCGGCGAGCGTAGATAACTAATAATAGTAGTAGTAATAAGCTAAGTGTACTATATACGCTGTAAGTAAACCTTATATTAGGATTAAAAGCTTATAGGTATTAGGAGGTACAAGTAAGTTTAAACTATTGTCGCATTGCTAGATATTTATGATTAGTCTTTAATTAGAATTAGGTACTATACATAGTAGTATATAATAACCTTCTATCTCAACCTACTTTAACCTCAAACTAAAAAAACAGGTTAAAAAAGATATTTAGCAAGCCAATATGCCTTCTATATTTAGCTTTCTTAAGGTGTGCTTAGTATTAGATGCGTACTAGATTCTTTATGCTTGCTTCTATTAAAGCAAGATCTTTCTAAAGCATCTTAATAAGCGCTTATAGGGAGGTCTTCTTTTAGTTATTTATTATAATTATAGCTAGTGCTAACAAATTTTAGGATACTATAGTATAAATCTATAAGGCAAGATTTTAAATCTTTATTATATTAATCTACTAGTCTTATACTTCTACTTAATACTTTGCAATCTAAATATTATAAAATTTAATCTAATTATTATATATAGTGTTACTTATACTTATAGTCTTCTTTAGAAGTATAGAATAAGTTAGTTAGATTAGATCTTAATTAATAATCTTATTAGTGTTAGGGTTAATAAGATGCTAGATCCCTTTAGACTAAGCATAAAATTAGAGCTAGATAAGCTAAAAAGACTAGCTCGCTTAGTTAGTAAGGAGCACCTTTATAGTAGGAATTACAATATTAGTTATTTTAATTATAGGTAAAATTTAAGCATAAGAAAGAATTAGAAAGAATTAGTAAGAAGTAATTAGAGTATATAAATTAGAATTCTAATATATAAGTGCGTAGAAAGAATTAGCCTATAATCTTAAAGTGCTAGACTTATAACTATTAAAGAAAAATAAGTTAGAATCTTAGTTTTATTAAGCAAATTAGATAAGATTGCTATATAAGAAAGAAAGCTAAAGGGCTAGACTATATATACGCTTATAGAAAAGGAGCAGGGCTAAAATAATACTGCTTACATAATTACGAGCACGTAATCGCACCTAGTTAGAGCCTTATTTCTACAATAGTAATATATACTAGATAGGAGCTTATACACTATAGGTATACTAATACTCTATTTTTATATTAAAGTTAACCTTAAGACTTTTACTACTATCGCTTTATTTCCTACTATCTTCCTAAGCTTTAATACTAATACTATTATTAAGGTCGCCTAAAAGTACGCCCTAAAGATCTATCTGCTTACTACTATTACTAGGTCTATACTAGAGTATTAATCTATCTATAAGATTATTAATAAAAAGCAGGTATATCTTACCCTATATAAGATAGTACTAGTGTACTAGTTAGGCTAGCAATAGATTAGTAACTATAGAAGTAGTAATAATAGATATATAGAGTTCCTACTATAGTTTCTTATATTACTACTAGTTAGGAAGGCGGTAATAGAGTGTAGGATTAAGGGGAAAGAGAAGAAGATATTTATTAATAAGGTGCTAGAAGAGGAAAGCGTTGCGTAGATACGTTAGATTCTTATAATTATAGTGTTAGGTAAGCGTATTATATAAGTATACTGTGTAAGCGGCGCATAAATATAGTGTAATTACTAATAATAGTAATAATAATGTAAAAGTTAGTTTTCTATACACGCTTTAAGTAAATTAGAGTTAGAGCACTTATAGATATTAGGTAAGTATATAGTTTATAAACTATTCTTATAAACTATTATTATATTAGTAGAGAAGACTAGAAGTAGACTATATCTTTAGGCGTCAGACTAGAGCGGCCTTTCTATCCTAACCTACGCAGGCTCAAATTAAAAAAAAGAGGATTAAAAAGGGTAATTAATACTAAATAAACAATGCGACGCTACTTTATATAAGCTTATAGGTATTAAGTAACTTCTTATTATAGCGTAGTATTTATAAACTAATAACATATTCTATTAGTAGCCCGGACAGATCAGTCCGCCGGACAGTTTTTCTTGGCAACTTCGAGGTCCCTCATAACTCATTATAGAACACCACCAACGTTACTTCATAGTAACTCATAATAACCTACTATAACTTACAATATACCAAGTTACTATTTAATCTACTTTTTACGTCGTGCAGCCTCTTTGCGCGGCTGCAGCAGCCGCGCAAAGCTAAGAAGTCTTTCTTGGCAGTACGAACTTATAACAAGACTCCCTATAATATACGATATATTATCTACCATACTATACGTAGGCAATATATAGTATACTTATTATGATTCGCAGTGAAGCATACTATATCTTAAGTAGTACTTTATCTAATTTTTAGTCACTAAGTGCGTACTATTGCAAGATAAAGTTAACCCGTTATTTTTAGCCTTATAGTAACCTATAATAAAATCACTCTGATTTACTATCAACACTATCTGAAAATAAGCCGCTAAGGGTAACATCTGACTCCTCCTCTATCTCTTTATCTATCTAACAGGTCCTTGCGTTGTGCCTAGGCTCTCCGCACCTCCCATAGCGGCGTTGTGTTAAGGGACCTGCCTCTCCCTCACCACTACCTCGCGCCCTTTTCAACAACTTCACCCTAATAGAAGGGCTTTCTACTCCCAAATCTGCTCCCTAAGCAAAGTCTAGCGTCCCACCTTTCTAAATGCGCTTTCTTTTACGCGTTTTTCGCTTCGTTAGAACCTTAATTTGCTCCTTAAGTTCCTTAATGCGGGTCTCTTAAAGTACACCATAGTAGAGCATAAGTTTAGCACCTTTTATAAGCTGTGAGTAGCTCGATTTAGCATTGGGTGGAGACCGAATAAAAGAGTTGCGTACGAGCTTTAACTAGGATCCAAACTCGAGGGTATTGCTTAGGGTCCTGGCTTGCCATGGTGTATCCGGTGGGGTACCCTAAGGTGGAGTGTGAATACGCATATTAAGGCGATCTACTACTACTAACGCATTTAAAGGAATAAGCCTAGAGGCCTTAAAGGCTTTCTTGCAGTTTTCTAGTATAAACACATTAAAAAACGCGTCGCGAAAGGCTAGTAGGAAGCCCTCTTTGTTGATATGAAAGACGCGTTGGCGCGCCAAGTCCCGCACGCGCTAGGAGTACTTTAGCTTTAGTGGCGCGAAACAGACCACATTAAGCGGCTAGAGGATATAAGATGAGTGCGCTAGCATACAGAGTGTTAGGATCTTCTGTTCTAGGTAATAATCCTTAAAATCCTAGGAGTGGTAGTTCTTATAGCCATCTAGAATAAGTAACCTCTATAACCCTACTATGCGCGGCCTTGTATACGCGTTAAAGTGCTTTAACCACGCGACTCTAAGCTTATTGTTAGTCCAGCTAGTCTTAGAGACTGAGAGCTTCTAATCGCGGGGGATACTAGTCTCCTTATACCACGCTAAGATATGGACTCGCCCTTTGTAGATAATAAAGGGCGGGGTAGTATACCTAGTAGCGCAAATACTCTAAATCACTGTGACCTACTCGCGGTTGTCTGGCTAAACAAGCGTAGGTTAAGAACGTCTTTCTAAACTAGTTACAACCTTTATTAAGCCAATAACTCCTATCTAGAAGCCTGTCTTATTAAAGTTATAGATGTCTTTATCCTGCACTCCATACTTAGCTTTTGTGTCCTCTACTAGCTAAAACCACGCGTTTATAACCTCTAGGTCTTTCTGTTATATCCTCTATTAGTCCTTTGCTTAATTAAAAGCTATTTTAAGCTCAGGTACGCGCTTTACAAAGCGCTAAGCCTAGTATTATCCTACAGGGTCTCTATACCGCGCAGCTAGCAGTTTATTGGCCATATCTTCCACCTCACCTAGCCAGGGTGCAAATCCTCGCGAATCTAGGTTGAGGATATACTGTATGAGCGTCTGCTCTTTGGTCGCGGTAAGCTTTGCCATGCCTAATCGTGTATCTGCTTAGGCGGTGATTCCGTTGATTCGATCGCTTAGTGTAGACTTTGGGATATTATATGCTGTAGCAGCGCGTCGCAGGCTTGAAATTTGCTTATTCTAATAGGCGTGAAGGGCAAGCTTAATTCTGCCTTCTTAATTAGATGATAACACGTCGTGTTGTTGAGACATTATGATTTATAGTGAAGTGTTGTGGTCTTGGCAAAAACTGTCCGGCGGACTAATCTGTCCGGGCTACTAATAGAATATGTTAGCTAAACTAAAATTATAAATTAGTATCTTAACTAGTGTTTGCGTCTATTTATTAGCTTTTATTAAAATAACTAGCTAGATTTACTATCTAGTATAAACTAGACCTAAGTAATACTATCTTATAATAGTACTAGAGTTTCGCCTTTTAAGATTAAGTTTAGGTATTAGCTATACTTATATTAGGACTAGTATAAGCATACTTAACTAGTTACTAAATCTCTAGATAATATTACTTTAGAAAAGGCTAAGGCGTAAATTAAAGCCTATGCTAAACTCTGCAAATTTGTCTATAACACCGCTCGCGCTAATATATCTACTGCCTAGAAAATATAATTAAAGTAGGCTAACAAATATAAATACGCTATTACTTTTAATATTGGGAACTAGGTCTTTATTACCCTAAAGGAATTTATTACTAAACGCCTATTAGTTAAGTTAAATTATTAAATAAAAGGACTATACCTAATTATAAGTAAGAAATTCCACTCCTATATACTTAAACTCCTATAATATATAAGAGTTTACCTAGTATTCCACGCTAATAGGCTCTAAAAGGATTGAAATAATTCCTTACTAGGTTAATTTTAACCTCTAGAACTACCTATTATAATAGATAAAGTTTCTAAGTAGCTAGTTTCTTATATTCTAAATAGCAAAGTAGACTATAGTTTTTTTTTTGCAACTAAGGGGTTTCTAATAAAATTATTACAATAATAGTAGTTATCCCTTCTACTATTATTAACACAGAAAAGCGTTTTAAGGTAGTATTAATAAAAAGGGGTTAGCGCGTTATAAGCGAGCTAAGCGAGCTTAGCGGACAAAGTAGACTATAAAGCACTAAAGTACTAAGTAGTATAGGAAGGGTATAACTCTAATCTAACCTACTACTCTACTAACAACTTTATTAACTCTCCCCTACTAATTAAAGCTTTTTATTAGAAGTATTCTAAGCAAGCTAGGCTACTAAAATAATTACTTATTTAGCTAGACGCCGCCCTTTAAAATACCTTTCTAGAGCCTATTCCTAAAGATAATATTTGTGCGTTAATAGGGTTAAAGCGCTATATTAGGTATATTTAGCTAGGTGCCTATTACTTTTTAATATCTATACGCTTTTAGACTTACGTACGTAACTAGATAACTATTGCTTTTTAGTACCTTTACCCCCTAATAGCCTCTCTACCCCTAGACGTCCTTACTACTACTAGCAGCCCCTATAGCTTTAGGAGCTGCCCTGCTCTAATTAAAAACTATATAGTTAGGTTAATATATTTTTTAAAATACTCTTCTATAATACTAGAGAACTTTATATAATATAATTACGCTAGCGCGTAATAAACTAACTAGAAAGATTTTAGCTAACTATATTTTTATATAGTATTAAAGCTAAGAATACGCTATATTAGTAAAACGCTAAACACTAAGATATAGTTTCTAACCTAGCACTAATTTACTCCTAACTACTTTTCTTAATATTTCTACTAAATAGTACCTAAACTAAAAACTAAGGCCACTACTAGAACTATAGGTGCCTATTACCCCTATTCTAGCCCTCTTTAGCCCTAAAATAGTACTAGTTATATTAAAAATCTACTAAAATATCTTATTTTTATATACTTTCCTTTCTATTTTTAGATCTTAAAAGGGGGGTTATATAATAGTTTATAACTGCCTCCCTACTAGTTATTTACTATTACTATTTTTTTACACCCTAATAGCGCCTTTTATTTTATAGAAGGCGCCTTTTTTTAGTTAGTATTAGCGCGTAGTTAGCGTAGGCCTATGCTCTACGCCGCCTACTATATAAGTAACGGCCGCCTAGGTCCCTTCCTTATCTCCTATTTTAGTATAGTCTTAATTTAGTTATCTCTTTAAATTATACTAGCTGTCCCTAAGAGGTTTGCCCTATAAGGCTGTATACCGCCCTTATAATAAGCAGCCTTCTAAAGTATTACTCTACTATAGAGTATAACTATATAGTTATAAGATAATCTTTAAGTTTCTAAATTATGTATAAAATAATATATTGCTGTAAATTATAAGATTAGGTCTATTATATTAGCTATACTAAATTGACTACTAGCGCGTTCTCTAAAAATATACAATTACTTAATTAACTATAATAAAGTGTTATTTGCTTAAATTTAATAAAAAGTACAAGAGCTTCAAAATACCAAATATAATATTAGGCCTAAGCATAATTACTATATATAGTACTAAGCTAACACGTTCCTAGTAGCTCTTAATTTCTTACTTAGTTGCTTTCCGAGTATTCTTTACTAGCTCTTTTAATAGAAGAGGCATTATAGAAAAGCTCTTACTATCTTTAAGATTAAACTTTTTTATAATCTTATTAATATATATATTGTAAATAAGCATAATTATTCTATTCTTATAATCTTAGATTACTTAGATACTTAGAAACTATTTAACTAGTCTATAGTTCTTAATTTTATATTTTATTTTAACCTAACTTTAGAGCTTCTATACTTCTACTATAAGGGTGTTACTAGGGCACCTAATAATTAATAAGACAGAATAGGATAATATTAGAAGGTAAGTAGTAATAAGATAAATCGCTACCTACTCTTATCTAAGTAAGGGTTTTTTTATCTAAACCTCTACTAGGCCTAAAGGAGACATAAGGCCTTATTCTGCTACCTAAGTAATAAGGAGGCCTTATAGTATCCCCCTTCTAAGATTAACCTAACCTAGATTGCCCTAGGAAATTAAAATATATAATATTCTGTTATCTCTACTTAAAAGGTAAATAATCGCTAGTCTTATAACTATATAATAATAATTATTATTATTATGTTAGGCGTTATTACGCTAATTAAGGTACTCTAGAATAGCTAACTAATTTAGAAGCTAAAGGTGCTATTAAGCAAGACTTAGCGTAGTTATTTTAGTTCTTGCCTGCCTTTACTTTATTCTTGCTTCTTGCGCCTTAACTAGTTAAATTAGTATATATTATCCTACTTCTATTATCTTAATACGCCCTAATATCTCTTTCTATAGTATTATAGCCCTTAAAAGACGCTTACTATATAGTAGGCTAAGTTAGCTTATAACTAGCCTACTAGTGCTAATTTATATATCTATTGTGTTAAACTTATCTATAAGGGGGATCTACTCTACACACACTACTTTCTAGATACTAAACTTATTTTATTAATTTAAATTAATAGTGTTTAGCTATCTAGGTGTAGTAATTACTTAATTTAGAATAAACACTACATTATAGTAATGCATACCTATATTAGGCGCCTTTATACTACTAACTAAAATAGTATAGTATCCTATTAACTTTAACGCTAAGCTTAATAGTCTTATAGCTACTTAGGCTCTCCTTTATAGTAATAGCTTTAAGGAGAATAAGAACTATATTTATAAGGCCGCTAAGAGGCTTATAAACTATATTAAATAGGTATAATTATTCTTATAGCGCTTTCTATTGACTAATTATTCCTTAGTCTATTTAAACCTTATGCCTAAAATCTTTGCGTCTATAGTAGTAGCAATATCTATTAATTAACCTATTACTTTACTAAAAAGCGCGCTTATACTAATATAAAGCGTAAGACTAAGTAATATTACTATAAGAAGGCTATTAACTACGCAATCTATAAAGGTAAGACCCTAAAGTAAAATAAGATTTATAATTCTGCCTTTTATTCTATTATATTATATACTAATGCGATTATAGAACAAATATAGACTAACATATTATTAGGAGTTTTAGGGTAATAGTAAGAGTCCTCCCTGCAGCTATAGTCGCAAATAGCGCCCTTTTAGCTTCTTAGTAGTGCTTTTAGTTACTTTAGGGGCCTTAGGCTAATATATATATATATATATATATATAAGGGATCTCTAGAGCTATTATACTTTAGAGTTCCTAAGAGTAATAGCTCCCTATAATATAGAAGTTTATTTAAACTTAAATAGCGCCTTCTAGCAGGTAGTAACGCCCTAAAATATCTTAATTCTAGATTTTTAGAATATTCCCTTCTATTAGCTCTAAGTAAAGCGTAATATGCTTTTATAGTTCTTTATAGTTCTTTATAACTAACTTTTAGAAATACTATAATTTCTCTAAGTTAGTATTATCTCTATAACACTTTATACTATTAAACACCTTTATAATTATAGTAAAAACCCTTTATAGAGAAAAATAGGTAAAGATAATAAGTGTACTTCCTATAGTAGTTCTCTAACTATATAGTTAACCTAAGTTTAATCTCTTATCTATAAAAGAAAGAAATTAAAATTTCCTAAAAAGGTTCTTCTATCCCCCTTCTGTAGTTGTTTAACCTAAACAAGAGCCCCTTTAATACTATCCTAGAATATTCTTCTTTTTCTAGAATTCTTTAATAGCATTAGTACTTAGATTAGTGCCTAGCTCCTATAAGTTTTCTTCTTCTAGGTAACCTTCCTATTTAATAAGGTATTCCTAGATTCTAACTAATAATTATCTACTTTCTAGCACCTTCTTTATATAGTATACATTATCGCTAAACATATATAAAGTGTTTATAATAGGACCTACTTAAGACTTAAGAGCTCTCCTTTATTTATATAGCTCTAATAATAAGATATAGAAGATAAGATATATGTTTAATTCTAGAAAGTTAACTTTATAGGCTTCTTTCCCTATAAAGTACTTAACTATACCTAGTCTAATAAACTTCTAATTAAGTTTATACTTAGGTTATATAGAGTTTAGATATCTAGTAGATATAAATACTTAATCCTCTAGTTTAGGACTAAAGTGCTTTTTTTCTTATTAGTATATATAGAAAGAAGTTACTCTAGTTATTATATTTACACTATTATTATACGCAAATTTTGTAATTAGTAACTATCTTGCCTAGTTGTCCTATTCTAGGTAGTAAAAGCACTACAGATACTACTTAAGTGTCTAATTTTACCTTTTAGTTTACCTATCTATTTATAGGTAATAGGCTAATAATAACACCCTTATAGTATTAAGGTAATAATAAAAAGAGTCCTAATAGCAAGAGTTTATTATTAGACCTCTATCTAATAAGATTGTCTTAGAAGTGCTATATAATCTAATAATACTCTAAATCTAGGCTTCTACTAAGTCCTTTATATCCTAGGTTGCCCTAGTAGGTATATAATAAGCTATCTTTATTAGATAGTCTACTATTACTAGAATAGTATTATAGACTTAGCTAAGTGTTTAGCTAGGAGGTAAGGCTACAATAAAATCTAAGGTAATATTCTTTTAAGGACTATTTAGTATAGGCAAAGAATTTAAAAGACTATATAGCTAGTATTAAGGCGTAATAGATATCTTGCACTTTAAATAGTTTTAATAGTAGTTCTTAACTTTGCGTTGTATTCCTTTCTATTAGATATACTTTCTTAACTTTGCTAATATTTTTTTGCCCTAAAATACCTAGCTATAGGGCTATTATAGTATATCTAGAGGGCCTTTGCCTTCTTCGCACTTATTATAAGCACTTTAATTCTATTCTACTCTATTACGCTTTTATTAGCAACTTCTTATCTAACTATTAGAATTAAGGTTCTCTTAAAGCCTTAACTTTATTTTTAGTCTCTAAGTTAGGTTTAGAGCTATTCTCTATTAATAATATTAGCTCTTTTATAATTACTCTCCTAGGCTTGCGCCTTTTTAGATACTTTTGTTTCTAGGGTGCCGCTTATTAGAATTTTATAATTGCACTAATTAATTAGGTAGTTAGTTTATTAAAAGTATTTCTACTTAATAATATTCCTAAAGGCTCTATATAAGACCTATTTCCTTTCTCTACTAGGTATTACGCCTCGCTTATATAGTTAGGGCGTCTTAATAGTCTATCTACTAGGTTTTCCTTCTCTAGCTAGTGAATAATAATAAAATTGTACTCTACTAGCCTCTTATACATTCTAATCTACTAATAGTTTAACTTCTTTATATTTATAAACTATTGCAAGTTATTATAATCTATAAGAATAGTAAATAGAATACTTAATAGGTAGTGTTGCTAATATTTAACACTTTTATTAATAGCTAGTAATTTTTTATTATATATATTATATTAAAGTTGTGTACTATCTAGCTTTTATATAAAGAAACTACTAGGTTGCTATTATAGGATTTTATTAAATTTAGGCATATTTTAGCTTAGTATACTAGATATTACACTATCTAAGGTGTCTACCTTAGTCTTATCTCTCTATTAGACTTAAAGTATACTAATATAGGCGCCTTTATAAATATAGCCTTTAAACTTTTAAAAGCTACTCTTACCTACGTATTTAGGTATAAAGGTTAGCTTTTTTTCCTTCTTTAAGTATGCCTGTCCTAGGCAGCACTAGACTCCTTCTAAGTAAGTTTAGTAAGAGATAGAGCTAGTTTTAAAAACCCTTTAATAAATGTTTAGTAATAATTTATAAAACTAATATACACCCTAATATTATACACTATTTTAGAGAGTAGCTATTTTATAATTATTTTTATATAGTTATTATGCACCCTAACTTCCTTTTAGCTAATAATATAGCCTAGGTACTTTGTCTCTTCCTAATAAAACTTGTACTTACTAAGTTTAATATATAGTTTAGCCTTATATAGTTTTTAAAGGACTTCGTTTTTATATTATTTATATTCCTCTTCTATGTGACGTTATTTTATCTACCTAGGAGTAGGACGACAAAGGCTTTCATCTCAAATAATATGACAAACAAAGCAGAGCCCCCTGCTTAATTCCTCTTCTATATTAGAGAAGATAAGTATATTATTTAAATAGACAATATATATTATATTAATTAGTCCTACTAGAATCTTATTAATATACTCCTAGAATTATGCTATAGTATTAGTTAAACTAAATAGTATTATTAAATACTTAAAGTTTCTATACTTTGTATAAAAAGCTATCTTCTATTTATTGTCTTTTTAATCCTAATCCTATAATACGTCTCTTAGATATTAAGTTTAGTAAAGAACTTTGCTTTTGCTAATTTTTCTAAGGACTTAGTAATTAAGAGTAATATATAGCAATTCTTAATATTAATCTTATTAAGGCTATAATAATCTATGTATAGCCTTAACGTACTATTCTTTTGTTTTATAAATAGGATTAGTGCTCTAGCTAGTAACTTTAAATATTATATCTAGCCTCTTTGTATAATATACTTATATAATATACTTATATAAAATACTTAGCTTACCCTTAGATAAGTTATAGAGGGGCTAATAGAGCAGTTATTTTCTAGGAAGAAGATTAATATTTAGGTTAGTTGCAGAATATTTCGTAAGCACCTTTAATTAATTACTATTTACTATATTAGTAAACTCTTAGTATACCTATAGTATTATAGCCTCTAATAAGATTATAAATATTCTATTACCTATATAGCTGATATAATACACGTATAATTCTGTAGTTAAGTCTAATATTATTAAACTAAACTGTTTTACGTCTTTAAGGGCCACTTTAGTATAGTTAGGCATATTCTGCCCTAACTTTTCTTAAAATAATAGTTAACCTATATAAAAGTTAAGTTTTAGATTATATATAGTAATCGACAGTAATCCTAAGTATATCTTATACTTCCTTAGGTCTGATACTATAAATAGGACCTAGTAGGTCTCTCTACAATCTTTAGTATTTACTAGGTGCACTTTAGTAACTATAGATCTATATATAGTAATATTTATACTATTTACTGCCTCTACTATAAAGTCTAGTAAGAATATTACTATTAAATTTCTCTCTTTTGTAAAGCAAGTAGAGATTATATTAAGTTTAGCGCTACTATTAATTAGTGTCTTAACTAAGCCTAAGTTTCCTACTGTAGCGTGCACTATTATTATGGTTTTTTTTTGCGACTAAGGGGTTTCTAATAAAAATATTATAATAATAGCAGTTATCCCTTCTACTATTATTAATACAGAAAAGCGTTTTAAGGTGTTTAATAAAAAGGGGTTAGCGCGCCTACTTTAACTAAAAAAAAATCTATACATAAAATATAGTAAGGCCACATTACTATACTAGTTTAGAGTAGGGGGGATAAGAAGGTGCGTTGCACTATTATCTTCCTCTATTATTATCTCTAAAGATTGCTAAAAGTAATAGCTATTATATTAGTAGGTTTGTGTGCTACTTATAAGCAATACATACTAGGTAGAAGCTTATACACACTATAGGTACACGAATACTCTATCTCTATATTAAGATTAACTTTAATAAAGAATCTACTATTACTCTATTTTCTACTATCTTTTTAGGCCCTAGTGCTAATACTAATGCCGCTATTAACGCCGCCTAAAAGTACGCTCCAAAGATCTATCCGCTTACTAATATTGCCAGGTCTATACTAGAATACCGCTCTGTCTAAGGCATTATTAATAAAAAGTAGAAGATATATCTTATCCTATATAAGGCAGTCTTAGTATACTAGTTAGGCTAGTAATAGATTAGTAACTATAGAAGTAGTAATAATAGATATATAGAGTTCCTACTATAGTTTTTTATATTACTGCTAATTGGGAAGGCGGAAATAGAGAGTAAGGTTAAGGAAAAAGAAAAAAAAGAAATTTATTAATAAGTTGTTAAATAAGGGGAGCGTTGTGTAGATATATTATATTCTTATAATTATAGCGTTAAGTAAGTGTAATATATAAGTATGCTGCGTAAGTAGTGTGTAAATATAGCGTAATTACTAATAATAGTAAGTGAGTAAGAATTAATTTTCTATACACGCTTTAAATAAATTTAATAGCTATTAGAGTGCTTATAGATAATAAAAGACAAGTGCGCGGTTTAGAAACTATCCTTATAAACTATTATTACGTTAGCGGAGACTTAGTAGACTATATTTTTAGGCGCTAGACTAGAGCGGCGTTTCTATTCTAACCTACATAGGATCAAATTAATAAAAAGGAGGTTAAAAAGGGTAATTAACACTAAAGAAACAATGCGACCCTTACTATTATTATAGTTAGCCTTTTTAGGTAAAGTATATTATAGAGCTTTCTAAGCTACTTATTCTTTTTACACTTAATAATTGCAGCTAATAGAATAAAGTCTAGTCCTACTAGTCCTTGTCTTTTCCTATAGACTCTAATGCGTCCTTAGGATAGAAAGGTAGGTTTAGATTTCTCTCCTTCTTATAATTAGGGGAAATATAGCCTTTTTTACTATAGTTCTAGTAAGTAACTTTTAAATTATTTTTATTCTTTTTCTTCTATATTAAGTTAGACTATTTATAGTCTTTCTACTTTTTTGCTATACTTAGCTAACTTAGCTAACTCTATAAGGGCGTTATTAACTTAGGCCTCTTTAATAAGTTCTTAGACTTGCCTTTGCTTTTAGCAAACTGCCCTTCCTTTTAGTAAAGGCAATTAGTAATCTCTTCTACCTCTATAAGGGTTTCTCTCTAAGAAGGTAGGTAATATAGAACTTTCTTATATAGCTTATTATTTATAGAAGCTATAAACTTAGCTACTATATAATACTTATTCTACTCTTTAACCTTATCCTATAAAGGAAGAAAGTAGTTAAGTAGGTTAGTTAGGGTTTAATTTACCCTCTAGCGATAGTTTTTTATTACCTTAAATACTATCTATTCGTATTCTAATAGAGTATCTAGGGTATTAAGCATTTATTCTATTAACGTCTACTAGATCGGAGCCTATTTAGGGTCTATCTATTACTATTAGTTGCAATACAACTTAAACTAGCTTTAAAGGTTCTTAGATAGATACTACTTATTAAAGGTAACCTTATAATCTTCTATATTAAAGTGAAAAGGCGCTTACAAAAATAATATTTATAATTCTATTTTTATTAGTTATAATAATAATAATTCTTATAGTTATAAATATATAGTAAGGGTAGTTGCAGCAAGGTACTTTATTTAGCGGCTACTAGAAATAATAAGGCTATAGTAGCTACGCGTAGGGTACTAGTAAGCTTATTAAGAGCTACTATATTGCTAGTATTATAATATTATTATATATCTTTAATATATTATAGTTTCTATTATTCTTATTTTTATGCGCCTAATTTTGCAATTTTATAAGATAAGCTACCCTTCTATTAGCTTATATTATATTTAGCTCCACCTAGGAACCTTGTAAACTCTTAGGGCTATTATTAATTTTTTCTTAGGTAGACTCCTTAAGTTCTTCTACTTATTCTCCTATCTACCTAATAGCACTAGCTGACTACTAAGTATTTCTAGAAAGGCTACCTAGCTTCTAGCTTATAGAGGCAAGACGTCTACTAAATCTACGTATTGCTATTATAGTAGTAAGAATTCTACTACTGCCTATAAGGGAGTAATTTAAATATAAGGATGTTACTAGGGCACCTAATAATTAATAGAATAGAATAGGATAATATTAAGAGGTAAGTAGTAATAAGATAAATTGCGACCCACTCTTATCTAAAGTAAGGGGATTTTTATCTAAACTTCCACTAGGTCCAAAGGAGACATAAGGCCCCATTCTGCCTCCTAAGCGACAAGGAGACCTTATATCTACTTTATAAGCATTATTAAAGATTAGAAGTATATTATTTATATAGAAGAGTACTAAGGTTCTGTAATCTTTACTTATAAATAAATAAAGTTCTTCTTTCGCTATAGTAGGTTCTATAAATCTTAGCAATCCTAAGAACTTTTTTATACTAGCGTAGTGGCGAGTCTCTTAATCTATATAAAGCTTAATTAAAGAACACGCACTTACTATATTGCTTAAATCTATCTAGAAGCTTATATATAACTAGGTTTTTAGCTATAATATAAGCGTTTAAGAACACTTCTACTATATTATATTAAATAATTTCTAGATTATTTTTGCTATAATTACTATTATAGGTCTAAATAACTATACTATAAGTATTACTGTGTAGGTTAACTATAGCAAGTCCTTATTTTAGAAATTACCTCTTATAATAATTTAAGCCTTACACTTTAAAAAGTACCTATTCTAATTAAACTTATAGGTCTAAACTTACTTTAATAAAGGTAATTATCTAGCAGCTTATACTTAATAAATTACTATCTAGATTCCTTTCTTCTTAAGTGTAGTAATTTTAATATAAGAGGCTTACTTAAAGAGCTTCTTAAGTAGATATTTAGCAAGGTATTTTTATAAGGTAGGCAGCTTTAGTAGCTTATCATTATATAAATAAGTAAAAGATAATACTAGTAGTATCTTCTTAAGTATTACTATAGCAACTATAAAAAAATTTATAGTATACTTTTAGTGCTTATTATAAACTTCCTATACTTCTAGAATATATATAAATAAAAAGTTATCTTAAAGATTTTGTATTATATAACTAGCAATTAGTGTATATATATCTAACCTACCCCCTAGCTAATGAGTAGTATTATTATACTAATTATAATCTTTTATTATTGAAAAGGTAGATAGTTTTAAACGCGCGTATCTATATTATTACCTTAAAGGTTCTTACTTAATTTTATAGGTGCTTAATCTTGCCTTTGCCTTTAGCTTACTAGTAGGTTATCTACTTCCTTTAACATAGTTAAGCTTCTAAGGCTAGATTAAGAGGCAGCTATAGAGCTCTTAGTCTTTATACTTTAAAGAGAATGCTTTTTAAAATCTAATAAGCTAGCTTACCTAGATTAGTATACACTTTAGTAGCACTGCCGTCGACGATGCTGCCGTGAAGAAAGTCGACAACGAAATCATTGTTATTTTGTGTATATTTTGTTACTACTACTGTGTGCTAGGTACTGGGTTTTAGTGCCTCCTGTTTTACTCCTCTCTGTGTATGGTACGGACTCGACCTTGGTTAGAATCTCTACACGATAAAGATGTTCAATATACTTTAGTAGCTATTAGTCTCTCTATAATTTCTTAACTTATTATACCCTAAATTACTGAGCTTTAGTATTAACTTAGATATTATAAGTCTTATATTCTCGCTTTAAACTATATAAATTCTTAGCTACTTACTAGCTTAGCTTACTGCCGATATTTAGTCCTATTAGCTACTTAATCGCTAGCCTAGCTAGCTAAGCTCTTAGATTACTAGATAGGAACACTATTCTCTACTTACTTAGTACTTACTTACTTATTTAGTATAGTAAAAAGATTAAGGAAATTTACTAACTCTTTTCCTAGATTATTAATTTCTCCCCTATATAGCACTTTAATAATCTTTACTACTTCTTTATAAAATATACCTTAATTAGCATTATTCTTATACAATAATATTTTATTAAATATAATATTATATATAGTAATTACTTAATTCAGCACTAGAATCTATATTCTATAGAAATTTAATACTCTATAACTAACTAGGCATCTAATATAGCCCCTAGAATTTACATTAAATTCTTATTTATTCTACCTTACTACTTAATCCCATTTTAAAGAATACATTTAATAGCTATAGACATGAATTCTACTCTAATTAGGATAAAGATTAGCTGTCTATACTTATACTTAAGCAGGCTTATATTAATAAAAATACTACCTAAACTAATTTTTAAGGACTTTATCTAGTGCTTAAAAAGTATATAGAGCTAATAGGCTCTTACTATAGAGGTAAGCAGCTGCACTTAGGATCTTAGGCTATATATTAGGTAGCAGATTTACGCTTTCCCTTTTTTTTCTAGTCTTATTAATAATCTTTTATCTTACTTATTCAAATACTCTATTTAGTTTGTGTGTATATACTAGAGTATAGCTAATCTTAATTTCTTATTTATCTATGTAGTTCTTATAGGCTAATTGTCTCCTCTAGAGAAGAGTAGTAGTATTATTATCCTAATTGATTATAATAATCCTAACATTATACTTATTGTTTACCTATTTATTAAGCTTAGTTATGACTTATATAATCTCGAATAGAGATTTTAATATAAGATTATTATTATAGATCTTTCTACTAAATTCTTTCTTAATAATTAAGCTCTATAGCTCTCTAAGCTATCCTACTAGAAAATTAAATAGATCCTATAAAATATAGTAGAATAGGCTTAAAGATTATTCCCTTAGGCGTCTTAAGATTACTCTTATTGTGTATATTATAAAATAGTGCTAATAGTCCTTTCTCTAAGTACTAAGAATACGCATATTTTGCGTATTTTAAACTAAAGCTTAAAGTACTTACTAGTCTAAGTAACCTAGTTAAAAGTGCTAAAGTTCTTTAGTATTTACTTATAATTGCTATAGCTAAAAAATAGTAGAAAAGAGACTTATATTTAATAAAGGTAAGATTATAAGTACTGCTTAGTTTTATTAAGATAATATTCTAAGTAAGAGTTTTTATGCGCAATAATTTATCTAAATCTAGGTACTAGATTCCTACCTTCTTTAGGCAAGCTTTAGAGATAATATTAATATAAAATCCTTTTATAATTTTAATAATTTTAAGTAAACGATTCTCTATATGCGCACTACGCTTACTAGTAAGTACACTCTTTATAAGTTAATCTTTTATTTTTAAAATTAGGAGGACCTAAGTCCTAGCTTTAATATTCTAGGTTAAGCTTACTTTCTTAAATAAGCTAGGTATTAGAAGTAAATAATTATTAATAAGGTAAACTATTACTTCTCTATTAAGAATAGTGCTTTATATAAGTAGGTAATTACTAGAATATATTATTAAGTACACCTCTATGTAAGCTTTCCTATAGCTACTTATTAAAGACTAATAGATTAATTAGAATGTAAGCTATTAACCCTAAGTAGGCAGAAGTAGTTAAGCTCTGTAATATAGGTATAGTCTTTTATTTTTCTATTTTAATTCTGCTACAAAGCTCCTTTTATTATAGAGATACTAAATAATTATTAGTACCCTTTTAATCTTTCTTAGTAAGGATAATTAGTAGCACTTCTTTAAGGCATTTACTAGTAATAGTAGTTTAAAGGCGTCAGCAGTCTAGATGGTCCTATATATATTTCTTTTTTCTATAAGAATACTTATTACTCTTATATTTATAAGCCTTCTTATTTAAGCTACTACTATCTTACTTTTTTTAATTATTATTTTAACTAGTAATTGTTGTAAATATGCCTAATAACTTACTATTAGTTAATTAAAGCTAGTACTCTTATATAAGCATAAAATAGACCTTTCTAATATTAGTAAGATCTATTACCTTAATACTAAGCAAGGCGTCTTATATAAGAGGCTAGTTTATAGATTAGGCCTATTCTAGTGTAAGCTTAACTACTAGCGCGTTTAAAAAGTTATATAGAGTAAGCTTACTTTCTATATTAAAAAGCTTAAAACTCTTAGCTTTATTAAAAAGAAACTACTACTCCCTATACTACGTTTTAGGTATTTGTCTTCTATACTTAGCCTTTTTAAGGTGTGCTTAGTATTAGGTGCGTACTAGGTTCTTTATACTTACTTCTATTAGAGCTAGATCCTTCTAAAGTATTTTAATAAGCGCTTATAGGGAGGTTTTCTTCTTATTATTTATTATAATTATAGCTAGTGCTAGTAGATCTTAGAATACTATAGCATAAACCTATATAGTAAGATTCTAAATCTTTATTATATTAATCTACTTGTTCTATACTTCTATTTAATAATCTATAATCTAAATACTATAGACTTTAATCTAATTGTTGTACGTAGCGTCGCTTATACTTACTATCTTTTCTAGAAGTATAGGATAAGTTAGTTAGACTAGATCTTAATTAACAATCTCTTTAGCATTAAAATTAATAAAATACTAGATCCCTTTAGACTAAGTATAAAATTAGAGCTAAATAAACTAGAAAGGCTAGCTTACTTAGTTAGTAAGCAGAAATTTTATAGTAGGAATTATAGTATTAGTTATCTTAATTATAAGTAAGATGTAAGTATAGAAAAGGATTAAGAATAATTAGTAATAAGTAATTAAAGTATATAAATTAGGATTCTAATATATACGCGCGTAGAGAGAATTAGCCTATAATTTTAAAGCGCTAGGCTTATAGCTAATAAAGAAAAACAACCTAGAATCTTAGATTTAGTAAGTAAAGTAGATAAGCTTACTATATAAAAAAAGAGGCTAAAGGGCTAAACAATATATACGCTTATAAAAAAGGCGCAGGGCCAAAATAGTACTGCTTACATAATCACAGGCACGTAATCACACCTAGTTAGAGCCTTAATGTTGCGATAGAATATTAATAATTAGGGTGGCTTCTTCCTTAGAGAGCTCCTTATTAAATATTACGTTGCGCGTTATAATAACCTATTTAAGCATAGAAATTTATATTCTATAGGTATTAGAATCTTTATAGCCTACTGAGTACCTAATTTAGCCCCTAGAGATTACTTTAAAGCCTTTTTTATTACGCCCTACTATATACTCTCTATTTAGCAAATACGCGCAGTAGCTATATATGTAAGGGATTACTCAAGGCATTAAAGGTTGAAATCAAGAAGTTGATTTTACTAAGATATCGAGGTGGCGTATAAAGACTGTTAACAGCTGCCTTATATACCCACACGTAGCCGAGGCGCTAATGCCTAATCGGGTAAGGTTCCGGGGCTCGGCGGAACCTTCCGCCGAGCGCGCCGCACCTCAGGAATCCCTAACAATATATATATATGCTGCTCTAATCTAGCCTAAAATTAGCTATAATATGCCTTACTTGCTTAGGCTTATAGTATCTAAAGTACTACCTAAACTATTTATTAAGCACCTTATCTAGTAAGCGTATATAATTAGTATATAAGGGGCTTATATTATAAAGTACTACGCTAGCTAGAACTATCTTTATTTGGAGCTTCTCTAGTAGGTTCGCGCTACTTCTTATCTTAATCGCTTTTATAA
Source organism: Laburnicola sp. R22_1 (assembly GCA_014281115.1). NCBI lineage: Eukaryota > Fungi > Ascomycota > Dothideomycetes > Pleosporales > Didymosphaeriaceae > Laburnicola > Laburnicola sp. R22_1. Next base: position 950,193 of record JACONQ010000014.1, read on the forward strand.
TAATCTTTTACCTTACTTATTCTGCCCTACTATTAGGCTTATAGGTATAAGAAGGTATAAGCTTAATCTTAATCCCCTACTTATTTGTCTACTTCTAAAAGTTAGGTTTACTATACTATAGAAGTGTTATAGTGTTATTATTCTAGGTAATTTTAACTATCTTAAGCTTATACCTTATTTATAGAAAGCTTACAAAGTATATAAATACTCTTATAATTTTATAAGTATTTTAGAATAAAGTATAAATATATAGAGCTTTTTACTATAATTATTCTTAATTAAAAGAAACTAGGCTTTCCTTAGGCGACCTATTAGTATATTAAAAAGATCCTAAGCAATTTGCTAGTATAGGCATAGTAATTACTTCTTTAGCCTATATAAAATTACTTACTTTATATAAGTAAAGGTATAGTGTTTATACTTTAGTCTAGTAGGTCTTTTAATTTATATATTTTGCGCTAATTATATAAGTGCTTATAAAGTTTTAAGATCTAGGTAACCTAATTATATATACTAGAGTGTTGGCTTACTAAATGCCTTTTTTAACCTTTTTTTAGTTTAAGGTTAAAGTAGATTAAGATAGAAAGATTATTATATACTACTATATACAGCAACTAATTTTAATTAAAGACTAACCTTAAACACCTTAATAACGCGACGACAGTTTAAACTCACTCGTACCCCCTAATACCTGCTTATCGCCACTGCTATTGTTAGTCATCCGCGCTTGCGCCGCTACGCAGCATACTCGCTTAGATCTATATAATGCTCTTACTACACTAGAGCTTATTAATAAAGATCTTATTATTCTCTTATATCTCCTACTAGAGAATTCTAGTACTAATAAGGAGTAATTATATCTACTAGAGTGAGAATATAGTTTTCTTAGTTTTTAAGAACTAGATAAGCTACTAACCTAGCTAGTATATAAGAATTACCTTCTAAATAGTTAGGTATACTAGTCTTCTATAGACAATTATCTTATAGATAGAATAGAACTCTAGTATTAGTATTACCTTAGTAGTAGCGGCGCAAATTTTTAGTATATACTTTTAGCAATAGCGAGTACTTCTTTAGAAACAATATTAATGCCTAGATAGATAGTAGAGCGTAGAGAGATAGTAGGGATTTTATTAAGAACAACCTTAATATAGTAATAGAGTAATAGTATATCTAGTATATATTACTATTATCCTACTACTTATAAGAAATAGTATATACCTATTAATATATTAACTTGTATTATTTGCAATAATCTAGATAGTAGTTTATAACTTAGAATAGTAGAGAAGAGATAGCTTATAGTATAGCTGCACTAAAGTCTTATCTCTCCTAAAGTTCTAAGTAGCCTCTTTATAAAGATTTTACTTATAAGAGCAGCCCCACACTAAAACTACTAAGCTCGCTTAGTAGTTTAAACACGCTTTTTTTTATAATTACCTTTTTTACGCTCTTTTTAATTACTAATCAGGGGGCTCTACTTTTTTTTATGTTATTTAAGATAAAAGCCTTTGTTGTGCTACCTCTAGGTAGTTAATTTAACGCCACATACTAGAGCTTAGGAGTGTTAAGACGTAGGTGCGTTATCTAAGATCTGCGTAACCTATTAGTAGATATTACGCTTATAATTATAGGGTAAAAAGTAAAAGGCTTATATTTAATAAAAGTAATATTATACTTACGCCTAAGCTTAGCTAGTATAATACTTTAGCTTAGCCTGCCTATATAGAGTGTGTTGTCTAACCTAAAGTACTATATATCTTTAGTAAGTAGATAAGCTTTAATAATAATATTAAGGTAAAATTCATTAACTACTATAATAACTTTTAATAGTGTATCTTTTATACGCTCTTTATATTTGCTATTATTTACTCCTTTAAGTAAATAATTACTTTATCCTATAATAGGGAACGCCTAGGTACTAGCCTTAACTATTTCTAAACTAACAGTCTTCTTAAAAGTACCTAGAATAAGCAGCTTCTTACTATTAATAAGGTGTAGTGCTGTGCTATTATTAAGTATTATACTTACTAAAAGTAGGTAAGTGCTAAAGTCTATAGCAAAGTACGCTTCTACGCTCTTCTTATTTTTACTAAAAGTACTAAATTAATAAATGTAGTAGTAATACTACCTAGGAACTAAGCTTCTCTACTATTAGGGATAATATGTTCTTTTTTACTAAGGGCTACTTAAAGCGCTTAGTACTTATTAGTATAAAGGCGTTTTAGAATTTTCTAACACTTCAAAAGTTTAATTATTATTAGTTAGCTATTAATAGCTAAAAGGAGCCTTTAGTAGTCTACTAGAGGCAAGCTATAGAGTAGCTAAGACGCTTCTTTATAGAGGTATAGTTTTAGAGTAGAGCTTCTTAGAGTGCTATTAGCTTTTTTAGGCGTTTACTAGGGTGTTAATCCTTTTAGCGTAGTAAATATACTATCTTTAGAGCATAAGCTTAGTATCTACTACTATAGTAGCGCTAAAAAGATCCTTTCTACTTTAGTAAGTGTTAGAATCTTCTTTCTAAGCACTAAGTTCTAGATTATAAATTACCATATAAAGCGTCCCTAATCTAGTATAAGCTTTATAGTAATTACTTTAAGAAAGTTCTAAATAGTAAGCTTACTATCTATTACTTTAATTTTATATATTTTAGTGTATATATATAGGGTGTTCTACTTTGTATACTAGCTCTTAGAGTTTATAGTTCTAAGGTACGCCTATTAGAAAATAGGTAATAGAGTAATATAGGGCATAATAAGAGGTAACTAAGTATATTAAGTAGTAGTAGTAGATAAGACAAATTGCTATAGGGTAAAAATCCCCTATTGGCAATATTATATACTAGGGGTTACCTAATCTTACTAACTTTAGTATATATCTAGATTTTATAATATTATCCCCCTTTTAAGGTTACTCTTATTCTAAAAGCGCTCTAGCGTACTAGAATAGTCCTTATAGTTGCTAACTAGCGCTATATATTCCCTTTAGTAGAAAGACGTATTTATCTACACTCTAAGGACTTAAGTATCTCTATATAGGGCTATAATTCTCCCCTGGGGTTAATCTATAATATTACGTAATTCTCGGCTATCTATTTGACTAATTACTGTGTTACGTAATTAATAATTTCTTTAATAATATTTTTCGCTATAATAATAACAATAATAATTATAATAGTAACTAACCTAACTATTTTGTCTAACTCTTTTTCTATAGTAGATCTCCCCTTATAACTAGCAAGCTGTATACCGCTACCTAGAATCTTACTACTATCGCCTATCTCTTCTATACTCTTACTACTACTACTTACTCTTACCCTTATTACTTATAGTTCTTTACCTTAATAGTAGCCTAAATAATTGCTACTACCTTAATAAGCTTCTTACGCTACTACTGCGCCTTTAGCGTCTTATATATTGTAATAAACTCTTTCTCCTCTTTACTTTAACCTTTACTTTTATAGTTCTTATTACCTTTATTTTTAGTTGTAGTTTTAAGCTTCTATAGTATAATCTCTATATTATGCTATTATTACGTTATAAAGGCTATATCTTTACTAATATCTAGGTACTAAAGAAGTGCCTTATATTCTAGGATCTAGAGGTATAAGGTGCGGCAAATTAGCCTAAAGATATTACTAATAGAGTACTTAAAGATAAGCTCTAAAGGCCCTTTTAACAATCTTTTTAGTTGCATAAGGTTGCTAAATTTTTAGAAATTATCTTTAACTTTACCTAGCTAGTTATCTATACTCTAACTAAATTTAATAATAGTTATATTACTATAGGTATTAGATTTAGATATAATATTAGGTTACTAGAAAGTTATTGCGTTGCTAGATATATTAGATAAAGAGATAAAAATTTAGTATTCTAGGCATTCCTAATATTATAAGAGTAGGCAGACTTTATATGCTATATATACAGCAAACTATAGTTACGCTATAGCTACTAGATTGTAAGAGTAATAACTAAACTATAGTTAAGCGTCCTATTGCCTACACTATGGTCTTGTTACCGCAAGGTGCTCGACATGTGTTTAATTTTGCTTTTTAAGCTAAACAGTTTAATTTTAATGCTAAACTTATAATAGAACTAGATAAAGTAGTACTAAACACCCCTTTTATAATTAACTTATAAATAGATAATATTATGGACCTAGTAACTATCTCTATAAGTAGTAATACTTATAAAGCGCCTTAATATATACTATATACTCTAGGCGGAAATTATTACCCTCTTTAATGTGCTTAATAAGGGATTGTATCCTTTTTAGCTCCTTCTTAATAAACGCAGTGTTCTTCTTAGTTTCTAGTACTATATATTAGTAATTATATAATATTACGCTACCTAATAGAATAGTCTACTTAAAAAGTAGAACTATACCTACTAAATAACTCGCTTATTAAAAGCTAACTAGAGCGTCTTTAAGAAGATCTCTATCTAGCTTTCTAGCCCTACTATCTTAGTTATTAGAATATACTTAAAAGCTTACTAAAAACTAAGCTATAAGAATGCCTTTAATAAAGATAATAGTGTTAAGGCTATTAAGCTGCCTTTTTTAAATAAGGAACTATTAGATAACAATTTGTCTTTTAGTTACCCTGTCCCTACTACCTAAGAAAGCCACTAATAAGACTAGTCTTTAGGAACTATATAGTAGAATCTAGATCTTATCTCTAATTCTAGACCTAGAGACTATAAACTTACTAGAGAAGCTAATCCATAAATTAGGCAGCTCTTACCTATAGAATTAACTATTTAATTAAAACTACTTTAGCTAAAATAATCTAGGTTAGCACCCTTCCGCACTACTAAATTGCTAACCTAAAAGAAGAACTTAGTATTACTTACTATAATAATAGCTCTAAAAATTATAGCGCCGCCTATTATAGTAGTAGATTAGAGGACAAAGAGCCCGCCTATTATAATAACCTTTCTAATAATAATTCTAAATTTACTAACCTAATTAATCCTAAGTCTAACTCTCTATAGAAAGGATACTTAGATAATAAATCTAATAGTAAACTGCCTAATAAAATCTTCTAAAATACTAATAATTAGAAGCTACCCTCTAACTATTAGCCCTTACTCTAATCTACTAGTTAGCTAATTTATTCCGCCCCTATGGGCACCCTAAGCTACTAAAATAGGTGGCCTAGTTTCCTACTAGTTAAGTAGCTTCCTAGCCAGTCTACCGCGCGCAGACACCTATTACTTTTAGCGCCTTTACCCTTAGTAGCACCCTAACTAACACGCGCATATAGGGTACCTATAACTTTTAGCACCTCTACCTCTAAACATTTCTACTACTACTAGCAGCACCACCCTAATTAAAAACTATATAGTTAGGTTAACACGTTTTTTAACACTCTTTTATAGTACTAAGAAATATTATATAATATAATTACGCCTATACGTAATAAACTAACTAGAAAAATTTTAGCTAACTATATTTTTATATAATATTAAAGCTAAGAATGCACTCTATTAGTAAAACGCTAAACACTAAGATGTAGTTTCTTATTAGATTAAAGGGTTTATTAATAAATAAAGTCCATATCTTAATAATGCGTAATATTGGTTGTTGTTGTTCTTTAGGGTGTCCTCCCTCTAGAGGTCTGCTTGTGCGCTGTTTTGGTTCTTGGCTAATCCTCTATACTATCCCTATTTAGGTAGGGGCTGTTTTATCTCTCTCCTGCCACTTACGATAGTTGTTCAGATTACCTATCCAATCTAACACATCCCCTTAGCTCGGCGACCTCGCCTTAAGCTGTTTACTATTTATTCTTAGGTAATCTGGGATGTCTTAGCATCTACTATTCTCCCTAAGGCTTTAATCTTTTGTGTTATTGCATCTATTTCTCCTTGCTCTATAATTATGTAGTCCTTCACGTTTGCCAGTCCTACTTAACTTAGGAACTAGGGCTAGGTCCTAATAGGAAGAGTCTTAGTAAATCTATTGGCGATTATATCGCTTAAGGGGGTATATGTTACTCTAATTAACTTTCTTTTTGCCTTCTATTGTAGCTAGTGATTGTGGATATCTATATATTAGAGCTTAGTTGTTAGCTAAGAGATCTCCTTATTAATTAGCCGAATTGTCTGCTTGTTGTCGCACTAAATAGTAATTACTAGGTCTTTTAGTGTTACTTAAAGTTTGTTAAGCAATATCCGTGTAAACATAGCTTCCTTAGCTACTTGGGATAGTGCTAGAAGCTCTGCCTTAGTTGTCGAAGTGGTAACCGTGTCCTGCTTGTTAGCTCGCCAGGCAATAAGACCGCTAAATAGTTTAATTGCGTACCCTTAGAAATTCTTCCTATTTATTATATTGTCTGCAAACAATACGTTACTAGCTATAATAAGACTATTATCTCCTCTAAACTCTAGGGCGTATGTTCGTGTAGAGTGTAGGTATAAGAGGACGCGGTTAGTCGCTTATTAATGTGTTAGGCTTAGATTAGTAAGGAAGTGGGCAAGTTATAAGATAGTAAATGCAACGTTAGGGCGTGTATTCACCGCTATAAAGAGTAGGGAGCTAATTTTACGTTAGTATAGATTGATTTCTCTATGTGTTGCGAGGTCTATGCAGCTAGTAAGCTCTATTTAAGCCATTGGGGTATTGTGGCGAAGGTTATAATTAGTTGCGAGTTAGACAATTTTGTTAATATACGCGGCTTGCGATAGCTATATTTTTTGCTAGGTTTGGTCTCTTATCACCTCTATTCTAAGGAACTATCTTAAATCCCCTCCTCCTGTTAGGCTGTATTTCTTCTAGAGATCCTTCACGACCTGGTCTGCTAGTGTACGGTTTCGTGGGTGATACGCAAGAATAATATCATTAACGTAGAAGAAGATAAACACCCCTTTTCGTACTATGCAATATAGTTTGTGTGGAACTACAGAGAAACCAAGCTCTATAAGGTAGGCGGTGAAGTCCCTTTGCCATAGTAAGGGTGAGATCCGCAGGCTATACAGCGCCTTTTAAAGCTGAAGTATCGTGCCTGGACGTGCATACCCGCGTGGCATTCGCATGTAGATAACACGATTAATTAATGCATGTACGAAAGCGTTGGTTACGTTGTACTGCTTTAGCTCTAGGTTAAACTAAGCAGCAATAGCTATTAGCATCCTAAACAATCTTCCTGCGAGTGTGGCGGCATAGGTCTCTTGGGCGGTAACATTGTTCTATTAATTGCCTTAGATAACTAGCCTTGCCTTACACTTCTAGAAGTAGTAGTGCTAATTAAGCCTATAGGTATATACCTATATTAAATCTAGTATCTAGATCCCTTCTTGTCTTGCCTAAATAGTAGGCACCTTAGTCTATAACTTTGTTTGTTTGTGGCTATTAAGGTGTTCTTCCTTAGCTTTCTTAAAGAGCATATAGAGTGGGTGCGTAGGCTTGAGCCCGTTTAGAGGAGGTGCTAGTAACAGTTTGCTATAATAAGGCTAATAGCCTTTTATTATTATGCGTTTAATACTTATATTATCTAGTTTCTTCCCCTCTACTTTACAAACGTGACCTGCTTTAGTACTAGCTATAAAGGCTACGGCCTATAGTGTAGTGGCTTTCGCTTTACTAGGTAAGGAACTAAGTGGAGATTAGAGTCTGTCTAGATTGTAAGAGAGGGGCAACTAGGGATTAACTAGCTTTCCTTCCTCTTTACGCAGGAGGGCTCTCTTAATAGGCTGTATTCCTCTAAGGCAAGACAGGGCTGGATCTAGCTCCTAATTATCTCTAGCGCTAGGTAGCGAGTTAGGGCACTGCTTGTATCTATCTAAGCTTATTAGTTGCGCTAATAAGGCTGCTAGTGGTGGTGTACTTAGTGGCGTTGGGTAGGGTATAACCTTCCTCCCGCGCTCGTCGTACTGGGGTGTCCCTACTTGCTTAGAAGGAGAGTCGTCTATCGCTTTATTCTTATAGAACCTGCTTGTAGTATTATTCTATTATAATAGTGAAGACGGTAGCTCTATTGTCCTAATCCAAGTTGCAATTTCTTTAAGGGTACTATGTATAAGATTGTCTATAATGTGTTTTATATCTCTATTAAAGATGCTAGCTTTGTTAAATACTACGTTGTGGGTGCTAATAACCTTGCCCATTAATAGTATCTATATTCTAAAGATATTTAAGGAAACATAACCTACTAAGTATCTAATCTATGCCTTTAGGTTAAGTCTTTATAGACGTCCTTTGCCACGCTTTGTATTATCTATTATGGCAAAGGTCTTGCAACTATATACTTATAGATGGGATTGGTTTAGTTTGCGTGGGGACGTGACTATCCTATTTTAAAAGGCGACAGCGGTAAAGAACGCTTTATAGGGCGTCTTCTAGCGATTTAAATACTTAGGTATTTAATTATATAGGTATATAGTGGTTTAAGTCACTTTAGGCCATACTTCCTATAGTAGATTCGCGTTAAGGCGCATTGCACGAGCTTTCTCCTTTACCACACCCCCTAAGCGTTTAGCTCTGCCGTTTTGGGCTTAGGTATTAGGTGCTAAGGGCTTGACTGCTATACCTTGCTTGTCCCTCTACCTCTGGGCTTTAGCTAAGCGAAACGTCTTATTATTAGTCTTAATGACTTTAATCATAATCCCAAATTGGTTCTTTATAAATGTGATAAATGTTTGGAGGGTTTTAATAATTAATCTGGCAGGTTAGTTATCTTTAAAATAGAAATCCTATAGTATACTAGTAACTCTACATATAATTAACATTTGGCTCTTCTCCTTTATATTACTCCCTTCTTTGTAATTATGAAAGTCTAGGGCTATTCGCTCTCCTGGACCTTCTAGGATTGTTTGGGGGGTTCTTCTTATCTGTTGCTTAGACTTTGATCTTCCACATGCGTCGCACTTAACAGTAGGAATGCTAATAATCTTTACCCCCTTAGAGTAATGCACGAGGTGCTCAAGTGCCTAAGGTCCTGGGTGTCCCAGTTGTTTGTGCCACATCTTACCGCTCGCTTATTGTCGCAGCTTAATTGTGCGTGCTTTAGTTGTTGCAAAGGTTAATTTTGGCTTAGAGACATTGTTGTACTTAACAACCCATTATCTGTATTGTTCTTTAAGGAGCGCAATAGCACTATTGTCGTACCAGCGTAGTACGGTAGGGTTTGACTTAGTATCCCACCATAGGCCTTATTGTTAGAGTACTCTAAATAAGACAAGGTTACAGTGTAGATCTGGGCAGAAGGCCATATCTCTAAGGTAAAGGCGGCGTGTTAAGCCTATAGTCTTCACTCTTATATATAGTGAGCTATATGCCATAATCTATACGTGTGAGTTTTCTGCCTATAAGAAATCTTCTAGTGTAGGTGGCCAAGTGTTTGTGAATTTTCTAATATTATTTGCTATATGGCACGTTGTCCCTAAGTTAAGGATAAAGAATTGTTTAAGTGGGTACCTTGACTATTTTGTTATAAAAGAGGCGGCAGCTATCGCAATATTAACCTTTCTAATTTGCCTTCTATATAGTTACTCTTCTGTGGAAGCTTCTATTATTAGAGTTGCTAAGTGCGACTTCTTAAGAGCTAGGGTCTTTAATTGTAGCCTTTTCGCTAAGCGTATTTTCTCCTAAAGTTTAGCATTATTGCTAATCCTTTCTTAAGCCATTCTCTTAACGCCGTCTTGGGCTCTCTAATTTAGAGGCGCTGTCTCTAGCATTGCATACTAACACTTGTTAAGATTATATGGTCTATTATAAGTCTTACACTTCTGTATTATATAGTTAATTATATTACTATTACAATAACTACGCTTTTAATATTAGTTGCGACCTCTTCTATAGGTTAGTTTGGTATTAGCATTATTATCAGCTTCTTCTCTAGCGAGGGTTGGTTCTCCAGCTGCGAAGGCTGCTCTAGACAATTTGCTCTTGGCTAGGTATAGTAGGTTGGCTTGTTTTCTAAATTATAGGAACATGTTAGTAGCTATTACTATAGGATCTAGGAGGTCGTTTTCTATAAATAAGATTGTCCATCCTTAGAAATTCTTTGCTGTAGCTTTTACAAAGTTGTTCTTAATAAATTAATTATTTAGGCAGTTAGATACACTAGTCGCTTTGGCTTCTGTAACTGCATAGTCTACTTTAGTAAGCCAGATATCCTAATAGGCTATTATCCTTATTAGTTTAAGGGCTGCTTAGTATCGTTCCCTTGCTTTGTTAAGCTCGTCCTCTAATCTCACGCCTATAGTAGCGGCGAGTTTAATTATCTAGCTTCGATATAGTTAAGACGGCTTGCAACAGTTAGTGAATAGGTGTAAGGATACTATTATCTAAATAAAGTTAGTGACCTAAGAGAAGTGGGTTTGTTCTTATTAATGTTTCTAATTAAGAACCTTATATTCTTTAAAAATAGACTTAAAGTCGTCTACATCTTCTTTGTATAAGGTCTTGCTAGCGTTTAAGAGGTCAAATAGTTAAGCTAGTACAAATAGGGGTATCACTACGTGCTGCCCGTAATTCGCTTAGTATTAGGTTTAATGTTGGTTTATCGCTGCTATAGCTGCTTAATAGCTAACTATTAAGGGCCTAATTGGGGCGATAGGTTTGGCGAGTGGCTAGGCCATCTGTTTAGGGTCGATCTTCGACTAGACATTCAACGACACACACTTCGACTCCAGTTGTGCGATCTACTTAATCTACTAGGTATAGTCCATAAGGATTACTGTGGGGTCGCGATTTGGGGTAGTTAATATCTTAATAGATTTTAATCGTTCTGTGCGATATCGCGTTGTTTCGGCTCGAGTTGTATTAGCGTTCTAGTTATTCTAGTGTTTAAGGTAGAGGCAGTAAGACTCTTAATTATTAGATTAAAGGGTTTATTAATAAATAAAGTCTATATCTTAATAATGCGTAATGTTAGTTATTGTTGTTCTTTAGGGTGTCCTCCCTCTAGAGGTCTGCTTGTGCGCTGTTTTGGTTCTTAGCTAATCCTCCATACTATCCCTATTTAGGTAGGGGCTGTTTTATCTCTCTCCTGCCACTTACGATAGTTGTTCGGATTACCTATCCAATCTGACATTTCTACTATATTTTTCTACTAATCTACTACTTTACCCCTAATAACTTTTCTTAATATTTCTACTAAATAGTAACTAAATTAAAACCTAAGACTACTATTAGAACTATAGGGGCCTATTACCCCTATTATAATCCTCTTTAGCCCTAAAATAGTGTTAGTTATATTAAAACTCTACTAAAACATCCTATTTTTATATACTTTCCTTCCTATTTTTAGACTTTAAAAGGGGGGTTATATAATAGTCCTATACTAGCCTTCTTACTAAGCATACCTTATTATCTTTCTTTTATACCTTATTTCCCCTATTTGCGTCTTTTACCTTTCTAAAGGCGCCTTTCCTAGTTAGTGTTAGCGTGTAGCTAGTGTAGGCCTATACCCTATGCCGCCCTCTATATAAGAAAGGGCCCCCTATATCCCTTTCTTATCTACTATCTTAGAATAGTCTTAATTTAACTAGCTCTTTTAACTATTCTAGCTATTCTAGAGAGGTTTGCTCTGTAAGATTGTATACCGCCCTTATTATTATTATTATTATTATTATTATTATAGTAAAAAATATTATTAAAGAAATTATTAATTATATAATATTATGAAAATTTTTGTGCGCATATAAGTATCTAGAATATCTAAGTAGCCCTATATAAGGCTACACACACCTATATACTAAATATACTTAGAGCGTACTAGTAATACTACTTTTTTTAGTGTGTGTATATATAAGGTTATATAAGAATACACACCTATACTACTAGTGCACCTAGACTAGCTAGAGTAGCTAGAGTATTCTAGATGCCTATACTACCTATAAAATACTAATTAATAAGCAAATAAAGCTCTTTAATTAGCTAAAATTTAAAAAAGCTTAGTAAGCTACTTAGTAAGCTGCTTTATAGGCTTTAAAAAAAGATTTTTAAAGTATAAAGTTAAAGTCTCTTACTAGATAGTAATTACTAGTTAATATAATAGTACTAATTACTAGCGTATTATATAGAACTTTTACCTAACTCTAAATTCTAGATTTTATAGGTTTAAAAATAGAAAAAATATAGTTTTATAATTATTTAAAAGAATTAAATTAGGCGAAAATTAGTAGCTTAGCAAAGAACACTATTATAAAATGTATACTGTGTCCGTGCACTCAACGCCCGGATTCAGTCAACGCCCCGCTGAACGCAAACCACCCCAAATTTCAACACGCCATAACGCCACCAATATGAGCTCAATTGAGGCTGCAATTAAAGAAATAGAATCGCTAAGGTTAGAAGAATCTTTCTCTTATACTAAGATCGCTAGCAAGCATGGCGTTGATCGAAGTACGCTGTCGCGAAGGCACCAAGCGATTCAAACGACGCGTGCAACTGCGGGGTTTAACCGACGGAAACTCAGTCCCTAACAAGAGCAGGAGCTTGTACAATACATTGAAGGGCTTATAGCGCGTCACTTGCCACCCACAAGAGAGATGATACGAAATTTCGCGTCAACAATAGCCAAGGAGCCAGTGAGCGAGAGCTGGGTTACTCGCTTCATTAACCGACATAACATCTATCTGATCTCTCGATGGGCAGCTGGTATGGACAGCAATCGCCACCAAGCCGACTCAGGGGATAAATACAGCCTGTATTTTGATCTCCTGGGTGCCAAAATTAAGGAATATGACATCGAGCCTCGTCACACATATAATATGGATAAAAAAGGCTTCTTAATTAGTATCACTAGCCGATCAAAACGAGTGTTCAGCAGACGAATGTGGGAGAATAAGGAGGTTATAGCATCTCTCTAAGATGGCTCTTGTGAATAGATTACCCTCCTAGCGTGTGTTTGCGCTAATAGATTAGCCTTGCCGCTAAGCCTTATCTATTAGGCTACTAATAAGGCTATACAATTAAGCTGGGTAGAGGATATTAAGGCAGGAGAGCACTTAGTACACATTTCCTCGTCGCCTTTAGGCTAGACAAATAACAATATTAGCCTTGCCTGGCTTGAACAGGTGTTTGATCGCTACACTAAGGCAAAAGCTCAATAGTCTTACTAGTTACTTATCCTTAATGGCTATGGATCTCACGTTACTATGGATTTTATCGACTATTGCGACTGTAACAGGATACTCCTAGCTATCTTCCCCCCTTATTTAACCCACACGCTTCAGCCACTTAATGTGGTTCTATTTAAGCCTCTATCAACTGCGTACTCAAAGGAGCTATTAGATCACCTCCACTAGAGCTAGGGACTCCTCCCTATTAAGAAAGGGGACTTCTTCCCTCTATTCTAGGAGGCCTGGACGAGCTCTTTTAAGGAGGAGACGATACTTAAGTCTTTTAAAGCAACAGGCATATCACTATTCAACCTAGAGGTTATACTTAAAAGGTTCACTAACACTACCCTAGATGAGCAGGAATCGCGAGAGAGCTCTACGTCAGTACTTAGCGGATCTAACTGGCGTAAACTAGACCGCCTTGTACGATCCGCAGTAGAAGATCAGAGTAGTAAGGACGCGCAGAAGCTTAGCCGCTCACTCCACCACATCTCAGTTCAAAATGAGTTACTTCACTATGAGATTGCTGGGTTAAGAGAGGCTCTTACTACGAAAAAGAAGCACAAGAAGAAGGGAAAACCTCTAGATCTGCAATAACGTCAAGAGTACTATGGGGGGGCGGTTTTCTGGTCACCAAGGAAGGTTAGGGAGGCTCGCGTACGTTAGTCTGTAAAGGAACAAGAGGAGAAGGAGCAGAAGCTTCAAAAAGCTGAGAAGGCTGAGTTAAAGAAGGCAGCTAAGCTATGCAAGGAGAAAATTGCAGAGGAGAAGCGTGTGGCGAGGGAGGCAGCTAAGGTAGCTAAGGAGAAGGAGAAGGCTGAGAAGGCAGCAAAGCGTGCTCGCCAGAGAGAAGCTCGCGACAATGCAAAAGCTCTACAATCTACCTAAAAGGGTAAGAGAAAGGCCTCGCAGCCATCTATATAGAGCAACAAGCGTTAGAAACGCGTAGTTAATACTATAACTACTTAGGAGGCTTCAGGTGCCACATCAGCAGCTCCACCTAAGACCACGCGGCACGGCCGCAACGTTAAGCTTCCAAGTAAATATAAGTAGCACAGGTGAATCGCAAGCATCAAAATAGTACTCTACTACAAAATCTCGTAATAATAGCGATTTTGTGTGGCTCTGCAGCCTTATTTTAGTTAAGCTGCTATGGTGTTCAGCGGGGCGTTGACTAAATCCGGGCGTTGAGTGCACGGACACAGTAAACTTTAATAACTTTTTAACTACTTTACTTTTATTAAAACTTTTTTAAAAATTTAAATAATATATTATTAGTACTATATTTTTATATATAAATATTACGTAATATATATAATAATTAGTAAAATCAAGAGTTGTTTATTAATTACTAACTAATTACGTAATAAAAATAGTATTTTTAAATTAAATAATTAAAGACTAGTATTTTCTCTATGTGTTGTTAAATTAACTATCTAGGGGTAGAACGGCAAAGGCTTTTATCTTAAATAACATAACAAAAAAAGCAGAGCCTTCTACTTAGTAATTAAAAAGAGCGTAAAAGTATTTTCTTTATAAATCTATTAAAAAATTAAAATTATAGCTTTACTAGTAAAAAAGTTATAAAGTCTTAAAAAAATTACTTATTTAAACTATTTATATATATCTGTGTAAGTCTATATATATTTATATCGTTTTATTTTTTTACAACTAAGGGGTTTCTAATAAAAATATTATAATAATAGCAGATAGTCCTCCTACTATTATATACATAGAAAAGCGTTTTAAGATATTAATAAAAAGGAATATGTTTATATATCTCTAAGTATTTTTATACTAGTAAATTACTTGTGCAAAAATGTGTAAGTATGCGCACGTCTGCGCACGTCTGCGCATAGTTGAGCAGCCTTTCTAGAAAAAACTTTCCTGATAAACATAGTAATTAGTCAAACAGCTGGCCTAGGATCACGTGACATTACGGATTGACCCTGGGGGAGAACTAAACAGATCTATATTAACGATCTTATCTAAGCGATTTTACATAGATTAGACTAGATGAATCATGTATGCTGCACACTTGCACCGGCAATAGGCGCATGCATGCATATTACCTCGTAATCGCGGGAGTACGTTTCGATGGCAGACGCGGGCGCCTCTTCTGTTGCATGCAGTCCTCTCCTATGGCTTGACATATTCTTCATGCAAAAATTCCAAGGTTCGTTCCTTATCTTTTTTCAATAACGAGAAAAAACGAAAAGTGCAGCGCACAAGCAACAAAACTTCCTTATTGTTTAACAAAGAGAAAATGTAAGGTGCAGCGCACAAGCGACGAAACGTCAATATTGAAACCATCCACTCCATGAATACATGTCCATACATGGCATGACCCATCCAAATCACGTACCACAGCAAGATCCGAGGAAAGGCTGAGGTAAGGTAAGGTAAGGTAGATCGATAATTCATTCCCACACACTACGGGCCCTATCTCACCCCGCGTCCAAACGCCGCAAACGCTTTTCAAGCCTCCCCAAACCCTGCCCCACACCTCTTAACACCTCTCACCACCTTTCACGAAGGCAACGCAAACCTTCAGAACCCAAGACCTCGGCGTCGGGCACGCCTCGCATGACATGACGACGGTGACGGTGGCGCGCCGCACGCCAAGCTACCGACCGGGGCCCGACCCCCGCTCCCCGACCCTGAATTTATCCAAACGTTAACGTCGTGTTCGCTCGGTAACGCTTGGTTGCTGGTCCCCGTTTAGCTAGGGGGTAGTAAGGTCGAACTATTGCAGGGACGCGCGGTGGTATGTAAGCGTCGGTTAGGTGGGTGGGTGGTTTAGCTGCATATGTATGTATCTGGGTACATTCCTGTGCCGAGGTGGCTTTTTGACTGCGCTGCCCGGGCATGTGGTAGGATGATTGGTGAGTTTAAGTGATATTAGTTATAACGTTAAGTTAGTTGGGGATGTTGGACTGATGTGGGTGAAAGAATGGCGTGATGTGGGCGTCCTGGGCTTGAGGGGAGGGAGGCATGATAAGATAAATCCCCGGCCGTATTTGCGGAGAAGGGTTCCGAAGATTCCGAAGGCTGAGTGGGTCTCCTAAGTAGTGCGATACTAGCGAGACGTGCATGGTGTATGTACTGAGTACACCTATCGTCTTGCGTCGCATCAACACAAAGCCAAAGAGTTCCACCTGCGTACCCGATGCTCGGTTCGCCCCTTCTCAGTGTACTGACTCAGGTGCATGCCATGCAAGTCCACGTACGTCCAGAGCGTCTTCGTCGAGTTGAAGGATTCGAAGAAGCTTCTCTCTATAGTGTTTCCGCTCCAAGAAACGCTTTTAAAGAGACAACTGTTGATCGCAGTACCGGTTATTTTCATCGTCGAGATAAGGCTATTATGCATGGTTGTGTCTGCGAAGTCGACGTCGGAGAATTGGCAGTCGATGAAATGCACATTGTTGAAGGTGCAGTTGCGGAACGAGCAGTGGGTGAATTTGCAATTGGTGAGCGTCACGCTGTTCCATGTACTGTTCGCGACTAAGCATCGTTCGGGGTCCAAATTCCTGAATCGTAGGGAGCTGAAGACTGCGTTGAAGCCGTCGACCAGGCCCTTGTTCGGTCTGAAGTAGCTGTTACGGATCAGTATACGAAGGTTGTGGGGTGATGGTGAGAACGAACCATCGATACGGGATGTTCCAATTGATAGTACATCCGCCTGTCGAGTCTAAGGGTGCTGGGATACGAACACTCCACGTTTCGACGGGGTATCCATCCATCAAGACGGCAGCTTCCCACAGTATAGCCTCCCACAGAAATGACCAATCATCTGACTCTCACCATGCCCACGGACAGCAGAAAACAGCCCATAGTGTTTCGGGCCTTGCCTTAATCAGGAACTCAACGAACGCCGGGCGACGACGCACCCTGTCGAGCTGCAGCAGTAACCCAATGGCGATATTCCAATAGGTTTGGAGATCCGACTTCGACTTGTGAGCCAGCCAATCTGACCAATTATCTTGCTTCTTGAACGGGCTGGCTACCCAGCAATTTTTCTCGTTTACAGGCTTTGACGGCGCGATGATAGATGTGATCCAGTCGTCGAGTTTGATCTCGCGCCGAACTATGCGACGTTGATGCTGATTTTGGCCCCGTACTTGAAGGTTGGTGGTCTCGGCGTTGTGTGTGCTGCTCGCCATCTTGATCCGCGCCTCCGATAGCGAGCCAACTTGCTTGCTCCACTCACCGGAGCTGTAACGAGAGCTCCAGGTCGGGTTGCGCAACGGGCGCGGCTGGCGTAGGCGAGTTGCAAGGGAAATATGATGCGCGACCGTGTGCGTTGAAATTTCTGTTTCCATCTAGTTAATTGTCGAACGCAATCAGAACAGGCCTGGACTCACCATGGACGTAACTGTGTTCTGCTGCCGAAGCTGTGAAGGGTTTACGTCCTCGGGTCGATTCCCACCACACCATGTCTCACAGACCGAACTCGGACATGGTGGGAAGATAGTCCAGTCCCGGAAGAATGGCAATGGAGATGTACCAGAGTAGCGACGACGGCGAAGAAAGCGCTGGCGCGCGGTGGAGGAAGAATTGCACAGGAGATGGCGCCGGATGGGGGACCGACGCTTCCTCCCCACCCGCGGGCTTCGGGAAAGAGCGATGCTCCACTCCGAGGCAGTCTCCATACTTTCCAGATTGTCTTGAATACCTTGAATAAATAAACTACCGTTTCAACACACGCAGGCGGTGCAATACTAGCTGGCATAGTAATTGATTTCTAGAGGGTGAATACCTTATTGGTAATACAGTTGTGTAATAGAGAGCGAGTATAAAATTGCACCTAGTTACATTAAGTGAAAGGCTTTGAGATGGCTAACCTTGGTGCTGAGGATGGATAAGGTGCTCATGTTGGTGGCTAACACAAAGCGGAGCTACCTTTTGTTGCACCACCGGGTGCTTTGGCCACCGATATGGTCCAAGCTGCATGGTAACATGAGGAGTCATGATTCGTTACTCGTAGATTGCGTCCTCTGCCCTGCAGCGCAAACGCGAGAAGGCCTCAACGTTGGAAGCGTGTCCGTGACGGACGGAAACAGCGGCGCAGTCGAGGTGCGCCAATCCGGCGACAGTGGTCCTGCTTGTTGGAAGTTTGCTGTGTCAATCAATTCGCAACACAACAAATATGGAGCGACTCTCGCCTCAGAGGCACGAAATACCTCAGTTATGCTCGGCTGAGTCATGCTCGCTGGAGCTGCTCTTCATGGAGAGCAGTTCCGCAACCGGGGCCTGGTCACCTTGGGCCAGTCGGTCTGCTTCCCGCTGCACGTATTGCTGCAGTCTTCCGTCTGGACAGTTGTTGTGCTGCCTGACCAGATGCATCAGGTCTCGCATGTCGGCTTTGAGAAACTCGACTTCGGCCTTCAGTGCCCTGTTCTTGCGCTCCGCATCCCGCGCCGTCTCGACGAGGGCTTCCTGCTCCCTCTTCTGCTTGGTCCTGCACTTGCTCGCTGCTTTTCGATTCTTTTCCAGATACACGGCCCGTGCGGATCCTGGCTCCACCTTGGCCGACTTGTCTCTCTGGCCAGCCATGTTGGGTGTCGAGGCACGCAGTTTGCGCTGGCCGTCGTATTCGGGCATGTGGGAGAATTGGTCTCGTTCCTGGGCGTCTGGCCATTGGTTAAAAGTCGGAAACGTGGCAGAGTGCATGCTGCCATCTGCAGAGAAGCTTGCGTTGGAATCGAAGGTGGAAGCATCGCCATCGAAACGTGTCTGTAGTGGCGAGATGGTATGCGCATCCTGCATCTTCACGTCGTCCTGCGCCATGGCCGTGAAAGGGGCGTTCAAGGGATACATGGAAGCGGCGGTAAAGGACTGTAGTGCGAGGGCGTCGTCGACGTCGTTTGGGCGCCCACCGACGCCGGGGACGGCAGCATCTGGCAAAGGCTGTCCAGCCGGTATCGAGGATTCAGGGCGGCCTATGTCCGAAGCGAAGATGTATCGGCCGCTGTTCATGGCGAAGTCTGGTAGGGAGAGGGCCGGATGGTTGATTGAACTCCCGACGACGCTGTCCCGGCGTGAGGAAGGCCAATCCTCATGGCTGCTCGGAAACTGGGCAGCATCTGCCGCTACAGCCATGTGGGTCTGGTGGTGAGGGTATTGGGGTGCATAACCCCCTGGAGGGCGGGCTCGACAGGTTTCGGCTGTTGTAATGTGCGGGGAGGATAGCACGTCTCCAGACAGCAGCAACGGGTGGGACGTGGGATCGATCTCTTAGATATACCTAGCCATAACGGGCGTCGACCAGCCGGCGAGGAGGATGGCTGGGCAGCATGGTGCAGAAGTGTGCGCGGCCTGGGCAATTAGTAATGAAGCGTCAAGATGCGCCTTCGCGCTTGGCGAGGGCAAAAGAAGAAGAGGGCACTTGTCGGGCGGCGTTCGCGGAGGCGTTCGCGGAGGCATGTGATGGGGACGCCCCTCGGGGCCAGCTCGGCACACGATGCCTTGGCCAATCACGGGCGCCTGCCCTGCCGCCACAGGCACCACCGCACCAGCCTCTTCTCGCCCACATCTCTCGTCGCTCGTCCCACAGCCAGCGACGCACCACCTGCACGCTCTGCTTCCCGTGCCATGTACGTCTTGTTGAAACCTACGCCCTAGCGCATCCTGCTTGCAACACGCGTCGAAACAAGGCCAAAGTTACAGGAAAACATGACCGGAATCTCTCTAGTCCGTGCCATGTTGCCTTCTCCATTCATCATCTCCAATACATCTTCTCGACGGATACAGATTGGTTTCAGCATTATAATGAACTGGATTATCCCTCCATTCCTCATGTTTCGTTCCCCAGCTCAACGGCTATACCCATGACATCTGTCGACTAGTACGCTAGCTCGCACTTGCATGGGCCTTCCTTCCAGACCGCTCTGGACTCCGCGAAGGGCTGGCTCATCCTAGTCGGACTCGCACGCTGCATCGCCATGGTACGTCTTCCCGCATAGCACCCCGCCTCTCTTTTCTTGCCTCGTCGTCTTATACTGATACGTTGCAGGTCCTCATCTAGGAAGCCACATTAGCCATATCCTACGGCTCAGTTGCTACAAGCGTAGCAGTCTTCCTCGGCATATGAGGCATCATCTCGATGCTGAAAGCCTCGCGCCAACTTGTTCGCATTTTTCCATCAGGTACCATCTACTATAACGCCAGGCTACCTAAACACAACAAGTTTTCAGTATGCTCAAAAAGTCAGCCCAGCCTATCATTAGCAGCGTGTATTGCGTCAGGCCGACATCACTAATTCTAGGCAAATGAGAGTGTTCGGTGTTTTATGTTTTTATTTATTATATTATATTCGACTGCCTCTCACCATTACATCACCGATATCGCCCACTCTCAGTCCGGTCCAGCACACCCAACCCCCCTACCGTGGCATCGCTTCCCTTCCTGTCATCCATCCCCGAGCCTGGAACCGCCAATCCCCTGTTCGCCTTCTCCGCGTTCTTCTCCCCCCTCCGCCTCTTCTCCTCGGCCTCCCGTCGCGCCTCTGCAACATACCGCTTTCGCTCCTGTCTCGCTTTTTCCTGCAACTCGCCGAAGGGGTCAAACCGCTCGCTTTCTGGGTCTTTGAACGGGTTCTTGGCCCAGCTCCCGCGGTCTGTGAGCGTGCTTGAAACTGGCCGGCCCCGAAGCTGATCGTATGCTTTGTTGCGGGGTGGATCGGCGAATGGATTGGGGGTAGGCTGGGGCGGGACTATATTATTGAAGACAAGGGGGCGTGATGGTTGTGGGTTGGTAGAGGCGGTTTCGGGGCGGGCATAGGATGCCCCGCCGTAGAGTGATGCGCTGTTCGCGTAGGACCTCCTGCTAATACTATCACCACTTAACTCGGAAATAGTTTCGGTGACATGTGCGATCTCGGGCTGTTGCAAGGAGCCGTTGTTGTTGGGGTTGAAAGCGTCCTCTGCGTGGCGGGAAGCGGACTGGTTGCGTTTGCGACGGCGCCGGAAGAAGATGAGAGCACCAACTATGAGGGCTATGAAGCCCATTACTGACAGGGTCACGGCGGCTGCTTCGGCACCTTTGCTCATGATCGGTCCGTTGTGGTGTGACTCTCGCCCTATGCCTGAAGATGGGTTATTGAGTCCGGGGAGGAATGCATTGTCTGTGGTGGGAAGCGGGTTTTCGCTTAAGGATGTAGATGTGACGGTTTCGTTT
Source organism: Laburnicola sp. R22_1 (assembly GCA_014281115.1). Classification (NCBI taxonomy): domain Eukaryota; kingdom Fungi; phylum Ascomycota; class Dothideomycetes; order Pleosporales; family Didymosphaeriaceae; genus Laburnicola; species Laburnicola sp. R22_1. Next base: position 971,438 of record JACONQ010000014.1, read on the forward strand.
GAGGGTGGTTTCCTGTAAGTGGGAAAACTTGGTGTGTACAGCGGCGCCGAAGAGACTGACTCGGTAGGTAACTCAGAGAATGAAGTCTCCATTGCAGGAATAGGTTGCGGAGGCACAGTAGAATCCGACAACAAATCCGGAGGAGACAAAAGAGGCTCTGCTGATGTTGACAATGTTGGTGGTGATGTTGTGGATGATGACGACGGTGCTGGCACTGGAATATCGGACGAAGAGCTCGAAAATGTCTCCTGCATGGTCGTCGGCGGCGGCGGTGGCGGCGGCGGAGGCTGTAAAGCAATGGCTTGACTTGTAACCGCAGCTGAGGCCTCTGGATTGACTTGAGAAGATGCCGTAGTTGAGCTGACCTGGGAAAGTGTGGATGTTTCTGTGGGCGGCGGCGGCAAGGTACTCGATGAAGCTGAGGCCTGCGAGAATTCTGGGGTATCGGGTGTGTCTGGCGAGTCTGGACTGTCTGGACTGTCTGGACTGTCTGGCGAGTCTGGACTGTCTGGACTGTCTGGACTATCCGGACTGTCTGAGCTATCTGGACTATCCGGGCTGTCTACATCCTGTCTTCGAACGCGCCTTGCGGGCCTTGGCAAAATCTGTATCGGCGAGGGCCGTCGACGCTGGTAAAGACCCATGCTGAGCAAACGAGATGAGAGGAGTAATTAACAAATATTGGTGTAGAGCAGAAATTCCAATGCGATCATTGCAATCTCAAGGAGGACGTCCCCAGGACGAGAAGTGAAGGCCCGGTCAACGGAAAGACAAAAAGAAAGAGATGACCGGCTGCTGTAAACACAAGCTAAAAGCAGAGTGAAGAGGAAGCAGACCAGGAGTTCGAGAAACGGAATGCCAAAGCTTTACATTGCATGCCCGTCCTCCATGTCTCTCGCCAGAAACGCCGAGGCGATTGACGGGACCGTGGAGCGGGGACAATTCTCCGCATCAACGCCCATGTACTCAAGACACAGCGTGCGCCATAGGAATGATCATCAGTGGCTGCTCAAGGATGCGTCGTTGTTTCGTTTCGCGCTACTCGAAGGAGAGTGGTGGCTGCGCGGGGTCTGAGACGGCAGCAGTTTTATGCGCGGCGCGGGTTGCTTCAGCCATGGACATGCAGACGGTTGAAGAGCAAGCCGGGACCACTTTGATGCCATGATACAAAGGTTATGGGGATGGACGCTGCACTGTCCTTTGCCTGTCCCTGTCGCTCTGCAGGCTTCACGGCTGACGTGTGCGTGGCAGTTCCAGGGCGCTTCGACACTTGGTGAAGAACCAGACGGACCGAACATAGTCGCGGCGCAATGCATTCGACCAGCACGATGATAAAAGGAAGCAATATCTCTCGCAAAGAGACTGTTGTTGGGGGGAGAGATGGGGGGAGGTCACACGTGGAAGAAACACTTAGGTAGGATGCCGCTTCCGCATCCGGTTAGCCAAGAAGGAAGTCGCAACTCCGAGCTCGGACAGCATCTTTCCGTCACGTCGAAAACGCAAACACACCAGAGACCGAGGTTCGAACCAACGATCAAGGAAGCTTTTTTTTTGCCTCTTGCCAACGCAAAGTCTTCGCCTCTGTGGCGAAGCGTAACAATCACCAAATAAATTGCCCATCTAACAGAAGCCTTGAATATCCCATTGTGAGAGTATACCCTGAGTTTCGAATCGAGTGGCTGAGTTTGTTACATGTTCACCAAACTTTCTTTCTTCAGAAGCGATTGCGTATTTGCAATGTTCCGACCGCCGTGCCACCGCCACCGCTGTGTCAAGCCTTGCCATAGCTCGTGGAACATGGCAAAACAAAGTCTTCGCACCATTTCGGTTCAGTCGCTCGACGCCATCTTCTCGTCAGTTCCTTGTTTTTGACGGGTGTGCTGCGCCCCGTCTTCTATCCGTTCCGCTTTTATCTGAAGCTCCACTCCGTTATTCTCTTAACCGGGTATACTGAGTCCGACTTGACAACACTTCTGGCATTTCAACAATGCCTTCCGTCTTGGCATGTAGCACAGCATCCAACGCCGGTATACCCACCGAAAGCTCAGTCTTCTGGCTGCTGGTGATGTCTAAGCGCATGGTGTGGCTGACGTCGTATGCGTTATCGTAGATCTTCGATGCAGATCCGTTGAGTACTTTGTTAAGCTTTACATAGTGCACTATTTAAAGTTAACAATTATGTTAATTGTTTAGGTCTCTTATAATTATTGCGTTATGCTTTAGCTCCCTACTATAGCTAATCCTAATTACGCTCCTTTTTTATATACTTTAGCTCTTAAACCTTAGTTATACTTGCTATTAAGTCTTATAATTTATAAAAGGTTAGGTTAACTATAAACAGATATAAAAAAAATATGCGTTATCGTGGTGGAAGAGTCTTCTTACTCGTGAGAACCTTCCACCGGATTTTGTTCGGGCCATTCGTACAGATATTGAATCGAGGAATTAACATTTGAAAGATTTAGTTGGTTAGCCGTCAGGAATTACAGTCGCAGGGAGTGCTACTGGGCGTGGTGACTGTAATACTCTATTCCTTCATGGTGAAAGCTAGACGCGCTTAGACACTACATCTAAACGTCTTAAGTATGTAGTCTCGAGACATGTGCTTGCCGCTATACTGTAGCAACTTACGCATTAGGGTTGTTGTGACAGTATTAAGAGATCTGTATATGCAATAAGTACATGTACGCTTACTATGGCCGGCTGACGTCTCTCTCGGTGATATATATATGCGATAACTCCAGATTTCGGCTCTCTTCCTAAGCTACCCGAGATCTGGACCATTCCAATCGCAACCTCTTCTACGTACTTTGGCTATTAAACCTTAGTTGTGCTGTTAAGTCTCATAATCTGTAAAATGTTAAGGTGACTATAAACGGATATGACTAAATGAGTGGATCTTGTCTACAGCCACGGCTCTTCTCCCGCCTGGATATCGCCTTATGATTATCCAGCAAGGAGGATACAAAGAGCCTCTTGTGAAGGTTCTTGCATAGTCAAGTGTTTGTAATGCCTACACTAGTGTACGAGCCGTGGCCTTTGAGGCCTAGTGTATGCGCTATTCCGAAACAGGCTAGTGTTGACTAGCGATGTGGTACACACACTGCACTCAATCTTAAAATCGCAGTGTTCGAATGCTGTCAACTTACATTCATGAGTTGGCGGAAGGTGGTCCGCACGCACATGGAATGAGCTATCGCCATTGGTTGCTAGCCTATAGTCAGATTGTAAGACCTGCCCCCTCAATCAATCTTTTACTCCACTTAACAAGAACATTCTCGTACAGTATCCAACTTCGCACTCAAGTCCGATCGCACCATGGCGGCCACCGTGCCCTTCCGGTTCATGGACCTCCCCTTGGAGATGAGGATTATGGTCTACGAGAGATTGCCGCGCCAGTTGCATCACCATACACTCAAAGTGGCCAATGTCATATATTTATTTGTTTATTTATGTGGCGTTAATTTATCTACCTAGCGGTAGGACAATAAAGGCTTTTATCTTAAATAATATAATAAAAAAAGCAGAGCCCCCTACTTAGTAATTAAAAAGAGCGTAAAGACTTTAAAGGTAATTAAAAGAAAAGTATTTATTTCTATTAGGTTATAGTTAACATAACCTTTTATAAATTATAAAACTTAATAGTAAATATACTTAAAGTTTAATAGCTAAAGTATATAAAAAGGTATAATTAGAATTATCTAAGAAAAGACTTCGCGCACTCTTAGTACATAGTATAACACTATTATAGAAAGCTATAAAAATGCTAAAAAAACACTTTAAAACAAAGTAAAGTAGTAAGATAAATTTAGTAGCTATTTAGGAACTATTTATAAGCATATATAATTAGAATTAGAATTAGCTATTGTTAAATATACGGGTATTCTTGATGAGTTGAGATGGAAAAGTGGTGGGTTGATTGATTGATTGTGTGTGTTCTGTCGGAGAAGCTCGGCTACCGCGAGAAGTAACTATCTAGTACTAAGCCGCACTAGTACTATTTAGAATAGTACAGGGGCAGTGTAAAACAGTAGTGCGCCAGCCTCCTTAGTGTATTTCACAGTGAAATCACTGTGATTTACACTGATTACCACTGTAAGGGGCCATATGATCGTACACACCTACCCACTGGATTTCACAGTGACTGTCTATCTGACACACCCCCTCAGCTTGGAACCATCTCAAGCTGGACCCAATTCTTCGCAGCCGTACTATAACTCATAGTCCAAAAGCTTCCATCCTGTCTTCCAATTCGTCAAGGTCGACCTCTTGGTCGGTGATCCTACCCCTGACGTCTTCAAGTCCGAGTTGATTTACGAACTTAGTCCATTTGCCAGCTAGCAGAGCCTTTGTAAGGCCATCTGCTGCTATTTCTTCTAATTGTTAGTACTGGATTTTGATAGCTCCACGTACTACTTCTTGTCGAAGCCAATGATTGTGTATGTCAACGTGCCTAAGCTTTGTTTATAACTTGGCAATTTCTTTGGTAACAAGTCGGATAGTTTGTTAATTGTCGCAATTAATGGTGATTATTGAGGATAAGAGTTTAATCTTAAGTTTAGCGATTAACTAAGCTGTAAAGAGTGCCTCCTTTGCAACCTATAAGAGTGCCAGCAACTCAGCTTTAGTTGTTAAAGTAGTGACAGTGTCTTGTTTGTTTGCCTTCCAGGCGACAAGTCCACTAAACAGCTTAATAATGTATCCTTACAAGCTCTTTCTGTTAAGGGTATTGTCTGCAAAGGACGCGTCGCTAGCAACCTTATAGGTGTCTGCATCTCCAAAGCGTAGCCCTAGTGATTAGGTAAAGAATAAGTATAGCAGTACACAGTCGGCGGCTTTGTGATGGTCGTCGCTAGGATTTAATAGGAAGCGCGATAATTAGGAGCTTGCGAAAGCGATATTAGGGCGCGTGGTTACTGCAGCGTACAGGATTAATCCTATCTTTCGCTGGTATTAGTTAATCTTAGCCTTCGTGGCGAGTCCTTCTTAAGGTAGCAGTTTAACTGCTAACATTGGGGTATCGTGTTTGAGGTCGCGTCAGTCGATAAGGCGACTAATCTTGTCCACATAGGACGCCTGTAATAGCCAGAGTTGCCTACTTGCACGGTCTCTAACAATTTTAATCCCTAGAAACCACTAAAGATTGTTACCTCTAGTAAGGGTAAACTTTGTACTTATCTTTTTTATTACTGCGTTAGCAGCGTGTTTCTGATCCCTTAAGTAGGCGACAATAAGGTTGTCTACATAGAAGAATATAATAATGCTGTCTTTAATTATATAGCAAGGCTTATAAGGGACTGCGGCAAAACTAAGATCCTTAAGAGCACTAGTAAATTCTCTCTACCACAGCAGTGGTGAGATTTAAAGACTATACAGTGCCTTATGCAACTGTAGGATAGTGCTAGGTTGGGTATAACCTTAGGGCATTCTTATGTAGAGTTCTCTGTCCAGTTTCGCATAGACAAAAGCGTTGGTGACGTCGTACTGGCTAAGCTCTAGGTCATACCAAGCTGCTATAGCCATGAGTAGGCGAAATGATCGTCCTGCGAGGGTTGCGGCGTAGGTGTCTTGAGTAGTAAGGTGGTATTGTTAATCTCCACGTACTACCAACCTAGCCTTGCACTTCTGAAATTAATAATGTTTGTCGAGTTTGTATGTATACACCCATATGCAGTTAAGGATTTGGTGGCCGCGTAATCGCACTGGGGAAACGGGCACCTCACTCTAAGACCTTATCTCCTTGTGGCTTTGTAGGTGTACTCGCTTAGCATTCTTTCACATATTAAATAGCGGGTGGTCTTCTAACCGTGTTCTGTAAGATGGAGGCTCTAGTAATTCACTTTAGTAGGGTTTCTTTCCTACTATAAGTATGTGATTGAATTGCGCTTTGTTAAGCAGCTTCCCCTTATATTTGCCTCTGCTACCTGCCTGTGTTCTGGCTAGGAAAGCGGCTGCCTATAGCATAGCGCGTTAATCTAGCTATAGTGATCTAAAGGGAAATTGTTTATGTTAATCGTGTTCGAGGCTCGCCATTGATTGGGCAAGCAGTGCGATAGGCGGAGGTGTCGCTAGTGGTGTTGGGTAGGTGTAATTGATCTTCCTCCCTTAATAGTACCCTAGAGCATTATCGTTATTCTTGCGAGAGTTAGTGATCGACTTATCCTCGTATAAAGACTTGGTGTTTTCGTGTTCTAGTGGTAAGGGCGGTAGCTTCACTAATCGGGTCCATGCAGCAATCTCTTTATAAGTGCTATGCATAAGGTTGTTCAATAGGTCTTTTTCTTTACCTAAGAATACTAATTTTTTGTTAAAGATAATATCTTAGGTACTAATGACTTTCCCAAGTGGAGGTATTTATATCCTCTAGATGTTTGTTGATTGGTAGCCTACTAGGTATCCAATTCATGCCTTTAGATCTAACCTTTGGAGCTTGCTCTTGCTGCGTTTTGTATTATTAGTTATAGCGAAGGCTTTATAGCCATAGGCCCTAAGGTGAGCCTGGTTTAGTTTCTTTAGTTGAGTGACAATACTGTTTTAGAAAGCAACTATTGTAAAGAATACTTTGTATGGTGATCGCTATTAATTAGTGTAGTTTAGAGTTCGATTGTATAGGTATACAGCCGCTTGTGTGATTTCTAGCCATAGTGTCTAGGGAAAGTTGGCGTTAAGTCGCATTGCACGACTCTTCTCCTTAATTATACCCCCTAAGCGTTTAGCTCCTCTATTTTAAGCTTAGGTATTAGGTGCTGAAGGCTCGATAATAATACCTTCACTAACACACTATCTGTAAACGTCTTGCTTAACTAAGAAGATCTCATTGTCTAATTTAATGACTTTAACTGTTATCTTAAACTGTACTTTTATAAATAGTACAAATTCCTTTAGCAGTTTAATAATTGTTCGTGCTAGTTAGTTGTCTTTAAAGTAGAAATCCCAAGCTATGCCTAAGAATCGATTAGTGATAAGCATTTGGCTTTTCTTGCTAGTGGAGCTCTTATCTTTAAAGTTGTGAAAGTCTATAGCGACTCTCTTACTAGGACCGTTATTAATTTGTTTAGCCTATTGTCTAATTTGTTGCTTAAGCTTTAATCTGCCGTAAGCATCGCATTGGACTGTAGTTAGTCCTTTAAGGCGCACCCCCTTACAGTGATTCACTGTGTGTTCTAGCGCCTGAGGACCTAGGTGGCCTAGTTGTTTGTGCTATGTGTTGGCGTCCGCCTTCTGCGCTCGTCGTGCGGTGCGCGTAGTAATCTTGTGTGTGGCGTACGTACTATTGGGTATAGTACGATTTGGTGTTGGTGTTGCTCTGAACTCTAGTACCTATTAATTGTGTATTTCTTAAAGTTTGGCGAGGATTGTATTGTCCCTTCTCTTAATTGTTGTTGGATCTGCTAGCGTGTCCTACTAGAGGCCTTGCCTGCGGAGTAATTAAAAAGACACTAGGTTGCATAGCAGATTAGGGTAGTAGGCGACGTTGTCTAGCCTTATTACCCTATTTTCTTGTACACTCTTAACGTGTAGATGGACACTTCTATATCCCCTAATCTATACTTGTGTTGAGCCCGCCCATATAAAGTCTCCTGGCGACGGTGGTCGCAGCGTGACGAAACAATCAATATTATTAAAAATGTGGCAAGTTGTGCCAAAATTAAGGATTGCGGAGTAACGTAGTGGGTATGTGTTCGGGTCTGAGTGGTAGGAGGCGGCATTAAAGCTCGCTAAGAGGACGGTAATTCGTCTACCATCTAGTCATTTATTGTTAGCAACTTTAGTGATTTGAGTTAGAGTAGGGGTGCTTAATTGTTTAATTCTTAGTGTCTGTGATCTTAGACACTTTATAGATCTTATGCTTTCTATAAGCGCTGGGTTATTCTCTATCCTGAATTTTATTAGGGCAACTATTGCTGGTTTTAGTTAAAACTATTTAGGTTATTTCTTAGGGAAAGCGTAAAACTAGTCTTTTAGATTATGGCGTTGTTTACAAGCAGGGCACTTAAGATTTAATTCTTCTTAGCCACTAACTGCTGTTGGCTCATTATCTATAATTGCAGACTGCTTAGATTTGGCTTTAGAGCCAGCTTTCTTGGCGCGTAATCTGCCTCGCTTAAGTGATGCTGCTTTATCCACAGGATAGGCGTCCCTATCTGTGGTCTAGGTAGTTGCACCACTATTAGCAAGAGATGGTTCTGTAACAGCAAAAGCGCCCTTTTGTTTGCCCTTAATTAGGTGCTGCATTACTATGTGTTCTTAGAAGAGTTTCACTATTTCTTTTCTTCTAACAGCATGATCCTTGCTCCCATTCTAATGGAAGGTCGTAACCCAAACAGGTGCGACGTTGGACACTGCCTTCATAAAATCCTTCTTAACTAAGTCAGGCTTCTGGAGCTCTGGGACTCTATTAAACTCAGCTTCTATAGCTGCATAATCGTACTCAGCAAGCCAGGTTGCCCATGATCCAGCAGTCCTCATCGGCTTAAGGGCATCTTGATACCTGGCCCTTGCTTGTTATTCTTTGTTATCTTAGTTGACCCCAACTATAATTGTAAGGTTCTTGATCTATTATCTAATTAATTGACCTAGTATGCAGCAATTAGTCTGCAAGTGTACTGAGGTTGTTAATTGTATAAGGGTAACTAGTTTGTCTAGGTTTGCCTTCTTATCGCGGTATGCGCGGTCGAGTATCTTAAAGGTTTCGAGTTGATTCTTGTAGTAGTTCATATCCTCATTGTAACCCTTTAGACTAATTTGCGATAGCTGCGACGGTAGCGTTAGATGTTTGTTAGGGTTGGTCGGGTGTGCGTTAGTAAACACGCTATTTGGTTGATAGAAACCAACATCTGGTGCTGTTGGCATGATTGGTTTGATTGTAGGTTCGATAGGTAGGGCTGGGTCGATGAGATCCCAGACCTCCAGTGATTGGGCTTAGGCTTTGATTTGCCTCAGCCATAGTGTGTAGTTCGAATAGTCGGTCAGGATTACTGTGGAAACCCTAAGTATCGATAGAGGCATAATAATCGGTTTGATTGAGGCAGTGAGACTCTTAATTGTTAAATATACGGGTATTCTTGATGAGTTGAGATGGAAAAGTGGTGGGTTGATTGATTGATTGTGTGTGTTCTGTCGGAGAAGCTCGGCTACCGCGAGAAGTAACTATCTAGTACTAAGCCGCACTAGTACTATTTAGAATAGTACAGGGGCAGTGTAAAATAGTAGTGCGCCAGCCTCCTTAGTGTATTTCACAGTGAAATCACTGTGATTTACACTAATTACCACTGTAAGGGGCCATATGATCGTACACACCTACCCACTGGATTTCACAGTGACTGTCTATCTGACAGCTATAGTAAAGAGCTAATTCCCCCCCGGGATTAATCCGTAATGTCACGTGATCCCGGGCCGGCTGTTTAACCGACTATCGTGTTACGTAATTAATAATTTCTTCGACGACATTTTTTGCTACAATAATAACAATAATAATTATAATAGTAACTAACCTAACTATTTTAGCAGACTATCTATTAACTACTATTAATAATACTGCTATAAAGAAAGTTAATAATAAAAAATTTATTATTTTGTGTATATTTTATTACTACTACTATATGCTAGATACTAGATTATAGTGCCTTTTATTTTACTTTTCTCTATATATAGTATAGACTTAATCTTAGTTAGAATTTCTACATAATAAAAATATTTAATAGTAAAGAGCTAAAGTATAATATAATAATTATAAAGGCTAATTATATAATAGTTATATAATAATTCTTATTTTTTGTTATTACCTTTTTCACGCTCTTTTTAATTACTAAGCAAAGGGCTCTGCTTTTTTTATCGTGTTATTTAAGATAAAAGCCTTTGTCGTGCTATTCCTAGGTAGTTAATTTAACGCCACATATAATAATTAAACTATAAAATAGTAATCTTAGAGTTATTATTTAATTATAGAACTTTAAAGAGTAGTAAATATTAAAGAGTAATAATAAAAATAGAATAGAAGCTAGTATCTATATTCTATATTTTTATTATAATCTACTATAGTTTTTTTACAACTAAGAGGTTTCTAATAAAATATTATAATAATAGTAGTTATTCCTCCTACTATTATTAACATAGAAAAGCGTTTTAAGATAGTGTTAATAAAAAGGGGTTAGCGCGTTATAAGCGAGCTAAGCGAGCTTAGTAGACTTAGCGCGCCTACTCTAACTAAAAAAAATCTATATGCAAAACTATGCATAAGGCTATATTACTATACTATAGTTTAGGGCAAAGGGAGGAGATAAGGTGCTTATTATAACTATTATCTCCCTTCTTTACTATTATCCCTAAAAATATTATAAGAAGTAATAGCTATAATAGTAGGTTTGTGCTACTTATAAGATATATACTAGGAACTTATATACTATAGATACACTAATACTCTATTTCTATATTAAAGTTAACTTTAAAACTTCTACTACTATCTCTATTATTCTATTTTCTACTATCTTCCTAGGTCCTAATACTAAAGTTGCTGTTAACGCTATCTAAAAATACGCTCTAATCTATCTATCTAAAGACACTAGGTCTATACTAGAGTACTACTTTATCTATAAAATTATTAATAGGAAGTAGGTATACTTTATTCTATAAAAGGCGGTCCTAGTGTACTAGTTAGGCTAGTAATAGATTAGTAACTATAGGCGTAGTAATAGATATAGAGACTTTCTACTATATCTATAATGCCTTGCATTACTATATATTAGAAAGGAGATAAATAAGAGTAGAATTAAAGGTAGTAAAAAGAAGATAAAGGTATTTATTAATAAGTTGCTAAGGTAGAAAAGTGTTGTATAAATATATTAGATTCTTATAATTATAGTTTTAGATAGTAAGCTAGTAAGCACGTTACTAATAATAGTAAGAAAGTAAGAGTTAGTTTTCTATATACGCTTTAAGTAAATTTTAATAGGTATTAGAGCGCTTATAGATAGTAGGATAAGTGTGTAGTAACTACTATTACGTTAGTAGAGACTAGGAGTAGATTATATTTTTAGGCGCTAGACTAGAGTAGCCTTTCTATCCTAACCTACGCAGGCTCAAATTAAAAAAATTGTCATTAAAAAGAGTAATTAACACCAAATAAACAATATAATACTAATCTACTATAATAAAGCTTATATATAGTAATCTTAATTTTTTTATTAATAAAACTATTATAGCTTTATTAATATACTATAGTAGTATTAGTAATTTTTAAATCTATATTTTTGAACTCTCTTATTTTAATAACTACTATACTAAAAAAGTTAAACTATAAGTAAAAAAGTAAAGGTATATAGTATTACTAGTTCTTCCCTAGGGTTAATCTATAATATTATATAATCCTAGGCTAGCTATTTAACTAACTACTACAGTAGGGTGACACAAAAAAAGCGTCTAGTAAAAAGATACCTTTTTAAAAGTTATATAACTAAGTGAGTTTTAATACTATGTAAATAAAAAGTATACGGTTTAAAAGAGGACATATAGGAAATTGAGATGAGGTACTAGTTACGTGCTTACTAAGCAGGGTCCTTAAGGTATCTATCTCTAAACTTAGTGTTTCTAAAAAGTCAATTTTTAATGCGTTATGACTTTTTTATTTAGTATGCTACTAGGCTAATGTTTTTACTAGCTATTCTAGGCCTAGTGTAGATTACGTAAGCAAAATTTCGGAGTACTTATATAACTTAATTAAGAAATTATTTAATGTTTAAAAAATTACGTGATTTTAAAAGTTAATTAAATCACGTGATTTATTACTAAGATTATGGTATAATATAATATCTTTTGTCTAGTAAATTTTCTCTTTTGTATTTCCTCGAATGGAGCCAAAATTGTCAAAACTCGAAAGTTAAGTTTCTTTACTTAAAAAAGCAAATACTTCTAATTCTACTATTGCTACTACCCTTAATAAGCCTCTACAATCTATTAAGACTGCTATTAGACGTATTAATAAGAAAAATAAGGGAGATAACTTATTAAAAGGGGTAAAACAGGGAGAGCAACTAAGGTTACTTCTAGGGAGAAAAGAGTTATTAATAGGGATTTAACTAAAAGCCCTAAGAAGACAAATAAGAGGCTATTAGAAGAGAATAGTTTTGGCTTTACTAAGAGGACGTTACAGAGAGTTTTAAAAGGAGAAGACTATTCTTTTAACGTCTCTAAGAAAAAGGCCTATTTAACTAAAGAAAGAGCTAAAAGAAGAGAATTCTAGGCTAAAGAGATAGTTAAGGAGCTAGAAAATATTAACTTTGCTAAAGTTATATTTTCTGACGAGTCTACTATCCAAAGGGGGCATGGTAATAGGCAAGAATATATAAGAAAAAGGGGAAAATCGAAAATTAGGCCTGAATAGCGCAAGAACCGAACAACTAGTAAGTTATTAATTTCTTTTATATTCTAGAATTATAGAGCCCTTTTTTCTCTATAATTAGGTTATTTTACTTTTTTTATATCTTTTTATTTGAGCTAGTACTAATTCACTGAAAGCGCGAGATATTTCTATCTCAGTCTGGGGCTGTATTTGGATAGGAGGACGTTCTAAACTAGTGTTTTTAAGGGACCCTATTAAAACTAGGACCTTTAATAACACTAGATATATACAGGAGTGTTTAAATCCTGTCTTAAAACCTCTTTTAAAAAGAGATAAGTAAAGGACACCTTTTTCTTCTTTTTTCTTTTTTCTTTTAATATATATAATATATATATATATATATTATATTTTTATAATCTTATTCTTTATACTAATTATAACTAGGCTGGAAGTTTCAACAGGATAATTCGAAGATCCACGGAACTTCACAGGTGAAAAGGTGGTTTTCTAGGAATAAAGTCTTTGTTTTTGGGAATCCACCCTATTCACCAGACTTAAATCCTATAGAAAACGTTTGGAGTCTATTAAAAAATAGGCTAGGAAAAAGAAATAGGGCTTCTTTAGGCTTTGGCACTAGTAAATCTAGTGTAGAAGCCTTTAAAAGAGCTATACAAGAGGAGTGGGATTTAATTCCACAGGAGGCTATAGATTATTGTATACTATCTTTGCCTAAGCGTTATAATGACGTTATAGAGGCTAAAGGATGGTATACTAAGTACTAGTTATATATTATTTACTAGTTCTATCTAATTGTTTAATATTAATTAATCTTTATCTTTTTCCTTATAATTATTATTTCTATGAATAAATCTATAATAAAAATTAAGTTATATAGTCCTTATAGACTAAACTATAATATATATAAGTTATAGAATTTCATCTACGTAGAAAACAAAGTTATATAGGGTCAAAGTTTTAAGAAAAATTTCCTTAACTTTACTAAGATACCTCTAGTTAGCACTGATTACTAAGCTCTTACTAACCTTCTATACTAAATCTCCTAAACCTTCTCCTTAAAACGGTATACTTTTTATTTACACAGTATTAAAACTTTCCTAGTTATATAACTTTTAAAAAGGTATCTTTTTACTAGGCGCTTTTTTTGTGTCACCCTACCATATATCTATAAGCTTTTTACACTATAGCTACGCTTTTAAACTTTTATAGTCCTTAAGGAACTACTACTTATTATTTAGTAGCCGCCCTATACTTTTACTTTGCTAGTTCTTATCTTTAAGCTTCTTTAGTAACAGCTTTACTTTATTTTATTATTATAGTATAAACGCCTAATCTAACCCTCTATCTAGATACTAAAGAAGTGCTTTGCACTTTAGAATTTAAAGTTATAAGACTAGCTAATAGGGCCTAAATAGCTAGGGCTAGGTATTATTAAAAATATTAAGATTAAGAGACCCTTTTAATAACCCTACTTACTATATAAAATTGCTAAATTGTTAAAAATTATTCTTAACTTTGCCTAGCTAATTCTCTATATACTCTTTAAACTCTACTATAGCTATGCTACCTTATATAAAAGAAGTAGTATAGTTAAGTTACTAGAATATTATTGCGTTACTAGATATAATAAATAAAAGGCTAGATTTAAAAGATAGTAGTAGTAGTTATATATTAAAGATAAAGATTAAGTATACTAGGCGTTACTAATATTATAAAAGTAGGTAGACTTTATACGCTATACATATAGTAAACTATAGTTACGCTATAGCTACTAGATTGCAAATATAATAACTAAACTATAGTTAAGTATTCTATTGCCTATATTACTCCTGCGGTTGCGACTCTACATAGGTCCACTATAGTTTTTTAATAGTCTACTAGTTAAGAGATAATATATAACTTAGTTATACTAGATAGTAGACTATCTATTAACTACTATTAATAATACTGCTATAAAAAAGTTAATAATAAAATTATTATTATTTTATGTATATTTTGTTACTACTACTATATACTAGATACTAGATTTTAGTGCCTCTTATTTTACTTCTCTCTGTGTATAGTGCGGACTTAACCTTAGTTAGAATCTCTATATAATAAAGATGTTTAATAGTATTATTTAATCTACCTATAGATAGAAAAATAAAGACTTTTATCTTAAATAATATATTATTAACTAACTACCTAGAGGTAGAATAACCAAGGCTTTTATCTTAAATAATATAATAGTTCGTGCCTATCTCCCTACTAGTTATTTACTATTACCTTTCCTTTTACACTCTATTAACTATAGTTTAGAACTATTATTAAGTAGTAACTTATCTTACCTATAGAGGTAGTAATAAGGTTAGAGTGCTTATTACCTATATAAAAAGAGCCTAATCCTACTACTATCTTGCGCACTACTATTGTCAGATTAAAGGGTTTATTAATGAATAAAGTCCATATCTTAATAATGCGTAATGTTGGTTGTTGTTGTTCTTTAGGGTGTCCTCCCTCTAGAGGTCTGCTTGTGCGCTGTTTTGGTTCTTGGCTAATCCTCCATACTATCCCTATTTGGGTAGGGGCTGTTTTATCTCTCTCCTGCCACTCACAATAGTTGTTCGGATCACCTATCCAATCTGACACACCCCCTTAGCTTGGCGACCTCGCCTTAAGCTGTTTACTATTTATTCTTAGGTGATTTAGGATGTTCTAGCATCTACTATTCTCCCTAAGGCTTTAATCTTTTGTGTTATCACATCTATTTCTCCTTGCTCTACAATTATGCGGTCCTTCACGTTTGCCAGTCCTACTTGACTTAGGAACTAGGGCCAGGTCCTAATAGGAAGGGTCTTAGTGAATCCATTGGCGATTATATCGCTCGAGGGGGCATATGTCACTCTAATTAACTTTCTTTTTGCCTTCTGTTGTAGCCAGTGATTGTGGATATCCATATGTTGGAGCTTGGTTGTTAGCTAAGAGATCTCCTTGTTAATTAGCTAAATCGTTTGCTTGTTGTCGCACTAAATAGTAATTACTAGGTCTTCTAGTGTTACTTAAAGTTCGTTAAGCAGCATTCGCGTAAACATAGCTTCCTTAGCTACTTAGGATAGTGCTAGGAGCTCTGCCTTAGTTGTTGAAGTGGTAACTATGTCCTGCTTGTTAGCTCGCTAGGCGATAAGACCGCTAAATAGTTTAATTGCGTACTCTTAGGAACTCTTCCTATCTATTGTGTTGTCTGTAAATAATACGTCGCTAGCTATAATAAGACTATTATCTCCTTTAAACTCTAGGGCGTATGTTTGTGTAGAGTGTAGGTATAAGAGGACGCGGTTAGTTGCTTGTTAATATGTTAGGCTTAGATTAGTAAGGAAGCGGGCAAGTTGTAAGATAGTAAATACAATGTTAGGGCGTGTATTTACCGCTACAAAGAGTAGGAAGCCAATTTTGCGTTAGTATAGGTTGATCTCTTTATGTGTTGCGAGGTCTATGCGGCTAGTAAGCTCTATTTAAGCCATTAGGGTATTGTGGCGAAGGTTATGATTAGTTGCGAGTTAGACGATTTTGTTGATATACGCGGCTTGCGATAGCTATATCTTTTGCTAGATTTAGTCTCTTATTACCTCTATTCTAAGGAACTATCTTAAATCCCCTCCTCCTGTTAGGCTGTATTTCTTCTAGAGATCCTTCACGACCTGGTCTGCTAGTGTACGGTTTCGTGGGTGATACGCGAGAATAATATTATTAACGTAGAAGAAGATAAACACTCCTTTTCGTACCATGCAACATGGTTTGTGTGGAACTACAGAGAAACCAAGCTCTGTAAGGTAGGCGGTGAAGTCCCTTTGCCATAGTAAGGGTGAGATCCGCAGGCCATACAGCGCCTTTTGAAGCTGAAGTATCGTGTCTGGACGTGCATACCCGCGTGGCATTCGCATATAGATAACACGATTAATTAATGCATGTACGAAAGCGTTGGTTACGTTGTACTGCTTTAGCTCTAGGTTAAACTAAGCAGCAATAGCTATTAGCATCCTAAACAATCTTCCTGTAAGTGTGGTGGTATAGGTCTCTTAGGTGGTAACATTGTTCTGTTAATCGCCTTGGATAACTAGCCTTGCCTTACACTTCTGGAAGTAGTGGTGCTGATCGAGCTTGTAGGTGTATACCCACATTAAATCTAGTATCTGGATTCCTTCTTGTCTTGCCTAAATAGTAGGCACCTTAGTCTATGACTTTGTTTGTTTGTGGCTATTGAGGTGTTCTTCCTTGGCTTTCTTAAAGAGCATGTAGAGTGGGTGCGTAGGCTTAAGCCTGTTTGGAGGAGGTGCTAGTGACAGTTCGCTGTAATAAGGCTAGTAGCCTTTTATTATCATGCGTTCAATGCTTGCGTTATCTAGTTTCTTCCCCTCTACTTTATAAACGTGACCTGCTTTGGTACTAGCTATAAAGGCTGCGGCCTATAGTGTAGTGGCTTTCGCTTTACTAGGTAAGGAACTGAGTAGAGATTAGAGTCTGTCCAGATTGTGAGAGAGGGGCAACTAGGGATTAACTAGCTTTCCTTCCTCTTTACGCAGGAGGGCTCTCTTAACAGGCTGTATTCCTCTAGGGCGAGGCAGGGCTGGATCTAGCTCCTAATTATCTCTAGCGCTGGGCAGCGAGTTAGGGCACTGCTTATATCCATCTAAGCTTATTAGTTGCGCCAATAAGGCTGCTGGTGGTGGTGTACTTGGCGGCGTTAGGTAGGGTATAACCTTCCTTCCGCGCTTGTCGTACTGGGGTGTTCCTACTTGCTCAGAAGGAGAGTTGTCTGTTGCTTCATCCTTATAGAACCTGCTTGTAGCATTGTTCTGTTGTAATAGTGAAGGCAGTAGCTCTATTGTCCTAATCTAAGTTGCAATTTCTTTAAGGGTACTGTGTATAAGATTGTCTATAATGTGTTTTATATCTCTATTAAAGATGCTATCTTTGTTAAACACTACATTGCGGGTGCTGATAACCTTGCCTATTAATAGTATCCATATCCTAAAGATGTTTAAGGAAACGTAACCTACTAAGTATCTAATCCATGCCTTTGGGTTAAGTCTTTATAGACGTCCTTTGCCACGCTTTGTATTATCCGTCATGGCAAAGGCCTTGCAACCATATGCTTGTAGATAGGATTGGTTTAGTTTGCGTAGGGACGTAATTATCCCATTTTAAAAGGCGATAGCGGTAAAGAACGCTTTATAGGGCGTCTTTTAGCGATTCGAATACTTGGGTGTTCGATTGTATAGGTATACGGCGGTTCGAGTCACTTCAGGCCATACTTCCTATGGTAGATTCGCGTCAAGGCGCATTGCACGAGCTTTCTCCTTTACCACACCCCCTAAGCGTTTAGCTCCGCTGTTTTGGGCTTGGGTATTAGGTGCTGAGGGCTCGACTGCTATACCTTGCTTGTCCCTCCACCTCTGGGCTTTGGCTGAGCGAAACGTCTTATTATTAGTCTTAATGACTTTGATTATAATCCCAAATTGGTTCTTTATAAATGTGATAAATGTTTGGAGGGTTTTAATAATTGATCTAGCAGGTTAGTTGTCTTTAAAATAGAAATCCTATAGCATACTAGTAACTCTATATATAATTAGCATTTGGCTCTTCTCCTTTGTGTTACTCCCTTCTTTGTAATTATGAAAGTCTAGGGCTATTTGCTCTCCTGGACCTTCTAGGATTGTTTGGGGGTTCTTCTTATCTGTCGCTTAGACTTTAATCTTCCACATGCGTCGCACTTGACGGTAGGAATGCTAACAATCTTCACCCCCTTAGAGTGATGCACGAGGTGCTTAAGTGCCTAAGGTCCTAGGTGTCCTAGTTGTTTGTGCCACATCTCACCGCTCGCTTGTTGTCGCGGCTTAATTGTGCGTGCTTTGGTTGTTGCAAAGGTTGATTTTGGCTTAGAGACATTGTTGTACTCAACAACCCATTGTCCGTATCGTTCTTTAAGGAGCGCAACAGCACTATCGTCGTACCGGCGTAGTACGGTAGGGTTTAACTTGGTATCCCACTATAGGCCTTGTTGTCGGAGTACTCTAAATGAGACAAGGTTACAGTGTAGGTCTGGGCAGAAGGCCATATCTCTGAGGTGAAGGCGGCGTGTTAAGCCTGCAGTCTTCACTCTTATATATAGTGAGCTATATGCTATAATCTATACGCGTGAGTTCCCTGCCTATAAGAAATTTCCTGGTGTGGGTGGCTAAGTGTTTGTAAATTGTCTGATATTATTTGCTATATGGCACGTTGTCCCTAAGTTGAGGATAAAGGATCGTTTAAGTGGGTACCTTGACTGTTTTGTTATAAAAGAGGCGGCGGCTATCGCAATATTGACCTCTCTAATTTGCCTTTTATATAGTCACTCTTCTGTGGAAGCTTCTATTGTTGGAGTTGCTAAGTGCGACTTCTTAAGAGCTAGGGTCTTTGATTGTGGCCTTTTCGCTAAGCGTATTTCCTCCTAAAGTTTAGCATTGTTGCTAATCCTTTCTTAAGCCATTCTCTTAACGCTATCTTGGGCTCTCTAATTTGGAGGCGCTGTCTCTGGCATTGTATACTAACACTTGTTGAGATTATGTGGTCTATTACAAGCCTTACACTTCTGCATTGTATGGTTGATTGTATTACTATTACGATAACTACGCTTTTAATGTTGGTTACGACCTCTTCTATAGGTTAGTTTGGTATTAGCATTATTATTAGCTTCTTTTCTAGCGAGGGTTGGTCCTCTAGCTGCGAAGGCTGCTCTGGACAATTTGCTCTTAGCTAGGTATAGTAGGTTGGCTTGTTTTCTAAATTGTAGGAACATGTTGGTGGCTGTTACTATAGGATCTAGGAGGCTGTTTTCCATAAATGAGATTGTCCATCCTTAGAAATTCTTTGCTGTAGCTTTCATGAAGTCGTTCTTAATGAATTGATTATTTAGGCAGTTGGGTACACTAGTTGCTTTGGCTTCTGTAACCGCGTGGTCCACTTTAGTAAGCCAGGTGTCCTAATGGGCTGTTGTCCTTATTGGTTTAAGGGCTGCTTAGTATTGTTCCCTTGCTTTGTTAAGCTTGTCCTCTAATCTCACGCCTACAGTAGCGGCGAGTTTGATTATCTAGCTTCGATATGGTTGGGATGGCTTGCAGTAGTTGGTGAATAGGTGTGAGGATACTATTATCTGAATAAAGTTAGTAACCTAAGAGAAGTGGGTTTGTTCTTGTTAATATTTCTAATTGAGGACCTTGTATTCTTTAAAAATGGACTTGAAGTCGTCTACGTCTTCTTTGTATGAGGTCTTGCCGGCGTTTAAGAGGTCGGACGGTCGAGCTGGTGCAAATAGGGGTATTACTGCGTGCTGTCCGTGATTCGCTTAGTATTGGGTTTGATGTTGGTTTATCGCTGCTGTAGCTGCTTGATAGCCGACTATTAAGGGCCTGATTAGGGCGATAGGTTCGGCGAGTGGCTGGGCTATCTATTTGGGGTCGATCTTTGACCAGACGTTTAACAACACACACTTCGACTCTAGTTGTGCGATCTACTTAATCCACTGGGTATGGTCCATAAGGATTACTGTGGGGTCGCGATTTGGGGTAGTTGACATCTTGATGGATTTTGATCGTTCTGTGCGACGTCGCGTCGTTTCGGCTCGAGTTGTATCGGCGTTCTAGTTGTTCTAGTGTTTAAGGTAGAGGCAGTGAGACTCTTAATTGTTAGATTAAAGGGTTTATTAATGAATAAAGTCCATATCTTAATAATGCGTAATGTTAGTTGTTGTTGTTCTTTAGGGTGTCCTCCCTCTAGAGGTCTGCTTGTGCGCTGTTTTGGTTCTTGGCTAATCCTCCATACTATCCCTATTTGGGTAGGGGCTGTTTCATCTCTCTCCTGCCACTCACGATAGTTGTTCGGATCACCTATCCAATCTGACAACTATAACTAATAACTATAGCTAAATTAAATAAAATAAAGATGCGACCGCGCTATAAAGTAAAGTTTAACCTTAAGTATACCTAATCTACTATAGACCCCTTTTTATATTCCTAAACTTAATTAATAAGCTTATAATTATTGCTAGAAAGAAGCTAAAGCTTAAAATAGCTAACAGTAATAAGCTTCTAGTTAAGTTACTTATACTAAATTGCTACGCAATATACATATATAGTCTATGCCACTATTTGCTAGCTTAGATTATGTATATATTAATAATATATATAGGGACTACTTAATAGACTAAGACAAATCTAGAATATATTACGTAGTAGAGAAGGAATCTAATAAGACTACTTAACACTATAGATAATAACAAGTTTCTTTAGAAGCTAAAAAAGTATAATAAGAAAGGTACTAAGTAGTTAAACAACGTTTAAAAGCTATTAAACTAGCTATAGATAGTAATTACTTATAACTGCGTTATTTCTAAAATTAAGAAGTTCCTTAATTATGTAATTTGACTGTAAAGGGCCTGTAGGTCTTGGTTAAGATCGCTAGTTTAGCTTATTAGTAGATTATAGTTAAATATCTTTATTATAACCCTACTTTTACCTTAAACGTGCTAGTAGTTAGCTTTTAAATCTAATAACTCTGTATTATTATCTTCTAAAGGTCCTAAAATTAATATATATTAGGTAACCATAACTACTTTTTCTAATAATAGAGACTTTAAAGTAAAGTCTAAGCCTAATTACTTTAGCTAACTGCTTTCTGCTACTCTTCTCTAGCTATTGCTAGAATAGCTAGATAAGCTAGAAGACACCTAATCTAGTAAGGCCTATAGCAATTATACTAGAGAAAAGGCGCTTAATAAAAATAATTTTTATAATCTTAGTATTACTTACTATAATAATAGCCCAGAAGATAATAATGCCACCTATTATAGTAGTAGATTAGAAGATAAAGAGCCTACTTATTATAATAACCTCCCTAATAATAGCTCTAAATTTACAAACCTAATTAACCCTAAGTTTAATTCTCTATAAGAAGAATACTTAGATAATAAATTAAATAGTAAACCACCTAATAAAATCTCCTAGAATGCTAATAATTAGAAGCTGCCTCTTAACTATTAGCCCTTACTCTAATCTACTAGTTACCTAACTTATTCTGCCTTTAAGGACACTCTAAGCTACTATAATAAGTAGCCTAGTTTACTACTAATTAAGCAGCTTTCTAGCTAACTAACTATACGCAGGCACCTATTGCTTTTAGTGCTTTTACTTCTAGCTGTCTTCTTTTTAGCTAGCTAGCTTACTACTAATTTAGTAGCTCTCTAGCTATTACGCGCGTGTATAGAGCACTTATAATTTTTAGCACTCCTACCTTTATCCCTAGATATCCCTATTATCGCTATTAGCCCCTGTAGCTTTAGGAGCTGCCCTACCCTAGTTAAAAACTATATAGTTAGGCTAATATATTTTTTAAAACGCTTTTCTATAGTATTAAAGAATCTTTTATAATATAATTACGCTAGCGTATAATAAACTAACTAGAAAACTTTTAGCTAACTACGTTTTTATATAGTATTAGAGCTAAGAATACACTCTATTAGTAAAATACTAAATACTAAAATATAGTTTCTAACCTAGTACTAATTTACCCCTAACTACTTTCCTTAATATTTTTACTAAATAGCACTTAAATTAAAAACTAAGGCTATCGCTAGACCTATAGGGGTATATTGCCCCTATTTTAGCCCTCTTTGGTCCTAAAATAGTACTAGTTATGTTAAAAATCTACTAAAACACCTTATTTTTATATACTTTTCTTTCTATTTTTAGGCCTTAAAAAGGGAGTTATATAATAGTTTGTACTTACCTTTATACTAGTTATTTATTATTATCTTTTCTTTTACACCCTAATAGCGCCTTTTACCTTATAAAAGGCGCCTTTTTAAGTTAGTATTAGTGTGTAGTTAGCGTAGGCCTATGCCCTATACTGCCTACTATATAAGTAAGGGCCCCCTAAGTCTCTTTCTTATCCCCTATCTTAGTATAGTCTTAATTTAGTTATCTCTTTTAACTATACTAGCTATTCCTAAGAGATTTGCCCTATAAGGCCGTGTACCGCCCTTATAACTATTATTAGTAATTAGTAATTATGCTATATTTATACACTACTTTATAGTATACTTATATAATATACTTCTCTTTCTCTAATACTATAACTATAAAAATCTAATATATTTACGCAATGCTCTTTTCTTCTAGTAACTTATTACTAAATACCTTCTCTTTCTTCTTAATCTTACTCTCTATTACCATCTTTCTAACTAGTAGTAATATAAAAACTATAGTAGAAACTTTATATATTTATTTTAATGCCTATAGTTACTAATTTATAACTAGCTTAACTATTATACTAGAACTACTTTATATATATAGCGTTAATTCATCTATCTAGGGGTAGGATAATAAATGCTTTTAGCTTAAATAATATAATAAAAAAGCAAAGCCCCCTACTTAGTAATTAAAAAGAGTGTAAAAAAGGTAGTAATTATAAAAAAGCGCGTTTAAACTGCTACTATTATTATATTAGCGTGTTTAAGATTAGTCTTTAATTAGAATTAGGTGCTATACATTATAGTATATAATAATCTTCTATCTTAATCTACTTTAACCTTAAACTAAAAAAAGGTTAAAATGAGTATTTAGTAAGTCAACCCTACTTTATATAAAGTAAAGTATACCTTTTACTTTTTATTAATAATATTTTAAATAGAGTAGTATTCTAGTATAAATCTAGTAATATTAGTAAGTAGATAGATCTTTAAAGTATACTTTTAGGTAGTGTTAATAGCAGTATTAGTATTAGGGCTTAGAAAGATAGTAGAAAATAGAATAATAGTAATAAATGCTCTTTTTAATTACTAAGCACGGGGCTCTACTTTTTTACTATGTTATTTATAATAAAAGCCTTTGTCGTTCTACCCCTAGGTAGTTACTTTAACAACATACATAGTAGTAAATAATATCTTATTAAGATTAACTTTAATATAGAAATAAAGTGTTAGTATACTTCTAGTATATATAAGCTTTCTACTTAGTATTAAAAATCTTTATTCTATAGAGATTCTAACTAAGATTAAGTCTACACTATATATAAAAAGGAGTAAAATAGAAGGCACTATAACCTAGTATCTAGTATATAGTAGTAATAATAAAATATATATAAAATAATAATAATTTTTGTGTTAATATTCTATATTATAGTATTATTAGTAGTAGTTAATAAATAATCTACTATTTAGTATTAGAAAGAGAAATATTACAGACCTTTTAGTATATAGTACAATGCTATAAAGGAAAGCTATAGGTGTGCTAAAAATATATTAAAAAAGATAAAGTAGTAAGATAAGTTAGGGACTATTTATTAGCACGTGCAAATTAGCCCCTTATACTAGAGGTAGTTAATTATAAAATATACTAGGCACTAAAGTTAATAATAATATAACGCGCGGCTACTGCCAACGCAGAATAAAATACGTAACTAGAGATTGCCTATTCATACTACCTTTCTATCCTCGTAAATATTTAATTACTAGTTAAGATCTTAAGGTTAGTTGCTATATCTATTTCTTGCCCTAAAGACGCTATTGCTACTAGATATATAGTATTACGCCCCTATCTAAAAGACGCAAATAATATAGCTAGGTATGTGTTGTTAAATTATCTACCTAGGAATAGAACGACAAAGGCTTTTATCTCAAATAATATAATAAAAAAAGTAGAGCCCCCTACTTAGTAATTAAAAAAGGCGTAAAAAGGTAATAATAAAAAAACGCGTTTAAACTACTAAGTAAGCTTAGTAGTCTTAGTATAGAGCTACTTCTATAAGCAAATTTTTTATAAAGAGGCTACTTAGAACTTTAGGAAAAATAAGACTTTAGCGCAGCTACGCTATAAGCTATCTCTTCTTTACTATCTTAAGTTATAAACTACTATCCTAATTATCGCAAATAATATAAGTTAATATATTAATAGGTATATACTACTATACTTATAGTAGTAGAATAAAAGTAATATATACTAGATACACTATTACTTTATTACTATATTAAAGTTATCTTTAATAAATCCCCTTTTATTATTATCTCTCTACACCTTACTATCTATCTAGGTATTAATATTATTCCTAAAGCTAAGGTACTTACTACTACTAAAAAGTATACGCTAAAGTTTTACGCTACTACTATTAAGGCAACTACATTAAAGTTCTATTTTATCTATTAGATACTCTTCTAGCGTAAGAAGTAGATATACTTAACTATCTATAAGGTAGTTCTAGTATACTAATTAGGTTAGTAGCTTATCTAGTTTGTAAAGAACTACAAGATTAAATTCCTACTCTAGTAAAAGTAATTACTTCTTATTAGTAACTAAATCTAAAAGGAAAGATAAAAGATAGAGAATAAGGTATTTATTAATAAGCTCTAGTGTAATAAGAGTATTATATAGATTCGTAAAATTCTTCTAGCTATTATTATTGCTATTAAGTTAGCTTATCTAAGTAAGTATACTACGTAAGCAGCGTACAAGCGTAGATAACTAATAATAGTAATAGTAATAAGCTAGGTGTGCTATATATAGCGTAAGTAAATCTTGCATAGATTAGAAGCTTATAAGGTGTAGATAGAGTGCGAGTAAGTTTAAACTATTATTGCGTTATTAGGTAGTGTTTAAGATTAGTCTTTAATTAGAATTAGGTGCTATATATAATACATAATAACCTTCTATCTTAGCCTACTTTAACTTTAAACTAAAAAAAAAAGGTTAAAAAAGGTGTTTAGCAAGCTAACTCTATAATATTATAGCCTTACTATATTTTATATATAAATTTTCTTTAGTTAAAGTAAGCGTGCTAAGCTTACTTAGCAAGCTTAGGCTAATATACTAACCCCTTTTTATTAATACTATTTTAAAATACTTTTCTATATAATAATAGTAAAAGACATAACTACTATTATTATAATATTTTTATTAGAAACCCCTTAGTTGCAAAAAAAAACCTATAGCTAGTATTTTAAAAAAAAGTAGGTATTATATTATTATCTATATGTGTGGCGTTAATTAAATCTATCTAGGAGTAGGACGAGAAAGGCTTTTATCTTAAATAACATAATAAAAACAGCAGAGCCCTCTGCTTAGTAATTAAAAAGAGCGTAAAAAGGTAATTATATAAAAAAAGATTATTATCTATAGCTAAATAAAAAGATTAGTTTTAGAATAATATAAAAGTGGTATATAGTCTTATAGAGCTAACCTATTTAAAATAACTAAAATAGTTAAAAAAGCTAGTTAAATTAATACTATTCTAAGATAGTAGATTAAAAAAATATAGAAGGCCTTTTTTTATATAAAGGGTAGTATAGAGTATAGATCTATACTAACTATATACTAATACTAACTACAAAAAGCACTTTTAAAAAAGTAAAAATATAAATAGGAGAAAATAGGGTATAAAAAAGGTAATAGAGTATGCTTAGTAGAAAGACTAGTATAGATTATTATAATTACTAAAAGAGTAAAGCTTAACTATAATAAGCGACACTATTAAATATATAAATAGTATTTTATAAAGCTAGTATATATATTATTAAATTATCTACCTAGAAGTAAACTAATAAAGACTTATATTTTAAATAATATAATTAAAAAAATTAAACTCTCTACTTAGTAAGTAAAAAGAGTGTAAAAAAGGTGTAAAGCTAGTATATATAAAAAGATCATAGCTAGATTTTCTTCTACTATAGTATAGTCATAGAATATAGCTTTTTTTATAAAAAAATTATAATTTATAAAAGGTTAGGTTAACTATAAATATATATAAATAAATAAATAAAACAGCTTGGATACGCGGAATGTAGGCTGAGAAAACCAGCCCTTATCGACCACGCTAAGAACCAAAAAACCCGCTTGTAAAGACAAGTCCCTTAAGCTCCTCTCCATCTGTACAACACGCGCGCCCGCTCACCCTCATCCCCTATCTATGACAACGGCCCATCCCTAGTCTCATCTCCACTCCTCGGCTGCATTTCCACCTCGCTAGTATCCCTCGGATGCATTCCCGAATCCTTCTCGCCGTCGACCCTCGCATGGTACAACTCCGTAACCTCGCTCGGATGCACATAGTTGAAGACCAGCATAACGCCGAGCATCAGCACAGCGTCAAAGACGTACAAGAAGACCTCGTGCTTGAGCAGGTACCCCGCATTACCCATAATATACTCGATAACACGGAAGATGCTTCTCACGAGGATGAGCCCACTCGATGCGTACAAGGTGACGAGATGTCTCTTCCAGGGCAGCGCATCGAGGTCCACAGTTGGGGAAGCAACACCATGGCGCTGGAGGCGCATATGAAAAATACCCGCGACCGTGACGAAGAAGCCGAAGAAGGCGAGTTGGATGAATAATCCGGCGATGATGATCTTCTCACCAATCTTCATGAGGCCTTCTGTTTTCGAGGCCTGGATGCCTGCGCCGCAGCCCTGCACCAGGAAGGACACGATGTCACCTGCGACGAAGATCTTGGTGAGCCATTTCTGGCGGATGAGCGAATGCTGTTCGCCGTCGGTGAGCAGGATGATACGGCCGAGGATGATGTAGATGGAGGCGGCGAAGAGGGCGGGGGCTACGAGGAGGAGCAGCGACTGCATGATGTAGGGACCGACTTCCCATTGGTCATAGTGCGACTGGATGCGACCGATATATCCCACGAATTCAACTGCGCCAAACATCGTTAGCGATGGATGCTATTGGGAGAAGCGGGGGGTTCGTACAAATGCCACCCACAGCGAGCGGTATGAAGTACCATGCTCGTTTTCTAACGATTTGGAAGATGTGGTAGAATGTTGGGAGGGCGAAGAGGACTACGAAGACGATGGCGGCGGGGAGTGAGGGTGTGTAGCGATAGGGGACATAACGGGTGGGGTCGTTGATGTCGGGACGGCGATCGGCCATGGTGGGTCGGGGGCCCCAAGGCAAATTCGTGTATGAAGCTGGTTTTATGGAGGTGCGGAGATGAGATCGTCGCAAATGGATAGAAACGAGCAAAGCAAAAAGCGGTACAATAGGAACCCAAAGGACTGGGGGATCGCTCACTACTTATCAGATGCGAAGCGGCGAGGGTTGTTATTAAATGAAGCCCGAATGCATCCTGCCCCTTCGCGTACAGTGGTAGAACGGTTAGGGGCGACGCATGGAGTGTATAGAGCGTATAGAGCGTAGAGACGCGTCGCTCATTGGTTCCTGGTCCGGAGGAGCGATTGGCTGCGCGCTCCACACGCTCTGATTGGGTAAAACCTGCGAATACGAACACGGCGGTGCGCAAACCCGATCTCGCTTATGTCTTCGTGGGGCGGTGTTAATCTGCCCTAGTCTCCATACAGACATAAACAAAACGCGATGCCATCGTTCCCGTCTTAAACTCCATGAGAAGAGAAGCTCTGATTAGCCCCTAAAAGTTTAGCCAACTGGTAGCTGTGAATACCTAGGTTTCAGGAGTGTTCGCGTTTCGTCCGTTCAGTAGCTTGATCAGCCAAATTTCCCGCAATGTATACGTTCGTAGCCGTATACACAGCCTCGGATAGCCCAATACCACGGCCGTGGGTCCGGAAAGAGTTGAATGGATTGGCAAAAGACCTTCGGCCCGCGTGCAAATTCTGTTCTCATGCCGAGAAACACGACGGTAGTAGCATGCGGTTCAACGTGACATGGAAATCATCTGTTTGAGGTGTTGACCTTCACCATCTGCAGAGGCCACTCCAGGTAACTGAGAAGTTCCGGTGTCGCCATCAATAGCTTTTGCGCAGCATAGACGATTCGCGAAGGCCACTCGCAAATCCACCAGCCCAGGTGGCATTCAGTAAGAAGAACCGCAAAATGGGCAAGTACCAAGACGGTGATGGGATCGTGTGTCGACATTAGGTACTGGAATTCAACAGATAGGCGTGCTGACCAGCCGAATGCGACCGCCTATAATGTTGGTGGACAAGTTAGTGTGGATCAGCTACTCGTCAGATGTACGTACCACGCGGTCGTGGTCGGGAGAGCATGCACGGGTCTTGAGGAAATAGGTATGAAGTTCGTCGATGGCGCTTGTGTAACAGTCTCCATTCGACGTCTTCTTGGTATCTACGAGTTTCTTCAGTCGAAGAACCTCGGGCACTTCCCCGGCCATTTCAATGTCTGTGCCAAGCTCAATCATCGCGTGCATCATCTTGCTGCTCGATATCTGTTCCCAATACGGCTGACAGACGAGCAGGATCCCATGCACAAGACGAATGCAGTGGTGCATTACGCGGATGGGCTCTTCAGGAGCTTCCAGTTGCGCCGAAGCCAGCTGGTACGTGACAAGCACCATCGATAGGAGAAACATTGGCATTGCTGTCTCTTCCCTTGGATGTTCAATAATGTTTCGGTAGGTGTCCAGAGCGTTACTCATATGAGTATCTGCCTGTAACAACAGACTCTGCCTTTCGGCTTGCGGATCGGTAATCACCTTGTGAATGGCAGCCAAAGCGAGCAATCCACGAAGTAGAAATGGGAAGTCAAGCGCCACTTCGACGCAGTCGACTTGCCACGCAGGCCAGCGCGCTGCATCCACGTTCATATCTTTGTAGGCTTTCGCGGTCCAGTAGTGCAAGAGTCGCATATCGGCAATGCTCAATTCGGCGCCAAAGGTGGATGCCGGGGCACCAGGCCTGGCAACGGGGCCTTCGACTAACGCAACGCCCTGACTCTCTGGAGGCGTGGGGTATGTTTTCGAGAACCTCTCGCGATCTGGCCAGGTACATTGAGTATCTAGTCGTATACAGTTTGCACATCGAGGGTGTACTTCATTGCACTGCAATGTGTTAGATGTAGCACATCGAACTGTTGATCTAAATACAAGAGGCGATCTATGCAGTCTGAGCTCGCCAGGACGCTCTCACCTTAGAGTGGCGCTGCTTGCACTGAAAGCAACCATTACGACTTTTCCTGTGCGTTTTCCTTTTCGCAGTGCGCTGCGCTGGGGTTTCCTCTTCCGTTGGCATGGTCTCGTGAGACATACAGGGCCGGCCATTTGCGTCTGTGAAGGACCTCGGGACGGTCGGAGATTTCGCAAGCCATGACCTCCGCATTATGTAATCCGCTAAGCCTAGCTGGGCTGGCTGTGTAATTAGTGGGGAGCCCAGGAGAAACTCCACACACGTGACACTATTGAACGCCACCATGCCCCCAATCAGTTTTCGATCCGGCGGGGCGTCACCCATCGAATTGGTCGTTATCCCTTACATCTGTGTGAAGAATCTCGAGACTATTACGTCCAGCAGATGATCAAGCTGGAACTGGGCAGCCAGCGGAACCAGAAATGCCCCAAGTTCGTACACATCCGGCCCCCTAGTAGGCGGTAGCATCCTTGCCCTATGCGGGAGGGGCGGCATCCTTTCTTCGGTGCAATGACAAGCGAGACAAGGATATATACAGACCCACACACTGGCAGCATATAGTGACGACGTGCCCTGGGGGGCCCTAAATACTCTTGCTTTCCCAGAGCAACCATGTTCACACCAGGCTTTCTTCGTGTATTGTCGGCTTTTCTTATTTCCGCGTCGTGGCAACCAACATTAGGGCAATTGAATTCGGACTTCGAAGATCCATCGCCTGAGTTTCGACCAAAATTTCGATATTGGTACGTTGTCTTCCCTTGCTATGAATTCATGGCGACTAATCTCCTCAGGCTACCCGATGCCAGCGTCTCGTCAGATAGAGTAGCCAAGGACATACAAGCAGCCAAGCAGGCTGGGGCAGGCGGCCTCGAATTTCTACCATACTATCTATACGGACGTGGAGAAGAGAGCTTCCGTCACGATAATGCCGACCCTGTTCCCAATTTTCCCGACTGGTCCAAGTACGGATTCGGAACACCGGCATTTGTGGATCTTTTCAGGAGCGCCCTTGAAGCAGCTCAGGATGCTGGAATACTGCTCGATTACGCCCTTGGGCCTAACCAAGGACAGGGAATACCCTCACAGATCAACACCCCTGGTCTCGCCGTGCAACTCTTGATGGGAAGTGAAACGGTCGCTCCACGAGGGACTTTCGACGCTGTTGTTCCACGGCCGCAACAGCCATCATCCGCTCTAATTAATGGGTTGTATTTTATGCATCCGATGCAGCAGTATGATACACCGAACCTAAAGGCCATTATTGCCTATCAGGTCCTTGGCCGTACGTGACAGCAATCTAGCAAATTACGGGCAACAACTGATTAAGTTAGAAACGAATAGTAGTACGGGGGTGAGAACGGTGCAGCTCAATGAAAGCTCCTTCGTAGACCTAAGTTCACATGTCAAAAACAACCAAACGCTGCAATGGTGTCCGCCGGACAGCAATGGAAACTGGAAGATTTTTAGCTTCTGGGAGACCTACACATCGCAAAGATCATGCGATGGCGGACCGAATGCGACCACGTTCCTAGAAAATGGATCATGGACCGTGGATCATTTCAGTAAATCCGGGGCTGCTCGAATCACAGATTTCTGGGATGAATACATTCTCTCTGATGTACAAGTAGCTGATCTGGTCCGGAGTATTGGGAAATACGGCAAGGATATGTCTATCTCAAATATCTCTGGCTGCTGACTGTTTTTAGCATGGGAAGACAGCATGGAAATGTTGGCTGCCCTCTACTGGACACCTGGTTTCCTGGACCGCTTCAAGGCAAGCAATGGCTACGATTTAACGCCGTATCTTCCATTGCTTTTTAGCCGCTCTAATACGTGGAGCGAACTCTTCCCTGTGTACAATGACACTTTTGCCTTCGGAAACTACATAGAAAATGGTGATAGTGTGTATCACCTCGACTACCGGAAATCACTGAACGAAGGCTACCAAGAATATCTTGCGCATCTTAAAAATTGGTCGCACGCATTGGGAACGAAATTTTCGGTTCAGCCTTCTTACAATATGCCTATGCAAACTGTAAGTCGGCTG
This sequence comes from Laburnicola sp. R22_1, assembly GCA_014281115.1. NCBI lineage: Eukaryota > Fungi > Ascomycota > Dothideomycetes > Pleosporales > Didymosphaeriaceae > Laburnicola > Laburnicola sp. R22_1. Next base: position 1,002,755 of record JACONQ010000014.1, read on the forward strand.
TATTCTCGAGACCTTCTACCTTGCTTAGAATTTCCAGTTGAGTAACGTACCACTGCTTGATGCACCGGAAGGCGAGTCGTTTGGATTTGGCCTGTCAACAGACGTGTATCTTCAATTCACGGGTCCTGCTCATCTTTCTAACAAAAATGTCATCTCTACCGAACTTGGTGCTGTTAAAACGCCACCATACTCGCTTACGGTCCCAAGTCTGCTTCAGCAGATCAAGCGCTCGTTTTCTGGTGGCTTTACTATGAATGTGATTCATGGCTTTCCCACTCTTACCCCTTACTCAAATACAACTTGGCCAGGGTACACTCCTTTCATATACAATGGTAAGAGGTAATATCTTAGTGGCTTGACATTTGCTAACCTATAGACAGTAAGTGAGACTTTCTCACGCGAGGGTTTTGCCATTCAAACTCTCACTGCGATCATTCGGATGATGTGGCCTTTGGTCGATTCACGTTCTACAATCGCTACTTAACTATGTATCGTCTAAACAGCTACTAAACTCTTGTTGTACAGTTTACAGGAATGTGGAATCAGATCCAACCAGCTTGGCAGCATATGAAAGACGATTTAGACTTCGTCGCGAGGAACCAATGGATTTTACAACAGGGCTTGCCCAAAGTGGATCTCACATTCTATTTGTACGCGGCACCGTGGTCGAAAACACCAATATACACATCGGCCAATCTACGAAGTCACGGTATGTGTTGTACTTTCTCATAGGCTGTATTTCCATACTAAACGCTGCAGGTTTCACATACGATTATCTGGGTCCAGATAATCTTGCTTCGTCTGATGCGTTTGTTGAGCACGGGAAACTAGGAGTTCCCGAATACAAGGCATTGGTATTCATTAACCAGACAGTCGCCAGCGTGCAGGTTGCACGAGCGCTTGTCAATTTTGCCTCCCAGGGCCTCAAACTCGTCTTCATCGGTACAACCCCGAATCAGTCATATCCCACCAATGCAACAAGTCAATCTGTATTCAACTCTGCAATGGAGCGCCTGTTATCGGGCCCTAATGTCCACTACGCAATGTCCGTGGACGAACTACCCGCCACACTGGAAGAAGTCGGCATAAAGCCTAGGATAAGACTAAACTGTACAAGCGACTCTGTCTACACAGCATGGCGCTCGGCCGATGACAAGGACTACGTGTACTTCTTCAACGACCACAACGACCAAACGGCACAATGCCTTGCAACAATCGACGCAGCAGGTGCCATCCCCTATATATACGATGCTTGGACGGGCTCGCAATCACCACTCCTGCAATACAACGCTACAAATTCTTCAATCTCCATCTATCCGACACTCAAAGCGAACGAAACTCTCATCCTCGCTTTACATCAGGGATCTCCCACACCGCAATGCACGCTCCCACAGAGCAGCTCACACATCCACTCTGTCCGTGCCTCCGGCGCAAATCTCCACGTCCTCGTCACCGGGCCCGCCACCCTGACAACTTCAACTGGTAAAACAACCAGATTAGAAGACTCGCTTCCACCGCCCACCAATCTCTCAACATGGGACCTTAGTATCGAAGACTGGCATTCCGCGCCCGACCGCTTCGCCATCAAAAACGAAATCACAACCCACACGTTCCGTAACGTCTCGCTTATACCTTGGAACCAACTCAGCGCCTCTTTAACCCCAGTCTCTGGAATAGGACACTACACAACACACTTCGAGACTCCGTCTTCCGCGTCCTCAGCCTCCCTGGTGGGCATCCTCAGGCTGCCTCTCATCCAGCACACAGCGCGCGTATTCCTCGATGGCGCATGGCTCGGTCCAATTGATCCGGTTCATCCTGTCGTCCTGCTGAAGGGACTTGAGAAAGGGAGAGTACATGAAGTGCGTATCGAAGTTTCGACGACGCTGTTTAATCGCGTCAAGGCTGAGGCGGAGCTGGTGTGGATGGTGGGTCAGGTTGCGGGTAAGGTGGGGCGGTATGGTAGTTTGGGGTATGGGGAGTATGGGTTGGTGGGGGATGTGGTGCTGGAATGGGGGAGGGAGATTGAGGTGGAGTGTTAGATGTACTATACTACGGTGTTGTATATTCTGCGGTGCAACGAAACTGTCGCCGAGATGTCGCGATTACGTTTCCCCTCAAAGATATAACAATATATATGATCAAACACAACCACTCAGCCATCAAAAGAACCCCAACCTCCCTCAAACGCTCCGCGCTCAACCCACTCTCAATTGTAACTCCTCAACTCCGCCTGCTCATCCGCCGCCCTCCAACCCCGATTCTCAACACTCATCTGCTCAAGCGCACTCAGTTTCTTCTTCGGCGCCGCACTCGCGCCCACGCCCGCACCCGCACCGCGCTTCTGCTGCCCCGCCATACGCTGCTGTGCAGCCGCAGCGCGTCGCTCACGCTCCTTCGACCCCGTTAGCATTCCCTTTTCGAAATTGAAGATTGTGTGCGTACCTCAGCCTGGATTCTGGCGCGCTCTTCGGGATCAATATCTTCTTGGGGCGCGGTTGAGGGACGCGCGGGGTCAATGGGTCGGGGTTGGGGTTGGGAGCGTGATTGTGATTGGCCCATTTTGAGTAGGCGGGTGTTTGTTATCAAGATGGGATGATTGGTGAGGTGAAAACGAGTTTGTTTAGTGACTTTTTCTGGGTCCTGGCGCTCTGGTGATGCTGTGTGGCGCAGTTCGTGTGCAAGCAAGACCCTTTACTTCGGAACGATTGTTTTGTGCAGCACGAGGTTGGGGACGCAGGAAATGCGAGGATATTTATTGTTATGGGAGCAAGGGGACGGGTACAAGGCAGCAATGGCGCGGCGAAGATCCTTCGCTCCATTCGGAGATTTGCTGGTGGGCGCTAGGCTATATTTAGATGGGTCACGTGGTGCGATATTCACTTTTGTAGAGAAGCAATATCGTCCAGAATACGCCATTTTGGCTACGTAAAATAGCATCTGGGTTTATATTAGCTAAAGAGTTTATGGCAGGGGTTAATCGAGTGCCTTCTTATTGACACAATCTATTTCCTGCTCACATGGCCAAAAGGATGCCTATGTAGCCGCAGCGTCCGCAAAGAGCATGGTAGTTACAGGTGTGTAGCTGAAGCAAATTAGGGTTTCATATGTAGGCTATTCAGATAAGCCCAGTGAAACAACTGGCACACATATTCGTCCCTTTGAAATCCTATCTTAATCATAACTTTTGCACCTTTTGATCCTTCCCAGGCAGATCTGTCGCATGAAGTGAAGACTCAGTCACCCCCGGTGAAACGAACATGACGGAAGGTAACGCACTAAGCCGGCAGATGTGGGCAATCCGGTGGTCCTTGCTCCACAGAAATGCCAAGATTCCTCAACTTTGTCCACACCGACTCTTGGACAATTGTATCATCGTTTGTCTCGCCAGCAACGTCACTGCTACCACTATCGGCTTCCCTCGGATCTACCTGTCCGTATATGACGACCTTCTTCAAATGGGGCAGCATACTGAATTCGCCATTGAGTAACCCCCTGTGATATCCAAGACGCCAGTTAAGAAGTAGATTGCCCCAATCTGTGAGCGTACTCCACCAAATATCGGTCACCTCGATAGTCTCAATGCGGAGATTGAAGAAGGCTTCCCCATACGCGGCCTGTGATAGCATCAATTCGGACCCTTCCTCCACATGAGATAACTTCGTATCCATGAAAGCGTTTTGAGTAGCTCGTAAGTGACGAAGGTTTGGCAGTGTAAAAAGGTCCGGAAAGGGCAACATTTGCCCTAATAAGCGTTTGAAAACGCCTTAATTAGTTACCAATGACGTGGTATCAAAGACCAGCGTCTCTAGTTTTGGATGTAAACAGTCGAAAGGATCTCCGTAGCCACCGAGTCTGTACATGTTCGGGTCGTCTCCCAACATCGGAGCATCCAGGTTCACCACAAGGTGGCGAAGCTCTGGGAGATTTTCCATCATAGTCGCAAGATGGTATTTAGACCGCCCGTCGTAAAAATACCGTATGCAGTTGCCCAATAATCCAATGTCCAGATGGATCAGCAAGCGAGTAATCTGCGCCAAGGGTTTCCATACCCGGGGCCCATCTTGAAACTTCACATCAATGGGTCGGAAACCGAGTTCTATATTGGAAATTGTCGCTGTATCGATCATCTCGAAGGGTGCGCGACCATCGATGCGGATGTATCCAAGATTTCGTAATCCAGGAACAAGTGAAGGACGGAACGCTGGTCTGCCGATGCCGAATAAGGAATTTAAAGAAAGTGTTCCAGGAAGGCATGGGTACTCTACATGGTCGCTAAAATGCAGTCGCTCCAGCTTTGATAATGGTAGTAGGATGACGCCTGCACAGGCAGCTTCGTCGCCATTGTGGAGACGATTCTTCAACTCCTCCGTGACGTGATTGTCATGTGTAGCTCAGAATCTTTCGGCAACTATAAAAGCCAGCGTCGCTGTCTCATCTGCCTTGCAAGATCCTATGCTTCTGCATTTCTGGCAGAGCATACGCGAGTGACCATGAGCAGTGATGTTGATGTGTATGGCTCGAACCAATTCTGCCAGGCGACAGGGCGCAGTTGCCGACAGGTTAAACTAAGCGCGCTGAGGTCGAGCTGGTTCGTGAGATGGCCTGCAGCCTGGAGTAGAACTTCATCAGGCAGTTCTCCAGGGCTAGGAGATAGTCAGCACCTAGTTTGATCATCTTGCTCTGCGCTGAGGAATGACTTTGTAAGTAGTTCTAGTATGTAGATGCGAGTTGAGTTGGCGTGTAGAGTGGTCGAATGGATTTCGCTGTGCGGCAGCAAGTTTGTTGTGCCGTGGAGGAAGGCGCGATTAGTAATTTGGCGCTAACGGTATCCGGAAGTAGGGTTCTGCACAGAAGTGAATAGAAGAAGCATCGGAGAAAGTACATTCAAAATTTCATAGCTTCATTATGATTGAGACCAATAACACCAATTCATTAATATTTCTTGTGATTTTAATTTCTAAGGCTGCGAGCAGGTGTGATGAATAAGATACAATCCGTCCACAACGAGAGAGCGACGAACAAACTCATACAAGAGATTATTTCAACATTTTCTCTTCAGTACAGCCCCCACAACCTGTATCCTGCAGACATCGGCGTAGTCACCGAGTCCTGTTTCCTCCGACCACATATCCGGATGCAGTATTGTATATTCCACTACTTCTGCGCCCTCCACCCTCTGCAGCTTTTCCAAAAACGCATCACGCCCAGGATCAGCAGTAGGTATCGCGACGCCTGTGTATAACATGATCACACCGCGCGAAGATATAATATCTTCATCCCTTCTTCTACAATTCTCAGCGATATGTCCAGTCCAAATTCGGCGCCACCGTCTGCGTAGATGGGCAGATCCTTGCCATCGGTAGTCGAGGCAATATACGGTGGATTGCTGACTATCAGATCAATGCCAGTGGATGCTAATTCCCGAGGCACAGCAGCATACAAGTTCGACTCGTGGAAGCCGACCTTGACTTTGGCCAAGTTGGCATTCACACCGCCTAGCGAAAGCGCGCGTGGGTTTAGATCCAGCCCTAACACCTTTGCCTTTGGATAGGTCCTGGCCATGTGTATCGCGCCTGCACAAGATCCACAGCATACGTCTATGATGGAACTGGGCGGAACCGGTAGGTGGCACACTGCTGTCTGTAGCCATGAGACGAAAAGATACGTGTCGGGCCCGAAGAAGACGGCATCAGAGGCGGCTGGAAACGACGAGTGGAAGTAATGGAGAGGAGCGGCATTGGGACGCTGGCTTGGGATATTGGGAAGGTAGAAGCTGGATACGCGAACTGTAGAGCGGTGTTTGCCATGGTCGCTGGTTATAATGATATCGGATTTGCGTAGTCGCTGGAAGACATCATCTGGTATGATATCCTGGAGAGTCTGTCTATCATCTTTTAGCCTGCACCTCGCCTCGCGCCAAAAAGAAGTTGAATGTTTGTATACCGAGTACAGGGTAGATTCCAGCCGAAGAAGTCCTGTGCAGTCTTCGCCTCTGCAGTCGATGCATGTGAACTTCTTTTCCGCACTGCTCTTCCTTGGGTCTCGGGCGAGAGGCAGACAAAGGCATATTTGGCCTCGGTGAGGTGTGCAATGAGAGCCTCGTAAGTGGTTGTGGTCTCGGCCATGTTCGCAGACGTCTGGTTCCGCGGGCAGGGTCATGGTGCAATATAAACAATTGCTTAGCTCTCCTCTTAACCCTAAAACTTAACTAAAATTTGACTTTAGTAGCTAATTGTAAGGGCGGTACACGGCCTTATAGGGCTAACCTATTAGGGATAGCTAGAATAGTTAAAAGAGCTAGTTAAATTAATACTATTCTAAGATAGTAGATAAGAAAGGAACGTAAGGGGCCCTTTCTTATATAGAGGGCGGCGTAGGGCACAGGCCTACACTAGCTACATACTAATACTAACTAAAAAAGGCGCCTTTAGGAAGGTAAAAGGCGCAGATAGGGGGAAATAGGGTGTGAAAGAAAGGTGATAGGGTGTGCTTGGCAGGGAGGCCAGCACAGGACCGTTACACTAATTTAATAGCTTTTTATATAGCTAACTTAGCTAGTATAAAACAACTACTATATATTTTAGTTATTAATAAAAATAACTTTTTTACTATATACTACTACACATATATTATATTATTTATAATAAAACTTATACTAACTTTACTATATAGCCTTTATTTTACTATAGCTATATTACTAATATCAATCAGGAAGAGAAACATCACAGACCTTTTCGTATACGGTACAACGCTGTAAGGGAAAGCTGTGACAAAATACTACCGAAGGTAGTAAAACCCTCTGGACCCGCCCATTATACTCTTCTGGAGAAACTCTAGAAAGCTCAAGCATAAACCTTTATGCCTGTCCACCACCTTCCCAGCAATTAGAAGGTCTCTCAAAGAAACTTGCGGTTCAAATACATAGGAACGCTAAAAGTCGTCTACTTCATGAGGAATGTCGAGCTCCCCTGAGAAAGACTTGCAATGCACACTTATTTCAGACTGCTTTGACATTTAAAACCACAGGGGAGCATTTTCATGTTCCGTCTCTCTGCTTTTGGAAAAAAAGAATGCGAACATCTGGACTATATGGTCAGCTTTGTCTGCGCGGGGATAGAAAACCCGAACGCTATGTAATCTTGCGCTAATAAAAACCTGGATACATATGTATGCCAAATCCCACCAAAGAATAATTCATGTGACGGCATGTGCGTGTGTGAAACTACCCTTTCAGTCATCCTATGCCGCTCGTGGACAGACCCTACACTCCCACAACCTCTACATACAAGTCTCGTAGGATATATTCCATGGGCCGTCTTGCCGCGACACATGTCTACTCCCAAGCCTGTTCAAAAAAAAAACAGCGAGTATGCATGTGATGTGTGGAAACGAAGCTTCCTACTGAAGCTAGCATGTCTTGCAACGTCCTCCCTCCGCAGACAATAAAAGCACACCAAAAAAGGCCCTAACCAATTCTCATTTGCGGAACCCAAAAGCGCCCTTACAGAACTGTCATGTCTCGTCTTATTGTACGCCCTCACAACGCCCATCCAAAAAAAGAAGATTGATGCAATCTGCCATGTGCGAAAACAAACCCAAAGATTTGAAAGCTCAGTCCGATAGTCGCATGCCTCGTCTTCCACGAACAGAACTCGCATTTAATAAAAAAGCTCCACTGTGCATAATATGTGTGGCCACCGAGTTCGAAAAAATCTCCACGCAAAGGACTATGTGTCAGCGTTGGTTCACAAAAAGTATCGGCCATTCTTCGCATTTTCTCCCTGTCTTGTTTCAAAATACCTCTACGCCCTGGGCATGAAACACGAGAACAGCAAAATATCCTCACGCAAAAGACAATATCTCCCAGCTGGAAAACAAAAAATCCAAACTCTCTTTAGGCATGATTTCTTCGTCTTTTGCTAAAAATTGCTGCACACTGCAGTATGAAGCACGGGAGCAGCAAAATTTGTACGGATACAACGTGTGCAATGGACCTGCTGGTAAAACGTAAAAGCACAAATCACGAGTACGATGGTTTGTTGGGCAGTTCGTTGAATAAAAAATGCGGCACCACTAAGTTAAAATAAAGCGCAAAGAAAAGAATGTGTGTGACTGGTGGGTGCAGTTCCAAAGAGAACAGTACGAGGTGATGTCTGACTTGGGCTGTTTGACTCAAAATCTGGATACGATATTCGAATGCGTACGGAAAGGCGAACCAGCAATAAAATGGCGTTTTGGCTTGAGTAGGTTGGAAATGAAAAGGCGTCCCGACCCTGTATTGGGCGTCTGCCGACCTCAGGCAATACAATAACGGGGCACAACGTGGACAAATGTAATAGAGCCCAAAAGCTACGAAATAAGACGATATGGGGATCTCGAGCTCTCTCGACTTGAGCAAGAATTAAAAACTGGATACGGTGGATCTTATGTGCCACCATTCGCCGTCTTCGCCGCTCAAGACCAAAAGCGCCAAACATAAAGCACATGCATATATGTGGCGCCTCTCCTCCCCAACTCACAACAGATTATCTGTAATTTCCACCGTCACATTCCTCACAACATACCCACCCACACTCGCAGTCCCCTTACAAATCCCCTTCAACCACTCCAACGCCCTCGCTCTCCCATTAGTTATGCGTGGAAATTAGACCTAAGTACGAGGTGCATAAAGTGCGCATCTCGAGGCACTTGGGCGTTAAGGTCCGGGTTACATCCAGCTGCGGGTCCAGACGAACATAGAGTTCCATAGTCTTCCAAGACCCGTGGACACTATCTGTACAAACATTAGGTTGGTGGCAAGAGTATAGAGAATACTGGCAAAGGTGTAAGCCAGTGAACGAAAACGATGGGACACTGGATGGAAACCAAGCTATGCCTGAATAGACTTAGCGCCATCACGTAAGGTGAACGGTGGCATCATTCACGCGTCGGTTTGCGCGCCACAACATTCGTTTCGTGTTTCGTCCCATATGGTGTAGTAGGTCGCTGAAGCCTCCCATCTGACGTATAGATTCTGGTGATAGATTCACGGTATGCTACACGTGCGACGCGTGAAAGCCAGCCCATGACGTGATTTGCGGCGCGGGGCTCGCAGCGCGCAATTGACAACTCCCGAGGTCACCTTGGGCAGCCTCAATTCACCACCGCCATCCCTACCATAACTCTATACAGGCGTAATGGTGCGCGTTTTCATCACGGGCTCCTCAGACGGGCTCGGCGCCATCGTCGCCAAACGGCTCGTCACAAACGGCCACTCGGTCGTCCTCCACGCCCGCAACGCCCAACGCGCCAACGACGCGATACGGCTCTGCCCCGGCGCCGAAACCGTCGTAACCGGCGACCTCTCCAGCATCTCCGAGACGAAGCAGCTCGCCGCCGACGTGAACCAGCTCGGCACCTTCGACTGCGTCATCCACAACGCCGGCCTCTTCCACGGCCCGTACCGAGAAACCGTAGACGGCATCCCCGCACTCGCAGCCGTCAACACCCTCGCGCCCTACATCCTCACGTGCCTCATCAACAGGCCGAAGAGGCTGGTCTTCGTGTCGAGCGACATGCATCAGAGCGGCGACGGCAGCTTGGACGACATGTTCTGGAAACGGCGCGGCGAGAAGGAGTACGACTTTCTCCCGGCCTACCGCGCGAGCAAGGTGCACAACGTCATGTTTGCCAAGGCGTTTGCGCGGAGGTGGCCGGATGTCCAAAGCAATGCGTTGGATCCGGGTTGGGTGGCAACGAAGATGGGAGGGTGGAATGCGTCGGGCAACACGGACGCAGCCGTGGCTACGTATACGATGCTTGCCGTGTGGCAGGAGAAGGAGGAGTGGAAGAGCGGGAAGTATTATAATCCTGGGCCGACCGAGGGGACGCCGCAGGCTGTTACTGAGGATGAGAAGGCGCAGGAGCGGCTGTTGGAGATTTGCGCTGAGTTTACGGGAGTGCAGGTTCCTTCGTGGGGAAGGGGATGAGTAGGTGGAGTTGCTTGTACGTTTCGTGCATGTAATGACTTGATCAGTGGTTCCCTTGGAAAGAATCCGCGGATATCATCGCAGGTCACTGCGTTCCCACCTGGTGGTTATGTTCAATGACAAAAGATATCTTAGCGCCGATCCTCGTATTAGCCTTGCGTACGCTTTTAGTAGTTTGATATTGCCAGTCTTTGCTGATAATGTGGGCGAATACGAGAGGGGCGCGTGAGGCTGAAGTTCAGCTCCGCCTGAAAAACCGCCGATAGCCATCCCGACGCCGACAAATACATAGCGTGGCTAGGCTACAAGTTTAAGAGGAGCTGCAGGAACGAAATTCTCTACGGGTGTGTTGGTATACCGAATTCTTCGAGAAAGAATCCCCATTCATCATGAACAATCCCACAGTCGTAACTCAGGACGAAGATGGCCGATCCCCGCCCCCGCCATCGCCCCCACCACCTCCACCACCCCCACAAGATCGAGTACATGCATATAGCCTCGAGCCAGAGAGTCACAGGAAAGGATGGGAACTAACCCCCCGAGAAATAGAAGAATTCCTAGAACCCCCAAAAAGAGAAATCGAGCGCGAGCGAGTCGTCTATGTACCGCGAAGGAGAGATGATAATCCCTACATCGTGCGTGAGCGGCCGCGAGACTATGACGAGAGGGTAGTGTATGAACCACGTGGTCGCATGCGTGACGGAGAACGCGAGGAGTTCGTCGTGAGGAGGCGGGTGCCCTCTCCGCCGCCGCCGGCTCCTGATCGTGGGACGTTAGAGGACGAGATTCTTATTCGGCGCAGAGAGGCGCGTTTGCCTAGCCCGCCACTTGAGCCTGGAATTCGACCGCGGGTACGAGAGGAGCGCGAGAGAGTTGTGCGTGAACCGCGGAGGGAAATTGAGCGGGAGAGAGTGGTGTATAGGCCACGGAGGAGGGAAGAGGGGCTTGAGAGAGTTGAGTATGATCCGTGGAAGATAGTGGATGTGGATGTGCCCGAGATGGACGTGGACGTGGACGTGCGCGGTGGCCGTCGCGTAGTCGAGAGAGATATAATCGTAGACAAACAAGAAGTCGAAGAAGAAAAGAAAAGAATTATTGCCGAGTACAAGGCTCGTGAGGAAAAAGAAGAACGCGAAGCTAAAGAAATGAGGCAGCGGGTTATAGACGAGTATGAGCGGGACAAGATTCAAAAGTCACGCCATGCCATGGAAGAGAAGGATAGATTGCGCGAGGAGATTCTTCGCGCGTTGGCGGAGGAGCGTCAAGGCAAGAATCAGCCGAGTACAACGAAATCATCTGGGTCGGATTCTATAAAGGGAAGATTGGGGGTTAAAGAGTCGGAATCTGATCATGATGTTGCTGCGACTGTAACTCCGGATGTAACGGCGCAGAATGCAATGGCGCGATGCCTTCCCGCAATTCTGGAGCGCGATGATGTCCTTGAACTGCTATGGGACTATTATATGAACGGCTGGGGGCGCGGCATTAGGCCAGCTCCAGCCGCTGGGTACATGACTAAAGGCGCGAACTCCGGTAGTAGCGATTTGAGAAAGCAAGGGAGCTAGGGAGGTGGTGGAAGTGGCGGAGGCAACAAGAGAAGAAACACAGAGCCCCTTGGTGGCCCTATTAACGAAAAAGCAGAGTAAGCGCCAACTCATATTTTACATCCCATATCCCCTAACATACCCTCAGAGTCTGGTTCTTCATGTTATCCAAAGGCGAAATCCGACTAGCCAAAAAGGCACAAAGGTTCAAAACCGGCCAGTCCGATACGCAGTTTTCAACAATGGCGAAAAGCGAGTACCAGTCTATCCGGCGGACGAGCCTCCTGCGTGATATTGGTTTCACGTACTTCCACCTCGTACGTTGCCTTCTTATTTTGCTCTGACCTAGACCTGCTCTAATCTATCCGCTGTAGTGGCAGCGACATGACAGATGCAAGTGGAGACTAGCACAGAAAGTGGAGATCATGTCACCCAGTAACAAGACAACGATGAGCCACTTCCGGTATCTCTTGCGACACACTCTGCCTGGGAATCGTTGGACAAGGAAGCTCGATATGCTCCTGCAGCAAGCCGTTCTTTCACAATCGTCGGACGGCTGGGTGATACTCATCGAACTAGTAGAGTCGATCAATACATGGTACATACCTACTCTGCAAGTCCAGACATGACTACTAAACCTGCTCCAGGGCTGTCATAGCTTATGCCATTCTAAGCGTTCTGCTGAGCGTGGTTACGGTGGTGATTTATGGCGTTTTGACCCGCGATGTGTCGACCGCGACTACGCTGGGCGGGTTCGTGATTGCTTGTTTTGCTTTTCTTATTGCTGTCGTGGCGGCGGGAGAATACGTGGGGATTGAAAGGCCGGACTCATTTAGCTCGGAGAGCGACTTCTGGGAGGGGATGGAGTTGCAGTCTGATGTATTTCCGATAGATAAAGCGGCCGAGGAGAAGGGAAAGGTTGCATGAGAGACTTGTCAGGATTGGGGGATGCATAATCGCGATGGTCGGATGTCAGCTCATCCCATGATATTTTGGCTCTGCGCTATGGTTAACACTGGTACGCCTCCTTACTTACTTTAATTGTTAAACTGTAATTGACGCTCCTTAGTATTATTAATTGTCAAATATAGACGAACGTAAACCTTTTTGGTACTTATCCTATAAGTCGTTTTCGTTATACCTCAGCAAGAAGAGCAGCTTGCTTTCTCTTGCGGCTCATTTTTGCATGATACCCTAATAGGCTTTTTTAGTCAATACGAAAAAGAATCCAAAATAAAAGACGAGCATAAATAAATGAATCGAATACATAAAGCTTCAATCACTGCAAAATCAGATGCGACTTAGGTAGAAAGCCGCTCACCTCGATACACTCATAATTCTCTTGCACGGGACCACAACATAAACCTAGTCCTCCTCGTCACTATCTACTGACAGGTCTTCACTCTCGTTCTCGTCTTCTTCATTCTCAGTCATCGAATGCTCCTCACGAACAGGTCGCTTCTGTTTTGAAGTTTGACCTCTCTCTCTCCTATGGCCCAGTTGCACAGCATCTCATAAATCCGCCGAGACATGATACTGCTTTTTTGCCCGAGGCCTATGTGGGTCACAGTCGTCGTCTCGTAGCTCCATTTCGCGAGCGTTAACAACGTCGTTCCTGCGTAGTTTTCCGATGTACTCCTCGAAGTCAGTCGCCGTCCTTGCGACCTTTTGAAAGTTTGCCTCGGTCAACTTGACAGTGTTCCATTTCTTCTTGCCTGTTGCCAGCGCTTCTTCGGGTGTCATTCTGTTGGCACGCAGTTTGGCAACCCTCTCGTAATGACCTAGCGCGATAGCAGTTTGGAATGCGTTTCGAATCTGGCGACCGTTCCAAGTGACGCCCTCCTTGTTACACTTGTCGAAGTGGCGTTGGGCGAATTCGAGCAAAGCTTCCTTATCAAAAGCGATCTTGACTTCGGCGGTCTTATTGTCTTTCTCGAGACGATTCATAATGTTTTGCCACATGGCCTTGGTGGACTCGAGATCGATGCTGGGATATCGTAGAGAGATATGGATGCGCGACTTAAACGCCTCATCAAGGACACCTTGTCGATTGGTTGTGAGGAAAAGAATTCCCGCATAATAGTCCAGTTGTCTAAGTAGGACTAAGAAATCGTCAGTAAAGTTTCTATGGACGGAACCACGAGACATACCAGATACTATAGCATTGCGTTGCGTTGGATATTGTGCCAGTCCCTTCCAAGGTTTGTAAGAGGAACACGTCTGCCTCATCTAAAAGAAGGACGCAGCCCCATTTGTCTGCTCTTTGTGTGTGATTAAGCAAGTTCTTTTCCACTGTCTCAGGAGACGTGCCAATATCTCCGCAGGTAATCGCATAAAGTGGACGGCGTGTGTACGCCGCTATCGTCTCTGCGGTACTAGTCTTGCCAGAGCCAGGTGGCCCGTGCAAGAGGATGATCAGACCCTGTCCCTTACCTCTGACAAGATCGATCTGAGGTTGGTTTGATTGTGGTGCTGCTACTCTTTATCTTCTTTTTCTCTAGCTGGAGACCGGATGCGTGGTTTTCAACTAGAGCAACTAACAGATCACGATGTCCTTGCTCTATGACCAAGTCCTCGAATCCTGCAGCCCTCGCACTGTCGGATTCGCGGTCTACCTCTCCGATGAGCGCTATGTTTAGATTATCTATACGTCATGATATTAGATGTGGACATCTAAAGCACAAGAAAATTTGCTTACACCACTTTCGCCTTTGAAATGCGTATCCAGGAATGTATTGTTGCAACCGACACAATTTTGTTAGTAGAAAGGGCCGAATTTTTTTTTAGGCGATAGTGACTTACAAGGAGCTAAACTAAAGTTTAAATACTATAACTATACTTCTATTATATGTAACTATTATACTTTGCTAGTAGAAGGAGCTATAGCAATATTAAAAGGCACACTAGTATATCTCTAATAGCTGTATTTGCTTATCCACAACTACTATTTAAATAATAACCTATCTAGTTTATTATAGTAAGTTCTTAACTTTACTATACTTATTAACGCTTATATACAATATAAATAGATTTAAAATTAATACACTATTCTAACTATTCTAACGTACTTTGCACTCGAGTCGGACACTCCATCGAGTCGGACACTTTGCCAAGACCCCACCAAGTTCTGTACTATTCACGATAGTATAGAGTCAACATGAACTATTTTCAATAGTCTAAATAGGCTAAACTATTCAGAATCTACTTCTATAAGCTGCCTACAGGTTTTTTTATTGTGCCCAGGCTTGCCGCAGCGTCCACAGCGCCGTTGAGCGGATTCGCCTCCATCAGTGCGCACCCTCTTCTTTGCCTTCTTGCCATCACTACGCACCCCAAAGTCCTTTAGAGTAGCTAGTCGCTGGCCCTCTTCAACTGTAAGGACTCCTTTTTGCTGCAATCGCTTTCTTTTATATGATTTACGTCGTGTGGCGGCCTCATTGGCAGCTTGAAGTTTGGCGTTGCGTTTGGTCATCAACACCAAAGAATGCCCCATCAGCTCGGCGCCTTTAACAAGCTTTTCCACCGCCTCAACCATATAAGTTGGGGAACTATCCACATGCCTTTGAATCCTCTGCTTAACTAGCGTCGATTGCGACCCAAGTTCTGTACTATTTCGCGGAGTTTGCGACTCCCATGTACTATCGCGAATAGTACAAAGTGGAGGCGTACGCAGGCGGACGTCAAGCTGCGATATCACAGCTTCTAGGTTGTGGGGCACTAGGCCAGCACCTCGAAAGCCTCCTTTGATATTACTTTCAGTAAACGAAGCCTTGAAAGCAGCAATAAAGCAAGGCAGGAACTCGATTTTAGTGATGTGCGTGATGTGGTTGCGCATCAAATCCTCAGCTTGGCGCCCATACGCCTTTTTTAAAGGCGCGAAACAGCCCACATCAAGTGGCTGCAAGAGGTGCGACGAATGCGAGGGCATACAGAGAGTAACAATATTGCTCTACTTGCAGTAATCCTGGAATTCGAGCGAGTTGTGACTTTCGTGGCCATTGATAATGAGCAAACGTGCTCCACCAGTAGTACGCCTCTTTGTATGCTCATCAAAGTGCTTCAGCCATTGCAGACCAAGCTCATTTGTCGTCCAGCCGTTCTCAGAGACTGCAATAACCCAATCATGAGGTAGATCCTTCTCCTTATACCAGGCGGAGAGGTGGTGCTTGCCCCGAAGATAATGAAGGGTGGGATCCACCAACCCATCGCGTTGATGCCTTGGATGACTGTTGTCCACTCCCTATTGCCCTGCTGCACCTGCTTTGGCCGTCCTCGACGCTCAGAGCCTGTGACTACTGCTCCAGTCGATATCATGCCCATCATGAAGCCTGCTTCATCAAAATTGTAGGTGTCCTCGTCCAGGATACCATGTTTGGCCTTCATGTTCTCCACAAGCTAGAACCAGTCTTGTATCACCTCAGGATCCTCCTAGAGAGCTCTCTTGTAGTCGTACTTTCAATTGAACTTGACTTTAAGCTCTGGCTGGCGCTTAACAAAGTCATAAGGCCACCTCTGGCCAACTAGCTCGTAGTGGCGTATAGCTAGTAAAGAATCAGCCATATCTTTTATAGCATCGAGCCGAGGCGGAAATCCTCGCGCGTCTAGGTCGAGTATATGCTCCACAATCGCCTGCTCCTCTCTTATAGTAAGTCTCATTTTGTTGGGTGCGCAGTCGCGTCTAAACATCTTTCCAGCGCGTCGGTCGCTAAGTGTACTTTGAGAGACGTTGTAGATAGCTGCAGCGCGTCGCTGAGAGAGTGTCGCGTCTCGTTTGATAGCCTGGATCGCAAGCTGTATACGCGCTTCTTTTAACGCCAGTGGTTTGTTGTGTGGTTGAGGCATCGCGTTATACTATTGCTGATAGTACGTTTTGGTGGGGTCTTGGCAAAGTGTCCGACTCGATGGAGTGTCCGACTCGAGTGCAAAGTACGTTAACTATTTACTAGTAATATTTGCTAATAGTAAGTGCTACTATACTTATATATAGCTATTTAAAAAGAAGAAGAAAGAAAAAAAGAAAGAGAGTAATAATAGAAAGATAGACAATATTAGGGTCCTTAAAAATGTAGTAGTAAGGTGCTATAACTTACCTAAAGGTACACTTATTAACTTAATCTTATATAATTACTAATATATGTAAAAACTAAGGAGGATGCTATATTTATTAAGAGGGAGCTAAAAAGAAAATAATTCCTTATTAAGTATATTAAAAAGGGTAACAGTTTCTACCTAGAGTATATAGTATATATTAAGACGCTCTACAAGTATTACTACTTATAAAAATAGTTGCTAGGTCTACTACTACTACTATCTATTTATAGGTTAATTATAAAAGGGGTGTTTAGTGCTACTTTATCTAGTTCTATTATAGGTTTAGTATTAAAATTAAACTGTTTAGCTTGAAAAGCAAAATCAAACACATGTTGAGCACCTTGCGGTAACAAGACCTCCAGGAATGTAGTAAGGCAACAAACTCAGGTGGTCAGACGAAACAGTGTCCTCCCCTACCTTGAAACGTTCCAAGTGAATCCGATTCGTGATCAAATAATCATCGGATACTTTTGAATCCACCTCATTACCGCTGATTAAACGGGTTTGACCCGGTGTCAACGTTTCCTCGACCTCCCCATTGTCCAGTCTACTTCTAAGCAGCCTTCCAAGACGAGGCTTCATTTCCGAATTATCTTTGTAGTACGCATCAAAGTCGATGTACACGTCGCTTTCGATTTCTTCGCGGCTCTCGGCTCTTCGTAGAGGTATGGTGCTGCCATTATAGCTCTTGTATCCACCTGCAAAAAGATACTTCTTGCCTTGCTCTTGCATTTTGCGAAGTAAAAACTCTTTCTGGGGATGGAACTTCAACGGATAGATTGGCAGGCCCGTAACTTCCCTCTCTCCCACATACGGCCGAATGCGCTGACACACATCGACTGGTCCGCAATATTTATTCATTCATTCATTCATATCCGTTTATAGTCGACCTAACCTTTTACAAATTATAAGACTTAACAGTAAGCATAACTAAGGTTTAATAGCTAAAATATATTAAAAAAAAAGGGCGCAATTAGGATTAACTATAGTAGGGAGCTAAAGCATAACGCGTATAATTAGTAAAGGCCTAATTATATAACAGCAAACTATAGGATAGTAACCTTAGAGTTACTATTTAACTATAGAGCTCTAAAGGGTGGCGAAAATAGCAGAATTACTATAGGTAATAAATAGCCCTTTGTGCTATATCTGTATCTTAGTACCTTAATTCTATCCTTAATATAAGTCCTCCTATTATTACTACTACTAAGGTGGTTAGCTTTTACATAAGAACGCGCAATAGCTATAACTAACTTAGAAAGCTTTCTTTTAAATTATAGAAATACTATAAGCAAAGAAGTAAAATTACTAGTAATAATAAGAATAATTTAAGAAGCTCTAGCTATTGCAGCTACACTTTTAGATCTTAAAAGATTAAGCTAGTAAAGATACCTATCTAAACTATAGCACTATCTTTTATAAGAATAAAAGGCATATAAGGGAGAAAGAATAAAGACTATATTAAAAAGTAATATAATACCCTTAACGCTATCCTTATAAAGTAGCCTTATAGCCTTACTATTAGTAATAAGGCTGTAATTAACTAAATTAATAAGTAGTAGGATAATAGGTAGATCTAGGACCTTAAGGACTTAAAGTAGAGACAACCCTAAACAATTAATATAATTGTTAACTTTAAACTGTGCACTGTGTAAAACTTAACAAAGTACTTAACAGGTCTGTATCGAAGACCTCTGGTCCGCAATACTCCCCATCGAACGCCATCCTATAGCAATCTACTTTGAAACAGGTCCAAGTACCGATGCTTGAACCTTCTTCTCGTAGCTCATTTCTCTATGTTCTCCTCCTCGTCTCCCTCCATTTCTTGACGATCCCAGTACCGACTGTACCGTATCCGCAAAGTGTCTCGGGTGCGATCAATCTCTCTAACTTCTTCTGAACTACGCGTGCGTTTCAACGCTAGCCCTCCAGTTACAAAGAAGACTTTGTGTAATTGCTCATGGCCGTTTTCTTCGGAGACTACGATGTCACCTGGCTCAAAAAGGTGCCAAAGATCATGGAAGGTAATTCTGGTCAGCATACCGTCCTTCAAACGCCTTCGCAAGTCGATTTCTTCTCGTAACTCCTCCTTAATGAAATTGTGTAGGCAATTCAGATGAAAATACCAAGTTGAGACCTCTGCTTGTTGATCTGCATCCTGATCAGCAGGAGCATCGTCATGTGTCTTCTTTGGCTCGATATTTGGTGTGCCATCGTCCGCCGCGCCTGGGGTGTCCTCCACGGCAACAACTGCACTTGAGGGCCTCTTACTGTCATTTTCAGTATTGTGTGTCGCAGGTTTGCCGGCAAAGTCCTCAATTTCTTCTTTAAGTTTTTCTGATCGTGCCTCCATGTCTGGAAGGAAGCGCAAAAGCAACTGCATGATTGGTTAGCAATCTTGGCTCATACATTGTGAGTGTTGCGCCCAGCACTGCGTACTTGGTAAGGAGGAGCGATACTGAATACACATTACTAATTAGTGTTGTACATGATAGCAGTCGGGACGAGTACCTATATGAGCGGCTGGGGCAACGTTGGCACCGATATAATAGAGAATATTTCACGGTGGAGATGTTCCGAATTGGTCAGGACCCACTGCAGGTTTTTCATTTCTCCAATGCCCTCAAGGATATGTATCTGTGTCTCTTGGGGCTTCATGCTTGAAGCGTTGTCTTCCAACTTGATGTTTGGGGTATCTCGCCTCTGTAGGTAGAAAGCCTGGATAATGGACATAGGCCAGCGTAGGTTATGTCAGTATGGCTTTCTCCAGTCCTGCATCGAGGCCCGCTCAACCTCACAAGACCACTGTCTCTTACTAAGAACGTCGGATTAGTGAAACTCTGCGTGAATCCGCGCGTGTTATGCTTCCAAGAAATTTGATCGCTTATGATCTCAACAGTTGTTCGATAGATCGATATATTGAACACTTACAGATAACTCTCCAAGCTTTCTGCAATCCCTCTACCAGGTTTGTTTGCTATGTACATCTCCCAAGCGGATATAATCTGCGGTGGAGGTGGGAGCGGATTTGGATATAGAGCTGAGGGGCTAGATTCAGGTATTCTCTTTCGGATTTCTTCATCTTGTAACTTCTTCGTGCTGAGATCAATTGATTTCTTTGGGGTCTCTTCGTTTTGCAAACTTGCGGTACCAGACTGAGATGTCTCCGCCGCAGCTTCCACGTCTTGTGAGATGATTGTTCCAGACTCAGGCACGTTTTGTGTGGGTTGAAGTGGTCTGGTCTGGCTGCTAGATTCCGTATTGACCATGTTCGTAGCTTCGTGACCGTCAGGTTTTACTTCAATAGTTACTGAATTCCCTTCAGGCGCACCAGTGCGCGATGCGTTTTCCATAGAAACTCACCGTACGATAAGAGAGTTGGAAAAGAATTCCAGGCTGGCTGTATGAGTGTGTAGAGGACGTGTTGGTCGAAGCTGACCGGCTTTCATTGCCTGAGGGTCGGCGGCCCTTAAGTGACGCGGCACTCACGTCAGCCTTGACCGGTCCTTGAAACTGCGGCGTTACTGATATGCCAATAGGATCAGGTGGTGCTTATCAAGGTTCTATCTGCATATACAGACCCTGCAGCTGTCTCTATTTACACTCAGCCACGTCGCTTTCGCCCCCATCACTTCAGGTCTTAGTTGCCTTGCGAACTATCCACCTCAATCTTATCCTCCAAAACTTAGAATATTGCCGATTACGAAGTCGCAGAGTACATGGTAATGTCTCTTGACGGGACAACCCACCCAGGGTTGTTGGCAAGGCCTGGATCTGCAATCATTTTCAACGGCCAAAAGAAGAAATGGATACCCGAGGCTGTTGAAACTGCACCGAGACTGTTGAGAAACTCTACTTCTAATATCTCCTCATGATCGCTGATTAGTTTAGACCATATGAAGACATATACCGAACTACATTCCTCGCCCGCGATAAACTACTAGCGACAGCGATAATCGTTGCAACCGACACGATTTTATTAGTAGAGGGGCCAAAAAATTTTTTTAGGCGATATGTAACTTATAAGGAGCTAAACTAAAATTTAACTAGATACGCATATACTATAACTATACTTCTATTATATATAACTCTATATTATACTTTGCTAGTAAGGGGAGCTATAGTAATATTAAAAGCTACTTACAGTATGCGCTAGCATGCCTCTAATAGATAACTACTATTTAAATAATAACCTATCTAGTTTATTATAGTAAGTTTAACCTTAACTTTGCTATACTTATTAACGCTCACACACAATATAGATGGCTCCGAAATCAATGTAGCGACAGCGAACAAGTACCGCAAAAAGTTGAAACGGCCGACGCTTACGCTGAACACATCGCATAATTGGACGGAGGCCCAGGAATGTGTCCAAACTACTTGCAATGGGCTAGAGGAGCTTGCGGCCAAAGACAAAGCATGTCGGGCTCTCTAGGGAAACTTAAGCAAGCGTTTCGAGGGCTTTGCCGCAACGCTGGTGCCGGGAAGACTTGCCCAAATTTGATACCAAATCGCTCTTTTGGCTTTGCTTCTGTGCTCTGTGGGAGTTTGAAAGTAGTCTTCACTGGTTTACGAGCTACCGGCTTATACCGACAAGAGGTTTATCGAACACTC
This sequence comes from Laburnicola sp. R22_1, assembly GCA_014281115.1. Classification (NCBI taxonomy): domain Eukaryota; kingdom Fungi; phylum Ascomycota; class Dothideomycetes; order Pleosporales; family Didymosphaeriaceae; genus Laburnicola; species Laburnicola sp. R22_1. Next base: position 1,023,975 of record JACONQ010000014.1, read on the forward strand.
GAGGACTTGCCTAAGCGATTGGAAGATCTGGCAGCAGATGTTGAGATATATGCCTACGACGAAGAGGTGCATATTCGAGCTGCAGCACTGTATGTTGCATCATATCGTCTCTTGAATCATATCCTGCTCTGGTTCCTGAAGGACTCATTGCGTAAGAAAAACAACAAGCTCCTTTCCAATGAGAGTTTTGCTTACGAGCTTTGGGAGGTAGGCACTGGCGTCAAGCTTTTGATCGACCCGCTAGGCTTCACCGACAAGCTCCGAGATTGCCAAGCCGAATTGAAGATGGCAGCTCAGAGCTTCACAGCACGTATAACGACACTATCTCGCGGAAGTGAGCGTGAGACCATGCAACTGCAGTACGCGACAATATACAACCAAGCTATAATGACCGATCCAACTTCAAGAGCTCATCAAAGCTCAAGATGAAGTACGGGAACGAAATATTCGCATCGATATCTTGGAAAACATACATCCACTGTTAATTAGCATCATGGACGTTTTGCAGCAAAGAGCAACCGATACCCAGAACAGTAAGCTCATAGAAGCTGTCCCTGAAGTTGACATCGAGAAGCTACTCAGCGATTTCCTTTACGAGCGGGATCTTTTGAGAGATGACTATACCGCGTTGGTGAGAAAGCTCAATGTTGACCGTCATCGCGCCAACCACGACATTAATCGAATCGTCGCCCTGAAATCCCATCCGCGCTTACGGGTGTGGCTCACAGTTGATGAACAATCCCTCCTTCTACTGAATGGTCGAGCCGAGCCACGCGCCAACTCAGCAGTCTTGCTCTACGCTGCAAAAATGGTCGAGGGTTTGCTGGAATACCACGATTCAAAAAACGGTCAAAGTCGTCCAGATAGCGTTATTATACCGTTGGCATTCTTCTGTGGCCAGCATCGGGACTGGCAGATGGACGACAACGGAAGCCCAGAAGAACTTGCGATGAATCTCCTCCTTCAGCTGGTAGATCGCGGCCGAGAATATCTAGATCTAAGCATTTTGCGACATTTTCATGACAATACGACTGGCGGAAATATCAACTCGATCTGCTCGATGCTCGGGCGTCTTATTCGCAGCCTCGGTCGGGAAATCGTTCTGATCTTAGTAGTTGATGGCTTGCGAATTTTTGCGCAGCCGTTCGAAAGAGGCCACGGGACCAAGACGGTTGTCTCGCATCTAGCCCAGATATTCAGAGAAAGATCAAAGGCGACCATGAAATTGCTATTGACAAGCCCAACCAGATCCGAATTCGTGGAAGAGCTGTTCACTGATGATGAGATTCTGGAGATGCCGAGGGACGTCCCAGCTGCTCGTATGGACCCGTCGCAAGACTGCGCGGCCCTCAAGAAGCCGAGACTCAATGTCGCGTCATCCGCGATTGCTCTTCAGAGACGACACCGATGAACACGAAATTCCATTCCATTCTTCATACAATAATTAACGCCATAAAAATGTAATACTTACCGACATGCAAAGCCGTTGCGGGTAGCTGCATACATCACGTCATCAGACGCGCCCCTCACTGGCCTCACTAGCGGGGTCGTAGTGGGGTAGGTAAATCGATGATTAGATGGCATGCAAGAATTAGCAAGCAAAGCTTACAAAACAACAAAGCTCTATTTGAATCCCCTTTCAACCATCTGAATCCACTCGAGCTCCACGTTCCTAAATCTACATCCAACGTGCTAAAGTAAAATCGAATATGTCGTCCAAACTCTACACCGACGAGACCCCCGCCGAGGTTAAGAACGCAAAGGGTTTGCATTTGATTACGCAGAATACGCCCAATGGACAGGCTGTTCAGATCTTCCTTGAGGAATTGAAGGATGCGTACGGTACTGAGTGGACCATTACGATCATTGATATCTCGTACGCCAGTGTACCTCCTACAATCTCACTACAAGTTATCCTAACACGAATTTTAGCACCAATGTCCAGAAATCGGACTGGTTTCTCCGTCTCGATCCCAACGGTTTGTGCCTACTGTTATTTCATAACTTTGGGAACGAGGAAGAGCTAAATAATTTCCAGGTCGCATCCCAGTCTTGATCGACAACTCCCAGTCGCCGCCTTTCACAGTGCACGAGACCTCAGCCGAGCTATTCTACCTCCTAAAGTTTGCAGATAAAGAAGACAAGTTTGGGTTTGCAAATGACCTCGAGCGCAACCAAGCATTGCAGTGGACGTTCTTCTGGCATGGGAGCGGGGCCCCGTATCAAGGCCAGGTGAACCATTTCACGCGCGCGGCACCCGAGAAAATTCCGTACGCGATTACGCGCTTTAGGAACGAGTAAGTAACCTTACAAGTCAGCAAAATACACCATGAGTCGTGGGCTGTCTCAAATTATTCTATGATCCAAGTTTACTGACGCACGCGGTGTAGGACGTTGCGCGTTTTCGGCGTGCTGGAAATGCACCTGAGCGGAAAGTACACTGGCGAGCCACGAGAGTACATTCTTCCCCTTGCGAAATTAGTCCGTGGGATATGCGCTTACAATCTGCAGGTATCTGGCGGGTAACGGAAAAGGGAAGTACAGCGTCGCGGATGTGAAGACGTGGCCTTGGGTCAAGAACTGGGAGAAGAGTGGCTTCACAAAAGATGAGGTTAAGGACTTCCCGCATCTTCTCAATTGGGTGGACCGCATTGCGGAGAGGCCGGCGGTGCAGAGGGGTATTGGGAAGGCATATGTGAAGAAGAATTAAGATGTTTGGAAAGTAGTCTATGAATTGATTCAACGTTTGTATCTGGCTTGAGATCGTATCCTTTGATGCAGAACAGCGGTGCGTGTGAGTCCGATCATCTGCAAAAGGAATTAATATTAATTCCTGTTGTGGGAAGTTGTTAGCATGATAGTCAAACTTCGATTTAAATTTCTTCAGATGTCTCTTTTAGCTCTCTGATTATCACTCCTCTTCCCCGTCTCAATTACCAGCCCTCAAAAGCTTAAGCCCACCAGGCACCCTGATCTGAAAAAACCCTTCAGGTTCATATCGTGCCGCCACCTCCTTCATGAACGCCAGATTATCCGCCCCATAACTTGCCAGTGGATCCTGCGCAGCATGCGCGCAGTTCATGAACTTGACGTCCGCCAGGACACTTTCCTTAGCTGCAAAATCTTGCACTTTGGCTGCCATAGCCAATAGCTCGGCTTCTGCGATGGAGAATGCAGCATTGTCGCCTGGCACACCGATACCCCCCCGTCCACACGATGGCATTGGATCCAATGTGTTCTAGGCCCATCACATTGCCGCCTTTTCGCTGTCCGTTCTGGCCGTATATGGTTGGCACAGGTTGAAAAATCATCGTGGACAAGAATTTGTCGGCACCGAGGAGGGAAGTGAGCGTTGAGACAAGATTTTCGTAACGAGCGGCGGCGTGGCGGAGTACGGTAGGAGAGGAGAGGAATGTCAATGTTGAACTAGCGCTCCTGATAGTGTATGGTCAGCACTATCCTTCTCGTATACCCGGATTCATTGATAGCAAAAGTGACGGCTGGGGACTTGCGGCTTACCTGAATCCACCCTGTGCCTGCTGAGCATTCGCTGCGTCAGCAAGAGAGATGATATCCCACGACGACGTCAAAGCAGGAATTTTGTCGACCCTATCGAAGGGGTAGTATTGAGATTACCCTGCGAATTAGCTTTGAAACTGATGATCACCGAACCCACCCCACTCTCTGCAGTATGGGCGTAGAGCGTAATTAGATGATCGTGCTTCCGCTCGTCAAGTCGATCCGTAAACTCGATCACATTTTCCACGACTTCATCGGAGTAATTCGACGGGAAAATCCTCTGTCCGTACGCCAGGTCAACAGCCGGCATAGCCTCAAGATCGAATCGCGCAACGATGCCGAAGTTTGGACCACCGCCTTTCAACACCTTGAAAAGATCCGCGTTCTCGGTAGCGTTGGCCTGCACAACCGAACCGTTGCTGAGTACGACTTCGTAGTTGACTACGGTGTCGCATCCGAAGCCGTTGACACCAGTATAGTAAGACATTCCACTGCCGAGAAGGAATCCACTTACACCGACATCACCATCTCGGCCACCGGTCACCGTTACATTGTACGTGTCGTGCAGATTCGCGAAAACGTCTCTCCAATGAGCCCTGGGTCCGACGCTCGCGATGTTCCGAGCAGCATCATAGGACGAGCCGTTCATGTGGCCGAGATCGATGGTGACGCCGTTGATGATACCGCTGGAACCTTCGTTGCCGTGTCCGCCACTACGAATTGCAATGTGCCAATCACCGGCACCTTCACCACTGTTGGATAGAGCGCTAGTAGCGGTAGAGAGCTCCTGGGTTGTTTGCGGTTGGAAGAGGCACCAGGCGTGGTATCGTGTGTTGAGTGCCCAGTACGATTGGATACGGGGCTCATACTTGTCTGATGAGGCAGTAAGGATGCGGCTACTGAGCCCAGCGGAGATGAGAGCATCGCACTAGATCAGAAAGTTGCTGATGTGAAGACGGAATGTTGTGCGTAGACTTACAGGAGGAAAGCCAGTACTGTACTCTGACGAGTTCTGCGCAACGGAGGAGGGTAAGAAGGGGAATTAAATGTCCATATCTAATGTAGTGTCCGAACATTGTATAAACACACTAACTGAGTAGCGAGGGTTAAAAATAAAGAGTTGCAAAGACAAATTATTACACACCCGTATCCCCCATGAAGTAGCTTCCGCGGGTCTCTTATACCTTGGTCCAAATTTGCGCACCGTCGCCGATTTAGGGGCCGCTTACAACCACCACAGCATAGTCGTGAAACTCCTTCATATGCTCTAGCATATCGAAGGACGAGCATTGATAGCATACTACCCTTTCCGACTACCTTGAATACGCGTATTGCGTAGAGTCGAGCCTTTGCGCCATGGTTTTGGCGGAAATAACAACTTACGGCTGAGCTTTGATCATCACAAACTATGTAGGAGTCGAGGGCGAAGGACGCGAATACCGCGTGTTGTGTAAGCTGACAGGGCAGCACGCTATGCCACCTGCATATTTGTACTTCTTTGGCGCAGCGGCATCCAATGCGAGGCGCTCTGTAGGCTTTTCACGGTGGTGAACGGGGCGCGATGGGTTTTTAGTCGACCGGTGATGAGACGAGATGAGGTGGAGTGAAGCGGTCGTGGTGATTCACGAATTTCAAAACTAGACTAAGCCTAATGCGATCCAGTGCAACGAGCTAACCGCTTCTGGATGCATCGTAATGGCGTCCATCCCATCCCCAGTGCCTATCCTCATCGCGCTTTATCTTAGACTCTAGAGCAACGCTTTTTAATGCCGATGTTGCATCTCTGCCTGTCCAGATCTTAACCCCAAATATCCCAACAGTTCCTTTTCATCTGCTTCCGGACCGTCGTGGGCATAATCCCGGACGAATTTTTCGACATGGAACCAAGCCGTCAGGCGACACCCTATTTCGAGCGCGTGGCATCGACTCTTCAACTAGTTGCTTCGGTACAATATTCAAACGTATTGCTCTCTTCGATGAGACCTCGTTTCAGTCTCAAGAACCTGACACGCGTTAGCCACACAGCAACATCCACCGAAGACCGAACACACCTTCCTTCTATATCCTTTTTAAGTGATGTCCATCTTGTTAATACCCCCTCATCCCCCTCAAACACTGCGCACACTCTTTCCACTTATGTCCGAACTCGTCCGTCGATGCCTAACACCGCCCTCTCCCCTCGCAGGCATCGCTCGTCCGCCGATGTCTCGCAGCCAGCGTCTGCGGAGAGATATCCCCGGACATCCAATGGAAGAGCGAATAAGCGATCTCGAAAGACAATGCTGATGACATATTGACTGGTTCCTCGAAAATGTTCGAAATTGGTATTTTCGATTGCTGAACGTTGATCCGGAAGGCTGTTGAAGATTTGTGAGCGAGAAAGGTGGATATATATTGGTGGTTGGGTGTCGGGAACCCGCGGCTCGGTCAGCGACAGAGTTGGCAACAATCAAGTCAATCAAGTCGGGGTGAATTGATTGATTGATTGACGGATCTGGTGGCTTTTGCTTGACTTGGTTGACTTAATAGCAAAAATAAGGCTCGACTTGTTGACTTGTTTGACTTGATTGATAACTGTACGTATAATTTAGGCGTAGTAAATTAACTACTGTATATCTTGTATATCGTCTCCAGCTCTTCAGGAGAGATAGCTTCGTTACGTGGACTTTTTGCTACCATCGTAGGCTTTAAGCCAAGGCGCTTCCAGCTACGTAGGCTTTATAGAGCGGAGAGGAGATCTGCCTTCATACGAAGACGCCTCGTCTCCAGCAAATCGCCTAGCTCCAAGAAGGTCCTCTCACAGTTGGTGGCCGCCGCAGGGATGCTGAGGATTGTGAGGGCGAAGCGCGATAAGACGGGGTACTCGTCAGCCTTCCCCAGCCAGTATAGAATCGGGTCGCGCGCAAACAGGGACTCCTCTGGCACAGGTGACTCGATTATCCAGCGCTCAAACTCATCGCGACGATAGACTGGACAGGCGTCGTCACCTTGTAGGGTAGCTCTCATAAAATCAGACTGACTGCTAGCTGGCCCAGTACGTGCCTTCTTCGCCGGAGGCTCTAGAGTACTAATAGGAGAGGCGGCCTCTTTAAACTCTGCCCACAAGCGTTGAAAGCCAACGTGGCAATTATCTAGCCAGCCTTTGTATGTGTGAGGTCCTGCATAAGCCTCCTCACTGTAATCAAGAGGCACAGCCCACACTTTATCCATGTAACTTTTCGTGCGTGGGTGGAGACGGCAGGCAGCGTAGTATGCCGGGGTATCCTTTAGCTTGCGCATATACTCAAGGATCTTTATATAAGCCATATTATAGGTGGCTTGTATATGATCCTATAAGTCGACGTTGTTGTATTAAAACAGCATCTTGTTGAGGGTGGTGGCAAGCCAATTAAGCGTAGGGAGCACCTCCTAGATGGCTCCTAACGTGCTAGCTACGCCCCTGCCCTCTATACAGGTGGTGGCCTCTTTAAAGGGCTGTAGGATTTTTCAGTACTCTGCAATTGTCGCCCAATCCTTAGCAGAGAGGCCGTCTTCTTCAATAAACCAACGCTTCTTAAGATCAGGCAGTTACAGTGCCAAGCCAAAAGTCTGTTCCCCCAACACGCTAACGCGCGTACACCAACACCAACACCCTATTTTCAACACTACATTACTCCACCAATATGAGCTCTTTTGGTGTAGAAATTTCAGGAAATCGTCGCCGCAATGCCGAATTATCTGTCCAGCAACGGGATTTAATTATCGCGAAGTGTGAGGCGGGCGCGTCATCGCGGGAGTTGGCTAAGGAGTTTAACTGTACACGTCGCTGCATCAACAAAACACTTCAGAGATATGGAGAACAACACCACAATCAATCGCGGCCTCGATCAGGGCGTCCCCAGGCGCTTAATACACATGACAAGCGTGTACTCTATCGAGAGGCACGAAAAAACCCGAGGATCGAATACCCAGCCCTCCTCCGCGAGGCCTCCCTCCACCGCATCTCTCGAACGACTGCATATCGCGCATTAAAGGCAGAGAGCCTGACCAACTTCCGGGCAGCGCGGAAGCCCAAGATCACTCGCGCGGTGGCCCAGGAGAGGCGTCAATTCGAACGGGAATATCGCAATTGGGATTGGCGCGGACAGCCCTTCCGGTTCTCAGATAAGTGCTCTATTCAAAGACGCTCCGGCGGCACATCTACATAGGTTTTTCGCCTCCCACACGAGAAATGGAGACATAAGATGATCGAGGAGACAGTTATATCAAGATCTCGCGCGGCAATGGTGTGGGCGAGTATCTAGCTTGATCGGAGAGGGCGGGTTCGGCGGAGTCCCTTAGTGATCATGCCCAGGGACCCAGCAGCTCGTCGCAAAGGATACAGCGCATGGAGTTATATTGAAGCTCTACGCGAAGGACTCCTCTGTAATTATCACGCAGGAGATATCTATATGCACAACAACGCGCCCATCCACAGGGCGCGACAGTCGCTCGATTTTTTGGCGGAACACGGCATACAACCGATCGAGTGGCCGCGTTATTCCCCCAACATCAACCCCATCGAACATCTCTGGTGGTCCCTCAAGAGAGAACTCCATAAGCGTTACCCCAATATGGGCGACCTTGGCGACGGCGACGAGGACTTTGAGACCTTCTGCGCGGCGTTGAAAGATTGCTGGCGTAGGATCCCTAATTCGCTGATTCGCAAGCTTATACTTAGTATGCCGCGCCGCCTACTTGCTCTCCGGCGTGCGCGCGGGTATCAAACAAAATATTGATCAAATAATTATCTCTCTATCAATTATCAACTCTCCGGGAGCGATATTGGGGGTGCCGGAGCGCTCTGCGCGACGGGGTGGTGATGATGGCGGACCTCGCTTACCCCTGCGGGGAACAGACTTTTGGCTTAGTACTGTTGGAGCGTTAACAGGTGCCCTGGCGACGATATTCAACAAGCTTGTGATTAATATAGTTGTTAAGAGGCATGCGGAGCTTGAGCGCGCGCGCAAAACAGTCGTAATAGGAGTTCCACCTTGTCTTTACTAGCTTAACGATCTCTAGCGTTTTAACTTTGCAATCTGCCTCTAATTAAGTGTTGCTAATTATCTAGCACTGCTTAAGAAGCTGTCAAGCCTGCGGAGTACAAATAGAGGCGATGACGTCGATTAAGACGCCCAGAGGGCCAACCTTACGCCACTTGTTGAGAAACGCCTCCTCCTTATCAAGATGCTCCTCTGCGTTCTTAAACGCCTCACGATCTTTGCCAAATATAATTTGCTAGGTGGTGAGGTTAATTATATGGCAGGCGCAGCGTAGCCGTTAATAGCGGGCGTTAAAGTTATATTTGATGGCCAGGGCGTCGATTGCGGAGTTGTTGTTGGTGGCGTTATTAAGGACGAAGTAACCCAAGTTGCAGGCGGAGATCTTGAAGCTCTTGAGCGTGGCATTAATGACGGCGGCAATATTGACGCCTGTATGCTGGCCCATTAACAAGGGCAGGCCTAATACGTAATCGCGAGGCTTGCCGTTGCGATCGAGGTGGTGGACGCAGATACCTGTCAACGCCTGCTTGCCGCCTGTTGACGTCCAATTGTCGAAGGAGATGTATATAGCTGATCGCGCGTCGCGTAGGTAATCGACAACAGCGGGTACGTACGACTCGTACTCCGCGATTATATGAGCTCGTAGGGTGTTGTGGGATCTCCATAGCTCTGCCTCAGCCAGCGGGTTAGCCTGCCGTAACATAGCTCGAAAAGCGGCGCCCTCAATTACAGAGAGCGCCTGATTATCGGCCACCACCTAATTGAGCACTAATTGTAGGAAACTTGTGCGCGAGAAGCTCTCTGCGATAAGGTTGGCGACGCCCTGCGGTACGCCAAGGCCTTTGTGATGTATGTGGGCGAGCAGAGAGGATTGCTAGGAGGGAGTTGTGACGCGGGAGGTGGCTTTTGGGCTGTTCTTCTTAATGCCGTGGCCAGCTTTACGCTCACCAAGATGGCGCCTGATTGACGTAGTTAATTGATTAGCGTAATAAAATCTGGCAGGGTGCTTATAACAGTGGCAATAGCGGCAGAGCCAGTACAGGCGTTGTTGCTTGCGGTGCCAGAGGCGATATCTATGCCGCCAAACCCAGCTCTTTCGACTGCGCTTTGCACCATAAGCTGGCTTATAATAATCTGGCAGGCGTACCCATTTAATGCCCTCGTAATCGTCATCGTCGTCCTCTATATTGGTGGCGGATGGGGTGCCCACAGAGCTTTCGGCGTCAAGCTCTGACGGCGCGTTGGTGGCTACATCAGTGGCACCATCTTCAGGAGGGGTTTGTGACGCCGTGCTTTCAAGCCGCTGGCTAAAAACTTAAGAGAGGTTACTATTCATGCCTTCTAGGCGATCAGGCGACGCTATATTAATAGAGGAGGGCGTTGGTAGAGCGAGAGAGGTGGTGGGTAAGTAGGTAAGTTAGATGGGTGGTGGGAGATGAGGAAACTCAGAAATACGGCGCTAAGCCTAGATAGGCAACTATCTCAGGTAAAGTCCGTTAACTCCGAGTTGCCTTATACTCTAAGGATCCAGTATTCTACGATAAACCCCTAAGATCCTAGGGATTCAAGTCTATTAATTAAGTTAATCAAGTCGGCAGGATTTGCTTGATTGACTTGCTAAATTTCGCCTCCCTGATTGACTTGATTGTTGCCAACTCTGGTCAGCGAAAGCGACGAAGCCGGTAGGTGGTACGAGGAATGAGTGCTTACGCGATCTTCGCACCGTCGGTCTTTGGCTAGCATACAGGCTCCTTGTTGCGCAGTCTGCACTATAACTCCGTTTATGGTGAAATGTATGCATGCGGGGAGTCGTGCGGAGCAGATTGAATTCTTAGCAGAAGACGCGACTGTCCCTGATAGTGTGCGCACTCATATCAGAGGTCTCACTCTCTCCCATATTGTTTGCAAGAACGAGAATTGTGGCGGGTGAAGTACAAATTTCATAAAGGAAGGCCTGAGATAATGTACATTTCTTGCATCGGTATCTATCGCCGCCTAACAAACAGCCTAATAGCGTAATAGCCAGCGACACTCCAACCAAGCACACGACCGATAAATAGCGGAATGCCAAAGCGAAACCATGTCCCCGGAGCCACGAGTTTTATCGTCGGAGCTTCGAACTTTATCACCCTCTCTCGCCTTTCCTGAACCTGCGCTCCACTCGTCGCTTCCACGGCCTGGAAGATAATCGCAACCACTTCATCCGGCATGTTCAGAAACGGGGAATGACTCGCCGCCACATCCGTATGATGTACCACGCCACCCAACCCCCTCGCCGCACCCACTTGCATTCTCTGAACCACGATCGGCAACCCGTGGTCCTCAACAGTCCCAATATACCATGTCGGCACGTCTTTCCAACCCGCATACGCATGCTCCCCACCCTCAAAGAGCGATTTCAAACTATGCGTCTTGAGCTGGGTGACCCAGTACTCCCACTCCTCTTGCGGCAAATCATGGTAGAAGAGTTCGCGGGGGTCGACAGTCAGCTCAGCGTAGCCCGTTTCTTTGTTCGCGCGCCAGAAGGGCGGTGGCATGTTTAAGAAAGGAGCCATGAAAGAGAGACCGGTCATGGTGAATCCTGATGCTATCAGCATCAGAGCTGTCACGTAGCCATGTTCTGAAGCTGAAGAACCGCGAGGGCGCGTCAGGCCTTTGATGGCGCTGTTGCCGACCATGCCGCCGTACGAGTGCGCGATGACTATAACATCGCGACCTGCGGTTGTCTCGGTGGTAATCGCGTTGCGAGTTGTGTCGATGTCGTCTTTCAATGTAGCTATTGGGTTGTCGGATGTTGATGGTAGGGCGATGGAGATACATTTGAGGCTGTATTCGTCTTGGAGAGTTTTAATGACTTTATCGTAGCATTGAGGCTTGTGCCATGCGCCGGGCACGAATACCAGTGCTGGTTTCTCAGACATGGTGGCTTGTGGTGGTGGTTGTTGAGATCTCGTGCTAGGAATACTTGGGTAATAGGTTGAATGTTCCCGAGTGTTCCCGACCCCAATGTTCCGATGCGGGACACTTAATCGTCGTGTTGCCGCGAGCAGCTTCAAAAATCAGCTGAGAGTAGAGGAACCCACGAGAAGCCAATACGGTGATAAGCTAACCACAGGAGTGAGGAAAGACGAGCGCGCAGCAGCTGTGTGCAATAAGGAATCATGCGACCAATGATTAACCATTGATCAACCAAAGGATCATGACCTCTTAGCTGAAGGTTGCGAGAATTAGCAGGTACCTTCGAGGTTGGTCGTGACAAGCAAACGATACCAAATGTAATGCTTTTTGACCAGGATGAGGATAGTCAGGCCGACACGCCCCGTGCTCGCCCGGTGCTTGGACAGGACCCTGAAGAACATCAGGAGGTCCAGTTCCCAACTGATTATGGGATCGAGATAGGCGCGTACAAGGCCCAACATGTACCCAGCATCCCCAACTTGCCACATGGCCCGTCCAAAAGCAAGCAAATACAGCATAGTATCCCAGCACTACCAGAGCCTCCATTTTCTTTTCTGCCAGCACTACAGTGAACTCCCGCGGCACCAACACACACCACAAGAAGAGCATCTGATGCCGGTTTCCAGGCTCTTCGTCCACTGCAAGCACGGCATCGAAACCTACTTGCAAGTAATTGACTGCCACTCTACACGCTTCTTTTTCCCGTTCCTCTACAGTTGAGGATTCGTCTATTAGCTCTCTAACGCGTTGCAAGCGTGTTCCGACAGGCGTGCGCGATGTAAGTGATGCGCTCAATGAGAGTAAAGTGTCTAGTTCCGTCGCCCCCCACAACGGCCGCGCCTCTTTGAAGATGGTGAACATAGCACTCAGCGTACCCAAACACTGTACAAAGTGAATTAAGAACGTGTCTAGGTCCCCTTCGTCACGCCTATATAGCGTGTCAGCGAAGATATGGTGCCCTAGTACTGTGGCGAAGAGTATGATAGGAACGCAAGTTTCTTGCGTGATACGCGCGTAGGAGGAATTGAAGAGAGACACTGCGCGCGTTTGCAGCGTGATGGCCTGGTACATGAGCGATTCGGCTCGGGTAGGATAGAGGGTGGCGAGATGCCTGGCGGACAAGGCGAGAACTTGGTAGAGGAGGTACGGGTGCTCGATACTGGTTCTTAGGGTACGATACGGACTAAAGACGGAGTCATTGGCGTCTCTATCTCCGCCCAGGCTGAACACGTCTTTCGAGGACCTCAGGGAGATAATATGTGTGAGGAACTCCATGTGCTCCATGTTCACAACATTGTCAAGAATAGGTACCCGTGGAATGCCGATTTGGGAATGGATGTGCAAAGTAGGGGATGAGCGGCCGTGGTAGCACCAGACGCCACCGTCCCTGAGACGGGACTGGCTTCGCTGTGGGACAGCATGTCGTTTAGGGCCCGGCCAGGAGAGGGCCCTCCCTTGGAGGGGCTTTTGGTTGGAGCTCGGGTTGGAAAGCTGCATACTTGACCGGATACAGCACAGAGATTGCAGGCAGGACGTTGTTCATCGCACTTAATATTGAGAAAGCATCAGTGAGCCAGGATCCACCGCGTCAATGATGAATTTATTACCTTGACATGTCTCCGCTTGCTGCTCGAACAGTATAATTAACCATCAAGCTGTGTGCCAAAGAGAGTCGCATAGCCCCTCGGACATGAGATTGGTCCACTCACCACTGCAAGGAACCCCCGCGCGACTTCTTGTGGCTGCGCCTTATCATGCCTGGAATGTACCAGATACCAACTTGTCGGACTGAAAATGATACCGTGGGTCACCACCTCGTGCACGGCCCCACCTCGTGCACGGCCAACACCAAATCTCCCGCACTTTCAGAATCGCTTTACACCACCAATATACACCCAATGGAGGCTGCCCTAAAGTCGTTAAAATCGCTAAAGCTTAGAGAGAAGCCTAATTATACTCAGACTGCGAAAAAGTATAGTGTTAATCGAACGTTGCTGTCGAAGCGTCACCGCGGGGTTATCAGCAGCTATGCGGAGAAAGTCGATAATATGCGCCTTCTCAACTCTACACAGGAAACTGAGCTTGTACAATATATTAATAAGCTCTGTGTACGAGGGCTACCACCTACAAGGGAGATGATACGGAATTTCGCAGCAGAAATAGCAGGAAAAGAGCTAGGAAAAAACTAGGTTGATCGCTTTATTGCGCGGCATTACATTGAGCTTGTATCTTGATGGGCATCCAGCATCAATTCCACACGCCACAGAGCTGACTCTGCCTTTAAATACGCCCTATATTTTAAGCTCCTAGACTAGAAGATAACTTAGTACGATATCGAGGCTCGCAATATCTACAATATGGATGAGAAGGGCTTCTTAATTAGGGTGCTGTTAAAAATGAAGCGCGTGTTCTCCGGCCATTGATATGATCACAGAGGCGTGAAACAAGCACTCTAGGACGGTAATAGGGAGTGTATAACTATGATAGCCTGTATTTGCGCTAATAGCAGCTATCTTACGCCTGCGCTGATTTATTAGGCTGTTTCTGGCAAGATACAAGACTTATAGCTTTAGGATTTCAACCCTATAGAGCACAAAACCTTCTTCGCCTTATCGCCCAGTGGATGGACTAACAACAAGCTAGGGCTCTTATGGCTTGAACAGGTGTTTAATCGCGAAACAAAAGCAAAGGCAAGACGATCATATTATTTACTTATCCTTAACAGCTATAGCTCACATATATTGATGGAGTTTATTAAGTTTTGCGACAACAATCGGATTCTTCTGGCCATCTATCCTCCCCACGCTACCCACACCTTGCAGCCGCTTAACGTCTGCCTTTTTAAGCCCCTATTAACTGCCTACTTAAATAAGCTCTCTGAGTTCATGTATAGCTGTCAGGGCATCTCCGCGATTACAAAAAGAGACTTCTTCCGCTTGTTCTATAAGGCCTAGCATACAACGTTTAAGGAAAAGACGATCTTAATGGCTTTTTAAGTTACAGGGCTTTCGCCGTTAGACTTAGAGGCTATACTTAAGAAGTTTAAAATAGAAGAGACTGAGAGGCCCTTATTAAGCGATAGTACTACTTCCGTACTCAGCGCTTTAGATTGGAGAAAGATTGAGCGGTTACTGCGCCAGGTAGTGGAGGATATCTACGATTAACGCTCCCAACAGCTAAGCCAGACGATTCACGTGATAGCTGTACAAAAACAGCTCCTCCAGCATGAAAACAAGCGACTCAGAGGGGCCTTTGTTAATAAGAAGAAGCGCCGTCAACGTGGCAGGCCTCTATTACTTAAGGCACAGCAGGAGTATAATAGTGGAGCTATATTCTAGTCGCCATCTAAAGTTAAGGACGCCCGCGATCGCCAAGCACAAAAGGATGCCGACGAGCAGCTACTACAATAATAGAAGCCCGAGGAGATTAAGCGTAGGGAGCAGCAGAAGCAGGAGAAGGCTACTATGCTTAAAGAGAGGCAGCGCATGAGAGAGGTGGCCAAAGAAATACGCCTTCAAGAACAGCGCGAGAAGGCCGTGCAGCGCGAAGAAGCTAGGATCGCGCGCGAAGCCAAAAAGCAACTCTAATAAGATATACAATTCTCCAAAAAGGGTAATAGACGCCGTCAAAAGGCCTTTGCACCACCTCCTTAAGTCGCTGAGGAGACAGAGGATGTTGGTGTGGATATATCATCTGTAGTTGATGTGGTGCCTACACCTGGCCCTGCCACGCGCACCCGCAAAGTACGCCTCCCACAGAGGTATCGCACGTAGTTTATCGTTACCAATTAATCAAATAGGTCCTTAAAAGCCCTCCACTAAAAAATCTCGCGATAATACAATATATATGCGACTCTACAGCTGCAAAAGTTGTGGGTGTGGGCATCTGGAAACCGTGCACCAGGTGGGGCCGTGCACCAGGTGGTGACCCACGGTATGCTTCTGCAACTCACCTACAGGATGAGTGCTGGAATACGCGTATTACATCTTTGATGGCGGTCCCGGTATAAATAACGGATGGTTGAAGAAGCTCGGAACTGTGGCGTAGCGGGTCAATGAGTCGTGCTAGCTTCGCTAATGCGCGTATCCGGTTGCTGGTTGAGCTCTTATTGGTCGGCAATCGCTGCACTAATTTCTACAATGGGTGAACGACCTTTCCCTGGGCGGCTTACACGAGTATTCCGGCGTGCAGGTCTCGAGATGGAAACGGATAGTTCAAGCGCATTGATGCGCAAGTTCGAAGCCCATTTCGATATGCATATCTCGTCGTTTCTACTTTATATACGCGTATCTCTTCATTTTCCTTTATAACATGAAGATGACGCTCTTCTTGCAAAGCATTTATCCAATCATTAATCGAAATACAAAAGCCTGTTCACCATGGCAAGCGGACAACCAGGTATTTGTTCCCACCACATCTCTTGCAGCATCAAGACTAACATGGCACTACCCCAAAGTCCCAGGAAGTCTCTACATCTACGCGCCCAACAAACCGGTGTCCGTTGTCTTCACGCTCCTTTACGCCCTCACTACAGCCGGACACATCTACCAGTGCCAGTATAGAACTTACCCTCACATCCATACGACCATAGCTCAAACAAAGCAGCCGCGACAAATCCTGGCGCCTAATCGGCCTCCAACCTCTCTGCGCCGTGCTTTTCACAACCGGCTACGCACTCCGCTGCTACAGCGCATTCGACGGATACCTGTATGACGCACCCAACAAGACCAACCTCATAGCCTTCATCGTCAGCCAAATATGCATATACATATGTCCGTACGTACTCCCATCCGCAAAAGTAGGGTGCATTGGAGACAGGTGCCATGAGTCACCCCGCGTAGGGTCGAAAACTGCCTTATTTGCTTCGTCTTCAGACGTTGAGTTGTATTAAGATAGGGTATACATTGAACCAAGGTATTGAATGGGGCTAGGGCCCACCAGAAATCGTTTTTCGGATATGCTCCAAGGCAAAACAACACAGTTTGAGCTTCACGCAGATCTGATAGCTTCTATCAGCAGAATCAGCAGAGTAGCATCCGCGAGGAAACCACAAAAGACGGTTGGAAGATGGAATTATAATTTGCTCTTCTGCTTACCCTTGGCGCGGGTTTCCTGTGCCATTCTTAGCAGCGCATACAGAGTCTGCATCCGCGGCATCTCGAACCCCCTTTCGCGGGCGATCCTAATCGGATTACCAAGAATAACCTCCAGCTCCATGGTCTTTCCTTGTTCCCAGTCGAGGGCCATGCTAGGCTTACTGCCGCTCGTATTCTTCTGTGTGCTCCGCAGTATTCGCTCTGGGGTGGCAAAGTCTTCGGGGAACGGCTTCCCTAGAAGCTTGGGGGCGGTAGCTAGAACCTCTTCCATGACGGCCTTCAAATGGATCGCAACTTCGGGGTCATTGGACATGGCGTTGTTTGAGACACCGCCTGCGAGTACGGACGACGGGTTCATGGAAGCGTTGATGGCGATCTTGTGCCAGCGGACGAGCTGGAGCTTGGCGTGGTCGTACGCTTCCGCGTCGTCAATGCCACCTTCTTTCAGCAGCGCGATGAAGGCCTTGTTCTGCTCGGTTGCTCCCCGGTCTGTTTGTTTCGCGTCTCCTGTATCGAGATGAGGAAGGTAGGGCCCGCTGTTGATGCGCGTCCAGCGGTTGTGCTTGATGTGGCCAGGGCTCGTCTGCGCGCAGCTCGCAATGGTCACTGCGCTGCATATGCTGGCCTGTGGAAAGCGCTTTGCATACGGCGCCTCTACGCCCAGCCCGTTCTGGATCAGCACGATGGCGGTCCGGTCGCCCACCAAGCCCTCGAGTATCGCCGAATCGTCGCTCACGTCGGGCAGCGCCTTCGTGCTGACCACGATGTAGTCCCAGTGCACATTGCTTTTTCGCGCCTCGTCTGGATCTGCGAAGGTGTGCGTCGGAACGAAGGTGCAGTCGCCATACTGGGACGATGCCACCTGGAAGCCGTGCGCTTTGACCGCGCTGTAGTTGGAGCGACAGATGACGGAGACGTTGACACGGGAGGCGAGGGCAAGGCGCGACGCGTAGAAGGCGCCAATGGCACCGGCGCCGACGATGAGTATCTCGATGGCCATGGTGGGTGGATGCTACCATGGTAGGAAGAACACGAGAGGTACGATGAAAACGATATCGGACTTGTTGATAGCTCCGCGATGAGCCTCGGCATCTGTGCGCTCATCGCGGCGCGGAGAAACCATCTCCCAGTCTGTTCCCTTCGTCCACGGGTACCCTCTACCCACGTCACCACCAGTCCTCACTTCCAGTCCCAAGTGCAATGCCAGAGTCCACGGCTTCGAGTTCAGCCTCAGGCTCTTCTCCACCATAACCGACCGATGCCTCTCGACGCCTCGGAACCTCTTTAGCCGTTCTCTCCCACACAACTGTCATTCTGATACCCTCGAAGCACCAGCCTCGTGGACTACCTGAAGCAGACCGGCCTCGGCTGGCCAGGGCGCTTGGTTTCCAAACAAGGCGCCGTAGCGTCTGGGACATTCCCGTTTCTGCTACGAAACGCGAAGTTGAAACGCTAGTCAATCAACGCCAAGGCTGAGATTGGCGAACAGCGATTGACGACGAGAAAACAGCGACTACGGCGCGGGAGACTTGGTGCTGTCTTGGCTGTAGCTTGTTACACGGGTAGAGGCTTGCTGTTGCCGGTTTGGGGCATCACAACGTACCAGGCTGTGCTGCTTCAACATCTTCGCCACCTTCAACAGGACGTGTGCACGCAGCTGCCGGGATTGACAAATTCGGCACTTGCAAATCACGCGACAAAAGACACGAATACACGCCGCAGGCTCCAAAAATGGCAACACCTGAAGCACCCCACACCCTATATCCGCAAACATTTCACGCTTCGAAACACCATCCGGTTTCTTATGCAGTCTGTCTTTTGGTGTACGTGCTTGCTCCCGTCGCCACTAAGCAGACCATGGCCAAGCGCATGGGAAACACGATACCACAGCCAAGCCTACCCTAGGCCCAACATGGAGGCTAGAAGCGCCCACTTGGGCGCGTTTTACCTACTGCATAGACGTTGCATCCGAGAAAGGTGAATCAGATCCATGACCGCAATTGGTAGATCCCGTCAGAGTAGCCGGGAGGCGAGGAAACTAGCCGTCGGATCCCGCAAGAAGAAGAAACATCGTGAACATACAAGTAGGGCAGCCGCAGCGACTCTGGAAAGCATCATCCAGCATCAACATCCTCTCCTCTCTTCTCGTCTTTCTCATCTTTCTCATCTAATACAGCCTACAGCTAGTCTGAGGTTTTGGTTTCTATCTGTTTATCTTACCATTTTACTATAATTTACAGGTTGATCCTTAACTTGTATACATCTTAACTTCCATCTCCATCAAAATGCGTTACTCCAGCCAGATCCTCCTCGCCGCAGGCCTTGCCACCTATGTCTCCGGACACGGCATGGTCGTCCGAATCACCGGTGCCAACGGCGTCGTCATGCCCGGTCTCACTGTCGCTGACGGCACTCCCCGTGACTGCTCTTCCAAGTACGCTCACTCATTACCACAACAACATCAATCTTGCTAACAATATCACAGCGGCTGCGGTTCCCAGGCCGACACTGCCATCATCCGCGACCGCGAGATCTCGTCCGGCGAGGCTGGCCCTCTCGGACGCACCCAGGGCAACGGCCCCGTGGACGCGGCCGTCATGGTCTCTGCCTTCATGGGTACTGGCGCTGCCGCACCACCACCTACCAACCAGGGTGCTTCCGGCTCTGTTGGCGTTGAAGATGACATCCCGAACATGCCCGCTGGCGCCGGTGCCCAGAAGAGGCAGTTGCTTGGCAAGCTCCTCGGTGGTGGTGGTGGTGCTGGAGCTACCGGTATTGCTGGCCTTCTCGGTGGCGGTGGCACCAAGGCCGAGGGTCCCCCTGAGAGCGGTGTAGCTGCTGCTGCCGGCCAGGGTGCCACGAGCGGTCTGCCGACTGCCAACGCAGATGGCACTGTTGACATGACCTTCCGTCAGGTAGGCCTTCATCACCTCCTTGTCTCTCATCGCATCTAACCCGCAGCAGATCAACCAGGATGGCGCTGGTCCCTTCACTGCCGATGTCGACGGCACCTCCGGTGGAACTGACGAGGCGGCCATGCAGTCCGCTGAGGTCACCAAGGACGTCCCCGGCCTCGGTGTCCAGGGTATCTCCCTTGCCACCAGCACCGAATTCGACATGCAAATCAAGATGCCCGCCGGCATGACCTGCGATGCTACTGTTGCCGGTGTCCCCAACGTCTGCGTCGCCCGTGTGCGCAACGGCGCCGCTGCCGGTCCCTTCGGTGGCTCGGTTGCTTTCACCCAGTCTGCTGCTGCCCGCAAGAGGGCCATTGCCTACCGCCTCAAGAAGCGCATGGAGATTGGCAACATCCACTAAGTGCTAGGCCGTACTAGATCTTTGGGATGTGGAGAGTTTGGAAAAGGATAATTGATGGGTGCTCTGGATGGTCGGGTGATATATATATACATAGTAGAGTGGGATTTACTTCTTAAGACATGCTGGTTTTTTTTAACAGTCGCTTTGGAATCGAATAGGTCTGGACCTAGAGATTACGATAGATGGCTATAAATCAAACGGCATCTTTATATTTGGCTTGCCTTTTTTGGTTGTGCATTGTATCCTCTTGTTGGAAAGGTTGAGAATTGACAACCTCACTGCCACGCCTTCGTAACACATAGTCTAGGTATTTGGCTGACATCAAGAACCATAATGCTAGGCATTGCCTTCACTTTTACCATTCCAGCCTCGGGCGTAATACGGCAAAATCTTTGTATACTTCAATTGAACTAAAGCCACTACTACTCATATTATCTTATCAAACATCTACTTCCCAAACAATAACTTGACCTCATCAATGACACCCGCATTTTCTAGTTTGCTCATCGCTTTGAAGAACTGTACTGACAAACGAGTACAACCTGATTGCGCAACGCTCGGCTCTAGGCTGGGAAGTGTAAACTTATTCCAAAGGGAACTTTTTTTTTCTTTTTTTTCTTGGTGGCAGTGAAAGGGTACGCAGTGGAGGTGGTGTGGTGGGCGCGACAGATAGGACTGGAGCAGGCTGCAATGCTACTTTGATTACTTGGGGGCCACATGCAAGATTGATATAAGGTTCTGACAAGGCTGAAGGCTGGTGAGCGAATGGGTGTGGGGGAAAGGCATCTGATTTGCTAAGTAGAGCGGCGCTAAAGTGAGTTTGCTCCCGAAGGTCCATAATCCACCCACAAGGCTTTTCACTGCATTCTTTAGCCCAGGCGAGGAGTTCTTTGTGGTACGTGCAGGCGTAGGTAACGGGGTTTTTGAAAAAGGCCTCCTGGTGTATGTTAGCGTAAAGAGCCGGGAAATGTGGGTTGTGTTTTGATTTTGATATGGGAGTCTCCATCGACGAGGCTTTCAAACTTATTATGCGAGAGGGTAGTGGTTATTCTTGTTGGATGCCGGTCAGGCTAACAAGTTATCTCGTGATGTTCCTTGATATGAGGAGGAAGTAGGCATGTGCAAAAACGTAGTCATTTCCGCGAAAATTTTGCCTTTCTCTCGAAAAAAAAAAATGATATGGGAAAAGAGCTTTCAAGAGTATGGTTAGCAATATCTCGGTAACTGAAACTTTACAGGCACAAGCACAGGTTTGAAGTGACCACGCTTGCTTGAGCGTTTATTGTTGAGCGAATATGTTTTTGTGCGTCCTTCACATGCCAGAACTGCCTTTTTTTTTCCAGTTGCTAACAAGAACGCCCGAGCACTTTAGGTCGTCAGGATAGTGTTTACGCGACGATATACGATACCGACGACAATTGTAGGGAAAGTTGCCTAGATATGTCTCTGCTTCTTTTTCTGTCGTCCACTGTACATTTTTTTGGCCTTAAGACTGCTCCCGCAAGCATCTGTTACTTGACTGCCGCTCGAAATGCCTAGGTATATTATCGCTTAATGGCTTATTGACAATGCTGCGTTTCACATTTCATCGCAAATGTAGGGTTTGGGGTATAGTGATTTCGCCGACTGTCAGTGGTGCGATGTAATACTATCAATCAGATAATATCCCACAGCTTATTAGCAACCTCGAGTAAACAGTGGTAACATTACGGCGAAACATAAAATTAAATAACCAATTTACGTAAGGTAGTTGTCTGCTAAGAGCTGGTACACAGAAAAAAAGGTTATAGCTAGATTTTCTTTTTTACCATAGTATAGTTGCGGGATGCAGCTTTGTTCACAAAAAAAAATGGTAGTTGTCCTATGCTAATGGTTGTAAGGTGTTGAAAGCGTGGAAGGATAGTAGAAGCGGAACCAAACTGGGGAGCCGAAGTTCATTGCACAAATTGCAACTCTCACCCAAGTCCATATTTCTAACCTCTCATCGTTACACGTCAAAGACCCCATCCATAATGCCTTGCACTTCTTCCGAGCACCCTTTCCTCCCTCGTTTTGCCGCACATTGCTGGCCGGTGCGACAATAGTGGCTTGCATCTGCAAATCCTACGTCGACTTCCGTCCAGCGCTTCTTTACTGCCTGTTTGTGTCAGCGGTACTCATATCCCTGGGAAAGGTCGCCATCACCATACAAAAGCGGGCCAACACCATTGCCGAGGCCAGTCCTCCATACGGTCTAAGACAGACATACGCGATACACCACTAGCCTTCATCGTTTTCTTCGAATGCGAACTATGCCGACTTCATTTTGTATCCAGGAAGTTCGATCATACGCCGTCCACGGTCCAGGAAACCCTCACCTCGACACCAGCCGAAACCCAATTTATGGACCGCTGGCGCGATCTTCATTACTACTGCATATTCCCAGACTCCGCAAACATGCCGTCATACGGCAAACCCATGGAAGTTGTCAAGTTCCACGCCGTTTTAATGCTCTACCTCATACTATATTTCGTAATTGCGGGTTGCCTCAACCGTCCGGTCAAACGCCTAGTAAATCCAAATCCGAAAGGCGAGAACTAAGCTTGGCGACCTAGAAGCTGATCAAGCCTAGAAGCTGATCACCCCACCAAAACGCGCACCCCTTAGAAAAAGACGCGTATTTTATCAACGCCTATTGTAGCTGCCACTCTATACACATGGATTGAAAAGTAGTATTAGCTGCTGCCCTCCCTGTAGTTGCGACACGTCTCTGAGCCCTAGGCCTAGAGTTCTGGGCCTCTGTAGCAGCAGCTTGATCAATTGCACGCTTGATACTCTTAATATTGGCAAATCTCTGATTGTGATCAATAGTAACCCGTTTACGCTTCCTCTGAGAGCTAGTAGCCTCTAGTTGATATTGTAGTCGAGAGATTTCTGATTCCTGCCTTGCTGCTTGACTATTAGCAATAGCTATTATTGCCTTGCTTGCTTTCTGGAGTAGTCGGCGCGTAGGTTTTAATAGATTTTCTGACCTTTTAATAGCTTTCTGAGCCGCGTACACGTCCTGGGGTTTCTGAGGGGTGCGATAGAGCGTATCGATCGCGCTGACGTCCTGAGGTAGGCGTTGTGGCGTTACTGGCCTGCCTATAACCTGTGAGGATTGAATCACCCGATTAGGATTGTAGGGAATAAAGCCAGCAGCGCGCCAGCTAGCCCAAATCACTTTCTCTAAGAGGCCTTCCTCTCTAGCTAGGTGGTAGTAGGAAATAAATCGCTCCTTCTTAATAGGCGCGGCGTCGTCGAGGCTCGCTAGGTCGCGTATTCGATTTCTATAGTTTGACTTAATAACTAAGAACCCTAATAGATCTAGTGGCTGTAGGAGGTGTGTTGAATAAGCTAGTAGAAATAGAAGGTGTACTCGAGCCTGCTTACAAGCCCAGAGGAAATTAATATGCACGTGGCTACTATACGCGTCGCAGAGAAGTAGTCGGTATTGACTACCTATAGGCGCTGTTCCTAGTAGAAAGAGCCGGCGCAACCACTTAAGGCCTATCTCCTGCGAGGTCCACCCATTCTCTGAGGTTGTATAGAGCCAATTTGGTATAGATGCCGGAAACCAGGTTGTCTGTAGGCTCTGGCCTTTGAATATAACGGCGCAGGGTAGCTTCCGCCCTATAGCTAATACAGCCTCAATTATTAAGACCCACTCGCGATTCTCTGGCGACTTGATATAAGCCTTCTTTTTCTGGCTATTTGCGAGCACTCTAGAGTTGACAACTACACCAAGGGCAATACTAGTCTCATCAATATTCCAGATATTCTCTGCCTGTATGCCCAGCCTGATTCTGACGCGCTCAAAGAGCTCAAGAAACGCGCGGATCTGTTCTGGAGTAGCTGCCTCAGCGCGACTAGTATCCAGCTTTCTCCCAATAACAGAGGCGACGCGTGGGTTGCGCTTAATAAAGTATAGTAGCCAGCGCTGGCCTAGAGGTTCGAGGTCGCCATTCATTTGAAGGATTCGGCTGGCCATTTCTCGCGCGCGCGCGTGTGAGGGAGGGTAGCCGGTTATATCCTGCTCAAGGATCCAGTCTACTAAGAAGCTCTCTTGCTCCGGTGTCAACCGCTGCTGGTGTTGGTGAGCAGCGCGTCGGCTAGCTGAGCCATGGATACGGGTCGAGAGAGTAGACTGAGGGATGCCGTACGCCCGAGCAGCTGCGCGCTGGCTAGTATAAATGCCTGCATTCAAATCGTCAATAGCTAATTGTATAGCCTGCTCGCGTACGTCCGTATTCATGAAGGGTGTTGATAGAAAACGCGTCTTTTCTGAGGGGTGTGCGTTTTGGTGGGGTGATCAGCTTCTAGGCCTGATCAGCTTCTAGGTCGCCAAGCTTACACCGTATGCGGTGGGAAGGACCTCTTCTTCAGGTCGGACGATCGGCGCTTTACGATTCTCGGCATTATTTTGCAGCGGGCTATGATATTCAGCAAATCAACAGCCTGTGGAATGGTCTAGAGTTCAGTGTATCTGCGCTACAGACGACAGTTGGCTAGGGCTCAGTCTTGCTTAACATCAAGGGAAGTGCTTGGTTCGAGTCTATATGCTACTTCAAGCAATCAGCCCAATCGTTGACTTTCATGGATCATCTAGCCTCCTATTTCGCATCCAGTAATTCTAACAATCAATAGAAAATGGACACACATGCACTACTACATTGTTTTTATCTGCCCTTCAGCCTTCGTACTAAAAGTACACATACCATGCCCCATGCTCGAAAAATTCCAGTAACATGCAATGCACCAGATACAATTCTAAGGCAGATAACCGTTTATGGCGTTGCATCTTACCAGATCAGTGCCCGCTTTACTATCGCATGACCCGTTTATGCTCCCCTCGTTCGAGCTAGAGATTGCAGTGCAAGGTATCGTGTTTGATCACGTACCGTGGGTCACCACCTCGTGCACGGCCCCACCTCGTGCACGGCCCCACCTCGTGCACGGCCAACACCAAATCTCCCGCACTTTCAGAATCGCTTTACACCACCAATATACACCCAATGGAGGCTGCCCTAGAGTCGTTCAAATCGCTGAAGCTTGGAGAGAAGCCTAATTATACTCAGACTGCGAAAAAGTACGGTGTTGATCGAACGTTGCTGTCGAAGCGTCACCGCGGGGTTATCGGCAGCTATGCGGAGAAAGTCGATAATATGCGCCTTCTCAACTCTACACAGGAAACTGAGCTCGTACAATATATTGATAAGCTCTGTGTACGAGGGCTACCACCTACAAGGGAGATGATACGGAATTTCGCAGCAGAAATAGCAGGAAAAGAGCTAGGAAAAAACTAGGTTGATCGCTTTATTGCGCGGCATCACATTGAGCTTGTATCTCGATGGGTATCTGGCATCAATTCCACACGCCACAGAGCTGACTCTGCCTTTAAATACGCCCTATATTTTAAGCTCCTAGACTAGAAGATAACTTAGTATGATATCGAGGCTCGCAATATCTACAATATGGATAAGAAGGGCTCCTTAATTGGGGTGCTGTTAAAAATGAAGCGCGTGTTCTCCTGCCATTGATATGATTACGGAGGCGTGAAATAAGCACTCTAGGACGGCAATAGGGAGTGGATAACTACAATAGCCTGTATTTGCGCTAATAGCAGCTATCTCACGCCTGCGCTGATTTATTAGGCTGTTTCTGGCAAGATATAAGACTTATGGCTTTAGGATTTCGACCCTACAGAGCATAAAACCTTCTTCGCCTTATCGCCCAGTGGATGGACTAATAACAAGCTAGGGCTCTTATGGCTTAAAACAGGTGTTTAATCGCGAAACAAAAGCAAAGGCAAGACAATTATATTATTTACTTATCCTTAACAGCTATAGCTCATATATATTAATGGAGTTTATTAAGTTTTGCGACAACAATTGGATTCTTCTGGCCATCTATCCTCCCCACGCTACCTACACCTTGCAGCCGCTTAACGTCTGCCTTTTTAAGCCTCTATTAACTGCCTACTTAAATGAGCTCTCTAAGTTTATGTATAGCTGTTAGGGCATCTCCGCGATTACAAAAAGAGACTTCTTCCGCTTGTTCTATAAGGCCTGGCATACAACGTTTAAGGAAAAGACGATCTTAATGGCTTTTTAAGTTATAGGGCTTTCGCCGTTAGACTTAGAGGCTATACTTAAGAAGTTTAAAATAGAAGAGACTGAGAGGCCCTTATTAAGCGATAGTACTACTTCCGTACTCAGCGCTTTAGATTGGAGAAAGATTGAGCGATTACTGCGCCAGGTAGTGGAGGATATCTACGATTGACGCTCCTAACAGCTAAGCTAGACGATTCACGTGATGGCTGTACAAAAACAGCTCCTCCAGCATGAAAACGAGCGACTTAGAGGGGCCTTTGTTAATAAGAAGAAGCGCCGTTAACGTGGCAGGCCTCTATTACTTAAGGCACCGCAGGAGTATAATAGTGGAGCTATATTCTAGTCGCTATCCAAAGTTAAGGACGCCCGCGATCGCTAAGCATAAAAGGATGCCAATAAGCAGCTACTACAATAATAGAAGTCTAAGGAGATTAAGCGTAGGGAGTAGCAGAAGTAGGAGAAGGCTACTATGCTTGAAGAGAGGCAGCGCATGAGAGAGGTGGCTAAAGAAATACGCCTTTAAGAACAGCGCGAGAAGGCTGTGCAGCGCGAAGAAGCTAGGATCGCGCGCGAAGCCAAAAAGCAACTCTAACAAGATATACAATTCTCTAAAAATGGTAATAGACGCCGTTAAAAGGCCTTTGCACCACCTCCTCAAGTTGCTAAGGAGACAGAGGATGTTGGTGTGGATATATTATCTGTAGTTGATGTGGTGCCTACACCCAGCCCTGCCACGCGTACCCGCAAAGTACGCCTCCCACAGAGGTATCGCACGTAGTTTATCGTTACTAATTAATCAAACAGGTCCTTAAAAGCCCTCCACTAAAAAATCTCGCGATAATACAATATATATGCGACTCTACAGCTGCAAAAGTTGTGGGTGTGGGCATCTGGAAACCGTGCACCAGGTGGGGCCGTGCACCAGGTGGTGACCCACGGTAATGCACGCTATCGCGTAATGCACGCGCCCCACCAAAATCGCGAAATATTCAACCCACCATAACTCCACCAATATGGCTCCAATCGACGAGGCTCTTGCGGTAATCGAATCGCTAAAACCAGGAGAACATTTTACATATACAGAAATTGCCAAAAGATTCGGGGTTAGCTGGTCAACTCTGTCGCGGCGCGCGCGTAGTAAAACCCTATCGATGGCGCGTAAGCTCGAAAATCAACAAATGCTCAACGCTACGCAGGAAGCAACGCTCGTACAGTATATTCAAGACCTCTCAGCGCGAGGGCTACCTCCTACAAGCTATATGATACGAAACTTCGCGTCAGAAATAGCTGGAAAATACGTTGGGACTTGCTGGCCGTCGCGCTTCATTAAGCGCCACAAACTCGACTTAATATCGCGATGGACATCCGGCATCGACGCCTCACGCCGCAGAGCTGATTCGGCCTTCAAGTACGCGCTGTACTTCAAGCTATTAGCTAAAAAAATCGAGCAATACAACGTTGACGCACCCTATATTTACAATATAGATAAGAAGGGATTTCTTATTAGAATCCTCTCTAAATCAAAGCGCGTCTTTTCTCGCGAGCAATACAAGCGTGGGAAGTTCAAATTAATGCTCCAGGACGGCAATCGCGAGTGGATAACTTCAATAGCCTGTATTTGCGCCAACAGCTCTACCCTCACACCTGCCCTCATTTATCAGGCAGCCTCTGGCAACGTACAAGACACCTGGCTCCAGGATTTCAACCCTGAAATCCACAAGGCTTTTTTCTCCTCCTCGCCCTCAGGATGGACCAATAACGATATCGGGCTCAGCTGGCTCAAACAGGTGTTTAACCGCGAGACGAAAGCAAAGGCAAGGACGTCGTACCGCCTCTTAATCGTTGATGGGCATGGATCTCACGTAACAAAGGATTTTATCGATTTCTGCGACGCTAATAAGATCCTGCTGGCAATATTTCCGCCTCACAGCACCCATACGCTTCAGCCGCTGGATGTGGGCGTCTTCGGGCCTCTCGCGAGCGCGTACAGCAACGGCCTCGCGAGCTTTATGGACGCCTGCCAGGGCCTCTCCAGCATTATAAAGAGGGACTTTTTCGGGATATTCTAGGCCGCCTAGGAGCGCGCGCTAACGTCAGCAACGGTCCTTAAGGCCTTTAAGGCTACTAGGATCGTGCCCTTAGATCCCGACAGGATCCTCAAGCGATTTGAAACTCGCGAGCCTGAGCGCCCCAGCTCAAGCGAGAGCAGCACGTCGGTCCTTAGCGCCAGCGACTGGCGTAAAATCGAGGGCTTATTACGTCAAGTTGTTGGAGATATTTACGAGTCTCAGGCTGCCAAACTCTCGCGTACGCTCCACTCGATTTCAGCGAAAAATCAGATCCTTAAGCACGAAAATACTCAGCTCAAAGAGACCCTCGTTAACGAGCGCAAGCGCCGCCAGCGGGGTAAGGCCCTGGCGCTCGAGACGCCGGAGGATTACAACGGTGGCGCGATTTTCTGGTCGCCAGCTAAGGTCCAGAGGGCTCGCGACTGGCAGGCACAAAAGGACGCGGAGGAGAAGGAGATACAGCTTCAAAAGGACATCCAGTCCCAGCTCAGAGAGCAGAGCAAGCTTGAAAAGCAAGCCCTCTTGCAACAGCGACGCCTTGAAAAGGCTCAGGCTCAAGCAGAGCGCGCTCGCGAGCGCGAGCTGAAGGCTATTGAAGCTCAAGAAAAGCGAGAGGCCCGCGCAATTGAAAAACAACTCCGCGATGAGCTCAAAGCTTCCCAAAAGGGTAATCAACATAGCCTTAAGCCTCCAGCAAAAAATCCAAAGGATATTGAGCTTGTACAGCCTGAGTTACAGCCTGTCAAAGTTGACGAGCCCGAGATGCCCGAGATCGCGCCCACGACGCGCCCACGTCAAATACGCCTCCCAGAGCGCTACAGGTAGCCAATAGAAGGGCTATATTTGTTAAATAAGCTCTTCTGATTATTACTCTAGAAAATCCGACGATTTTACAATATATACAAGCTGTACAGCTTCAAGTTGTGGATGGGCGGAAATTGCCGAAAACGTGCATTACGCGATAGCGTGCATTAACGTGTCCGTGCGCGTGATGCACGGATTCGCGTGATGCACGCTCGGCCCGAAAACAGTCAAACTTCCACACCACACAACTCCACCAATATGGCTCCGATTGACGATGCGCTTGCAGAGATAGACTCGCTAGATCCTAGCGATAAACTTTGTTATACAAAAATAGCTAACAAGCATGGCGTTGGACGCTCAACTCTATCGCGGCGGCACCGCGCAGTTACACAGTCGCACGCGTCAAAGATTACCAACCAACAAAAGCTCACTCCACAACAAGAGGTAGAGCTTGTTAAATACATAGAAAGGCTCACAGCGCGTCACTTGCCACCTACAAGAGAGATGATACGAAATTTCGCGTCAACAATAGCCAAGGAGCCAGTGAGCGAGAGCTGGGTTACGCGCTTTATCAACCAACACAGTATCCATCTCATCTCTCAATAGGCAGCTGGTATGGACAGCAATCGCCACCAAGCCGACTCAGGGGATAAATACAGTCTGTATTTCAATCTCCTAGGTGACAAAATTAAGGAATACGATATCGAGCCTCGTCACACGTACAATATGGATGAAAAAGGCTTCTTAATTGGTATTGTTGGCCGATCAAAACAAGTGTTCAGCAGACAAATATGGGAGAATAAGGAGGTTACAGCATCTCTCCAAGATGGCTCTCATGAATGGATTACCCTCCTAGCGTGTGTGTGTGCTAATGGATCAGCCTTACCACCAGGCCTTATCTATCAGTCTACCAACAGCGGCATACAATCGAGCTAGGTTGAGGATATCAAGGCAGGAAAGCATAGCGTACACGTCTCCTCTTCACCCTCAGGCTGCACAAACAACAATATCGGCCTTGCCTGGCTTGAGCAGGTGTTTGATCGCTACACTAAGGCAAAAGCTCAACAATCTTACCAACTACTTATCCTTGATGGCCATAGATCTCACGTTACTATGGATTTTATCGATTACTGCGATCAGAATAGGATCCTCCTAGCTATACTCCCCCCTCATTCGACGCATACGCTTCAGCCACTTGATGTGGTGCTCTTCAAGCCTCTCTCATCAGCCTACTCAGCTAAGCTCACGACCTACCTCCAAGAGAGCCAAGGCCTGGTCCCGATCAAGAAAGGCGACT
The DNA here is from genome assembly GCA_014281115.1 of Laburnicola sp. R22_1. Classification (NCBI taxonomy): domain Eukaryota; kingdom Fungi; phylum Ascomycota; class Dothideomycetes; order Pleosporales; family Didymosphaeriaceae; genus Laburnicola; species Laburnicola sp. R22_1. The sequence goes on from JACONQ010000014.1 coordinate 1,054,188, forward strand.
TCTTCCCTCTCTTCTAGAAGGCCTGGATAAGCTCCTTTAAAGAAGAGATAATCCTTAAGTCTTTTAAGGCCACTGGTATATCACCTTTCAACCCAGAAGTTATACTCAAAAGATTCAAGAAAACCACACAGGATGATGACCAGGGATCACGAGAGAGCTCTGAGTCAGTACTTAGTGGGGGCAACTGGCGTGAGCTAGATCGCCTTGTACGAGCTACAGAGCAACAGAGTAGGAAGGACGCGCAGCACCATATCTCAGCTAAAGTTCAGCTACTCCACCACAAGAATGCTGGATTAAGAGAAGCTCTTGCCACTAAGAAGAAGCATAAGAAGAAAGGCAAGCCTCTAGATCTTCAACAACGTCAGGAGTACCATAGGGGAGCAGTTTTCTAGTCACCAAGCAAGGTTAGGGAGGCTCGCGTACGCCAGTCTGTGAAGGAGCAAGAGGAGAAGGAGCAGAAGCTTCAAAAAGCTGAGACAGCTGAGTTAAGGAAGGCAGCTAAGCTATACAAGGAGAAAATTGCAGAGGAGAAGCGTGTGGCGCGGGAGGCAGCCAAAGTAGCTAGGGAGAAGGAGAGGCTTAAGAAGGCTGCAGAGCGCGCTCGCCAGAAGGAGGCAGCCAACGCAGCAAAAGCTCTACAATCTGCCCAAAAGGGTAAGAGAAAGGCCTCGCAGCCATCTATACAAAGCAACAAGCGTCAGAAACGTGTGGTTGACGCTCTAGCTACTAAGGAGGCCTCAGGTGCCGCATCAGCAGCTCCACCCAAGACTACGCGGCACGGCCGCAACGTTAAGCTTCCAAGTAAATATCAGTAGCGCAGGTTAATCGCAAGCATTAATAGAGCACTCCACTAAAAAATCTTGCAATATTCGCTACTATATGTGGCTCTATAGCCTCATTTCTCGTAGAGCTGTTATGGTGTTGTGCGTGCATCACGCGAATCCGTGCATCACGCGCACGGACACGTTACGTGATCAAACACGATAAATGTAATTAACTGCCGGGCCCGTATTTTCTAGTGGGACGGGCGGTCTCACGGTCATAGTCTGGCCAACCTCCAAATGTTGGGGCACACACCTCGTACAAACATTCATGTCCAACTCTATAACCTGAATCGTAAGTTTTTCTTTATTGGTTTCCAAAGAAACATCGCAAGGCTACCCATTTTCTGTAAGATCTTAGCAAAATTCTTAAAGGTAACTAAACATGCCCTAGGAGCGTAATCATGCCATGCTTCACTGATATTACCTTGTTAATATCCGTATACTCACTGTTCCCTCGACTGTTATTCAAAGCAATTATACCAATCCTCAAATCCTCGCAACAGATCGAAAATGCAATTTTATTGGCCAATTGTATACTCAAAGTACCTGCTATGCGCGCATTGCGGAGGGCGCAACACCGTACACACCAGCACTTCAAATACTCCAAGAAAAGTAATGCAAAATCTCGAGCCCACAGGCATGGCTCTTCTCATAGCCACTTCATGTATGCGTCTGAGCTAGCGAGATAATTTTCGGCTCACCGGTCGGTTTTGTTCTTTCCGTCTAGTCAACCTTGGAACTCCTCGTCGGGGCTAAAGATTGCAGTGTTAAGGAATCATGTGGTCCTCGCAGACCCAGTTTAACCTAACCATACCCAATAGAAATGTACTGCGTCGTCGAAGGCTTGTCGGAGCTAAATATTGCAGTACAAGTGGCGTCTAAATGCACCTAGCCCACACCCAATAGTAGGACTCTCTTACCAGTGCCAAAGGCTCACCAACTCCTCGACGGGGCTAAAGATTGCAGTGCGAACCGTTGCCTTATTTTCTGCCTTCTTTCACACGGACCATTTACGTCCAATCGATCCTTAAAATTCTTCCACCCCACCTGCCAAGTACCAGTCGACATAAAAGTCCCAACACCTACACCATATCGTCCACGTGCACACTCCACCAGTGATATGTTCAGGTTTGCTGCATACGCCATCTCAGCCTTTTCACTTCTCGTTCGTATAAAAGATGTTCCATAGAAGAAGCCATAGAACGAGAGGTGTTCGGCGCACTGTGACATCAGCCCTTACACACGAGCAACAAGTATTCAATTGCTGTAGATCCGATGAATAAAAGGCTCTTCCGCGCCAATGAGTCCAATGTATCCGCCGCCTACAAAGCGGTATTAAAGGTTGTTCTCACGTAGATCCACGTCCTAGGGTATTCCAGCATTAACAATATATCAAGATGTTAGAGCACTTTCGCGCGGACCGTTCAAATATTCAGAATGTCTCGTGCTGATGCGCTTCCAAAGTCTCAAACTAGGTATCATGCCCTCCATACATCCAACAAAACATACTCGTACAGTATCCTGCAATTCAAAAGGCCGTCTCTTATGCGCATACAAGCGATTCTACCCCCTTCACATTCTTAGCAACATCCTCAGCATGTCTCCCTTCTTGTCGCCTCCATCTCCCCCATCTCCCCCCTTGTCCCCAGCTCCAGCTCCGTCCTTCGGCCCTACAGGACTCGTTGCCGCAAAGAAGAGAACTTTGATGGCGATCGAAAAGCCGGCATGTAGAACGAGAACGACGATAAGGAGGATCTTGGAGGTCTTTGCTTCGGTAGAGCTCAGGACCGGGTAAAGGTTGCGGAGGAGAAAAAAGACCGAGGCAGCGAAGCCGAGCGCGACAAAGATGAAGTTAAGAACTGACTCGTCCCATGTCAGCAGATGCACTCTTTTCTCTTCAAACGGCGGCCGGTGGGCTGGGAAGGGACTTACTGTTTATCGTACTGATACTAGCCAGCGCTACCGGAATCCAAACCAGATTCGCATATCCATAGAGGCAGATACACTCCAGCAAATTCGCACTCTCACTTCCGTACCACTTCAACACGGCCCACAACCCTGCTGGCACAACTCCCGTGTACCCATACACCAAGCCCGCGGCTCCGCTCAGCAGCTTGAAGTCGTATGCGAAGTGGTCCTTGCCCTCACTCGCCAGATACTGGTTGATGGTTCCGGTGAGAAAGAGGATGACGACGACGGTCGTGGCGACCCATACCGGGCCGTACAAGTCGGGGTTGCCTTCGAGCACGTCGAGGAAGTTTGCGCGCGGGTAGACGGTGGCTGCGCAGCGGCGGAGCACTTCGTTGGTGTCGATGTCGAAGGCTTGGGCGTAGAAGGAGAGGGTCCATAGGTAGTGTTTGCGGTTGGAGGAGCTGGAGGCGGGAGTGGGGAGGAAGGACGAGTTGGTGTCGGGCTGGATCTTGTTCCGTGCGTTGGGCGTGTTTTCGAAGTCTAGAGTTGTATATCAGATTTGGAACTGAATACCGGGGCTGGAGGGTTTACTGGAGCTATGGAATTCGAGGTCCTCTTGCAGGTCGGTATGACCTAGGTCGCCCTGCACGTTGTAAGCATGGGTGCATCTGTGTTGCGGGTTGGATTATAAGCGCACCTCCTGGTCGACGTCAACGACGACGTCGTAACCTCTGTTCGCCATGTCGCGCGTACTGGGATGGGGAGAGGTAACTGGAGCTGGAGCGGGAGCTGTGCCTGGAGCTGTGCGGCCAGATTGTGTTGCACGTCGGAGGTCGCGTTGATATGGAGCGAGCAATTACTTCGGAACGGGCTCGCATCGTGTCCGCTTAGTCATGCAACTCATCTCACCTCCAGCACTCGGGTCCTGAAAGGCGCAAATCAGCGGAGACAAAAGTCATAGTCATCTCGCGAGGGACACGATAGCTACAACATCTAGCGCCCAGATCTTTCCGATTCTTCATCCTCATCTTTAGCGCATCTACTCGGAGAGGACGGACCGAGACCCAGCTCTGAGCGGATCATCAATCCCGACGTCTTCCACATCAGCAACTCGGCAGTCCTGAAGCAGTAAGACGTAAAATTGACTGTTCAAAGTGAACTTCAATATCTCATAGAAAGAATTCGATGCGCGCCAGAGTACAATGCAAAATACGTTATACAGGCCTGTTCTTTAGCCTTCATCTAGCTGCACAAAATGGCGGCTATTCCCAAACGGTAGCCGATATCCTCTGATAGGAACGGGCCGATGGTCGGATGTACCATCCTCAAGCGTGAAGAAAATTCTGCACCGCTGAGGCTAGACCTGGCCGCTCATATCTCGTATCAGATGCAACAAAAGCCAGCGATCGGAACCCTGACTTCGGATCTGATAACCAGCTTCTTTATCTGATCCTTTCCTAAGGTTGCTACAGTCTCCGTGATTGAAGATGGGGGTCTTTGGATGTGAGTATATTGGTCGTGACGGCTGGTGGTATTCTTGGAGTGCTGATGGACATGTGCAGGGTCTAGTAAGGCTAGCAATGGCGACGCGACCAAAGCAATGGAGAGAAAGCTCGTTACGAAGCTCGGTATGTGCATACCCATCACCTACATAGCCATACATGTACTAATCGTCATTCAATAGACTTCTTCATTATGGTGGGTTTCCTTGCAAATCAGCTTCTGCGTGATATCTAACTTTATCTGCTAGGCGTATTGCTGTGCATGCTACTTCTTTAATTACCTTGGTAAGTCATATTGTTGTAGACGCTGGTAGCGCTCAATACTGACGAGAGCCAGATCGTCAGGCCTTCCCAAATGCATATGTTGCTGGTTTACGGGAAGATCTCAATCTCAAGGGAAACGAGTACAGTATCCTGTTGTCGATGTTCACTGCCGGGTAGGTCTTCCTATACCAGTAGTTCCATATCGGCCAACTGATGATCTCGCAGCAATGTCGCCGGCCAAATCCCTCATGGCCTCATCATCCAAAAAGTCCGCCCTAGCATCTGGCTTCCTCTCACCCTCATCCTCTGGTCCGGTCTGACCATGTGTTCGGCGGCATGCAAGAATTACCAACAGCTTTGTGCGGTGCGCTTCTTCCAGGGCTTGATGGAAGCTAGCTTGTATAGTGGGACGATCTACGTGTTGGGATCATGGTAGTAAGTTGCGACTAACATGCTTAGAGACTCAAGTCTCGGGGAATATAATGCTTATGATTTCTGTAGCAAACCTTCCGAGATTGCGAAACGGACGGCCATATTTACTGCCATTGGGCAGCTGGGAAGTATGTTCGCGGGCATCATGATGACTGCTATGCACAAGACAATGGAGGGCAACGCAGGCCTGAAGGGCTGGCAATGGGTGTTTATCATCGGTATGTGTGCGACCTATGCCTTTGGCACACGACTTCGCTAATGCATACGGTCAAGATGGTCTCATGGGAGTACCAATTGGTCTTTTTGGTTTCGTAAGTATTATCGACTGGGTGTGCTGATTCTCGAGATCTAACGCTCAGTTATAGTTCACATTTCCCGATCTTCCAGAATTGTCAAGAGTATCGTACCTCAGTCATGAGGAGAAGCAGCTTGCCATCGACCGCTTGCCACTCAAGAAGGCAAACACCCATAGCATCGAGATCAAGAGCCTCGCCAAACGACTTCTCACGTCGCCCACCATGTAAGAAACCATCGTGCCGTGCCTTCCAAGCATACCTATGTGCCGATACTAACGTCTGCAGATACATCCTCACAATGTTCTCAGTCGTCTGCGGCATGCTCGAAGCTTTTGCCTTCCAGGTATACCCGGCCCATCTCATCAAGCATGAACCTTGCATCTAACACCATCCCAGGGCATGTTCCTCCTCTGGCTCAAGTACAACAAATCTCGTTTCTCCCAATCCGCAATCAACACCTACCCGCTCGGTATTCAAGCCATAGCCGTGGTCTCCCAGATCCTTGCAGGCACCTTCATTGACCGAACTGGCCACCGCCTGCCAATGGTCGTCTTCGCTGGGGCCATGCAACTCGTTACTGCGTCGCTGCTCCTCGTGCGCGACCTTCCAGATGCAGGCATTTTCACAGCACACTACCTCAGCGGCACGAGTTTCATCGTGAATCCGATCCTGTATGGGTGGGCCACCACGATCTGCCAGAGAGGTGGTGATGATGCGGTCAGGAGTGTTATCCTATACACGATGAATACTGGCGGCCAGGTATTGTACACGTGGTGGGGCATCGTTATGTATCCGGCGACGGATGTACCATATTGGAAGAAGGGTAGCATCACTATGATTGTCGTGGTATTTGCGTTTATAGGGAGTGCGTTTGTGGTTAGATGGGTAAGTAACGTCTTTAGAGCATGGGATGAAGCTGGTGCTAATGTTGTGGGTAGCTTGATAGAAAGATCACTGTGGCTGTGGAACGCGAGACGACTGTGTTGGTGGAAGAGATGGCGAAAGCGGACTGATGGTGCTTGAGTATAACTTAGGTATTGATGTGCCGACTTTGGCGGTCTATTCGAGCTGGGGGTAGGTACTCATGGACGGCCCCCTGTACACAGTGATGGGTTATTGAGATTAAAATCCCTTTCTAGAAGAGAAACATCACAGACCTTTTAGTATATAGTACAACGCTATAAGGGAAAGCTATAGGTGTGCTAAAAACGTATTAAACAAGGTAAAGTATTAAGATAGGTTAGGGACTGTTTATTAGTACGTATTGTGATCACCTTTTTACGCTCTTTTTAATTACTAAGCAAGAGGCTCTGTTTCTTTTATTATATTATTTAAGATAAAAGCCTTTATTGTTCTACTCCTACGTAGTTCATTTAACGCTATATACTATTTATTAAAGGGGACAGCCTCTACACTATTAAAGCTGTCGCTTATATAAGTAACAGTAGTGCGCTCCTTAACTGTAACTGCATCCCCTAGCTCAACCGCGTTATGCGGCGCTCTCTTAAAGCGCCCAGTAAGCTTGGGTACAAAACTGATGTAGTGGCTTGCTCCGCACTAAAGAGGACATATCGCGATCGGCTGAGGGACTTAGGCGACGAAGGCGTAGATGTGAGCTTTGTGGCCCTACAAGTTAATGGAGAGGAGTCGAAGAGGAGAATGGAGTGCAGGACGGGGCATTATAGGCGCGGGAAAGTGGTGGAGAGTCAGGTGGAGATCTATCAGAGCCCGGTGTTGGAGGAGACAGATGTGCTGCCTGTGGATGCGGGATGTGAGGTCCATTCTATAGTGGGGGAGATCAAGAGTCTCTTGAAAGCATTGTGATTCGGGATTTGCATGTGCGGAAGGGGTGAGCCGGGGGCCGGGCCGCCATGTACTAAGTAATTTAACTTCTTACCTAGAATAGAAGCCCTCACACTGCTTTACTAGCCCAGCTACGGCTCCAAAGTTACCAATCCGGCCTCGGTAGATGCAATATCCAAATATACCGTGCCTTTCTTCACTTTCAGCATTTCCACTCTATGTTGCCCGGCCTCCACCAGCCGTCCATCCGTGTAGTTCCAGCTGAACCCCGCCCACTGAATCCCCTCGTCCGCACTCGCCCCACTCGCCGTCAGCCTTTCCACCTTTACCGTTCCCACCCCTCTGGGCACCGCAAGCCGAATCCGCTGCGTCGGCCGCGGATAAGGCGTCGTGCTATTCCACTCATCCAAATTAATCAGCACGTACTTGGCGAGCTTCCCAGACTCGTAGATGGCGTGTGTGGAGAAATTCCACGTGGATGAGGGGAGCGGGTAGACTTGGACCTCGGGGTTATGTCCGATAGCGTCGGCGGCGAAGATGTGGCCGTAGAGGGGCGGACGGACGTAAGGGTTGCGGCCATGGACGGGTACGGGGACCCAGGCTGTGTAGCCGAAATGGGTGCCTTGGATGAGGTTCATGCGTTGCATATTCTATAGTTGAGCGAGAAATCAGTGTTTGCGGGCGTGGATAAGGGGGAGAGGGGATTTGATACTTACGGCGGCCATGGCGAGGAAGATGCGATCGATCAGCCAGAGTGAAGAGCCGAAGACGCCGATGTACTGGGTGAAGTTCAGGTTTGAGGAGTCGGAGTTCGTCTCGCCCAGTATGAATGGCAGCGGGGGATGCCAGTCATGCGTAGCCTTAATGGCATTGTCTACGCTGGAGACATTGGCTACGTTCGCCGTGTGGTTCATCAGCGAAGTGCCGAGACGGATCCATGATTTCCCACTACCGTCGTAGTGGTGAATCGAGATGGACTTGAGATGGCTGTGCTTATCAAGGCCAGCCGCGAAGGCATCTTGACTGCGAATCAGGCACGGTTAGTAAACGGGAGAAGATGAGAGGTGCGCGTTGCTTACACTGTCCAGCCTTCATCCCTGCCCGTGGTTGTCAGGCCCTGAAAGAACCTTGTCTCTTCAAGTCCGTACTCGTTGGCCTTCAACACGCGCTCGCCACACGCATCGGCGTACTCATTCCACTCCCTCACATAATCTTCCATCGCATAGCCCCGCGGCCTGTGGCCGACAAGAAGAAATAACTCGGGCTCGTTTCCGATCTCAAAGCTTTCCAGCCGGTCTTGCACGCTGTGCATAACTAATCGGGCGACTTCGAGCGCGTTGTCCAGACCGCCGGGCTTGCCAAATGCCTGTCCCATGTTGATCTGCCAGGAGAAGGGCGTGTCTGGAAAGTTCAGGAAACCGTCGAAAAAGACGGGGCCGATGCTCACGCGGTCTGGGATCCCGAGGTTGGAGGTTACTGAGCCAGAGCTGCTGTAGACATTGATGGCACCCTCCTCCTGGGATGCATTGTACCAGACGCGGTCGCTGTGGGAAGAAGCGGTGAGCTACTGGATCAAGGACGGGGGAAATGTGCGAGCGCATACGTTGAAGTGCCGCCAACACGGACGAAGGGCTGTGCACCGGATTTGGTGGCCAGCAAGTCAAGGATGTCCTTGGTGAATAGGTTTGGGTGGGAGGCGTTGCCTGCGAAGTCTGCAAAGAAGTGGGCGGGCCAGGAGAAGGAAGTGAAGTCGTGAGGCACGATGCCAGAGGCTGCTGGGGGGACGGTGGCGGGCGCTGCGAATCTAAGCGGCGGATGGGATGCCGAGACGGTGGGCAGGCCGAACACGGCGGCAGCCGCGATGGCAGAGCACAGGGACGCCATAGGCACAAGCGCTGGGCCGCGAAACCACGGCCATTTTATACTTGGATTGGATGAAGCCGGCCAAAGAAGCACATTCGATCGTTCCAAGGTTCTCCCGCTTCTCCAGCTGCCCCGCATGCTTAGTCATGACGCCCCCGCGCCCGAGCGCCGGCGGGAACTACTCCAGTCCAGCCTGTCCAGGGCTGTCGGCTCTCGGGCGCGGGGGCGCGGGGGCGTCATGACTAAGCAGCCTCCTGGACGTTGGTGACGAGTCGACGACATACACCTCGCCCTCTCGCGGCCCTCGCTCCCGCGCGGCATTCCCGAGCCGCTCGCATTGTATTCTTGTTGACGAGCATGGCCGGTGAGGGGCCCCTCGTCCTCCCTCCAAGGTCGCGCTGACAGCCAGCTGCCCAAAGCATGCCTGGTGTGTCGCTCACGCAAGGTACCCCGCCCGCCCACCCTTCCTGCTCGCTCGTCTCTCGTCTCTGCAGCTGACGGCCACCAGATCCGCTGCGACGCCACGCGTCCACAGTGCCGCGCCTGCGAACGCCTGGGCGTCCAGTGTCCCGGCTACGAGCGCGAACACGGCAATGTCTCTCGTCGAGAATTGCTCGAGACGGTGCAAACCATCTACCACGCGTCGGGCGTGGAACAGCGCCGGGTCGGCGCCTGCAGGCCCTGCCGCATCTCCAAGCATCGCTGCAGCAGGACGCGCCCGGTATGCCGCCGCTGCGTCGCACGCAACCTCGAGTGTGTCTACGGCAGCAGCAAGCATTCTTCGTCAGAAATGGCATCCGCACCGAGCCCGTCTGAGCCTCCGTCTCCCCGGCTGCCGCAAACCAGTCTGACTCTCACGACGCTGGCAGAGGACGCCGTGATGCAGTCACGCCTGGTCACCACCTATTTTGACCGAATCCACCCCCTCCGCTGCCTGGCCTTCCTCCACAAACCCTCGTTCATGTACTCGCTAGACCGCGGCACGCTGTCGCAAGACTATGAGAAGTCCTTGCTTCTAATCATATACGCCCTGGGCGCAAGGTAAGCCATTGCGTGCCCTCTAGATGCGTCCATGAGCTCGGCAGCAACCTCCTGTGCTGTATGCATCATTGCTGACACCCGCCGCAAAGCCAACTTTTCTTCGACTCTCTCCACACTTCGTCCCCCAACCTGGACACTCCGGCCTACCAAGAGTTGGCGGATAGGGCACGCACCGAGGTGCTGGCTCGCGTCCACAACCCCACAGCTCAGCAGCTAATGGTGAGCCTTCTTGCTGCTTCAACATGCGTGGAGCTAAGTCTCTGGCCAGGCAATGGCACTTTTGTGTGAATACGCCTCCCGGACAGATCAGCATGCCATGGCCTTTGTGCTAGCTGGATGCATCTTTCGCGGCCTGCGTTTGTTGGGCTTTGACAGTCCACCTGAAGATGGGAACGAGGCCCTAGTTCCACCAGACCGCGGTGCCCAGAATCGCCTCATATGGGCCTGCTATTGCGTTGATGTTCTTCTCGCGTCCGGCGTCGATAGGAATTCGTCGTGGAGAGGAGATATCCCCCGCATTCCCCTTCCATGTTCAGATGGGGACTTTCTCGCACAGACTGCCGCAAAACCAATCTATCTGGCAGTCGCACTCGAGAGCCCATCTGTCATCCACCAGCTTGATCTACCCGCTCTCACCACCATCATGATACACCTCCGTACTAGAGTACTCAGGTGCGTGCATGGACAACCCGAAAGCATGAAGAGAAGTTAATAAGCCCAGGACCATACGGGCGCCTACCGTCCGAGGCAATGTGTGGGACTCTTCCTCACCATTCATGGTATTGGTTCAGGAGCTAGAAAGCTTCTATAATAATCTCCCCGTGAGGTATGGCCTGACGGAGCTTAACATGTACATTCACAGGGATCATCACGTTCTTGGAGCCGTCTACTGCTTGCACTTACTTTATCACGCCGCCATTTGCGATTTGACGCGCGTCTCGCTCCCGGGGTTTAATTTTCCCCTTGCTTCCGCCTTCATAGACGCCTCGGCCGATTTCTCCGCGCAATGTCAGCACCGATGCCGATTTCACGCTGAAGCCATCTCCAGTCTTGTCCAGCAGAGCAAAGGCCATACTTTGATAGCCTTCGATGACCCATTATGTTCTGAAGCCATATTCGAATCCACCAAGATCCAGATCATATGTTCTGCTGTTATGCCGGATGCATCCGGCTCACTGCACACCACTAAGGATAACATCAGGAGCAACATGGCACTGCTGGATACTTTGAGCCGTGGAAGGAAAAGGCCAAGCCCACACGTAAGAGAATTTTTTCGACGTCTACTTTCCCTCTAAGGCTGATCGACCTAGATTCGCGCTCTCTTGCCGCTGTGTATGGTTTTCGGTTATGGGGACCTAGCTGAAGAGTGGCAGGATTCGGAAACGTGTGTTCTCTCTTGGATTTCTCAACCTTTCGCTCGGCCAACTAACGCGATTGCATAGATTGCGTTGCGATGTACTAGCCGAGGTCACTGGACCACCCGATGTTCACCATCTCTCCAATATAGCTCCGTTCCGACGCGCGAGATCGGAGACCAGGGTGCATCAGTCTACTAACAGTCCTCGCACGATGACATCTGGCGAGAGTCCGGAAGGCACTCAAGGGTATTCCAACCGGGAACGGCCGCCGATCATCTCAGGTAGTACCATGAACTCGGACCATAGGCAGACGGCATCCCTTGGCTCGCTTGGCGTCCTTGGCTCGCCAGGCCATGTCGCTCCCGAGTCCATCGCGCAGCAGCCAATACTGCATCAAGCCAGCATCATGCAGACACCGCTACAAGACTACTCTAAGACAGCTGAGGAGATGTCACAATTCCTCACCTGGGACGCTGCCGAATGGTGGAATTTTGCCGCCCAGAGCAATTTCTGAGCAGCAACATTTGCGATAAGCTCGGCAAGCCCTACCCTGTCTCGGCAGTCAATGCGCACCGTCACTCAATGCGCACCGTCACTCAATGCGCAACCCCAACGTAATCGCTCAGCCAGCAATATGAGGCTATAGAGCTCTACACAAAAGCTTTTATCGCGAGATTTTCTAGAGTTGGCTTCTCATAGAGCTATAGATGATTGCTAGCTAGTCAGATTATAGATATCTGCTTGGTGTTCTGATTATACGGCCACAGCGCGATGATGGCGTTGATGGCGCAGATGCCGCCGCATCAACGCGTACAGGTGCTGGCGTAGATTTCTTCCTCTTTGTAACTGTATGAGTAGCTTTTGAAGCTTTCTGACTTCCCTTTTGGCAATTTTGAGACGTTTTTGAAGTTGTTGTTGAGTCTTGCGAGCCTGTTGACGGAGGCGTCGCTCAGCAGCTTGATCAGCTTTCTCCTTGGCGCGCGCATCTCTGGCTGCTGCCCGCTTAACGCGCTTCTCCTGCTGTAAACGAGCTTTAAGCTGTTTATTAGCTATATGGATCTCTTGCTGCTGAGCTTTTTGGAGTTGTAACTGTTGTTTTTCAGCCTCCTGCTGGCTGAGCGAGTTACGCGCCCTCTGTACGCGGGCAGGTGACCAGAAAACTGCTCCTCCATGCCACTCCTTAGGTTGCTCTAAGGGCAGAGTCTTGCCTTTTGTTTGACGCCGTTTCTGGTTTGCAAGAGCTTCTCGGAGACCCTTATTTTCATGCTCTAGGAGCTGCTTTTGTACAGAGATTAAGTGTATCGTCTGGCTCAGCTTACGCGACTCCTCAGTCGCGATATCCTTCACAGTGGAGCGTAACAGTCGCTCTATTTTACGCCAATCTGACGCGCTAAGTACTGAGGTAGAGCTCACTGGTGATTCTGGCTCTGGCAGAGTCTCTTTGTTAAACCTTTTGAGGATAGGCGTTGGATCTGGCGGCGAGATACCTGTACACTCAAAAGCTTTGGTAATCAACTGCGGCGTAACTGACGTCGTCCAGGCCTTCCAGAATAGCGTAAAGAAGTCTCTTTTGGCGATTGTTGACAGTCCTTGGCTCCTATACAGGTATCCGGAGAGCTCGTCAGAGTAGGCAGCTGAGAGAGACTTAAATACGCAGACGTCAAGAGGCTGCAGCGTATGAGTCGCATGAGGGGGAAATATCGCAAGGAGGATCTTATTCTGATCGCAGTAGTTGATAAAATCCATAGTAACGTGAGATCCATGCCCATCAAGGACTAGGAGTCGCCACTGCCGTCGAGCCTTCTCCTTTGTACAGCGATCAAACACCTGTTTAAGCCATTGAAGCCCTATCTTATTGTTTGACCATCCAGAGGTTGATGAGGTTATAAAGACTCTGTGAGAATTGACGTTGATTTCTTCAACCCAGCTTGATTGTAGAGTCGCGGCGTCAGATCGATAGATTAGCGCTGGATCAACAGTAGATCCGTCGGCGCATATACATGCGATGAGCGAGATCCACTCACGGCTGCCGTCCTGTATAGATTGCCTTACTTGGCGACTCTTATATAGAGGCCTATCGAAGATCCTTTTTGAGCGGCCAGTGATACCAAGGAGGAAGCCTTTCTCGTCCATATTGTACGTATGCTGAGGCTCTACACTATACTCTGTAATTTTCTTGTGTAGAAGCTCAAAGTAGAGCCTGTATTTTGCCTCTGAATTAGCCTTGTGGCGATTGCTGTCAAGCCCAGTCGTCTATTGTGAGATTAAGGAGTTGGGGTTGCGCCTAACAAAGCGATCAACCTAGGACATGCTGACGTCTCTTTTTGCCATGTAGGAAGCAAAATTTTGTATCATCTACCGTGTAGGAGGAAGGCCACGCTCAGTAAGGTAGGTGATATATTGTAGAAGCCCCTTTTCTTGTTGTGGATGGAGTAGACGACGTGTACCATCAGTGATAGTACGCGCCTGCGTGACGCGTTGGTGCCTGCGCGTCAACGTAGAGCGTACAACACCAAATTCTTTGGCGATTTTATTGTATGATAAAAATTCTCCTGGTCCTTGCGCTTCGATTGCTGCTATCGCGGCGTTAATTGGGTCCATATTGGTGGAGTTGGGGCGCGTCAAAGTTGGGGCGCGTCATATTGGGGTTGCGCATTGAGTGACGGTGCGCATTGACTGCCGAGACAGGGTACCATGGGTGCGGGGTCAATGCGCGCCGAGCCTCAATGCGCGCTCAACACGAAAACACCTCAAGCTTCAACACCACCTATCGCTACCAATATGGGGTCAATTGAGGCTGCGCTTGAAGCGATACAATCGCAAGAACCTGGAGACTCTATCAACTATACAAAAATCGCGAAGGAGCATAGCGTTGTACGCTCTACGCTCACCCGGAGACACCAGGCTGTAACGCAGTCGCGTACAGCTGAGGGAATCAACCGACAAAAACTTCGCCCTTAACAGGAGCAGGAGCTTATACGCTATATCAAAAAACTCACTTAGCAAGGCCTACCACCTACACAGCAAATGATCCAGAACTTTGCAGCCTGTATAGCCAAAACGAGCGTTAGCATATACTGGGTTGATCAGTTCGTTAAGCGACACAGCATTGATCTAGTTTCAAGATAGACAGCTGGAATGGACAGCAATCGCCACAAAGCCAACTCAGAGACAAAGTACAGCCTATATTTCGACCTACTACAGCAGAAAATTAGCCAATACGATATCGAGCCTCAGCACACGTACAATATGGACGAAAAAGGCATCCTACTAGGCATTACTACTCGCTCAAAGCGGATCTTTAGTAGGCAGCTGTACGAGAGCAAGGAGGTGAGGCAGGCTATTCAGGATGGTAGCCGTGAGTGGATTTCGCTCCTAGCCTGCATATGCGCCAACGGATCGGCTCTAGATCCAGCCCTTATCTATTAGGCTGCCTTAGGTAGCCTACAATTAAGCTGGGTTGAAGAAATTAACCCTTAGGAACACTTAGCCTTTATCACCTTATCGCCTTCTAGCTGGACAAATAACAAGATAGGCCTTGCGTGGCTTAAGCAGGTGTTCGATCGCTGTACTAAGGAGAAAGCTGGACGCTCCTACCGACTACTTATCCTTAACGGCTATGGATCCCACCTTACTATGGATTTTATTAATTACTGTGACTGGAATAGGATACTCCTAGCTATATTTCCGCCTTATTTGACGCATACGCTACAGCCGCTCGACGTTGTTATATTTAAGCCTTTCTCCACTGCCTACTTAGCTGAGCTCTTAGCCTTCCTACACAGGTGCTAGGGACTATTGTCAATTGCAAAAAGAGACTTCTTTAGCCTATTCTAGAGGGCTTGGGGTAGCTCGTTCAGGAAGCTATTGATTATTAAGGCCTTTGAGGCTACTGGCATATCACCACTCAACCCAGAGGTTATACTTAAGAGATTCACTAAGACTAGCCTACCCGAGCGGGAATTAAGAGAAAGCTTAACCTCAGTACTTAGCGCGTCTGACTGGAGGAAAATCGACCGGCTCCTAAAGGCTGCAGTAGATATAGGGAATAGTAATAAGGCAAAGAAGCTGAGCTGAACAGTGCACTTAATTGCCGTACAAAAACAGCTACTACAGTATAAAAATAAGGGACTAAGAGCAGCACTAGGCAATGAGAAGAGGCGTAGGAAGCGTGGCAAGCCTTTGCTGGATAACCAGCCTACTGAGTACTTAGGGGGTGCTGTTTTCTAGTCCCTAAGGAAGGTGCAGGAGGCACGTGATCGTCTACAGCAAAAAGAGGCTAAGGCAGAGCAGCTAGTACTCTAAAAAACTAAGGCAGCTGAGGCTTGGAGGGCTAGCCAGCAGCTAAAGGCTAGACTACTCCAAGAGAAGCGCGTTGCGAGGGCTAAGGCTCAGGCAGCTCGAGCGAAGGCAAAGGCGGATCAGGCAGCTGAGCGAGCCCAGAAGCAGCAGGCTCGCAGGGCTTAGCAACACTACAAGAATTGTATAAAAATAGCTAAGAAAGGTAGCAAAAAGGCATTAAGGCTACCTAAGCAGGGCATAAGGGAAAAAAAGCTTATTAATAAGGCTATAGATGCTGCTGAGGCCTCAGGTGCTGCATCACAGCCTCTACAGCCTCAGTCGCGCCGGGGCCAGAATATTAGAACTCCGAGTAGATTTTTATAGCTATAATTAATTATTAAGATTCATAGACCTCATCACCAGAAATTCTTATAATAATAGCAATTGTAG
This sequence comes from Laburnicola sp. R22_1, assembly GCA_014281115.1. Taxonomy (NCBI): domain Eukaryota; kingdom Fungi; phylum Ascomycota; class Dothideomycetes; order Pleosporales; family Didymosphaeriaceae; genus Laburnicola; species Laburnicola sp. R22_1. The sequence continues at coordinate 1,070,213 of JACONQ010000014.1, forward strand.
GGAGCTCTGCAGCTTCAAGTTTAGCTGAGCTGGTTTGGTGTTGAGCGCGCATTGAGGCTCGGCGCGCATTGACCCCGCACCCATGGTAGTAGTGGCGCACCCGCGTCAAACCGCGTCACACCTACAATATCGCATTTTTATCAACGCCAGTACTATCTCCTATGAATCCTCGCGAGCATTCGATCAGCCTAGTTGCTAATCGTTATCTTGAGAGTACTTCTTCTAGTAATCGAGCTGCCACGAAGGCCTACGGAGTCCCTGAGACGACCCTGCGCCGCTGATTGAGAGGTGTAACAAGCCCTACCACTTCTCCTCAATACCAGCAGCGATTGCCTCCTAAACAAGAGGATTTTTTGAATGGATCATCGAAGAAGCCGCGCGCGGCTACCCTCCATACCATGCTCGGGCGCGAGAAACAGCAAGTCGAATATTACACATAAATGGCGATACCAATCCACGCGTTGCCTCTGCTCTTGGCAGGAAGCTAGAGGCTCCTAGGGCTCAAGGTGCTACAGCCTACAGCTAATTAGGTGCGCGTGTTCTTCGAGCTCTACGACGACTCAAAAGCAATTTAATATATGTGCTAACAGTATGTACAATATAAATAAGTTAGGCATTGCTGTTGCAGGGTTATCGCATATGTGTTACAGGATCATCTTATATATTATAGAATCCTTATATAATATTAAGGGTTAGCAGGTCCTTATATTCTAGCTAAGAACACTCTTATATATAGGCTACCTTTGGCACCTTTAATACAACAGACGTGGTGCTTCGATTCACCCTGCTCAGTACACCGTGACAGTTATGAGCCCGGCTGTCGCCCTTGTATCAGCACTTTGATGAGACTGATCCCGCTGTTGTCAATACCTATTTAGCTGAGTAGCTTGCACCCGTCCACCTCGCCAAATTGTCTAGGTTAAAAGAAGGACCTTGTTGTCGCTGCAGGACCTAGAAGTGGATAAGACACAACCGTCAAGCGGACAGCTATTTTGTTTGGATGGATGGACTACCGAGTCGACCCACGCGAGGACCATCAAGCCGACCTACGCGAGGATCGAGAAAGCCCTACCTTGATCGATTGGTAGGCCATCGTCGAAATCCAGTTGAACACCGAGTCGAATATACCTACCGCCGATTCTACCCACCGCCGATCAAATTTGGATTTATACCGTTTAACGCCACACATTAGCTAAGAACAAACGTAATTTTAAGATTTCTTAGCAAAATGTGCAATTCGCTTGTTAAATACATTATACAATAAGTTCTTTATTATAGTTACAAGACTTCTATAAATTATTATTCTTTTAATACTCCTTCTCTAGAACCTCAGTGTTCTGCGCATGCGCTTTTCTAGTAATACCCTCCTCATACACATCTTCCGCGCTTCTTGTCTGCACGTCCTTAAACTTACGCAGCGGTACGCCGCTCTCAAACAACTGATCAACCTCCTCTAGGGAGCGGCCCCTTAGCTCTGGGATAAAGAAGAATACGCCAATCACAACCATAATGTTGATGGCGCCATAAACGTATCCTAGTTTGCCGCCAAGATTGGCATAGTCTGCGTTGATGAGATACGGCGTCGTGAACGAGGTAAGGAACGTGGTCAGGACGGAAACGACCATAGCGAGCTGGTTCGTCTTCTCTTTGATGCGCGAAGAGGCGGCTTCGGATACGACGACGTATGAGCTAGGATACGGGTGTTAGCGGTGTGCACGACAGGAATAGGAGGCCGACCGGCTTACACTGGAGCCCAGGATAGGTTGAAGAAGAAGCCAAACAACATGAGAGAGATGACCATCATGTTCCGCTGCGCACCATTTAGACTACCTTCTTCTGTAAGAACAGAGCCCATGCCGCCAAGAGTGAGCATAAAGACACCCATCAACAAGCCACCAACCAAAAGCGTAGGGCGCCGACCTATTGTGTCAACAGTGAACCACGTTATGACAACAGCCCCTAGGGAAACGATATTAGAGATAACGTTAAAGAGGAAGGCTTGTGAAGCAAATCCTTGCGACTGGTAGAAGATGACTTGGTACTGAGACGGGAAGGCTTGCCCAGTGATCTGCTGTCCGAACATGGCGAAGACCGCAATACCAGTTCGAAGCTGCGAGTCGCATTAGCTATGAAGCGGGGCAACCCAGCACTTTTGGATGCCTACCCTGTTCTTCTTATCGAAAACTTCGGACCAGCTTCCCTTATGCTCGTTAGCATTTGCGAACCGCAGGCTCTCGATCTCGAACTGAATATCCTCTTCGCTAGCCTTCTTTCTCAGCTTCTTAAGGTTCCTGACCGCATCGTCCACGCGGTCGCGACTGAGTAGCCAGCGCGGCGACTCGGGAAGAATGGGAAGCAAGACAAGGATTATGAAAGGCACCACGAGTTGCAGACCGATCGGGAGTTGCCATCCAGCGTTCGATTTGATATGTTGCGTCCCGAAAGTGATGAGGGAGGAGACGACTTGTCCGAAGATGATCATGAATTGGATGGTGCAGCCAAACATTCCGCGGAGTTCAGCAGGAGCAGTTTCGGCTTGGTAAATTGGTACGACGACGACGGCCATTCCCGTCATGGCATATGCAATGATCCGACCGATGGTAAATTGTGCAGATGTCGTTGCGGATGTCTGCAGGGCAGCACCGCTTTGATGGGGTCAGAACAAACGGACGAAGGAAGAGAGAGCCACGTACATGAATGAGACAATGCAAAGTGCCAGTATAGCAGCTCGTCGTCCAAGCCGCTCGGCAAGCATACCACAGCCAATAGCACCCTTGGAAGGGGTCATCAGATACACGGAGTCAACAGAGGCGAGTATTGCATACGTACGACTGCCTTGCCGAGAAACGGGGTAGAAGTCATAACGGACCTCAGCCATGCGGGGAGAGCCCACATGTCGCTCTTTTCGTCATACACTCCGAAGTCATCTTCAAAGCTCTGCATGCCTTGGACGCCACCAAATGTGCCCACGTCATAGCCAAAGTTGAAGGCACAGAAAGCCATATGGCTGCTCTGGTTAGCGCTCGAGGTCGGATGGTGAGCCGTACACTTACAGCATTATGAACAAGAGCATGCCGTTGAATGATTTAAACCGTGTAGCGAACGTAAGGTCCCCATTCCCTGGCGCGTGGGTAGAAGTCGGCGACATGTTCGCGTGTGGACTTCGCCTGGGCGTTTCAAACACTGATATACAAGAAGCAATTGGAACGCACGCAAAGCTAGCCAATATATATATGTCGGTCTTGGATAAGTTCCCGTGGTCGAGCCGCGCTTGTGGGCACATTGCGGCTCTCGCATCGGCTCTCGCAAATGGCGGCTCCCGGACACAACGAGGGTACCAACGATGTCAACACCTCCTTGGACCAAATAGCAGCTTTCTACACTGCGGGAGCGGCTCTCGTTATCGGCCACTGTCGGCCGATAGCGGCTCCAGCACGCATGTACCGCCGTTTGTCGAGTCCTAGGTCAAAGTTCCTGCCCTTCTCTCTTCCAGCATACATCAACACGGTCCATTCACGCTTTGCTGTTCGCAAGAATGGCTTCTAAGCGGCCCAACTTCCTCATCATCGTTGCTGACGACCTTGGGTTCAGCGACTGTGGATGCTTTGGCTCGGAAATCTCTACGCCCAGCATCGACAAACTAGCAGCGGAAGCCAACGCGGTTCGCTTCACGAATTATCATGTCGCGGCAGCTTGCTCCCCGACGCGGTCGATGCTCATGACAGGTGTGTGGCCACGTCCCATCCGGCAATTCGGACAGTTTCCGCTGACGAAGACCGCCTCAAGGCACCGATCATCATATCGCGGGCCTGGGCCAGCTGCACGAGTTCACCCGTGCCTCGCCGGCCCATCGTGGACAGCCCGGTCACGAAGGGTACCTGAATGAGCGAGTCGTGGCTCTCCCAGAGCTTCTCTCCGAAGGCGGCTATCACACTGTGATGTCCGGGAAATGGCATCTGGGACTCCGACCAGAGCACCACCCGATCAACCGCGGGTTCAAACATTCGTTTGCACTTCTACCTGGCTGCGCGAATCATTACGGTGAGTCTCTCATTGCCGATCATGTTGCTGAAGCTTGAACTGACTCGGCGACATGAAAGCCTACGAGCCAGCGTATCGTGATCCCGAAAGCGAACCAGGAAGATTCTTCGAGACGGCAACCCGCGCCCTGCACGCTGAGGATGACCATTTCCTCAGCAAGCTGCCAGATGATTTCTACAGCAGCGATGCATATGCGGATAAACTAATGGCGTATCTCGACAATCGGACCAAGGACGAAAGAGAGCAACCATTCTTCGCCTATCTCCCATTCAGCGCTCCTCATTGGCCTCTTCAAGCGCCTAAAGAGGTCTGCGATAAGTACCGTGGCTTCTATGATGATGGCCCGGAAGCGCTCCGCCAGAAGCGACTAGCACGTTTGAAAGAACTTGGCATGGTCGAGGAAGACGTTCGACCGCACCCGGTAGTCCTCGTGGACGGAAAGGCGGAGAATTGGTCGGATCTTCCAGAAGAAGTCCGCCAGAGCTCAAGCCGCGCCATGGAGGTATACGCAGGTATGGTGGACCGCATGGACTGGAATATCGGGCGGGTCTTTGACCACCTGAAGGCTAGTGGTGAGTATGACAACACTTTCGTTCTCTTTATGAGCGACAACGGAGCCGAAGGCGCCAGCTATGAGGCAATGCCCATTGTCGGCGACAGTATCATGGCGCATGTCCACAAGTACTACGACAACAGTCTGGAGAACATCGGGCGCGGGAACAGCTTCGTGTGGTACGGGTGCAGATGGGCACAGGCTGCAACTGCGCCTTCTCGGTTATACAAGATGCATTCGACTGAGGGAGGTTGTCGAGTGCCGCTTGTAGTGAAGCCGCCGACTTGGGGACCATCCATTCCTCGTTCTTCGGAACTCACGAGTCAAAGCTACACCGGCACGGTTACTGATGAGTTCTGTACAGTGATGGACATTGTGCCCACTCTCTTGGAATATGCGCAACTAAAGCACCCGGGTACTCACTACAATGGCCGTAAAATCGCCCCGCTCAGAGGTCAAAGCTGGGTTACGTTTCTCTCCCTTACTAGCCAACGTGGACAATCAAATAAAACTGAAGCTGCGTTGCAATCTATTCATCCGGCGGAATATGTCGTCGGTTTCGAGATCGCTGGTTCTGGTGCTGTGCGCCGAGGAGACTGGAAGATCACGTTCGTGCCGGCACCGAAAGGACCACAGAAATGGGAGCTCTTCAATATCCGGAAGGATCCTGGAGAGACGCACGATATGGCGGAGAAAGAGCCACAGTTGCTCAAGGACATGTTGAAGCTGTGGGAAGAGTACAAGAGCGATGTAGGCGTCGTGGGTGTTGCTGGCGAGTATCCAGCTGTCGTCCAGGGAGATCCCACAACTATGGTCGTGGACGAATTTGAGGACCCATACAGTTGGATCAAGTATATCGGAAGGCCGGAACTGACGCCGGAGAGGCTGAAAAGTATCATACCACCTGTAAAATAGGGGAGAAATAGAAGACACTCAACAAAATCGCTAGCTCATACAAAATATCGATTTTATCAGCCATCTACCTAGGTAGTTGCCATTCGATACACATAGAATCGAGAGCCTTAGCCGCAGTAGCCTTAACAACTTTGTTTTGGCAGCATTTCCTCATTTCCTGCTTCCTTGGCAGTTTTCTAGGCCTGCTTATCCTCTAACCTGTAAATTGCCTCTACCACTAAATCTAGACTTGCAAAACGCTTATTTAAATCTACTTAAACGCGCTTTTTAGCGTTTATAAAGCTAGTACCCTTTGCTTAATATTATAGCCGTATCACGGCGGCGATGGAACGTAGGTTGGCCGAGATAACTTGTTGTACTCTAAGGAGCAAAGGAGGCTCAGAGCTACGGAGGTAGTTATATATAAACAGGCGCATGCCAAGGCGCTAGCGAACTCAACCATGGCACGTGACCGTGAACTCACGTGACCTACCATAGGTCCAAGGTCGGATCGGTGCCGTGACAGTACTCCGTACCCTCCTTCCTGGCGAGGGGCATGCCTGAAACGAGCCGAAGTGCCAACAGCATGGCCGTGTACACAGTACTCCGTACATTCCAGTCTGTGTGGTCATACGAACAAGCAGGGTGGGAATCGCCCATGCGGCTCTGACCGAGGAGACTTCCTGGTGCCGGTGAAGACGGTGGCAATCTGAGACATAGCCGGGCGAAGCACAGGTAGACTGGCAAGTATTATGCCAAGCAGTGGCTCCAGGATGGTGAAGAAGAAGATGTGCGACGAGGTGTAGGTAGTGTCTAGTGGGACCAAATCTTTGATCAAGATGATGCGGGCAATGGTGATGGCGCAAATACTTAGGGCACGTCAGCTCATGGTCAACCTAGACCTATCGCGTCTGTCCACAACTTACACCATACCCAGCGCGAAAATACCAGTGATCTCAATCTTCTTCGCCTTCTTCAACTGGAGCTTGGCGAGGACGGGAATGGGAGCGAGGGCTACGGCAATGTCGAGCACCAAGTTGATGATGGGTGCGCTCAGATAAGCTTGTGTAGCATTGCCACACTTTCCTCCTGGGATGGTCGGGTTCCAGGCGAATGCCAAAGGCCTGCAGTAAAGCAGCCCACTGAGGGTTACTCCGACGAACCAGGCAAATTGGACACCGATGAGGATCCAGCAGACGACCCGGAAGGTACGGTTTATCTGGAACAATTTGATATAGGGCATCAGGATGGAAATCTTGACAGCACTGATAGCGGCACCCCAGACTGGAGAGTTCGCAACGTAAATCTGAAGTCTGTCAGGCTCCCCGTTCAGATCCGCAACAAGCGGTCTTCTTACCTTGCCGAAGCGTACCAGTTGAACAGCAGGGTCTGAGAGGAGCATGGCATGTTGTCCCAGACCGCCCATGACAGTAGCAAGTATAAGAAGAACCACGAGACCGGTGGAAAGGAGCTTGAAGTAGGTCAGCTCGTCCGTCGCCAACCCAGCCGCATTCCGGAATGAACTTACCAAGGCGACTAAGATGGCCCAGTCGTAATCCGCAAGCTTCTGCTTCCGACTGAGGCGAAGCGACCAGATACAAAGCTCAACAGCAGTGATTGCGAAGGCTTCGAAGACGATGGCTAGAGCGACAGGCCACACGGCGCGAGAGTGCTCATACCACTCGGTATGTGGAGGAAGTTGCGGCGGGGCCATACCGACGTCACTCGCTCCAGCGCTGGAAGAGTTGGACACGTTGAATAGCTCAGAAGTAGTGAGAGCCACGTAGAGATAAGTGCACCCGAATGAAAATGAGATAGCGGGGCATTCGGTGAGGTTGTGTGTGGAGAAAGAACGGCGTACGAACCACACACCAACAGTTGAACAGTCGGATACACTGGCTTAATATCATAGGCTACGGTACGACACGACCAGCCTGCCTACATTGGACCATACTTAAATGCAACCCCGAATCGATGAGACCCGGGTGGGCCTTGGCTGGGTATGCTGCAAGGTGTAATGTGTAACCCAAGCCGCCGACTCTAGTAAGCAGTCAAGGCACTTGGCCCAATGCTGTGGCAGCGGTGTTGCTCGACGCAGAGGCGACCGATGTAGAAGAGATGGGGTGCACACTTGGACTGCACAGCGAACAATGGTGTCGATTGCAAGCTCCGAATACTCCGTACAATCTACCACGCTTGGCGATGCAGTAGGTATCGAGTATCAGCAAAGGCCGGTTCCGAGGCTTCCAGATGCAGTGGAATGAGTGCCTGCCCCAAACAGGCCCGAGACGGTTCTGGAGTCATCGCACGAAAGTAAGCGCCCGTAGGACGAGAAGCGCAGCTGGTATGCACGACTGCGGACGGCCAGCATGGGTCGCCGTTGATGCGGCTTGCCGAGCTAATTACACCAGTTGTTGTGAAGGGCTCAGATGGGTGGGACCATCACAAGCATCTGCAAGACTGAACGAGACCCTTGCGCTGCTGGCGCTTGATTTGGCTTCCCTGGTCGGTGGTCAGATGGATTCAGTCGTTCAATAATTATCGCACGGCCTGTCGCACGGAAATGCAAACATGTCCTGATTCCATGTACTCCAGTCCATGTACTCCGCCGCGGAGGCTTAGTATGCAAGCGTGCAAGAAGCACCCTCCAGCCGACACCAAGGTCATCGTTATCCGCCCTACGATTTTCCCGTCTTGGTCCGGCAATGTGGGTGTAGAGCCAGTCGGGGTAATATGAAGTGGATAGTGGATCAGCACAGTGAGGCAGCTCGGGGCGGCTCAACAATCATCCGTGCCAGCAAGCCGCAATGCGTGAAGAAGCAGAGAAACATGAAATTGATTCTTCAAAATGAAATCAATAGACTACGCGTGCATGTTCTATCGATGCCGTTGGTCACGGAAAACTAATTCGAGGCGTTTGCAGCTCTCCGCCGCACCCCTGTCAAGCAAAGCCGCGGCCGTGTCGCATCATGTAGCAACTCGCAAGCTGCCCCCACGCATTCCTACCGCCTCAGCGGCTAGGCAGCCACGCATACAGCCGCGCGTCACAGCCTTCCGAAATGCTCCTGAATCTTATTGCTACCAATTTTCTTTATCCCTGACCTCGATCGCTAGCTGCGTCCTCTTCGCAACGCCAGGAGCTCCCCGAGAGCTTCACACGGCAAGCACCATGGCCGGCCCACGCAAAGGCGCCTTCGCCGAGGAAGCCGCCGAAGTCGAGGTGCTCGGAGCGAACATCGAAAAGATGAAGACCTTGACCAAGAAGATCCAGGCTTCGCGGGACAGGCTGGAGACGAGCGGCAAGGGCATCAACGAGGCTATGGCGCCTATTTACGGGAACACTGCCAGGCTGCAGACCACGAATCGCAGTACGTAGTGTACAGAACAGGCGATGTGCGAAGACTGACACGGGTCTCAGACATTGACAGGATCCTTGAATCCATCAACAAACTGCGGGCGCCTATGGATCAGTCGAACCGCGAGGACCGCATTATCAAGAAGGGGTACGTTGTCTTTGAACCACGACATCACTGCATACTGACATGCTCGTAGCCTTAAAAACGTCGATCTTCAAGACTACATAGCGTCCCTCGGTCGAACTAGCCAGTCATTAGCAGAGCTCCGGCGAACCAATATGCGCGCAAACCAACAAGCTGTGGCCGAGATGAGCGCTCTGCTCAAGCGGGGAACAAAGGAACTGGAAGATGCGTTCAGGGACATACTGCGGGATAGTTGCAGGCAAACTGTTGATCCGCTGGAATATGTGGTCAAAAGTAGGCACCCTGCATCCGCATTACAATCGACTGCTAATGGTTGCAGATAACCCTTTCCCTACCATATCGCCAGACAAGCTCTCGACTCTACGCCTCATCAATACCCACATTTCGAACTCTTTCGCGCAAATTTCCCAACCAGACGTCCGGGAAACACCCACACAACGGGTATATGGCGAGATCAGAGGGGAATACTTGGCTAGATCGTTACAAGGCTTGTCAGCTGCGTCAATCAGTACGGCGAAGAAGATCACGGCTGATGCTATCTACAAGAGAGGCGACAACGGGATTGGAACCTATACCCGAGGCGTAGAAGGCTTTTTCGTCGCCGAGCACGACAATATCACGAACATCTTTCCCCGGGATGAGTGGACAGCGGTATGCACCAGTACTTGCGGTGCCGCGCTTGCAGACTTCGGTAGAACGTTGCGCGAACTCAACGGCCATATCCAGAGAAATCTGTTAACAGATTGCTTCCTGGGGTACGAGATCGTCGACGTCGTGTCCAATCTTTCCCTCCGGCTTGAACAGAGGGTATCTGCCTTGAAGCGCCCGATTCAAGACAGCATCAAACCCATACGCGAGACCTCCAAAGCGTCGATGAACAAACTTTTGGAGGACACGAGGGGACGGATTCAAAGTCTCGTTGCTCTTCCGATGGACGGTGCCGCTGTCCCAGTGACAAGCATGACGATGGCTCGGTTGCAAGAAATGACCAACTATCTCACTCCCGTCAGTTCCATTCTAGCGTCGCTAGGCGATGGAGGCTGGAAATCCACTGCGTCCAGCTCGTCCTCGTCGCTTCCATTGGATGTAGGTCCGGATGGCCAACGATTGTTTGAACACTATGCGTCCGACACGATCGAAACGCTGCTGCAGAATTTGGATGGCAAATCTCGAATCATCATGAAGAACAAGAGCCTTCAAGGCGTGTTTCTAAGCAACAACGCGGCTATCGTGGAGCGCATGATCCGGTCGTCGGAACTTGCGCCTTTGATGGGCGACTATCTGCAGAAGAAGTTAGAACCGTGGAAGAAGAAGGCATCGTCGTGGTACCTGGACGCATGGCGAGAACCTTCGGCGTACCTCCTCGACGTACAGTACACGAACCGCAAAGAGCGTCCGCAGTCTAGTACCGCGGGTGCCACCGACTCGGTGGCTATTGTCAAGGCGCTCGGCTCCAAAGACAAGGACACGATCAAGGAGAAGTTCAAGAGCTTCAACACGAGCTTCGAGGAGCTCTCGGCGCGGCACAGATCGTACAAGATGGAACGTGAAGTGCGGATGCATCTTGGAAAAGAGGTGCAGACCATCATGGAGCCTTTGTACAGCCGCTTCTGGGACCGGTATCACGAGATCGACAAGGGCAAGGGCAAGTATGTCAAGTACAGCAAGGTTGAGCTGGGGCAGGCGCTGTCGGCGCTGTCGTGAAGTGGTGCTTAAGGCGTTGGGCATGGTTTTTGTTGCAGAATACCCTTGGTTTCAGTGTCCAGGCAGAGGTTGGATAATAATGCGCAGGTTATTTGACGTTTTGCAGCTTGGAAGCAGGTGCAGCGTCTCCGGCCTGGCTTGGCGACGGGTGCAGGCTGAGTGGTGCCACGACGTTGATGCTGTTGATAGCCTGCTTCGCAAATGCATACATATTGTGTACATGTAGTATGAGACCAGCAATCGCAGTCGTGCAGACGTATACCATGGCACAGAAGCAACGGCCAAGGCCAGGCCATTTTATTCCTCCCAATTTCGCAGCCTCGCTTGCGCACGTGACACTTCCTATTTGGGCAGGGGGGCTACGCGACATGTTGGGGCTGCAGCTGCGGAACGAGGCACAGGTTGCGCACCACCGCACGCTGTCAATTGCTGCCCGCACCTGTCTCTGCCTCTGTCTCTCGCTCTCCAGAGTCCTGACCACGGACGCCCGCTCTGCACCCTCCACGCCCTCTCTTTTGACCTGACTGCCACCGGCGCTGCACGGCCCAGCCTTGCGGGGAATTTTTGGCTAGCGCGTATTTTCTCCAACGCTGCTGCCAATCCCTACGCGGACCCCTTTCCTCAAGCTCCAGGAGCGCACCACGCCTTCTCCAGCACATCGCAGCCTCCACCCTCCCACGCCATCGCCGTCCGCACCCGACGTCGGCCGCTCTACCTCATTGCTTTGCGTGCATCCATCGCTCAGCAAGCATAACTACTCTGACTGGTACGCTGTCCGCCTTGACGCCCGTGTCCCCGGTTGCCACAAGTTTTGGGTGCGCGCTTGTGTCGCGCCCCAAATTGTTTGGCACTGTCAACAAGCCGCCCCAGCGATTTGAAACGCCTGCTGACCTGAGGCTCTCCTGTGTGCAGAAGTCGCTCCTTGACGACATATTCTCTGCGTCGGCAGTCCACTGTGTTCACCATGGGTAAGGAGCACCCTCCCCGATTGAGATTTCGTGCCAGCCTCTGTGCTGCGCAATGCCGCACACGGGCGTCGTTTCGCATGGAGCTGCCGCTGTCACAGCCTGCGGCAGTCTGGAAGCGGCCGTGGCGCCGTTGTCATCACTACCGCGACAACAACACCTGATGCCGCTGCGCTGCCATCTGCTAACAGGGACACAGCATCCAACGGCGCGTCCCCGATCGCCCCTACGCGTGCTTCCCCGTCGCCGCCTACCTCGGCCGGTTCGAATCTGGTCGAGCAGATGAATGCGGTGCACAGCGCACAAGCATCGGCCCCGGCTCCTACGACAGTCTCGTCCAAGGACCCTAAGCTGGCTGCTGCCGCCGCGAGCGACATGAACATTGTCCGCAGGAAACTCACCGGATACGTTGGCTTCGCAAACCTGCCCAACCAATGGCATCGCAAGAGTGTGCGCAAAGGGTTCAACTTCAATGTTATGGTAGTCGGTGCGTGGACAGGAACTCCTGCAGATCGATATATTGGTTCTAACATGTTTTTCAGGCGAGTCTGGGCTCGGTAAGTCTACTCTGGTGAACACGCTCTTCAACACCTCTCTATACCCGCCCAAGGAGCGCAAAGCGCCCAGCCTCGATATCTCCAAGACGGTTGCGATACAGTCGATCAGCGCCGACATCGAGGAGAACGGCGTGCGCCTGAGGTTGACGGTCGTGGATACACCCGGCTTCGGTGACTACATCAACAACGACGAGTCGTGGGACCCCATTGTTAAGAATATCGAACAACGATTCGATGCCTACCTAGACCAGGAGAACAAGGTGAACCGCATGAACATCGTGGACAACCGCATCCACGCCGTTGTATTCTTCATCCAGCCCACCGGCCACTCGTTGAAGCCTCTCGATGTCGAGGTTATGAAGAAGCTGCACACCAAGGTCAACCTGATCCCGGTCATCGCCAAGGCGGATACCCTCACTGACGAGGAAATTGGCCACTTCAAGGCTAGGGTATGTGCTTCCAACATGTTGAAGAATTACACTTACTAGTCTAGGTTCTTGCGGACATTGAACACAACAGGATCCAAATCTTCGAGGGCCCACGCTACGAGCTTGACGACGAGGAGACGATTGCGGAGAACGCCGAGATCATGTCCAAGGTGCCCTTTGCTGTCGTCGGTGCTAACGCCGAGGTACAAACCTCGGACGGCCGCAAGGTTCGCGGGCGTAGGTACCCCTGGGGTGTCATTGAGGTGGACAACGAGGAACACTGCGACTTTGTCAAGCTGCGCCAGATGCTCATCCGAACCCACATGGAGGAGCTCAAGGAACAGACCAACAATGTGCTCTATGAGAACTACCGCTCCGACAAGCTTACCTCGATGGGCGTGCAGCAAGACTCCAGCGTGTTCAAGGAGATCAACCCAGCGGTCAAGCAGGAGGAGGAGCGCTCGCTACACGAGGCCAAGCTCGCCAAGATGGAGATGGAAATGAAGATGGTGTTCCAGCAGAAAGTGGCAGAAAAGGAGAGCAAGCTGCGACAGAGCGAGGAAGAGTTGTACGCTCGACACCGGGAGATGAAGGAGCAGCTAGAGCGGCAACGACAGGAGCTGGAAGAGAAGAAGACGCGCATCGAGCAGGGACGGCCGATCGAGGAGAAGGGCAAGAGGAAGGGGTTCTCGCTCCGTTAAGGCGTAGCGTCCTCGTGACAACGGGTGCACGCTCTCCCCTACCTCGCGGACAACTGTCTCAGCAGGACACCCCAAAAGACGGCTTCTTCCTTCCTTCATCCTATTTATCAGACGTTGTAATTTGCTCCCGTTGGGCGACACCACTGGGTGCTGTCGGCGACGGATAATACAGGCGTAGTGGTCGGCCCTTAGAAGGACGAAAGAAGGGCCGAGCGGTGTCATTTCTTTGGTTTAGCTTGCTTCGGTTGTTGATTGATACCAGCAGCATTGCGCTCCTTCCGCTTCCCATTTTCTCCTTGTGGTACCCTTTTTATTATTTAGTCGGTGGGTAGATGCAGTTTTGGGTGGCAGGGAGTGGGCTGAGGGGGTTCCTTTTCGTGTATTCTACAGATCATGTTAGTAGTGAATTTGGTTTCATTTGTGGCAGCACCTGCTGGGCGTAGGATGGTGGTGAGGGCAAGTGAATTGTTCGCGTGAGCCAGGTCTGATGAGGCGCCGGCAGAGGCACATGGCACCGTGGGCGCGCGAGGGCGAAGATCAGGGTGCATGGCCCGTGCTTCGCTAGTGACGAGCGGGTGGGCGTGTCGCATTTCGTCACTACCCAAACGCCGAATTTCTGCCTTGCTGGCGTCTACGTAGAGCCCCTCCGCTACCACATACAGTCCTGCACCACCGCATCCACCTCCACCGCATCGCACTTTGAGTCTACAGCTTCCTGCGAATATCCCGGTAAGTGCAGACGGCCTTTGACGTTTGCGCACCAACCGCGTCATGACGGATTGCGGGTCCCGTGTGTCAAACGACCACTCCACTCCACCCAGCCACCAAGCACGCAGTTCCGCGCTGCCGTGGACAGATTGCACCTTTCACCTCTCTCCCTCCACCAGGCACCCGTCGTTGTTGCGCAGCGCTTCATCGGCCACTTGTGCCGCATTGGGCTGCTGCTTGTTCTCTTGCTAGATAAAGAGCGCCGCTGACCTGCAACCTGCTCGCCCCAGACCCCACACACGACACCACCGAAATCGCAAAATCCACCATGGCCCCTCCACCGCCAGCGTCGCTGCCACTCGGCCAGCGCCTCGCCGCCCTCGCGCAGACACTGCAGTTTGCCTGGTTCGCAGGCCATGTTACCCTGCTACTCTGCACCTTGCGTTACAGCTTGTCTTACCTCACCTTCAACTCGGCGTCGCGATGGGCATCCGTCTCGTACCGCACCGCCTTCCTGTCTGCCTGCGTCACCTACGGCATCGTGGTGTACAAGGCATACCGTGCCCGCGTTCGGCAAAACAAGCAGGGCGGTGTTCTTTCATTGGCAACCGATGAGAACGTGCAATACCTAAGTAAGTATCCCCCACCATGCGCCGTCGCCGACGAGCCATCTAACCTTCCTCTCAGTCATGGCCCTCATCTGGCTCTTCTCCCGCCAGATTCCGATGGCCGTGCTTCCCTTTGCCGTCTACTCGGTGTTCCACGTCGCAACCTATGTCCGCTCGAACTTGCTGCCCACTGTCCAGCCACCGCCCGCCGGAGCCCAGCCTGGCGTCAAATCCTCGTCAGGCTTGTCCGACGCTATTGGCAAGTTCGTCAAGGAGTACTATGATGGCAGCATGACGCTCGTTGCCATCCTCGAGATTGGGCTCTGGTTCCGTGTCTTCGGCTCTGCGCTCCTCTTCCAGAAGGGCTCATGGATCTTGATCGCCATTTACACCGTCTTCTTCCGTGCCCGCTATGCTCAGAGCACCTTTGTCCAGGGTGCCATCACCCAGCTCACGGCCCGTATTGACGCGCAGCTCGCGAACCAGAGCACGCCTCCGGTTATGCGCCAGGGCTGGGGGACGTTCAAGAACATCGTCAGGCAGGCGGCTGATGCGACAGACATCCGCAAGTACGTGGGTGGACAGCAGAGCGCCGTGCCCAAGAAGGCGCAGTAGATGTATCCCACCACAGGACAATGGCCTTCCCTCGAACCCTATGTGGCGAAATATGGGGTTGGCGGTCCTCGGCCGGACAGCGGAATTGATGTCGGGCTGTGAGTTCGACATGACAAGATGGACAGCGGGTGTGAGCATGAACCTTTCTTAGTGCTGGCGTCGATGTTGGAACAAGTTGGTGGGTGTCTTGGAGGATTTTACATGGATAGAGATGCCAGTGGAGCTCGGGACGGGTGGGGACCTTCGAGAACCGAAGGTTGAAGGATTACGGGCATATATCCCGAATATGGCTTGGAATTATTTGTTTTCTCCGATCATACCTATGATCTTCTGCATAGGGCAGCATGGAGTTATGATGTTGGCAAATATGAATCAATGCGAGCTATGTATCTAGCATCATTTATGTGCCTTTGTCAGTTTCCACATTGTGAAACCTTATCGGTGCACAAGCGCATGTAGACATTGCCTTGAGTGGGAAAGCGAGTTGGTCTTCAGCTTGAGGCTTGAGCTGACCCCAAGCCACGGCTTGTGCAACCCCTTACCAAGGCCGTAATTGTAACACCATCGATGCCGCGTAAAGGTTGTGGTACGGTGCGGCTGCCTTGCATGCAAAAAATATCTCGCACGGCGTCGCTAGATGTCGCGGCTTGACCGCCTTCTTGTGCAGGGCGGAGGAGGAGGAGGCACAGACAGCTGGAGGTCCGTTAGGAGCCGCCAGCACAGCGGAGTGTTGGATGGACTGCAGGCGGGTTTGACCGCTCGCTCCGACGGCGATTATCGATAGCGCAGTGCACCGCGAGTGATGCTGCGTGCTTGAGGGTTTCTGGTTGAGTACTATTGTTACTACCTATTCATAGTACGTACCCACCAAGCGTATATCGCGCGAGCGCGTGGGTAAAGGCGCGCAGCGTGCTTGACCCGTAGACTACTCTATCGATTCGAGTCGAAGCGATGCACAACGCATGCGAAGTGGGGAGTGGTTATTCCAAGTTGACGCAGGTCTTCTCTTTGCGTATTCGCGTCCGGGCAGAGGGCCGCACAGTCAATATTTAATCTTGAAACGACCACGTTTTCGTAAGGGTCTAAGGGAGGGATAGGTAGGATAATTGCCGCTTGTCGGCAGTGGGCACGCCGCCCGCACGAAGGGAGATTCAGGGATGGGTCCACTTGGGCGGGCGTGGCGCCTAGATTGGCGATCGGGTCGTGCTGTGTGCATGTATTTGATTCTGGTGTGGACGAACATGGCAATGGCGGTGAGGAGGGCGAGGAACTGGTCAGGCCACCTGGCGTGGGCGGGCGTGTCGGATGGCGCTGTCGGTGGTTGTGGTGATGCGGAATAGATGGGCGGAGGGATGGGATTGGATTGGATTTGGGTGCATGCAGTGTGTGTGGGATTCGCCGGGGCGTCGGGCGGAAGTTGCAGGTGGACGGGGCGGAGACGACGGTGCGAGGATGCGCTGTAGGGACATGGCATGCACATGGACATGGCATGGAGCGCGGCTATTGATCGAGAGAGGCATGTGAGATGCATACTTCTACGCTGTTCATACATGAGGGTAAAGAAGTGGCAGTCGAGACTGCACCGTTCAACATGTGCCATGTGAAGCTTCATCAATGAAGATGTGAAGATGGGGAAGCAGTTGGGACAGATATAGTGGGTGTAGGCTTCACAGTGTTTCGATATGAAGGAGTTGCGTGATCCCTGGGGCCGGACCAAATCTCCATGTCTGATCACAGATTCCGGGAATGGCAGCTAGACATTTGCGAGACTTTGACGGAGCAAAGCTGGCCATGGGAAACCATGAGTGGTCCCCCGGACATAATTCATGCTGTTCAGTGTTGTGCCTCTTGCTTCCTGGCGGCGTACGCCAAGGGTAGTGGCTAGCTGTCGTTTAGCGCAGGGAGCGCAGGGCCACGAAAGCACGTCAGCCGCTTCACCGTTCTCTTTGCGCGTTTTAGCGTGCGGCTGGACCAGGGCGCATGAAAGTGGAGCAAAGTATATAGGGTCCTGCGTCCTCTGGTTGTTTCTGCTCTTCTCCCCGGTTTGATTCTTTTTGCGAACACCTGTTTGGTCTTGAGTCTCGACGTCTTTTGCGTAGACTGGAGCCGCTGCTCTCTTTGGAATGAGCCTTCGACAACGACGATACTTGTACGGGAATTGGAGCTGTGAACGCGACCAGCGATGAATGCGCAAGGGAATATGGCTTCGCCCGCCATGTCTGTCCGCAGCGACTTCTCGGACATGGACGACGAAGAGTTGGACATGTATCTGGCAAACTGCGTGCCGCTCTCGAGCCTGCCGACCCCTCCACCTGCGAAGGAACAGCCGCTTCCCATGCTGCCATGGTCACCATCACCACCATCAGAATCGCACGCTGAGCACCATCACCAGTCCCCCGAACTACAAGGTACGTTCCTCTTAAACACGTGCCTGGTTTCCCCTCCTAGGGTCTGCCGTGGGTGGCTCGATGATCGTCCTACATCCCTGCATGGGGCCGAGTCGGGCTCTACCGACGTCATACACACCCGCAGTCAGAGGGAACACGCTTTTCTTAGCCACAGACGCACTGACAAGCCAATAGTTTATGCGTTACATCTTGCCCGCCTTGTTCCCCGAAATGTCGCTCGGCAAAAGTCGTCGGTGGCAGCTATCGAGGGGTTTCTCGAAAGAGCATGTTTGCCGGTGGAGATGATTGCGTTTGCGGCCTGCGTGCTCGATGCGCTGTCCGACGGGTTCGCGGGTGCATGGCGCGATGCGTTTCTTCCCATGGACACGAGCAGATTGGACTTTTACCTGGGCACGAACTGCTGGCAGCCACCGACCTTGAGTCTGGACCTGATTGTTCTTGCAGCGCTGGCTCTGGCGCACGGCTTTATCGACGACCGGGGACGCTCGAACGGGCATTGGGCAAAGGTTGAGGCCAAGGGCAGGTTTGGGGCGCAAGACGTGGGCAAGACGAAGACGTGCATCCTCGAGGATATCGATTATGGTCTTTTCCGAATCAGCGAAGATGCGATGCAGCACATGGTGCGGGAGATGCAGCACGCGGCCAACTTTACCACGCCGAGGTCGTCTGTTGCGTATGACAGCGCTTGTGTCGAGAAAGAAGCACGCCGTCCCAGGCTGTCGCTGAGCACGGGATCAGGAGCCGCCGTTTGGGCGTACGGTGTGCAAACACCAGAGCCGAGCCCGTGATGGCTGTGCGGAGCAATCGGGCCTGGTTCCAATCCTCCCTAGAGCCGCACAGCCAGGCCAGGGCGAAAGTGCACACAGCGTGCCTTTGTTATCGTGCTTTCTGCGCACTGAGCTAGAGCGTTCCTTTCCGGTCTCGGATCCCTTCGTTCAGCATGATACCCATCCCACGTCTTGGGAGCGTTCCATTACGAGTTCATCTCACGCATTTCTCGGGAGTATATACGGCGCCTTGGAAGGAGTTTCACAGGACAGGCGGAAGAAGCGTCGGTGGCTTCACAGCAGGCATGCTTGTGAGGTCTATTTTCTCATTGCATGGGGGGCAGCATCTAGGCATCTCTGTTATGGTGGCCTGATTTATGCTGCGTGCGTCCGTCATCTGCCCGATTGCATGATACCCTGTGTACGGCTGGCTGGCGTTGTCGATGCTTGATCAATTGCGATGGCATAGTATACCAAAGCATAGCATAGCATGCTTGTAATGAATTCATCTCTCCCGTAAATGCCGCACAGCTTGGTATCAGTGTCTGCCTCGCAGCCAAAAGCATCGCCCGATGGTGTGCAGGAACGTCGGGGAGCCCCGCTATGGCATCTGGTGCTCCCTCGGGCTGCACCATCGACGTAGTGCGCCTCCGATGCACACCTTCTCACACTCACATGGCCGTCGCGATGCAAAGTCTATGCATGCTGCCATCGCTGCCGCTGCGTACTATTGGAAAGCTAGCCAGGCCTCTAACGTCGCGAGCAGCGCGGAGTGGACGTGGCGGCGACCCCACTAGGCCGCGAAGCGCTCACACTGGTGCAGCCGTGCAGTCGGTGCATGCACGCGCAAGCTCAACAGTTGGCGGCGCAACGCGCTGGCCTGTAGTCTCGATTGTCTCACCATGACGCCTCGCACGGCAGCTCTTCCCCGCGATTCTCGTCTGATGCTCGTGGCCGCTAGCCTCGTCTTTGTCCAGCCCAGTGCCAGTGTCCTGCCTTGACCTTGACCCCGCTGTAAACAACAGGCCGCCTGGTCAAGTCAACACCTGCCCCTCCTCTCCTCCTCTCCTCTTCCTCTCTGCAGCCCTCTTCCTCTTCATCCCTACATACACCCTCGCTATCTCTCTTGTGTGTCTCAATTGCACATCTGCGCTTCTCAATACACTCACAATTTGTCCTGCAGCTCCACCCTCGCCTCTCTCCCATCGACACTCCCTTAGCAACTCGCGCTTTGCGGCGATTGACATTCTGAGAATGGCGTCTGCTGCCGTGGACTCGAAGCCGCCGGCGCGAGAGCGTCGCCCCTCGACGAGCGCCCCGCTGTCGGATTTGCAGGGTCCTGTGGGGCCGCAGTTCACCAGGCCGAAGCATAAGCGGACTACGACGGGCTTTGGACCGAGTGAGATCAAGAGCGTCGAGGCGAGCATTCCGGAGCCGCAGCGTGCTGCCTGGAGGAAGTTTGTAAGTTTCTTATTTCGCTGCTGTCAATCTCGTTCGGGTCCCAGATAGCGGAACGGCGGGGTCGAGGTGAGATGCACGCCATGGTCGCTGACTGCTGGTAGACTCCCAAGGGTTTCTCCACCCCCGAAGAGTTCGAGAAGGAGACTGTGAGACACATCGAGACGACGCTTGCGCGGTCGCTGTATAACTGCGATGAGTCGGCGGCATATGCGGGCACGGCGTTGGCCTTCAGGGACCGACTGATTCTGGACTGGAACAAGACGCAGCAGAATCAGACCTTCGCTGACCAGAAGCGTGTATACTGTGAGTTTGGCGGCATGGCAAGGTCTTGGGGCAATGGCTAACAGTCCAGATCTCTCCCTTGAGTTCTTGATGGGTCGCGCGCTGGACAATGCTATGCTCAACGTGGGACAGAAAGACACAGCTAGGCGTAGGTTCCAATCATTGGACATTGAATCAGGGAAATTAACATCATACAGAGGGTCTCAGTGATCTCGGTTTCCGCATGGAAGACATCATCTCCCAGGAGCACGATGCCGCTCTCGGAAACGGTGGTCTTGGCCGTCTCGCCGCCTGCTTCCTCGATTCGATGGCCTCGCTGAACTACCCCGCCTGGGGCTACGGTCTTCGATACCGATACGGCATCTTCAAGCAGGAGATCGTTGACGGATACCAGGTCGAAGTCCCCGACTACTGGCTCGATTTCAATCCATGGGAATTCCAGCGTCACGATATCACCGTGGACGTGCAATTCTATGGATATGTAACCCGCTGGCAGGATGATGAGGGAAAGACGCAAACCTCCTGGGAGGGCGGCGAGACTGTGCAGGCGGTCGCTTTCGACGTACCAGGTAAGGACGCAAGCTGTACAAATTCCGAGATATGCTGATGTTGTTAGTGCCTGGATACCATGTCCCGACTTGCAACAACCTTCGACTCTGGGGCAGCAAGGCTGCGACCGGAGAGTTCGACTTTCAGAAGTTCAACTCTGGCGAGTACGAGGCCTCGGTCGCGGACCAGCAGCGCGCAGAGACCATTTCGGCTGTTTTGTACCCCAATGACAAGTATGTGCATGATTGAGAAGAACTTCGAACGTGCGGACTGACAGTGTGATAGCTTGGAGCGCGGTAAGGAGTTGCGTTTGAAGCAGCAGTACTTCTGGTGCGCTGCGTCGCTTTACGACATCGTCCGCCGATTCAAGAAGACCAAGCGGGCCTGGAAGGAGTTCCCGAACCAGGTCGCCATCCAGCTCAACGACACCCACCCGACGCTCGCTATCCCCGAGCTCCAGCGTATACTTGTTGACCTTGAGGGTCTTGAGTGGGACGAGGCATGGAACATTGTCAGCAAGACGTTCGGATACACCAACCACACTGTGCTACCTGAGGCACTGGAGAAGTGGTCTGTGCCGTTGATGCAGCACCTTCTGCCGCGTCACCTTCAGGTAAGTTTTTACACTACCGGGTCAGAAGGTTGGGTACAGCTACAGGACAAAAGTTTGAGTATGGACAGCCTTGGTATTGCCCATCCTGGGGTAACACACGGTACTCGGACTTTTATCCTACAGCGTACCCAGTTGTTTTGACGCGTCGCTGCACCTCCAAAGTTTTACTTTCGTATGCTAACTACCTGATAAGATAATTTATGACATAAACTTAAATTTCTTGCAGCATGTGGAGCGCAATTTTCCCAAGGACCGCGACATGTTGGGCAGGGTTTCGATCATTGAGGAGTCGAACCCTAAGACAGTTCGCATGGCCTACCTCGCTCTGATTGGCTCTCACAAGGTCAACGGTGTTGCAGAGCTCCACTCCGACCTGATCAAGACTACCATTTTCAAAGATTTTGTGAAGATCTTTGGACCCGATAAGTTCACGAATGTCACGAACGGAATCACTCCGCGAAGATGGTTGCACCAGGCAAACCCGCGACTCTCTGAGCTGATCGCATCGAAGCTCGGCGGTCACGAATTTTTGAAGGACCTGACCCTGCTCGGCAAGCTCGAGGCTTTCGTCGACGACAAAGAATTCCGAAAGGATTTCCGCGAGATCAAGTATGCCAACAAGGTGCAATTGGCGAAGCACATTAAGGAGCACAATGGCGTTACTGTCAACCCTGCTGCACTCTTCGATGTACAGGTGAAACGTATTCACGAGTACAAGCGTCAGCAGCTCAATATCTTCGGTGTGATCCACCGGTACCTGCAGATCAAGAGCATGTCTGAGGAAGACAAGAAGAAGCTCGCTCCTCGCGTGTCCATCTTTGGCGGCAAGGCTGCACCCGGTTACTGGATGGCCAAGACCGTCATCCACCTGATCAACAAGGTTGGTGACGTTGTAAACAACGACCCCGATGTCGGCGACTTGCTCAAGGTCATCTTCTTGGAGGACTACAATGTCAGCAAGGCTGAGATAATTACCCCGGCCAGCGACATCTCCGAGCACATCTCCACCGCTGGTACCGAGGCCTCGGGTACGAGCAACATGAAGTTCTGCTTGAACGGTGGCTTGATCATCGGTACCTGCGATGGTGCTAACGTAAGTACCGACCGTGTCCACGTAATTGATTAGACTGACACACATAGATTGAAATCACCCGTGAAATCGGCGAAGACAACATCTTCCTCTTCGGCAATCTCGCCGAAGACGTCGAGGACCTCCGCCACGCACATCTCTACCAGCACTATGAACTGAACCCTGCGCTGGCCAAGGTGTTCGACACAATCCAAGGAGGCCGCTTCGGCGACGCAGGCGCCTTCTCAGCGCTCCTCAACGGCATCGTCGACCACGGCGACTACTACCTCGTCTCCGACGACTTTGAGTCGTACATTCAGACGCAGGAACAGATCGATGAGGCATACAAGAACACGGAGGAGTGGACTACCAAGGCGATTATGACGGTCGCCCGTATGGGATTCTTCTCGTCTGATAGGTGCATTGATGAGTATGCGGAGAGCATCTGGAATATTGAACCGTTGGTGCCGAAGAGCGAGGATGGGACTCAGGGGTAGGTGGTTTGATTGGGTGGGTGGGTGGGGATTAGAGTAGATTGGTGGGTGATTAGGTGGTTAGCTTGGGGGCTTATTCGGTGTAGAACTTTTTGGCAGATTGATATTAGAATGATGATGATTATGATGACTATCATGATGATGAGCTTTTGTGGGAGAAGTCATGTCGAGATGAGTAAGCACGTGTCTACTATACTTTGTAGGTCATGCTCAAGGGGTGAGATAGGGCCTCGTCGGCGCTAGAGATTGCAGTGAAATTGCGCCGCCAGAGGGTGGTTGCATTTAAGGTCGTGTAAGCGAGAAAGACGCTTATGCATGCGTCTAGCTGCTGCCTTGCTGTAGCCCAGCGTAACTATGTGAAACTAGTTTGAACGGGGGAGCTGTGAGGGTTCGTCGCTGGGGAAATAATAGATTGGTCGTTGGATTGATTGTTTGGAGTAGGTGTATGTTGGGAAGGTGGGAGGTGTAGGATGTTAGTGAAAGGGTTAGTGTAGGATGTTAGTGAAAGGGTTAGTGTGTGTGGTGAGAGTTGATTTGGGCGCGACATGAAGAACTCCTCGTCTGCGCTAAAGATTGCGGTGAAAGAGGCAGTAAGGAAGTGCCACATTTTTTTAGCTACTCTCGCAGTTAACATTATTGGTCAAGGCTGTGATAACCGCCCCCTCGTCCAAGCTAAAGATTGCAGTGAACAATCAGCTCGCTGCGCCACACCCTGCCGGGAAGAAGGCAACCAACTTTCCAACTACAGTACGTTATTGGATAAGACCTACTAACCGCTA
Organism: Laburnicola sp. R22_1; assembly: GCA_014281115.1. NCBI lineage: Eukaryota > Fungi > Ascomycota > Dothideomycetes > Pleosporales > Didymosphaeriaceae > Laburnicola > Laburnicola sp. R22_1. Next base: position 1,093,909 of record JACONQ010000014.1, read on the forward strand.
CCTCCTCGTTCGGGCTAAAGATTGCAGTGAAAAGTTCCGCGAGGACCACATCCCAAAGCATCCACACCACCTCCTCGTCCGCGCCAAAGATTGCAGTGTAGGTGGATTATCACGAGCCATCTCATTGGCTCGATGAATCCACGAGGCAGACAATCGACGAGATCAGCTGAGCTGAGCGGAGACGGATCTCGTTGGTTGTAGACTTGCATCGCATTATCAGCCAGATAATTGGGAGCATCTGCTTTGGGGGCAGGAATAGGTGCGGTACTGGACTGGAGGCTGCGATATCAATAAATGTGATAAATAGAGTTGAATCGAGGTATTAAGTGGTGATGAGAAGGCCTCGTCCGGGCTAGAGATTGCAGTGAAATGGGGGTCCGGCATTTTATACTGCGCAGGCAGCAGCCGCGCGTCACGTTACTGTCGACTTTGGTACCTGGTACATCTTGTAATTGACTACCTTATTGGCATGTAGGGTCGATTTGCATATGCTTACAAATAGTGTCCCTAAACAGCCGCCAAACTAGTTTTATTGCTTTACTTAATTTACTGTGTTCTTTAGCACAACTACTGCTTTCCCTTACAGCGTTATACTGTGTACTGAGAGTGCGCGAAGTCTTCTTGATTATAGTGAAATGGGGATGGCGAAGGACAGCCCTATGCGGGGTATCTCTATACCGGTAATCTCAACGCAGTTGCAGGAACCAAATATTTTGAGACTCTTGAGTATCCAGTACAATGGCGAGGATGCGAAGCAAGATTGAAAATCTATACATGAAAAAGTATAGAGATTAGAAGTGCATCGACGCGATGAGTGTTGGTGAGGTTGCGACGTTGCGAGGCTGGAGATGAGTGCGCTGGGGTGGGGAAGACCTCATTCACGCTAGCGATTGCAGTGAAATTCCCAGTCCCTCCCCTTGGCGACCCACAATTTCATTGGTTAAGTTCGATTCGAATTGGTTCATATTTATCGTCTTTTGAGCGAATACCAACAAACAACGGGTGGGAAATAAGATTAGCTACCGGATAAGTCGATCTAATTGAGGATGGAAATGAATTAAATCCGTAGAGTCCGAAGTTTGTTTTGACGGGGTTGACCGCCGTGATATGCCTAAGGTCAAGCTGGGCTTACGAGCAAGGCCTCGTCGGGGCTAAAGATTGCAGTGCATAATGTATCACTAGTCTGATTTAGTTCGTGGCCTCTAAAGTCTTGTTGACCGGTCCAGCTAACCGAAGTAACTGTAAAGCTCCGCTCGTATTCTTTTTGGCACATACTGTGCCAGCTGTACTCCATTACTTTTCACTGCAATCTTAGCGCAGTCTAGGTGTTGACGGCTTACCATGCTACCTGAATGTGACGCGAAAATGGAGGGCCATAGAGAAACAATGTACGCAACTTTTGCAAGGAAGAAGAGAGGACTGTAAATGGACAATGTATACGATGTAAGGCAGGATCATGACGAGTAGAAGGCCGCTCAGATGTGTCTAACTACCACCATTTCCCTTCTGAAACAGCCTGTCGTCGTCATTAGGTATTCATCCCACCACGGCGAGGACGGAATACTCACTCTATCTCTATATGATTTCCACCATTATTCTCAGCGTGCAAATGCCCCCACACAGCAACTATACATCCATCAACCCAAAAAACACCTCATACCCTCATGCTCCGGAACACCCTCACTCAAGCCCGGCCAACCCACCGTCGCGACTAGATTCGCCTGGCTACACTTCGTCCCGGTGTACAGATTGCAGTAGCCTCCCATATCCGGACCGATCGACTTGGGATTTCCTTCATTTCCTCCCAACGGGTTCTGGAACCGGTAGCTGTGGCAGCCCTACGAATGTGAGTACTTGTGCTTTCCTTGGGCGACCAGAAGGGGAGTTTACCAATGTCTTGTCGAGATCGAACCACTGACAGTAACCTTGGAAGTTGGTTCCGGAGCAGATGTAGAGGCCGCCAGGGGTGCCGGCGGGTCGGGCGCTTGTGGAGGGGGCGAGGAAGAAGAGGGACAGGATGAGAAAGAGAGGAAGGAAGGGGAGGAAGCGCATGGTCGCGGCTTGGATGTGATTTGGTATTGGGTAGCGGGATTGGGTACCTCTTGTAGTTAACCTGTCTGCGGATGTTTAGGGTCGAGGGGGTTGAACAGGGTTACACAGGAAAGAGCACAGTATGCGAGAGGTTCTCGATGTTTATATAAGGTATGCGAAGAGCTAAGGCATGATCTTCTGCCAAGTAATATGTTTCACTGTTATCGATGGAAAAAGCGGTTAGGAGCCCCGTAGCCGAAGATTGGGTTGTTTGCTTGAATGGACGATATTGTCGGTCGGAAGGAGGACCAATGCTTTTACCGCACGTAGCACTGGCGGTGTCGAGCTGTGGAGCATCCCACAAGGGATTGGTTGTGTAAAGGTCTCGCTACGACGTTTGTTTCGTCGCGTGGAAGATTCGCAGGCAAGTTGGGACGTTTGCAGGATCAGCCGAGCATCTTCATCATCGAGATGTATTGGAACACTGGTCGGAGAGCCTCTGCGGCATTTAGTCTTTTCATCCTGTTTTGCGTTGGCTCCAGGGACGCCGTGATCACCCTTCCTACTTGCTCTTCTCATTGTCTTCCTCTCGTAATATGGAGATAATGGGATGGTTCAGCATAGCAAGCGGTCGATAACTCGTACCAATATCGATCATCTCAACATCTTTGTCTTGAGTGACCTATAAGTCCTGTTTCTGCCATCATGCTCCGAATCTCTGTTGGCGGTGCTTCCATTCACTCTGCAAACTCGGGGAGCTCGCACAGAATCGCTACCCACACACAAACATAGAGATCTCCTCTTAGAAAGCTAGTGATATCGGGCCCTTTTCGTCTTGGAACACGATTTTGAAAAAGGAAAAAAAATCTGCTCGCTGCCATTGTCGTCGGCACAAGGATTTTGATTGGGAATACGAAGCCCAAAATGGTTGTTTGCGGGGGCAGTAGAATCCATGGTCAATTTGGTAGCTGCATGTGGAAACAGCGACGAGAAGACGCGAGTCGATCAAGACATTTATTCACTGAAGTTCCTTTGCTGTCCGAAGCTGGGCAACGTTGGAGTGAAGTTCCAGGAATGACGACTTTGTAGAAAAGTGTCGTGGTCGCGTAGATTTACGCGTCCCAGTAACGTCGCCACTTGCTCGTTTCGGTTAGCGTAGAACGGGATGACAATACTGCACTGGCAGTGGCCTTCTGCGCGTAGAATAATATTCAAATCACACTATGTAGGGTGTAATTTCGCTTAACGCACAGGCTACCACGCTAGTAGACTAGGATAAAATACTTTTTACTAGGCTTAAAAGCTTTTTTTTTAGTACACCTTACTCTATAAAATCTAGGTGTGCTCTCGTATATCTGCGTAAGTTTGCGCATATCTGCGCATATTTATATATCTCTAAGCATTTTTGTGCTAGCAAATTGCTTATGCAAAAATATACACGTATGCGCATATCTACGCATAGTTAAGTAGCCTCTCTAGAAACCCCTTAGTTGCAAAAAAAAAAAAACCATAATATCTGTACTATAAAAAGATCTTAATAGGCACTATATATTAGGGTAATATATAGCACTACTTAGTAGATATAAATAATATAAAAAGATAGTAACTTAATTAACTAGTGTAATATAAAGCATACTATATTTATATAATAGCTTATAGTAAAGGCTATAAATAGTTTTCTAAAATTAGCCCCTACTATATAGTAGCACTCCATAAAATAGTTTACTATTATAATTAGCGTTAACTAAGTTATATCTTACTATTTTATACTATAGCTAAAACGCGCGTATAATTCTATTAATACTATTATGCCTACTAATAGAGACTACTATTTTATACTAAAACTAACCTTTACTATATATACTACTATATAACACGCATATAATTCTATTAATACTATTACACTTACTAATAGAGACTACTATTCTATACTATAACTAACCTCTACTATATATACTACTTTATAATATATATAGAGTTTTTTTACAACTAAGAAGTTTCTAATAAAAATATTATAATAATAGCAGATATTTCTCTTACTATTATATATATAGAAATATATTTTAAGGTAGTATTAATAAAAGGATTAGCGCGTTATAAGTAAGCTAAGTAAGCTTAGTAGGCTTAGTGCACCTACTTTAACTACAAAACTATATATAAGGCTATATCGCTATACTATAGTTTAGAGTAGAGGAAAGAAAAGTATAAAATAGCGCTAGCGCTATAACTAGTACAATACTATAACTATTATCTTTTTCTACTATTATCTATAAAGATTACTAGAAGTAATAGCTATTATATTAGCAAGTTTGTGTTACTTATAAGATATATGCTAAGTGAAAGCTTACACACTATATGTACACTAATACTCTATCTTTATATTAAAGTTAACTTTAAAAAGACTTCTACTATTGCTCTATTTTCTACTATCTTTCTAGGCCCTAGTGCTAATGCTAATATCGCTATTAACGCCGCCTAAAAGTACGCTTTAAAGATCAATCTACTTGCTAATATTACTAGGTCTATACTAGAATACTACTCTGTCTAGAGTATTATTAATAGGAAGTAGAAGGTATATCTTACTCTATATAAGGCGGTCCTAGTGTACTAATTAGGCTAGTAATAAATTAGTAACTATAGGCGCAATAATAGATGTATAGAGTTCCTACTATAGTTTTTTATATTACTACTAGTTAGAAGGGCGGCAATAACCTTAGAGAAGAGCAAAATTAAGAAAGAGAAGATAAAAGTATTTGTTAATAAGTTGCTAGAAGAGGAGAGTGTTATATAAATACGTTAGATCCTTATAGTCATAGTGTTAGATAATAAGCTAGTAAGCGTATTATATAAGTGTGCTGTATAGTAGCGCGTAAATATAGTACAATTACTAATAATAGTAATAATAGAGTAAAAGTTAGTTTTTTATACACGCTTTAAGTAAATTTAGTAGGTGTTAGAGTGCTTATAAATATTAGAGAGCAAGTGTGTAGTTTATAAACTATTCTTATAAACTATTATTATATTAGTAAAAGAGACTAGGAGTAGACTATATTTTTAGGCACTAGACTAGAGCGGCCTTTTTATCCCAACCTACGCAGGCTTAAATTAAAAAAAGAGAGTTAAAAAGGGTAATTAACACTAAATAAACAATGCGACTATAATATATATATAAGGACGGTATATAGCCTTATAGGGCTAACCTATTAAAGATAGCTAGAATAGTTAAAAGAGCTAGTTAAATTAATACTATTATAAGATAGTAGATAAGAAAGAAATATAGAAGGCCCTTTCTTATATAGAGAGCAGTATAGGGTATAGGCCTACGCTAGCTATATACTAATACTAACTAGAAAAGACGTCTTTAGAAAGGTAAAAGATATAGATAAGAAAAAATAAAGTATAAAAAAGGTAATAGAGTGTACTTAGTAGAGAGACTAGTATAGAACTATTATATAACCCCTCTTTTAAGATCTAAAAATAAAAATAAAAGTATATAAAAATAAGATGTTTTAGTAGATTTTAAATATGACTAGCACTATTTTAGGACTAAAAAGAGTTGCAATAAAGGCAATAGGCCATTATAGTTCTAATAGTAGCCTTAGGTCTTAATTTAGTTACTATGTAGTAAAGATATTAAGAAAAGTTATTAGGAGTAAATTAGTAGATTAGTAGAAAACTATAGTAGAAACTATATTTTAGCGTTTAGGGTTTTACTACTAGAGCGTATTCTTAGCTCTAATACTATATAAAAATATAGTTAGCTAAAAATTTTCTAGTTAGTTTATTGCGCGTAGACGTAATTATATTATATAATATTTTCTAGTACTATAAGAAAGTATTAAAATATATTAACCTAATTATATAGTTTTTAATTAGGGTAGAGTAGTTTTTAAAGCTATAGGTGCTGCTAGTAGTAGTAAGAATATCTAGAAATAGAGGTGCTAAAAGTTATAGGTACCCTATATACGCATATTAGTTAGGGTGCTACTAAATTAGTAGTAAGCTAGCTAGCAAAAAAGCTACTAAAAATAAAAGCACTAAAAGTAATAGGTATTTATATATAGTAGGCTAGCTAGGAAGCTACTTAACTAGTAGTAAACTAGGCCACCTATTTTAGTAGGTTAGGGTGCTCCTAAGGGTAGAATAAGTTAGGTAACTAGTAGATTAGAGTAAGGGCTAATAGTTAAGATGTAGCTTCTAATTATTAGCATTCTAGAAGATTTTATTAGGTGGTTTACTATTAGATTTATTATCTAAGTATTTTTTCTATAGGAAGTTAAACTTAGCCCTCCTAGGCAAGAGTATCAACTACCTTTACTTATTTAGTTTTTAAGTGCCCCTACTACGTTTAATTACTACTTTATTATTATTGCGTTACAGCGCCTACATAACATTATATAATATTATATAATATTATGTTATATGCGCGCTAAGTCCTAGAATCTAGAGCGCGTTAAAGTTTTACTAACATTTCTTCTCCTAGCTTTTAAGATAATAAACTTATAATAATAATACCCTAACTTGCTTACCTACCTACTACTTTACTAGACAATTAACTTCTACTTTCTACCTTTTACTACTATCTTATTAGATAATTAACAACTTAAACCCCTACTCTACTACTATAATATATAATAAGCATTACGCGTGCGCTTTCTACTCTTAATACTAAATAGCACCCTACTATTTTCTACTAATAACCTATTAACTTATTAACTTATTAATCTCTAGTATACTTCTCTAGTGTTAGTCTTACTCTACCTATCTTCTATAAAAATTCTATAGTATAAGCGCGTACCTATATATACCTTATATCTCTAGTAACTATTTATTATATATTTCTTTATACTAGTAAAACTATAGGTAGTCTAGAATATACCTAATCTTTTGCTTCTAGATCTAATTAAATCTTACCTCTTACTTTTTAAAAGCGCTTTAGTAACACCTATTACTAATATAGCTAAGCACTAGACAGCTAAACTAGCTATAATAATCTATTCACTGTATAACTTATACTATATTACTATATAATCTGCAAGAATTATAGGCGTCTAACCTTTATAATACCTATTTTATATATATCTATTATTAGTATCTAGGTTATACTCTTTATTATTATATATTTTATTATTATTATTATCCTACTTATTATATATATATAGGCGTGTGACTGCCCACCCTATAAAAAGTGCGTTGTTAGGTTAAGAAATAGCTCTACTAGATTATAACCTTAAGATTTTATATAATAATTAGTTATATTATATGTGTAAGGATGGATAAATAAAAATAATTTCTAGTTATAGATTTTTATAAGGTACTGCGTAGGCAACTACGCGTTATATTATTATTATTAACTTTAGTACTATAGTATAGCTTATAATTAACTCTATAAGGGGCTAATTTGCATATACTCTCCCTAAATAGCCACTAAACTAGTCCTATTACTTTACTTAATTTACTACGTTCTTTAGCACACCTACTACTTTCTCTTATAGTATTATACTATGTACTAAGAGTGTGCGAAGTCTTCTTAATTATAGTTAAACTTAGAGTTAATTAGGTTAGTAAATTTAGGATTATTATTAGGAAGGTTATTATAATAGATAGGCTCTTTATCTTCTAATCTACTACTATAATAGGCAGCGCTATAATTTTTAGGGCTATTACTATAGTAAGTAATGCTAAGTTTTCCTTTTAGGTTAGTAATTTAGTAGGGCAAAAGGGTGCTAACCTAGGTTATTATAGCTAGAGTGGTTTTAATTAAATAGTTAATTTTTATACTAAAAGGTCTGCGATATTTCTCTTCCAGATAGTTAATTTTATAGGTAAGAGCTGCCTAATTTATAAATTAGCTTCTCTAGTAAGTTTATAGTCTTGTTAGATATGCAGCTGTTAGATAGAATAAGCGCGTTAAGGTTGGATCTGTACAATAAAGCAGGGACTACCTGGCTTAGCACACTAGCGAAGAAGTCAGAACCAGCCGAACATAGTGGACACAAAAAACACAACATATAATTATTATTATCTATTAAGGCGCATTATCGCATTTAACTATTAAATCTAATAATTAAGAGTCTTACTGCCTTAATTAATACTAAAATAGCTGCACTACCCTAGCGTGACCTAATAGTAACCCTTTAAGACCACACTAACTATAGGGTATGGATAATGCAGCTCTAGTCTAGATGCGTCGCATATCGCATCTGGCTAAAAGTCGATCCTACGTCGAATATCCTAATAAAACCTGAACCTATAGCCCTAAGGGCGCCGCTAATTAATGGGTATACTCTAGCAGCGAACATTAGCATCCTAATAAGGCAGTCTAAACTGTTAGCAAGCAGGACTTAAGGCGTTTAAAAAAGATCTTAAGTATTACAAGATTCTTGCCAAGTAGTATAAGAATAATTAATATAATTTTAAAAAGGAGTAAACAAGCCTCTAGCAAATTATTGTTTATATTTAGGCTACTGTTAGCCCACATCTTTAGCGCACTTGCTGCCTCCTAGATTAACCACTAAGATAGTGGATTACAAATCTCAAAGCTATAGTTGGCGTCGACAAACAATTTGAGAGAGAACGAGCCCGCGACTAATACCTTATATCTCTTAGACTGATAAGAAACGCGTTAAATTGGGACACATAGCTTGCTAAATATAATTAAGTAGCTATAGAAGTAGAAATAAGCAATATCCCTAAGATAATATAGATTAATGTGATTATAAAGGACTTTCTAACTGCTGTAAACAAAGTTGCGCCTAATTAGTCTACAACCTTTTAGGATAGCGGACGGTTCACACCTGGCATGAATTAGAAAGAAATAATAAAGCGCTTCTAAGAGCATATAATGTTGAATTATCTAACCCCTTAAATAGGGAAGCATAAGGCCGCATTTGTAGCAGATAACTTGTCATACCTCGCTAAAAGTAGGAAAACCACCTAGGGCATTAATGCCAAAGCAGCACTATCTAGAAAATGGGGCAGACCCCGATATTAACGTAATAACTAAAAAGATAATAAGAACTTATCCTTAGTCTAAAAACCTGCAAAAATAGAAGGCGCTAAATGTCCTGCGTGTGGACACTACTATAGACTCTGGGATTGCTTCTATATTAATGCAGACAAAGCTCCTGAGTGGTGGAAACTAAATAAGAAGATCGAAGAACTCGTCGCATTGAAGCGCGAGCACGATCCCGAATTTTAAGGACTGTTAAGAGGACAAAGCAGACTAAGATTAAAAACACCAAATATTAAACAATCGCACACGTCCACACCTAAGATCCTCGAGTCCCCTAAGGACTGACTAGAGGGATAGAGAATATTAAACGTTAACGCTGCGTTTATATTAGCGCTAATAGAAACAGAAGTGTCTAATTACCCGCTGAAGCGCTTGTTTATTCTTAATTTAGGATTAACTTACTACATTACGAACAACCCTGACTATATCTATAACTTCTGTCTACCTATATCTAAAGATTATATATGGGCTGGCAATATAAAGATATGGATAAAAGGCTATAGCTCTGTTAACTTAACACTAAGAGGCTAATATAGAACAACTACGTTAGTTCTATATAATATGGCTATCTGTTCAGACCTTTTGTGCAACCTAGTCTCCTTTTAACTACTAAGGCATAGAGGAATCTAGTAGGATACACAAACGGACCCAACTACGCTAAAAGGACTAGACGATAAGATTATTGGACAACTATCTAAGATACATGGTTAATAGGTACTTGAGTATAATTTGCTACCACCTACTTTATATCACATTTGCAAGAATATATTACGAATAAAAGGAGCACTATAAAGGGCCTTAGCCAAATTATGGCATAAGAGACTAGGACACCCTAGACTAGCAGCTATTGAATATCTTGTGCAGCAAGCTAAAGGGGTGCGAGTTAAGGGAGTTACAACAGTTTAATGCGACTCCTGTGGGAAAGCAAAGATCTGGCGACAAATTAGCTGAGCACCGCGAATTAACGATAAAGGACTAGGAGAAAGACTAGCTATTAACTTTTATGCCTACAAGGCGCAAAGTAGCACTAGCAAAAGGAGCCAGATGCTTGTCACTAATAGGTACTTAGGCCTATAATAGAACTTTTATTTTAAAGATAATTGACTAGCAAAGTCGGTTATTAAAGTTCTATTAAACTTCTTTCTCTTCCTTAAAAACCATTATAATATTACGGTTAAGGTTATTAAAGCGGATAACGAGATTACGATGGTGAAACCGGAAATTGAGCGCTAGTTGGCATTATAAGGAATTACTGTCAAGCCTTCCGCCCTAGATACACAAGCTTAAAATGGAGGTGCCAAACGCTTAGGGGGTGTGAATAAAGAGAAATCGCGCGCGATGCGTCTTAATGCTAACCTACCCTAGAAACTATGGCCCGAAGTTATAAGAGCTATAGTATACCTCTACAATCGAACACTAAATTATGCGAACAACTGGAAAACGCCATATGAGATATTCTTCACACGAGTTGCTCTAAACAATAGAGTAGTTACCTTAATTAAGAAACCTAACCTTGCTTACCTTAAAGCGTATGGCTGCAAAGCGTTCGCAATGACGGATAATACACATTAAGGTAAATTAAGGCTATAACGCCTAGACCTAAAGGCTTAGATTAGTTACCTAGTAGAATACCGGTCCTTAAATATCTATCGAATTTAGATACTGTCACTTGCTAAGGTAATAAGCACCCGCGACGTTATCTTTAATAAACAAACTGTCTTTAGTGGCAAAACTAAGGACCTTATAGATAACCTTATGCATAGTACACTAGAGGAAATTGCCATATACGTAAGAATAATCGAACTCCCAACACTAAGTTATTAACTAAAGACAGAGTCCTTCTATAAAGACGATACTATTGGAGGCTTATTAAATCCCCAAGGCGAAGTAGACCCACTAGGCTACTACCAAGGAGTGAAGATTAGGGATAACTATCTGACTCCTCTAACTACACCACTACCTGCGGCATTACTTGCGCAGTTAATAGCTAGAAATAAATTAGAAATAAACCTAAAAGGGTTATCCAAAACTATCCCCTAGGCAGCCGCCTTTATAGTAGGAACTCAAGCTGGCTACGTTGGGAAATACAGAGGGGATGTTATAGACAAGACTAAGATAATAAGAACGCTCGCTAAAGGCTTGAAGCCCTATTAAAGTCAACTCCCACCTCTGCCAACGTGCCGTACCAAGCTTGAGGATCACCCGATGGGCGAATTGTTTAAAGAAGCAGAGCGGGATTACCTCGCAAGCCACAAACAAATGAAATTATGGTCAGAAGTACTAATAAAGAAGATTAAACTGATAGGATAGCAGATCCTTAACTATATGTGGATATACACCTACAAGCTTAATAAACACTATCGCTTGCTAAAGTGTAAGGCACGGCTAGTTGTCTGGGGTAATTAATAATGGAATATTACCTCTTAAGACACTTATGCAGCCACGCTTGCTAGCAGGTCGTTTCGAATGCTAGTGGCAATAGCAGCTTACTATAATATAGAGCTCGAGCAATATAACGTTACAAACGCTTTCGTCCATATAAGTATGGACTAAGAGGTATATATAAGAATGCCCCGTGGCTATTAGAAGCCTGGAACGATACTTTAAGTCAACAAGGCTTTATATGGTCTTTGGATCTCACTACTCCTCTAGTAGAAAGAGTTTACCTTAACACTTAAAGCTCTAGGTTTCTAGATAGTGCCTCACAAGCCATGCTACCTTCTTAAAGACGAAATTATCGTCTTCTTCTACGTCGACGATATTATCTTAGCTTTTTATAAGCAGAAAGAGGAAGAAGCCTAATAAGCGATTAAGCGCCTATAAGAAAAATACACCTTAAGTGGAGGAAATAACCTTTAGTGGTTCCTTAGCGTAGAGATTATTAGAGATCGAAAGACTAGGACAATTTAACTCTCTTAGGCTGCCTACTTAGACAAGATTAGTTAATTAGTTAATAAGAGGAATATTCGACACGACACCCTAATAGTAGCTATCGAGCTAAAACCATAAGATGGCTTAGCGACACTCTTAGAAATCAACAAATACTAACGCAAGATTGGATCGCTTCTATTTACGGCAGTAACAACTTGACTAGACATAGCCTTTGCAACCTTAAGGCTAGCTTAATTTCTATTAAATCCAGGCTTAGAACATCACGATGCCGCTAATTAAGTACTACTATACTTATTAAGCACTAGATGGAGAGCACTATAGCTTAGAGGAGGCAACTGCCTTTAAGTAGCCAGCGATGCCTTATTTGCTAACAACACACTGGACAGAAAGAGCTTACAAGAATACGCTATTAAGCTATTTAATAGACTTATTGCCTAGAAAGAAAGCAAACAAGACACTATCACAACTTTAATAACTAAAGCAGAGCTTCTCGCCTTATTGCAAGTGGCCAAGGAAGTAATCTTTATATTAAGACTACTAGACGAACTGCAGATTAAACTGCGCTTATTGTTAATTACTGTCCAATGCGATAATAAGCAAACTATTCAACTAGTCACTAAGGAGATATCTAGGCTTCAGACTAAACTACGACACGTCGACATTCACAATCACTAGTTAAGACAGAAAGTCTCTACTAGAAAGATTAAGGTGGAGTACGTACAATCGGCAGAAATGATCGCCAACGGCTTTACGAAGGTCCTCCTAGTCAACAAGTGGAAAGGGTTCCTAACCCAACTTGGGCTAGTTAAGATAACAGAACGCAAAGTAGCGAATGAAGCACCTCTTAAGGAAATTTAAGGGCACCTTAATAACCTTACTTTAGGATAACAGGCTACTAAATAGTTTAGCTTACAAGGATCTTCTAAGCTAAGGGGGTGTGTTAGATATGCAGCTGTTAGATAGAATAAGCGCATTAAGGTTGGATCTATATAATAAAGCAGAGACTACCTGGCTTGGCACACTAGCGAAGAAGTTAGAACTAGCCAAACATAGTAGACATAAAAAACACAATATATAATTATTATTATCTATTAAGGCGCATCATTGTATTTAACTATTAAATCTAACAAGTCTCTAGATCTAAGGTTAGAAGTAAGACCTAGATTCTGCTATATAATTCCTAGAGACTAGTCTTACTAGTGGCTTTCTTAGGTAGCAGGGATAGGATAACTAAAAAGCGATTTGTTATCTAATAGTTTCTTATCTAAAAAAGGTAGCTTAATAGCCTTAACGCTACTATCTTTATTAAAGATATTCTTATAGCTTAGTTTCTAGTAAGCCTTTAAGTACGTTCTAATAACTAAGATAGTAGAGCTAGGAAACTAGATAGAGATCTCTTTAGAGACGCTCTAGTTAGCTTTTAATAAGTAAGTTATTTAGTAGATATAGTTCTACTTTTTAAGTAGGCTATTCTATTAGGTAGTGTTATTCTAGTAGAAAGAATTAGGTAGTAAAAAAAGTCTATAGTAGAATAAGATTGCTAGCAAAAGTTTAATTCTTATTATCTTTCTAATAAAGGCGGCGGTCCTAAGCGTTAATTAGGTAGTTAGCTTACTTAAAAATTTCCTACTAATAATAAGATTATAGTCCCCTATTTTATAGAAAATAAACTATATAGTAATACTATATCTATTAATATTAATCTAGGCTATAAAATAGATATTTACTTTTACACTTCTCTTCTCTATAAAGTTCTTAAAAGGGATTAGTGTCTTTAGGTAGAGTAGTTTAGCTTTAAGCTATTATTAGACAGCCTTTATATATCTTAAAGTAATAAGATTATAAGCGCTAGCACTAGTGTCTATTAAGGCTTATAACCTAAGAGCTAATCCTTAGAATTTAATTTATACTAGTATAACTAGCTAGGGGCCTCTAAATAGCTTAGGAACCCTTACTATCTTACTGCCTATAGGCAGTAATTTTAGTTTAGTATCTATATTTTATAGTTAAAATTATAGTTTATCTAGATTAATTAGTTTAGTAGCTTTTATTTAAGCTACTAGGTTAGAGTAGTCTAGTAGCATATATTTAAAGCCTTATTATCTAATAAATTACCTACCTCTAAATTAAAGTAGTAAGTAATACTAAGTTTATTTAAATTAAAATTATTGTTTACTTTTACCTTTGCTTATATAGCTGCCTTAGAGTAGTAGCGTAAGTATAGGCCTCTAAGTTTCTTACTATAGCTAAAGTAGGCGTTATGCTTTATGCACTATACTTTAGTCTAATTATAGATAGTTAAAAAGAAAGAAATAGGTCTAAAATAAGATATTTATTTTTTAGCTACTATATATAAAGGCTTTAATCTAGAGGGTAGTACCTTATAAAAGTTCTTATATGCGTCTAAAAGGATTTATTATACTATTATTATAAAGAGTATAGCTAGCTGCAGTTATCTAGTATTTAATTACTAGGTAGTTAATATTAGGATCTTTTATCTCTTTTTAAAGTATTAACTTAAGACTTCTAGTTAACTTAAGTTATAATTTATCCTTTTAGGTCTTTGCGTCTAGTCTACCTTTCTTAGTAAGGTTTTTAAAAGCCTATAGAAATATCTAGGTATTTATTTTATTAGAGAAGAAAAGCTTATAAAACTTCTTATATACCTATTAGAAAATAAACGGATTATAGTAAGTTTCTTCTAGAAATTTAAAAAGTGCTTTAGGTCTATAATTGTTTTAGAAGGCCTAATTTATTTAATACTAATTTTGCGCTACCTCTTACGATACGCCTTTAAGGTAACTAAGAATAGCTTCTATAAGGTTATTTTAATCTTTTTTATTATTATTGCTTTAGTAATAGTCTATATTTATATAGATTTTATTACGCATATTCTCTAGTTAATTTTTAATACTAGGGCTAGATTAACCTTTTTTATAATACTTATTAATATTAGGTAGCTTTATAAAGTATCTTAGCTTAGATATACTAAAGGGTATAGTAAAAGTATATCTACTCTAGGGCATATCTATCTAGGCGCTATTAGCGAGCTTAGTTTATATATATCTAGGAACTAGAAAGTAGTAAAAAGTGTTATCTAGTTATAGAGTAGGCACTATAAGCTAGGGTAGATAATAGAATGTATATTAGGGCGCTAACTAGGGTATATATCAGAACGCAACTAGATAAAATAAGTTTTATTTAGTTATATAAGGGCAGCGAGAACTATATAGTAGATTAGGTGTTTTTAGGCTAGGGTTTTTAGAGGTATATAAGTATAGTACTATAAATTATAAATATCTTTAATAAAAAAAAGAGCTTTATTAAAAGTAATAAGTCCTCTTTAATAGCTATGTTATTAGCAGTATTAGAATAGGATTAGAATTCATTCTTTATTATATATATTATAGTATAAGGTATTTATATCTTAAATATAATAAAAGCTTATTTAAATATATTAGCGCGCTTGTATAAAGCCTACATAATACTCTCCTATTTAGGATTGTCCTTAGACTTTATAATAGCCCTAGCTACTAATTTTAGTAATGTCTCTAAATGTAAGAGATCACTTAAGGCATCAAAGGTTAAAATTAAGAAGTTGATTTTACTAAGATATCGAGGTGGCGTATAAAGACTGTTAATAGCTGCCTTATATACCCACACGTAGCTGAGGCGCTAATGCCTAATCGGGTAAGGTTCCGGGACTCGGCGGAACCTTCCGCCGGACGCGCCGCACCTCAGGAATCCCTAACACTAAAAGTAGGCTTTAAAAAAAGTAATATTAAGCCTAAAGCTAATAGGTAGTAAGTAATTATTTTATTTCTAGGCTATACTAGAGTAATTAGTCTAGTTTAAATTGCGCTAAAAACGCGCTAAACTTCCTAGTAGCTTTAAGTTTAGCTTTACCTTAGTGCGTAAGCTACTTAAAGTCTATTAGTAAAAATTTATTATCTAATTAATCTACTTTAAGTATAATAATATCTTAATTATACTTAGAAGTATTATAAAAATTCTATTAAAGTAGATCTTTCTAAGTAGTTTAACTATACTTTTCTTTTTTATAAGGCTAAAAAGGCAACTAGTAGTTTTAGAAGCAACTATTAGTTACCTTTCTTACTTAATAAATAATAAATTACTAGTAAGGTAAAGTAAAGAAATTCTACTATAAGTATTATACAAACTATTATTAGTAGAGTGTAGGCAAATATCCCCCTCTATATTATCTATTCTAGAACTATCTAGAGATAGAAAGGATATAGGGAATATTATAGAAGTCTTTTAGATTAAAGGGCGGCAGCTTATTATAGTATAGGCAATAGTAGGGTTAAGCAAAGTAGGAGTTATAAAGAGAATGCAGTAGATAAATCTAGAGTAGTAGGTCTTATATAGCGTATAAGCTAGCGCATAGTTTAAGTTAAGTAAAAGATAAAGTATAAAATAAAATATATAAAACTTTAACTTCTATATTACTTCTATAGCCTAACTTTAATCTCCTAGCTCTATACCTTATACCCTTACTATAATAGCGCTAGAAGGTAGTTATTAGATAAGTTAGCTCTATAGGGTGTAGCGCAATAGTTATTATTTATTAATTATTAATTATATTTAGAACTTCTAGGGTAGTTATTCTAAATAGACCTTATTGTAGTATAATAACTACCTAGCATAACTAGTAACTAATAAACTAATACACTCTTACTAACTTATAGTAGGCAAAGAAGTGTAAAAGTAGCCTCTTAAATAGACCTTAGCTTAGTGTAATAACTATCTAGTATAACTAGTAACTAATAAACTAATATACCCTTACTAACTTATAGTAGGCAAAGGAGTGTAGAAGCAGCCTTTTAAATAGATCTTAGCGTAGTGTAATAACTATCTAGCATAACTAGTAACTAATAAACTAATATATCCTTACTAACTTATAGTAGGTAGAGGAGTTATATTAGTAGTTTTATAGACCTTAGGTAGTGTAATAACTATTTAGTATAATTAGTAACTAATCTAATATACTCTTACCTACTTATAGTAGGCAAAGAAGTTATATTAGTAGTTTTATAGATCTTAGCGTAGAACTACTAACTAGTATAACTAGTAACTAATAAACTAATACATCTTTACTTACTTATAGTAAGTAAAGAAGTTATATTAGTAGTTTTATAAATCTTAGGTAATTGTTTAGCATAACTAGTAACTAATAAGGTAAAACTTTTCCTAATTTAACTGCCTATATGTAGTATTTTAAGGGAGGAGTAGATATTATATTACTATCTATAGCTAAATAAAAAGGTTAATCTTAGAATAATATAAGGGCGGTATATAGCCTTATAGGGCTAACCTATTAGAGATAGCTAGAATAGTTAAAAGAGCTAGTTAAATTAATACTATTTTAAGATAGTAGATAAAAAAGAGATATAGGAGGCCCTTTCTTATATAGAGAACAGTATAGAGTATAGGCCTACACTAGCTACACACTAACACTAACTATAAAAGGCGCCTTTAGAAAGGTAAAAGGTGTAGATAGGGGGAAATAGAGTGTAAAAGAAAGGTAATAGGGTGTGCTTAGTAGGGAGGCTGGCATAGGACCGTTATAATACGCATAATTCTATTAACACTATTATGCCTACTAATAGAGACTACTATTCTATATTATAACTAACCTCTACTGCCACTATATAATACGCGCATAATTCTATTAATACTATTATGCCTACTAGTAGAAACTACTAGCTTATATTATAACTAATATTTATTATTATATAATACACGTATAATTCTATTAATATATCTACTAGTAGATACTAATATTTTATATTATAACTAATATCTACTACTACTATATAATATGCGCACGCGCCTACTAGTAGAGACTACTATTTTATATCTACTATTACTATACATAACACTACTAACTTAAGTACTAAAAGTACCTATCTAATCTATAGAGACTTTTAGATACCTAGAAGCTAAAAATAGTCTTTTAAGACTTATAGTTTTTTATATTAAACTGCGTAGCCGCTTAGGTTGTTGCTACCTAAAACTATTTATTTAAAGGTTCTATATAGATACCTTATTATAAAGCCTCTAATTTTCTTAACTACACTAAGAGCCTTCTAAAGTTAAGCTGCGTCTTTAGGAATTATTATAGATATAGCACGTTTAGAGATTCTTAAGAGTTTAATAAGCTAACTAAAATAGCACTTAAAGACCTTAAGAGCTAAGTCTATTAGAAATACTTAAAGAAGATATTCTAATTCCTATTTTCCTTAGTATAGGTAATAACTATAGTAGTATAAGCTTTATAGAAAGTAGTATATAGACACTATAAGGTGTATACTAGAGTATAGCTACTTATCTAGCTTTTTAACTAGGTTTATATAGAGAGTATATATAGCATTAATTAATCTACCTAGAAGTAGGACGATAAAGGCTTTTATCTCAAATAATATAATAAAAAATATAGAGCCTCCTGCTTAGTAATTAAAAGGAGCGTAAAAAAGGTAACTATAAAAAAGCGCGTTTAAACTACTAAGCAAGCTTAGTAGTCTTAGCATGCACAGCTCCTATATATAAAGTTTATTTACAAAAAGGCTATAGTTAGAACTTTAGGAGAAGGATAAAGCTATAGCGTAGTAATACTATAAGCTATTCTTTTTTTACTATCCTAATTATTGCAAACCTACTATTTAAATTATTGCAAATAATACAAGTTAATATATTAATAGATATATACTACTATACTTATAAGTAGAATGAGGGTAATATATACTAGATATACTATAACTTTATTACTATATTAAGGTAGTCCTTAATAAAGTCTCTACTATTTCTCTAAGCCCTGCTATCTATCTAGGCATTAATATTAGCCCAAAAGAAGTACTTACTATTACTAAGTACACGTCGCAGTTTTGTGCTAGTATTGCTAAGATAATAACACTAAAGTTTTATTTTGTCTATAAGATAATTATTTATAGAAGCCTAGTATACCTAACTATTTAAAAGGCGATCCTTATATACTAGCTAGATTAGTAGCTTATTTAGTTCTTAAAGACTAGTAAGCCTATGTTTCTGCTTTAGTAGAAGTAATTACTTCTTATTAGTAATAGAATCCTCTAGTAGAGGATGTAAGAGGATAATAAGGTGTTTATTAATAAGCTATAAGGTAGTAAGAGTGTTATATAAATCTATAAAATCCTCCTAGCTATTATTACTATTATTACTATTAAGTTAGCTTATCTAAGTAAGTATACTACGTAAGCGGCGTGTAAGCGCAAATAGCTAATAATAATAGTAGTAATAAGCTAGATATGCTATATACAGCATAAGTAAACCTTATATAGATTAGAAGCTTATAAGGTGTAAATAGGATATAAGTAAGTTTAAACTATTTTCGCATTACTAGATATTTAAGATTAGTCTTTAATTAGAATTAGGTGCCTTATATAGTAGTATATAATAACCTTTTATCTTAACCTACTTTAACCTTTAACTAAAAATTAGGTTAAAAAGGTATTTAGTAAGCTAACTATAGAGAGTATATAACTATTTATATATATAACTTATTCTAGATTATAATTAAGTAATATATACTATAGCTATAAGTATATCTTACTTTCTATATATATAATCTAATATATATATATAGACTCTCTATATAGGCTAATAACTATATCTTAAATCCCTTAGATTGTGATAGATTAAATAATAATACTCTAGAGATAGCCCTAATCTCTAGTGCTACCCTAGAGATAACAGTCTTTATCTCTAGCGCTAGTCCTAGTTAGGTCTAGCACCCTAGGCCTGCGTGCAGTACCTTATAGTATATATAGGTAATTACTAGAATCTCTATATAATATCTTACCTATAGAGTTTAATTAACTATTATTTTAACTCTAACTATTAATTCTTTATACTATATTGCGTCACTCTTTATATCCTATATAATATCTTATTAGGCCTAGTAATTTAAAAAAGTTAGTATTAAGTAATAGATAGTGTATATCTTAATAAGTGTATTAACTAGCTTATATAAGCTATATATTAGTGCAACTATTAAGTGTTATAAGAATACTAGGGTGCTATTTAGTAAATAAGAACTAGATCTGTATTAGAAGTCTAGTAAGTAGATAAAACGCCTAGGCCTAGTTAATAACGTGTTATAGTTAACTAGGAGATAAACGCTACACTAGTAGAAGAAGTTAACCTTTAGTACTAGTATATGTAAATAATAACTTAGTATAATATAAGTAAATATTATAGTAAATAAGTAAAAGCTATTTTATTAATTACGCTATAGTCTATTATAGCAACTATAATAATCTTTATAGTTATAGACTATTAGCAAAAATAAAACGCAGACTTAGAGTTAGGGTTTAGTACTTAGCATCCTAGAATAGTGTTATATTAAGAACTCTAGTTAGTTTTATAATGCTATTTATACAACCTTAGCAACTAGTAGTAGTTAGATTAATATAATACTACGCCTATAATACTAGAATATATTAACTTAGAAATATTAGATACTAGGCTAGAAATTGCGTATCTAGAAAATAAGCGCCCTCTTTTCTATATTACTTTTCCTAAAACCTCTAAGGATAGGAAAGTATAGGTAATTTTATAGAACCATAGTAATAAGGTTAATCTAGTTAATAATAACTCTAGCTTTATATTCTAGTTAGGCTGAAACCGCCCTAAGAATAATAACCTAGGCTTAGTTAAGGATAATACTATAGTAAATATTATTATTACTAATAGCAACTATTTACTTAAATAGATTAAAGAGGCTCCTTATAACTAGGTTTTTAATATTCTAGCACTTCTTATAGTACTACGCAATACTACTTAAGCTATAGATAATAATTTAAAAGCGTAGGGATTCTAGCCTATTACTACTAATACTTTTAACTTTATATAGTAGTTTATAATAACTACGCGTAAGTTTAAGTAATATAAATAACTTTATAAAGCTTATTAAGATAGTAATAAGAATTTGTAACTATAAGCTAAGCTTAAGATAGTTAAAATAAACCTTATAGGCGCTTAAAAGGGTAATAGTTAGCTCTAGCTTTAGTTAGATAAGGAGACTAATAAAGTTTTTAATAAGTAATAGATTGTTAAGACTCTATATAAAGATCTAAAATAGGCTAACGCTAATATAGCAAAATATAATTAAGAGGCTATAGACTTATATATTAAATAGAAAGCTAAATAATAAATATTACGTAAGTATTAGCTAGACTATAATAAGGCTACTTATAGTTTATTTTTTTTTGCGACTAAGGGGTTTCTAATAAAATTATTACAATAATAGTAGTTATCCCTTCTACTATTATTAATATAAAAAGCCGTTTTAAGGTAGTATTAATAAAAAGAAGTTAGCGTATTATAAGTAAGCTAAGTAAGCTTAGTAGACTTAGCGCGTCTACTCTAACTAAAATAAAATCTATATACAAAACTATGCATAAAGCTATATTACTATACTAGTTTAGAGTTAGGAGAAGAGAAAATAAAATAATAGCGCTGGCGCTATAACTAGTATAATGCTACAACTATTATCTTCTCTATTATTATTTTTAAAGATTACTAGTAATAGCTATAATAGTAGATTTATATACTACTTATATTCTTTCTTAGAGTTAATTTGTAATATTACGTAATCCTAGGCCGGCTGTTTAACTAACCACTATATTACATAATTAATAATTTCTTTAATAATATTTTTCGCTGCAATAATAATAACAATAATTATAATAGTAACTAATCTAACTATTTTATTAACTCTCTTCTATAATAGATCTTTCCTTATAACTAATAAGCTATATTCCGCCCCCCCAGGATCTTGCCGCCGCCCATCTCCCCTATACTCTCGCCGCTACTACTTACCCTCACCCTTATTGCTTAGTCGCAGTCCCCCGCCTTAATAGCATCCTAGATAATCGCTACTATATCTATAAGCTTCTTGCGCCACAGCTGCGCTTTTAAACTTCTGCAGTCCCTAAGAAACCGCCACTTATTGTCTAGCAGCCGCCTTATATCTTTCTTTGCTAGTCCTTATCTTTAAGCTTTTCTAGTAATACCTCTACTTTGTGTAAGGGCGGTACACGGCCTTATAGGGCAAACCTCTTAGAAATAGCTAGTATGATTAAAAGAGATAACTAAATTAAGACTATACTAAGATGGAGAATAAGGAAGGAAACTAGGGGGCCCTTACTTATATAGTGGGCGGCGTAGGGCACAGGCCCACGCGAACCACACGCTAATACTAACTAGGAAAGGCGCCTTCTATAAGGTAAAAGGCGCTATTAGGGTGTAAAAGAAAAGGTAATAGTGAATAACTAGTAGGAAGACAGCCACAAACTGTTACATAACCCCCCTTTTAAGGCCTAAAAATAGGAAGGAAAGTACGTGAAAATAGTGTGTTTTGGCGGATTTTCAACGTAACCAGCACTATTTTAGGCCGAAGAGGGCTAGAGTAGGGGCAATAGGCCCCTACGGTTCCAGCGGTAGCCTCAGTTTTCAATTTGGGTGCTATTTAGTAGAGATATTAAGGAAAGTTGTTAGGGGTAAATTAGTAGATTAGTGGAAAAAACGCAGTAGAAACTATATCTTAGTGTTTAGCGTTTCGCTAATAGAGTGCATTCTTAGCTCCAACGCTATATAAAAACGCAATTAGCTAAAAATTTTCTAGTTAGTTTATTGTGCGCCGGCGCAATTATATTATATAAGGTTCCCTAGTACTATAGGAGAGCGTTTTAAAAAACGTGTTGACTCAACTATGCGGTTTTTAATTAGGGCAGGGCGGCTCCTAAAGCCATAGGGGCTGCCAGCGGTAGTGGGGACGTCTAGGGGTGAGGGTACCAAAAAGCAATAGGTATCTAATTACGCGCGCGAGCCTAAGGGCGTGTAGATATTAAAAAGCGACAGGCACCTAGCTAAGCACGCCTAATCCGGCGCTTTAACCCTGTCTTCGCGGGCACATTGTCTTTAGGGATAGGCTCTAGAAAGGTGTCTTAGAGGGCGGCGTCTAGCCAAATAGGCAACTGTTTTAGTGGACTAGCTCGCTTGGAGTACTCTTAATAGTAAGCTTTAATTAGCAGGGGAGAGTTAACAAAGTTATTGGTAGGGTAGTAGGTTAGGTTGGGGTTATGCCCTTTCCACGCTGCCCAGTACTTTAGTGTTCCGCGGTCTACTTTGCTGTTAAGAATGCGAGAAACTAGCTACTTAGGGACTCTATCTACCTTAATGGGTGGTTCCAGAGGTTGCAATTAACCTAGTAAGGGATTATTTAGATTTCTTTAAAGCCTGTTAGTGTGAAACACTAGGTGAACTCTTGTATATTATAGGAGTTTAAGTATAAATAAGTGGCCTTTCTTACCTATAATTAGGTATAATCCTTTTATTTAATAATTTAACTTAACTAACAGGCGTTTGGTAATAAATCTCTTTAGAGTAATAAAGATCTAGTCCCTAACGTCGAAATTAACGGCTTGTCTATATTTATTAGCCTGCTCTAATTACATTTCCTAGGTAGTAGACATGTTGGCGCGGGTGGTGTTACGGACGAATTCGCAGGCTTTGGCATAGGCCTTAACCCACGCCTTAGCCTTTTCTAAAGTGATATTATCTAGAGATTTAGTAACTAGTTAGGTATACTCGCGCTAGTCCTAGTAAAAGTACAGCTAATATCCAAACTTAATCTTAAAAGGCGAAACTCTAGTACTATTATAGGGCAGTATCGCTTGGGCCTAGTCTATACTAGGCAGCAAATCCAACTAGTTGTCTTAATAAAAGTTAATAAATAGACGTAGACGCTAGTTAAGATACTAATTTATAATCTTAGTTTGGCCATTAGTTTGCGAATGCCGCGCTATAGAAAGAAGTTACTTAATACCTATAAGCTTGCACAAAGTAGCCAGAAAAGCGGAAATAAACTAGGAGCCGCAGTTAGAGACAATTAATTAAGGGGGGCCAAAGACTCTAAATATATACTAATAGTAGAGATTGGCGGCTTATTTAGCTGTAACCGTCTTGTAGTAGGGCATAGAAAAGGCACGCTTAAATAGGCAACAATAAGATACTATCGCGTTATTATACCCTTTCTTATCCTTAGAGAATAATTTAAAATTAATTAAGATATCTTGCTAGATATTTTTAGGGATGGGAAGCGGGTGTAACAAGCCTGGCTTTTTGTCTAGTAGGGGCTTACTCTACTAGCAGTCTTTGCAATTGGAAATATACCTATTAATATTAGTGTTTATGCCCTTTTAGTAATATAACTAGCGTAAA
Organism: Laburnicola sp. R22_1; assembly: GCA_014281115.1. Classification (NCBI taxonomy): domain Eukaryota; kingdom Fungi; phylum Ascomycota; class Dothideomycetes; order Pleosporales; family Didymosphaeriaceae; genus Laburnicola; species Laburnicola sp. R22_1. Next base: position 1,118,129 of record JACONQ010000014.1, read on the forward strand.
AACTAGAGAGTTTTTTATAAACCTAAATAGACAGTAACCTAATAAGTATGCATTGTTTAAATTAGATGCGTCTAGAGAAACTCTATAAAGGAAACTACCAGGCGGTCTTTGTAGAGAAGCAACCCTAAAGGAGTAAGGGCAAAATCTAGTAATTTAGAATAGGTAGCTTCTTAGAGCGATTCGAGCACCTTGTGTGTTTAATTAGCATATAGTAGGCGATTAATAAGTATATAAGAATAGGCTTCTTTAGGGCTTATATTAACTTTTTTTTCTTCTACTCTGCAATTATAACAGCCCTAAGGGCTGCTTTAGTAGTATCTAGTAGTTACGAAAGAAAAAACCGAGTGCAAGCCTCTTAATCCTTTTTCTTCTACGACTTTAGCTTGTTCTATTTCCTAGATAGCGCATTAGCTATAATATTTACGATGCCTAGTTAGTATGTAATTTAATAATAGTATTTGGATAGCTTCTTAGACTAATAGGCTTACTATAGAGAGAGCTCGCGTTTAGTGCTAAAGTACTTAAGGGCCTAATAATTAGTAATAATATTAAAGGGCTTAGCGGTTTAGAGACTAATTAGTTACGCTCTCTATTCTAAAAAGGCCCTATATAACTACTAATATTTCCTTATTATAAATATTGTAATTTAACTTAGTGGGCTTTAATAATTTAGAGTACCATATAACTAGGCGCTAGGTACTATTAGATTGTAGTTAACTAAAAGAGCCCGCATTAACGCTATTACTAGAATTAGTTTCTATATAGATAATCTAAAATGGGGAGTACTATAAGACTAGAATGTCGCTGGCTACAAGTTACTTAGCGACTTTAAAGGCGGCATGTTCCTAGTCTCTAAAGGTATAAAAGGCACTATTTTTTAGCAGCTTAATTAGGGGGCGAACAACCCACCTATAGTAAAAAAGGAAAAAGCGGTAGTAGTTGTAAAAGCCTAAAAAGCTCTATAATACCTTAAGTGTTATAGGCTCTCTTTATTCCTAAACTGCAGCGATCTTTGCAGGGTCCTTATAGATTTCTTTAGTGCTAATAATATATTCTAAGAACTTAGTTTCTATTATAGCAAATTCGCATTTCTTAAGATTAGCTTAGAGATTAGCGTCCCTTAAGTAAAGTAGAATCTTGCGAACGTGTTCTTCGTATTCTAGGAGATCCTTAGAAAAGATAAGGATATCGTTAATATATGCAGTATAGAAGTCTAGATAATTGCCCAGAACGCTATTAATAAACTGTTAAAAAGTAGCAGGACTATTATAGAGACTAAAGGGTAAGACCCTATACTTATAGTTTTTATACTAGGTTCGAAAAGTAGTTAGCGCTTTAGTCTCTAGGGTAAGCCAGATTTAGTAGAATACTTAGCGAATATTAAGCTTAGTAAAAAGTCTCGCTCTAGAGAGGCGTATAAGTATCTTCTTAATAAGTGGAATTGCTATAACATCCTTTTTAGTAATAGTATTAAGCTAGCGGTAATTAATATAAAAGCGCTAACCTCCGCCTAGCTTTTTGGCAAATAATACTCGCGAAGCAAAGCTAGTATTGCTAGGAACAATAAACCCGCGCTTAATATAGTTGTTAATATAGGCTTTAAGAAGTTTAAGGTGCTCTAAGAATATACTATATAAAGGCGAGATAGTAAGCGTAGATAGGTCTTTAGTAAGATTAATATGGTAATTAACGCCCTTTTAGTAAGGCGGGAGGGCGTTAGAATCCAATTTTAAAAAATGGGCGGGCTCCGCTCTAGCGTATCCTGGCCAGAGGAGTACTTGTTCTATTTTGGCGAGTAGGTTAGCTTGGGACTTATTTTCCAGGCCGTGCATCTCGCTCTTATAGTCCTTAATAAGTTTGGCCAGCTTGTAGGGGCTGATACAACCCATAATTGCGTTGAACTTATGGCCGCTATTTAAAGCAAAGGCTGCGGCAGTTACTATATTAATGTCAAAGCTAGTAGTATATAATTGTTCCCACGTTGGCGCCTAAATAAGTTCTGGGAGATTGGCTGAATCCCATGGGGCCAGTGGGTCTGCCGAACGCAATTTATTATTTATCTTTCGCAAGTTCTCCTTTTATATTAGTGATTTGGTGGGGCGAAAGGAAGCTATCCTAGGTCGTTTTAGTTAGGGTAGTTCTAATTAAATAGTTAATTCCTGTAAGAGCTGTCTAATCTTTAGATTAGCTTCTCTAGTAGGATCACAGTCTCTAGGTCTAGGGCTAGAGGTAATACCCAGATCCTGCCGTATAATTCCTAGGGGCTAGTCTTGCTAGTGGCTTTCTTAGATAGTAGGGATAGGATAACTAATAGGCAACTCGTTATTAGATGGCTCTTTGTCTAAAGAAGATAGCTCTACAGCCTCTACACTACTATCTTTATTAAAGTTGTCCTTATAGCTTAGTTTCTAGTAAGCCTTTAAGTACGTTCTAATAACCGAGATGGTGGGGTTAGAAAGCTAGATAGAGATTTCCTTAGAGACGCTCTAGTTAGCTTTTAATAAGCAAGTCTTTTAGTAGGTATAGTTCTGTTTTTTAAGTAGGCTATCCTATTAAGTAGCGTCGTTCTAGTGGGAAGAGTTAGGTGGGGGGGGAAGTCTATAGTAGGACGAGGTTGCTGGCAAAGGTTAGATTCTTGTTATCTTTCTAATAAAGGTGGCGATCCTAAGTATTAACTAGGCAGTTGGCTTGCTTAAAAAATTTCCTATTAATAATAAGATTATGGTCCCCTATATTATAGAAAATAAACTATATAGTAAAGCTGCGTCCGTTAATATTAAGCTAGGCTGTAAAACAAGTGTCCACTTTTGCGCTTCTCTTTCCTACGAAGTTCTTAAGAGGGATTAGTGTCTTTAGGCGGAGGAGTTTGGCTTTGAGCTGTTTTTGTACCGCCTTTATATACCTTAAAGCGATAAGGTTATAAGCGCTAGCACTAGTGTCTATTAAGACTTGCAACCTAAGAGCTAATTCTTAGAATATAATTTACACTAGTAGGACGAGTTAGAAGCCTTTAAATAGCTTAGGAACCCTTACTATTTTGCCGCCTATGGGCGACAATTTCGGCTTAGCATTTGCGTTTTATAATTAGAACTATAGTTTATCTAGATTAATTAGTTTAGTGGCCCTTATATAAGCTACTAGATTAGAGTAGTCTAGTAGCGCGTATTTAAAGCCTCGTTATCTAACAAATCGCCTGCCTCTAAATTAGAGTAGTAGGTAATACTAAGTTTGTCTAAATTTAAATTATTCGCTATGTCTATATTTGCTTATGTGGCTATCTTCTTAGTGTGAGGGCAGCGGCGCAAGTGTTTATTTCCTACTTCGCTACACTTAAAATAGGCGTGATTCTAGACACACTACACCCTAGTCTAATTATAAAGAGTAGAAAAGAGAATAGTAGGTTAATTATTAGTAGTGGGTCTAGAGTAAAGTGCTAATTTAGTAGGGGCCGCGTGTAAGGGCTGTAATCTAGAGGGTAATACCTAAAAAGGAGTCCTTGTATGCGCCTAGAAAGGAATTATTACGTTGTTGTCTTAAAGAGTGTAGCTAGCTACGGTTATTTAGTGTTTAATTACTGGGTAGTTAATATTAGGGTCTTCTATCTCTCGCCAAAGTATTAACTTAAGACTCCTAGTTAATTTAAGTTGTAATTTATCTTTCTAGGTCTTTATATCTAGTCTACCTTTCCTAGCTAGACTTTTAAAAGCCTATAGAAATGTCTAGGCATCTATTCTATTAGAGAGGAAGAGCTTATAAAACTTCTCGCGTGTCTATTAGAAAGCAAAGGGATTATAGTAAGTCTCTTCTAGAAATTTAAAGAGTGCTTTGGGTCCATAATCTTCTTAGAGGGCCTAATTTGTCTAACGCCAATTTCGCGCTACCTCTTAAGGCGCGCCTTAAGGTGACTAAGGATGGCTTCTGCAAGGTTATCTTAATCTTCCTTATTATTATTGCCTTAGTAATAGTCCGTATTTACGCAGATCTTATTGCGCATATCCTCTAGCTAATCTTTAATACTAGGACTAGATTAATCTTTTCTATAGTACTTATTAACGTTAGGTAGCTTCGTGGAGTGTCCTGGCTTAGACACACTAAATGGGGCGGCTAAAGCGTGTCTGCCCTAGGGCATATTAATCTAGGCGCTATTAGCGAGCTTGGTTTATACGTATCCTAGGACTAAGGAGTAGTAAAGGGTGTTATTATATTGCGAAGTAGGCACCGCAAGCTAGGGCGGATATTGTAGTGCACGTTGGGGCGCAGTGGGGTGGAATAAGCTCTACTTAGCCGCCTAAGGGCGGCGTGAACTATATAGTAGATTGGGCATTCCTAGGCTAGGGGGTTTTAAGAGAACTTAAGTGCGGTGCTACAGATTATAACTATCTTTAATAGAGGGGAGAGATTTCTTAGGGCTAAATAAGCCTTATCTAATAGCTGCGTAATTAGTAATATTAGGCTGGAAGTAGGAATTTTCTAAGACTATGTACCCTATAGTGTAAGGTGTTGTTGCCTTAAGTATAGTAAAAGCTTATTTAAATATGTTAGCGCGCTCGCATAAAGCCCAAATAAGAACCTTCTATTTAGAGTCTTCTTTAGACTTTATAATAGCCCTAGTTACTAAATCAAGTGCTATCTCTAAAAATAGGCCTTAAGAAAAGTGATATTAAGCTCGAAGCTAATAGGTGGCAAGTAACTATCTTATTTCCAATCTGTGCTAGATTAATTAGTCTGGCTTAAATTATTCTGTAAACGCGTTATACTTGCTAGCAGCTTTAAGTTTAGCTTTGCCTTAGTGCGCAAGCCACTTAAGGTCTACTATTAAAAATTCGTCGCTTAGCTAGTCCGCTTTAAGTATAGTAATATAGTAATCGTGCTGTGTGTTGTAAAGGATTCCTTTAGGGTAGACCTTTTTTAGTAGTTTAATAATACTCTTTTTCTTTATTAGGCTAGGGGCAGAGTAACTAGTTATCTAGGGAGTAGCCATTAGCTGCTTTTCGCGCTAGACAGATAATAGCTCGCTAGTAGGGTTAAGTAGAGAAATCTTCTTAAGGCGAGCATTGTATAGACTATTGTTAGTAGGGTGTAGGCGAACGTCCACCTCTATATTATTAATCCCGAAACTATCTAGGAGTAGAGAGGACGCTAGGAACGTTCTAGGAGTCTTCTAAATTAAAGGGTAGCGGCTAACCATAGTGCGGGCAGTAGTAGAGTAAAGCTAAGTGGGGGTTGCAGAGAGGGTATAGCGAATAGACCTAGGGTAGCAGGTCTTATATAGCGTTCAAGCTAGCGCATAGTCTAAGCTAAGAAAAGATTTAGTAAAAAATAAAGTGTAAGATAAAATGTGTAAAACTTTAACCTCTATATTACCTCTGTGGCCTAGCTCTATGTCTTGTGCCCTTGCTGTAATAGCGCTAAAAGAAGGTTATTAGGCAAGTTGGCTCTGTAGAGTATGGCGTAGTAGTTATTATTTAGTAATTGTTATTTGTTTATTTAGGAACTCTCTGCCTAACTAGGTAAGCAACCTCTCTAAGTAGGCCTTAGCGTAGTATAACAATACTGCCTGGCACTAAAGTAACTAATAACTTCTAGCCTAACCTAGTAAGCGATGGCCTAACCCACCTTAGCGTAGTGTAGCAATACTGCCTGGCACTAAAGTGACTAATAAACTTCTGGCCTAACCTAGTAAGCAATAGCCTAACCTACCTTAGCATAGTGTAATAATACTGCCTAGCACTAAAGTAACTAATACGCTTCTAGCCTAACCTAGTAAGCTAAAACTTTCACTAATTCGATCGCCTGTGGGCAGCGTCTTAAGGGAGGAGTAGATATTATGTCGCCGTCTACAGCTAAAGAAATTTAATCTTAGTATAATATAAGGGCGGTATACAGCCTTATAGGGCAAACCTCTTAGGAATAGCTAGTATGGTTAAAAGAGATAACAAAATTAAGACTATACTAAAATGGGGGATAAGAAAGGGAACTAGGGGACCCTTACTTATATAGTGGGCGGCGTAGAGCACAGGCCCACGCGAATCACGCGCTAATACTAACTAGAAAAGGCGCCTTCTATAAGGTAAAAGGCGCTATTAGAGTGTAAAAGGAAAGGTAATAGTGAATAACTAGTAGGAAGGCAGCCACGAACTATTACACTTTGTCCTATTATTATAGTATAAACGCCTAACCTAACCCTCTATCTAGGTACTAAAGGAGTGCTTTGCACTCTAGAATCTAGATTTAGAACTAGCTAATAGAGTCTAAATAGCTAGGGCTAAGTATTATTAAAGATATTAAGATTAAGAGACCTCTCTAATAACCCTACTTACTATACAAGATTGCTAAATCTCTAGAAATTATTCTTAACTTTGCCTAGCTAATCCTCTATATACTTTTAGAACTCTACTATAGCCATGCTGCTCTATATAAAAGAAGTAGTGTAGTTAGACTACTAGAATATTATTATATTGCCAGACATAATAAATAAAAAGCTAAATTTAAAAAATAGTAGTAGTAGTTATGCGTTAAAAATAAAGATTTAGTATACTAGGCGTTACTAATATTATAAAAGTAAGTAGACTTTATACGCTATGTGTACAGTAAACTATAGTTATACTATAGCTACTAGATCGCGAATATAACAACTAAACTATAGTTAAGCGTCTTATTACCCACACTGCTTCCGCAGTTATAACTTCGCGATCTACTATAGCTCTCTAATAGTCCACTAGTTAAGAGATAACATATAACTTAGTTATACTAGATAGTAGACTATTTATTAACTACTATTAATAATGCTGCTATAAAGAAAGTTAATAATAAAATTATTATTATTTTGCGTATATTTTATTACTACTACTATATACTAGATACTAGGTTTTAGTGTCTTCTATTTTACTCCTCTCTATATATAGTGCGGACTCGACCTTAGTTAGAATCTCTACATAATAAAAATATTCACTATACTACTTATAAGATATATACTAGATAGGAGCTTATATACACTATAGGTATACTAATACTTTATTTCTATATTAAGATTAACCTTAGTAAGATATTATCCACCGCTATTATTCTATTTCTTGCTATCTTTCTAGACCCTAGTGCTAATACTAATACTAATGCTAATATTACCTAAAAGTACGCTCTAATAATCTGTCTACTTAAAGTTACTAAATCTATACTAGAGTATTACTCTATCTATAAAATTATTAATAGAAAGTAGAAGGTATACTATACTCTATATACGACGGTCCTAGTATACTAGTTAGGCTAGCAATAGATTAGTAACTATAGGCGCAATAATAATAAATGTATAGAGTTCCTACTATAGTTTCTTATATTGCTACTAGTTAGGAAGGTAGCAATAGAGAGTAAGATTAAGGGCAAGATTAAGAAAAAAGAAAAGATAAAGGTATTTGTTAATAAGTTGCTAAGGAAAAAGAGTATTACGTAGATGCGTTAAATCCTTATAGTTATAGTATTAGATAAGCACGTTATATAAGTGTGCTGTGTAGTAGCGCACAAATACGGCGTAATTACTAATAATAGTAATAATAAAGTAAGAGTTAGTTTTCTATATACGCTTTAAGTAACTTTTAATAGGCGTTAGAGTGCTTATAGATAGTAAGGTAAGTGTGTAATTTATAAACTATTATAAACTATTATAAACTATTATAAACTATTATAAACTATTATAAACTATTATAAACTATTATAAACTATTATAAACTATTATAAACTATTATAAACTATTATAAACTATTATAAACTATTATAAACTATTATAAACTATTATAAACTATTATAAACTATTATAAACTATTATAAACTATTATAAACTATTATAAACTATTATAAACTATTATAAACTATTATAAACTATTATAAACTATTATAAACTATTATTACGTTAGTAGAGACTTAGTAGACTATATTTTTAGGCGCTAGACTAGAGCGGCCTTTCTACCCTAACCTACGCAGGCTCAAATTAAAAAAAATGTGGTTAAAAAGGGTAATTAACACTATATAAATAATGCGACCCAAGGCTACTTATAAGCTTAATAAACTTTGCTATGACTATAACTAGTTAAAGTAAGATAAGTAGAATTAGATAATTAATCTTATCTAAAAGGTATAGTAGTATAAGCTAAACTTTTGCAGCTATATAGTTCTGGAACGCAACACTAATAATTATAGAGACGTATATATATTATAAAATTTCTTTTCTTAACACAAAATTTAACTATTATATGCTAGCTCTTCCTATAAGGGCGGTACACGGCCTTATAGGGCAAACCTCTTAGAGACAGCTAGTATGGTTAAAAGAGATAACTAAATTAAGACTATACTAAGATAGGGGATAAGGAAAGAACCTAGGGGGCCCTTACTTATATAGTAGGCGGCATAGGGCACAGGCTCCACGCTAACTACGCCCTAATACTAACTAGAAAAGGCACCTTTTATAAGGTAAAAGGCGCTATTAGGTTATAAAAGAGAAGGTAATAGTAAATAACTAGTAGGAAGGCAGGCACAAACTATTATATAATCCCCCTTTTAAGGCCTAAAAATAGGACGGAAAGTGTATAAAAATAGGGTGTTTTGGCGGATTTTTAACGTAACTAGCACTATTTTAGGGCTAAAGAGGGTTAGAATAGGGGCAATAGGCCCCTATAGTTCTAGTGGTGGCCTTAGTTTTTAATTTAGGTGCTATTTAGTAGTAATATTAAGAAAAGTTATTAGGGATAAATTAATAGATTAGTAAAAAAACATAGTAGAAACTATATCTTAGTGTTTAGCATTTCGCTAATAAAGCGTATCCTTAGCTCTAATACTATATAAAAATATAATTAGCTAAAATCTTTCTAGTTAGTTTATTACGCGCTAGCGCAATTATATTATATAAGGTTTCCTAGTACTATAGGAAAGCGTTTTAAAAAACGTGTTAACCTAACTATATAGTTTTTAATTAGGGCAGAGTAGCTCCTAAAGCTATAGGGGCTGTTAGTAGTAGTAGGAATGTCTAGGGGTAAAGAGGCTATTAGAGAATAAGAGTACTAAAAAGTATTAGGTATTTAATTACACGCGTAAGCCTAAGGGCGTATAGATATTGAAAAGTAATAGGCACCTAGCTAAGCACACCTAATATAGCGCTTTAACTCTATCTGCGTAGGCACATTATCTTTAGGGATAGGCTCTAAAAAGATGTCTTAGAGGGTAGCGTCTAGCTAAATAGGCAACTATTTTAGTAGACTAGCTTACTTAGGGTACTTTTAATAGTAAGCTTTAATTAGTAGAAGAGAGTTAAAGAAGAAAGCTAATAAAGTTATTAGTAGAATAGTAGATTAGGTTAGGGTTATGCTTTTCCTACACTACCTAGTACTTTAGTGTTCTATAGTCTACTTTGCTATTAAGAATATAAGAAACTAGCCACTTAGAAACTTTATTTATCTTAATAGTTAGTTCTAGAGGTTGTAATTAACCTAATAAGAGATTATTTAGATTTCTTTAAAGCCTATTAGCGTAGAACACTAGGTAAACTCTTATATATTATAAGAGTTTAAGGATAAATAAGTAGCCTTTCTTACCTATAATTAGGTATAGTCCTTTTATTTAATAATCTAACTTAACTAATAGACGTTTAGTAATAAATCCCTTCAGAGTAATAAAGACCTAGTTCCTAATATTAAAATTAATAGCTTATTTGTGTTTATTAGCCTACTCTAATTACATTTCCTAGGTAGTAGATATATTAGTATAGGTAGTATTATAGACAAATTTGTAGGCTTTAGCATAGGCCTTAACTTACACCTCAGCCTTTTTTAAAGTAATATTATTTAGAAATTTAGTAACTAGTTAGGTACACTTATACTAGTCCTAGTAAAAGTATAGCTAATACCTAAACTTAATTTTAAAAGGCGAAACTCTAGTACTATTATAAAGTAGTATTGCTTAGGCCTAGTCTATACTAGATAGCAAATCTAACTAGTTAATAAAAGTTAATAAACAGACGCAGACGCTAGTTAAGGTACTAATTTATAATCTTAGTTTAGCTATTAGTTTACGAATACTATGCTATAAAGAGAAGTTACTTAATATCTATAAGCTTATATAAAGCAGCTAAGAAAGTGAAGATAAACTAGAGGCCGCAGTTAGAGACTAAAGACTCTAAATATGTACTAATAGTAGAGATTGGCGACTTATTTAGTAGTAACTGTCTTATAGTAGGGTATAGAAAAGGCACGCTTAAACTGGCAGCAATAAGATACTATTATATTGTTATACCCTTTCTTATCCTTAGAGAATAATTTAAAATTAATTAAGACATCTTACTAGACATGTTTAGGGATAGGAAGTAGGTATAATAAATCTGACTTTCTATTTAGTAGGGGCTTGCTCTACTAGTAGTCTTTGCAATTAGATATATACCTATTAATATTAGTAATTATACCCTTTTAGTAATATAACTAGTATAAAAGCTAAAGAGTCTTTTATAGACCTAAATAGGCAGTAACCTAATAAGCATATATTATTTAAATTAGATATATCTAGAAAAACTCTATAGAGGGAACTACTAGATAGTCTTTATAAAGAAGTAACTCTAAAGGGGTAAGGGCGAAACCTAGTAATTCTAAATAGGTAGCTTCTTAGAGCGATTTAAGCACCTTATATATTTAATTAGTATATAGTAGGCAATTAATAAGTATATAAGAATAGGTTTCTTTAGGGCTTATATTAACTTTTTCTTTCTTCTACTCTATAATTGTAACAGCTATAAGGGCTACTTTAGTAGTATTTAATAGTTATAGGAGAAAAAACTAGATGTAAGCCTCTTAATTCTTCTCCTTCTATAACTTTAGCTTGTCCTATTTCCTAGATAGTATAATAGCTATAATATTTGCGGTGTCTAGTTAGTACGTAATTTAATAATAGTATTTAGACAGCTTTTTAGACTAATAGGCTTACTATAGAGAAAGCTTATATTTAGTGCTAAAGTACTTAAGGGCCTAATAATTAGTAATAATATTAAAGGGCTTAGCGGTTTAGAGACTAATTAGTTGCACTCTCTATTCTAAAAGGTCCTATATAACTACTAATATTTCCTTATTATAAATATTATAATTTAACTTAGTAGGCTTTAATAATTTAGAGTACTATATAACTAGGCGCTAGGTACTATTAGATTATAGTTAACTAAGAAGGTTTGTATTAACACTATTACTAGAGTTAGTTTTTATATAGGTAATTTAAAATAGGGAGTACTATAAGACGAGGATGTTGCTAGCTACAAGTTGCTTAGTGACTTTAAAGGCGGCATGTTCCTAGTCTCTAAAGGTATAGAAGGCACTATTTTTTAGCAGCTTAATTAGAGGGCGAATAACCTACCTATAGTAAGAAAGAAAGAAGTAGTAGTTATAAAAGCCTAAAAAGCTCTATAATGCCTTACGTATTATAGGCACTTTTTATTTCTAAACTGCGGCAGTCTTTGCAGAGTCCTTATAGATTTCTTTAGTGCTAATAATATATTCTAAGAACTTAGTTTCTATTATAGCGAATTTGCATTTTTTAAGATTAGCTTAGAAATTAGTATTTCTTAAGTAGAGTAGAATCTTACAAATGTGTTCTTTGTGTTCTAGGAAATTCTTAGAAAAGATAAAAATATTGTTAATATATATAGTATAGAAGTTGTCTAGATAATTACCTAGAACGCTATTAATAAACTATTAAAAGGTGGCAGGACTATTATAGAGACTAAAGAATAAGACCCTATACTTATAATTTTTATACTAGGTTTAAAAAGTAGTTAGCCCTTTAGTCTCTAAAGTAAGCTAGATTTAGTAGAATACTTAGCAAATATTAAGCTTAGTAAAGAGTCTTGCTCTAGAGAGGCGTATAAGTATCTTCTTAATAAGTAGAATTACTATAATATTCTTTTTAGTAATAGTATTAAGCCAGTGGTAATTAATATAAAAGTACTAACCTTTATTTAGCTTTTTAATAAATAATACTAGCGAAGCAAAGCTAGTGTTACTAGGGATAATATACCTATGCTTAATACAGTTATTAATATAGGCTTTAAGAAGTTTAAAGTACTTTAAGAATATACTATATAAAGGTAAGATAGTAAGCGTAGATAGGTCTTTAGTAAGATTAATATAGTAATTAACGCCCTTTTAGTAAGGCGGGAGGGCGTTAGAATCTAATTTTAAAAAATAGTTAGGCTTTACTCTAGCATATCCTAGCTAGGAGAGTGCTTATTCTATTTTAGCAAGTAAGTTAGCTTAGGACTTGTTTTCTAGGCTATGTATCTCGCTCTTGCAGTCTTTAATAACTTTGGCTAGCTTATAGAGGCTAGTATAACTAATAATTATATTAGAATTGTAGCCGCTATTTAAAGTAAAAGCTGCGACACTTACTATATTAATATTAAAGCTAGTAGTATATAATTATTTCTATATTAGCGCCTAAATAAGTTCTAAAAGGTTAGCTAGATTCTATAGGGCTAGTAGGTCTACTAAACACAATTTATTATTTATTTTCTATAAGTTCTTCTTCTATATTAGTAATTTAGTAGGGCGAAAGGGAGCTAACCTAGATTGTTTTAGCTAGGATAGTTTTAATTAAATAGTTAATTCCTATAAGAGCTATCTAATCTGCGGATTAGCTTCTCTAGTAGGATTATAGTCTCTAGGTCTAGGGCTAGAAGTAGTACTTAGATTCTACTATATAATTCCTAGAGACTAGTCTTACTAGTGGCTTCCTTAGGTGGCGGGGATAGAGTAACTAATAGGCGAGTTGTTATCTAATAGTTTATTATCTAAAAAAGGCAGCTTTTTAGCCTCTACGCTACTATCCTTATTAAAGTTATTCTTATAGCTTAGTTTCTAGTAAGCCTTAAAGTATATTCTAATAACTAAGATAGTAAAGTTAGGAAGCTAGATAGAGATTTTCTTAGAGACACTCTAGTTAGCTTTTAATAAGCAAATCTTTTAGTAAGTGTAGTCCTACTTTTTAAGTAGGCTGTCCTATTAAGTGGTGTTGTCCTAGTAGAAAGGGTTAGGTAAAGGAAAAGTCTATAGTAGGATAAGGTTACTAGTAAAGGTTAGATTCTTGTTATCTTTTTAATAAAGGTAGTAGTCCTAAGCGTTAACTAGGCAGTTAGCTTACTTAAAAAATTTCCTACTAATAATAAGATTATAGTTCTCTATATTATAAAAATAAACTATATAGTAAAGCTACGTCTATTAATATTAAGCTAGGCTATAAAATAGGTGTCTACTTTTACGCTTCTCTTCTTTACAAAGTTCTTAAGAGGGATTAGTATCTTTAGATAAAGAAGTTTAGCTTTAAGCTATTTTTATACTGCCTTTATATACTTTAAAGTAATAAGATTATAAGCGCTAGCACTAGTATCTATTAAGGCTTATAACCTAAGAGCTAATTCTTAGAATACAATTTATACTAGCATAACTAGCTAGAGGCCTCTAAATAGCTTAGGAACCCTTACTATCTTACTACCTATAGATAGCAATTTTAGTTTATTATCTGCGTTTTATAATTAAAATTATAGCTTATTTAAATTAAATAGTTTAGTAGTCCCTATATAAGCTACTAGGTTAGAGTGGTCTAGTAGTTTATATTTAAAGTCTTATTATCTAAGAAATTACCTGCCTCTAAATTAGAGTAGTAGGCAATACTAAGTTTGTTTAAATTAAGATTATTTACTACCTATACATTTGCTTATATAGCTATCTTTTAGAAATAGTTATAGCGACTTAAGTGCTTATTCTCTATTTTACTATACTAAAAATAAGCATTATACTTAATGCACTATATTTTATTATAGTTATAAAGAAGTAAGAAGAGAATAGTAGCTCTAGAGTAAAGTGCTTATTTTTTAGTTACTATATATAAAGGCTTTAATTTAGAGGGTAGTACCTTATAAGAGGTCTATATACGCATTTAAAATAGGCTTATTATATTATTATCTTAAAGAGTGTGGCTAGCTATAGCTATCTAGCATTTAATTCCTAGGTAGTTAATATTAGAATGTTTTATCTCTTTTTAGAGTATTAACTTAAGACTCCTAGTTAACTTAAGTTATAATTTGTCCTTCTAGGTCTTTGCGTCTAGTTTACCCTTTCTAGCTAGACTTTTAAAAGCCTATAACAATATCTAGGCGTCTATTTTATTAGAGAGAAAAAGCTTATAGAACTTTTTATATGCCTATTAAAGAGTAAAAGAATTATAGTAAGTCTCTTCTAGAAATTTAAAAAGTAAGTTAGGTCTATAGTTTTTCTAAAGGGCCTAATTTATTTAATACTAATTCCGCGCGGGCTTTTAAGGCGCGCCTCTAAGATAGCTAAGTATAGCTTCTATAAGGTTGTCTTAATTTTCTATATAGTTATTACCTTAGTAGTAATCTGCATTTATGCAGATCTTATTGCGCATATTCTCTAGCTAATCTTTAATACTAAGGCTAGGTTAACCTTTTTTATAATACTTATTAATGTTAGGTAGCTTTATAGAGTGTTCTAGCTTAGATATACTAGATAGAGTAGCTAAAGCGTATCTATTCTAGAGTATATTAATTTAGGCGCTATTAGCAAGCTTAGTTTATAACGTACTTTGCACTCGAGTCGGACACTTTATTGAGTCGGACACTTTGCCAAGACCCCACCAAAACGTACTATCAGCAATAGTATAACGCGATGCCTTAACCACACAATAAACTACTAGTGTTAAAAGAAGCGCGTATACAGCTTACGATCTAGGCTATTAAACAAGACGCGATACTCTCTTAGTAACGCGCTGTAGCTATCTATAACATCTCTTAAAGTACACTTAGCAACTAACGCGCTAGAAAGACGTTTAGACGCGACTGCGCACCCAACAAAATAAGACTTACTATAAGAGAGGAGCAGGCGATTGTAGAGCATATACTCGACCTAGACGCGCGAGGATTTCCGCCTCGGCTCGATGCTATAAAAGATATGGCTGATTCTTTACTGGCTGCACGCCACTATAAGCCAGTTGGCCAAAGGTGGCCTTATGACTTTGTTAAGCGCCAGCCAGAGCTTAAAGTCAAGTTCAATCGAAAGTACGACTATAAGAGAGCTCTCTAGGAGGATCCTAAGGTGATACAAGACTGGTTCCGGCTTGTGGAGAACATGAAGGCCAAACATAGTATCCTAGACGAGGACACCTACAATTTTGATAAAGTAGGCTTTATAATAGGCATAATATTAATTGGAGTAGTAGTCACAGGCTCTAAGTGTTGAGGATGGCTAAAGCAGGTGTAGTAGGGCAATAGGGAGTGGACAACAGTCATCCAAGGCATTAATGCGACGGGGTGGTGGATCCCACCCTTTATTATTTTCGGGGGCAAGCACTACCTCTCCGCCTGGTATAAGGAGAAGGATCTACCTTATAATTGGGTTATTGCAGTCTCTAAGAACGGCTAGACAATAAATAAGCTTAGTCTATAGTGGCTAAAGCACTTTAATAAGCATACAAAGAGGCGTGTTGTTAGCACAACACGTTTGCTTATTCTTAACAGCTATAAGAGTTACAACTCGTTCGAATTTGAATAGTATTGCAAGAAGAGCAATATTGTTACTCTCTATATGCCCTCGCATTTGTCGCACCTCTTGCAGCCACTTGATGTGGGCTGTTTCGCGCCTTTAAAAAAGGCGTATGGGCGCCAAGCTGAGGATTTGATGCGCAACCACATCACGCACATCACTAAAATCGAGTTCCTGCCTTGCTTTATTGCTGCTTTTAAGGCTTCGTTTACTGAAAGTAATATCAAAGGAGGCTTTCGAGGTGCTAGCCTAGTGCCCCACGACCTAGAAGCTGTGATATCGCAGCTTGACGTCCGCCTGCGTACGCCTCCACTTTGTACTATTCGCGATAGTACATGGGAGTCGCAAACTCCGCGAAATAGTACAGAACTTGGGTCGCAATCGACGCTGGTTAAGCAGAGGATTCAAAGGCATATGGATAGTTCCCCAACTTATATGGTTGAGGCGATGGAAAAGCTTGTTAAAGGCGCTGAGATGATAGGGCATTCTTTGGTATTGATGACCAAACGCAACGCTGAACTTTAAGCTGCTAATGAGGCCGCCACACGACGTAAATTATATAAAAGAAAGCGATTGCAGCAAGAAGGAGTCCTTATAGTTGAAGAGGGCTAGCAACTGGCTACTCTAAAGGACTTTGGGGTGCGTAGTGATGGCAAGAAGGCAAAGAAGAGGGTGCGCACTAATAGAGGCGAATCCGCTTAACGGCGCTGTGGATACTGCGGCAAGCCTGGGCACAATAAAAAAACCTATAGACAGCTTATAGAAGTAGATTCTAAATAGTTTAGCCTATTTAGACTATTGAAAATAGTTTATGTTGACTCTATACTATCGTGAATAGTATAGAACTTGGTGGGGTCTTGGCAAAGTGTCCGACTCGATGGAGTGTCCGACTCGAGTGCAAAGTACGTTATATATTTTAGAACTAGAAAGTAGTAAAGAGTATTATTTTATTATAGAGTAGGCACTATAAGCTAGAGTGAATATTATAGTGCATATTAGGGCGCGGCTAGGCAAAATAAGCTCTGCTTAACTGCCTAAGGGTAGTGTAAATTATATAGTAGATTAGGTATTTCTAGGCTAGGGGGTTTTAAGAAGACTTAAGTGCAGTGCTGCGAATTATAACTATCTTTAATAAATAGAAGAACTTTCTTAGGGCTAAATAAGCCTTATTTAATAGCTGCTTAATTAGTAATATTAGGCTAAAAGTAGAAATCTTCTAAGACTATATATACTATAGTATAAGGTATTATTACCTTAAGTATAGTAAAAGCTTATTTAAATATATTAGCGCGCTCGCATAAAGCCTAAATAAGAATATTTTATTTAGGGTCTTTTTAGACTTTATAATAGCCCTAGTTACTAAATCTAGTACTATTTCTAAAAATAGGCCTTAAGAAAAGCAATATTAAGCCTAAAGCTAATAGGTAGTAAGTAATTATTTTATTTCCAAGCTATACTAAATTAATTAGTCTAGCTTAAATTTTTCTATAAACGCGTTATACTTACTAGTAGCTTTAAGTTTAGCTTTGCCTTAGTGTATAAGCTACTTAGGATCTACTATTAAAAATTTATTACTTAGCTAGTCTACTTTAAGTATAGTAATATAGTAATTATACTATATATTATAAAGAATTTCTTTAGAGTAGACCTTTTTTAATAGTTTAATAATGCTCTTTTTCTTTATAAGGCTAGGAATAGAGTAACTAGTTATCTAGGGAGTAGCTATTAGCTACTTTCCACGCTTAATAAATAATAGCTCGCTAGTAGGTTTAAGTAGAAAAATATTCTTAAGATAAGTATTATATAGACTATTATTAGCAGAGTGTAGGCAAATATCTACTTCTATATTATAGTAGTGGTTTGTTTATTTTTGCGACTAAGGGGTTTCTAATAAAAATATTATAATAATAGCAGATATCTCTCCTGCTGTTGTATACACGAAAAAGCGTTTACTATATTATTAATTCTAAAACTCTCTAAGGGTAGAGAGAACACAGAGAACATTTTAAAAGTCTTCTAAATTAAAGGGCAGTAGCTTACTATAGTATAGGCAGTAGTAGGATTAAGCAAAGTAGAAGTTATAGAGAGAGTATAGTAGATAGACCTAAAGTGGCAGGTCTTATATAGCGTACAAGCTAGCGTATAGTCTAAGCTAAAAAGAATTAGGTAAAAGATAAAGTATAAGATAAAATATATAAAACTTTAATCTTTATATTATTACTATAGCCTAGCTCTAATTTCTCTAGCTCTATGCCTTATGCTGTTGCTATAATAGTGCTAGAAGGTAGTTATTAGGTAAGTTAGTTTAATAGGGTATAGCGCAGTAGTTGCTATTTATCATTTATTAATTATTATTTGTCTTTAAAATGTTAGAATTATAGAGGCAGTCTCTCTTAATAGACTTTAGCATAGTATAATAACTACCTAGCATAACTAGTAACTAATAAAGTTCCCATCCTTATATATTAAGCAGAGGAGGAACTTAAAAGTAGCCTTTTTTAATAGATCTTAGAGTAGTAAAGCATAAACTCTCTAGTGCTAGAGATCCTTTCTAGTAACTAATAAAGTTCCTACCCTTATGTAATAAGCAGATAAGAGACTTAGAAGCCGCCTCTCTTAATAGACTATAGGATAGTAAAGCATAAACTCCCTAGCACTAGAAATTCTTTCTAATAACTAATAAAGTTTCTACTCTTATGTAATAAGTAGAGGAGAAACTTAGAAGTGGCCTCTCTTAATAGACCTTAGAGTAGTAAAACATAAACTCCCTAGCGCTAAGGATTCTTTCTAGTAACTAATAAGGTAAAACTTTTACTAATTTAACCGCCTATAGGCAGCGTCTTAAGGGAGGAGTAGATATTATATTGCTATCTACAGCTAAAGAAAATATTAATCTTAGTATAATATAAGGACGGTATATAGCCTTATAGGGCAAACCTTTTAGGGACAGCTAGTATAGTTAAAAGAGATAACTAAATTAAGACTATACTAAGATAGGGGATAAGAAAGAGACTTAGGGGACCCTTACTTATATAGTAGGCGGCGTAGGGCACAGGCCCTACGCTAACCACGCGCTAATACTAACTAGGAAAGGCGCCTTCTATAAGGTAAAAGGCGCTATTAGGTTGTAAAAGAAAAGATAATAGTAAATAACTAGTAGAAAGGCAGGTATAAACTATTACACTTCCTATTATACATAAAGTCCCTTTTACATATTTGTGTTCTTTATATAGCCTATAACTAAGCGAGCTAATTGCACTAAACGTACCTACTATATTAGTTATAATAATAAACTAGATAACTATTATACTAACTTCTATAAGCTATATATTCTTAGGGCCCTATTTGCTGCGGCAGCTTTAACTTTAAATAGTAGTAGGCACATTACTAAGATGCCTAACCTTAAGAAGTTTAATAGTAAAGAGGATAAGAATTATAAATATTAAAGGCGCTTAGCTATTAACAAATACACTCTTGCCTATAATAAGAAAGACTAGCGCATAGCGTATATTATTAACTATATTAAGGATAACGCCTAGGTTCTAGTAAAGAATCTATAACCTACGCATTATATAAAGTATATTAAGGCTTTAGATAAATTTTATCGATATATAGCTACTAATAAGATTACTAAGGCCTTAAATAAACTTATAGACCTAGCCTAGCCTCTTAAATTAAAAGTAGGTAAATTTTTTATAGTATAGAAGATTCGCTTTATAGCTATCTACAACCTTATCTAGATACCTAACCTAATAATAATTAACTATACTTAGAAGCTTATAAACTAGTCTATTACTAATATAGCAAATATTTAGAAAAGGGAAGAAGACTTTCTTATATAATACCTAAAGAACGCTAGTATTATTAATAAGTAATACTAGTACACCACTGCGCTAAAGTTAACAAGAATAACTATAAGTATATTTTTTAGTTATATAGTAAAGGCAATTATAAAATTTTAGAGCTTAACTATAAAATAAAATATAAACTACGCTGTATATAAATAAACTAATAAAAAGCATAAGACGTTAGCTTAGTTAAAACTCTATTTTAAGTATGATAAAGCTAATTACTAATAATATAATTTTTATACGCCTTACTAAAATAAGCTCTTTATACCCTCTACTAATATTTCCACTTTAGTGGCAGCACTATAGACTATATATAGGGATAAGTTAAAGACTAAAGATAAGAACTAAGATAATAATATTAAAGTTAATAAGAATAGCTTTGTTATTAACTTAGAAAACTAGAGGCTTCTATATAAAATTATATATAGAAGCTAGACTAGCGTAATATAAAGAGAATATTAGATTAGATTTAATTAAGTTAAAAGCAATTTGAGATCGCAGCTGTCCTTACTATCCTACTTTATTAGACATATAATAGGGGTTACTATATATCTTTTGTTACCCTAGATAATAGACTATTAAATATAACTAGCTAGATAATATTTCTAAATTAGATTAATATACTACAATAATAGTATAAGACTATTACACTCTTAGATATAAAAGTAAGCGCGTGCTTTGCAAACTAGCGTTAGGTAAAGTAATATAGGTATATAATAATAAAGATAAATAAACTAATTTAACTAGTCTTAGTAAATAGAGATAAGATAGCAAAACTTATAGATACTGTTAAGATAATACTTAAACATAGAAGCTACACGTTAACAGCCCTATATTATATTATAGATATTAGAAAGTATAACGTTATCTTAGGAATAAACTAGGTAGATTATTACGAGCCTATTATACGCTTTAGAGATACCTAATTAATAGAATTTAAATCTAATTATTATTAAGTTAATTGCTTACATTATAGGCGTTTAGAGATAGTATATTATAACTAACTATTAAAAAGCGAGTTGCGTATAACCTCCTTATTAGATATATATATATATAATTAGTATATACGCTACTATAAGATCTGCCGCCTATAACCTAGACAATATTATATAGGTTAAATCCTATTATTAGAACTTGCTTAATTATCTACCTAATAAAGACGCTACTATTAATATTTAAAGACGTCTTCCTAGGACTAGCTGCTATAACTATAAAGAAGAATTTTAATAAGTATATTAACAAACTTAATTAGACTCTAAGATCTAATAACAAACTCTGCGAGATAGTGCCTAAGTTTGTCTATAATAAAGTTAAGTAAGTTTTTAGCGCAATTAAAGCTAATACTATTCCTTCTTAACGTGTTTACAAGCGAGCCGCGCGTACAAGTGAGCCGCGCGCCCCACTAACTTTCTACAACGCGTCTTATACAAACTATAATGGCTTAACCATTATCTGCTTAATTGCGCTATAAAGAAGCAAATATCTACCTAGCTCTTTTAGCTATTAATTCTAGTCAAATACGAAGTATAAAACGCGCTACCGCAACGTTTTGCGTCCCTAAAACAACACTTCGCGGCCGACGCGCAGGAATCGCTGCGCGACGCAACTCTGAGCCCAAATCAAAGAAGCTTACCAAGCTTGAAGAGGAGGTGATTGTTAAGCATATACTTGACCTAGATTCGCGAGGCTTTGCGCCCACTCTAGGTGCTGTACGAGATATGGCGAATAAGCTGCTCACTGAGCGCAGCGCAGGCCACATTAGCCAGTAGTGGCCTAGGAACTTTGTCAAGCGAACAGACAGCCTCACAACGCGATTTAATCGACCCTACAATTGACAGCGAGCCCTCTGCGAGGACCTAACAGTTATATAGGCCTGGTTTAAGCTAGTAGCACGTACAAAGGCCACCTACGGTATCTGCGACGAGGATACCTTTAACTTCGACGAGACTGGCTTTCTAATGGGTAAAATATCCTCCTAGCTAGTTGTTACTAGCTTAGAGAGGCGTGGCCAGCCAAAAGCGATCTAGCCAGGCAATCGTGAGTGGGTGACGGCGATCCACAGAATTAACGCTACTGGGTGGGCAATCCCGCCCTTTATCATCTTCGCTGGCTAGTACCACCTCTCTGCCTGGTACGAGGGCGACAATATACTAGGTGACTAGGCTATTAGTCTTAGCGATAATGGCTAGACTACGAACAAGCTTGGTGTTGCCTGGCTATGGCATTTTATTAAGCATACAGTAGAGCGTAGAGTGGGCGCACGTTAGCTACTAATACTTAACAGCCATAAGAGTCACAACTCGCTTGAATTCTAGGAGATCTGTAAGGAGAATAAGATCTACACTTTCTGTATGCCGCCATATTCGTCACACCTTCTGCAGCCGCTTAACGTTGGCTGTTTCTCGCCGTTGAAGCGGGCGTACGGGCGCCAGGTCGAGGGCCTAATACGCGACCACATCAACCATATCACCAAGCTTGAGTTCCTACCAGCCTTCTGCGCCGCCTACAACTAGTTAATTATAAAGGAGAATATCTGCGCAAGCTTTTAAGGCGCTGGGCTAGTCCCACACGATCCAGAGGCGGTGATATTAAAGCTTGATGTGAAGCTTCGTACGCTGTCGCTAGCAGCCCTACTAGAGGCCCTATGGGAGTCTGCAACACCAAGCAACGCGCGCGAGCTAGGCGCTTAGTTAACTCTAGTTTGTGAGCGGATCTAAAGGCATTAAGGATCCTCTCCTACATTAGTTATCCAGTCGCTTAATTGGCTTATAAGAGGGGCTGAGAGAA
Organism: Laburnicola sp. R22_1; assembly: GCA_014281115.1. Lineage (NCBI taxonomy): Eukaryota > Fungi > Ascomycota > Dothideomycetes > Pleosporales > Didymosphaeriaceae > Laburnicola > Laburnicola sp. R22_1. The sequence continues at coordinate 1,140,342 of JACONQ010000014.1, forward strand.
TAGCGCATTTAATAGTGCTTAACATATTCTATTAGTAGCCCGAATAGATTAGTCCGCCAGACAGTTTTTGCCAAGACCACAACACTTTACTATGAATTATAATGTCTTAATAACACGACGCGTTATTATCTAATTAAGAAGGCAGAATTGAGCTTGCCCTTTACGCCTATTAGAATAAGCAAATTTTAAGCCTGCGACGCGCTGCTGCAGTATATAATATCCCAAAGTCTACACTAAGTAATTAAATTAACAAAATTACTGCCTAAGCAGATATACAATTAGGTATAGCAAAGCTTACTGCAACTAAAGAGCAGACGCTTATACAGTATATCCTCGACCTAGATTCGCGAGGATTTGCACCCTAGCTAGGTAAGGTGGAAGATATGGCCAACAAACTGCTAGCTGCGCGGCATAGAGACCCTATAGGATAATGCTAGGCTTAGCGCTTTGTAAAGCGCGTACCTAAGCTTAAAATAGCTTTTAATTAAGCGAAGGACCGATAGAGGATATAATAGGAAGACCTAGAGGTTATAAACGCGTAGTTTTAGCTAGTGGAGGATATAAAAGCTAAGTATAGAGTGTAGGATAAAGATATCTATAACTTTAATAAGATAGGCTTCTAGATAGGAGTTATTAGCTTAATAAAGGTTGTAACTGGTTTAGAAAGACGTTCTTAACCTACACTTGTTTAGCTAGGCAACCGCAAGTGGGTTATAGTAATTTAGAGTATTTGCGCTGCTAAGTATGCTGCCCCGCCCTTTATTATCTACAAAGGGCGAGTCTACATCTTAGCGTAGTATAAGGAGACTAGTATCCCCCGCGATTAAAAGCTCTTAGTCTCTAAGACTGGCTGGACTAACAGCGAGCTTAGAGTTGCGTGGTTAAAGCACTTTAACGCGTATACAAGGCCGCGTATAGTGGGGTTATGGAGGTTACTTATTCTAGACGGCTATAAGAGCCACTACTCCTAGGATTTTAAGGATTATTGCCTGGAACAGAAGATCCTAACACTCTGTATGCCAGCGCACTTATCTCATATCCTCCAGCCGCTTAATGTGGTCTGTTTCGCGCCACTAAAGCTGAAGTACTCCTAGCGCGTGCGGGACTTAGCGCGCCAATGCGTCTTTTATATTAACAAAAAGGGCTTCCTACTAGCCTTTTGCGATGCGTTTTTTAATATGTTTACACTAGAAAACTACAAGAAAGCCTTTAAGGCCTCTAGGCTTGTTCCTTTAGATGCGTTAGTAGTAGTAGATCGCCTTAATGTGCGTATTTACACTCCACCTCAGGGTACCCCACTGGATACACTATGGCAAGCCAGGACCCCAAGCAATACCCTTGAGTTTGGATCCTAGTCAAAGCTCGTACGCGACTCTTTTATTTGGTCTCCACCTAATACTAAATTAAACTACTTACAGCTTATAAAAGGTGCTAAACTCATGCTCTACTATAGTGTACTTTAAGAGACCTGTATTAAGGAACTTAAGGAGCAAATTAAGGTTTTAACAAAGCGAAAAACGCGTAAAAGAAAGCGCATTTAGAAAGGTGGGACGCTAGGCTTTGCTTAGGGAGCAGATTTGGGAGTAGAAAGCCCTTCTATTAGGGTAAAGTTGTTGAAAAGGGCGCGAGGTAGTAGTGAGGGAGAGACAGGTCCCTTAACACAATGCTGCTGTGGGAGGTGCGAAGAGCTTAGGCACAACTTAAGGACCTGTTAGATAGATAAAGAGATAGAGAAGGAGTCAGATGTTACCCTTAGCGGCTTATTTTCAGATAGTGTTAATAGTAAATTAGAGTGATTTTATTATAGGTTACTATAAGGCCAAAAATGACGGGTTAACTTCATCTTGCCATAGTACGCACTCAGTGACTGAAAATTAGATAAAGTACTACTTAAGATATAGTATGCTTCACTGCAAATCACAATAAGTATACTATATATTGCCTACGTATAGTATGGTAGATAATATATCGTATATTATAGAGAGTCTTGTTGTAAGTTCGTATTGCCAAGAAAGACTCCTTAGCTTTGCGCGGCTGTAGCAGCCGCGCAAAGAGGCTGCACGACGTAAAAAGTAGATTAAATAGTAACTTGGTATATTGTAAGTTATAGTAGGTTATTATGAGTCACTATGAAGTAACGTTGGTGGTGTTCTATAATGAGTTATGAGGGACCTCGAAGTTGCCAAGAAAAACTGTCCGGGCTACTGATCTGTCCGGGCTACTGATAGAATATGTTATGCGCGATAAGATAGCTAGTCTATAGAGGGCAAATAAGGCAGCCACAACGCGTAAACAGCGCAAAAAGAAGCGGATCTAGAAGCGAGGCACCCTATTAAAGGCAGAGGGAGAGGATATTATTGCTTAGAAGGCTATTGAGCAGCAACTAGAGGGAGAAACGCGGTATAGCCAGGCGCGGTCAGGTGCGAGCCGGCAGGCTTTAGCGCGCTGCACGCGCTGCAGGGAGCCTGGGCACAACTCACGTACGTGCAAGAAAGCTTCTATAGATACTGCTTAATTTAGGATAGCTATTATATTAATAGAATTTTGATGCGTTGTTGATATACAGCCTGCAAAAGGCTGATAGACTTGGTGGGGCGCGCGGCTCACTTGTACGCGCGGCTCGCTTGTAAACACGTTACTAAGAGGAGGTTAACTACGCAATAGATATAGATTCTAATACTCTAATACCTAGGCCTAAGATATATAGTCTTATATGTATAGAGATAAAAGTAGTTAAGAAATATATTAATAAGATGCTTAGTAAGGATTTTATTTGCCTAAGCACCTTATCTTAGGCTACTTCTATACTTATAGTAAAGAAACTAGATAGAGGGCTTTAGATCTGCGTTAACTATTAATAACTTATTATTATTACTAAGAAGAACTATAATATACTATTATCTATTAAAGAAACTCTAGCCTATATAGCTAAAGTTTCTATTATATTTCTTATTAATATAGTGGTGGTATTTAACACTATCTAAGTTAAAGATAGTAATAAAGAAAAGATAGTATTTATAATATAGTATAGCTTATATAAATATATAGTAATGCTGTTTAGACTCTATAACGCATCTAGTATATTTTAAATCTTTATTAATAAAACTTTGCGCAAATATCTAGACAACTTCTATATAGGCTATTTTAATAACGTGCTTATTTATAGCAAAAGAGAAAAGGACTATAAAGAATATATTTTAAAAGTTTTTATAAAGTTAATAAATGCTAGTTTTTACCTAGACCTTATAAAGTGCAAATAGAAAGTAACCTAGGTTAAGTATCTTAGAATTATCCTTATAACTAATAGTATTAAGATAGACCTTAGAAAGGTTAAGATAGTTACTAAGTAGCCTACGCTGTGTTGCGTTAAGGACGTGCAAGCTTTCTTAGGTTTTACTAATTTCTACTAATAATTTATTACTAGATTCTCGCACTTAGCTAAACTCTTAATAGAGCTTATAAAAGAGGGTAGTTATAAGGAATTTCCTCTATATAGGACTTAAAAGCTATTTAATTATTTAATAAGTTAAAAGCTACTTTTAGTTATATAGATAGTTAGGTACTTGCTTACTTTAACTTAGATTTAGAAATATAGCTAGAAATAGATATGTTAGACTTTATATACGCTATAGTGCTTTTTTAGATATATAAGAGAGTTTTACACCTAGTTGCTTTTTTATTATATAAGATAACTCCTACTAAATATAATTATAAGATTTATAATAAAGAACTACTAGTAATTATATAAGTATTTAAGAAGTAGCGATTTAAGATTACTAGTACTAATAATTCTATTAAAGTCTTATTAGACTATTAAGCGCTATAGATGTTTATAACAAATAAACGTCTAAATTAATAGTAGGCACGCTAGGCTAAATTTTTCTTTAAATTTAACTTTAAAATTACTTATAGGCCTAGTGTATAAGGAATAAAACTAGACGCACTAACGCAATGCGCTAATAACCTTTTATAAGATACTAAGGATTTAAGAAAGTAGTATTAGTAGTAGATAGTTATTAAACTATACTAGGTAGATTCTAAATTGCGTATAGCATACATAACGTGTATATAAGATACTAGAGCCTACTATATTATCTACCTAGTAAAATTGTTAATAGTCTACTCTTTATAACGTATTATTTCTATCGCGCGTAAAATATATAATAATAGCGAAAAAGATAACTTAACTAAATAGATTGCGCTTAGCGATATTACAGTTAATACGCTAGAAGGAGAGGAAAGTTCTTTTAGGCCTAATAAATTACTAATAAGGCTAAATTGTGAGGGGCTGAGCGCCCTTCTATAGTTACTCAGCCTGCTGTCTTAGAGTTCTAGGTCTATGCTTCTACTAAGCCAGGAGTATATATAAGTCTATAGCTAGAGTTACTATTAAACTTTATTAAATTTATAAGTTTACTTAAGTAACTCTAACCTTTTAGTCTAAAGTCTATTATATTAAATTTAATTAACCTCTTATAATAGGAGAGCTCGCAAAATCTCTCTAATACACTAAGAACAACCCTATAAACAAATACACAGTTAAGTTAAATACTAATATTTCTTAACCCTATAGAATAAACACATAGTTAAGTTAGATATTAAGGTCCCTTAACTCTACAAATAAATACATAGTTAAGTTAGACACTAAGATCTCTTAACTCTATAAATAAATACGCTATTAAGTTAGATATTAAAATCTCTTAACTCTATAAACAAACACGTAGTTAAGTTAAATACTAAGATTTTTTAACCCTATAGAATAAATATAAGTATAATAGAAGAAACACTAAGGTCTTTCTATAAAAGAAAGAATATTCTTATCTCTTACCTAGCGCAATAAGTTACTAAATTCTAATAGTAAGAAGCTATAGAAATAAATATTACTGCTAACCTTACTAAAAAACTATATATAGAAGGTTATAATAAGACAAAGTATATATAAAAGATTAAGCTAGTTTACTAGTATTTATAAAACTAAAGGTTAATAGGACCTTAAGCACTTCTCTAAAGAAGGAAAAAGGCCTAGAATATAAAAGGAGGCGTACTCTAAGACGTACTAATATAAATTATAAGCTATTTTACTAGTTTAAAACAACTCTAAGTTACACTAATAGCTTAATAAAACACTAGTGAATAGCTCTACACCTTACTAAAAGTAATTACTAATTAACTCGCCTAATTAAAGTAACACGCTAAAGTAAAAACTATGCTCTTAGTCCCCTTCTAAATAATAGTAGTAACACTAGCGCCTAGTAAAGCGCTACTAAAGCGCTAGCGCTCTTAACTCTCTAACCTAGAGTCATTCTCTAGAAGCTGTTAGGATTACTAATATTAGGAATATATAATAAAGGCTAAAATCTATAAAATTTGCCCCCTTTTAGGAAACGCAGTTAATTATATTATAAGTAGATTAATAGGTAAAGTAGTAGATATTATACTAGCCTTTATAGAAAAAGAAACTAATTCTAAAAATAAATTCTAGAGTTTTTTAGACACAAGCTTTTATAATAAGTTAGTAAAGAAGTAAGTATAGAATAGGCTATTCCTTAGCTAATAGGGTATAACCTTACTAACTAAGTTTAATACTAACTTTATATGCCTAGCTACTAAGGCTAATAAAGATAACTAGAAGAACTAAAAGAATATTTACTAGAGAGCCTTATATATAGACTTATAGAATAGGCTAATTATACTATAAATTCTTAAAAACTAGGACTTTATAATACTTATAGATAGAGTTAATATAGTTAAAGAAAATATTTACTATATAAAGATATTAAAGCCCTTTTACGCAGCAGTCTTCTCTTTTACTAAGTTTACTAATATTATAAATTAGAAACTTATATATTTTAGTACTATAAAAACTACTAAAGCGAACTATTTAAAGACTAAAAGGCGCGCTAAATAGATCTTTAAGAAGAAGTTAAAGAAGCACTATAAAGAAGGAGCATACTTTTACTATAGTAAAAAGAGATATAGTATTTAGAGTTGTTACTTCTAAGCTATAATACCCCTAATATAAGCTAGGGCTAGTAAGGCCTAGAAGATAAATAGTAGTAATAAGGATATTAATAGCTTAGTAGAGTTAGAAAACAAGCTTCTCCCTCTAAAAGTTATGAAAGGGAGGAGATAAAGCAGGTTATAGAGGAACTAAAAAAGAACTTTAATATATATAGGAAAATATAGCTAGATTAATACTAATTACTATAAATACTCTTATTAATAATATTGCCTTTGCGTATACTATACTTAATTTAGGGTGTTTAACTACTACCTTTATATTTAAGAAGTTTACTAGAAAAGCTAACCTATAATATATTAGTTTAAATAATTTCTATTAAGTAATAGAATTTAAAGAAGTAACCTTTTTAGTCTATAAAGCCGCTTATATAGAGATAGATATTAAGGGGTATATTAAAATAATATAGGCTTATATTAATAGAAAAGAGAAGGACTACAAATTAGTTCTTAGGTTGCTATAGTAGAAGAAAAACACTATATTAGTAGTCCTAGGAAAATAGTCTATATATATAGAGTCCTCTTATATAAGGATTAGAGATAAGTAGGAGAGACAAACTTCTACTTCTAGTTAAAAAGTCTCTATTATATTATTTATAACCTTAAATAGGAGAAATATAAAAGAAAAAAATAGGCTAATAGTCTTTACTACCTCTCTTAAGGATATCTAAAAGGTCCTAGCCCTAAAGGCTAATGTAGACCTAAGAAACTATTTTTAAGTAGCTTCTAAACTAAGTAGAAGTTTTCTTAAGAAAATAAGCTAATAAACTTCCCCTATTATAAGGCCCTAGAATTAATTACTTAATTCCCCTTATTAAGAAGAATAGAGAGACTCTAAAGATCCTTTTTAGCCCCCTCTATAGTATATTAAAAAAGAAATTACTAGTTCTTTATAGCTTTACTTAGATAGATAAGTTTAGCGCTATAGTACTAGTGTTATTTATAAGAAAATCTAAAAAAGGTTTATAGTTATATATAAACTATAGGGCGTTAAATACCCTATTAAAGAAGAACTACTACCTTCTTCTCCTTATTAAGGAGATGTTATAGCTCCTTACTAAGGCTAAGTGGCTAATAGTTAGATATAATTTAGGCCTTTTATAAGTTAAAAATAGTAAAAGAAAAGGAAAAGAAAATAGCCTTCTAAACCTAGTTTAGGTTATATAATTAGCTAGTAGTCCTCTTTAGACTAGCTAATACACTAAGCACCTTCTAGAGATATATTAACTATATTCTAAAAAGTGCTTAAATAACTTCTACTTTACTTATATAGATAATATTCTTATATTTTCTAGTAAATCTTTAAAAAACTATTAGAATAAAGTATAATAAGTAGTAAAGAAGTTAGGTAAGATAAAGCTATACTTAGATATTAAGAAGTATAAGTTTATAGTTACTAAAACTAAGTACTTTTAATTTATTATAAAGTGTAGAAAAGAAATTAGTATAAACTTAGAGAAAGTTAAAGCTATTTAGAATTAGGCTCCTTCTATAGATATAAAGGGTGTTTAGAGTTTTTAGAGTTTGCTAACTTCTACTAAAGGTTTATAAAGAACTTCTTAAAAGTAGCATCCTTATTAATAAAGTTAACTAGAAAGGAAACTTCCTTTTTATAAGGGTAGAAATAATAGTAGGACTTTAACTACCTAAAGAGAGCATTCTATACTAAGCTTATACTAGTCTACTTTAATACTAAGAAGAAAGAAGTATTAGAGACTAACTTCTTAGACTAGGCCTCTAGAGCCTACTTCTTATAGTTTATTATAGAAGAAGCTCTTAGGCTAATTGCCTACTTCTTTACTCAACATACTTTTATAGAGGCAAACTATATAATTTATAATAAGAAGATACTTATAATTATTAAAGTAACTAAAGAGTAATATAATATACTTTAGGCTATCCCCTACACACTTATATATATTAATTATAAGAATCTTATATACTTTATAAAGTCTAGGAGGTTAGATAAGAGGTATATACGCTAGGCTAATACTTTTAGTAAATATAATATAATATTCTAATATAGACTAGAAACTACTAATTTAAAGGCAAATGCCTTTTTGCAACACTAGTAGAATATAGTTACTAATACTAAGAATAATTAAATTAAGTTTTATAAAATTTAACTTTTTAAGAAAGTTTTGTTAGAGAATAGGAATATTAGGCTTTAAATATTTATAGCCTTAGCGATATAAGCTCTACATAAAAGGCTTAACTTCTCTAGGAAAGAAAAGAGCTAAGCTAAATATAAGGAATGCTAGTCTTCTTTTTCTACTTACTAAAAGAGTTTCTCCCTAGACTAGAAATATACCTCTTAGTAGACCTAGACTTAGATAAACTATAGTTTTATAGCTTAAAAGAAAATTTTATATTAAGAAAAGTAAAAAAGTATATTTTTACTATAAGTGCACTTTTCCTTCTCTTTAAATCTAAAAGTTGCTATATAAGAATGCGATATTAATAACACTAGTTACCTTTAGTACTAAAAATAAAAATAGGTTCTAGACTAGAAATACTTATAAATAATACTAGTTGCTATAGTCTATAACTCTCCTATATCTAGGCACCTAAAGAGAGAGATTACATATAAAATAGTTACTAAATTATACTTCTTTCTAGGAATATTAGACTTTATTTATAGATTTATTAAGAACTATAATATATATAGAAGAACTAAGCTATAAAGAGATATAAAATAAGGACTACTAAAACCTTTTCCCCTTTTAAACTAGATATAACAGAAAATCTCTATAAACTTTATTATTAAGCTTTCTATAAGTAGAAGAAATATAAATAAAATAATAGTATATAATAGGCTAGAGAAAGGAATAGTTTTAGTCCCTTTACTAGACTTAGAGGTAGAAATAGTAGTAGAGGCGTTCCTTTATTATATTATAGCCTACTATTAGCTTCTTAATACTATAACCTCTAACTATAAAGGTTAATTTATAAGTAACTTTTAAAGGCATTTATATAAGAGAATAAAGATTTACAGAAGATTATTCTTTACTAAATATTTAAAGACTAATAGTACTATAAAATATATAAATTCTATAATTAAGGCATATCTCTACATCTTTATATAATAAAACTAGAAGAATTAAGCCCTATACTGCCCTATAGCGCAAATAGCTATTAATAGTCAAAAAGCTACCTTTACTAGAGTGGCACTATTCTTTCTCTAATATAAATATAATATAAATCTATCTAGGCTAGACGTAGAAATAGAAGCTATTAACTATTACTAGTAGAATTTATAGCTAGTAAAGTCTACTAAAACTTTATTATAAAAGTTTTAAAAAGTTTTTATATTTATCTAAGCTAAACTAGCTAAGTTTTAATAAAAGTAAAAGTAATAAATAAACTAGCACTAAAGAGACGCTCCTATATTAAAGAAAGAAAACAAAGTCTAGCTCTAGTATAGGACCTATTTAACTCCTACCCTAATAAGAAGTTAGACTAAAAAAATACAAAGTTTATAGTTACGTATGTAGTAGACTTTTATAATATAGAACTAAATATTTTATCCAAAGTTTACTTAGTATTATTAGTAAATTATCTACGCCTAGTTAAAGAAGACTCTTTTTCTAGCTAGGCTATAGATAATAGGAAACTAAAGGCCATTATTATTAAAAGAGAAGAGAAATAGGTTATAAAAGACATCTTAGCTAAGAAACCTACTTAAAAGAGAAGAGAACTATAAAGATTACTATACTAAGTTAAGTAGTTAAATAATACTAATCTAACTTAGGAACCTATTATAAATCTCTCTACTATAGAGGTATTAGATTACTAGGAAATATATACCTCCCTATTTTAAAATAACAATAGAAAGTTATTTATAAACTTCTATAGGAACTCTCTAAACTAATAAATACGCTATAGCTCCTAGTATAGGAGTTATATCCCTAGTAAAGAACCTATAAAGCCTTTACTAAAAGGAGGTTAGAATAAGCCTAGAACTATAGTCCTCTCTACTAATTACTTAAGAATTAGTAGAGAATAAGACTATAATCTACTTAAAAGAGTAGAAAACGCGTAAAAAAGTACTATAAATTATTTAAAAGTGTTAGCTCTAGTATAAGCTAGTAAAAAGAAGAATAATTATCTTCCCTATAATAAAATAATATAGATCCTAAGTAATAGAAAGTAGGGCGATTAGGAAGAGGAGAAGAAAACACTATTTAGAGGAGAATATTATAAAGAAGAGGGAATAAATATAGCGTAACTAAAGAAATTAAAGTATTCTAAAAGCTAAGCTTATAGCGTAGCTATATCTATAAAGTTATGGTTTTTTTTTGCGACTAAGGGGTTTCTAATAAAAATATTACAATAATAGCAGATATCCCTTCTACTATTATATACACAGAAAAGCATTTTAAGATATTAATAAAAAGGAGTTAGCGCATTACAAGCGCGCTTGGCGGGCTTAGCGCGCCCACTCTAACTAAAAAAAATTCACATGCAAAACCATAGGTAAGGCCACATTGCTGTACTATAGTTTAGAGCGGAGAGAAGGTATAAGATAGCGCTGGCGCTATAACACTGCAACTATCGTCTGCTCTACTATTATTCCTAAAGATATTACTAGAAGCAATAGCTATTATATTAGCAGATTCGTGCTACTTATAAGATACATGCTAGAAACTTACACACTATAGGTACACTAACGCTCCATCTCTACATTAAAGTCGACCTTAACGAGGCTTCTACCATTACTCCATTTTCTGCTATCTTCTTAAGTCCCAATGCCAAAGACCTATAAAGTTATAGACTATATAAGAAAATACCTTTAGATCTCTATAATAAAGCTAAATATAAGGATAGAAAAATTCTAATATTTTAAAAGAATAGATAGAAACACTACTCCTCCTTTATAAATTTACTCTTACCTAAATTAAAATTAAGATCTATCTTCTTAACCTTTTTACAAAGAATAGTAATCTAATTAAGACTAATAGCTATGAAATCTAAAACCTACCTAATACGCTCTAGAAAAGTAGCAATCTTATATTCTTTTAATATCTTACTAGCGTAGATAGTCTTTATAACATCTAGGATAAGCTTAACTAGATTCTAATAAAGAGGCTTTAGAATAGGTAAAGTAAAAGTAGTAATTAACTATAGTATAATATTAGCTAAAGAAGACAAACTCTAAAAACCTAGGACTTATAGTAAGTTTATTAGAAAGAGCTTAGATAATAGTGTAAGTATTTCACTAATCTATAAGAATTTAATATAAAAGCTCTATATTCTATTTAAAATATCTAGTATTAGTATTATCTATTTTTAGGGCTTAACTTAAGCACTTTAGATAGTAAAGCTATACTTATAGATAAAGATTTTAAGATAAGCTTACTAAAAATTAATAAGGGGCTTACTAGTATAACTATTACTATAAAGAATATATTCTAGAATAATATTAGTAAATTTAGTCTTAGTAGAGTTCTTTTATAAGCTATTCTAGATCTAAGATATAGATTAGCAAGGAAAAGGTTTACTAAAGAATTATTATACTTTGCCTAAACACTTACTAAAGTAAATAATAGAAGTCTTATAATTATGCTTCTTTTTTATAAGTTTTTACGCATAGAAAATAAGCTACTTAAAGTAGCGCTAGTAGGTTTTCTTGCAAATATAGGCGGCCTTAAAAACGCACTCCTTAGATATTATATAGATAGTTTTAAGAGTCTTCTAATTATAGCTTAAGTCCTTAAAGAACTACTTAGAATTAGTAAGAAATAATATAAAAGAACTAAGAAACGAATTCTATAATAGTTCTTTATAGTCTTATTATGTATAAACTCTTTAAGATCCTTAGCACTATAGAAATCTAGAATAGGTAGTAAAAGCTTACTATTATAAGTAAAAGTGCTATAAATTATAATTTTTATAGGGGAATACTAAGCAATAGTTAAGCTAGACGTTAGACGCTTGCTTGGAGTTATAAGGACTACTATAAAGTATTACTTATTAGCTCTTACTATAATAAAGATTAATAATAAGAAAAATAGCAAAAATAGTATAAAAGTAGGAGTAGTAATTAGAATATAGTGTAATATTAATAAGGAGCGTTATAAATATAGTAGTAGAGTAGAAGAGAAAAGTAAAACTAAGGTAAGAACCTTTTTATTTATCTTAGCTAAAGCAAATAACACTAGCGCAAATTCTTAACTAAAATAGATAGCTACACTATAGAAACTAAGAGAGATAAATACAAACGCATTAGATATAATAACTAGGTTACTCTACTAAAGGTAAAAAAATAGAAGCCTAGTACTCTCTCTAGCTAAAGTATGCTTAGAACCTTATAGAGGCTTAAAGCACTATTACTAGCATATATAGTATTAGATTTATCCTTAAGACTTTAGGTGCGTAAGAGGAGAATGAGTGCTACTACTATAGGAAGTATAGAATATAATGCGAGGATTTTTTTTTGGGAAGGGAGATATATAAGGGGCTAAGCGCTCTTCTATAGTTACTTAGCCTACTACCTTAGAGTTCTAGGTCTATGCTTCTGCTAAGCTAGGAGTATATATAAGTCTATAGCTAGAGTTACTATTAAACTCTATTAAATTTATAAGTTTACTTAGGCAACTCTAACCTCTTAGTCCAAAGCCCCTTATAAAATAACCTTGTTAACAACCCTATAATACTTAACCTATAGAATATACGCACGCCTATAGTAAATAAAGATATTAATAGCTTAGCAAATATAGGTAAAGTTGCTTCCCTAGTATATAATATTATAGAGTAGACTACTAGTTTTCTAAACTCTACACTGCATATAAAGCCAAACCTATAATTAGCAATAGCCCCACTATAATAGAACTGCCTCTAAGAGAGACACTAAGTATAATAGAGCTGCTAGAGAAAATACGTAAGGCCTATTTTAAGAATATAGACTTAATATCTATTATAGATACTATATAAGATAGATAACAAAGAATCCTATATAAGCTTATTTATAGTAGTACCTAGTTAGAATTAAGCAACTATAACATTTATAAAGAATTACTATACGTACGTAGTAAGCTTTATATCTTTAATACTACTAGTATTTAAGCTAGAGTAATTAATTATATCTATAAGTTGCTCTATAGAAGATATAGCGGAAAATATAAAAGTTATATAAAACTAATATAATAGTACTTCTAGCGTAATATAACTAGTAATATTGCCTAATATATTAAGGCCTACTTGCTTTGCAGACGTACTAAGACATATTATAAGGGTAAGCAGGGATTATTACACCTACTACTAATACTAAAGAAGTACTAGATATTTATCTCTATTAATTATATAATAGAGCTTTTACTATATAAGAATAATAAACGCGTATATAAATATATCTTAGTAGTAGTTAACTAACTTAGTAAAAAGAAGAAGTTTATAGCGGTTCCTAATTTCTATATTAATACTCTTATTTACGTCTTTATTAAGTATATTTAGCGCAAGGAAGGCTACTTAGACAAAAATATCTCTAACTAAGGCGCTTAATTTACTTTATATTTTTAGAAATATCTTTAGTAACGCGTTAGCACTAAACCTAAGCTATTAATATCTTATTACTCTAAAATAAATAGATAGACTAAGAACGCTAATACCTTTTTAAAGTAATACTTGCGCGCGTTTATTAACTATAAGTAGGATAACTAGGCCTTCTTACTACCTATAGCTAAATTTATAGCTAACTTAATAACTAGTGCAAGTACTGGCATAATACTATTTTATGCAACTAAGGAATATAAATTATAATTTAGTCTTAAACCCCTAGTGCTAGAGATGCGCAAGTTAACCGCGCCTATATAAATAGATTGTGTAAAGGCAGACTAGTTTACAGAATAACTTAAGTAACTTTAAAGTAATTTTAAGAATAGCTTAAAATAGGCTTAGGCTAAATAAGCTAAATACGCTAATAATAAGAAATAACCTATAATAACTCTTAAGGTTAGAGATAAGATAATAGTAGACTTTCGCTACATACGTATAACGCAGCCTAGTTAGTTATTAGACTATAAGAATTAGGAACCTTTTACTATTATTAAATCTATTAATATTATAGCCTATTGCGTAGATCTGCTACCTCGTATTTATATTTATAATATCTTTTACTATTAGCTACTATATATTTATAAGAATAAGCCACTTAATAGGTAGATACCTATTTCTAAAGGCCCTATTAAAATTGCTAACCCCAATATATAAGACAACTCTAACTATAATATTAAGACTATTTTAGATATATAAATTAACTAAAATCTAAAGAATCTATTACTCTAAAATTGCAAAGGCCTCTTATAATATAAGGTTAAGTAGAAGGATTATTTACTAGGTTTTAGTAATCTGTCCTAGAAGCTATATATAAACTTTATTATATTGTGTAACTTAGTAATAAATTAGCACTAGAGCTACCTATTTATTCTATTATACTAAAAGTTTACAATACTTATAGGCAAATAAAATATACTAGTATTAAGAATAAGCAAACTAATATTATATAACGTAGCAATATAATATATATATAATAAGTATTTATATACTTCTTTAAGCTACAAGATATAGGTATTAGGAAAGATACTGCTACTACTAGTATTACTAATAACGCTATTAATTACCTTATTAGTCACGCCCTTAACTATATAACCTAGGGAATACTATTAATAATATAGGTAATAATACTTAGTTTATATATTAAAAACTACTTATATATTAGAAATTGCCTATATATTAGGAACTAATATAGTTAAGTCTAATAAAAGCAATTATGCCTAATAATAGTAGTTGTGCTTAATAATAATAATATTAAATTGTACGCTCGCTAGTAGTAGCCCTATTTATATGTTATTACAAATAGTTTATATAATATTTTGTAATATTTTATAATATTTTATATCGGATTATAGGCATTGGTATATACATTGGCTGCCCAACAATGCCCAATAAGCTCGGCCATATAGTGTTCGGCCACATATAGTGATCGGCCACCCCACCACAACGCGTTACTCACTTTTTGATCATCTATACTCTCAACACCACGCGTTCAAAATGGATCCTCGTGAACTAGCAATACAATCTGCTATTAGCGATCTTAATTCTGGTGTTTATACAAGCCAACGGAAGGCTGCTAAGGCCTGGGGCGTGCCCCGATCAACTCTCCAAGAGCGCATCAACGGTCGCCAACCCAACGCGATAGCTCACTCCAACCAACAGCGATTGACTCTAGAGCAAGAGCGCTTTCTAGTAGAGTGGATACTAGAAGAGGACTCACGCGCACAACCTCCATCTTATCCCCGTGTGCGAGAGATGGCCACCCGAATCCTGCACATGAACGGTGACCACAAGCCTCTGGGGCAACTATGGGTACCCCATTTCATCACACGCAACCCACGCGTCGCCTCTATCGTCGGCCGAACAATCGAGAGTGCAAGGACTACTGCAGCCAGTCAAGACACTATACGAGCCTTTCTTAAGCTGTTTGAGCGGACAAGAATAGAGCTGGGCATACAGTATAAAGACATATAGAATATGGATAAGACTGGGTGCGCACTAGGGGTATGTACAAACTCCTAGGTCGTTGCCAGTTCATCAAAGAAGAAGGCTTATATCAAATCCCCAGAGGATCGCGAGTGGGTATCAATCATTGAGACCATCTCAGCTGTTGGCGTTAAGCTTTAATGCCTAGTTATCTTTAAGGGCAAGCATCTACAGTTAACGTGGTTTCTAGCACAAGGCACACCAGATTGGCTCTACATAATGTTAGAGAATGGATGGACGTTAAACTCAATTGGCTATAAATGGTTGCAGCGTATTTTCATGCCAAATACTTTACTATCTAACAGTGGCTGGCGGCTCCTCCTTCTTGACGGCCATGGCTCCCACATCCCTATTGACTTTATGTGGCTCTGCAAGGTCAACAAGATCCACCTCTTGTATCTTCCAGCTCACTCCTCACACCTGCTTCAGCCGTTGGATCTTGCTCCTTTCTTGGTACTCAAATCCAAGTACCGTGGTGAGATACGAGCTCTCTCAGCCCTTGATGACGCAGCACCTATTAAAAAAGAGCGCTTTGTTATATTATACAACAAAGCTAGAGAAGAAGGACTCTTAGAGCGAGTTATCCGAGCCGGCTGGAGGGCTGCAGGGCTCTGCCCATACAACCCAGACCTTGTGCTGCTCTCATCTTAAGTAACTGGCTGGCCAGTCACCCCTCCAGCGAGCAGTTAGGGGCTAGTAACTGCAGATCAAGTCTTCAACACCCCTTGGAGCTCACAGGCTCTATATAAGGCTTAACAACAGCTGCTGTTGTCAGAATCTCTCTTATAAAGCACCCGCGTAGTGCTTGGCAAGGCAGGCAAGGCTATTGCAGAAGCCAACACTAGGGTAGCCTAACTTGAGGCTGAAAATTAACGACTTAAATATTAACTAGATAGTGCTAAGATCACCCGCGTCAGAAAGCGCGTTCAAGTTAATCTAAATAAGCGCTTTAGTAATGTTGAGGCTATAAAGGCTGCTATTAACTGAGCAGCTGCTTTACAGGCTTAACAGGCAAGTAGTTCACTAGAGAAAGAAGCTTAAAAAGTAGCAGTAGTAGTAGCAGTACTTGAACTTAGTTCTATGTGTACTGAATGGCAATTGTAATTGTTGTTGTTGAGAAATCGCGACTCCAAACTGTGTGGCTGCTTTGGGTGGGGTGGCCGATCACTATATGTGGCCGACCACTATATGGCCGAGCTTAGACCGCCTCGATCCTACTTCGGTCCTACTTAGACAAGAGCATGTACACCTCTGTAGCATCCACACAAAGACAAGAATAAGAATCAATCTTCAAATATAATCTGTTTTCAGTTCCTTTCCTTTTACTAGTAAGAGCCTATCTAACACTAATTAGTAATTGCTTAAGGCAATCACAGACAGCAAGGTAGAAGAGACAGACTATTAACACCCTAACGTAAGAAATCTCGGGACAAGACATATATGCTAAGAACAGAGCGAGGCAGAGATAATACAAAGCACTCTTAACCTCCCTCTAAGCTGCTAGTTCAGGCCGATCCGCGGACACAGAGCGCGTTAGCAACGCATACCGATTTAGTACAAGCGTCTCCAGACGACCCAATTACGTACAACCACAACAAGTGCTAGAAACAACCAACCAGCAAGACAACACCAACAACGCGTCAACACACGTCAGCACGATAGCGGACAACTAAAGCGATACAAGCGCCGCAGATATAGTGGATGCTCAGAATTAGCTGCTTAACAAACTATTAGAGCACGGCACAAGCGAACGCGAGGAAGCTCCTTCCCTTTAGGCTAAGTTCACCGCCAAGCATCTTATAAGAGACTGTCTATACACAGTTGCGCTCAATGTTATTAACACATCTCTCTGGGATGTACCCGTACCAGCGGATGCAAACAAGACGCACACGACAACCTAGGTCGCTAAGATAGTCCACAACTACAACATGGCAATAGTCTAGGACAATAAGCTTTTCAACAACTACAAAGTGGACTTTAAAGGATAGACAAGAGACCTGTTCCTTAAGATTGAGCGAAATACTCTAAAGTCTCTTAAGACTGTGCTGCGAAATAGGGGAGTCTACACTGGCAACAACCGCGCTAGGGTAGTAGATTCCCTATACAAGACACTGGCTATAGAAAACCCCCCCAAATGGGACCCTGCGGAGTTTCAAGCGATGAAGTTCGACCACCGGTCTAGAGCGTACGAACGCCAAAGGAACACGCAACGGATAGCCCCCAAGGCCGAACAACCACAGCAGGCTAGCCCAGTAGCTGGTACACGGAAACCGCAATCGCACATGCAGCCACCGCCGTCGTGGCAGGTCTCGCAGGGCTTGCAACAAGGCGAGCAGTACGAAGCAAGGCAAGGCGCTCGAAGCCAGGAGCCACAACTGGTACACCAGAGCCCTACCGTGCCCGTGCGCGTAACGACCCACGTCGCGTAACGACCCAGGAACAACGCGCTCACTACTTCAAAAATGAGGGTATTGCAACAGCTATAATAGCTATTATTACGAGATTTTGTAGTAGAGTAGTAAACAAAGGCATGCGATTAATTTGTACTATCTAAATTTACTTAGAAGGTTGACGTTGCGGCCACAGTGGGTGGTGAAAGCTGGGGCAGCTGATGCAGCCTGTGATGCCTCCTTAGCAGCTGCACCAGCACTACGTTGTTTCTGACGCTTGTTGGCTTAAGTAGAGGCTTTTGAGGCCTTACGCTTGCCCTTTTGGGATAGTTGTATAGCTTTTTCAGCGTTGCGAGCTGCCTTCTGGCGCTCGCGTTCAGCTGCCTTGTCAGTCTTCTCCTTCTCCCTCACCACCTTGGCTGCCTCTCTCGCTACACGCCTCTCCTCTGCCTCCTGCTCTCGGAGTAGCTTAGCAGCAGCTTGAAGCTCCTTCCTGTTAGCCTTTGCAAGCTGCCCGTCATGCTCTTCCCTCTGCTTCACTGTCTCTCGTGCACGTGCCTGTGCCTCTCATCCTGACATCTTGCCACACGAGGCAACCTCCCCTACGCTCTCCTACTCTCCTTACCTCTCCTTACTGTCTACACGATCCTTACCTTTCCTATACTAGTTTTACGCTAAGGTCTTGGCACTTTTCAACACAGCTTTGGGGCAGCCGAAGCTGCCCCTGCTTTGGATTGTTATATGTATAATAGCTACACCCCGACATCTCAGCCTATAGGCATGAAGACACGGATTCAGCCCCCGCACGGAGGGGGGCGGACTCTTACGAGCCGCTGCAAGAGACGGCAATAGCTTATAGCATGAATCGCCTTTACCATCTGGCTGGCCCCAGATGGCTACTCGGCGCGTCCCCATGCCCCATGGGAGGCTAGAACCTAGGTTCCTGGACGTTAATCAATACTACTACTACTACTACTCGTGCACGTGCCTCTCTGATCTTGCGCGGAGACTAGAAGACGGCACCACCGTGGTACTCCTGGCGCTGCTGCAAGTCAAGAGGTTTGCCGCGCTTCTTGTGCTTCTTCTTAGCAGTGAGAGCCTCTCTTAGGCCATCGTTCTTATGGTGTAGCAGTTCGTTTTGTACTTGGAGTCCGTGGAGCGTTTGGGAGAGCGACTTTGACTCTTCTGCGGTAGTATCCTTCACTGCAGAGCGTACGAGACGCTCCATCTGACGCCAGTCGCTCTCCTTAAGCGCTGAGGGGCCTGCTTCGCCTTCATCTTGCTTCCTAGAGCTCTCTCTCTTGAAGCGTTTGAGTATAACCTCTGGGTCTATAGGCCATATACCAGTAGCTTCAAAGGACTTAAGGATAGTCTCTGTCTTAAATGAGGACTCCCACGCTCTCCAGAACAGTGGGAAAAAGTCCCCCTTCTTGACTGGTACTAGCCCTTGGCTCCTCTGGAGGTGGGGGGAGAGCTCCTTAGAGTAGGCGGTGGAGAGAGGTTTAAACATAACGACGTCGAGAGGTTGAAGCGTATAGGTAGAGTGAGGGGGAAATACGGCTAGGAGTATGCGATAGGATTCGCAGTAGTTGATAAACTCCTTTGTGAGGTGACTGCCATGGCCGTCAAATATGAGGAGACGCTAGTCTCTCCCACGACGCGCTTTCTGCTTCGTGCAGCGATCAAATACCTGCTCTAGCCACGCTAAACCGATGTCGTTATTCGTCCATCTAGATGGAGATGAAGCTACAAAGACGTCGTGTTGCCTAGCTTTAATAGCGTCCACCCAAGCTGCCTACAGTAAGCTGTTTGCCAACTAATAGATAAGACCTGGCGGCAGAGCCTCCCTATTAGCGCAGACAGCTGCTAAGAGGGTGATCCATTTACGAGAGCCATCTTGGAGTGCCGCCTGCACCTCTTTTCGCTCCTACATCCGACGGCTGAACACTTGTTTTAAGCGTCCTGTTATACCTATTATAAAGCCCTTCTTGTCTATATTGTAGGAATGGCGCGGCTGTATGTCGTACTGCTTTATCTTCTGATGTAGCAAGTTAAAGTATAGCTTATACTTAACGTTTGAATTAGCGTTGTGGCGGAGAGAGTTAATTCCAGATGTCTATTTGGAGATGAGATGGTGGCCGTGTTGGTCAAGAAAGCGGGTAACCCAAGCGTCGCTTACGGGCTCTGTGGCTGTTAAGGATGCGAAATTTTGTATTATCTCTCTTATAGGAGGCAGCCCTCTCTTTGTAAGGTCTTTAATATAGCTTATGAGCCCTAACTCTTGTTGTGGGCTGAGTACTTGTTGATCGCGATGCTTAGCTTCCCGTGGGCGCTGACAGCCTTGGTGTCTTCGGCGCAGCGTACTGTGCGGTACACCAAACTGGCGAGCAATTTTCCGGTATATAAGTTGTTCTCCTGGTTTAAGCGATTCAATTGCTGCGAGCGCATCGTCAATTGGTGCCATGGTGGTGGAGTTATGACGCGTTGAAGTTTGGAGCTTGTCTGGTGTTTTGGTGTTCCTGGGTCGTTACGCGACGTGGGTCGTTACGCGCACGGGCACGGTAACGGTCCGGAGTCGCCGTACATAAGCGATGCGCTTGGAGGACATCAACCTCGACAACAGTGGGCACAAGGCGACCGATCACAACAATGGCGACCCCAAACTCACACACGACCACCAGCGACCGCGTATCGCGAAATCACGCCATTTCCGCAGCAGCCGACAATTGGCATACCCTACAGACCGCCTGAACTTCCCCACGACCCGTACAAGACGCTGCCGCCACGATGGTCACGCAACGACAGGCTTAACGCCAGCACAATCACGCAATTCTCAAAGATCTGGGACAACAGCAAGAAGTATATAGGGGACGCGTACGATCTCCTGGATGACAAGATCAAGATCTTCTTCAGCATCTGTTGGCAGGTCGACATTAAAGAGGAAGAGTTTCATGCGGTGTTTCCTCGTATTCTCACCGGACGCGCAGAGATGTTCTACATCCAGGTCGTACAGAGGGACGACAGCTTCGCTAGTGCGTACATGGCGATTAAGAACCATTTTGACCATGACGTCCACCATCAGCATTACTACACGGACTGGACTACTACAAGCTTTGCTCGCACACGAATGGAGAACCCCAAAAAGGGCCTACACGAGGTGTTGCAGATCCTGCTGGATAAGCTGCAGCTGTGCCAACGCGCGCTTGGGAAGAACTTTGAAGGCGAGGATGCTTTGCGTACGACGGTCATCAATGCGTGCCGTGGAGTTCCTGAACTCGAAATGGCACTGTTTAAGCCAGCCCTAATCTACGAAGGGCTCTTTTCAGACTTACAGTCTGCAATTGAGACGCACCTTGCACGTCAGCACACGACACAAATGCTAATGGGGAGCAATACAGTCACAGAGGACCAGTACTACCTGGACCGCCGCTACAACAGCAATGGAAGAGATTGAGGGGGATTCAGAGGAGGATTCAGAGGAGGATTTAGAGGCGGAGGTAAATTCAGCGGTGGATTCTGAGGAGGCCAAGCAAGCAACAGAGGCAGTCAGCGCTTTAATAGCTATGACAGCGCACGTGGATTCACGCCACGCTAGAAAAAGAAGTGTTTTGTCTGCCAGAAGGAAGGCTGCTGGTCGACCAACCATACGGACGAAGAACGCAAGGCCGCCCACGCACAGTTTTTTTCCGCATGTCACTTTGCGGACACACAACCGCCCGCAGACTTCTTCGTGTACCTCGCGGAGTATAAAGGGATTGAACACGCGACCCAGTACAACCAAGAAGGCTGGAGAGAAGAGGAAGCTTACAAGGACGAGGACAACGACAATAGCGTCACAGCCGCGTACGTCGAACAACAATTCTTCAAGGAACAATGCCTCGCAGATCAAGCATTCCTGCACCATATCTCTGGCAACAACATTTACAGCAGACGTGCACTGTCAACGCCAGCGTCGCAGTTTCTTATTAAGGACCAATACGCGCGATCTGTGTACTAGGAAATCCTGCCTAATACTGGCGCCGCCAATGTATCTACAGTTAGTAGGGAACAATACCTCGCGCTGACACAAGAAGACCTAACGGTCACAATAGACATATCTATGGCAGGAAAAGCGTCTATCAAATTTGGCAAGGGCTGTGTTACCGCGTCTATCGGCACCGCGCAGGTCCCTACAGAGATCGGGAAAATTAATTTCAAGGTGCTTGAAGCGCCCACACCGTTCCTGCTGTGCCTTGCAGATATGGATAGGTTGAATGTCTATTTCAACAACACCACGGATGAGCTCGTACAAGGAGAACACCGCACCCTAGTGATCCGAAAATGGGGACATCCGTGGTTCCATCTCAACAAGAGAGAGCGCGCAACGATGTTTCTAACAGAGACTGAGTTAAGACGGCTGCATCGCTAGTTCAGGCACCTAGCTATCATACAACTCGTTAAGCTATTAAAAAATGCCAGTCACAACGACTTTAAAGAAAGAACTCTTAAGGAAATCACAGAGTTCTATTATCATTATTAACTAAATAGCTCCGCGCCGCGCCGATTTAAGTTCACCCTTAAGGACGATCGCTACTTTAATTACAAAATCCTTGTTAACGTGATGTACCTGGGCAACAAGCCCGTACTGCACATGGTCGATGCGTCCACTGCGTTTCAAGGCGCGAAGTTCCTCAGCGCTATTTCGGCCAAGGAGACGTGGAAGGCACTACGGATGTTATGGATTGACACCTACTAAGGCCCGCCGGATATTATTACACACAATGCAGGCACTAACTTCGCAAGCGCAGAGTTCCGCGCTAAGGCAAAGATTATGGGAGTAACGTGTAAACAAGTGCCTACAGAGGCGCACTAGTCTATAGGCAAGACTAAGAGGTATCATGCGCCCCTACGCCGCGCATAGGATATACTCCATGTCAAGCTCGCCAGCACTATGTCTAACAAGGCGATCCTTCAGATGGCTGTGAAAGCCGTCAACAATACGGCCGGCCCTGACAGGCTAGTCCCAACTCTGCTGGTCTTTGGGGCGTACCCACATATGACGACGGAGTCACCACCATCACCGTTAATAGTCAAGCGCAGCAAGGCTATTCAAAAGGCGACAAAAGCCCTGCGCAAGATCGCCGCAGAGCGCCAGGTCGCAGACGCCCTAAACACCTAGAATAGACCTGCTACTAAAGACGTACTCGCACTCCTACTATAAAGCGAGGTTTTAATCTAGAGAGAAAGTAACAGCTAGAACAGCCTATATAAAATCACTAGTATAGATGGCCACAACATCACTGTTAACATAATTAATACTCTAACAACATTTAGATCAACTGTTGTCAAGCTATACTACAGACCAGACCACCTCTAGAGCGACCCTAATGCGCCACACGCACTGCATAAGCCACCTGCAGATGTGAAAGTACCTATGGCAGCGCAACTAAGTAAGAGAGGCCGTCCTCTAGGATTAAAAAACAAGCGCAAGGCGAATGTGTATATAACTAAGAAGGAGGAGGCCGACTATGAGCTAGCGATTAAGCTACGCAATAATGGGGTTATTACGACCCTAGGCGCACCCTTTAAGGCGTCCGACAATTAAGAGATTAGTGACCTCGTAGGCCGTGGAGTGTTCAAGTTTGAACTGTACGATAAGGAATTGCACAGCGGGATCCGAATTTTCAAATCGCGTCTTGTACAAGAGGTTAAAGGAATAACAACTAAGCCCTACGAGAAATCCCGTCTAGTCATCCAAGGCTACCAGGACCACGACAAGGAAGCTATCTTAACACAGTCTCTAACTATTCAACGCTGTAGCCAGCGTCTAATTATGGCCCTAGCGCCTGTACTTATACAACGTAAGATAACTATTAAGCTGCGCGATATAACACAGGCATACCCTTAAGCGTAGAAAAATCTCTAGAGAACAATTCTTGCACATCTCCCCTCAGAACTAGTGTTAAAATATTCGGAAGGCACGCTGCTTCACGTGATCAAACCGCTGTATGGGATCGCGGAGGCAGGGGTTCATTAGTGGACAACGTACCACGGACATCACTATAAGGAATTGGACATGTCCACATCAACGTACGACCCTTGCTTATTAGTCACAAACGGGGACGCAGACGCCTTCAGACTCGTCGGCATACAGACCAACAATACCCTCATGCTTAGGACAGCCGCATTCTTGTCGCTTAAAGAGAAAAAGCTCAAGGACGCACAGTTCTAATCAAAGCCAAAGACTGTCCTAACGCTAGATGTGCAACTAGACTTTAATAGTTGCACGCTTATAATGGAAAATGGCAAAGCGATCTTAAACCTTAAGCAAAAGGGACAAGAAGGAAAGATTAAGCTTATGGACATTAAGGCGTATAATCGCGCGCAACAGTACACAGAACAGCGCGCCTGCGGGGCGTACATCGCCTTAACGTGCCAACTAGAGGCTTCTTTCGATTTGTCCATAGCCGCGCAAGCGCAGCAACCTTTGGATAAGGACATTAGGGCGCTTAACAAGCGCCTTAAATAGCAAATAAAGAACCTTAACCGCGGTCTGCGCTATGTACCTGTTGACCTTATTAATGCTAAGTTAATAGTCTTTGTAGACGGCTTATTTGCTAATAACAAGAACCTTAGTTTGTAGCTAGGCTTTGTATTAATGCTTGTTAATAAGTCTACAGACGTTAATAACACCTTTATAATCTATAACAATGTGATCCACTACAGCTCTATAAAATGCAAACGCGTCACACAAAGCGTACTGGCCTTAGAAATCTATAGTATGGTTAATAGTTTTGATATTAGCATCGCTATTGCAACCACCTTGAGGATGATCACAGAACGCCTTAGACTACCTGCAATTCCCTTGGTTATCTGCACAGATTCGTACTCGCTGTACGAGTGTCTAGTGAAGCTTGGGACAACAAAGGAAAAGCGCCTTATAATCGACATTATAGCGTTGCGCCAGTCATATAAGCATCGCAAGATCACTAAGATCTGCTAGATTAATAGTGAAGACAATCCTGCGGACGCTTTTACTAAGGCATCACTAAACCGCGCCCTTAAGCACCTTATTAACAGGAATAAGTTAACAGTCTAAGTTGAGGGCTGGGTACAGAGGCCAATAGGCTCTAATATTTAATGCTTTACACATAGTTAATATAGACATATATAGTTACTACTAAGCTATCTAAAAAGAAAAGATTTCTAGTGTTGGATTATAGGCATTAGTAGATATATTGGCTGCCTAACAATGCCTAATAGACCGCCTTAATCCTACTTTAGCCCTACTTAGACAAGAGCATGTACACCTCTATAGCATCCACACAAAGATAAGAATAAGAATCAATCTTCAAATGTAATCCGTTTTCAGTTCCTTTCCTTTCACTAGTGAGAGCCTATCCAACATTTTATAATATTTTATAATATTTTATAATATTTTATAATATTTTATAATATTTTATAATATTTTATAATATTTTATAATATTTTATAATAGTTTATAATATATTATAATGCCTTATAATACCTTATAATGCCTTTTAGTACTATAAGAATAATAGAACTATTCTTTTTAGAGGAGGGGGTAGTGTAATAGATTAAATACTAATGCTCTAGAAATAGCCCTAATCTCTAGTGCTAGCCTAGAAATAACACCCCTTGTTTCTAGCGCTAGTCCTAGTTAGGCCTAGTATCCTATGCCTATGCGCACTACCTTATAGTATGCGTAGGCGATTACTAGAATCCCTACGCAATATCTTACTTATAGAGTTTAATTAACTATTATCTTAACTCTAACTATCGATCCTTTACATAGATAACTTCCCTACTTAGTCTTCTTAGACTAACTAGACTATAGTTACCTATACCTATACTATAGCAGACAAACCTATAGCAGATAAACCTTATTTAGGAGGGTAGAATAGTAAATAGAAACGCTCTTCTAGATTAGTTTAGAGTACTATAGCAGTATTAATTCTTATTAATTAGTTTATAGTTTATAGCTAGTAGTCTAAGAAGCTAGAAAAAAATTATATATTTAAAATAGCGCTATAAATCTTTTTATAGTTTAAGGCAGTTCCAGAAAAATAATATAATAGTAAATACTAGATATATACTAACCTTATAGGGATAATAGTGGCAAGGTAAGAATTATAAAAGGGACTCTAGTCTAGCAACTAGTATAAGCGCCTAAGTTAGTATTTACTTCTAGTATAACTCTAGTTTATAATTCTATTTATAAGTAGCTATATATATAGGACTATTAACTATTTTTTATTTTTAGTTCTAGATATCTTAGTGTAGCTTATATTACCTTAGAAATATATATATATATAACCTTTATTAATAAGTAGCTCCTTTAGCCTAGCAACTATAAAACTTTTTAATTTTAATTTTTTGCTATTATATATTGCGTATAAGTTCTAGCCTTTTAAGTAGGCTGGCAAATAGGTATAGGTTAGGTTGGGATTAGGGTCTTACGTAAGTAGGGTTAGGCTAGGGTTAGAGTCTTACGTAATCTAATCTAACCTAACCTAACCTTACTTACGTAAGACTCTAACCCTAATATAATCTACTAGTAAGCTGTATACACTACTAAGCTGCGCACTCTACTAAAATACGTGCGCCTTTTTAATAAATAACTAAATAATAATAAAATTAAATCTATATAAATATATATATAAAATATTCCTAATGGCTTCTATATTAGGTTTTCTTATAGCCTTATATATAGCACTTTAAGCATATTAGTAGTGCTTACTAATAGCTCTAAGATATCTAGCGCTAGATATTTACCTACGCCATTATTTCTGTCTCTACAGCTAGCCTCTAACCTTCCTAGCCTATAAGAGTCCCTCCTATAGTAATATACTGCTATCTCTATTGCCTCTTTTTCTCTTAGCAATAGTTACCCTAATATAGCTTAGTATTCTTCTTAGTAAAGATTATTATAAAGTGTATTACTATCTAATATCCTTTTATAAGCTAAGCTAGAGCCTAATATATAGGACTTTATAATTAATAACTAAAGAAGTTATATAGTAGCTAGGCCTACTATTATAGCTAAGCAACTATATAAGGCGTCTTAGTAGTCTAGCACCTTTTACTATTAGCTTCTTACCTTAGGGAAGACAGCGTTCAGACTATAGTAAGCAATAATAGGACACGCTTAGGATAGTATAGAATAAGCCCTATTCCTTAAAAGCTACTCTTAATTAACTGCTCTAAAAAGACTAAAGCCCTAATACGCGTGTAAATATTAAGAAATTCTTACTTATTAATATAAAAGATATAATTGTGCATAAGCTTAAATACTTTATATTTATATATAGCTTTAAGTAACGCATAGTAAATAATATCTAGTAGCTATAGTAGATATAAGCTATAAGCTAGTATATAAAGACTAATAATCTTATTCTTTATATAGAACTAATTAAATTTAGGCGTTATATAGCTACTATAGCTATCTAGAATAAGTAGATAATAGGCTCTAGCTAAGCGTAACGCAGTCTAATAGTTAAAGGGCTTAAGCTATTCTAGGCTAAGCTTATTAGTTATCTAGCTATTATTGCTTACTATAAGCCTCTAGTCGCCTAGAATAAGCTAATACTAGCTAGCTTAGTGTAGCTTTTTAGATAGTATAATAAATAGTAAGAGCACCTAGCCTAACGCGCTAATATATTTAATTGCTGTAACCTAGTTACAATTGCTAGGCTGTATAGCGATTGCTCGCCTAACTCTATTAGAGCTTATAATAACCTTAGATGTGCTAGCAATCCCTATTATAAATATTATCTTATTAAAATTTTATATATCTTTATCTATTATGCTATACTTCTAACGCGTATCCTTAATAAGCTTAAACTAGGCTCTAAACTTAACTAAATCCTAATAGAGAGCACGCTAAGTATGCAGCTTCCTATTCTACTTAGTTATAAGCTCTACCTAGCTATTAACAAAGCGTAACACCTAGTTCTTACTAATAGGCTATAAAGGCAGAATCTAGCCTTAAGCTTAAAGTAGGACGTCTACTATTTAGCGTATATTAATAATATAGGATAGAAAGTCTTATCTATTAAAGTCTAGAATCTAGTAAATAAGAGACTACTCTTTAAGAGGCAATAGCTTGCGTTTATTAAATATTATCTTAATTCTAGCTTAGACACTATAGAGGCGCAACTAGAGAGTTAATTTAGAAATATTATAGGCTGCTGCTATAGCGCAAATTAACTAATAAGAATAAGACTTAATTAAGACAAAAGTAAGACTAAGTCTGCCTTCTTTTAATAGCAATTAAGCTTATTATTGTTAAGCTATAGTTAAAAAGATAAACGCGTTGTGTTGCGTTTTAGTAGGGTGCGCAACTTAGTAGTGTGCGTAGCTTACTAGTAGATTATGTTAATCTAATCCTACTTATATAAGACTCTAACCCTAACCTAACTCTAGAATACCCATTTAGTTTATAATAAATAGCTATTATAATTAATTAAAAATATATTTTAAATAATATTAAACTAAGTTAAATTAAGCTAGGGTCTTATATAATTAGGTTAGATCTTATATAATTAGGTTAGGTCTTATATAATTAGGTTAGGTATAGGTTAGATTGGGTTTAGGGTTTTACATAATTAATCTAACCTAATCTAAGGTCTGTGCGACCTAATCCAACCTATACCTATAGTCTATGCGACCCTAACCTAACCCTATACCTAACCTGGGTACTTCGAATCTATTTACCAGCCTACTTTTAAGTCTTAACTTCTTAAGAAAAATCTAAATAACTTGTTTACCTTTATCTAGAGATAAGATTATATATACTCTTATTCTAAATAAAGGCTATAAATTTTACTAGTATTCTTTCTTTTATTTTACCTTAGCTTATATCTAACTATATTAGGAAATTTTTTTTAGAGAGGCTACTTAACTATGCGCAGATATACGCAGACGTGCACATACTTATATATTTTTGCATAAGTAATTTGCTAGCACAAAAATGCTTAGAGATACGTAGATATACGCAGACTTACGCAGATGTGCACAAATAGTTTAAATAAGTAATTTTTTAAAGCTTTATAACTTTGTTACTAGTAAAGCTATAATTTTAATTTTTTAGTAGATTTATAGAGAAAATACTAGTCTTTAATTACTTAATTTAAAAATACTATTTTTATTACGTAATTAGTTAGTAATTAATAAAAAACTCTTTATTTTACTAGTTATAATATATATTACGTAATATTTATATATAAAAATATAGTACTAATAATATATTATTTAAATTTTTAAAAAGGTTTTAATAAAAGTATAGTAGTTAAAAAGTTATGAAAGTTTATACTTTTTAAAATAGTGTTCTTTGCTAAGTCACTAATTTTCGCCTAATCTAATTCTTTTAAATGATTATAAAACTAAATTTTTCTATTTTTAAATCTATAAAATCCAGAATTTAGAGTTAGGTAGAAGTTTTATATAATACGCTAGTAATTAGTACTATTATATTAACTAGTAATTACGATCTAGTAAGAGACTTTAACTTTATACTTTAAAAAATCTTTTTTTAAAGCTTACTAAGTGCTTACTAAGCTTTTTTTAAATTTTAGCTAATTAAAGAGCTTTATTTGCTTATTAATTAGCATTTTATAGGTAGTATAGGCATCTAGGGTACCCTAGCTGCCCTAGCTGCTCTAGGTGCACTAGTAGCATAGGTGCGCATTTTTGCGCAACCTTACGCATGCGCACACTAAGAAAAAAGTAGTATTACTAGTGCGCTCTAAGCGTATTTAGTGCGTAGGCGTGCGCAGTCTTACACAGGGCCGCTTAGGTGCCCTAGGTGCTTATGCGTGCACAAATTTTTTTCTAATATATTGCTTTCTCTAAAGGCTTCTTTTATAGAGATACTATCCTATTAGCAATAAATAATAATAGTAGTATTAGGATATTAATAATAATATATCTTTAAGGTAGATAAAAGAATACACGCTCTACTATAAGATAGGCAAGATTAGATATCTATTTTACTATTTCTATTTAAAGCTAATATATAGAAGAAGGGCTATAATTCTTTTAGATAACTCTAATAAAAAACATATATATCTAGTTACTATCTTCTTTACTATATCTCTTACTAATAGAGTACTAAATAATACGTAACTTTTACACTCCCTTTTAGAGTAGACAGTTTTAAAGTATGCAATTAAAAAGTAAGATCTTGCTATCTTAAGGCAACCATTATAGTAAAGGATAAGCTTATACTTATATTTAATAAAGGCTATTGCACTCTATAAGATGCTATAATTGCAAATTTGTAGAGCTGGCTATAAGGACACATTGAAAGTTATCTTGGAGGACAACCGCAAGGCTGCTAG
The DNA here is from genome assembly GCA_014281115.1 of Laburnicola sp. R22_1. Classification (NCBI taxonomy): domain Eukaryota; kingdom Fungi; phylum Ascomycota; class Dothideomycetes; order Pleosporales; family Didymosphaeriaceae; genus Laburnicola; species Laburnicola sp. R22_1. Next base: position 1,170,628 of record JACONQ010000014.1, read on the forward strand.
AAGGGAAAAAAAGCGTGAGTAGCCCAAGATGCGTTGACCGCTAAACGAAGGGTTTTTGGGGAAGACAAGATGAAGTTAAGTCCGTGAAATGCGCTCGTGGAACACCAGCCGTTGGGTAGGTAGCATCAACATAGACTTGGCCTTGGTAACACATAGTAATTAAAATTGCTATCCTACCATATAACTATGCGGCTGACAGCCTACAGGGTCCTATCCTAGTACTAGTTATACTGCCCACAAGGCACCACAATCCTACTCAAATACCAAAAGTAGGCATTGGCATAACAATCTCTGCGTCGAGGACATCTTCGATATCCTTTAGTACGAGGTGAATCGGCGTGATATACGCCATTCCGGTTGGCCCAGCTCCAAATAAAAGCCCAGCCCATCGCCCAGCGCGAATTTTATCGTTGAAGAGTACTACACTTCCAGAATCACCACCTTGCGCGGTTGGTGTCTCACGAGCGGTATAGTTCTGCGTCATTCCCCAGCAATATCCTGGGTTAGACGGCGAGAAGCCGTATTTCTCAGCTACACTCCCTCGTTCGATGGTGTTTACCAGGCTTTCCGCCCCGTTAGTTCGCCAAAGACCCATCCACTCGTTCTACCCAGAAATCCCACCTGTACATCGGCTTCCCAGGGATTGACAATTTCAAATTCTGAGGTGGCAGCGCCGGGGAGGAGATGCGTTGTAACCCCCTTTCGAATAGCGTCTCTACTCAGCTCGGCTGGAGCTTTAAAATCGTTTTTTCACACTCGAATGCGGTGTTCATTTCGATGATCGCCCAATCCAAAATGAAATTTTTCGAGCCAGTCTTCCGAGATTCGACAATCGTCCTTCTCCCAGACGCCGCCTCAACCCACCCAATGTTACGGTTCCAGCCTTCCGCGTGGGTGAGATCTCTCCTCAGTTCCTCAAAATATGCTTCAGCGCCGGCGATGCTCCTTTTCAAGTCCGCCTGCCTTTCTTCTGTGCCTTCAACGGACGAGAGGATATCCAGACGTTCGCGCATCCTCTTTGGATTATTGAGGCTATCGAGCGTAATGCCGATATTGTTATGCATTTTGTAAGCAGTTGGGTAGTATGTGTAGAAAGTGTATATTGTAGAAGTATCTGTGTTCAGATGTGTATATGCCTGTGTATCGTACATGGAGTGATTAAAGGCTCGTATATAGTAGGCGAGCTAACTTATAAGACTAATATTGTCATATAACATAGCTCTAGGCTGCTCACACACCCCCTTTAGGTTTAAACGCATATTTAAAGCTAATATTGGCTATAGGTCCCCCTCTACCTTTGTGTGGCAGCTACATTTAGGTTGAGAACTAGTCTCTGTATTAGTGCAGTCCTAGGTAGGTAGCCGTCCGCCGTCGTAGTGTTGGTAAACCTCGCTCTATACTACAGAGTTGCTAACAATCAATCAGGTAGCAGTTAGTCCGCTCGGTTTACTGCCAAGCGTCAATTCAATCAGTCAACCATTGGCTCATACAAATTAGTAGGCAAATAAGGTGCCGGCCTTGAGCCTGATTGATCAAACTGACCAACCTGGTGATTTGGGCCCCCGCAGAGGGTTCCTGGAGTAGTTTTTGAAGCTGGAAATATCATCAAATATCGATATTTTGGCGAATATTTGGTGTTTTAGCTTGCCGATTATTTCCTAATCGGGTAATCAGCCGTACACCTGAAATCTCCGTCGGTGCTCCCAGACCTTGCACCTACCCACATACTCGTCAATATCCATCAGTATACCCGTTAGATGAGCTCAAATCGACGCGGCCGGGGCTCAAAAAGACGGCAGGGGCAACAGGAGGCGCCTAGTACACCAGCTACCTCGCTCACTGCTGAATCTCTGTCTAACGTCGCCAAAGATTCCCAGTCGACCCAGGACAACCAGTCCTTCGAGGTAGAGCTTAGAGATCGGGCGGCGGAGTCACATAACGCCTATACAGATATTTCCATTGCTGTCGCACCTACTGCGCCCACTGCACCCACTGCGCCCTCCGCCCAAGCCCCCGAGGCTGTCGATACTGAGTACGATGCTGGGTACGAGGATAACTTTGATGGGATCGACTGGACGCGTCTGGGGCCGTACATGAAGCCTTTGCGGACGCAGAGGAGTAAGAAGTCGCTGATATACAACTACGGCTATCGAGTAGCTCTGCGCAAGTGCCCAACGCGTATTTTCTTTGTCTGTCAGTACTGCCACGTTCACAGGAGTATTGGGTTTGCAAGTAGGGGTATATACGACGTAACAAGCTCAACGTCGTCAGCTTGGTCTCACCTTGAGACGCTCCGTACAGGACACGCGATAACTCGCCCTGGGCGCGAGTCTGTCGGGCTGGAGGCTGGCCAGCGTACTCTCCGTGGGTTGACAGGCGCCGGGATGGAGGTGTCGCAGGACGTTGCGAACGCGCTGGGTAACTTCAATATACAGCGTTTTCGACTGGCGGCAGTCAGCTGGCTTGTCGAGAACAACCATCCTCTCAGCGAGTTTGAATCGCCAACCTTTCGAGCCCTCCTCCGGGTTGCCAACCCTGAGGCAGAAATGGCAATATGGAAGAACCACCAGAGCGTCTCGGCGTATATACTGCGCCTCTACGATTACCTGGCGCCGTTAGTTCAACGCGAGCTGTCTCACGCGCTGGGCAAGGTCCACTTCAGTTTTGACGGCTGGTCTGTCAAAGGTGGCAAGAAGGCCTTTATGGGGATTGTCTGCCATTACGTCAACGCCCAAGGACGGATCTGCGACCTGCCTCTCGCCCTGCCCCAGCTGGCTGGCGCCCATACAGGAAAAAGGATGGCGGAGGTTGTCAAACAGACGCTGACAAAGTTCGGCATTGACGCGTCCTCAGTGGGCTACTTTGTTCTTGATAATGCCGCCAATAACGATACTACTGTTGACTGCCTAGCCCAAGAGTTTAATTTCAACGCGGTCGAACGCCGTCTGCGCTGCTCACCCCACTCGCTCAACTTGACGGGTCAGACGGTGATATTTGGGGTTGACAAGGACGTTTTTGATAACGACGACAATCAGACGGCGGAGGAGGAGAAGCTCATGCGTGAGTGGCGTCAGAAGGGCCCATTGGGGGTGCTCGTCGACGTCCTCCACTCAATACGTATTCCCTAGCAGTACGACTTGTTCAACCAGCTTCAGCGCACTATTCTTGAGTCTGAACGCGCAGAGGGTAACAGGAAACCTGTCAAGCTTCTAGAGCCTGTTAAGCCCGTTGTTACAAGGTGGAACTCCTTTTGCGACACCTTTGAGAGGGCTATAATACTCCACTCCACTATCAACGCGTATATGGAGTGGCATATTACAAAAACGCGCTCCGACTACGCAACGCGTCGAGGGCGTCAGACAGAGACGCCAGCCGACGTACCTGAATGGATGAGGTCCTCCGGGCTCACCTCTGGAGACTGGCAAGTAATTACCCAGTACGTACATGTCCTCCAGCCGTTGAAGGAGGCCACCAAGAGACTTGAAGGGCGCGGCTTCTCTGGACGTTTTGGGGCCATCTATGAGGTATACCCGACCTTTGAGTATCTCCTCAATCACTTTGAAGCTCTGGCGACCCAGTGGGCCAACGTTGATTTTGATAAGGACGACGCTCCCGAGGACCATATAATAATCAACGTCCGGCTGGCGCACAAGAAACTTGCAAAGTACTACGCTAAGCTTGAAGACTCACCTGCCTATTTTACGGCGACGTCTCTCCACCCTTATTACAAGCACTATTTTGTCAACGCCTGGGGTGAGGAGAACCCGACGTGGCTCGCCAAGGGCAAGGCTCAGTTCAAGGAGCTCTGGGATACGTACAAGGCCAAGAATACGGGTGCTGTCAACTCTCCCCGCGCAAGAGAGCAAAGGTATCAAATATCGACGCGTTTACAGAAGGTCTCACAAAGCCCGTACGCCTCAGCGCCAGCCCAGCTGTTAACTGTTCAGATGAGTACGAGCGGTGGTATACTGACGAACCTTACCTCCCGATTGATCACCCGCTTGCCCAGGACCCGATTACTTACTGGCTGGGCATGCGAGACGGCTACCCAGACCTGTCAAAGCTCGCGATAGACATGCTATCGATCCCAGCGTCCTCTTGTTACTGTGAGAGAGTCTTCTCAGAGACAGGCGACATGATGGAACCCAAAAGGCGTAAACAAGGTCCCCAGCTAGTCTCCGCAACTCAGTGCGTACGATCTTGGATAAAAGCTGGGTTTACGGACGTCAACCGTACTCTAGCTAACAGTACAGATCTCTCTGAGCAGGTGCTAGAGGAGAGGTATCATTTGGGGTCTTGGGCCCCGGAGGCTTATATATAAGGTCAACACCATAGATGCCCCACTTTTTTTTATACAATATCATCAATCAGGCCAATCACCAGGTCAGTTTGGCCCCCCAACGTACACCAGTTCGATCAGGTCAACTCCAGGGACCCCCCCCTTACAGGTCAACCCAGGTAAGACCCGCGAGACTGACTTACCTGACTGTTAGCAACTCTGCTATACTACAGGCGTCCCTAATAGTAGGACGTCTCCTAAAGCTAGTATTAAGATCCTAATTGCTTCGCGTTCTATGCTAAGGTTAATAAGCCTTGTAGGTAGAGCTTAATATATAATGCGAGCATGTTTGCTCTATATATAAAGGTAAAATACAGCGTAAAGCTAAGTACATAATAGAGCTAAGTAAAGTGTAGGGGTACAGCGTAGAGCTGTGTATAGGATAGAGCTTAGTAAATATATAGCCTTGTTAAACCTATAAAAACCACATAGGAGAAACTAGGAAGAGTACTATACTATAGGGAAGCTTATTTAGAAGGAAATAGTTAAAAATAAAGAAGAGAAATCTAGTTTTCGTGCTTCTGCCTAGGTAACAGCTTAGGAAGGCTGTTAGCTAGTTAACAGCTTGTCTAGATATATAAGAGGTTAATATTGTTAGATTAAGCTTCTTAGCGTAGCCAGTAATAATGAATATTAACGTGCCGTATAGTAGTCTTAAGACAAGGCGTAGTAGAGGTAAGAAGCTAAATAGTCTACTAATTATTATAGTATAGAAGGCGTTCATAATCTAGATTAAAGCCAATTTGTTTAAAGACTCTCCACTACTAGATTAGTTTAGTGCCTACAGATAATGCAGCGACTAGCTCTACTTCTATAGTGGACTTAGTAATATAGCGTTAGAGTGTTACTTTCTAGTCTATAGGTCCGCTAAATAGGAAGAAGATATAGCCTTATAAGCTCTTACGTGTAATCTTATTATTAGCGTACGACGCATCTATTGCTCTAAAGAACTTAGGCTAAGTCTGGTCGGCTATATAGACTAATTTGTTTAAGATAGAGGCTGTGTAGTAGAGAGCTTAATCTTTAGTGCCTAGTAGGTAGGCAATTATTTAGTAGGCTGCGTTAAGATAACGTAAAGATGAATTTATAAAAAACTCAGCTAGTTTAGAATAAGCTTTTAAGACATTAGGTTAGGTAGCTCTAGCCGCGTAGCCTATAGAGCCTACAAGCTAGGCATATTTATGCTTAGTGAAGTTATTTGCCTAATCCTTAGATAGTAATAGCTCTTCTAGAGGTAGTAGGGTAGCTAGTAACTTCGTGTATAGCTTTGGTAAAGAATACTTCTGTGCCAGCTTCTTAATATATAAAGCTTATAATAGCCAAATAGAGCTATTCTTATAGTCTCTATGCATTTAAATGCCACAGAACATTTAAAGCTCTCCTAGAGATTGAATCTTATATTAGCGCAGGAGCTTCTGCTTAAATTTATATAGTGCAGCCTTGTGGGCTAGTAGGCAGAGTATAACGATATTATCTACATAGAAGAAGACTAGAAGCTTGTTATTCTTCTATAGACAAGGAACGTCTTTGACTTTATATAGGCCTAGCTTAGTAAGCGTCTTAATAAGCTCTTAATACTAGAGTAGTGGTAAGGTCTTTAGGCTGTATAGAGCTCGATATAGTCTCTATAGATAGTTAGAGTTAGAGAATCCTTCTAGTAAGTAATAATAGACTAGTGTTACGAGCTAAGCGTTTGTAAATACGTTAATAGCATTATATTAATAGATTTCTATATTAAAGTAGGCAGCTATAGCAACTAGAGCTTAGAATATTCAAACTGCTAGAGTGGCTGCGTAGGTATCCTTAGTAGTCGCCTATAGATCGCCTCGTACGCAGATATAGGCCTTATATTTTATAAGGTAGCTTTAATTATTAAGCTTGTACTTAAAGACCCACATTAATAGGAGGACCTCTTAGTCTTACGGGTTAAACTCCTGCTAGGTAATCCTCTCATATGTGCCTTTTTGCTTCACGTTGCTAATTTCTTGTTTTATAGCCTAGAGAAAGCATTCCTTATATAGAGATGGTATTTTTATTACATCTCTATAGAGACGCAGCTTAGGAGGTAGCTTAGTATAGTAAAATCGTGTTTTTAATACTATAGCTAAGGCTGCTACGTATACTAACTAGTATGTGTTAATAAAGAAGCTGCTACTCTTCTAAGATGGCTTTCTAGATCTTGTTAACTCTTTAGGTAGTATATAAGACTAATAAAGGTTGCTATTAATTAGTTTTTAATTCTCTGCTTAGTTTAAGTCTGTTTATAAGACAGAATCTAATATTTTATATTTACGCTTCTTTAAAGATATGGATAGTAGTAGTGAGCTAGTTAGTGTAGCTAATAGTAAGTATAGTAAGTTGTTATAAGGTGAGCCCTATAAGCTGCTATAAACCTTAGTAGTCTCTATTTAACTTAGTGTTAGAAGCTGCTAATAGTAACTTCTTATCTAGTGTTAGGTTGTTGTTACTCTTTGCGTTAATTAGCTTTTGTCTATAATAGTAGCAGTCTGGCTAGACTAGTCTAGATCTAACATAAGCTTATCTTTAGATAAATCTTCTATAGAGCTGTCTTAGCTGCGTATTAAAGGTAGTTAATACCTGTGGGCGAATTGCTCTAGCTTAGAGCCTTATAGGAGCGGATCTGCTTTATTGTGTGGTTAATAGAAGAGGTCTTCTTAGAAGGTAACATCTCTTATACAAATAACTTTGCCTCTATAAGCTTAGCTTCTTGCCTTAGGTATTTAGATTTAGTAGATGTTTAACAAGTTGTAGCTAACTAGGCATCCTACTAAAGCTTAAGGACTAAGCTTATCTATTTGTAGTATCTACTTGCGTAGTGTGTATGCTTAGCAGCCATAGATATATAGGTAAGTAATTAATAGTTTCTTACTATAGGTAATTTTAAATAGTGTTTTTTAGCCTAGTAATCGCGTGGGTGTGCGATTAAGCAGGTATACTGTTGTAGGGTAGATCTTAGAGCCAAGTGCTAGAGGTAGGTTTAAGGTGATCCTTATTAAACAACTTCTCTTAATAAGACTCCTGCCTAAGCGCTCTACTAAGCCATTCTGCTCTTTAGTGTGTGGAGCTCTAATCTGTAGCTTAATACCTTCTTCCTAATAGTAGTCTCTAGCAGAGTTGTCTGCCAGGCTATATTCTCGCTTATTATTAGCAATAAGCAAGGTAATAGTTGTATTAAATTCTCATTTAATTGTTTAATCTAGACATCTAATAATAGATAGTAGCGTAGGCTTGTCTCGTCTAGGTATCGTGTAGACGAAATAGAACTTTAAGAATAGGTTAAACCTATAGAAGACATATTAATCACCGTTATAGGCTCTTATATTAAGCTTAATTAGGTTAATAGTAATAGTTTTAAAGGCTTAGGTTGCCCCTATCTTATAGCCTATTTAACGCGAGATAATCTAATATGCTTTGCTTTATAGGCATTCTTCGTAGTTAACTATTTAAGGAGCAGTTCTAGTAGCTAGCTATATGCCTATTATGTGACTTAATAGTTAGTCGATTGCATTATTACTTAGATATCTTATAAGGACATAGAGCTAGAACTTGCTTAGCGATCTTAATTTAGGCAGTAGGGCTAAGTACTATGGCTAATGTTAATGGGTAGCGAATGTTTAAAGCTAAGTAGATTGGGTAGATAGAGAATTAGTTCGATAGACTACTAGCTAGTGACTACCTAGCCTAGTAAGGCTAGCGATGTCTTTAACTTATAACCCTAATAAGTTAGACTAATATAGAGTGTTTCTACCTAAGTCAAAATGGATATTTAATAATAATAGTTGGGCTAGAGAGACTAGGCTTATAAAGAAGCTTAGTATTAAGGCAACGCGCTTAAGCTTTGTCTTTCTCTATTCTTAAGGCGTTAATAGGAGTATCTCAACTTCTCCCTATGCCTAAATAGCCATCTCTGTGCCTCCTGCAAGGACAACATTGTCTAGCGATGTAGGAGCCTTCTATTAGAACTTAGGAGGATTGTTGCAGATGTGAATATTAGTGGCTGGATCTAGCGTCTATAAGTAAAGAAGTGGAAAGTGTTATAGCGTTGGCCTATTATTAAATGCCAATAAGTAGACAGCGTAGGCTTTATAGGAAAGGTTGGCTATAGGTGCATTACCTGCGTTAATTTCTATTAAATTAGGTTCTAACCTATAGCTCCCTTAAACCCTACGCTTCTTATAGCGCTAATTCTTTTCCCAAATCTTGTTTAGTATGCCTTTCGTATCCTTGGCTTCGTATTCAACTATCTTCTTAGCTTTTTTAGGGTTTTTAACGAATCCTCCTCTGCGCTGTGAGGTGTTAATGTACGGACACTATCCCCAATAGTGTAGATCTCTACAGAGACATAGCTTTAATAGCTTTAATAGCTTGTTCTAATAAGGTCTCTTTTTATTGTTTTGTCTATATAGAAACTTCTCTTAATTTAATATAGCTGCAAATGCTTCGCCTTAGATAGTTAATTTTGTTGCGGTCGTACAATAGTAGCGCAGGTATCCTGCTAGTAGTTTAGGTAGTGTTAGCTAGATAGAGTTGCTATCTAAGGTAGTTAAGATAGTTTCCGCGTTAAATACTATAATAGCGATAGTAGCAGCGTAGCCAGGGTCGATCTGCCTAATAGCTTAAATAAGGTCCTTGTGAGGTTAGTAGCTATACATCTCTAGTAGCTTAAGTTATTTAGCCCTATTATAGGCAGCAAGAAAGGTGCTACACTACTCCTCTAGATTCTCTCTATAAGCATATAGTACTTTGGCAGTGTTATAGTCTTTCTAGACCTAATATTCTTAATTAGCTATTATAGGGCTGTAGAGCTCCTATAGCATCTTAAGCTAATTGTGGAGGGACTTTTAGTCCTTAATTTAATAGACTAGGTCCTAAGTAATAGTGTTAGCTACGTGCGCTTTAATTTGGCTAATCTTATCTTTAGTTTGTTTATATTCCTTAAGCTCCCTATAGTAGAGACTTATTTCCTAATTATACTGCGCTTAAGCTTTAGTAGTAGGTTCTGTCGCTAGCGATCCGTCTTCGTTAACTATTTGAAGCTGGGCAGGTTGCTAAGGCTTACTAAGCGTTAATAGGGGTGATAGATCTGGATTAATATATCCCCATACGTCTCTAGCCTCTACGAGCCTTTTAATAGTATAAATCTATAGTTCCTAGTTGTGTGGACTATAAAGGATAATCGAAGAGCTGGCCTTTAACATGGCAAGATAGTAGTAGTAGTAGTATTAATTAACGTCCAGGAACCTAGGTTCTAGCCTCCTATGGGGCATGGGGACGCGCCAAGTAGCCATTTGGGGCCAGCTAGATAGTAAAGGCGATTTATGCTATAAGCTATTGCCGTCTCTTGTAGCGGCTTATAAGAGTCCGCCCCCCTCTATATAGAGGCTAAATCCGTGTCTTTATGCCTATAGGCTAAGATATTAGGGTGTAGCTATTATACATATAACAATCTAAAGCAGGGGTAGCTTTGGCTGCCCTAAAGCTATATTAAAAAGTGCTAAGACCTTAGCGTAAAACTAGTATAGGAAAGGTAAGGATTGTGTAGACAGTAAGGAGAGGTAAGGAGAGTAGGAGAGCATAGGGAAGGTTGCCTCGTGTGGCAAGATGTTAGAATAAGAGGCACCCCTACTAGGAGCTTAGATAGAGTCGACGCCAGAGGAGCTATCCTAGATTATTATTGCGCCCGCCAGCATCTATAGCTTAGTAGGCAGTCTATAGAACCAACATTTATTTATTAGTGTTAGTGGGGTTGGCAAGCTCTAGCAAGAGTTAAAAATCTTTAGGCTTAAAGGTCTTTAAGTATTTAACGCCCTCCTGTATAGTGCTAGAAGGAAAAGGAAGTTGTTTTAGCTAGTAGCGGAACTTCTAGACCGCTTATAGGCAGTGGACTATGTGGTCTAGCGTAAGGTCTGCCCTATAGAAGTATCCCATAACTATGTTATTGTGTTTAAACTTCTTATAGTACTAAGCATAGTGTCTATAGCAGGTGCGTATAGACAGTAGCTTTATAAGTGTTAGTTATTAGAGGGTAAGCTTCTTTAGCTATTTTATAGGGCGATACTTAAGGTCCTACTATATATACCACCTAGACAGATTTAGTATGTGCTTGCGCTACTAGTCTATCTCTACACTCCTAGTAAGGGCGCGAATATCTAACTTAAGGCCTAAGACTGTGGGTTTAGTTGCCATACTATATGGAGGTTTAGGGGTTCTTACCGCGTTGTCTACTAGCTAGTCTGCCTATTCGTTTCCCTCTATATTACAGTGTCCTAGGGACCACTAGACAATAATATCTAGGTTCTTAATTGTCTCTTAGCACCTAACAAACGCCCACTATAAGAAGGGGAATAGGTTGCCTCTAATATACTATATAATAGAGGTGCTATCTATGTATATATATATACGTCTAAGCTAGTAGGCTAGCATATAGAGTGTGTGTAAGAGTCCTCGCCACGTGCCTATAGCTTTAGCATTAAAGACGTGGGACCTAAGGTTAAGGGAGCTATTGCCCTATAGAGTGAGAGTCTGCCCTTTATATATAGCGTAGCTATATATAATATACTTAACGCCGTTAAGCTATTATTTAGAGCTATTAGAAAAGACAGTAATAGCAGTTAGTGGGAAAAGGGCCTACTACTCCTTAAAGCGGCGGGCGGCTTTCTTCTTATTTACATAGCCTGTAGGGTTGTTGCGGCTCCTAGGGGAGTAGTAGGGGGCGCGGAATTCAGGTTGGGGTACTAGGTTAAAGACCTATACTAGTTGTTATACCTTTGTGCGGGCTCTCTATAGAAGGCCTATGCCTTAGCCTCTTCTAACTATAGAAAGGTGAGTTCTAGCAGTTAGCGGGTGCTTTTTATTAATTATTAGCAGGTGTGCTACAAAGTAGAACTTGCAGGTTTCTAGGGCTACTACTACTACGGGGAGTCTAGCGTCCCTAAAGATAGTGGTGGTAGGTGTAGTTTAGTAGGCCGAAATAATAGCTCTATATACCTACCTAAGGACCTTGTTAAGTGTTTCTATATGCCAACCTAGTTAGGTGCTTACTTTGGCGCCTTTTGACTAGCGTATAATTCTAGAGGGTTTGGTTCTTCCTCTATACTAGGCCTCCGCTCTATATAGAAGTTAGGGGAGGATATAGGAGATTACCGCTTTGCGTAAAGATCCTAGTAGGGGGCTGTGTTTAATTTAAGCGAGGCTACAGATATAGTGGGCAACAACCCTTGTCTTTACGGCGCGTATGGCCATATAAGTCTTAAAGGTAAGCTTTTTATTAAACTATACGCCTAGCCAGCGCAGTGCAGGTACCTTACTTATGGGGAGAATTAGGTAAATAGTAAGGTAATTGTTAACAGCGCAGGGCGGCGCGTAGTCCCTATTCTGTCTTATAAGGTGGATTATTTTAAGCTTGTCTAGTAAGAAAGCAATCTTATAGTCCGCGCCATATAAGTTAATCTTGCAGACTTGTTTAGTAAGTATTTTAATATTAAGGTTAAGGCTATAGAAGGCGCTATAGAGGCATATATTGTTAGTATAGCTAAAGCGCATAGTTGTGTTCTAGAGTAGTAGCTCTGCAAGGTATAATATATAGATAATGGGAGAGAATAGCAAGCCCTATAAGGTGCCGCAGGCCACTAGGTAACGGCTAGAATAGTGTTGGCTGTAGCGGACAAGAATGTGTCGGTTTATAAGGATATTGCGTGTAAGAACTAAGACCTTCTAGTGCTAGTCTTAGTCTTTTATATAGTATAGTAGCTAGTTAACTAGCAGCGCGTTAAAAGCTCCTAGTATATCCATAGTTACCATAGTAACGTGTTTGCCCTCGCTAAAAGCGAGTTCGGCTTTATGGGTAAAGGCTGTAATTAGGTCCATGGCCGACCTTTTTAGGAGGGCCTTCCCGTGCTAGGGGCTTAGGACGCCGTGCAGCACAGCTAAGTAGGCTATGCGCCGAGCAATTACCCTTTTAAAACCTTTACTAAGGCAGAATAGTATAGCAAGTAGTCTTATAGACTCTAGGATTGTGTAGTCTTTCTTACTAAGTTTCTTAATAAAAACAATCTCCTTGTCTGTCTAGGCGGCCAGGTAGTAGTTAAGTAATAGTAGGTCGCGATAGATATCGCAAACGTACTGTCTAATGTGGTTCTAGCATACTGTAAGCAGCTGGACTATTATGCCATCAGCGCCTAGTAAGGTGCTAGAGACCTTAATCACGCAGCGCTTTGTCTCTTTAATCGATAGGTACGTGTCCTATGGGATAGTAGGGTGTTCTTATAGGGTGGGCGGTTCTGGTAGATTGTCCTTCGCTATAAATCTGCAGAGAAGTGCTTATTATAGCATCTTAGTCTTATCTTTGTCTTTAGTTGCCTCTGCGCCTCTAAACACTATTAGTGCCTATGTTTTAGTAGGTTCTAGCTTGTGCCAATTAATAATACAGAAAAGTTCCTAGTTGCCTTAACCGTTATCTATAGTGTGTTGCTAGTACTCCTTCTTTACCTTACAAACTATTGCTAGGAAAGTACGTGTCTTATTAGAGAGGCCCTAGCTAGTGTAGCTATTAAGCGAGTAGAGGTGTGCTTAATAGGCTGTCTTGCAATTGTCTATCTACTAGGGCGCTAAGTGGCCTATCCCTCTCTTCTTTCTACCTGCTATCTTTAGGGCGTTAGTAAGGACTTCTTCTAAGGCAGCAACGCGCCTATTAACGTGCTCGCAGGTCTGTGGCCTATCTAAGTAGGGGGCGTCTTTTATTCCGTTAGCAATAGTGTTAACAAATAGCGGTAGCTTCTTTGTAAGAACCCTATATTAAAACTAGTTAAGGGGCTTCTATTCTCTGCTAGGGATTATAGTAACTAATATATTATAGTCTAAGCTATAGTTTATATCTATTTGTACTGCGGTAGTTATAAAGGGGATATTATAAAAAGAGAGGTCTATAACATGCCTGGCCCTATAGGTGGGGATTCTAGGTTCGCCTATATAATCCATGCCGCTGTCTATAGCCTATTAGGCCAGCTTAGCTTCGCCCTATATAGTTATAACACTAGGCTCGAACATATTATATTTAGTGTTAAGATTACCTTCTGCCAGGCACCTATTTAGTAGGGTAAGGCAGATAATATAGTTAAGTACTAGCGTAGTCTATGGCGCCTAGTAAACGTTAAGTATAGAGATTCTATTTACTTTAATCTACTACAGGTCCCTATTATATAGCGGGGTATAGGGCGTAATCTTTAGTCTATTGCCCTTACAGGTGAAGATAAGGACCTAGGAGCGTTCTGCCTCCTAGGTCTTCTAGCTATCCCAGCCGTCCACTAGTGGATAAAGGTTATAGCTAGGGTAGTTCGAAGTCTATATACTAGGCCAGGTAGCTGGCTCTTATATATAAATAATATTAATACCCTCTATAAAAGCGATATTAAGGGCGGCTGTGTGTGCTAGGCCACTTCTGCTAATATTAGTCTAGTATACTTTTATATTAGGGTCTCTACAAGGGGTGTATCTGCGGCGGTTATTCCTTATTAATTAGAGGAGTTGTCTATAGTCATATCCTTTTATAAGGAGGACTATATATAGTCTATATATCTTGCGCTTTATGCTAAGAGTGTAACAAAATTAAGGCTGCCACTTATAGGCGCGATAAGTCTAACTAGTTAGCTTAAGGCGCGAGCTACTTGTTGTGCCACAAGATTAGGGTAGGGGCTTAAGCGCTGTCCTCTTAGTAGGTAGGGGCTAGGAACTTATTCCTAGCTCTCTTAGTCTATAGGCTCTTCTTAAGGGGCTTATTAGATAGTGTCTTTAGTAGGAGCAGTGTCCTCTTTATTAGGTTAAGCGTTGCCCTTAGTAGAAGGGGCGCCTTCTCTGTTAGTGGCGTTGTCTTGTCTTTATATAGTAGGCGCGGGTTGGGGTTATAGGTTGTGTAGCTAGTTGTAGGCCTTTTGTCTAGTGCGGTAGAGGGTGGCTAGCTTATAGCGGGTAGGTCTTATAATCCTGCCGCTTACTCGCCTGGGCTTTACTAGGCAGGTTAGATTATTAGTAGTGTATAGACCGCGGCAATTAGGGCACTATAGCTTATAAGCGCAGTTATTACCTATAGGGCCTTTGTGCTCGCTCTATTTTATACTATAGTTGCAGTAGTAGGGCGTGTAGGTGCAACGCGCTGCGTTGTAGTATTCCTGGCAACTAGGGTTGTGTTGCTTAATTACGCGTTTCTTAACAATTTCGCGGGATAAGTCGCTAACACTAAAGAGTTAGAAAGGTGTTACTGGCTTCTTAAAGGACACTATATAGGTAGTGTGCCCATATTAGTTTGGGCTATGCCTAGAGGGCTAGTAGTTTACTAGGCGAGTTAAGGTCTGTGTAAAAGCCTCTTCTGCGATTATTTCTAGGGTGTATAGGACTTCTTATCCTAACAGCGAGTAGTAGCTGCTAGGCACCCTAGGGATAGCGTAGTTGGTCTAGTGTGTGGGCAACTCTACGCTATTGCCATTAATAGAGTGGATTATTAGTTCCTTCTTTTCTTATTCTATAAGTTGTTGTTGTATAGCCTTAGAGGCTGGCGTAATAGCCCAGCCTATTTAGGTCCTTGTAGCTATAGGAATGTCGCTAATATTAAGTCCTATAGCGTCGCAGATTGCTTTTTGCACAGCGAAGGCAGAGGTCTGTCTAAGCCTATTAGCTAGATTTAAGATAGTGAGCAAGATCTATAGGTCTGCTGCTTATCTAGGGGGCTGCTGTCGCTTAACAGCAGCTATGGCCCTTCTGCTGTTAGTTGTTGTGTGCCCGCTATCCCCGTAATAGAAGGCAGATGCTACGCTTACCCATGTCTTCTAAGGCTGGGCGGCAAGGACGCTGTCACTATCTATAGTGTAGGCTGTGGTTGTCAAGTTGTAGCTTGTCCTTACCAGATTGGGGCGAAGGCTTGGCGCAGTAGTAGAGTTTTTTAGCGCCTGTATAACGCGGTTGCGGAGGGCGATAGCAGCCGCTAGCTCCTCTAGGCGCTTAAATTTGGCGAGGCAGTGGTCAACAGCATTAGCTATTGCCATTACTATCTTTTCCTAGGTCTCTGCCGCCTTGCGGGTGGCTGTAAGGTAGGAGTTAAGGACACTAGCTACAGTTTCTGTGTTAGCAGGGCGGACAGGCACGCCTCCACTAAAGGAGAGGCGTCTAGAAGGGCGAATATTAGACTGTTAGCGCTTCCTTATAGCGTGCTGGAGGTTATTCTGTTACGCAGACTTAAGGTCTAGTGGGCGGGTCGCTGTAGAGGTCCCCAGAGGGGGCCTCTAAGGCGTCTCCATTGCTATCATCAAACCACCGCACGCGTGCGGTGCCTGAAGATGGCTAGGAGTGGTATTTAGATGAAACTGAGATAATGAGATAGAAAACTAGGCAGTTTTGACCACTTTCTCAAAATTTCAAAAGTTGATGATGTGAATTTGATTGTCGAGATCTCCTGGTGCGCAGATAATGCCTTTCGGTAGCGTTTCGATGTTTTTCTTCCATAGAAGATGCTGTAACATCTGCCTGACGGGATTCTCTGGTTCAAACATAATAATAAATGCGATTGGTGTGTCGGGTATGCGCGCTCTCTCGTGAGCCTGTAATAGTAGTTGTGCCAAAGTATCGCAGTTTACCTTCAAGAGCTGAGAGCGATGAGCGAATAGCGTAGGTGACTCGAGAAACTTTATGTCTTCTTCATTTAGATGCGTGGTGTCGATGTGTACCGTCAATTTAGCATTTGCAGGCAGTTTGTGGGAGTTAAAGGCCCGGTTTGTCAGATGGTCGATAATCTTCCTAGCAAACAAGAAGCGGCGATAAGCAGTGTGACGGTATCTTTGTTGGTGAAGAGAGGGAAACCCAAGTAGGAAAAAGAAACCGACAACTCCTTTGTGTTCAAACAGATTTTCGAGTTTCATGTCCCGTGTAGTTCCGATATCTCTCATCTCCTCTAGCGAATTCTCTCGGTCTTCATATTCCTTCCATATCTTTTCGGCATCGGCTGTCGAGATGGGCTCATTAAAATACTCTCTGTTGAACTGCTCCTCTTCATGCATGCTCTGAGACCAACCATTCCGGGTGTAATCCCATTTGAATAGAGTGTCGTCGTCTTGGCCTGGATTCCGCTCCTGGTCGCTGTGGAAACCGATATGTTCATTCATTGAAACATCTTCAAGATCAGCTTTCTGTAGAAGTGGGTTTCCTCCATTCCGCTTATAAAGCTCCTCAGAGTCGAATAGGTTCGGTGCCATGTCTGCCCGGTGCAAGGAAAATCGAGAAGATTGCAAAGAATGCTCGTTCGCTTGTTGTATGCAGGTTATGCAGAAAATATTTGAATGATATTAGTGAGGTATTGTGCATGAAAGTGACGGTAATGTCTGTTGAAGAATACTAACCAAGGTCCAATTTATACTCTGGATCGGTCCATCTTGCCACGCAGGTAGAGCCGAAGTGTGACGCTGCATCCTAGGCTGTTCGATCGCTATATCGTGACTCACCAGAATATGTTGACTCTTACTCGATGGACACATGCCCTCAGCCATTATCGAAAAGCCCATGCTTACCAGAGCTCGATTTAATTTGACTGTGCATATCGTATACAAGCAAAACTGCCAGGCTACCTGTAAACCTAAGAGCCTGCACATATGTATACTTAGGTACGAACCAGAGAAAGGGCAGTTTATATGACTACAGTTCTCCAACTTCAGATACTTTACGACTTGAGTTCCAGTCATACCCTAGGGGCGAATGACTTTTCCTTCAAGTAACATAAGCTAACCGGTCGCCCGTGTTTCATCATGCACTGACTCCCGTCTGCATAAAACTGTCGGCTTCAAGTAACACAGACCGCGCAGTCGGTCGTGTCCAACCACGCACTGACTCCCATCTGTACAAACTACCACTAACGCCTGCAGAGATACAGACCAAGCGCGATCCACTGCGAGAGATGCGCACGACGATCTATCGAAATACAAATCACCTTCAGGACAGGCGCATACTGAGCATGGCCCTAAGGTAGCATCACCAGCTGGTGAGAGACCCGTACAGGAACTGGCCGCCACCAAGTTCCAAACTCATCAATGTCATATAGCAGCCCCATGGTCCCTGGCGAGGACGTCCGCCGTCAGCTTCATGCGCGCAACTGCAGACCCCCACTCAATATCCTAGCGCTATTTTGGACACCACAAACCTCGTCATGCCCTGCCCGCGCTCCCAACCGGCAAGGACACCCCTTGCACGCATGTGCTGCTGACATACCCACACTCCACACGCCAGACCCCTGAACCTATCCCACTTCCTCCGCCCTCCCCACCCATAAACTGAGGCCAGCCCAAGCCTTCGACGCAGCACAACCCCCAACCCTCAAAATCCACGATTAGACCAACCCCAGCTTCCCTTCAAAAATCCCTGCAAAGCCTCACTTATCCCACAACAGCCATTGCCGCCCCCACAGGACCCAGATTCTTCTCCCGCATAGTATGCTTGGCAATTACCGCTCTATTACTGCCGTCGTAGACACCAATAGCGTCATACAAACCGCTCCCACGCTTCGATGGTGCGTTGCAGTCCTCGTATGACACCACGACTAGTAGACGACCTCAAGCCATCAGAAACGGAATCTTTGAATGGCAGCGCGACTGCAAGTCGACGGCACAGTCCCTCACTCCAGACATACATCACATCCCACAAAGTCACCAAAACACCATACCAGAAAACCCACACGCAAAAATTTCATATTTCCCAAAGACTATCTCCTTCCACCCCCACCTACCCACCAACCTACCTCCCCCCACCACCCCCCCTCTTCTCCCTCCTAAAACACGCAAACTCCACCCTAGTCCCCTCCCTCAACCCCTTCAGCACGCCCCTCAAACTCCCCAACTCCCCCTGCAACCTCACCCTCGCCTCATTATCCGTCTTCGCATCCAACACCTGATAAATATCCGTCTGCACCTGGCTCGCCCTCTCCGTCGTATAGCTCGCCAGCGTCTGCGCCATAAACTCGACATCCAGCGTCGCCTGCATGAGCGCGGGGAGCCCCACGGCAGGCAGCCGGGGCGACTGGAACGTCTCGATGAGCGCGTTGGTCGTGGATTCGAAGAGGGCGCGGAGGATGCGGGGTGTCAGCGGGGGCGAGGTGGTCGAGACTTCGGTGTGGACGAGCACGAGGTCGAGGAGGATGGTGAAGACGTAGGGCGAGGGTTGCCGGTCTGCGACGGATTTGCCGGGCGGGGAGGCGGGCGCCCAGGTGGGCGAGAAGATGCCCATTTCGATGTTGCCTGCTATGCGCGCGGCGTGGGGCTGGTTGTAGGATTTGAAGAGTTGGGCGTCGAGTTGGGAGAGCACGTCGCGGATTTTGTTGGTTTCTTCGGTGAGGGAGACGGAGAAGAGGGTTTCGAAAGAGGTGATGAGTTGGGGGGTGATTTCCGTTTGGAAGGCCGACATGTTGGAGAGGGTGAGGAGGATGCGGATGGGCTGGGTTGCGGTCAGTATATGGATGCATTAGTTGGGATGAAAGGGAAAGGACTTACCCGTTTGTTCGCATCCACCTTCCCCCACCCTCCGTTGGCGTTCTCTTCGTCATCGACAGTCAAATCATCGCTCTTAATCTCAAAGTCCGTCCCAAGTGCAGCTCTCCCCTTCTCTGCACACTCGACCATTCCGCTCAACGTTCTGTACAGACTCATCACGAACTGGCTCCTAACCATCTGCAGTATCTTACTACTTGGCGGAACGAGAACATCTACAGCCGTCTTACTCGACGCCTCGATATACATAATCTTTTGCAAGTTATTCAGCAAGAAGCTTTGCACTGCCAGAAAGCGCGAAGGCATCATAGTGATGTCTTTGCGATCGCCGTCTCTCGTCCAGTCTTCCAGCACTTTCAGGCTCTCCGCATCAGTATTCCATGCTGCACACACAGCTTGCACGCATCGCTCGCGCACACTCCCGACGAGTACGCGAAGTGCTTCGTCAAGACGCACAGTCGATCCAGTCTCCTTGAGAGGCAAAGAAGCGAGCTCGTTGGCTGCCGTGCCAATCAAAGTCAGGGCTTTACCTAAATAATGCGAACCGGAGAGCGCATTCGAATGGGGTGGCCAGAATGCATACTTCTCCCATGCATCACCCTTCTTGGGCGAAGGTGGCGGAGCACTGTTCGGATCAAATCGAAACTTTGAGCCCATTGTCGGACTCAGTGCCGCGCTCAAAGGTGTCCTTGGTGTGCTCGGTGAGCTCGTCGGAAGCGGCGAGTAGAGGGTAGAAATATCCTCTATAGGTGGGTCGGTGAAGAATGAGAAGAGATGTTCCCGGATGATATTGATCAACTCTGTCATGCCCTTCTCAAGTTCAACAACGTTGTCCGGCGAAAGTTTGTGATGCACCGACGACTGATTGTTGAAACCCATGGGCAGTGATTTTTGCGCCTTTCCCTCGGTAAATGAGCGCGCAATGTCCCAGTATTCCACTAGTTCACCAAGCAAGCCTCCGTTCGCGGCTAGCAGCGCTGTCATCGATGTATGCACATGCTCCCAGAAGTCGACTATCTTGGGCGTGTCCAATTTCGCAGGCTCTGGGGTGATCTTATTGTTGGTCGGAATCGCCTTCAGATGCTTCGACAGTACCTTCAGACCCGGCTTAGGCTGATTCCCCAGAGTACGCCTCAAAAACTCAATCACGACTCTTGACCGGTCACATGATTCTATGATCTGCCGTCTAAGGTAGTCGTATCGCGAAAGCAGCCACACCCAGATCGGATTATCCTCCACACCCAACTCCAGCATGACCGAAATGAGCTCCATGTACTGCTCTTTCATCTGGTCGGTGCCCGTTTCGTGCCTCGAAAAGTGCGTAGCCGTAAGTCTCTTCCACGCATCACGCTTGAAAGCCACCACCTGATGCTCCACATCGGCCCACATGCGTGCTGTGACAATGATCTGATGGATTTGCCCGTCCGTCAATGGCGTTTTCGAATAATCAGCCTGCTCAACAATATACCGCGCATCTTCCGCAAACTTCCGCGCTCGCGTGTACTCTTCCACAATCGTCTCGTGGTCCTTTCTTCGAATCGCATCCTGCATGGCAGAGCCCACTTCGAACAAGCCGCGGTTCTTCTCCACAGAGGCAAGGATATGCTTCAGCGTGTCCTCTTTGTCCTTGCCTCCCAACGCCGGGCCCCACACTTCCTCCGCCTTGACGGCCACCTCGGTAAGAGGCACTTTGATCCCGTGTACACCGTATTCACTCTCTTTAACCAGCGCGTTCTTCTTCTTTTCTCCGTTCGCCTGCGCAACCACAGCGGGACTAAGGGTCGCACTCGCGCCCCTCGGCCGCGCCGAAAAGCTGCTCCGACTAGCCCCCCGTGAATGTCCCGGCCGCCGCCCCGGACTCGGCGGCGCCTCCGGAGCGTCCTTCCCATCCGCGCGCATCTCGCTATACACACGGTCGATAGTCGCTTTCGCGCCGACGAAGCGTTCGAAGTTAGCTTCGACGAGGACTTTGAGCGAGGCCGATTTCTTCTCGATGCTGCGCGAGAGAAAATCAAGGCCAGACAGCAACGAATCGGTCGACGCGGAGCTATGCACCTGCGAGAGGAACAGCGAGGGCGAGAAGGTCGTCGAGCTGAGGAGGAAGCGGTTCCCTGGCCACATTATCAGTACGACGGCAAAGGGCGCAACACAAGCCAGCGCATACTCAGCTTGACGTCGTCTTCGACGGGGAGGCCTCTCTGCCGCAGCACCTGCACGACGCTCGGATACGTGCCCAATGGGTCGTTTTCATCCTTCTGCACCAGATTCTCGACCCCGTCCTTTGTCTTCTCTACGCCCTCCCGCTTCCGCGCGAAGCTGCCGCTCGTTTCCAGCACGCTGAACCGGCTCTTGCTCTGGCGCACGGGCGGCAGCGTCGGCGGGCGCCGTGTCGCGGCGGGCGCATCGTCTTCCGAGTCGGAGCTGTTGTCTTTCTCTGCCGGCCATTTTTCGGGGAAGAGGCTGGGGATGTTGTATTTGTTGAGGAGCTGCGTTTCGATCGACTCCATTATTGGGGCGTGGAAAGCGTGTGTGCGAGCAGAAGCGCGCGTTGGGCGAGTCCATACACGGTCGACGTTGCGTTTGGGCCGTAGGGCTGAGACACGCTGCGTCGGCCAATCAGGTGCATTCATTACTTGGCATGGATGCCCTCGATGCTGACTACACATGGAGCAGTCGGGTGTCAGGAAACCAATATCTCGGCGAAACTAAACACCAGATTCACACTCACGGCTGCCTTCTTGCTTCCCGCAACGGGCATGCTCTCATTCGTAGCGAGCAGGAAGGCTCAAAAGCACCACTAATACAAGCGTACAGCTCTCTTGGCACCTTCACATTTCCCTAGTGAAAAGTTTCCGCACTGCCTATGAACCCAGCACATGCAGTATAAACGCAGACTGTACTATTCTAATAGTAAGAGCTCAAACAGAGCACGACAACGGTAAGAATAGACCGTTCAAGTTAAGGAACGAACAAAGCCGGATCGTCATCCAGCCTGTCAGGCACGTCCGGCACGTCTGACGTAGCTAGCATACCTGGTATATCTGGCTCATCCGGCATAGCGGGCTCATCTAGCATGCGCGGTCCATCCGGCCCACCTGACACATCCGGCCCATCTAGCAACTCCATAGTCCACCACTTCTCAAGCAGGTTCGGCGGTAAAGTGCGGTGCCTCACGAACCGAATCGCGACCAGCAATTCCTCCGGCGTCGGCTTCTCAGGGATAATCACGTCCCGCCCATCTACACTCTCCGGCCCCGGATCAAAGAGCACTCTCCAATCCGTCTCACGCTGCAACCTCGCAACTCGCTGTATAAGCCGTTTGACTTTCGCATCATCTTGATGCCCAAGCGCAACAGAGACACGTGTGCACACCTCGTCGATACGGTCTTTGCCCTTGAGCCACGGATTCGACTGCCCTATGATCTTGTCAAGTATTTCGCTCTGGATGTGAAGGCTGAGGTCGGTGAAACGGAGCTATGCAGCGTCAGTCAGTGCCACTCTCTACTCGATGACATGCCTTACCCCTTTTCCTTCGCCGTATCGGAAGGGAAACCGGCGCTGGACCTCCTGTAACCAGGATTTTCCTTCCTTAGGAAAGTCGCCCGGGTCTCTGAAGCAACACCAAACCTGGAGCATTTGTAGCTTCAGTGATTCCAGTTTGGCTTCGTCGTTGGCGTCTATGAGTTTGATACACATTCCCAAATAGTCTGGGCTGTCATTCTTGATGATGGGTTTGGGGCCGGAGTTCAGCAAACCGGATGCCACGGGCGTGCCTTTGGATGGGTTTTAGTATCAGTTGCATGGTATTCAGCGCATCAAGCGCGTTAACCACACTCTGTTGTGACCTCGTCATTCGTATAGATTGGCACTTACCTGCAGAGGACTCCGTCTTGACAACAGAGTTATGGCTACCAGCCGTCGTTGCTGAATCCTTCTTCGGCTTTTTGCCTGACGATTTACCAGCTGTCTTCTTCTTTCGTCTCGCCGGACGAGCAGTGGATCCCTTCGGATGCACGTCTCGGGTAGAATCGACGCCGTGTCCCCCCTTAACAACGACCGCAGACCCCTCGTTGCCCTCACCAGACTCCGGCCGGTAAGATGAATCCGACAAGTCCCTTCAGACGAACTCATAACATCCTCATTACCAGAGACCATTATCGCGTAGACTAGTGAATGTCCCTGTAACTCTGTCCAAGACAAAGCAATACTAAGCCATCAGTTAAAGTACAAGCATGACGTACACATAAAGCGCACGTATCTCAGGGTAGCTCACCACCACGAAAGACTGTAAAATATAGAAAAGTTCTGCCCAGGCACCGTAATGCGTCGCAACGGGAAGATGAGGATAGCCGTGCGTAAAGGATTGAGAGGATCTGGACAGCGACGGAGGCTACCTGCAACAATCAAGGTTCGAGCTAGCCATGATGGAAGCGACGACTTAACGACTGAGAGCAAGTACACTCGCAGGCTAGAGAAGAAAGGGAAAGAGTAACGAAAGAACAAAAAGCTGTGGACCAGGTAAACAGGAGCGAGAATACCATCCTTACAAGGTATGGAAAGAGCATCCGTACTCGGTTGCCACGCTTCAGGGGACAGAACAGTTTTTCTTGTAACTACCAAAGAACATCACGCATCTGGCAGTAGAAGCCGCACCTATGCGATGAAAATCGATTCATGAAACGGAGTATGCCAGTAAAAACAAATCAAGGGGTATCATGATGAATGAAATGTCGCTCAACGCCGAATCTCAAAGTTGCCAGCACAAGAGCCATTCATGAGTCCATGAAGGGTGTGACATCCCTCCCAGAGAAGCGAAGCGCATCTGAGGGGTCCACCCCATCGCTCATATCCATGTCGTCATCCATATCCTCGACTGATCGTTTGGGCTTGAACGCAGTGTGCTGAGGCGCGGCCAGGTACTTTTCGACTCGCTGTAGATCGTTGCTGAGGGCTGCCGATTGCAGTAACTCGGACCTTGAGCCCGCGACTGAGCGCCTGGCGAGGAGGATATCCCAGTGTGCCCGCAGAATATTCTTGATACCGTCGTCGAAGTTGACGCAGAAACGCTGTGCTTGGCACACCTGCATGCTCTTGATGTGGTCGAAGGCGTCCAGGGTCTCCATCAGATAGGCTGCCACAACAGCTGCAGACTTCTCGTTGCCAGACTCGCAAAAGACGAGGACCTTGCCGAGCTGCGGATTTCCGGCGGCTTGCGTGTATCTTCTGATGTTGGCGACGTGCCGGTTGATCATGCGCGTAGCGTCGGAAAACTGGCCGACCAAGGTGGAGTAGTTGGCAGCTTCAACGGAAGCCACCTCATGGCAGGTCTCATTCGCGATCTGCATTGCGCCACGCATGCTGTTGTTCCGCGATCGAATGGCCAGTACCATGGTAATACCCGTGCTCTGCAGCCAGTCTCGGTCCTTGGCCGCTGTGAGCGGGCCGAGGTACAGCCACGGTAGGATCAGCTGCGCCGATCTCCTCCGTTCGTACGACCAGTATAGCAGTGTGTTCTTCTGCACGATGCTATCCAGATTGAACTCCTGCAGGAAGCTCGTATCGAGTTCCTCCGGCTGGGTACTGTCGCCGGCGACGTGCAGCTCGGGCTGCTCGGTGATGAGCGTCGGCGGCGGCACGACGATGCGCGGAGGCGTTGGGAGCCGATACGTGTACTCGTGGTGCGGCTTGTGCGTGCGCGAGCTGTCGGACATGGCCGAGTCTTCGTGCGCTGAAGCCATCAGCGCGGAGACAGTGTCACGAGGCGGCTGTCGGATGTTCGAGGGGGAGACAAGAAGAGGAGTGCACGCGTGCTCGACGTGCATGAACGCGCTGGGAGATCTGGTATTGTGGTTGCCGGGTCTTTGAGTGATATTCGCGGGTGCGGGGTGTTGGGCCAGGGAAATGCCGCAGCCTAATTACGTGAGTCTACAGGTAAGCGAAACAATTCACTTCACAAACAGTCAACGTGAGCGGAAATTGTGCTGTGCGGCATGCGTGGCGTAGAATGGTAGAGTGTAGGTAACAAGAGTGACCAAGAGCGGGACTGTGGGGGGTTCGCGTGAAGCGCGCCTAGCTAGGAAGGCACCAAGGCTACGAGCGCGTCAGACGAACACCACGATTCAGCCAACGCGCTCAAGGCAAACAAAATGATCGAGTGTACAAGAATATAGTAGTCACGTAAATCAGAACTTGAAATTGGGGTATAATGCTCCACGTCCACAGGTATCCAACTTCCACCTCACAACCATCACCCAACCCACGCTCAACTAAGTGATCCCCATGATCATTCTCGCCAACCCTCCCTAAGCTTCCATCGACTCCGCCTCTCCTTCTCTTCTTCCTCCCTCTCCTCCCGCATCTTCTTCTTCCGCTCGTACACCGCGCGAACCGTCTTCTTCGTCCGCTCTGCGCCCTCTTGGAAGTTCGTTCTTGCTAGATCCACCACGGAATCAATCTGCTCAGGCGTGTACACGAAGTTCCACGTGCTCATAAAGTCTGATGTCTTCGGGTCGATGCCAGGGACCTTGGCGTTACTCAAAAACGGAAAATAGATGACAGCGATGCCAGCGTCGGCTCTCGTGAGCTCCCAGTCGTCTTCGTCTTCGACGAGCTTCGACTTTGGTGCCTCGCCTTCCCTGGTGCGCTCTTCGGTGGAACCGACCCACACGTTGCAGAAACCGAGATCCTTGCTCTTGCCGCCCTTTTTCGTAGCCTTGTCCTGTTCTTTCGCCTGCTCCATCTTCTCCTTTGCCTGCGCTTCTGTTTGTGCCTGTGCCCTGTCGAGATCTTGCTCAAGCTGTTCAGCACTCTCCTCCACCGGAGGCCATCCTGCTCCAACAGGCCACCCCCTGATGCCGCGTTGTTTGGCGTATCCTTCCGTGACCTTCAACCAGTTGTCTGTTCGCACGTCCGAACTCGCGTCAAACGCTATCATGATGTCGACATCTCTGCCAGGTCGTAACAGTGGGTAAATTGGCAGATTGTTGCTCATCCCGGCGTCCATGAGTTGGAAATTCGTGGCTTCGTGAAGGCTTTCAGGGCAGGATGGAGGGAGAAGCTCTCGCATCCCCAATGCGTAGTTCGGAATAGCTGCTGGATCGATAGGATGTACTTTGACAAGTGCCTTGTCCCGCTCCGATATCATTGCGTCCAAGCCCGTGAAGCCTGCAACGCTGCTTACGGCAGGCCGGATTTCTTGCCAATAGTGCGACAACGTCGCACAAAACGCGCTTCCCCAAATGCCCATGAGGAGGGGTATACGCACTTCAGGCAGAGCAAGTCCATTGTCTCGCCACACAGTGCGTCCGTTCTTGAAGGTGCGACCGATGGCCCAGGTCGGAATGCCTGCTTCCAGTTCTTCACACCAGAATTCGTAAGGTGTAAATCTAATGTTGTCAGCTGTGGCCAATTGGAGTTGCGCAGACTGAAACGTACTCAAACCACTGAAACCAAGCTTCCTTTCTCGCTTTCGCCTCAGCGGTAATCGGGTCCTTGGTGTCCGCCTGCTCAGCGAGGGGTATTTCGTGTCGGACTGCAGTGTATATTGGTAGCGGATGCGAACCATCATCTGTGTACCGACTCTGATTGGACACTTTGAAGTCGGCTTCGTCCACCGAGAGCTCCCCCTTGGGTACAAGCAGCCTCGCAGCTAGCAATGCGCCGTAGACATCGACAATGCCAAAATCGGCATTAGGTATCCCCTTTGCTTTCTCGACCAGTCCGCTAAGCAAATACTTGTTCGTCGGTGCGCTCGCAAGAAGTTCGAGTGCGTCCGGGGGATATGCAATGTGAACGCCTAGTCGGTTCTTGAGATGGCGAATCAGCCGCGAGTAACTTCGTTGCGTGACATTGGAGTAATACAACGTCTGAAGCCAACAGCTTCCACTCACGCCCGCGGTGTACGTGACACAGTCGAAGAGGCCCTGTTCTTGTGCCGACATATACGAGGATGCTCCCGCGACAAGCGCTCGGAGCCCGCCACCAGACCCGCACATGGCAATGATGGGGACATCAGCAGGATGTATTTTGGCTTCGGGGATATCCAAATAGCGCGCCAGAGCTCTCTTTGTGAATTTCCCTCGCTTCTCGAGAAACATTTTCTCCTCTGGACACAAGTCATTCGAAACGCGAACAGACGCATCCCATATGATTTCTGGATGAATTTCCGGATTGTTCGCCTCATACCAAATCTCTTCGGCCAAGGAGCCCGGTGCCATGGAGAGCTCATTTTGCAGCTTCCTCACGAAGCCTGGAAGCATCTTCGCCCAGTCTGGGACGACGTAGTCCACAATCGTATCTCCTAGCGAGCTGACCGACTTTGGTGCTTCCGAGAGCTTTCTTGTAATGGCTTGCCATGCCGACACGTTGTGTTCTTCGACCTTGCTGCCCTCGCCATCGTTTTGTTTTACAACACGTGTCTGTGGTGGAGGGTCCTGGTCTCCGCTGTTGGCTTCGCTGGATTCTGCACTGTCGGTATTGTTCTGGGCCTCGTTTGCGTTCGTTGAAGCTCGCCGCTGCTGGTCGTCGTGAGCCAGCAGAGACCATGAAGTGCTAGGCGCATCGAGAAGTGTTGGACGTAGCAACGTGCATGGCGACGAGGGCGAGATGACGAAGCCGACGGCTACGGTGGACAGCAACGCTGGCGGGCCGTATCGCAAGCCTATACTTCTAGCAGTGGCTCTCGTAGGCAATATGCGCCGCGTGTGCAAGCTGTGCCATGTTAGCGGGCTTGACCGCCATGCGTGGCACGAAGCTCACCTGCGACGAGCTCCCAACCACAGCTGCCCCAGCTCCCGCTGCTTGCTTAGACGGACCATAATAATTTGAGTAACGGTAAAGAGCGACTGAAGTGAATGTGCGAAGGATCCTACGCGCGGCCGGGATGGCCTTGTAAGGGTTCCAGCATGCGTAAATATGATGAGCCCATAACTTTCCCATGGCGATTCCGGTTTTTGTTGGGCGCTCGATCGGCCCAGATCGCGTCTGCCAAGCTCGCAAGGGACGTGCAATTGACCATCATTCCGAGCGGTGCTGTTTTTGGGATTCACGTCGCTGCAAGTGCTTGCTTATGTAGGTCTTCTCTTTTAATGTACAACAGCCAGGCACCCCCAGCATCGAGAAATGCTTCTTTCCCTGGGCGATCTGCGGACGTCATTCTGCCAGAGCCGAAGATAACACTCAGGCCCCAGTCGCACTAGGAGCTAAACGCGCGTTAGCGCACGCTAGCAAGGACCCCTTGCTAGTAGCAATAGGGGTTCTAAACTAAGGATAATAGTACTATATATTATAAGAAGTAAATAGAATATACTAGAAAAAATAAATAAGTATTATAAAGGGTAGTATAGTATAAAAAGAGTAATAATAGTAAAGAGTGTAGAATAGTATATAGTAAATAATAGAAAAACCTATATAAGAAAATATAGTAAGACTAGTACACTATACTTATAAGTAAATATATATGTGGCGTTAAATTAACTACCTAGGAGTAGCACGACAAAGGCTTTTATCTTAAATAATATAACAAAAAAGCAGAGCCTTCTACTTAGTAATTAAAAAGAGCGTGAAAGTAAATATATATAAACATACATAATATATAGTAATAGGCTAGTAATATATAAAGTGAAGTATTATACTAGACTATTATTATTATAATAGTATAATACTAGGATTACTATACTAACTTTATAGCTTACTTAGTAAGCTTATAACGCGCTAACTCTTTTTATTAACACTACCTTAAAACGCTTTTCTATGTATATAATAGTAGGAGGAATATCTGCTATGGTTATAATATTTTTATTAGAAACCCCTTAGTTATAAAAAAACTATATATATTTTATTACTACTACTATATACTAGGTACTAGGTTATAGTGCCTTCTATTTTACTTCTCTCTATATATAGTATAGACTTAACCTTGGTTAGAATCTCTACACAACGAAGATCTTTAATACGCCTACTACTATAGTAGTATAACTAGGCCTAAGCCCTTTACTAAGTATCGCACACTAGTAGGCTTTTAGGCAAGATTATATAGTTCTTATATATAATAGTGCTATAGTACTACGTGCAATTATCGCATAGGATAGAGCTAAGATAATAGGGTAAATAATACTAGACATTATCTATTAATACTAATATTAAAAAGACTCTTCTTTAAATAAATATATATTATATCTCTTCTCTTTCTATAGAAATAATAGATAAAAAAATGCGTATTTTTAAGTAATATATGCGTGTAAAAAGAATTAAATAATTATATTATATAAAAGAATAAATAAATAATAAAGAAATAGTCCTATATAAAGGCTAGGAAGAGCTTGTGTAGGCAGGCTCAAGGCAATCTACTAATACTTTAATAGTAATTATTAAGATATTGCTAGAGATTAAGAACTCTAGAGCCTAGTTTAGAGCCTTCTTTATATAGGCATTAGTAGAGTTGTCCTTCCTATTAATTTATTTAATTTTAAAGATTTTATAGTGCTTATATAATTTGTAAAGTAGTATAATATTAATTATAAAGCGCTTCTTATTTATAGTTTCTAGTTATATAAGGCAGTTATAAAGAGACTTTAAATCTATATAGATAATTATAGAAATTAGCAGTAGACTAAGCGTGCGTATAATCTTCTAGAAAGTTATACTAATAGTAATAGTATTATTAAAGCCTCTTACTATACTATACAGCTTGCTAGCAAAAACGCTTCTTATTATTTTCTTATACTTAATTAAATTCTAGTATATAATATTTGCTAGAATATTAAAGTTATTACTATTACCTATATAATACTTATTACCTAGAGCAATTAGAAATCCTAGCTATAAGCTTAGATTCTTATTATTAGCAAATAAACTATTAGTAAAGATAAACAGCTTTATATAATAGAGATCTAATAGTATAAAAGTAAAACTATACTTACTATTATTAATCTACTATTAAATTAATATATTTAATACCTTAATATCTTTATATAAGAGTAATATAGTCTAAGCAGTAATAGACAAATTAAATATAGCTTCTAGTTAGTATATAGATACAATATAGGCGCCTTTTGTACACTACTCTATATACATCTAAATAGTATTCTTATCTTTAGAATTAATTATACAAAGGCACTTTACTTAACCATTTTATATAAGGACTATAGTGTTATATATAAGCTAAATTCTTCTATTATTAAACTTAATAGGTTAGTCCTTAGTAAGAACAGTCTTATTCTTTATATAGAAGGCTACTTTCTTTAGCTCTTCTTTTTCTCTTTATACAAAGTTCTTATTAATAATACTAAAAGTATTATCTATTTAAAGGCTAGTAATTCTAAAAGTATATTCTTTTTTATTAGTAATAAGTAGATATAGATTATATAACAAAGTTTTTATACTAAGTTTCTCTTTATAGTAGTTATAGTAGGTCTTAAACTAGTAAAGACCTAATTTAGCTACACCTTAGAGTAGTTATATAATATAAAAGATTATATCTTATAGAAAGTTTATATGTAGTTTCTTAGATAGTTTAGTATAGAGTATATAGTTTAGTTTATTAGTAGACTAAATATAGGCCTAGATAATATCTTGCAATTTAAAATATATTCTATATATTACCTAAAGACTTACTTCTAATATAAAAAGTAGGCGCTAGCTTATCCTTTAAATAGTAGGTAATTAGGTAAGATTTTTATTTTTATTTATATTAGAGTGGCTAGTAAACACAAGATAGAATTTCTTATATAGTTAAGTAGTCTTGCCCTTAACTTCTTATATAAGGCAGAGATTAAAGATTCTACCCTTATACTTAGATAGGTTAAAAAAAAGAATCTTAAATATACTATTAGTAATTAGAGTATCTATCTTTATATAATCTAACTCTTTAAAAGATACTTTAGATGTTATAATTATACCTATTATATAAAACTTTAAAGATAGTTCCTAATTACTTATCTTCTTCTAAAAAAGGAATATAGTATCCTTCTTTAGGCAGCCTCTCTTCCTCTTTTTAGAGGATTCCTTTATATAGGGGCAATATTATCTACTTTATATAATAATAAAAAAGTATAATCTTTTTATAATAGTATAGCTTAACTTATATATAGCAAAACTTTACTAGACTATTTCCTAAATTAAGAATTATATTTCTATTCTTAATACTCTTAATCTTATATAGGCCTATCTATCCACCTTTCTCTCTCTAGACTATAACCTTAAATTTAAGTAAGAGCTTAAGAACTTTATACACTACTAATAGACTATTATAGGTATTTAGCACATAATTAATATTAGTCTTATCTCTTTTCTTCTATAATATCTTTATTACCTTTTTTATATAAATAAAGTTATATTTCGTAACTATACTATCGTAAAAAAATCTAGCTACAACCTTTTTTTCTGTGTACTAGCTCTGTGAGATACTATGTAAATATACGTAACTAAGTTAATAACACGCGCATCTTTGACTCTTCGTCTTCTAGCGCGAGCCAGAGCGTTATTACCTTTTATACAGTATTTGTACGTATAATAATATTAGATAATAAAAAAGAATCTATTATTATTAACGTTTTTATTACTTCTAAAATTTTCTGTAGAGTAAATATAGCCATAGGCAAATCGTATAGGTGGATAAGAGACACTTTCCCCTAGTAAAAAAAGTCCTTTTAAAGGAAGTTAAGGGAAAACTAATACTAGTGGCCTATTATCTGTCTAAAGCGTAAATTAAAATTTTCCATAAAGTTTTTCCTAAATTAGAAGATAGTAATTTGTCTTAATTAACTTTCTTATCCTATAAGTTTAAATCTTAATAACTTATTAAGACTAGTAACTAGTTAAAGATTTCTTAATTATTAGAGGTGCTTGCTAATAGCTTTCCTGTTCTATAAGTTTAATCTAGTAACTTAGTTAAGACTAGCTTAAATAGTTAGAAATTTCTTAATTATTAGAGATACTAGCTTATTTAGGCTACTTTTCTTCTTATTTACAAAGATTGGTTTTTTGGTGTTTAAAAACTAGAGGAGGAGAGGGCAAGATTCGAACTCGCTAAGGAGTCTAAGTTTTCGCTTATTTCTAGACTAAAATCCTCGCTTATGGTCTCCCACCACAGCGTAGATTCACCATCCAGACTTCTGCTGTACTTAGACGACCTTACGCTCGTATCCATCACAATACGCCCCTCTAAAAGAATCTATATTAATTTTAGAATATGCGCTAAAGACTAGTAGTATAGGTATAAGGCTATCTAGGCCTATAGTATTATTAATAGCTTTAATAGCTATCTAAAGAATATTCTCTTTATCTATATAATCTTCTAGTTTAACCTTAAGAATATTAAAGACTCTATAAAGAGGTGCGTGCAAACACTTAACCTTCTCTATTACCTAATATACTTCTATAGGCATTTATCTATAGGTTACACTAATAATCTTTGCGCAGTTTCTAAACTTATCTAATATAAAGTTTATACCTAGGTTATATTTTACGCTCTTTTTTAATTACTAAGCAGGGGGCTCTGCTTTTTTTATTATATTATTTAAGATAAAAGCCTTTGTTGTTCTACCCCTAGGTAATTAATTTAACAATACATATCTAGGTTATATATAATATAGTTAGGTAGACCTTAGTAGATATTAATCTAGTATTTATAAAGGCTTCCTACGCATCTTATATAAATATTAATTTTAAGAAGATTACAGCTTAAAATAATATATCTATATCTATAATATATAGTGCGTCTCTAGTTCTAATATATATAATATTAATAATAATCTTATAGTTAAAGTAGGTATTATCCTTAATAGTAAACTTAAAGTAACGCGGGGCTTATTTATATAATTAATAGTAGTAGTAAAACTTCTGAATTTTATTTAGTATAGTAGCATTTACTGTATAGCTAGTATTAGTAAGCATTTTCTAAAGTCTTTTTATATAGAGATGTCTAAATTATTAATAAAGATAATAGAGTTCTTATTTAGTAAAGAAAGACACAGTTTCTTCCTTACTAATATTAAAGAAAGGGTGTCCCTATTTGCGTATAATAGATATAGTTATACTATCCTTTTATATAATAATATCTAAAACATTATTAAAGTAGGCACCTAGCTTATTAGCATCTGCTAGTAATAGTAGAAATATTATTAAAGTATCTAGAATATAGTAGACAACTATTCCTATTAGATTTATAATTTATATAGTTCCTAAAGATCTTTATAAATTCTAATCTCTAAAGCTAATATTAGTGTTACTAGGTATCTAATTAATCTTTATATAGGGATTTTCTTATACATATATCTCTAGTTATACTTTACTAATAGTAAAAATTCTTACTATACCTATATCCTATAGTTTACCTTAGTATATTATATAGTATAAATCTTTAAGAATAAACTATTTTATAAACTTCTTTAGCTTTATTTTATAAATATATTCGCTAGTTATATAGTAAAGATAGGTAGTAGTAGTTAGATAGGACACTTAATTATTGCTATTCTTATTATTTTTACTCTACTCCTCTTCTTTATATAAAGTAGATTCCTTATTATTATACCCTTCTATATCCTAAATATAGAACTAAATAGTTTTATATAAAGGCGTTTTATTATTATACTCTTTATAAAAGGTAATATAATATCTTATTATATAGGTACACTTATTACGCAAATAGTTAAAAGACTAATAACCTTTCTTATAGCACATAAAATACTTCATTAGTTTTATATAAATATTATTTAATTAGGATCTAAATTATAATAATAATAGTATAAATTATCTATAAAATCCTTATCTATAAGGGCCTAGAAATCTCCCTCTTTATATAGAAAAATTATATTTACAATTAGTATAGTATATATTAGCCTCTTATAAGTACTAATTAGATTAGTAATTAATTACAACTTAGATTAACGCACAGAGATTAGCAAATAGAGTTTTATAGGTAGGCTTAAAGGTAAATATAGCCTACTCTAGCTCTAGGTGTCTATAGTATACTTATATAACTATAGTATAGAGAGAAATTTCCCTAGTAAAGTTTACACCTAATACTCTCTATATAAGAGTAAGCCTATTAATTATTACCTCTAGGACTTTATATAAACTCTTATTAGGGTTCTTATACTAGTATTATATAAAAGTTATTATAGTCTAGTTTATTTAATACTAATTATAGTTAATAGTAGTATTAAAATAACTATTAAGTACTTTATATAAGCACTTCTACAATTGTCTAAAATAAATAGTATAAAGGTAATACTATGCCGCACAGCTAGGAAGAATATCTAGAAAAATATCTAAATATTAATCCTTAGCAATATCTAGGCGTTTATATAAAGTTATAAAAATTCTAGTTTTATTTACTAAAATATTATATAAAGCTCTAGTATAGTTATTATCCTTATTCTATGCCTTTTAAAATTAGATTATCTTATTAGCTAGAATTCTCTAAAAAAGTAGGTTATACTTAGACGAAAGTTTATATAAATTAGATTATAGTATAGGCTTAGTCTATATAGATTAGTATAGTGCCTATAATTTATATTTAACTAGTAGTAGTTCTATTCTATATAGCGTTTAATAATTGCAAGTAGGTAGGCAGAATAGTAGTTAGGTACTATATACAAAAAGTAGTAGTTTATTTAGTTATTTATACAAATAAGATTGTCCTTAGTACTTATATAAAAGTTCTTTTAAAATATCTATAAAGACCTATAGCTATATAAGTGCCTATAGTAGTAGCAGCTTACTTTATTTAGGTTTGTATAATAGCCTAACTAGCTTAGGTATTTTTAAGATTAGCCTTAGTATTTATATATAAAAAGTTAAGCAAGCTAGCAAAGGTAGTAATATATAAGTAATAGCTATATTACCTTAGACTACTTTATATAGTTTGCTAGCACTTATAGTTCTAGTATTCATTCTTAGTATAATACCCTTTTTCTTAGAACTATAATAAGTTCTCTTCTAAACACACAATTTAACTTTAAAAATAGTATTCTTTTTATTCTTTAAAGTCTTCCTAAAATAATTCTAAGAAAGCTATCCCTTTTAATATAATACATAATAATTAGCAATAGTATATACTATACATAATTATATTTCTAATAATGAGGAATTATCTACTAGATTAATCTTATCCTTCTAGTATTTAGATCTTATTCTCTTGCGCAGTGTTGCCTCTAATATTGCTATTCCTTTAATACACTTATTATATAGTTTAGTATATTTAGGCATATTAGTATTATCTTATAAGGTAGAAGTAGTAAAGGTAGAGGCTTTGTGCAAAGTAATAGTAGAGGTAGTTATTATATAACTAGTTTATTTAATAGGTTAGTTATATAAAAAGTTACGCTTTATTAGAGTTTATTATTATCTAACTATATATTTATATAGTTACTAGTAATATGCTTAGTGCACTATCTCCTTTTAAATCTTCTATAGTAGTAATATCTACTTACTAACTTAATAAAAGAGTTAATCTACTATTCTTATAAATCAGAATAGGTTTTATACGTCTTATACAATTACTTTCTTTATTTTATATAGTAGTAATAGTTACTTACTAACTCTATAAAGGTTTAATCTACTATTCTCTTACGTATAAAACATAAGGTGTAATAAAATAAATTATATAGCTAATAATAACTTATATAATCTATCTTTACTCTTACTAATGTATAATTAAAGGTTAATTAACTACTAATTAGTATTAAATAGACTCTATAGCTAGCTATATAGATATTAATATCTAATACTCTATATTAGTAAGTATAAAGAGTGTATAGAATAATTATACAAGGAAAGAAAATAATATAATGTGGCGTTAATTAATCTACCTAGGGGTAGGACAACAAAGGCTTTTATCTTAAATAATATAATTTAAAAAGCAGAGCCCCCTACTTAGTAATTAAAAAGAGTGTAAAAAAGGTAATTATAAAAAAAGCACGTTTAAACTACTAAGCGAGCTTAGTAGTCTTAGCGCGCATAGCTTCTATATACAAAATTAATTTATAAAAAGGCTATAGTTAAAACTTTAGGGGAGTGATAAAACTGCGACGCAGTAACGCTATAAGCTATTCTTCCTCTACTATTCTAACAAATCTGCTATTTAGATTATTATAAATAATATAAGTTAATATATTAATAGGTATATACTACTATGCTTATAAGTAAAATAAGGGTAATATATACTAGATATACTATTACTCTATTGCTATATTAAGGTTATCTTTAATAAAGTTCCTACTATCTCTCTAAGCCCTACTATC
Source organism: Laburnicola sp. R22_1 (assembly GCA_014281115.1). Classification (NCBI taxonomy): domain Eukaryota; kingdom Fungi; phylum Ascomycota; class Dothideomycetes; order Pleosporales; family Didymosphaeriaceae; genus Laburnicola; species Laburnicola sp. R22_1. The sequence continues at coordinate 1,206,744 of JACONQ010000014.1, forward strand.
TATCTAGGTATTAATATTAGCCCTAAAGAAGTACTTACTATCGCTAAGTATATGCCGCAGTTTCGCGCCGCTGCTACTAAGGTAATAACACTAGAGTTCTGTTCTATTTATAAGATAATTATTTATAGAAGTCTAGTATACCTATTTAGAAGGCAATCTTTATATACTAGCTAGATTAGTAGCTTATCTAGTTCTTAAAGGCTAGTAAGCCTATACTTCTACTTTAGTAGAAGTAATTACTCCTTATTAGTAATAGAATCCTCTAGTTAGGGATATAAAAGAATAATAAGGTGTTTATTAATAAGCTATAAAGTAGTAAAAGTATTGCATAAATTTATAAGATTCTTTTAGCTATTATTACTATTATTACTATTAAGTTAGCTTATCTAAGTAAGTACACTACGTAAGCAGCGTGCAAGTGTAGATAACTAATAATAGTAGAAGTAATAAGCTAAATATACTGTGTATAGCGTAAGTAAATCTTATATAGGTTAGAAGCTTATAAGGTATAGATAGAGTACGAGTAAGTTTAAACTATTATTATATTGCTAGATATTTAAGGTTAGTTTTTAATTAGAATTAAGTGCTATATATAGTAGTATATAATAACCTTCTATTTTAACCTACTTTAATCTTAAACTAAAAAAATAGGTTAAAAAGATATTTGGCAAGCCGACTATAATATAATAAAACTAACTTAGTATTAATTACTTATCTCTAAAAGGGGTGTAGATAAAAAGGAGAAAATCTTATAGCGTATAGGCTGCGGCGCATAGGCATTATATAATCTCTATATAATACTATTATGCGATAATATTAAAACCTTAACCCTCTTAGGTACTCTTGCCTATATAGTGTATAGACAACTATACTATATAGTCTAGTATAATACTATTTTTAATACAGTCTATATATTTTTTAATAGTAATATAGTTTTTTTTACGACTAAGGAGTTTCTAATAAAAAATTTATAATAATAGTTGTAAGGGATCACTCAAGGCATCAAAGGTTAAAATTAAGAAGTTAATTTTACTAAGATATCGAGGTGGCGTATAAAGACTGTTAACAGCTGCCTTATATACCCACACGTAGCCGAGGCGCTAATGCCTAATCGGGTAAGGTTCCGGGGCTCGGCGGAACCTTCCGCCGGGCGCGCCGCATCTCAGGAATCCCTAAAAAATTTATAATAATAGTAGATATTCCTCCTACTATTATATATATAGAAAAGCGTTTTAAGATATTAATAAAAAGAGGTTAGCGCGTTATAAACAAGCTAAGTAAGTTTAGTAGACTTAGCGCGCCTACTTTAACTAAAAAAAATCTATATATAAAACTATAGATAAGGCTATATTACTATACTATAGTTTAGCGTAGGGAGAAAAGAGGTATAAGACAGCGCTAGCGTTATAACTAGTACAATACTATAACTATTATCTTCTCTACTATTATTCCTAAAGATTGCTAGCAATAGCTATAATAATAAGTTTATACTACTTATAAAATATATGCTAGATAGAAGCTTACACACTATAGGTATACTAACGCTCTATTTCTATATTAAAGTTAGCTTTAAGAAGACTTCTACTACTTTATTTTCTACTATCTTCCTAGGCCCTAGTGCTAATACTAATACTAATACTAACGCCGCCTAAAAGTACGCTCTAAAGATCTATCCGCTTACTAATATTACTAGGTCTATACTAAAATACTATTCTATTTAAGGTATTATTAATAGAAAGCAAAAGGTATATCTTATCCTATATAAAATAGTTCTAGTATACTAGTAAGGCTGGTAATAAATTAGTAACTATAGGTGTAGTAATAATAGATGTATAAAGTTTCTACTATAGTTCCTTATATTGCTACTAGTTAGGAAGACAGCAATAATTTTAAAGAAGGATAAAATTAAGAAAAAGAGAAGAAAAAGTGTTTATTAATAAGTTACTAAGAAAGAAAAGCGTTATATAAGTATATATTAGATTCTTATAATTATTATAGCGTTAAATAGTAAGCGTGTTATATAAGTGTGCTGTATAAGTAGCGCGCGAATATAGCACAATTACTAATAATAGTAATAATAAAATAAGTTAGTATACTATATACGCTTTAAGTAAATTTAATAGATATTAGAGCGCTTATAAATATTAGACAAGTGGGTAGTTTATAAACTGTCCTTATAAACTATTATTATATTAGTGGAGAAGACTAGTAGTTAATAGTAATATACTATTTAGTCTAGTATACTACTATTAAAATATATATAGAATTTATTAAGTATAGTATAATACTAGACTAGATAGTATAATACTATAAAGATAAGTATATATAATTTATTAAAAATAGTACTATACTAGACTATATTAATTTTAATAGTAAAAAAGAAGGTATATATAGTAAGCGTATAGAAAAGAAAATACAATAATAGAAAATAATAGAGTTAATAAATTACTTATTATTCCTATCTAGGTGCGAATAGAAAGCAGAAGATTCTGCAGCGTATAGACCGCAGCGCACAGACATTACGTGACGCGCACGTGATGCCTATTGTGCGATAACCTCAACACCACCACTGTGAGCCTTGCCCGTACGGTGTACGGACACTATGTGAATATAATCTAACCGACTAATTCCAAATAAACGCCGCTCCGCCAAGCTCCTTACACAATCCTCTACCACCTTCCTGCACCCGCAATACCCTCCAGCACAGGCACAAAAAAAGCGCCCCAAAAGCCCTCGCCACCCTCGTCCATGCCATACTCTAAGATATTCCCATCCAATCTCGCTAGCTGAAATATGCCCTGCACCGTCTTCGTCGTCAGCAGCGGTCCGCTCGTTCAGCTTGACGATGCTACTACCCGCGAGCGACACGTTCTGCCCGGGTGCGATATCATCTTCACCCCCTTTGCGCCGCTTGGGAGGACTTGCACGGCGCATGTGTTGTAGATGGTCCGACTCGGAGTCGCTATCGCGCCGCCGTTTGGGACGTTGCTGGGGGGAAGCGGGCAGCTCGAGCTGCAGCCAGGCGCGGACACGGGCAAATTTATTGTCGGTTGTCGGTGAGGGAGGCAGGGAGGAAGACATGTTGCGGGAGTCGGAGGCACGAGAGCGATGAGGTGGAGGGGCTGCATGCGCGGCACCAGCGGGGCGTCGTTGGTGTTGGTGCCAGGTGAGCTGCGGCTGCGGTTGGCGAGGCGACGCCAATGTTTCCACCCGAAGAGCCCGCGTCGGCTGCCCCTCGTTCAGTTCCACCCGCCTCATGGCCGAAACCGCGAGCACCTGCATGCAACATTAGCTGCATGTGCTAAACGCGAATAGGATAGTAATCGCAAGTATGTATTCAGTCTGAGTTTTCTACGACTATCGAAGACTCTCCCGCTGGACGCCAATGCAAGAATGGGTATCATTCCAAGGAATCTCTCTGCCAAAACGCCGCTCCTACCCGTGTACACACACGCATTAACCCAGAATCCTCCATGCATTCTTCCCGCGCCCTACGATATACATACATGCTCAGCGCGCCGTAGAGCATTCGAAATAGCTACTCTTCAGTGTCGAGCAGATCGTCATCAAGCACCTCGAAGCCCATATTCTTGTAGAATCGCACCGCCTCTTCTTGCGTCATGGTGTGGCCGTTGTGCACTTTGTCCATGAACTTCTCTTCACTCTTCCAGGATCCATCTGGGCCGGAGCGCGCACGCTCTGCTTCCAAGTGCTTTCGCTTCAAGTGCTGGAGCGGCGATTCGTCTGAAGCGGGGCCGTGGCTGGACGGGGCAGGAGACGAAGAAACCGCTCGATCGCTGTCGTTCATGTCTAACGCTTTACGCTCAGCACCGGGCTTTGGGAAGTACTTGGCACGTTCGCTAGGAGTGAATCGACGTCCCGTACCATCATCCCCAACGAGTAGTCAGTGATCTTCAGGACCGTGGAGGAATTTTTCCATCTTTGGGAAGATGGCCCAAGCGAAACGTGCTAGCAGGAAGGCTGGGTGTATGGTCGGGATTTCTTGGAGCGGGATCCTATGCCACACACAGTGCACCTCGGGATCCGAATGGGTAGCATGAACAGCGAATTGGAGCGTGTCAGCATTGTCCTTAGACGCGGGCGCACATCATTATGTCGTATGGGACCTGGACCGTCGTTTCGATCGTCCATCTCGGTTGCCATGTTGGCGGCGTACAGCCGAGTGTGCAGGGGTGACGTTGGTGTGGTGGGGAGCGTGGGGTGCAGATCAGGGTTAGGGTGGGCGATGGTACACTAGCACCACGGACACTAGTAGCCGCTAGCGTCTTGCGTGCGCGTTATCGATAACGTGGGGCGTTGCGAGCACCAGCTGCCAACTCTAGTATTATTGCAGAGGGGAGACCCCTCATCTCTCGCGCCATCACCAAAACCGCCATGAGCCATGAGCGAAATCGATGTGCCGACTGGGAGAGACCCTAAGCCGACCCCGATGACTCTCCCTCCCTGCCCCTCTCTCTTTAGTGGACCGGGCGCCCCGTACGCTCCTTAGATAGTAAGGAAGGAGAAGAAAACAGCGAAGGAGGAGAAGAAAGCAGCGAAGGGGGAGAAGAAAGCAGCGAAGGAGGAGAAGAAAGCAGTAAAGGGGGAGAAGAAAGCAGTAAAGGGGGAGAAGAAAGCAGCGAAGGCGCGGGAGAAGGAGGAAAAGAAGAACAAATAGAGAGAAGAGGATAAGAAAGGCATGCTTCTTGGGGTTAGCGTAATGAGTAGCTTGGTGGGAGATGTCGGAGAGGCTTTGAGAAAGGACTTGAAGCGCTCAGGGGCTTCAATCTCATAGCTAGGGGAGCGGAGTATCCCTCCTGGACAAATCCAGACGCTAAGAAGGGTGTTTTTACAGTCGACCCTGTGGACGCACAACCTCCTAGATACTAAAGTGGATAATTAGGTGTAAAAGCTAGGGGCGTAGGGCGCGGGTGTGTATACGAGTACGCTGACACATGCGGCGTGGCGACGTATGTGATGGGGCTAAGGGATCAAACGCATCTAAAGCCGGAGGCGGTGAGGTATTTTATTGGGGAGGCGAGGAAGGTGAAGAAGAAGGCTTTTGATGTGATCGAGGGGGTGGATGCTAGTGAGTGAGTGATGTTTGTGAGTGTAGAGTGGATAAGTGCTGACTAAGAGTGATAGGTTATTATTTAATGATTGGGCAGGCGGAGTAGTTGGCGGGGGAGGCGGTATGAGGGGAATGGGAGTTGGGACGGTAGAGTTGTTGTTGATCTAACGGATTTGCGCGGCGTAACTAATCAAGAGCACCTTACAAACCCCCCCGCCCCAACCATAGCGTTCATATACACCAGCTGAACTGCGCCGCCACTCAAACCCTTCGCCTCCCGTTTAGTCTTGCCCAAGCCAACCGGTTGCTTCTGTCCCAGGCAGCCTGATATCGGAGAGAACCCACGCGCGAGATTATCTTGAGTCTCCAACATTACATTGTGTATTTCCAAAGTTTAGCATATGTCGTCAGTCAGGGGTTTCCGGATTCAACGTACGCACAGGCAGGCGCTCTCCAGCCTCTCCGTTCTCTATAGTCGCTACTACAATCGCGCTGCGCGAATGCCGCCCATTCCGAGATCGCATGTAACGACTGGCGTCCGCGCCAATTTCGCCGTCTCACTTCAAATTGCCCTTCTCCTACCTCCCGGCTCCCGCGACGTGCCCAAAGCTCACATCCCTCGAGATGACGAAAGCCCAGATCCCACCCTCGCCCGCCGGCAAGCAAGAAAGTCCAAGCACGAAAGTCCAGAGACAGACGAGGTCTTCCAACTGTTTACAAATGCAGTGTCGCAGAGGACCGACACCCCGGGATGGCTGCGCGTAGCCACCTTCATACATACACCACCAACCTCGGTGCCTCCCGCTTCACACCCTGGGCAGCCTCGTTGGTTGACCCGTGCGACATCCGACACTGACATCGGCTTCTGAGGTCTTCGACCGGGCAGCGGCACACCTCGCTTGCGGCGATGAATCAGACGCCATTGACTCATGCGCGCCCAACGATACGACGTGAAGTGGCGGGTCGGCCTCGCACGGGGCAGGTCGCGCGTATCGAGAGCAGACACGATGTTGAGACGACCATTGGGCGGATGAAGAGATGAGTAAGCAGCTGCTTTCTGGAGAAGAGGAGCGCGACGATCAGGAGCCAGAGGAAGATAGCGACCGGAAGGTTGATGACGACATATATGTGGGCAATGATTCCTTGACCACCCCCGCCGTGCTTGGATTCAGCAGAGAAAGCCGAGTGTCAGGTGTACCCTTCCCCAAGTTCCCCTTTGGGGGTTACCCCTAAACTTTACTGACATCCCCCCTAGACGACCCTAGACCGTAGAAACCGTAACACCCGCTCAGCGTAACCGATATTCCGGTCAGCAAGTACCTAGCATACGCGCTGGAAACCAGAAGGAGAGTGCAAGACGAGGCGGTGGACGGGGAAGTCGACGTAGCGCACGAAGTGGAAGCATAGGTTCTGGCCTTTCGAGCGCCAGCTCTTTCCCTCCTTGAATACTACGACACTTGGCCAGCGGTACATGCTCCTGATATGTACCCCCAGCCAAATACGTCTTGCTGGCACATCAACCTTCCTGTACCTCTAGCCTGGATTTCCGAAGCCGTTTTGGAACGGGAATCGAAGATATGTCGGAAGTGCCCCAGCTCACCTTGTCTTCTTTTGTATTCGTCCCGAATTTCCTTGTTGTCTTTCTGTGGTGTTCCACGTTGACTTTCATGGCATTACTGTACCGCAGCTCCATGGCTAGGGCCACCCAGCCAGGGGAACTTCCTAGGGAGCGCCAGGGTCGTCACTCCTGAAGAGCCAAGAGCGTTAACACGGAGGAATACCAAGACAGGGTTGTCACCTGCGGTGGGAGGTTGCGCATGATGGCAAGAAGATCTCGAAGAAGACCTGGTGCCTCGAACGCATGTCAGACAACAGACCGAGGTTTCAGAGGTTAGAAGTCTGGTGAGTGAAGCTCAACCACTTCCCGCCGTACACGTGCGCGAGTCGATAGGTCCCAGGCCCTAGTAGGGGGCAAGGGCAAGTTTGCTTTTCTTTTTTCGACGGAAACCTGCCGACTCCCCTCCTCCGCTCGGTTGTGGTGACGGTAGCCACTCTCACACTCGTTGTCCATACACGGTCAGCAAATAGCGCTCGCGCTTCCGTGCAGGCGTTGACGGTTTGATGCTTGATCTCAAGACAACGTCTGCGGAGACAATCTTCGGAAGCGGCTCGAGCAGAGGGAAGTGGCAACAAGCGCTAGGGATATACGCCGTCGCTGTGCATGCGGTTATTCAGTGTTGGGGGGTCACCAGTAAACTACTAACAACCCCCTAGGCCAACCCCTCCAACCAATCCTGGTAAGTGAAGTGAAGTGGGAAGCTCCAACGCCCCTAGGCGCGATGCAGGTGAGACGCTAACTGTACCGTGCGAAGGCGGATCCCACTAGGTACAGCGGTCGACATCCGCAAGCCGATTTGTTCGATACTGCCAGATTGAGTGGTGGTGGATAGGCAGCGCGCACCTCCCACCACGTCCAACAGTGTCCGTAGATTCACTTGGCACGTCCGGCAATGTATCGGTATCGCGAAGACCTGGCGGGGCGTACCCAATGTTTGATTTTTTCTTTTTGGGCGAGAGATGGATGAGTCATGGTTTGAACCATGGTTCAAGTGCCAGAAGCCTCTGCGCGATTAGTCCGATGATAGCATGTGACCGCACCTGTGAAAGTGCCTGGCCGGATATCGCAGGGCAAAACGTTGGAAAGAGAGGATTTTGCGTTCCCCAGGATAGGTATGGCAGAGGCTGAATGAATGGCAAAATGAATTTGAAAGTTCGTCCTGCAGTTGTATATTCGAGATGCCTGAAGCCCCTTTATGGTTGGAAGTTACGTCCATGTAGCCGTACTTTTGCTATGTCGGAAGCCATGTCCCATGTGATTGAGAGTTAGCGTTCGCGCATGCGCAGCCTTTCCATTCACCTACGCGTCCACTGCAACATTGTCGCGCATCCACAAATCGAATCGCAACACCATCGAAGTTTCGTCCACCAATCGCATCCAGTGGACCGCCTCCATTCGCAATTTTCCCGTTCCTTGGTTCAGAGCAGCTCTGCGCCATGGTTGATACTCTTTATCTATGCTTGCGTGCTACCTGACTAAGTGCGTTTTTAGAACCCAATCATAGATAAAAGTCCATGCCGTCGAAAAAGTCCACATCCGCTTCGCGTCCGCACCGCCCGAGTTTCGTTGCTACCCTCCACCGCCCGAGTTCTCCTTCACGTCCCCCTATTACGCCGCGATGGCAACTGACAACGTCCCACCACCCCTCTTCGTACCCGATACGCGCTTCGAGCCGTACAGAATAGGCACTGGAAGGCTATTAAGCCTACCTGTAGAATCCCGTGTCGTGGAGCAACCAGCAGGCTTGCTGAATGTTCGCGAGTTCCTTCGATCGATCAGAGATGTCGCCACTGCGTTGGCAGTAGAGAAATGCGAGGTTCCGCAGTTTGTTAGAAGATATCATAGTGGCGAAGACCAGAGCGCCGCACCGATTACACTGATGGTTTTCGCGGATATTTCGGACAAACCGTCCACAACAAGGAGAACGCTGCTGAGGACCATAAACCGACACTGCTGGGAGGCCGGCCTGGTGGATATTGAAATCGAGATCATGGATTTCGACCATTATTGGCGAATGCGAGACGTGCCCCTAGGGCCAAACGACATAGAAGTTATCACGGAATGGCACCACACGTCACAAAAGATTATGGAATACCTAGACGAAAACAGACGCAGGTGGACGACCATGGATCTGATCCGTAGGGGGACGAGTGCCTCCCCAGAAGAATGCCCCGTTACCCTCATAATTGGCACTGCCGAATCCGAAGAGGGTTTCTGGTGGGAAAGTGGGATTCGCGAGTTAGAAAACATCACCGGCGTTAAAGTAGAAATCATGCACCGCAATACATGGGAGCTAAATTGTCCAGTGACGAAAGAGGCCTACAAAGACCCACCAGTCATGGGTGCATCTTTGGGCGAGGAAGATATTCGCGGCGGAGGAACCCTAGGTGGCTTCTTGAAGCTAAAGCGAAGAGGAGAGACCATGACGAAAATGTATGGGCTAACGAACCACCACGTCGCGGTTACAGGGGAAAGAGCAGACAGAAAAACAGCGCTGAATCTCTCTAACGAAAAGAAACACCACAAACCATGGATGGTATCCCCATCCGACGATGACCATCGTCAGTATCTGAACGAAATGTGTAAGCAGCCTAGAGCTATGTCACATGACGACATTAGTCTCATAAGTCAGCTCGCCTACTATATACGAGCCTCTGATCACTCCATGTACGATACACAGGCATATACACATCTAAACACAGATACTTCTACAATATACACTTTCTACACATACTACCCAATTGCTTACAGTTATAAGCCCGGCCTAATCCGCACTTATATACATACATTAACTCCCTACCTACCTATCTATTAATCGAGCCTACTCTATCTTGCCATGTTCGCTCGGATCAAACACGGCCCCCCACCGGGGTCTTTGCGCAAAGCGGTGATCTCCTGCGTCCTCCCCCGACTCCTGTACGGAGCGGAGGCCTGGTACGGAGGAAGAACCAAACCCTCTAGAATCATGCGCCAGTCAAAAGGCGCCGAAGTGAGCACCCGACTGGGTTGGCACATAGAAACACTCGACAAGGTCCTTAGGCAGGCATGCAGAGCCGTTGTTCCGGCCTACTAGACCACACCCACCACCGCTATCTTTAGGGACGCTGGACTCCCCTTAGCAGTAGTAGCTCTAGAAACCTGCAAGTTCCGCTTCGCAGCACACCTGCTAACGATTAATAAAAAGCACCCGCTAACTGCCAGGACTCACCTTCCTACAGTTAGAAGAGGCCGAGGCGCAGGCCTCCCACAGAGAGCCCGCACGAAGGTATAACAACTAGCACAGGTCTTCGACCCAGTACCCCGACCCGAATTCCGCGCCCCCCACTACTCCCCTGGGAGCCGCGACGACCCCACAGGCCATATAAATAAGAAGGAAGCCGCCCGCCGCTTTAAGGAGTGGTGGGCCCTTCTCCCACCAACTGCTATCACTGTCTTCTCTAACAGCTCTGAACAATGGCTTGACAGCGTTAAGCACGTCATATACAGCTACGCTATATACAAAGGACAGACTCTCACCCTACAGGGCAACAGCTCCCTCAACCCCAGGTCCCACGTCTTTAATACCAAAGCTGTAGGCGCGTAGCGAGGACTCTCACACACGCTCCGCACGCCAGCCTACCAGCTCAGACGCATATACATGTGCATAGATAGCACCTCTATTATATAGTACATCAGAGGCAACCCGTCCCCCTCCTCGCAGTAGGCGTTCGTTAGGTGCCAAGAGACAATTAAGAACCTGGACATTACTATCCAGTGGTCCCTAGGACACTGCAATATAGAGGGAAACAAACAGGCAGACTAGCTAGCAGACAACGTAGCAAGGACCCCTAAACCTCCACACAGCATAGCAACTAAACCTACAGCCTTAGGCCTTAAGTTAGACGTTCGCGCCCTTACTAGGAGCGCAGAAATAGACTGGTGGCGCAAGCACACACCAAATCTATCTAGGTGGTACATGCAGTAGGACCTTAAGTATCGCCCTACAAAACAGCTAAAGGAGCTCACCCTCTAATAACTAACGCTTGCAAAGCTACTATTTATGCGCACCCGCTATAGACACTACGCTTAGTACTATAAGAAGTTTAAATATAACAACGCAGTTATAGAATGCTCCTATAGGGCAGACCTTGCGCTAGACTATATAGTCTACTGCCCACGAGCGGTCTAGAAGTTCCGCTACTGGCCAAAACAACCCCCTCTCCCTTCTAGCACCATATAGGAGGGCGTTGAATACTTAAAGACCCTTAAGCCTAAAGATTTTCAACTCTTGCTAGAGCTTGCCAACCCTACTAACACTAACAAATAAATGTTAGTTCTATGGACTGCCTACTAAGCTACAGATGCTGGCGGGCGCGACAATAACCTGGGATAGCTCCTCTGGCGTCGACTCTGTCTGAGCTCCCAGCAGGGGTGCCTCTTATCCTAATATCTTGCCACACGAGGCAACCTCCCCTACGCTCTCCTACTCTCCTTACCTCTCCTTACTATCTATACGATCCTTACCTTTCCTATACTAGTTTTACGCTAAGGTCTTGGCACTTTTTAATATAGCTTTGGGGCAGCCGAAGCTGCCCCTGCTTTGGATTGTTATATGTATAATAGCTACACCCCGACATCTCAGCCTATAGGCATGAAGACACGGATTCAGCCCCCGCACGGAGGGGGGCGGACTCTTACGAGCCGCTGCAAGAGACGGCAATAGCTTATAGCATGAATCGCCTTTACCATCTGGCTGGCCCCAGATGGCTACTCGGCGCGTCCCCATGCCCCATGGGAGGCTAGAACCTAGGTTCCTGGACGTTAATCAATACTACTACTACTACTACTACTACTCGACAATCAAATTCCAGAGGAACATCAAAACGTCAAGAAGTATTTCGCCGGTGATAGAACCAGTAACTTGGTAGACAAAATGCTCCGAGAGCAATACACAGGGCAGGATCTTGGACTTGACGATATCCAAGAAAACGGGAAGAGTGTTTTCGGTCCCACGCGCTTGTATCTGCGCTCTGACTTCTACACCAGGGAGAGGTTACCTGAAAACACCTAGAGAAAGCTCAGCTGTTATTTATGGAAGTCTCACCTGACATAGAGTGCGGTGTGGTTGAGGGGCTTGGGGGAATATCGCCTCGTGGTGATAGTTAGATAGGTCTTCGATGCAGACCTATTAAGTACTTTGTTAAGTTTTACATAGTGTATAGTTTAAAGTTAATAATTATATTACTTATTTAGGGTTATCTCTACTTTAAGTCTTTAAGGTTCTAGATTTACCTATTATCCTACTACTTATTAATTTAGTTAATTATAGCTTTATTACTAATAGTAAGGCTATAGGGCTACCTTATAAGGATAGTGTTAAGGGTATTATATTACTTTTTAATATAGTCCTTATTCTTTCTCCCTTATATACCTTTTATTTTTATAAGAGATAGTGCTATAGTTTAGATAGGTATTTTTACTAGCTTAATCCTCTAAGATCTAAAAGTATAGCTATAGTAGCTAAAGCTTTTTAAAAAGCTTATTATCTTTATTATCGCTAATAATTTTACTTCTTTACTTATAGTATTTCTATAATTTAAGAGGAAGCTTTCTAAGTTAGTTATAACTATTGCGCGTTTTTATATAAAAGCTAACTGCCTTAGTAGTGGTAATAATAGAAGGACCTATATTAAGAATAGGATTAAGGTACTAAAGTATAGATCTTAGGTAGTATAAAGGGCTATTTATTGCCTATAGCAATTCTGCTATTTTTACTACCTTTTAGAGCTCTATAGTTAAATAGTAACTCTAAAGTTACTATCCTATAGTTTGCTATTATATAATTAGCCCTTTACTAATTATACGTGTTATACTTTAGCTCCCTACTATAGTTAATTCTAATTATGCCCTTTTTTTATATACTTTAGCTATTAAACTTTAGTTATGCTTGCTATTAAGTCTTATAATCTATAAAAGGTTAGGTCGACTATAAACAGATATGAATGAATAAAAAAATGATAGTTAGATGTTGGCCATCTGGGCGCTGCGACGGCATAACAGCGGCCCTTGACAGTCTTCCTTTCTTGTATTGTTCCCATATATTTGTCTTTACTTAGATTGCTGTCAGTGTCTGTCTTTAGTGTTTCTGTTAGTTTTTGATACCTAGGTAGTTTAATGAAAGTGTTGTCCTTGTTTTAAGGTTCTTTCAATTTCTGGAGATGCACCAAAGTCCGAGTATCAGGACTCGAGAGTGTCTAGCTTAGCTTTGCATACCCAGGTGGCTGGTATTCTGAGAATCAACCGTTAATGACCATAGCTGGACACCCAGGGACGCTGTGGCCTCATGGAATTATCTTCTGGTAAGAGTCATAGTCTGAGATCACACTATAATTGATCCGTGGTGGCGAGGATGGGGCGCTTGTGCGAACGAATAGTGACACAGATCTTATCATGAAATTATCCTCCAAAATTATTGAAAAGAGATGCGTGTGAGTCACAGCGCACAGGGCTGTGGTGACTGATGTGACGTGCAGTGCACCCGTGGACGTCACATTTAGCGATGTCAGCACCCCCGCAACAGGATTGTTAACTACTGCACGGAAATTCAGTGCGTGCATCTATCACCTACAGGTCGCAGGAGAAGGCCTTGGAAAGGACCTGCTGGCAGCGATCGTAATTCTCTTCCCGGATTGCTTGCGAATCTAGTGAGCAGTGATCCGAGCCAGCCTCGTGGGGTGCCCACTGTCTTGATCTCAGCCTGGTGCTTACACGTCTGTGTAACACCTACCTGAAACAGTCAATGCGCAAGGCACTGGCTAGCAGTCAAAACGAGCGGGTGAACCTATGAAACGGGCGGGAAAGATGTCAGGCTAGCGGCGGGAAGTACGGACAGCTGATACCTATGGTCATGTGGAACAATGGCTAACACTCTCCCCTATTTACTTTGGATATGAGTATAAAAGAAGTAGAAACCGGTTGACATTACCCTCTCGCCCATACCTACTTCTTCTTTTTGAATAGGTCCCAATTTTAGATTGTACACCCGAAAAGTATCAAGTACGCTCTGGTTCAAACAAGAAATGGCGAAGCAAGGCTTGTACCAATATTCAAACTTGGACAAACACTTAAAAGGAAGACCATTTCTCATTGGAGAACAGATCCCCGCCGACACCCGCCGTCCTCGCTGCCGCTATCACAGCACTCAAACTCTCACGGAGGAACTTGACAAGATGAACGAGGAAGCACGCGCCAAATTTTTGGAGAATTTCAATACCGAATCGATAATCAAATCAAGGGACGACTTTGATATACCTCAGGATCAGACAATCTCAACCTCGGAAGTTTTAAGGAGGTGGCGCGAGTGTGCAAAGCTTTGGAAAAAAATTCGAAATCGCGGAGTCCCGTCTTGTAGAGACAGTGGCAAATGAACTCGACGAGATCGGGACCTGGAAAAAAAGACCATGGGACTTCATGGTTTTTGGTCTACCTTCTCTCCACGCGAAGGCATTTCAAGATGAAGCTTATCGACAGCATCGTTTTGCGATCGAATTGATCGCAGAGCTCACGATGAGGTTCGAAAGGGATACTGCATTCCACCCACACGAGCAACATACAGTCGCCTTGGATATCACACATATGGACTGCATTGACGAAGAAAACAATCCCAGATCCGGTATTCGAGATGATGAAATTTTCACAGCCGCCTTGCAAAGGCGAACTAGGCACTTGGAGAGGGATATTCCTGGACAAAGCAAAGCTCTTTCCGCGATGAAAGTGCATAATGTGACCGTACCTTGGATGTTAAAACTTACTCCTAGGAACCATGAAAGCGTCTTCATCATTTTATGGCCAATGAATCCTATTATGCAGTTACTCCAGCATTTACTGCAACCTCTCAAGGAAGAAGCACGCCCATACATCGTCATATGTTCTCCAGGTGAAGTCGACAACAAAATGCCGGGAGAACTCGACAACAAAATGCCGGGAGAACTCGACAACGAAGTGCCACATGGGAAGAAGCAGTTGAGCAAAATCTACGCAGGGGACCGAACTTCAGATCGAGTGGATGACTTTCTCTCCAAAGAATATCAGCGCATCGACCTCACAACTGACAAAGCACTTGCTCGGCTGCCAGACGATTGTACTATAAAGATGAAAGATGATGCAAAGAAGATATTAGGGACTTTGTGTATATATTTCCGCAAAGATCTCTACCATGGGCTGGAAGGTTCGGCGGGCTCTGCTTCTACGACAGGCATAGTGGGACCGGGTCCGACTCCTGGATTATCGGAACCGGCGAGACAAATAAATCTACCTGTTCGCCATAAAGAAACCGAGTCACCGAGAAGCTGGGTCAAGCCAATGTCTGACAACGAGTGGCAGGCCTTGACACCCATGCTCGAGGAAATCTTCGGTCCTGAAAATCAAGAGCGTTTGAGGGAAATCGAAGAGGGAATATATTCACACGAAGATATTGGCGATGATTCTAGCTAGGAGGGGGGGGGGGCGGCGTGAAAGGTATGGATGGTGGGAGCGACCTGTTTTCTTTCCTTGAGCTCTGTCTTTGCAGTCTATTTTACGATTTTTGCTTCTTGTTCTGCTAGGATATTAGATAGTTTAATCATTTAAATCGAGAATACACTTTTCTTAGTTGTGCTCCCTAAATAACACATGCTCAGGCTATTCGCCATAAGAGAGTGGTATGTCATACAGTATTAAGTCAAAAGTCTCGGCACCCCTGTCCATCCCGCCCAAAAAGTAGTGTCCAGAATTTTGACGCAAAACTGTAGACACCTGTGTAACTGTAACAGTTTACATAGTATCTTCGGAGCGATTTAGGATGGGCTGGTACCGAGCTATAGGTATACTGACAGCAGAGATTATATCGTGTAAAGATACTGAAGACTATTCCAGACACTTGCCAAATGAGGTAATGATGCGCGAATCCTTTAGATCGTTGCACCTTCTCAACTGAGCTAGACACAACATGCACTAATCAATAGTTCGGTTAGACCATATCCTCCATCGTCGGGAGAATGACGTAAGCGCGTTAAGTAACCCAATCTTGCGGTCTCAAGGGTTGGCGACCCATTCGCATGTTCTCATGTCGCGCATCTTACAATTCAATATCAAGCCTTGCAGCTCCATAGGTAGCGGTTATTCGACAGTTGCACTCGATGGGTGTCAGCATGGAGGAACACTCCGAGCCGCTACTTCCGCAGGATCCGACGCGTAACGTTTCTTCAGATGTCGAACAACGCGCGGTGACCGAGAAGTCGTCTTCGTCTCCCAAGTGGTTTGAGAAGAAGACGTTTTTATATGCATCGGCATTGTGGTTTGCAGGGACGTTGCTTTTGTTCATGGCCGCACTCCTAATGCATATCCGACCACGTGAACACCGAGCAGCTGGAACTATCTACTGTGAGTTTGCCAAACAAAACTGTTATCTGTCGCAATTAACAATATCATGTGCAGCACCTGTAGAGGATCGCGTGCGCTACCAGACAGTAGTCTTCGACCCTTCACTTGGAAAAAGTTCTATATACGCCGAAGGCCCTTCACCGGCTGTAGACAAGGCATGGGAAGACCTATACGGTATCCAAAATGCCAAAAAATCCCTCTAACCCGCTAACCACCCCATCCAGACTTTGGCCTATCCTGGATCACCGCCGCAGAAGCAGCCCACCTTCCCAACGCAACATCCCGCCTCCCTTCCATGCCCTCGCGCTACGTCACAGGCCTCGACGTCTTCCACCAGCTCCGCTGCCTAAACTTGATTCGCAAAAAACTAAATCCCGAATATTACGCGAACGACACGCAAGTCCGCGTAGACCATTGTCTGGACCAGCTTCGACAGAGTCTGATGTGCAATGCGGACACGGCGACGATTCCTTGGTCGTGGAGTAAGAGCCAGGAGAGGACGATGCCGAGCACGAGGACGACGCATACTTGTAAGGATTTTGAGGCGATTCGGAGCTGGGCGAGGGGGAGGCAGGTGTTGGGAGAGTTTGATAAGTACACTTATTTGGAAGGGAGTCCGGTTAGTGACTAGTTAAATGGGTTTAGACTCGGGGGACCAGGCAACTCTTTATTTAGTTGAGTAAGGGACGGATGCTATACGTTATCGTCTACGGAAAGCTTCCTAAGACAATATCTCCTGTAGGAGTTTCGAGCGTGGGTGTTCCTTTCCGCGTCCGAATCAAAGCTCCAAGGGAACAGATCACAGAAGAGCAGAGTGTGAAGGTACAAAAATAGTTGTCTATAATGATTATCTACGCGAATGGAAAGTGCGTTGCCATAAGCTGGTACTTTAACCTTTACAGAGCCATGTCAAAAGCTTCCTGGTGAAGACCACCACTGCCCCTCAAGAGCTCTTCCATCCCGCTCTCTCAGACGTCCCTAAGCGCCTTTGCCTTTCTTGGTCGACTTCGTCCCTGACCCAGTACCCGCCGAGCCAGAGCTACCGTCCGACCGCTTCATCTTCTTTCCAGCCTTCTTAGCCTTGCGCGCCTTAAGATACTCGCTGTAACGAGCGTTGTTCGACTTGTTAGGACCACAGACGCCCTTCTCCTCCTCTTTGCACTTGCCAGCCTTCTTCTGCGCAGCAGTACACGTTTCCTTGCACTTACCGGCCTTCTTCTGCGCGGCAGTGCATTTGGCGGCAGCCGTAGACTTGCATTTTCCCGCCTTCTTCATTGCAGTGGTGCATTTGGCGGCGGCTGGGGACTCCTTCTTCGTACCACTGGTCTTCTTCTTGCTGGCAGTCTTCTTGCGCTTGCTAGCGGCTGAGCGTCGCTTCTTGGAAGGGCGGGCCTTGCTTGCTCTGGCCCTGGCATCGAGACGAGCTACGAGCGGTTCATCGTCCTCAAGGTCCGCGGGCGACGCCCTGGCGAAAATCTCCTCGGCACGCTTCCACATGTTGCGTGGTCTGCATTCGGCGTAAAAAGCCCAAGGAGCCTTGCTCCACGCCGGATGATCAGCGGGAAAGCCAGCGAGAGGAAACTGGGCACCTGCGTGGTCCCTATCGGGAGTGTAAATATCGCGGTTGTAGTCTCGATTGCGGACATATGGATCCTCAAACGTGCCGCCCGCGCCATCTGATCGAAACGTAGACCAGCCTTGGATCTGTTCTCAGGGGATGTCGTCGATAGAAGCTAACTCCTTCTCGTTCGGATAAGGGTTGTACTGTTTCAGGGTTGCTTGAACATCGATGAGATTATCGTCGAGCGCAATCCTATAAACTGTGCCTGTGCCCTTTAAGTTGTCTAGGATCCAGCCTTGGGCGACGAGGGGATCGGATGTCGTGGAGATGGAGCCGTCATTGTTCATGCTGGTACCGTGGTCGTTCCTTTTGCAGTGCCTGAACAGGCTCATGTCTTTTTTGCCGAAGGGTATTCCGGCGCTCGAGCCCTTGCTCATGAAGCCATTGGCCTCCTTGATCCTGAAGTAGGGCCATCTGTCGGCCCGATATACATGCCTGATGTTGGAGGCACGATTTTCGAGGGAGTGTTCGTCCAGGGACGTGGTGACGTTTTCGGCAGTTGCATGTTCTCCATCGATGGGAGCAAGGGGAGCTGTAGTGCCAGTAGCAGCGAGGAGTCCAAGAAGGACCAAAGACTTTCGCCAAAACATGCTGCTTGTTGTGGGTGTTCTGGATGAAACAAGTCAAAGGGGTGGGGTAAGAATCCCAGATTCTAAACGAGTGACTAAACGACAAAGGGCGAAATGAATGGACGAAGCATAAATGAATGTCGAAAGAAAGGAATGGAGGCGAAAGACCAATTGAGATGTTGTGTGTAACGAGTTGGGAAGAAAAACGTCCTTATATCCATCACTTTTTTTTTGTGATCACCTTTTTCACGCTCTTTTTGATTACTAAGCAGGGGGCTCTGCTTTTTTTGTCATGTTATTTGAGATGAAAGCCTTTGTCGTGCTACCCCTAGGTAGTTAATTTAACGCCACACATATCCATCACTATCCTGGTCCTTGCGTTGTGAAGTCTCCTAATCAGACTGTAAGAGGCTGAGTCGAGTTGCCTATAAACGGATGAAAGTGGGCACAGTTGCTTTGGGCTGCTCTCAAAATATCTTGATGCCCTACCTGTCTCCATGACCTCAAGGCCCGTTTGGGTAGTGAGTTATCCGGATTAGGTCGCCTAGCGGAATCAAGTATAGACTAAAAATGCCTAAAGGGTGCGCACCGGTGCGTGGAACGCTGGGGACCCGCACTTTTCCTGGGGTAGTTTGGCATCCCTGCGTGGCGTTAGCGAGGAGTCGTCATGATTGGCTGCTGCCATCAGATCTCGGAGGTGTCGGCACATCGTATATGGCCCCGCAATTGGCGCCCCGCTAGCCGTATTAGGATTCCCGAGGCCTCGCGCTACGGAGATGAACACGCCGCCATCACTGCAGTCTACCATCATGCTCAGGTACGCATCATTCTACCCATACTCTGCATCCGTGGTTTCTCGTGTTGCGCGAATCCGACTTTTCCAAACACAACGCCCTCGTGCAGCTCATCGACGTCGATTGTCAGGACGTATACGTATACAGTAGGTAGAGGTTAGTCCTTTCTACAGTAGTAGGCAACCACCTAAATACCCCTGATTACAGCAGAGCAGGCGGTACGAAGCGCGACAGTGACCGACTTTCTGATAGGAACAACATGGTCGAAGTACACCCCATCGAGCACCCAGCCACGGCACAATGGGACCTACCCCTCAAACACGCCGAATATACCAAGCTCTTAAAGGGTTTCCAGCCACAAGATATGGACGACAGGTGGCTAGTCATTGCCGACACACCCAAGCCTGACGCTCAAGGCAACACTACTGTCCGCTTCTATAGGAGCTGGACAAGGGAAGAGCAGATTTCGCTTGATATCGTAGCGGGGGACCCCAATAAGACAGAGGCTGATGGTTGGGCCAAGGTCGTCAAGATCTCGTGGAACAAACAACCTGGGTTTCTGGGAACTGAGGAAGAGGCAAAGAATTTTGCTGCCTCGTTGTACAAGGGGATTCTTCGTCGAATTGACAGTGCTTAGCCTGTGTTCGGTTGGGCCCCGATGGCCTAACGAAACACACCGAGTACTCGCCAGTGCACCAGCCTTCTACTGCGAGTTAGCCCCGGATATGTAGGGCACAAACCGGCCTTACAAGAATGTACACGATTTCTGTCGAGAACATGTATAACCCACCTTTGCCTTGAAACGCCTTTCGTACAACAGTGGGGGCTTGCTATTCTGATCCGAAGCTTTGTTTTTTGACGATATCTCTTTCTCTTTCCAATCGATCGCTTACGATCGCCTACCTTGGTCCGGTCATGTAAAGTTGACGCACAGTAGGATGTGCTTGTGAGCATGTTCCGCGCGTGATGTGTAATGGCAGGAAATTTGAAGGGCATGCGGGTGGTTGTGCTACCCAGCACGGCTCGTGCACGTCATGTAAATGTATGCATGGCTTACTATGAGATGAAATCAAGACCAACCTTGGAAGGCCTTCACTGGTGTGAATGTCGCTTTTTCTTTTCACCAAGCCGCCCAAGGGACGCGGGTGGTGGCCCGTGCGCGTGCCCAATCGGAGAAACGCTGCTCCGAGGCCAGCGGCCGCATTTAATTCTTGTGTACTCGACGGCGACGTGCATTCGCCCCGCCACATGCACACGATGCCGCTCGTCGACAACCCACAGATCAAGCAGGCGAGCTTGCACAACCCGCTGCCCCTGCAGCTGCACACCTACATCTGGCCTTTCCTCATCATCTGGCCCGCCTTCCTCGCCTTCTACCTCTCGCCCGAGCGCTACGAGAAGCACATCCAGTCCTCCGAATGGACTTTCGTCTGGGTCGGCAGCATCACCACCATCCAGGCGCTGATATGGCTCACCACCCACTGGAACGTTAACCTCAAGAGCGCCTTTACCACGACAAAGGCGCGCGACGTGCGCACCGCCCAGCTCATCAAAGTCCTCCCTATCGTCAACGCCGGCGTCGCCGAAATCTGCCAACTCAAGCGCGACAATGCGGGCGGAAAGCCAAGTCTGTCCTTCCTGTTCCAGAAGCGCCGGTTCTTGTACGATGCGGACAAGGGCTCGTTTGCCCCGCTCTCCTACCCCCTCGACGCCGAACCGAAGCCGCAGCTCAAGACGTTCCAGGAGACCAAAGGGCTGACGGCAGCTTCCGAGATCGATCGACTCCAACAACATTACGGGGACAACAGCTTTGATATTCCAGTGCCGACGTTCACGGAGCTGTTCAGGGAGCATGCCGTCGCGCCGTTCTTTGTCTTCCAGGTGTTCTGCGTCGGCCTGTGGATGCTGGACGATTACTGGTACTACTCGCTGTTTACCCTGTTCATGCTGGTTGCATTTGAGTGCACTGTGGTTTGGCAGAGGCAGAGGACGCTGAACGAATTCCGCGGCATGAGCATCAAACCCTATGACTTGCTGGTATACAGGCAGAAGAAATGGCAAGAGATTCAGAGCGATAAGCTGCTGCCCGGCGATGTGGTCAGCGTCGGAAGGACCAAGGAAGACTCGGGTGTCGCCTGCGACATGATCCTCCTTGAGGGCTCGGCCATCGTCAACGAGGCTATGCTTTCTGGAGAGAGCACACCGGTGCTCAAAGAGTCGATCCAGCTACGACCCGGCGACGCAAGGATCGAACAAGAGGGTCTTGATAAAAACGCGTTCCTGTATGGCGGAACGAAGGTCCTACAGGTGTCTCACGGCAACAACGCAGAAGACGATATGGGTACGGTTTCGAGGCTTTCATCTGGAGTCCCTCCGCCGCCGGACAAGGGCGCTGTCGCTGTAGTCGTCAAGACCGGATTTGAGACCAGCCAAGGAAGTCTCGTCAGGACCATGATCTACTCTACCGAGCGCGTCTCTGCAAACAACGTCGAGGCGTTGCTCTTCATTCTCTTCCTCTGCATTTTCGCTATTGCGGCTTCATGGTATGTCTGGGTAGAGGGCGTCAAGCAAGACCGCAAACGATCGAAGCTTATGCTTGACTGTGTCTTGATCATTACCAGCGTGGTCCCACCGGAGCTGCCCATGGAACTCTCGTTGGCTGTTAATACCAGTTTAGCTGCCCTCAGTAAATACGCCATTTTCTGTACCGAGCCATTCCGCATCCCGTACGCTGGACGAGTCGACGTTGCCTGCTTTGACAAGACAGGCACTTTGACCGGCGAGGATCTTGTGGTCGACGGTATTGCTGGACTTACTCTGGGAAATCCTGGAGCCAAAGTTGGCCCTGATGGAGCTCATGTCAGCCTGAGCGCTGTTGCTGAAATCGGAACAGAAAGCACTCTAGTTCTCGCCACTGCGCACGCCTTGGTGAAGTTGGACGAGGGCGACATCGTTGGCGAGCCGATGGAGAAGGCCACCCTTGCCTCTCTAGGCTGGAAACTGGGCGCCAAGGACACTTTGACGCCCAATTCCTTCTCCGCAAAATCCCATGCCGAGCTCGTACACATTCGGCGACGCTTCCAGTTCTCTTCCGCACTCAAGCGTCAGAGCTCCGTTGCGACAGTATTGGTAAACGACAGGAAGACGAAGCGCAAGGTTAAGAGCACATTCGTTGGTGTCAAAGGAGCTCCTGAGACAATCCGCAAGATGTTGGTCCACACACCGCCAAACTATGAGGAGACATTCAAGCACTTCACCAGGAACGGTGGCCGTGTGCTTGCGCTCGCGTACAAGTACCTCGCCGAAGACGCCGAGTGGGGTATGAATCGTATCAATGACCTCAAGCGAGAACAGGTGGAGTGCGATTTGCGCTTTGCTGGATTCTTGGTTCTTCAATGCCCGCTTAAGGATGATGCGGTTCAGGCTGTCCGCATGTTAAACGAGTCCAGCCATCGAGTGGTTATGATTACGGGTGACAATCCATTGACCGCTGTCCATGTCGCTCGTCAAGTAGAAATCGTGGATCGCGAATGTTTGATTCTCGACGCGCCGGAACACGATGACTCGGGCGAGAAGCTTGTCTGGCGCAGTGTCGACGATAAAATCAGCATCCCCGTCGACCCGACCAAGGCTCTGGACTCCGCTATCTTGCAAAGCAAAGATATTTGTGTTACTGGATATGGGCTCAGCAAGTTCCGGGATCAGCAGGCCTGGAAGCAGCTTCTTCGACACAGTTGGGTTTACGCTCGTGTATCGCCGAAGCAAAAGGAAGAAATTCTGCTTGGTCTAAAAGAGATGGGTTACACCACTCTCATGTGCGGTGATGGAACCAACGATGTTGGTGCTCTCAAGCAAGCGCATATCGGTGTCGCCCTGCTTAATGGTACGCGTGACGATCTTGAGAAGATTGGCGAGCACTTCCGAAACACCAAGATGAAGGAGGTGTACCAGAAGCAGGTCCAGTTGATGCAACGATTCAATCAGCCCGCTCCGCCGGTTCCTCTTATGATTGCACACCTGTATCCCCCTGGGCCCGGTAACCCGCACTACGACAAGGCCATGGAAGCACAGGCTAGGAGAAAAGGTCTCGCACCACCGGTTCCAAACGGCGCGGTAACTACTGCAACTAACGGCGCTGTCGAAAAACAGCAGACGCCCGCACAGCAAAGTGCAGCCAATCTCGCTAGTACTTTCACGGAGAAGATGATGGAATCTGAGCTCTCCGAACTCGACAGTGAACCGCCCACGATCAAGCTCGGAGATGCTTCAGTTGCTGCACCTTTCACATCGAAACTCGCTAATGTCGTTGCTATTCCTAACATCATCCGTCAAGGACGTTGCACACTTGTTGCCACTGTCCAAATGTACAAGATCTTGGCATTGAACTGCTTGATATCTGCTTACAGTTTGTCTGTGCTGTATCTGGACGGTATTAAGTTTGGTGACGGACAAGTTACCATTTCGGGTATGATGATGAGCGTCTGCTTCTTGTCTATTTCGCGCGCGAAGGTAAGTGGATCTACTTGTTGATCACCTAATATGACCGCTAATTCGGATGCAGCCTGTCGAAGCCCTTTCCAAAGAACGACCTCAACACAACATCTTCAACTTCTACATTGTTGGATCCGTCCTCGGCCAGTTCGCCATCCACATCGTCACCCTGATCTATGTGTCACAATATGTCCAACGTACTGAAGCCAAGGAGAAATCCCCTGACCTCGAGAAAGAGTTTGAGCCCTCCCTGCTCAACTCTGCGATCTATCTCCTCCAGCTGATCCAGCAAATCTCCACCTTTTCCATCAACTACCAAGGCCGGCCCTTCCGTGAGTCTATCCGCGAGAACCGCGGTATGTACTGGGGTCTTGTCCTCGTAGCCGGTGTGGCATTTAGCTGCGCGACGGAATTCATTCCCGAAATCAACGAGAAGTTGAAGCTTGTGCCTTTCACAAGCGACTTCAAGATCATGATTACGAGTGTCATGTTGGTGGATTATGTGGGGTGCTGGATCATCGAACAAGGATTGAAATGGGCGTTCAGCGACAATAAGGCAAAGGATATTGCCATTAGGAGGCCGGATCAGGTTAAGAGGGAGGAGGAGAGAAAGAGGGTGGAGCAGATAGCGGAACAGGAGAGGAAGAATGCGGAGATGGA
The DNA here is from genome assembly GCA_014281115.1 of Laburnicola sp. R22_1. Classification (NCBI taxonomy): domain Eukaryota; kingdom Fungi; phylum Ascomycota; class Dothideomycetes; order Pleosporales; family Didymosphaeriaceae; genus Laburnicola; species Laburnicola sp. R22_1. Next base: position 1,230,967 of record JACONQ010000014.1, read on the forward strand.
GGAAAGGGCTAGGGCGGCGGGGTTGGTAAGGTAACGGGCTCAAGAAATTTGGGTACGACTCCGGCGTGAGGAAGTAGATGGTGTTTTGGGTTTGTGCATAGCGCTAGGGTGAGTTCTGTATTCAAGGTAGATCGGGTATCAAAATCGTGTCCTACTATGTTGTGAGCTAATAGGGGGGGAGCTCTTCTATTTACAGACGCACCTGGGTGATGTGTGTGATGTAAAAGCGGTCAAGCTAGTTTGGTGATGAGTACCAACAACAGTCTCTGTGGATGTTTTGACAGCAGACTTGTGTGGGGTCATCTCGACTCTGTTCGCTCGATCTGCAGTATTTAAGACCTCTTTCGGTGTGCGGTCTTCTTTTCTTCACAACTCACCGCATTTGCACGGCAGACTAAAAACGGTTTTCCAATCGCTACATGTTTTTGTTGGAGCGAGAACCAAAAAAAGCAGAACTCCCCCCATGTCTCATTGGCTGAGCGCGCATAAAAATTCCCATTCAGAATACATGTGTTGTAGTGCCGTACACCCTGTAGGCATCCACACAATGTCCGGCCAAGGCGCGCGATGGAAACAACGCCTCCAGGAGAAACAAAGCCGTTAGATACCTACAGATGCTAGCGGCTTGCTCCCCAAGGATACGCACCCTATACGCCCTCGTGGCGGATTTTGTATGCTTGTCGGAACGGGACTAAAAGAAAACCCTCCTCTCTTGAATGCGCTCCTCCGCTGTGGTCCTCCTCCTTATCAAAAGTTTTATCCTCAAGGGTTATGTCCGCGCGCTTTAAAATTGAAACGAAAAATGGACGATGGGCTTCTCGGCTGGCTCTTCTTTTCCACCAAAAGCGATGGGAGAACATGAAATGTTGGCGTGGAAGTAGGCGATTGTTGCAACTAACACAATTTTATTAGTAAAAGGGGCTAAATTTTTTTTAAGGCGATATAACATATTCTATCAGTAGCCCGGACAGATTAGTCCGCCGGACAGTTTTTGCCAAGACCACAACACTTCACTATGAATTATAATGTCTCAACAACACGGCGCGTTATTATCTAATTAAGAAGGCAGAATTGAGCTTGCCCTTCACATCTATTAGAATAAGCAAATTTTAAGCCTGCAACGCGCTACTGCAGCATATAATATCCTAAAGTCTACACTAAGCAATTAAATTAACAGAATTACCGCCTAAGCAGATACACAATTAGGCATGGCAAAGCTCACCGCAACTAAAGAGCAGACGCTTATACAGTATATCCTTAACCTAGATTCGCGAGGATTTGCACCCTAGCTAGGTGAGGTGGAAGATATGGCTAACAAACTACTAGCTGCGCGGCATAGAGACTCTGTAGGACAATACTAGGCTTAGCGCTTTGTAAAGCGCGTACCTAAGCTTAAAATAGCTTTTAATTAAGCGAAGGACTAATAGAGGATATAATAGAAAGACCTAGAGGTTATAAACGCATAGTTTTAGCTAGTAGAGGACATAAAAGCTAAGTATAGAGTGTAGGATAAAGACATCTATAACTTTAATAAAACAGGCTTCTAGATAGGAGTTATTAGCTTAATGAAGATTGTAACTAGTTTAGAAAGATATTCTTCACCTATGCTTATTTAGCTAGGCAACCGCAAGTAGGTTATAGTAATTTAGAGTATTTGCGCTGCTAGGTATGCTGCTCTGCTCTTTATTATCTATAAAGGGCAAGTCTATATCTTAGCGTGGTATAAGGAGACTAGTATGCCTCGCGATTGGAAGCTCTTAGTCTCTAAGACTAGCTAGACCAACAGCGAGCTTAGAGTTACGTGGTTAAAGCACTTTAACGCGTATACAAGGCCGCGCATAGTAGGGTTATAGAGGTTACTTATTCTAGACAGCCATAAGAGCCACCACTCCTAGGATTTTAAGGATTATTGCCTAGAATAGAAGATCCTAACACTCTATATGCCAGCGCACTTATCTTATATCCTCCAGCCGCTTAATATAGTCTGTTTCGCGCCACTAAAGCTGAAGTACTCCTAGCGCGTGCGGGACTTGGCGCGCTAACGCGTCTTTTATATTAATAAAGAGGGCTTTCTACTAGCCTTTTGCAACGCGTTTTTTAATATGTTTATACTAGAAAACTATAAGAAAGCCTTTAAGGCCTCTAGGCTTATTCCTTTAGATGCGTTAGTAGTAGTAGATTGCCTTAATGTGCGTATTCACACTTTACCTCAGGGTACCCTACCAGATACACTATGGCAAGCCAGGACCCTAAGCAATACCCTTAAGTTTAGATCCTAGTCAAAGCTCGTACGCGACTCTTTTATTTGGTCTCTACCTAATGCTAAATTAAGCTACTCACAGCTTATAAAAGGTGCTAAACTCATGCTCTACTATAGTGTACTTTAAAAGACCTATATTAAGGAACTTAAGAAGCAAATTAAGGTTCTAACAAAGCAAAAAACGCGTAAAAGAAAGCGCATTTAGAAAGGTGGGACGCTAGGCTTTACTTAGGGAGCAGATTTAGGAGTAGAAAGCCCTTCTATTAGGGTGAAGTTGTTGAAAAGGGCGCGAGGTAGTAGTAAGGGAGAGGCAGGTCCCTTAACACAACGCCGCTGTGGGAGGTGCGGAGAGCCTAGACACAACGCAAGGACCTATTATATAGATAAAGAGATAGAGGAGGAGTTAGATATTACCCTCAGCGGCTTATTTTCAGATAGTGTTGATAATAAATTAGAGTGATTTTATTATAGGTTACTATAAGGCCAAAAATAACAGGTTAACTTTATCTTGCAATAGTACGCACTTAGTGACTAAAAATTAGATAAAGTACTACTTAAGATATAGTATGCTTTACTGCGAATCATAATAAGTATACTATATATTGCCTACGTATAGTATGGTAGATAATATATTGTATATTATAGGGAGTCTTATTGTAAGTTCGTACTGCCAAGAAAGACTCCTTAGCTTTGCGCGGCTGCTGCAGCCGCGCAAAGAGGCTGCACAATATAAAAAGTAGATTAAATAGTAACTTAGTATATTGTAAGTTATAGTAGGTTATTATAAGTCACTATGAAGTAACGTTGGTGGTGTTCTATAATGAGTTATGAGGGACCTCGAAGTTGCCAAGAAAAACTGTCCGGCGGACTAATCTGTCCGGGCTAACGTGTTCGATCACTCATCCGCGCACCCCACCAAAATCGCGACGCGTCTTCCTACAATTGCTCTTCAACAACGCAATAAAATAGGTAGTAAATAGATTTATTAAGTGCGCGCTATCTAGTAGTACACTAAGTCCTTATATAACCTTGTTCGTGGCACTTGCTGCAGGTTGGCGGTGCTCGAGGCCTACTTAGCTGCCCCGCCTGCTCTACCTGCTAGAGCACCCTTTCGGCCTCTGCAGCAAGTAATTGACCTTCCTCTACCCACATAGCTCCTCCACGGGCTATATACTGTCGGCGCTGCTGCTCTTTACGCTACCGCCGCTAAATAGCCTGTTAGAGCTTCCTATTCTCCTCTGCAAGGATCGTTGCTGAATTCATCGCAAGTTGACACCCTTTAACAAGCTGGCGGATAGCCTAGGTAGTAGGGCTCTGCAAAGGCTGACTAAGGCGGTCCTGGATAAATCGAGCCTGCTGCTCTAGCTGAGCAGTAGTATGCGGCGTCTCTAACGTCCATGCGACCTTAGCGTTGGCCGCTGCCCCTGGCGGAGACGGCGTCCTAACCACTGTCAGCGACGACAAGACGCGTTCTGGACAGGCTGGGACTAGCCCTGTCGCCCGAAAGCCAGCCTAGATATTCTGCTCTGACAAGACTGTCTCTCTGATGCCTGGGTATATCTGTAAGAAGTCCTGCTTGTCAATGTGGAAGACGTGTTGTCGCGCAAGCTCGGACACTTGGTGGCCGTACGCAACCTTAAGAGGCGAGAAGCAGCTAACATCGAGCGGCTGGAGCAGGTGCGACGTATGAGAGGGCATACAGAGCGTAATAATCTTGTTCTCTGCGCAGTACTTATCGAACTCAGCCGTTGCGTGGCTGCCGTGGCCGTCAAGGATGAGTAGTCGGTAGGCCCCTATCGTACGGGCTTCAGTATGTCGGTGGAAGTGCTTTACCCACTCGAAGCCTAGGTCGTCCGTAGTCCAGCCGTTGTCGCTAACAGCGATAGTCTAATTAGGTGGTAGGCCTTGATACCAGCTAGCTTGGTGGAGCTTCCCTTGTAGGATCACGAAGGGTGGGATAGACCAGCCAGACGCGTTGATACACTCAATTGTCGTTACCCACTCGCGATCACCTGGCTGTATAGTCGCCGCACGGCCGACTGTCTTAGAGCTTGTAACGACTTTTGACGTCGCAGCGATACCCATCAAGAAGCCAGTCTCGTCAAAGTTGTAGATATCTGTATCGAGGATGCCGTATGACTGGCGCGTCTCCTCTACGAGCTTGAACCACGCGCGGATCGCGACAGGGTCTTCAGATCTTGCGCGCTGTAAGTGGAACTTGCGATTCCACTTAGTCTGGAGCTCTGCCTGGCGCTTGACAAAGCGCGACACCCACTTCTCGCCGACTGATTGTGGAGGTGGCTCTTGGCCCCGCGCGGCGAGCAGATTGTCTGCCATTCGTCGTACGTTGATAATATGGGGCGGAAATCCGCGTCGGTCGAGGTCTAGGATCCACTCTACTAGGGATTGCTCCTCAGTAGGGTGTAGCTTTCGTTTCTAAACGTTGGCGATAGCTTGAGGGCGAGCACCTCTGGTACGGTCGCGGATAGTCGTTTCAGGGACATTATATAGTCGCGCAGCCTGGCGGCGACTCTTAACCTGCTTATTCTGAATCGCCTGCATTGAGAGACTAAGTCTCCCTTCTTTTTGAGCCTGCTGGACGTGCTAGGGGAGCGGCATTGCGAGAGTTGTGAGAGGACGCGTCGCGATTTTGGTGGGGTGCGCGGATGAGTGATCGAACACGTTACTGATAACGTGTCCGTGCGCGTGATGCGCGGATTCGCGTGATGCGCCGCTTTTTTGTCAGATAAGCTAGCGCAGCCGGTTGTGAGACACCCAGGGATATGAGACACCGCGCAGAAATCCTCCACCCCTCAAAAAAATCGCGATATCTCCACATCCACCCTACCAAAATGGCCAATCGTGAGGCAGCAATTCAAGCAGCTATTACCGATCTCAATGCTGGCGTTTTTCCTAGTCAACGAGCTGCTGCAAAGGCACACAACATCCCCCTAGCCACGCTCTCGAGGCGCGTACGCGGTTCACAAAACTGGCAAAACAGCCACGTATACCAGCAACAATTAACTCCACAACAAGAGGACTTCCTTGTACAATAGATACTTGAAGAGGACGCACGCGGGTATCCTCCTTCTCACGCTCGTACACGAGAAATGGCGAATCGAATCCTAAGGATGAACGGCGAGCCCACATTAGTGGGTAAACACTGGATATCCCACTTCATCAAACGCAACCTACGCGTCGCCTCTATTGTGGGTAGGAATATTAAGGCTGCGAGAGCTAAGGGAGCAACTTAGGAGGCAATACGCGAGTTTCTTAAGCTCTATAAGCAGCTCCGCGTTGAGCTGAACATACGCAATAAGGATACATGGAATATGGACAAGACTGGCAAGGCCCTAGGTGTATGTGCAAACACCAGAGTACTCGCAGACAGCCAGAAAACAAAGGCTTACTATCAGTCGCCAGAGAATCGCGAGTGGGCGTTGATAATCGAGTGCGTTTCGGCAATGGGCAAGAAGCTGAGGCCTGCAGTTATTTTCAAAGGCAAACACCTACAGAGCACCTAGTTTCCATTAATAATACCTGACTAGCTATACGCAACCTTAGAGAATGGCTAGACATCTAACGCAATTGGCGTTGAGTGGCTGCAACGCGTATTTCTGCTAGAAACTGCGCCCTCAGAGGATCGCTGGAGGATGCTAATTTTAGATGGCCACAGCAGCCATATAGACCTAGACTTCCTGTGGATCTGCAAGCAGAATAAAGTCAGGCTTCTATTTCTCCCTGCTCACTTATCTTACGTTCTGTAGCCCCTAGATCTCTCTGTTTTCTCAGTAGTAAAACAATTCTATCGCCAGCAGATCCAGGAGTTATCACACCTTGATGATGCTGCCCTAGTCAAAAAGGAACGCTTTATTACTGCCTACCACGTTGCCAGAGAGGGTGCAATTACTAAGAGAGTTATTCGCGCTAGATAGGCTACTGCAGGCATCTGCCTATTAAACATTGAGCGAGTAATTAACTTATCTCAAGTCGCTCGAAGGCCTGTTACGCCACCTCGCCAGAATTAAGCTCAACAACTAATTGAGAGCTATCTCTCTACCCCCCGCGGCCCTCGTGATCTGTTTATAGCTTAGCGAGCGCTTCACAAAGAGCAGAGTATAGGCTGGAAGGTTCACTAACTGTTTGAAAAAGCTGGCAAGGCAATTGCAGTTGCAAATACTCGCTTAGTAGCGCTAGAAGCAGAGAACAAACGATTGCAGAGCCAACTTGAGGCTCTTAAGCCTTAAGCACCACGAAAGAGGGTTCGTATGGACCTAAATTAACGCTTTGCCAACGTAGATACGATTAAGATAGCAGTAGAGGCCTCTAAGCTTATAGAGCAACAAAACAATAGTCCTGACAAAGAAAAGGAGGCAGAAAAACTAGCAGCAGAAGTAGCAGCTAAAACTCTGCAATCTATGTGTAGTGAGTGGCAATTGTAATTACGCTGAATCAATTATCGCGATTTTTTGAAGGGTAGAGGATTTCTGCGCGGTGTCTCATATCCCTGGGTGTCTCACAACCGGCTGCGCTAGCTTACGTAAGTATCTTTGATGAGATCAGATGAAAGTGATGGATTGATTGTCGAGTGATCTCTGTCGGAGAAGCTCAGCTATCGTACGCAATATCAATCTAGCGCTAAGACGCACTAGTAATAGTGCGGAGTAGTGTAACAGTAGTACGCCAGTCTCCTTTGTGTATTTCACAGTGATCTCACAGTGAAATCACTGTAAGTTACACCAAGTGTCGTTATAAGGAGACCATGTGATCGGACGCACGTGACTACTGGATTTCACAGTGTATGGGTGAGGCTAGGCATAAGGTTATTCCGGCCGAGGTCATGTAACCAAGGACCAACCATACAGCCATGCGGCAGTCTTACACACCCCCTTTAGATTGCCAACAGTGGTGATCTAAGAGATGCTAGGTCCTAAGTTAAAACAGGTATGCGTGGCGACAAGAGATAAAGTTAAAATGGCGCGATAGGCAACAAACAACTCCCAACCTTAGTAAGGGGAAGAAAAAGGAGCTGTTAGCAGGTTCTTATGTAGGCTGCTTACTATAAAAGTTACCTTAAAACACCGTAACAATAGTGTAAGTGAGCTAAAAGGTGTTAGACCAGAGGGGCGCGTAGCCATGTGCCTTATTAACATAGTGTCAGACTAGAGGGGCGCGTGGCCATATGCCTTATTAATAGTGTGAAACATAGTGATTTTGTGGACTGTGAGTGCAAGGACAGGGTGAGATTTATTAGTTACCTAAACCGCCAGGACAGGGTAAGACTAATAGGTCACCTAAGCCGTCTGTGTGTGGGTTAGCGTCTAAGTGTCCTTAGCATATAGCTTGTAACAGTAGATTAGGTCTATTTTAATATGAAATTACTATAAGAAAGTAGTCTGCCTAGGTACTAGCGTAAACAATTATAACTGTTCTATATAGCTAGGCCAGTAAGTAAGGGCGTACCTTATAGGAGAGTCTAGTCTTAAAATAAGAAAAGGTGGGTCCTAGTCTAGTGCTAAGGTCTGCCCATATTCGTTATTAATATAAGCTATCTTAATGACTCCAGTGTGATTGACTTCAGCGTAAGTAGGCGGAACCACTCTATATAGCTGCGCCAGCACAAGGAGACAGAACTCCTTGCTAATACCTAGACTTGTGCCTTAGGTGTGTAGGTACTAAGGGAACTAATCTGTAGAATAGGTAGCTAATCCACCTAGGTGTAGATAGTTATTAGCTATTATTAACTTCTTAATAGACAGTGCTCTGCGTTAGACGTTAAGATTCTTCTTACTAGAGCTACAATACAATATGTGTAAGGTCTTATCACTATAAAACACAGGGAAAGTAGGGTGCTAGAACAGAGCAGTGCTTAGGGGCAATGTTAGACTAGAGGGGCGCGTGGCTATGTGCCTTATTAATATATAGAGATAGAGGAGCATTAGACTAGAGGAGCGCGTAGCTATAGGCCTTATCAACACAGTAAAACACAGTGATTCTGGAGACTATAGGCGCAGGGATAGGGTAAGATTCATAGGTCACCTAAACTGCCAATATTCTGCTATAAGGTCGCAGAGGTGTAAGAGCTTAAAGACTCTACTTATTCACCTATAATCTACTTTTGTCAGATATCAGGTCACTGGAAATCACTGTGATTTCACTGTGAAATCCAGTAGTCACGTGCGTCCGATCACATGGTCTCCTTATGACGACAGTTGGTGTAACTTAGAGTGATTTCACTGTGAGATCACTGTGAAATACACAAAGGAGACTGGCGTACTACTGTTACACTACTCCGCACTATTACTAGTGCGTCTTAGCGCTAGATAGATATTGCGTACGATAGCTGAGCTTCTCCGACAGAGATGACTCGACAATCAATTCATCATCAAATCCATCACTTTCATCTCATCTCATCAAAGATACTTACGTATCTGACAATTAAGAGTCTCACTGCCTTAATCAAACCAAAAATCATGTCTCTATCAACACTCAGGGATCCCACAGTGATCCTAACCGATTACTCGAACTACACACTATGGCTGAGGCAAATCAATGCCCGAGCCCAGTCGTTGAAAGCATGGGATCTTATTGACCCATCCCTCAACAATGAACCGATGGCAGAACCGGTCATGCCAGTCGCACCGAATATTGGTGCCTATCAACCAGCTCCCGCTTTCGTCAACGGAAACACCAACAACGCCCGTCCATCGCTACCGTCGCACCTATCGCCGGCTGGCGAAAAGGCGTACAAAATCGATACCGATTTCTATAAGAATCAACTCGAAATCTACAAGCTCCTAGATCGAAAGTACGAACAGGAGAAGGAGAACCTAGATAAGCTGGTTATTCTCATTCAAACCACCACCTCGGCACATTTACAGTCCAATTGCTGCACCCCAGGTGAATCAATCAGACAATGGATCAAGAACCTCACGAAAACGGTTGGGGTTGACCAACACGATGAACAAAGAAGAGCAAGGATTAGGTACCAAGACGCTCTCAAACCAATGAGATCAGTCGGTTCATGGTACACCTGGCTCGCTGAGTACGATCATGCGGCTACAGAAGCTGAGTACAATCGTGTGTCAGAGCTTCGGGAGCTAGACTCAGTCAAACAAGATTTCATGAAAGCGGTCACCAATGTCGCATCCCAATGGGTTACAACCTTCCTGCAACACGGAAGTAAGGACGAGACCGTTAATAGAAAAGAGATGGTGAAACTCTTCCAAGAACAAATGGTAATGCAGCACCTGATCAAGGGTAAACAAAGGGGCGCCTTTGCTGTTGCAGGACCATCTCTCGCTGATGGTGGTGTAACCACCCAGGCCGCAGCTAGGGACGCCCAACCTGTGGATGAAGCAGCATCACCCAAGCGAGGCAGATCACGCGCCAATAAAGCTGGCCCTAAAGCCAAATCCAAGCAGTCCGTACGAGTCACTGACGATGAGCCAACGGCAGTTGGAGGCCAAGAGGGATCAAACCCCAAGTGCCCTGCTTGTGAACAACGCCATAGTCTGAAAGACTGCTTTTACGCATTCCCCGACAAACGACCTGAATGGTTCAAACCAAAGCCTGCTATGGAGGCGGTTATGATATACAGGTTGGAGAATGACCCTGTGCTCATGGAGCGCATGAGATCCGTAAAGCGTTAAAAGTCACAGACACCAAAGATCAAACAATCAAAGACCCCTACTCCAACTCAAATTACTGAGATTACTGACGATGAATGACTAGATGGCAGACAGATCACTATCCTCTCAGCGAGCTTCAATGCTATCGCAGCCTCCTACCACTCAGACCCGAACACATACCCACTACGTGACTCCGCGATCCTCGATTCTGGCACAACCTGCCACATCTTCAATAACATTGATTGCTTCGTCTCATGGCGACCACCGTCGCCAGGAGACTTCGTATGGGCGGGATCATCACGAGCATGGATAAGGGGATATGGGAGTGTCCATCTTCACGTCAAGAGTAAGGAGGGAAATTGCTCAGTAAGGTTAGACAACGTCGCCTACTGTCCTGGTCTACTTTGCAACCTAGTGTCCTTCCGATTACTCCGAAGGCAAGGCCTCTGGTGGGACACCAAGTTAGACCCAACAACAATCAGGAGACGAGACAATACGATCCTGGCCGAACTCCAAGAAATCTACGATCAATGGGTACTGGAGTTCATACCAACATCAAAATTAACTTGTACCACGATCAATAGTACGTACGCTACACACAAATTTACCTCGCGCACCGCACGACGAGCGCAGAAGGTGAACGCCATCACATGGCACAAACGACTAGGCCACCCAGGCCCTCAGGCACTGGAGCACACAGTGAATCACAGTGAAGGGGTACGTATCAAAGGGTTGACCACGGTCCAATGCGACGCTTGCGGCAGATCAAAGCTCAGGCGACAAATCAGACGTCAGGCTAGACAAATCAACGATGGCCCAGGAGAGAGAGTCGCTATAGACTTTCACGACTTCGAAGACAAGAGCTCAACCGGCGAAAAGAGTATGATGCTCATCTCCGATCGTTTCTCAGGCATAGCTTGGGACTTCTACTTTAAAGACAATCGACCAGCACGAACAATTATCAAGCTGCTGAAGGAATTTGTACTATTTATGAAAGTACAGTTCAAGGTGACTATAAAAGTTATCGAATCCGACAATGAGATTTTCTCAGTTAAACAAGACGTTCATAGGTGGTGTGTCAATGAAGGGGTTGTTATTGAGCCTTCAGCACCCGATACCCAAGCTCAAAATGGAGGGGCTGAACGCTCAGGGGGTGTAATCAAGGAAAAGAGCCGTGCAATGCGACTTGACGCCAACCTCCCCCTGGACACTATGGCCAGAGATCACACGAGCGGCCGTATACCTGTATAATCGAACGCCAAACTACGCCAATCAATGGCAATCACCACACGAAGTATTTTTACAACAGTTGCCTACTAAAACGGCATCGTCACCCAACCGAAGAAACCAAACCAGGCTCACCTCAGAGCCTACGGCTGTAAAGCTTTTGCCTTGACCGACGATACAAAACGCGGCAAGAGCAAGCTCCAAAGGCTCGACCCAAAGGCATGGGTTGGTTACCTAGTGGGCTATCGATCAACAAACATCTGGAGAGTATGGATACCTCCACTTAACAAAGTTATCAGCACACGCGACGTCATCTTTGACGAAAATCAAGTGTTCTCAGGTAAACAAGAAGACCTGTTGGACAACCTCATGCACAGCACTACTGAAGAGATTGCTGCATGGACCCGAATAGTGGAGCTACCGCCCTCACCACCGGAACATAAAAATACGGAGTCTTTCTACGAGGATGAGTCGATCATTGACTCTCACGAGGAGGACGAGGGTGCTCCAGGGTACTATCAAGGGAGGAAGATCAATTACACCTACCTAACACCACCAGAGACACCTCCGCCTGTCGCACTGCTTGCCCAATCAATGGTGAGTTTCGAACAGGACCAAATTGAAAAATTACCCATAGGAACACCACAGCCAGATCAACGCGCTGTGCCATGGGCAGCCGCCTTCCTTGCAGGTACACTCGCAGGAAGTAGAGGCAAATACAAGGGGAAGCCACTCGACAAAGCTCAATTTAATCGCATGCTCGCAGCAGGCAAGAAACCCCATCGAAGTCAACTGCCGGAACCTCCATCATGCAGAACCCAGATAGATAATCATCCATTATTCGAAATGTGGAAGGATGCCGAGCGATCCCATCTACAAAGTCACAAAGAAATGAGGTCTTGGAGCGAGGTGCCCGCAGCCTTAGTGCGATCACGCGGTCACCAGATTCTCGACTGTATGTGGGTATATACCTACAAACTTGATAAACATCACAGATTACAGAAGTGCAAGGCAAGGCTGGTAGTGCGCGGAGATCAACAACGCCATCTCACTACACAGGATACCTATGCCGCAACACTCGCAGGTAGATCATTTCGCCTGCTTATGTCAACAGCGGCTCGGTTTGACCTAGAGCTAAGCCAGTACGACGTTACTAACGCCTTCGTCCACGCGAACCTGGACAGAGAAATCTACATGCGGATGCCCCGAGGTTATACCCAAAGAGGCACCATCCTACAGTTGCACAAGGCACTGTATGGCTTACGCATCTCACCACTACTGTGGCAGAGAGAATTCACCAGTGCGCTCAAGGATCTCGGTTTTACCGCAGTCCCGCACGAACCTTGCTGTATGATCAAAGACAGCATCATCATCTTCTTCTATGTAGACGACCTCATCGTCGTATACTCGAAAGATTAAAAGCACGCTGCCGATGCAGTGATGAAAAAGATAGGTACAAAGTTCACCCTGACTGGTGGTAACGATCTACAGTGGTTCCTAGGCATTGAAGTCGTCAGAGACCGTGCCAACAGGCAACTCTGGTTATCACAGAGGTCCTACGTGGACAAGATCAGTCGTCTAATCGACCAACGCGACCTCAAACACGATACCCCAATGTCAGCAGTCGAACTGTTACCTCAAGAAGGACTCGCCACAATGGCAAAGATCAATCGGTACCAGCGGAAGGTGGGATCAATCCTCTACGCTGCAGTAACCACGCGCCCGGACATAGCTTTTGCAAGCTCCCGATTATCGCGCTTCCTTTCAAACCCCAGCGACGACCATCACAACGCCGCCGACCGCGTACTGCTATACCTATCATCCACCCGATCACTAGGGCTACGATTTGGAGGAGCAGACACTTACGAGGTTGCGAGCGACGCGTCGTTTGCAGACAACACCCTTGATAGAAAGAGCTCACAGGGGTACATCATCAAATTATTTGGTGGCCTTGTCGCCTGGAAGGCAAACAAACAAGACACCGTCACTACTTCGACAACTGAAGCTGAGTTGCTAGCACTTTCACAAGTTGCAAAAGAGGCACTGTTTACAGCTCGGTTAATCGATGAACTTAAGATCAAACTGTCGCTATCAACAATTACCATCAATTGCGACAACCAACAAACTATTCGACTTGTTACTGAGGAAATCGCCAAATTGCAAACTAAGCTCAGGCATGTCGACATACACAATCATTGGCTTCGACAAGAAGTAGTACGTGGAGCTATCAAAGTCCAGTACCAGCAATCAGAAGAAATGGCAGCAGATGGTCTTACAAAAGCTCTGCCAGCCGCCACATGGACCAAGTTCTTGAATCAACTAGGACTTGAAGACGTCAGGGGAAGGATTACCGACCAAGAGGCCGACCTCGACGAGTTAGAAGACAGGATGGAAGCTTTTGAACTATGAGCAATAGTACAACTGCGCAAGAGATAGTTCAGCTTGGCCCTCTGAGGATCCAAGCTGAGGGGTGTGTCAGATATCAGGTCACTGGAAATCACTGTGATTTCACTGTGAAATCCAGTAGTCACGTGCGTCCGATCACATGGTCTCCTTATGACGACAGTTGGTGTAACTTAGAGTGATTTCACTGTGAGATCACTGTGAAATACACAAAGGAGACTGGCGTACTACTGTTACACTACTCCGCACTATTACTAGTGCGTCTTAGCGCTAGATAGATATTGCGTACGATAGCTGAGCTTCTCCGACAGAGATGACTCGACAATCAATTCATCATCAAATCCATCACTTTCATCTCATCTCATCAAAGATACTTACGTATCTGACAACTTTAGAATAGGCTCAAGTTATAAGAGCTTTAACTATTCCTAATACTTCTATTTAGGTAGAAGTTTTATAAGGCTATTAGCGGGCTAAGAGTTAGTTTTAATATAAGCGGGAGTAATAGTTCCTTATAGTGCCTATTCCCATAACTAATAGTGGTGTATATCCACGTGTTAAAGGGTTGTCTTTAGCTAAGGGGACTTTGTAACTAGTAGACAAATTGTCTGTTTGTTGTTACAGTACATAGAGGGTTGTTCCTTAAAGTCTAGGTGGAGATTATTAAAGATTCTAGACCACTAGTAGTACTTAGTATACCCTATAGAGAGTAAGATGAGTTCAGCTTTAGTAGTTGACTTAACAACACAGCGTTAGAGCGTTGCTTTCTAGTTAATTAGACCGCCAAATAGGAAGAAGATGTAGCCTTATAAGGACTTGCGGGTTGCCTTATAATTAGTGTAAGACGCGTTAGTTGCGCTATAGAAGTTAGTCTCTTTAGTATCTTCTTAATAGAGATGCGGAGTAGTGTAGTCTGTAGAGTAGTGTAGTGCCAGGTCCTAGGAGTAATACAGGTATGCGAGGCACTAATATGTAGCTAATAAGTGTTTAGGGCTAGGGTTAGTAAGGAATTTAGCCAATTTTAAATAAGCTTTGGCGATATCTAGATGTGTAGCACTAGCGGCGTAGCTGATAGATCTAATTATCTAGAAGTAACAATAAGATGCGTCCTTGTTCTTAGACTCTATTAATGGTACAAGCTCCTTAAAAGGTAGAGGTGAAGTAGGTGCCTTAGTCTAGGACGACTTTTAAGGTGCTAGGTATTTGGCGTAGATTTTCTAGATGTAGTCACGTTGTAACAACTAAAGATAACTATTGTCGCGGTCTCTATGTGTGGTAATACCATAGAAAGTAGAGTTCTCTTGGCCTTGCAAGCTAGTAATTTTATACTATTTAACAAGCTTGCGTTTAAAGGCGTTAAGGAAGGATAAATAACCTAGAAGGGCTATAGTAATAATGTTGTCCACGTAAAAGAAGACAATAATGCGGTTGTCTCTCTATAGACAGGGTGCGTTAAGTACTAGTAGTAGACCAAAGCTCTTAAGTGTAGTTGTAAAGTCTTCGTACTAGAGTAGTGGTGACGTCTTAAGGCCATAAAGGGCGCGATAAAGTTGCTAGTAGTGCCCGCTGTTATAGAAACCTTCTAGTTAAAAGGTGTAAATAGGTTCGGGGAGTTTGGCGTTAGTAAAAGCATTAATAGCGTCGTATTAACATATGTCTATGTTAAAGTAGGCGGCAATTGCTATAAGAGCGCGGAATATTCGTACAGTAAGAGTAGCAGCATAGGTGTTACTTATAATAGTCTGCAAGTCTCCTCTTACAACAATCCTTACTTTAAACTTGGCTAGATAGCCTTAATTAAATTTGTATGTAAAGACCCACATAAGTGGCAAGACTTTAGTGCTTAGAGGGAGCTCTAAGAGCGGAATCTTAGTGTATGTCTCCTTTCTAGTAATAGTATTTAGCTCCTTCTTTGCAGCTGCCATAAAGCCTTCTCTAAACCACATAGGGAGTTTTAGGACATTATTCTAAAATTAAGGCAGGGGCAAAAGCTGGTCTTTGTGGACTCGCTGTGATAGTGCGATTAATTAGGGCACTTTGTCTAGTAGTGAGGCCGACGCAAACGTGTTCTAATAAGTCTAGATAGCGTTGGCAGCAGAATTTCGTGTACGTTTAGGCAATACGTTAGTAGTTTGGAGATAGGTATTAGTCCTGTATCGCTTTCTTTGCGCAGGAGGTCCTATTAATGTAGGTGTAGGGGACGTAGAGGACTAAGAGGGCGTCGGCGGTGTAGCTAGTACTAACGTTGGCGGCGCGAAGGTCTAATTAACTATAGAAACTAGTAAAGGGTATGCATCTCTGCCATAGTGTGCATTATAAGCTTGGCCTGATTTCTTGCCTACGAGTAGGGTTTTAGTGGGAAGGATAGACAGCTTAGCGTCTTTATGTACTTTCTTATTGGAATCTTCCTACTTACTTTCTAATTCTTTAACCTTAATATTATTAATGGCTTAATTTAACTAAATGTTAAGTAGGCTCTCTTTATTAGTGGACCTAAAGAATAGTTCTTTATTAAAGGTAACATCCCTTGTTTGAATAACCTTGCCTTTGTGTCTGTGGGATACAGCTTTTAGTACCTATATATAGTAGATATTACGTGAGTCTACGCCTATTAAGTAACTAATAAGCGCCCTTAGAGAAAGCTTGTCTATTTAGGAAATCTTCTTACGAAGGTAGTATGCTCTACATCTATAGATACGTAGATGAGCGATAGAGGGCGGTTTGCTATGTGCAGCCTTAAATAGTGTAGTCTAGTTTAATAATTTAATAGGAGTCTAATTAAGTAGATATGCCGCATAGACGTACATCTCTTCGCATAGGTAAAGTGGAAGGTTAGACGTAGTCCTAAGTGATTAAGACATAGTAATTAGCATCTTTCCTAACTATTCTGTATGGCCTAATTATTCTATAGTGTTAGGGGACTAGAGCTGTATAGTAATGCCTTGTTATTTGCAGTGCTTAACTATACTAAGGTTATTCTAAAACCTATAAGCTTTCTCTCTATCTATTAGTACGAACACTAGGCTAGCGTTATAGCGGCGTTTAATATGTCTGTCTATAAGTTTAAAGACTCTATCCAGGACATCTATAGATTAATTAGGTATGCCATACACTATATAGGTCTTAGAGACAAGACAGTAACTATAAAAGATGTACTAGTTGCCTATAAGAGATTTAGCGTTAAGTGCAATAATATTAATAGCAATAGCTTTAAATATACGCGTAGGTTAGTGCTCTCTATTAGATCTCTATAAGATAATCTGTGAAGCCTTATTAACTCTACATTATTCGCAGTCTTGTGTACTAGGGGGAGGAGATGTGAGCGGAGCTATGCCAGCAACGTTGTGACTTAGTTTCTCTATTAATTCAGCTCTAGCATGGCCTATTAAGACATGTGCGTGAAGACCGGATAACGTGCGGTTAGGTAGTGGTGCAATGGAGGGTTTCTTATAGCTCCTTTTGTTAGCAAGCGCCAGGAAAGGTCTGTTAGTGTGGTCCTCTAGTGGTGCCAGGGGAGACTGTCGGTCCACTAGAACATAGTGACCGCCTATAGGTTTAACCGTTGCCTAAATAGGATTCTTAGTGCTATCCTTTATGTACAGGCATTCACGCCCTAAGTTAAAGTGAATATCTTTTCCTCTAAGCCTTAAGAGCGACACTAGTGAGGTAATAAAGCCTAGATATAAGGCAACGTTCCTTAATATAGTCCTTATAGGTCCACCTAGTGTCTGGATTTTAATGTCGCATTCACCCTATGCAGCGATTTCCACTAAGTCTTCTCTACAACTAATTCTTTTGCCTAGTATTGTAGGACAAATCTATATAAACTTGTTAGGCTTATTATAGACATGTATATCTAAACCATAATTAAGGATCTAAGAGTGATAGAGTACTAAGGTCGAACGTTACTTATTGCTTATTGCAAGGTATTTTATTATATGTGCCTATTTGTATTCTCTATTAGAGGCTTAGTCGCCAGCGTTAATATAACCTGTGGGTGTAACGCAATCTCGCTTCGCCTTCTCTCTTATTTATATTTTATTAAGCAGCTTAGCCTGTCTAGTAACCTTACTATATCTTTAAATGGCTTTAACGCAAGCTAGGTTAATTTTAAACCTAATTTCTTGTAGCTAGGTACAGATGTATGAACAAGCTCCCTATTGTGGGTTACCTGGGTGGGCGTCGCCTTTGCCATAAGGACAAGGCTTTCTTTGCGAACCACCAGCGATCTTAGTGTTAGTGCGCTTCCTATTGTTCTAAAGTCCTCCCACATTGTTTAAAGGCGTTAAGCTACGGCTCTAATTTCTCGCATCCGTATGGTAAGGAGACTGTGCTCTATTGAGCGCGGCATGGGCGGTGCCTTGTATATTGCCCTTGTTTAAGCTGTGTAGGTACGGCGTCGTTCAGTAGTGTTGAATAAGCGCCGCGATAGATACCTTGTTGGGTATACTTAGTAGTGGTGCAGGGACTGCAATAAGTTACTCTGGTGTAATAACAACGCCTGCGCGATTAATAACAGCTAGTATAGTGTAGACTATTAAAGCTAGTGGGTTAAGTTCTGCGTTAACGTATGCTAAACAGGCCTTATGAACTTTCTTATTTATTGTCGCTGCAAACCCTAAATTAATAGCGTGAAAGACCTTAAGAAGATTAAGCTAGGGAGCGAAACCCTAGACAGCTGGAACCTTTAGTTCAATAGCCTTGTTAAGATGAATTTGGAAGTCGTTTATCTAGTCCTTAATTAACTAGCAACTAGGCGTGTACTTCTTCGCCTTGTTGTATTAATAGTCTGCTTCTTCTTGTTTTATAACTATTAGTTTTAAGTAGTTCTTATAAAGGAACCTAATTTGTTCTGCGACAGTGTAGTTGGCAGGCATAGAAATTAGTATATTGTCCCTTACTATACTTGTAATGTGGCTTTTAAGCTTACTTAGCAATTTCTCGCGTTCTTGTTTGCGCTTGTATTTCTCTTTCCACACTACAATATTAAGGTTTTCATTAGGGTTGGATTCAACGTCTTCTAGCACTGCAAGGTTTGTAGTCTCTAGGTCGACGTATTTCAGGACGCGTAGTGTGCGCGCGGTACGTTTAAAAACTGTGTACCATAGTTCAAAGTTGTCCATCCCTTTTAGTATGACTTTTTCGTCCTTTGGCGTTGCCATTATAACGCGTTTGCGATGACTTTTCGCGTGTTTGGCCACCAGTGTAGGCTTTTTGTTGTGATTCGAAGTCTTACAGTGTTTTACAGTAATTTATAGTAACTATAATTGTGGTTTTGCAAATAACTTTTCGCGTTATTACTGTGAAAACTCTACTCTGGTCCGTGCGAGCGATAATGTGGCAGCAGGACTGACTAGTAAGGAGTTTTTTTTTTTAGAGGGTGCGCAATAAGCGTCGTGCCGGGCTCATAACTGTAAGATAGTGGAGATCACAGTAATTCATAGTGATATGGGTTAACCATGAGAAAAGAGGTGTGTCATTACTATGGAGGACCGAGGGCCTGAAGGTGTATAGGTGAGGCTAGGCATAAGGTTATTCCGGCCGAGGTCATGTGACCAAGGACCGACCATGCAGCCATGCGGCAGTCTTACATTATATTATTAGATATTTAAGGTTAGTTTTTAATTAGAATTAGGTGCTATATATAGTATTAAAGATCTTTATTATATAGAGATTCTAACTAAGGTTAAGTTCGCACTATATATAGAGAGAAGTAAAATAGAAGACACTATAACCTAGTACCTAGCACATAGTAGTAGTAACAAAATATATACAAAATAATAATAATTTTATTATTAGTGTTCTATATAATAGTATTATTAATAGTAGTTAATAGATAGTCTACTATTTAGTATAACTAAGTTATATATTATCTCTTAACTAGTAAACTATTAGAGAGCTATAGTAGAGCGTAGAGTTATAACTATAGTTTGCTATATATATATTATATAAGTCTGTCTACTCTTATAATATCTATAATATTTAAAAATTCTTTTTCTTTAATACACATAATACTAAATCTTTTAAATTTAACTTTTTAATATATATAGTAAGCTAGCTTTCTAGCGTTCTAAAATTAAGTTATCTAATATCCGCAGTTAAATAGTTACTAGAGAATTTAAAACTAGTATAGATAACTAGCTAGGCAATATTAGCTATCTAGCCTACCTACTATAAGATATAGTTAAGGCAGGCCTACTAGAGGACTAGATTAATTACACTATTCTAGAAGTTATAACTAATAATTTATTTAGACTATATACTATTTTTATATAACTCTAAATTCTTAAGTATAAGACTATTCTTTTATATAAAGGCCTAAGCAATAATATAGTAATATTTATATAATAATAATAGCTTCTTACTATTATATTATTAGTAAGGCTAAAGAATAGACTAAAATATAGTAGTAGGCAACTATTAAAGAAAAAGAAAGTGTTCCTTATATATTACTAAAGCGTACGCGCGCAGCTATAGTAAAAGAAGCTTTTAGTAATAGTTAAGATTTTATAGGCGTATAAAGATAATAAGAAGTAAGAGTAGTAGTATAATAAGGGTAAGAGTAAGCGACAGAAAAAGGAGCATAGAGGAGATAGGTAGCGGCAAGATCCTAGGAGGCAGTATATAGCTTACCACTAAGTCGCTAGTTATAAGAAAAGATCTACTATAGAAGAGTAATAAAATAGTTAGGTTAGTTACTATTATAATTATTATTATTATTATTATTATTATAGTAAAAAATATTATTAAAGAAATTATTAATTACGTAACACAGTGGTTAGTTAAATAGCCAGCCTAGAATTATATAATATTACGGATTAATCCTAGAGAAGAAGCTATATATAGTATATATAATCTTCTATCTTAATCTACTTTAATATTAAACTAAAAAAAAGGTTAAAAAAGGTATTTGGTAAGCCAACTCTACTAGCTATATTTACTTATCTATAACTACTATTTAAATAATAACTTATTTAGTTTATTATAGTAAGTTTAATTTTAACTTTACTATACTTATTAATACTTATAATATAAATAGATTTAAAATTAATACTTTATATATACTATTCTAACTATTTACTAGCCCTCCTAGGTAGGAGTATAAACTACCTCTACTTATTAGTTTTTAAGTAGCCGTACTACGTTTAATTACTACGTTTTTTTATTGCGTTATTAGCGCCTATATAATATAATATTATGTGTAAGCGCTAAGTCCTAGGACTAGAGCGCGTTAAAGATTTTTAACGTTTCCCCCTAGCTTCTAAGATAACTAACCCTATAATAATAATACCTTAACTTGCTTACCTACCTACTATATTACTAAATAATAAATAACCTACTATACGCATATATATATATTTTACTACTACTACTACTACTACTACTACTACTACTACTACTACTACTACTACTACTACTACTACTACTACTACTACTACTACTACTACTATAATATATAATAAATTATGCGTGCGCTTTCTACTCCTAACACTAAATAGCACCTTAATACTTTACTAGCCTTACTCTACCTATTACCTATAGATATTTTATAGTATAATTATATATTTATATATTCTTTACGTCTTTAGCACTTACTTAGTATAACTACTATCTTTAAAGTAAGTAGCTATTAATTAGAGATTTAACTTTAGGCAGTAATTACTATAAGCTATATAGTAGTATATAGCTGCTAACCTAGACTTTTACTATATAAAAATATCTATATTCTTCTAGTTCTTATTCTTAATAATAATAAGCACCTTATATCTAAACTAGTATAAGGCAATTTATATTATAAGGCTTATTCTACTAATTTTTGGCTTTTACTTACTAAAATCTATATTCTTTTTAATATAGTAATTTAATTCTATAATAGCTATCTATAGGTCCTTAGTATAGACTATATAGTTTTTAATATTAAGTAGTATTTAGCTGTTATACCTAGCCGCGTTATTCTTATTTACGTCTTCTAGGCAGGGGCGTAATATTACACATTTAGTGGCGATAGCGTCTTTAGGGCGAGGAATAGATATAGCGTAGACTAATTTTAAGGTCTTAACTAGTAATTAAATATTTACAAGAATAGAAAGGTAGTATAAATAGGCAATCTTTATCTAGTTGCGTATTTTATACTATATAGGCAGTAGCTAGGCGTTATTTTATTATTAACTTTAGTATCTTATATATTTTGTAATTAACTACCTTATTATTAGTATAAGGGGCCGATTTGCACGTGCTAACAAACAGTCCTTAGCCTAACCTATTTTGCTACTTTTCTTTTTTTTAGTATGTTTTTAGTATACCTATAGCTTTCTCTTATAGCGTTATACTATACACTAAAAGGTCTGCGATATTTTTCTTTCTAAACTATTTACTAGTAATATTTACTAATAGTAAGTACTACTATACTTATATATAGCTATTTCAAAAAAGTAATAATAAAAAATAGATAATATTAAGGTTTTTAAAAAAGTAGTAGTAAAGTGCTATAACTTGCCTAAAGGTATAATTATTAAATTAATTTTATATAATTACTAATATATAGTACTAAAAAATACTATATTTAATAAAAAGAAGCTAAAAAGAATATAATCTTTTATTAAGTATATTAAAAATAATAATAGTCTTTACCTAAAGTATACAAAGTATATTCTAACACTCTATAAGTATTATAAAATATAAAAATAGTTACTAGGTTTATTATTACTATTATTCTTTTGTAAGTTAATTATAAAAGGGGTATTTAGTACTACTTTATCTAGTTTAAAATTAAACTATTTAGCTTAAAAAGCAAAATTAAACACATATTAAGCACCTTGCGGTAACAAGACCGCGTGGAAGTGGAGCGCGGGACAAAAGCACCTACGCCAAATTTGATGTCCTCTTCCGCTCCTTTCTGCTTGGCACTAGCACTAGAAACCGATTTTCGGTCGTGCCATGTCGGTGGCGTGGGTGTTGAGCGCTGAACGAAAACAATGGTTAAAACCATTCATGGGCAGGACAAGGGGTGTGTTTTAAAGTGCACTAGGAAGGTCCGATGGAAGAGGCTTATGTGTTTTCGTAAAATTCTTTGACGAAAAGACCATGGTGGCGTGGAGGCTGGGGAGTGTGTAAAAATCTTCGTGGCAGATGGGCCATGTGGGTTTTTTTGGGAGCCAAAAGTCACGCAACGTTGGGACATGGGACTGTGGACTCCTGTGTCTATCTATTCTTTCTTATTAAAAAGTGGAACCGGCTAGCAAATGGGGATGTGGGAAAGTCGGGGTTGAATTGAAGTTAAACACAGCCGAGACGCATGAGGGGATTAAAATCTCAAAGAGGGCGTGACATGTGGTAAACTCCTCCGTCTATCCATTCTTCTAGTAAGAAAGTGAAGCGGAACAGCGAATAAGGAGGCGGCAAAGTTAGAGTGAAATAAATGGGAAATGGCCGAGACTTATAAAGGAATTAAAAATCAATACCGTTACATGCCCATGCGCTTCTCCTCGGTTCGACGGTCAATGAAACTCTTAGCCGGGACTCGTACGCCGCTCTACTGGAGATCAGAGGGGTAAATAAAACGACCTGATCAGGTTTTCATGGATGTTCTAAACACGAAGTAAAGCGTCATGGGAGGTGTGGTTTGGACGAAAAAAAGACCGTCCCTCGCTTCATGGGTCGTTTTGGTGGTGGAAATTCGAAGATTACTGTCAGAGCAGCATGATGAGATTTTGATGAGAATGTCTCTCGTCTGGACTACAAACGTGTCCCATGTTTTCTCCAGGTTGTTCTCTAGATTAAAAATTTCGCACGCGCCTATGTATGTGGGGCTTCTTCGCGGCTGTTTCCATCGTCTTTATGCTGGAATTGAGATTCCTCTTACAAAAGCCGACTCATGAGCCAGGTTAATGGCTTCCTCTTAGGCTGTCAACAAAATAGCGGTGCAGTTTTTGTATGTGCTCGTTGCGCTGCTCGCGCTTTCACACAAGAAGATCCACAGTCAAGTCCTATATGGTCGGCCTCTTGCATCTTGCCAGACAAGAAAAAAAAACCACAAGAGGAGACTACGAATGCTCCCTGTGCAGAGACGGAAAGAATCCAACAAGTGCGTATGTCTGCCTCCAGACTATTGACACTTTGCATATTCAATTTCAAGCTCAGAAGACATGTGGCTGGGTTTGAGCTTTGCATTAAAAGGAACTCGAACTAGCCGCATGCCTGCTTCTTGCGCACGACAAAAGATAGGCGTTTTGAGCCATGTGTCCCCTCCCGCTTCTCGCGCTTCTAAAAAGAATACTCCGAAACGCCCCATGGTTGCTTGTACTCTGGAGGTCTTCTTAACTGGAATTTATAAAAAAAGGATTATGACATCTTATGAGCTAGCTGTGGACTAAATATTTCCAAATTTGGATGCATATCTGATCCATGCTTTTGCCAAACCTCCTTCTTAACTATCGGATGGGTGGAATCAAGGGGCTTTGCCTCTGGAATGAGTGGGCAACATTGATGTTGACCCGCATTATGGTTGTTTGTCCTTTTCTGACAAAAGTGCTGTATGGCCTTCTCAGATATCTTGCGTTGGAATGCTCACGTCGATTAACACCACAAGAAAATTGAATTTTTTTTCCTCGTCATGGATACAAACTGTGTGCCAGATTCAATCTATTTGGAAAGGTCGCCTGTTCAAAATTACATTCAGACCCCTGTATGAGAAGAGTAGTAGGAACGTCTTTATGTGTTTTGTGTGTTGCAATACTTGAGGAGTATATTATTACTTTAATTCTGCGTCTAGCTGGTCTGCATACTTTTTACACTTCTACCTTTAGGAACTAAAATTTTAGAGAAATTGCTATGACGTGGCTTGGAGGGTGGCCACGCGTGAGATATTTGTTTAAAAAGATATGTTGATTGCTTGGATGAGCGTTTTGGTTTGGCTTTGCTGGGTATACCACGCCCATATTTAAGATGTTCGTGTTCGATGTTTTGGGAGCCTTAAAATTGCGCAAATCCTACACGTTGAAAATTACGCGGGGGTGTCGATTGAGAGAATGGGACAAGGATACGTCTACGTTTCATAGTTTGGATCTGAAGATCAACATCATCACTAAAACTATATCCCTAGAGGAGAATTCCAAGTGTTTTCCAAAGGACATGATGTGGGACTGGAATAGAATTCATACTGGCCACTAGCAAAGACTTCCAAACACTATCTTATCTAGATATTGTCTTTTATGCTAGGTTAGGTTTTCATTACATAATAACACTGCCGGTGGGACAAAAAAAATGCATTCGCAGCATTGATGCGGTTTTGCTATCCCCGAGAGATTGGAAACATCACAACTGATGTACTACCCTAAATAAAAGAAAGTTTAAACCATCAACTGGCTGCAACTGGTCTCGACCTGCAGCGAGTTTCATTCAAACCACAGATGCAGCTCGCCACATCAACCAACTCTTTCCAACATCTCTACGCTCTTCATTCCCCTTCTCCCCATCCCGTCTCACACTCGCAAGACAAATCCCCACCGCACCCAACAATTTCATCGGGGCGCTGGTCTGCTCGCTTGTTTGGCGCTGCGGCGCGACGAAATTTGGGACGTGTGGGGGTTTGTTGTCGGTGCGTCGTTTCAGTGCGTGGGTGATGTCTTGGGGCAGGTAGGTCTCTTTGTCGTGGGGGCCTGCGATGGCGTCTACATCGTAGGGCGCGGGCACGGTGACGTCTTTCCGAGATCCGTGTGTCATTTTTAGTTATGTAAGCCAGTCGCGGAAGGTAATGGGGAGGCCGTGGGGGCCGAGGGAGATGTAGTGGGTGTAAGGTAGCCTTGATATGCGATGGCTGCGAATGCGAGAGTTGGAACGCTTGTAGCTGTCAGGACGGGGTGTAAGGTCATAGCCTCTTGGAGGTGGGAGGGATGGGAGGGCATGTTGGATTGGCGATATATGTGGTGAATAGATTGCAGGTTGCAAGGTGGGGATAAGCGAGCATAGAATGACTTAGATCGAGTTCCCAGAGATACTATTCGGCTGAAGAGGACGAAAGATAAGAATCAATCAATCAAGTTTCGTTTCTGACAAGTCGGTAGGAAAACAGTGAATTCATCGAGGCAAGCCGCGCATATAAATAAGCCCCACCAACGTTCGCCGTCTATTATCACGTGTAATTATTCCCGAACGCGATATCTCAAAATCGCGGTATTCAATGTTTCTCCACCGACATTCTGATCTCCGAGAAACCTGTTGCCTTATCGAGACCTGGAAATAGAAGACGAAGAAACATTGGCCCCTACCACGGCGCTTACTTCCCGGAGATGAGTTCGGACCCGACTTCGCCAACCGGTCTCACTCGGCCTTATACATAAGCACAGTCGACAGACGTATTGTACACGCCCGAACCTCAATATCAAACATCACGACACTTCACACCAGTAACCTACGCGTGCTGCCCCACCCTCCACCTACCCTTTCTTCCCTTCCCCCTCCGGCTGCCGCAGGAGAGGGCCGGATGAGGGTGGTTCGATGGCGTGCATGTTTTTGTAGTAGGACGTCCAGGTGGAGGTGTCGGTGAGGAGGGTCCAGATTTGGTGCGCGGTGAGGTTGCGGGCGATGATTTCGTTGGTGCTGAAGCTGTCGGTTGTGCCGGGGAGGAAGTAGGGGGGCCAGATGATGCTTGATTGGGTTGCCATGATGATTATGTTGAAGAGAATGCTGTGGGATGGGAGGTGTATAGATTAGAATAGTGGGGAAGGTTGTAGGGATGGAAAACTACGTTGTAGGTACATGCGGGGCACTGGATTTTGTTAGTAATCGCCTATCTAAGGGTTGCAACGTTAATAGCGTATAAGCTAATAGCGATGTGCACTAGCCATTGGCAGTTTAGACTAGCATATACGCTCCCGATCGGCTTTACAGTGTAGTGTAAGTTCGGCGAGCAGCACTGTCGGTGATAGGGTCAGTGTTCCCTGTGCTATCCATGGCTCTCTCCGACTACCTCACCTCTACTTAACCTTCTTATAACTCGTCGTATACCACAAATACTAGTAGTATCGCGAAGAAAAACTAATACCCACGTCTTACAAGTGAGAGACGCATGAAGAAGCACAGCACAGCACAAAGTATACCTACAATATATAAGAATATACCATAGTCACTTCTTACTAAACACCGGCATCGTTCCCAATAGTCGGTCCGACTGTTAGTTACTGTGACTAACAGTCGGATTCCTGGGCAGTCGGTCAGTAAGGGGACCCCCTTCCGTAACTGACTGATGGATGAGGCTGTAGTTACTGCAGTAACTGGCCTATACAGAGATTTTACTGGTGTTAAGGCTGGAGGTGAAACCTGCCAAGGGCGCCGGTGATAAGCTGTGGAGATTAGATGCCAGATTCGTCAAATCTCTATAATAAACTCAACTTTCTCTATCTCCTAGTCACAGCCTGACACCCATCAATATGAGGTCCTTCTTGACGTCCCAGAATCATACGCCTCGCCACCCGACGTCGTTGTCGGCCGGCCCTAGTACCCAGGCCGCGGCCACCCACTTTGCGTCGTCCCGCCGTCTTGAGAAGGCAAGGGCGACCTCGCCGACGCCCTCTACGTCCTCATCCATTGTATCGTCGGGCCCGACGCCCTCAACGCCCAAGGCTCCGGCTAAGTCGCTCTCGAAGGCCTTCCCCCGCAAAGTGGGCCAGAACAACGGCGTTGAGTTCCCAGTGGACTGGAACAATATACACTACGCCAATAAGCTTCTAGTGGCGTCGCGGGTGGGATATCGGGTACGGGACCTGCGCCAGATCTCTGGCAAGGCCAAGTCGTCAAATATCTGGCGTTACGGCGCGGACCTGGTCTATATTGACGCTGTTGGCAAGCGCACAAGGCTCTGGCTCTGTAAGACCTGCCACCTAAAGGGGTTGACGACGGCTTGCAAAGCTGTCAATTCCACTGCGCATATCGCCACCCATCTCCAGAAAGAGCACTCCATTGGTGTTGTAAGTGGCCAGCTGTTCCCGACAGGGCGCCCAGGGCCCCTAGATCCATGGGCAGCGTCGCGGGCAGCGGGTAGTGCCTTTGGGGGGAGCCATACGCCATGGCAGGAGACGTCGTTGTTGAGGGCGTATGTGGACTGGGTGATACTGCAAGACGTGAGTTTCAACTCAGCCACCTCGGCTGAAGTCCGGAGTCTTATTGCGTGGAATCGGCTCGACCTTCTTGAAGCTCTACCATCATCAACAACCACCCTTTCTAGCTATATAGTAGATGGTTTGAAAGCGCGCAAAGCGAAGGTTCGATTGATACTAAACTCGGCTGTCAGCAGTGTGGCGTTGAGCGTGGACGTATGGACTTCTCCAAACCACTTTTCATTTCTGGCAGTAGTTGCCCACTTTGTCGGTATGCCAAGCCCTTACCAGTAGCGCGTCGTCCGAAGACCCCTCGAACTTCGCAATATTACTATGAATCACTGTATTTTAACAACTTACAGATATCAACAACCAACCTCAGGATTTGCTTATTGGCTTCAAGAACCTCCTTAGGGACCATACGGGCGCCAATCAGGCTATTGCCATCCTCTCCGTCATCAACAACTACAATATCGCCACCCAGTTCAGCTGTTTTGTGGGCGACAATGCGACAAACAACGACGCTAAGCTCATCGCGGGCCTCAACCTCCACCCCGACATTTCCATCACCTTTGAGCACCGTATACGCTGCGCGGGCCATATAATCAACCTTGTCGTCAAGGCCCTAATATATGGCAACGGTGTCAGCAAGTTTGAAGAAGAGTTAGCTCAGGCCACTCCCCAGGATCAATTTCAACTGTACAGAAAGCATGGGATCGTCGGGAAGCTCCACAACTTTGTGAATGCTGTCCTTGCGTCCCACATCTAGCGATTCAGCAGTCTCCATTTAATACAGGACGGCGGGATTAGGTGGCACTCCGTGTATCGCATGCTCTTACGCTGTCATGAGCTTCGAGACCCGATCTCCAGGTTCACGCGTCGGTGGAGAGCTCTGTCGGGCGCTGACGACGTCGCCGCCGATGAGGACGGCGATGAGGAGGACAAGGAGGAGCTGGACTACGACCCATTGGCCGACGCCCTCTCAGACGATGAGTGGGATGACGTTAAAGAGCTCGCCGACTTCCTTGAGCCCTTCTATCAGATGACTTTAAGACTTGAGGGCAACGTCAGCACCTCTGGGTACGGGAGTCTCTGGCAGACGCTCGTCAACTTGCAACACCTCTGGCGGAGACTCCACAAAGTCAAAGACGCCGTCGCCTACAAGCCTAACAACTCCTACATCAAAAACGCCACCGGGTTTGCAATACAGAAGCTTACGTCGTATTTTATCAAGCTCGTGATGGATCAGCCATCCTCACCGTACTGCGTCGCGACTGCCCTTAACCCGCAGCTTCGGCTACTCTGGTTTCAAGGGCAGTGGTCAGCCTACCCAGCTTGGTACAAGAAAGCTGAGAGATCCCTAAAAGACGTCTTTCAACGGTATGTTGATGCGGAGGAGGAGGAGGTAATTGAGCTTGACGCCTCCGCCCTCCGTCGTCGCAAAACGCCGGGTGGCAAATATCACGACGAGGAGTTCGAGGAGACTATGGCTGTCAACCTCCACTTACAGACCAACTCCCGGGCTCACAAGAAAGCCCGGACGTCAAACGAGCTGACGACGTATTTTGACAATATACGCGGAGACCTCCTTGTTGCTCAGGACGAGGACCCGATTTACGGAGACCCCATGACTTGGTGGCATTACGTGGGCAAGAAACAGTACCCCATTTTGTACAAAGTCGCCCTTGATTATTTATCTATACCTGCCACCTCTTGTGAGTGTGAGAGGTGCTTCAGCAAAGCACGGAGGACTATATCAACGGATAGAAACCTCCTTTCTCCAACTACAATAGAGGCCTTGCAACTCCAACGTAATTGGATTCAAAACAAGGCTATTAGGAGTGAGCTGAACGAGCTTACAGCTCACATCTCCGCCAGAGGGATATTTGAGGATATGGACGACGATTTGAGGTGTACGACTCCAGTAACTCCAGTAACTGCACCCTTCAGTTACGGAGCTATTGAGTAGTAAGCAGTTACGGCAGCCCTCAGTTACTGTACTCAACCCACCCCCCATCAGTCGGTCCGTCGGGCGAGACGTACAGTTACGGCTTCAAATATATCCAATAGTTACTAGTAACCGACTATTGGAAACGTTGTAAACACCATAGTTAGGTACGTCACCGCGCTTCACCAACCAATCACCTATCGAAAAGAAATATATACACCCTCCAAACCTACTCTATATACAACCCCCCACCCCATCTACTTACTTAAACCCTCTCAAAGCGACCATACTTCCTCCCCGAAAAAGTCGACCCAATATCCCCCCACTTAATCTGACTAAACACTACCGATGGCGCCTTCTCCACCTCCCGAATAACCTTCGGATCCCCCTCCGTCGCATTGCAAGGCCCCGCATTTCCGCTATCCAGCCAATTCATGAACCCGCCCTCATCCCACCAGATGCTCATCGCAAGCACCATCCCCCTACTCATCGCACCCCCCATGCCCTTCAAGCCGCCCAGGTTCATAAACGCCTCCGCGCCGTTGGCCGCGCAGTACGCGTCCGTCATGGGCACGTACGACGTGGCGTCTTGGACGACCTTGCCGTTTTGGATGTACTTGCGCACGATGGAGGTGAGTGTGCCGTTGGAGGCGGGGAACTGCGTTACGACGGTGAAGGGCTTCGAGGTGTCGACTTTGGGGGACCCCTGCTTGTAGTACGATTTGTCGGTTCTGTAGGGGTTTTGGCCGCAGCCGTTTTTGTCGCAGATGCCCGTTTTGGTGCATTCTTCGCCTGTGCAGCCGTAGAGGCTGGGTTTGGAGCACGTGTGGGGCGCCAGGTGGGTGGCGGCGCGATTTGCTTCCCATATATCGAGTTCATTACAGCACACGCCTTTGGCGTCGACGTTGCCCTGGGGATACGGTTAGGTTGGGAGGGTTAAAGGAGGAGTAGGGAGGGGGCGTACCTCGCCGTTGATCCAGGGAGTGACGTAGCATTGAGCGTCGCAGTACCCAGTGCCGTATGCGGCACCACCCGGGTTCAGGGACGATTGGCCACCCTTGGCTTCCATCTCGGACATGTACAGCGCACCGTTCATTCCGCATGGCAGCTTCGACACGTCGACATCGAAGGTGAATTCTTGGCCCGTCAACTTGATCATCTCGTACTTCTTCTCGTCGGCAGCGAGGAGGTAGATGCGCGGGCTCGCCACACCGCCATTCTTGCCATACATGTCCATGGTGAGAACGTCGCCCTTGGTCTTGACGCCGTAGTCGGCATAGTCGGACACACCCTCCATAACGCAGTTCTCCGCGCATGACTTCTTATCAGGGCAGGCTGTGGGATCGGGTCCGTTGCCCCAGTTTCCGCAGCCGAGCGTCTTGTTGCCTTTTTGGTAGATGGGATGGGCCATGGAGTCGAGCACGAGCGCTGTGTTTTGCGGCTTGCAGCCGTTCTTCTTGGTGCACTTCCATGTTGTGAGCTTGGGGTGGACTTCCTTTGTGGTGCCGAGGGATTGCGCAGCTGCGAGGCCGAGTAGGGCCGTAACGGCGAGGGTGTACGGCGCCATTTTTAAGGTCTGAAGGGAGTGAAGAACAAAAGGAGGGAAATTGCGTGACAATGGAATGGACGAGGAAGCGTGGCCGAACTTATACTCTGTCTTTTTGTGGCTATGTGTGGGACCGGTAGGTTGGTAGTTAATAACAAGTACTTTACGTACCGCTGTGCCAATCCCACACGGCCTCAGAGCCCGGCTCCCAGCCCACGGACCCATCTCGAAGAGTTCCCGTCTAAAAGCGCGAAGTACTTCCGAAAGATCCAGCAGTCATTGTCCAATCACTCAAAGCCAGGATGGAAATCTGCGGGTCCGGTCTCTCTCGGAGATACAGCTCTGCGTCCCGCAGACGATCCCAGCTAGCCTCAAACCGCCGCGGAAGAACCCTTCTAGAATGTTTCGAAGCATCATGTGAGAGGCGTGAGGTAATCTAATAGGATTGGATTCGAGCGGATGCATATTGCGGATAATTACGGATAGCTTGGCGGATAGAACGTGAACCGGGTTTTGAAGACACACAAACAGCCAAGGCGGTGGGTGGTTCTTGGCCTAGCGGGAGATCTAGTCAGATGGCAACATAACGTTGAGAGTCGTAGTTAGCCACATCTCAAAGAGCAAAGCTGAGATGTGTATTCGAGAGAGCGCGTGTTGTGGTACCGGCACACCTTCCTCAACAGGTACTCTCGAACCACTTTGTGTAGAGGCGAGGGGCCGATGTTTCGATACCAGAGTCCTGTACGTTATATTGCTGCGCGCTTAATCTTAACGCTGGGGGTTGTGTGGGGAGATCGTCGTGGAGTTGGGCGGAGTGTGCTAGGAGTGTCGGCGCGGGATACAGACACGAGACGGCGCCGGGGCTTGGGTATCCGTCAACATGTAGATTGTTGTATGACTTCAAACACTACGATCGGACGGAGAAGGGAGCATACTAATTCACAGCGAGAATAAGACGCTTTAGTTTTCATTTGTGTGGACACGTAAACCTCCACCACACTGCACGCACGCGCACCACAACACTAAGTCCCGCAAAGGCTAGCGCGGCGCCATCCCGATTTTTCAACACTCAACACATCCACCTTATTTTCAGCAACACTCCCAATCCACTTGTCAACGTGGATAAAAGGCACAGAGGAAAGTTCATATTTCAAATGGTTCGTACCCTCGACCATTACGTCCTTTTGGTTAGGCGAGCGTAGCATTTGTTGCACACCATCACAATCCCAACCAGTACGGAGACAGCGGAAGCATACACCTTGTAAACAATTACCTATCAAAGCCATCAGAGCAATAAATACAGTGATCAATTTACTAAAGCAACTCGAAGAGCATCGACCCCCATCCAGCCAAGCTGCACCTGTAGTGCAGCCTCCTATTAGAGACAGCAACCCATAACTAGCTTCGCACATCGATCGCACTAATAGACCCTCGCAAGCCAACTGCTCTTTCGGCGTCTCAGCAAGCGTTAGGGACGAATGTGCCAGTCTGGTGTATCTCCATAGAGAGAGTACAAATGCCCGACGGCCGAGCTCCTCACTGCACCCTTGCCCGGCGTTTGGATGCTCGTGAGCGAAGATCTGGTAGCTCCGTTTGAGAAGGCAGCTGCGGTGCAGGCCTACATGCTTGGCTGAACTCGGGGTTGCAGCAGATGGTTGGATTTTAGATCGTGTTAAGGATGGATGCTCGGGATAGCATCATAAGTTCTGAATCAAGTCCTGCTAGGAAAGGCGCCAGAAGGCACATAGGTCAGCCGAGTAATGTTGAAGATGGTAGCACCATAAGCACTCCGCCTAGACGCGCGTGCCTTTCGAGCATGCGACGCAATAGCCTGTATTGGTACTGACTTGCTAATCCGACAATGATGCCTCAGATGTAGCGGTAGACAGTTACGAAGCAGTGGCGGAGGCCTTTTTAGAAGAGGAAGGGTTATCATACCAGTTGACATCGCTGAGTTGCAGTTTCCGGGACCGTTGATTGCTACGGTTGGCGCCGGCCTTGTCGAGGCGCGGCTGCGCATATGGGTTGTGAGTCTTGTCCAGACCTTGAGCAGTTTCAGTACGAATCCTATTAGAGTTGGGTCGAAGAGTAGAATGAAAAGGCGATTCACCCTCTGCATCGTCGTCTCGCAAGTCGTAGTTCAGGACGAGGTTCTTGATGCGTTGTTGTTCCTCCTTTTCGGCTTGTTGCTTGTTGCGCATGGCGACAGCAAATGTGGAGTCCGACGGAAGATCAATAGACCGAGTTTGGTTCTTGTTGCCACGCTTGCTAAGAAGTGAGAATTTCACCGTGTTCGATGGTAGAGTCTGGGCAGGGGTCTCGCTTCCGCTGTCTTCTGCCGTTGCAGCTGCCTCGCGTGCGCGACGCATCGGAAGCGGAACATCAAAGACTGCCTTGCGCTCAAACTTGCGAGATTCCACACTCTCGGACATTAACTTCGCGAGCTCACGATCGAAGTCGGCTTCAGCTTCAGGGTCGCGTTCGTCCTCCGGTCGCGTCACAACAATCTGCTCCTCTTCTTCATCAGAAGAGCCGTGTTTCACTGGTTCGTCCTCGCCAGAGTCCTAAAGTTCGGTCAGCATAATGTACTGTATCGCAAACACTTACGCTACTAACCTCGGCATCCTCCCCGGAAGACTTCTCTTCCTCTCCCTCTGGAACGGCAAGGTCCTCATCATCCGGGCCATCCTCATCATCGGAAGCAGACGCTTCGTCGTCTTCCGGCTCGACGGGTTTGCCGCTCGCAGACGAGAGCTTGCTCTGCTGGACGGTCTCCCCAAACGCATGGGCAGCTTCCTCCAGGTTCGTAATCAACTTCCATTGGGGCCTCGTAAGGTTGTAGGCATCCTGCACAATAAAATCGACATCCACCGGAAGAGTCTCCTTTGTACAAATGTAATACTGAAAGTATGTCAAGAAGAAGTCGAGCTTCTTCTTGGCGGCGCCTTTGTCGTAGTACATGCCACATGTCTCTAGTAAGTTGCAAACCAAGCGAATGCGGAAATAGTCATCCGGGAGGTCCAACGGATTAATGAGGTCAGGGCGAGCATATCCGCCTTGCCAGCCATAGTTCAGTAGCTTGTAAAGCATATCAAAGACAAGTGGAGAGTCTACCAAGCGGTAAATGTACATCTCACCCAAGTACTTGACTTCGGCTATGCGCCGTTGATTGAACTTGAAGTCATTCAACTCGAGACCGAAGGTGATAGACTCCAATAGTTCGTCGATGACGGAAATGGCAAAGTCCTGGTGATAACGATGGATCGTCCCCAGGATGATGGCCAGGAGATGAATGTTGCTGTATTTGATCTTTCCAGGCTTCGAGAAGATTTTGTGGAGGATCTTGACGACTTCCTCCTCTTCCCAATGCATCTTCCGGATCGTCCTGACTGTCTTATCTATGCCGCGACGGGTCAAATCCTGATACATGATCTTACGGAGGAAGAGTTCGATCGGAGTCCTGTCCTTCTGTTCAATTGCTGCCCGCTCTGGCGGATTGACGTAGTACATGGCATTCTCGATGAGCATGCGCTCCTGTTGACCAATGACCTGGGCACTCTTTTTGCGTTGCAGAGTTTCGAGGAATGATGCCATGCGGGGCGATGTTTCGGGATTGCGAAGTAAGTAGCGACCGCAGTTCTCTAGTAGGTTGCCGATGATTTCAATATTCATCCTCGAGAAGTCGTCCAGGCTGACTTTGAGACAGTGGAAAATCACGTGCTCTGGAACCACGCCGAATTTGGTCAACTCAGCAAGGTAGCGAACGTTTTGGGTCCGGACTTGTCCGAGGAAATCCTTAGATTTGCGACGCTGAAGGCTTCGAAATTCGTCGTCTAGATACGATACAAGGCCTTGAGCCACGTCCGGCATGTACTTCCCCAGCGTCGCAATCAGCCTCGAGTATATAGGAAGCAGATCACTTCGCCCCTTTGGAATTTCCTGCACGGCTTTGATCAACCGATTACGAGATGCCTTGGAATTCAAAAAGCAAAAGTCGATGGCGGTTTGATCTACCGCATCCTTAGTGTTGAGCTCGGGTAGGCGCGCCAGGACGGCATCCACTTGGGCTCCGACAGACTTGTTAGCGATTGCGGTCGACTGGTCATCCGC
The DNA here is from genome assembly GCA_014281115.1 of Laburnicola sp. R22_1. Taxonomy (NCBI): domain Eukaryota; kingdom Fungi; phylum Ascomycota; class Dothideomycetes; order Pleosporales; family Didymosphaeriaceae; genus Laburnicola; species Laburnicola sp. R22_1. Next base: position 1,266,185 of record JACONQ010000014.1, read on the forward strand.
GTCTGTGGTCTTGGCTTCTTGGGAAACTTCGATCTTCTCCTTGTCATCAGATTCTGTCTTGCTCTCAGACTTCTTGCCAACTTGCTCGTCATTGTCGACTTTCTTCTTCTTCGGCTCCTCTAGCAGAATGCCAGGCACACGGTCTTTGAGGTCGATGATGTTCTCGTAAAAGCGGCGCTCGTCTTCGTCCTCCCAGATTCCAGGACCCTCTCCCTGACCGCGCAGGTACTCTCCGGTCTTCACCAGACCGATGGACCCATCACCAACATTTGCGGATGTGTCCTTCCCTTTCAGATCGGGCATCTCCAGACCCAGGGCATCAGCTATGATTTGGGCATTCGTAGATAGCTTCTCCTGGGACTTGATCTGTTTCTCATAATTCGCTTGACGGTCCTCAAAGACTTCGCCCGACTTGACATAGGCCTCCGCGTTTCTGCGTCCCTGGCTGGCTAGTTGCTTTTGGTCACGCAGCAGATGCGCCTTCACATGCTCAAAATATCGCGTCAAAATGTTCTTGAATCGTTGCTGGACTTCGGGCCCAATGAGCGGAGGGTCTTTGGTCTCAGCATCGTCGTCTTCCGTCGCCGACGCCTCGTCTTTCTTATCGGTTGTTGTGCTGCCGTCTTCGTTGACCGTCCGACGGCCTTCTGCACCAGGCGGCTTTGCTCCGAGCACATCCCACGAGAAGGCCTTGACGAAGATAACCAGTAGAGGGAGGTTGACATGTTCGCGATCGTGTCCGAGCATATCCTTCAGGACTTCTAGCGGAAAAGGCTCTGCATCCCCAGTTCCATTAGCGGTTGTGCGGGCTTTGCTAGGTTCCACCATTTTGGCATTGTCCTTGGTCTTCGCCGCTTCTTCTGGGCGAGAGACATCTTCCAAGCTTCGCAGCACACCGACGAGCCACAACTCGGTAGCGACCCGTAGCAGCACCCGCTGGCGAGCGAGACGTTCCTTTTCTTCTCTCTCGCGAACGTCCTGCGACCACGTCTTCAACTGTGATTTGTCTGGGGTGCTGAGCCCTCGTCCGATGTACCATCCCAGATATGCGGTAAACTCGGCTGGTCCGAAGCGTTGGTGGAGCGCACTGACGACTTCGACGCCAGTCGCAATTTCGGCGGGGGTCTTGAGCTTGCAGAGGCCTTCGTAGCAGGCGGAGATGATCTCGGACAGGTACTTGTGGAGGGACAGCGTCTGCACGTCTTGGAGAAACTGAGACTGTGCCGAGGCTTGCATGCCAGTTCGCAGGCGCTTGATGTGGGCGGTGTTCTTCTTCATGGACGAGTCGAGCGACGCGTGCACGGGAAATACGCCTGCGCCGTGTAAGCAAGTCAAGATCAGAAGACGCAGAGCGGCGCGTCAAACCCTGTTCGGCATTCCAGGCCCTCGTGTTGAGCTCGCGGAGCTCTCCTACATAGTGTCAGCTTGCTGTCGGTGCGAGCGAGGCTGCCACGTACGCTTTCTATGCCGCTCCATGGTGGAAGTGGCGGTCCCGCAGTGGAGGGGCGGGAGTCGATGGCACGGCGGGTCGGCTAAGATATGCGCACATATGGTTTTCTTGCTATGTCGGGCGCGGCGTGTGCGTGCATTTGACGGCGGTAGCTGCGCAAGGGCGGCGAAGCGCAATCGACTTTCAGCGGTGCGAGGCGGGCGGATTCACCACAAGTTGTGGGTGAAGGCTGCTGGGCTTGCGAGGTTGCCCGCCCGTACCTGCAGATACATGTCTTATCGAGTGGCCCGTGCCCTGCGGTCCCGGACATCCTTCGCAAACAATTCACCAGGTGTGCTTCTTCACATGCGCGCTGGGACTATGGTCGATTTTCTTTTCTTGTGAATCGCCCGTCTCGGGCTTCGGGGGCCGATGAATGAGTTCTGAGGACCAGCGATGCCGCATGCCTCCATACTGCGGGCGGGCGAATCTCACGGGACCTGCCGTCCAAGCTTCGTCGCACCTGCCATCGAACCTTGGAAGCTTCGTCGCACCTGGCGCGCATCCCACCAGTTCATGCCGCCGCCGCGCCTGCTGTATCTGCGTGCCCCAGGCAGCAGCTTCTGATCTGCACTCTCACCGGGGAGCCCTGTTTCTTCTGCAGCGTCCGGAGCCGCGACGAGAGCGACAGAAGAAGCGGTAAACAGCGAGGAGGGGCGAACAGCAAATTCACCCTCAAGCTCTGGATCCGCTGGCTGAAAAATAGCTGGAGTGCTGGAGTGCTGGACCTCCATAGAAGGCTCGCACAGTCAGTATCAGCGCCTTGGTTAGAATCTCCACACGACGAAGATGTTCACTACACAGGCGTCCATCCGTTCAAGCAACATGGTCCCACAGCATGGCAGACCTTGCCCCTTTCTTGAAATAGCACCCACTACCGAGTCCCTGGTTCTCAGAATGCATTGGTAGACTACTGTGGTAGTACATGTCAGTTCAATTACCGCATGGTAGCCTTCCAGCCGCGGGGCTGGAAAAAAGTGGAAAACAAGCAGCGCGCGGCGCCCACCCGGCTGTCTGCCACGGATTTCAGCTCGTGAAAGCCTTCGTGGCTAGCTCGTTCGCTCAGGGGTAACTTCAGAAACTCCAGACTAAGAAGGCTAGAGCGGGCGTCTCCGCTAGTCGTGGCGGATGGTGGCGTACACAGTAGTCACGTAGACTGTTGATAAAGGGGAAATGCAAGAACCGGCGAGCGTGCAACGCTGGCATACAGCAAAACTCGCAGCTGCGCGTAACTTGCGAAGGTACACTTGCGAGGACAGCTGCACGACATGGACGATCAGCATGGCCACGTCGTAGCGAGAGATGATCCGATCTAGGTGCTAAAGGTTTACGATCGTATTCCGGGCGCGTGGCAAGACGGCATGTCCCGTGTCGCCTCGCCCAGCTCCGGTTTTTACGCGACTGCAGCTATCCCACGGGACCTATGTAGCTCGTGGTACTACTGCAGGACTTCTTCTAGAAGAGAAGTTACTGCGACGGAACATTGTATCGTGCTGCACGAGACCAGCTTGCCGCGGTGGAACCGATGCCGTGCACATGGGGCCGCGGCAGGCAACTCAGCGCTCCCCTGAAGCGGATGATAGTGATAAATAATATAGGTACGGGCTATACGAAAGGCAATCAGAAAAGGTTTCCCTCAGCGAGTCAAGCCGAGCGTCTGCACGGTTGTCACTGTCCGGCACGCGTGGGGCCGTCACAAAAGCACGGTGCTTGGCAATACTTGTCTCATGCGCAGCTCTCCAATCGTGACTACGCTTGTCTTCACGCCAGCGCAGAATTCCTCGCCCGCCATGATCCGTGGTATTGGTATGATGCCATCCATCTGCATCCATGGAACGCCGTGGTCTCCTCGCAGCGTCGTCCACATGCCGTTCGTGCCCCTGGGCGCGGCGCAAGCAAGAGGACGAGGCGCTTCGAAACGGCAGCCTCTAAAAAAACGCTTCAAACGGCACACAGCAGCCTCTAGCCCGATTCCCTGCTCGTGGCGCTCATCCGGCATGGCGCCGCCGCCGGGCCCTGCGGCGATCGCGCGGCACCAGCACTCTTCGGGCCACGCCTGGCTGCGAGGCCCCAGCGTTCCGCTCTGTGTGTGCCTACAAACCTCCCCGGCCCCTCTCCAGTATCGTTTCTCTGCTCCACGTGTTTCGATTCTTCAAAGGAGAGTCTAAGAGGCCGTTGCCGTTCCATCCTCTTTTCTCTCCTCCACCACACTCGTTTCCTTCCCGATTCGGAACTGCGCACTGCACACGCCGCCTGCCACACCCTGCAGCCAGCGACTTCAGCTGTTTCCCTGCCCAACCCGCAGCTCGCCTCTCTTCTCGCAGTGCAGTGTGCGCCCTCGATTATCTAGCGCGGCCCGACCTTGCTGCTGGCAAGCCTGCTTGTAACACTTGACCGGCGCTCCACCGACATTTCAATTCTGACCGAACATCGAACATCGCCAGCTTATATACGCTTCCCCGCGCGCAGTCTTACTCGGGGCCAGTAGCGTTGTGTGCAGCTTCATTGCGCCAAGCCTGCGATATTGCCTGCAGCTGTCTGTCTTGTTATAGTGCACCCCGCCCCGACGCTCGCTCGTCCGCCCGTGCCCCGCTCTGGACAGTCAGGACAGCATCGTTACACGGGGACTTGCAACAGCTTCGCAATTCGACATGTGGGAGTACGTGAGCGTCTATGCCCGCGCAGTCGATGAGAATGGCATACCCGACATCTCAGACCCGTGGCCGACCAAGGATGTAAGTGGGAGTAGCGGACAGTGGCTCGAAGTGCAAACCTGACCTCTCCAGATCGTCTATGTGGCCATTATGGGCACCCTCATGTTGGCTGCTCTCTTGGAGTGGTTCCTATGGGTTGCCGCTTTCCTGTACTGTCTAGTGAAATGTTTCCAAAAAGCCGAGAACATCAGCATTCGAGTCCTCTCAGTAGTCATGATGATCATCTTCACGGCGCTTCGGTACGTCCTTCATTTTGCATTTAAAGTGAGGCAGCTCTAATGCGCCGCAGAGCCGTTTTCCTACCGATTATGATAGTCACTTTACCTCTGCCCAGTCAAGTGACCAAGTACTTCCCCATCGAGATGGTTAGCGCCCTTCAGTGGTTTGCCTTTTGGTCGTTCGCTGGTCTTCTCACGATTCCCTGGCTTTTCTGCGTCTACCAGCTGGTTACTCATTCCGTTGGCCGGTCGAAGAGGATCAAGTCCATTTTGGACGAGGCATCAGCACCCAAGGTCGTCATCGTCATGCCGTGCTACAAGGAAATTCCCGACATCCTCCTGCGAACAGTAGACTCGCTGGTCGACTGCGACTATCCTCCCTCTTGCTTGCACATCTTCCTCTCCTTCGATGGAGACCAGGAGGACGAGCTCTACCTCAACACCATCGAGAAGCTCGGCGTCCCATTGACTCTTGATTCGTACCCCAAGTCCATCGACGTGGCCTACCGTAGTTGCCGTATCACGATATCTCGTTTCCCCCACGGTGGAAAGCGCCATTGCCAGAAGAGGACCTTCAAGCTCATCGACAAAATCTACACCGAATACCTCAAGCGCAACGACAACTTGTTCATGCTGTTCATCGATTCCGACTGCATTCTGGACAAGGCCTGCATCCAGAACTTCATGTACGAGATGGAGCTGAAACCTGGGAGCAAGAAGAACATGTTGGCCATGACGGGCGTCATTACCTCGACCACGGAAAAGAACTCGCTCATCACCCTTCTCCAAGACATGGAATACATCCATGGGCAGCTTTTCGAGCGATCCGTTGAATCCGGTTGCGGTGCCGTCACCTGTTTGCCCGGCGCCCTCACCATGCTCCGTTTCTCCGCTTTCCGAAAGATGTCCAAGTATTACTTCGCTGACAAGGCCGAGCAATGTGACGACCTCTTCGACTACGGCAAGTGCCATCTTGGCGAGGATCGCTGGCTTACTCACTTGTTCATGATTGGCGCCCAGGAACGATACCAGATCCAGATGAACACAGGAGCGTTCTGCAAGACCGAGGCCGTGCAAACGTATCAATCTCTTCTGAAACAGCGTCGCCGGTGGTTCCTCGGGTTCATCACCAACGAAGTATGCATGTTGACCGATATCCGTCTCTGGAGGCGCTACCCCATCCTTTGCATCGTCCGTTTCATGCAAAACACGATTCGAACGACCGCGCTACTCTTTTTCATTCTCGTCATTTCCCTCGTCACGACATCTCAGAAGGTCAAGAATCTCCCTGTTGGCTTCATCGCCATCTCCCTTGGGCTCAACTGGCTTCTTATGCTGTATTTCGGCGCCAAACTCGGTCGCTACAAGATCATGCTCTACCCCCTCATGTTCGTCATCAACCCATTCTTCAACTGGGTATACATGGTGTACGGCATCTTTACGGCTGGTCAACGTACTTGGGGAGGCCCTCGTGCGGATGCCGGAGCTGCCAACGCGACCACGACTCCTGCGCAGGCTATCGAGCAAGCTGAGGCTGCCGGTGACGATCTCAACGTCGTACCCGAGACTTTCAAGGGTGCGGCTGAGGCTCAGAAGGTCCGCCCAGCTCCCGTTCCGCTCCAGCCATCGGACCATCTCGAGGGTCGCTTTGCCCCAGCGGAGCGACTTCCAAACGGATGGTACGAGCAAGGCTCAAACGATTCCGGTCTTACTCTGCCGAACATGCTTCCCAGGAACCCCAATGTTCCCAACGTCCCGTTGCATCCCCGTTCTTCCATGGACTCTGTCGCTTCCGGTACGACTTCCGCTGCTAACTCCATCTATCTTCCACGCCGGGTCGAGAGTTTCATGGATCCCGAGGACGCGCGCCTTTACCACAAGACCCAAGCGAACCAGAAGCCTGCAGGAGGTGCCTACTTTGAGGCAGAGAACCACTTCAACTCCCCGTACGGGGCCGGTGCCGGCTCAGGCAAGAAGACCTTTCAAGAATCCGTGGAGTCGCTTGATGAGTCTCTCTACATGTCTCAAGGAAAGCCCCCGCAGAAGCCGTCTTCCTCTAGGGACGCCGGCGAGCAGAATACTTACAGCCCGTACTCGCCTACTACCAACTCGCCTCTCGCTACGCAGTTTAGTCAAGGCGGACTAGAGCCTCCTCAAGCGGCATACAACTACCAGCGCGACAACTCTCGTCAGGGTCGCAGCCCGCTTGCCCGCTCTAGCTTTGTCCGCACTGCTGGCGACGACAACTCCCTGGGTATCGAACTGCAACAACCACAGCAGCAGCAGCAGCAGCAGCAGCGCAGCCTGATGCGCGATATATCCCCCGCACCTCTTACCTTGCCGCCCACTGAACGCACATCTACCAGCCCCCCACGAAGCGACTCCAAGGATTCAAAAAAGCGACGGAGACTCTCGAAAAAGCCTCCGGGCAGCAAATAATCGGTGGTAAACCACCGCACTGACTGAACAATTCTCTCCTCAAGCGACTAGATGCGCTGCTCCTTGGCACTTAATTTTCGTTAATCACATTGCAAAGTAAAAGTCGGGTACCTTGCTCATCAGAGGCGTTCAAAGCGTTAGTTTTTCTTCTCCATACGGGGCATGGGAAGCGCGGGGCGGCTGTTTGATATACGCGGTTTTGCATAGGGCATAGGGTATGGGCGTTTTGTAACTTGCTGTTGCTGGCACACTCTTGGCTTTTTTTTCTTTTTGTATATATGCATCGGAAGGATGGGACGTGCCAATGACGACCGCATCACCTTCATCATCATCGTCATCATTTGCTATTTCTTTTACGAAGCGCCCGGGCGGGAGGGGAAAGGCTCTGCGTCGCGCGGTGGAAGGGGCGGGGCGGTATGAGTATATACTACTGCGTGTGGCGAGGTTGTGTATAAAGTTAGTGTAATGTTTTTTTACTGGAATTGATGAAGTGAATTGTTGACGAATTTTGCGTGTCTGTGTGGGTTGATGTTTTAGGCTTGTGGTATGTGTAGTGGATGGGGCTAGATAGATAGTGTTGGGATGCTAAGGTGGGCGTCGGACGGGCGGGCGCCTTGGGGCGGCTCACTGCAGTGTGTACTATGGCATCAGGCATAAGTAGTGTACATGGTCCGCGCACTGCAGGGGCACTGCCAAGATGATCACGCGATGACTCATAGCCTTTCTACTGACAAAAATACATCTAATTACCTATAGTTTTGTACCAAAACACGTGTACCTTTGTCGTCGCTGCCACCCTCGCGTCATCCTCTCCCCATCCACACAATGTCAACACCATCAACTCCACCTCGCCATCGATACCTCTCGCGCGACGAGCGTCTACAGGTGCAGACCCTGCACCTAGCAGGTCATACACAGACTTTTATTGCCAACTTGTTGGGTTTCTCACGCAGACAAGTTGCCTACGCAATCGCTAGTAACCGCGTCACGCCGAAGAAACGCTCCGGTCGCCCTCGCAAGCTTACTGATGCCCAAGTTGATGAGCTTGAGGCCTATATCAAATCCTCGCGTACAGCCAGGCAGATGAGCTATCAGGCTCTTGCAGAGGGACCTTTTGCGGAGTGGGAAGTCACACAATACGCTATACGGACTGCTCTACGCAGCAGAGGGTACACACGTCGAGTCGCCCGTGCAAAGCCTCCTCTTACTGAGAGAAATCGGCAGATTAGAGTCGCGTGGGCGGAGGAGCACCTCTGCTGGAGCTCTGAGCAATGGTGGAGCATCCTCTGGAGTGACGAAACCTGGGTCACTGGCGGCAGGCACAACAAAGTCTGGGTTACTAGGAGACCTGGAGAGGAGCTTGATGATACCTGTATAGTTGAAAAGGTACGTAGGAAGGCTGGGTGGATGTTCTGGGGCTGCTTCTCAGGCTCTACAAAGGGTCCTTGCCTGTTCTGGGAGAAGGAGTGGAAGAGTATTAATAAGGAGAGCTACTGTGAGCGCATTGTGCCCATCGTTGATGGCTGGTTACGTATGAATCCTACTTTAAAATTCATGCAGGATGGGGCGCCAGGGCACTCTGCTGCGTATACTCGCAATGAGCTTCTTGAGAGAGGCATCTCTCCCATCTACTGGTCACCCTACTCGCCAGACCTCAACCCAATTGAGGCTGTTTGGAACAAGATGAAGGACTATATACAGCTGAATTACCCTGATCAAGAAGGTGGGAGACAGCCTACGTATGACGCTCTACGACAGATTGTACGGGAAGCGTGGGACTCAATTACAGTACAGGATCTGAGGGGGCTCATCGACAGTATGCCGGCCAGGTGCCAGGCAGTCCTAGACGCCCAAGGCGGTCATACAATGTACTAGAAACTCTATACAAAACAAGACAATACCGGGCTTACGTTATCTGACTCCTGCCAAGTTACATCCCTGCAGTGCGCGGACCATGTACACTACTTATGCCTGATGCCATAGTAGAAGGTATGTAGTGCGCGCATGTGGTGGCCATAGATATAGATTCAAGCTATGCATGCATACCTATCCACGAGCAGGTACATGCATCGACGCGCTTGGTACCTCGCTGCAGCTTCCATGAGTTCGAATGTTAATTTGAAGTACCAGGGACTGGAGACTGGGCGTCTTTCTACCCTTGGGAAGTATGTTTGCTACAGCGTATCCGTCGTCACCGCTCGTGTACCGCGCGTTCAAATGTCGAACCGAGGTTGTTGAGCTTATAGGGTCTTCTGGTTGGGCGGCGATAGGACGGTACGGTGAGCGATTCTGTTGGGACTTTCCTAGTTGGGTAATTTTTAGGGCGGGTGTGGATTGCGGGTGAGAGTGCGGGCTGCGTAGCTGCGAATGTGGAACGTTACAAGCGTGGACCTGAACCTTCCTGATTAGGGAATTTGTGCGAGATGTGGGTTGCTGGTGAATAATTCCACCGAGCGAGTTTCCGTCACGTGCAGAATCTAGCGCCAAAACATCCGCTTACATGATTAGGTAACGGAATGTGGTATAGGCTGAACCTTCCCAATAGGGTAATTTTGGGAAGTGTTGATTGTAGGTGGGAGCGTAGTAGCACAGCAGTGAGTTTGTGTGGCCTGTCGGGGAATTTTCGGGAAGTGTGAGTTGCGGGTGAAAAAAGCTGTTGCAGAATTTAGGTGGGTCGTGCATTATAGCCGTGCGGCGGCTGTGCCGAGCGTGCATGTGGCCTGTGGCTGCATGTGCTGTTCTTTCCTAATGGGGTAATTTTAGGTCTAGTGAAAGTCTGAGTGTGGGTTGTGTAATTTGCTAAAAGGTATTGATTGCAGGTGAAAAAAGCTGCAGAATCTAGGTGGGCCGTGCATTGCACGATGCAGGACCCAGCAGTGCTGGCAACAATAAAATGCGAACCAATCAGCAACCAATCGATACCGTGGGTCACCACCTCGTGCACGGCCCCACCTCGTGCACGGCCAACACCAAATCTCCCGCACTTTCAGAATCGCTTTACACCACCAATATACACCCAATGGAGGCTGCCCTAGAGTTGTTAAAATCGCTGAAGCTTGGAGAGAAGCCTAATTATACTCAGACTGCGAAAAAGTACGGTGTTGATCGAACGTTGCTGTCGAAGCGTCACCGCGGGGTTATCGGCAGCTATGCGGAGAAAGTCGATAATATGCGCCTTCTCAACTCTACACAGGAAACTGAGCTCGTACAATATATTGATAAGCTCTGTGTACGAGGGCTACCACCTACAAGGGAGATGATACGGAATTTCGCAGCAGAAATAGCAGGAAAAGAGCCAGGAAAAAACTGGGTTGATCGCTTTATTGCGCGGCATCACATTGAGCTTATATCTTAATGGGCATCCGGCATCGATTCCACACGCCACAGAGCTAACTCTGCCTTTAAATACGCCCTATATTTTAAGCTCCTAGACCAGAAGATAACTTAGTACGATATCGAGGCTCGCAATATCTACAATATGGATGAGAAGGGCTTCTTAATTGGTGTGCTGTCAAAAATAAAGCGCGTGTTCTCCCGCCATCGATATAATCACAGAGGCGTGAAACAAGCACTTTAGGACAGCAATAGGGAGTAGATAACTACGATAGCCTGTATTTGCGCCAACGGCAGCTATCTTACGCCTGCGCTGATTTATCAGGCTGTTTCTAGCAAGATACAAGACTTATGGCTTTAAGATTTCGACCCTGCAGAGCACAAAACCTTCTTCGCCTCATCGCCCAGTGGATGGACCAACAACAAGCTAGGGCTCGCATGGCTTGAACAGGTGTTTAATCGCGAAACAAAAGCAAAGGCAAGACGATCATATTGTCTACTCATCCTTGACGGCTATGGCTCACATATATTGATGGAGTTTATCAAGTTTTGCGACAACAATCGGATTCTTCTGGCTATCTATCCTCCCTACGCTACCTACACCTTGCAGCCGCTTGATGTCTGCCTTTTCAAGCCTCTATCAACTGCCTACTCAAACGAGCTCTCTGAGTTCATGTATAGCTGCCAGGGCATCTCCGCGATTATAAAAAGAGACTTCTTCCGCTTGTTCTATAAGGCCTGGCATACAACGTTTAAGGAAAAGACGATCTTAACGGCTTTTTAAGTCACAGGGCTTTCGCCGTTAGACCTAGAGGCTATACTTAAGAAGTTTAAAATAGAGGAGACTGAGAGGCCCTTATCAAGCGATAGTACTACTTCCGTACTCAGCGCTTCAGATTGGAGAAAGATTGAGCGATTACTGCGCCAGGTAGTGGAGGATATCTACGATCGACGCTCCCAACAGCTAAGCTAGACGATTCACGTGATGGCTGTACAAAAACAGCTCCTCTAGTATGAAAACGAGCGACTTAGAGGGGCCTTTGTTAATAAGAAGAAGCGCCGTTAATGTGGCAGGCCTCTATTACTTAAGGCACCGCAGGAGTATAATAGTGGAGCTATATTCTAGTCGCTATCCAAAGTCAAGGACGCCCGCGATCGCCAAGCACAAAAGGATGCCGACGAGCAGCTACTACAACAACAGAAGTTTGAGGAGATCAAGCGTAGGGAGCAGCAGAAGCAGGAGAAGGCTACCATGCTTGAAGAGAGGCAGCGCATGAGAGAGGTGGCCAAAGAAATACGCCTTTAAGAACAGCGCGAGAAGGCCGTGCAGCGCGAAGAAGCTAGGATCGCGCGCGAAGCCAAAAGCAACTCCAACAAGATATACAATTCTCCAAAAGGGTAATAGACGCCGTCAAAGGCCTTTGCACCACCTCCTCAAGTCGCTAAGGAGACAGAGGATGTTGGTGTGGATATATCATCTGTAGTTGATGTGGTGCCTACACCCGGCCCTGCCACGCGCACCCGCAAAGTACGCCTCCCACAGAGGTATCGCACGTAGTTTATCGTTACCAATCAATCAAATAGGTCCTTAAAAGCCCTCCACTAAAAAATCTCGCGATAATACAATATATATGCGACTCTACAGCTGCAAAAGTTGTGGGTGTGGGCATCTGGAAACCGTGCACCAGGTGGGGCCGTGCACCAGGTGGTGACCCACGGTATCGGTTCAACCGATATCGCCTATATTGCCAATATTGGTTTAAAAAAGCTTGGCATTGCAAATTTTGCTTCATTTTGCTTTGTACGATAGAAATTAACAAGTAAAATGTCTCTATTAGCCGAAGAAAGCGAAGCCTTGTCTACTCTTTCAGTTCCTTCAACAAAGAAATCACGAAAGACATCTCCTATCCATGCGCACTGTCGTACGCCAATAGTAGAAGAAAAGGAGGAGAAGCCTAAAGCAAAATGGATATGGTGCAAGCATTGCTAGTTCGTTGCTCAGAACACAACGAATATGAGAAATCATCTTAGTTCAACTCATAATATTCGAATCCCTACAACAACTTCGGCTATTCGTACGATAGCAGCCGACACCGTGGATTCATTATACGCGAAGCTCCTCCTCCAGCTTGGCGATAAAGATAACCTTGACCAAGAGATCCTTCAGCGTACGGTTAAACAGGAGGTTGTTGACGAAACGCTTCTTAACTTGGTTATCGTACGACGGCTTCCATTCTCATGTGTAGAATGGCCAGAATTCCATGCCTTCGTCCAGGCGTTGAACCCTCAAGGCCTAGTCTTTATGCCAACATCTCACAATACACTCAAAAAGAATGTTTCCTCCTGGTTTTATCAAGCAAAAGACATCGTACGAAAACGCCTTCAGTCGTCCCGAACACGTATCCACCTTGCGCTTGACATCTGGACGTCCCCTAGTCACGATCTATTGCTTGGAGTCTGTGCTAGCTTTGTTGATGCTCAGGACTCCTTTCGCAATATTCTTATTGCGTTACGCATCGTACGAGGCCATAGTGGTCAAAGTCAATGGGATGCTCTGCTTCCAGTCCTTAAAGAGTATGGAATTGAGGATAAGATTGGTGTTATTATTGGTGATAACTCAACTACAAACGACACACTATGTCGTACGATAGCTAGTTACCTCACATCTGAAAAAAACATAAACTGGATTCAGACACACTCACGGCTTCGATGTATGGGTCATATCCTAAACCTAACCGTACAGGCCTTTCTATTCTTAAGTAACAACGAAGAGAATGAGATAGGCTTGTACGATGAAGAGGAGGCAAGAGATGAAGAGCTAGATGAGAAGCGTGAAAAAGAAAGAGCTACAAATATTCGTACGAAAATGGGCGTTATGGGGAAGGTCCATAATATCGTTGTGCACATACGTGCTTCACCACAGCGTATGAACGAGTTTAAAGCAGCTGCTGGAAAGTCAATTCCGCTTGACAATCGTACGAGATGGAATAGCTGGTATCGAATGCTTCAGACTACGCTTGAACCACTTGTTCTTAATGCTGTACGAAACTACACTGAACAGCATATTGCCCAAGGAACGCTTGACAAAAGAGATGACTTGAGCAACTCAGACATTACTCTTCTTCGTACGATAGCCAACTTTCTTGGTGTTTTCAACAGTGCGAGCCTATGGCTTGAAGGTCAACAATCAACAATTGAACGAGTTCTTGAAGTGGTAGAGATTATTGAAGCGCATTTCGCGCTATCACTAGTACGTCGTACGATAAGGGTTATTCTAGTATACTAACTTAAACAGAAAACTCTAAAGCAACTCAAATCTCGTGTAGAGAACTCAAAAGCAAAGCTTGATTACTATATATCAAAGCTTGACCAAACGCCATACTACGCAGCTGCTCGAATTCTAAACCCAGAGGCTCGTACGACCTGGGTTAAATACACAAGTTACACCCTTCGGGTTACTGCTCTTTGGGAGAAGTATCGTCGGGAGAACTGTATTACCTCTTCCTCGTACGATACTATGCTTGTGCCAAACCAAGCAGAACAGCAGCCAATCAATAGATTTGAGCAGCTTCGTCAGAACCTAAGAGAAAAACACAGCCGGCCTCAGAGTCAGGATGAATTTGAGAACTACTGTAATGAAGCAGTCTCGTACAATACTAAAATTTCAGCTATTGAGTGGTGGTTGCAGGATACACAGAAGCAGCGATGGCCGCAGCTATCCTCTTGGGCAATTGAGGTTCTCTCAATACCATCTATGAGTGATAAGCCAGAGCGAATCTTCTCAGGTGGCCGTCGTACGGTTTCATGGGACAAAACTTCAACAACGGCTGCTATACTTGAGCAGCTTGAATGTGGGCGGGATTGGAAGAGAGGAGACTTGCTTATAGATAACTTTCAATAGTATGTTATCGTACGAGCCAAAACTTTGTTGTTTTAGTACTATATCGTTACTTCCTCAAGCAGGGGGACCACCTTCACCAACTTTTGGAATTTTGAGAAAGTGGTAAAATTGCTAAATCTTTATCTCGTTTATCTCAGTTTCATCTGAAATCCGACTCCTAGCCATCCCCAGGCACCGCACGCGTGCGGTGGGTTGATGATAGCGATGGAGACGCCTCAGAGGCCCCCTCCAGGGGCTTCTACAGTGACTCGCCCCCCAGACCCTGAGTCTGCGCGGCAGACTAACATCCAGCACCCCTCTAGGAAGCGCCAACAGACCGATGTCCGCCCTCCTAGACGCCTTTCCTTTGGTGGAGGCGTGCCTATCCGCCCAGAAGCTGCTATAGATACAGCAGCCAACGCCCTTAACTCCCACCTTACGGCTGCGCGCAAGGCGGCAGAGACCCAGGAGAAAGTCGCAATAGCTATAGCCGAAGCTATCGACCACTGCATCGCTAATCTTAAGCGCCCAGAGGAGCTAGCGGCTGCCTCTACCCTCCGCAACCGCCTTATACAGACACTGAAAAATTTAGCCACGCCAAGCCTTCGTCCTAATGTAGTTAGGACCGGCTACGACTCGACAACCACCGCCTACACCACAGACAGCGACAGCGATCTTGCCGCCCAGCCTCAGAGGACATAGGCAAGTGTGGCATCCGCCTCCCACAGAGATAGCGGATACACGACCACAGCTAGTAGCAGGAAATCCACAACCGCGGCCAAGCGGCAAACTACACCTAGACAGGCAGCAGACCCACAGATCTTGCTCACAGTCGCAAACCCGGCCAACCGGCTAGGTCAAACCTCTGCCTTCGCTGTACGAACGGCTATCTGCGCCGCTACAGGGCTCGACCTCAGCGCTATCCCTACGGCCACAAGGACCCGCACGGGGTGGGCCATCACCCCAGCCTCCAACGACATACGACAGCAACTCATGGAACAGGAAAAGAAGGAATCAATGATGAGATCCATTGAAGCTAACAGCGCTGAGTTGCCCATGCGATAGGTTAACTACGCCGTACCTAGAGTACCTAGCAGCTACCGCTCGCTGCTAGGGGAAGACGTGCCCTACTCCCTCCAGATGGTAGCGGAAGAGGCTTACACGCAGACAAAACAACACCCTACTAACTGCTGCCCCTCCTAACACGGCCCTAATCAATTTGGACACACCACCTGGATAGTGTCCTTTGAAAAGCCTGCGGCGGCTTTCCGCCTCTTTGGTGCCAGCGACCTATCCCGCGAGATAATCAAGAAGCAGGCTATAGAACGCCATGACCCTAGCTGCTAGGGCTACTGCAACGCGGCACAATGCACACGCGCACCCTGCTGCCGCAACTGTGGAAAGAAACCTAGCGAGCACGAAGGCCTAATAGGAGACAACTGCGCTCACAAGCAACAATGCCCCAACTGCTGCGGCCCACACGCCGCAGACGACCCTACCTGCTTAGTGAAACCCAGGCGGGTGAATAATCGCATTATCCGACCAACTCGCCGCGAACTGGCGACACTAAGACGCGCCGGACAGAAGGCCTTTAACTAGCTACACAACCTACAGCCTCAATCCGAGCTCACCACCCAGGGCCAAGACACCTCCCCTAGCGGAGAAGACGACACCAGAGAAGAAGCCCCTCTTAACGGCAATAACGCCGCCCCCGCCAGGGCTAACGTCCAGACAGACACTCAAACTGAACCCGTGCTGACACTACCAGATCAGCCAGAGCAGGAACCGATGGCCCTAAGCCATCGTCCCCTAAGAGGACCTCGACGCTCGACCCCGTACCCCGACACCGCCTCACGATAAGCGGCCCCACGCTTATCGAGCAGGCCTATGCGATCCTCTGCGCCTATTAGCGGCAGCCTAAACCTCGCTGCGCTCTCTGCTAGAAGCGCGAGACAAGAAGATTACACCTAGTCCTCCTTATAGGAGGACTAGACTATGGACGAATCCTTAAGTTAATGAGGAACAACCGCCGCAGATTCACCCTACGTAGGGACCCTGACATTAAAGTATGCTGGACAAACGTTGGCAGAAGCGGCCTAGCACACACAGCCGCCCTTGAGATCGCTTTTACGGAGGGCATCGACATTATTTGCATGCAAGAGCTGGCTACCTGGCCAGGCACACGCACTTTAAACCACCCTGGCTATAACCTCCACCTACTAGTGGACGGCTGGGACAGCTGGGAGACCTGGGAGGCAGAACGCCCCCAAGTCCTTATCTTTACCTGTAAGGGCAACCGATTGAAAATTACACCATGTACTCCACTTCATGACCGGGACATGCAGTGGATCGACGTTAACGGAATCTTAATACTTAATGCCTACTGGGCGCCACAGACTACGCCCGTTCTCGACTACATTACCCACCTCACCCCGCCTAACAGGTGCCTTGCTGGGGGCGACCTTAACGCTAAACACGACATGTTCGAACCTGGTGTCACGACTACACAGGGCGGCGCTGAACTGGCCTAATGGGCCACAGACAGCGGCATGGATTACATTGGCGAGCCCGGAGTCCCCACCCACCGGGCGGGACACGTCATAGACCTCTCTTTCTGTAACATCCCCTTCGCTACCACAGCTGTACGGTCGGACATGAACTGCGGCTCAGACCACAACATGCTAGTTACCACAATACCTGGCAGAGGACAGGAGCCGCTCGACCAGTTCTAATATAGGGTCCCCACTACGAAGCTCCTGTTATTTATTGACGCTGTCGCTAATGGGATAAAGGGCGCTCCTAGCTTAGACGGGCCACAGACCCGCGAGCACGTTGACAGGCGCGTCGCTGCCTTAGAAGAAGTCCTTACTGACGCCCTAAAGACGGTAGGTAGGAAGAAAAGAGGCATAGGCTATTTGGCGCCCTGGTGGATAGACGCCTGCAAACAAGCTTACTGGGCACACTTAAACTCGCTAGATGGCCACACCAGCTAGGGCCCTTCTGAGGAGACGCGCACTTTCCTAGCGACAGTCCGTAAGGCAAAGAAGGAATACTGGCGACACACTATAGACAACGCAGAAGACGACTAGGAACTCTTCTGAATTATTAATTGGCATAAGCTAGAACCCACTAGAACCTAGGCGCTAATGGTCTTCAGAGGCATGGAGGCGACTGAAGACAAAGACAAGGCTGAGATGCTTCGACAAGCACTGCTCTGCAGATTCACGGCGGAGGACGACCTGCTGGAACCGCCCTCCCCACAAGAGAACCACATCATCCCTTGGGACACGTACCTGTCTATCGAAGAGACGGAGCGCTGCGTGATTGGGGTCTCCAGCACCTCACCAGGCGCTGATGGCATAACCGTCCGGCTGCTTACAGCATGCTGGAACTACATTGGACAGTACGTCTGCGACATCTACCGCGACCTACTTGAACTCGATTACTATCCTGCCGCCTGGACGGACGGGGAGATCGTGTTCATCAAGAAGCTCGGCAAGAAGGACGACACGGTCCCAGGCTCTATGAGACCCCTCGCCATGCTACTCTGCCTCGGCAAGGGATTCGAAAGGATTGTCGCCCGGCGCATAGCCCACTTAGCTGTGCTGCACGGCGTACTAAGCCCCCAACACGGGGGGGCTCTGCCAAAAAGGTCAGCCATGGACTTAATTGCCGCCTTCACCCACGAAGTGGAACTGGCCTTCAGCAAAGGCCAGCACGTCACCATGGTTACTATGGACGTGCTTGGGGCCTTCGACGCCCTCCTCGTCAACCAACTGCTACACCAAATGAAAGAACAAGGCTGGCACCAAAAAGTCCTCGTGCTTACGCGCAACATTCTTACGAACCGACACATACTTGTTCGCTATGGCCAACACCGATCCAGCCGCCACCTAGTGGCTTGCGGCACCCCACAGGGCTCGCCCCTTTCACTAGTTATCTACATGCTGTACCTGGCGGAACTTCTCCTCCAGGACACTACACTGCGATTCGGATATGCTAATAACATCTGCCTATACAGAGCCTCGCACAGCCTCAACCTTAACGTTGAACAACTCGCCAAAGACGTCCGCAAGATTAACGGATACGGCGCGGACAATAAGATCGCTTTCTCACTAGACAAGCTTGAAATGATCCACCTTACACGGCAGAAAGGAGACTACGCTCCTCCCTGTACCGTCGACGAGAACCTCACCATACACCCCATTCTCCCCACAAGTGAAAACAGGGCCTTGCGCTGGCTGGGCGTGTGGTTTGACAGGAAGCTGACCTTCAAGGCCCACGTCGCGACTCGCGCCGCCAAGACAAGGGTGGTCGCACATCACATCCGCAGCCTGGCTCGGATCAAACACGGCCCCCCACCGGGGTCCCTCCGCAAGGCGGTGATCGCCTGCGTCCTCCCACGGCTCCTGTACGGCGCGGAGGCCTGGTACGGAGGCAGGACAAAGCCCTCCAGAATCACGTGCCAATCGAGAAGCGCTGTGGTAAGCACCCGACTAGGCTGGCACATTGACGCACTCGACAAAGTCCTCAAGCAGGCATGTAGAGCCGTCGTACCGGCCTATCGGACCACACCCACCACCGCCGTCTTTAGGGACGCAGGTCTCCCTTCAGCGGCAGTGGCACTTAAGACATGCAAGCTTCGCTTCGCAGCACACCTGCTAACAATTAACGATAAGCACCCGCTAACTGCTAGAACCCTCCTGCCCACAGTTAGAAGAGGCCGAGGCGCAGGCCTCCCACAGAGAGCCCGCTCGAAGGTACAGCAACTCGCACAGATCTTCGACCTAGTACCCCAACTGGAGTTCCGCGCCCCCCACTACTCCCGCGGGAGCCGCGCCGACCCCACAGGCCGAGTGGCCAAGAAGGACGCCGCCCGTCACTTCAAGGAGTGGTGGGCTCTCCTCCCGCCAACCGCTATCACCGTCTTCTCAGACGGCTCCGAACAATGGATTGACGGCGTTAAGCACGTCACATACGGCTACGCCGTATACGAAGGGCAGGCCCTCACCCTGCAGGGCAACGGCTCCCTCAACCCCAGGTCCCACGTTTTTGATGCCGAAGCTGTCGGCGCGTGGCGAGGACTCGCCCACACGCTCAATACGCCCGCCTACTAGCTGAGACGCATATACATGTGCATTGACAACACTTCTGTTATATGGTGCATAAGAGGCAACCCGTCCCCCTCCTCGCAGTGGGCGTTCGTTAGGTGCTAGGAGACAATGGAGAACTTGGACATCGCTGTCCGGTGGGCCCCAGGTCACTGCGAAATAGAAGGGAATGAATTGGCGGACCAGCTAGCCGACGACGCAGCAAAGTCCCCTTGACCTCCATACGGCATGGCAGCTAAGCCTACGGTCTTAGGCCTTAAGTCAGACGTTCGCGCCTACACTAGGAGCGCTGAGATGGACTGGTGGCGCGCCCGCTCGCCTAAGTTGTCTAAATGGTACATGCAGTGGGACCTCACTTACCGCCCTGCGAAACAGCCAAAGGAGCTCACCCTCCAACGACCGACGCTTGCTAAGCTGTTGTCTATGCGCACCCGCCATGGACACTACGCCTGGTACCATAAGAAGTTCAGGCACGAAGACGCTGTCACAGAATGCCCCTGCGGGGCAGACCTAGCGCCCGACCACATTGTACACTGCCCACGATCAGTTCGAAAGTTCCGCTACTGGCCGAAATGGCTAGCGTGCCCCCCTAGCACCACTAGGGAGGGCGTGGAATACCTGAAGGCACTTGAGCCAAAAGATTTCCAACTTCTACTTGAACTTATTAACCCTTCAGAAGATTAACACTTAGCAACAAAAAGCTACCTTTTATTCTTAGGCTTAACTTACACTATATGGACAGCTCCTCTAGCGCCAACTCTGTTAGAGCTCCCAGCAGGCGTGTCTCTCCCCCGTCAACTTGCTACACGCGGCAACTCCCTACCTACTCTCCACTCTCCTTATCCCTCCCTTCCTTTTCTAGCTACTCTCCTTACCTATTCTTACTAGTTACACGCTAAAGTCTTAGCACTTTTCAATACAGTTTTAGGGCAGCCGAAGCTGCCCCTACTTTAGTTTTAGTTTACATGTATAATAGATACACCCTGACACCTTAGCCTATAGGCAAGAAGACAAAGATTTAGCCCCCGCATGGAGGGGGGCGGACTCTTACGAGCCGCTGCAAGAGATGGCGATAGCTTCACAGCAAGAAACGCCTTCACCATTTTGGCTGGCTCCAAAACGGTTGCTTGGCGCGTCCCCATGCCCCATGGGAGGCTAGAACATTGCGTTCCTGGACGTTAATCAATACTACTACTACTACTACTCAAGCAGGGCTTGGCGTGCCAAGCCCCGCCGGCAGCGACGTCAAAAGGCAACTGCGCAGGTTCTTCACCTTTACTAAACACACACACACGTTGTAAGTACTACCACATCAATTTCTTTCGTACGAGCCTAAGCAGCAGTTTGTTCAGCCTGCTAAAACACCACCTTTACTTTGTACGAAGCTAACTTCTCAATAGCAGCAGCAGCAGCAGCAGCAACAACAGTAACAACAACAACAACAACCATGTAAGTTTGTACAATTGCTACATGTTCAACTACAGGCCACTTGTTCAGCTATCCCCTTTCATTATCGTACTAGACTAACTATTATATAGGGCTCTTGTCATCTACAACGCCGCCGTCGTTGCCGCCCAGCTCGCAGGTACGAATGCGAACCCTATTCTCCGTGTTGGAGGGCAGCAGTTGGCCCCATATGTGCATAGTCCGCAAGGACGAGCAGTCTTAGCCCTTCCAGGGCAGGATGTGGAGATCGTACGAGGCAGCGTACGACTCAATCAAATAGGCTCGCATCGTCCTTCGTACATCAACGCCATCCTCATACAATCTCGTGGTGTGGGAGTGGCAACCGAATGCAGCAGCTGCCATACTGCTGTACCAGGCCCACGACCATTCCCAGAGTGCCGCCGGGTAGCCGGACACTTTGGCGGGGCATGTGCCAACTGCAAGTGGAGAGACCACGCAGCACGCTGCTCCGTACGAGATGGGGGTGATGATGCTCCTAATGGTGGACCTCTGCGCCTGGCTCCTCGTGGGCCTAATAGGGATGGGTCGGCAGCACGGCCGTTGTTGATTGAGGATGACGACGACGATATGCCTGGGGCTGGGCCCCATAATGCTATTGTTTTAGCATAAGGTACGTACGATATAGCTTTTTTTATTTCTACACTCTTAGCTGTAGGGGATGTCTACAGCAACTGCCTATACCCAGCTGTGGGGGGTGTCCACAGTACCTAGACCCTAGGCCTGAACCTTTACGAGGTGTCTAGGATAAGTAGCCGTACGAGGCGAAACTAAGACAGGCTTTGTAAGTCGGGTGGGGTAGTTTCCGACACCGGGTAGTTTCCGACACCCCGCAAAATTTCGCCGCTGCCACCACTTGGGTTGCGAATATGCTTACAACTTTATTAAATAGATTTGTAAAAATATAAAAAAATCGTATTCGAAGTATTTAATCGCTTTCTTTATTTATGCTTAAATCACAATCAAGATATTGTTATGTTTGTTGTTGTTCTCGCGCCGAACATCGAACCAATGGCTGCTCCGCTTCCTCTTTAGAGCTACTTTCCTCCTCTACAATAATAACCTTCTGCAATGCGTTTCTTACTTTGCGAATACGTTAAGAGGGCACCTAATTAGCCTGTAAGAGAACTTCTACAAGACTTGCGAAGCGTTTGTTTGGATTAATTGCAACTTTGCGGCGTTTTGGCGGATTTGCTTAATTAACCTGCTTACGCAAGAAAGCAATCTTATAATTTTTTATAGTAACCTCTATTAAGGTACAGTTAAATGCCTTAGCGGTAAGCTGAACACATCGTTGTGTAGTTAGTAAGAAGCTCTTTTTAGAAAATAGCTTTACAACATCGCTGCCACATTTTGGCGTCCTAATATCCTTAATAGAAGAGGGTGGTGTTGACGGCTGTTCGCGCACCACCACCTAGCGAGAACCTAAGGGCTTCCTTACGTTCTTAGGGTACAGCCCTGTTACTTTCTACCTAGATCAGACACACTGCTCTTAAAGGCCAATTTTACGCGCTTCTGTATAAAATTTAAGAAACTTAGCCTTCCTAAGCTTTGTTACATCTGTCTTAGCCCTATACTTGCTAACAAAGCGCCAATACGCCACCTTTAGGCTAGAGAAATAACTAAGATCTAAAGGCTGGAGTATATGTAAAGTATAGGCAGGGATAAAGAGCAAGTAGACATTATTTATGTAATATGCAGTTATAAATTCGTCTAAGGTATAACTACTATAGCCGTTAATAATAAGCAACTGTGTCTCAGATAGATCGTTAGGCTTAGTCTGGGGCAAGAACACCTTCTCCAGCCACTTAACAGCAATATTATTACTTGTCCACCTATTTTGCGAGAAGGTAACATGCCAGCAAGGATATTAAGTTAAAAACTCCTTCTTAAACCACTGCTCCTGGATGCTCTTAGCCTTAAAGATAACTAAAGGTTTAAGAATAACGCCGAGCGTAGAGATACACTCTACTATAGAGGTCTAAGTATGGGCATTTATTGTCTTAACTAATACAGCATTAGGGTTTTCTTACAAGGAGCCTATAACAAGCCCATTAACTCCCTGGCCCTCTATGATACCGCCCTCGTTGGCGTTGTACCTGTGTTGGGGGGGAATCCAGGTCACGGTCTCGTACAGGTCGAATATTTGCCTAATACTTTTAGGAGTGGCCGCATTTATGCGTTCCCAGCTAGTCCAGCGGCCTAACTTTGACTTAATGGCTGGGCGGCGTCTTATGAATTGACTAGTCTACTCCTTCCCTAAGTTCTTATGGTTACCCTCTCGCTTAAGAACGGCCGTTGCGATAGCTCGCACTTGGGCATAGGTTAGCGCGTAACTAAGGGCTTCTTAATAGAGAATCCAGCGCTCTAGATGCTCTTCTTAAATAACTAAAAGCTACTGTGCACTGTTGTGGGCATGCAGGTAGGGTTAGGCACTATTAAAGCGGCCGCAAAGAGTGTTGTGTGGTACCCTATGTTAAGTAGTAGCAGTGGCCAAAGCGACCCTAGATTTAAGGTCTGCAAGTGCGTTCTAGATATCTCCTTCTATGTAACTAGCTATTTAAAGTTAGAGAAAACAATGCAAAAGGAAAAATTGAAATTAATAAAGAATTAAGGTTGTAAGAATTATTTTTCAGTCAGCGTGTATAGTTAGGGAGCGCGATTGCGGGGCTGTCGGAAACTACCCGGTGTCGGAAACTACCCCACCCGACTTATATAGAAAAATATAGATGTTTAAATATTGAAGTTGAGCTTGGTCTGTGCACCAATATTGCTAATCGTGATTGCCAATATATCGGCAATAGCCGATATTGGGATCGGTTGTGATTGGTTCGATTGTTGCCAGCTCTGGGACCCAGGTGTGGTTTTGCTATGACATCACGTGCCTCGTGTCGGCTCGATAAGTTAGCATCACTTAATCGATCGGCGCACCAGCATCAGCATCAGTATCTACCGTCTACGATACCCTATACCTCCCATTCCATTCTCTAATTGCCTGCACTTTCATTAATCTCGTTTGAACCGCGATAAAAGAAATGCTCTCGCAGAAGGCGATACAGCGCGCGGTCTACACAAGCTGCAGAACATTCTCCACAAGCGCGAGAAGAGACGCTGATTTCACGCATGCGGTCATCGGAGGCGGAGTCGTGGGATTGGCGGTTGCGCGGCAGTTGCAGGCGAGGGAGGGGGCGTCGACGGTGTTGATTGAGCGGCATGGGGCTGTGGGGACGGAGACGAGTAGTCGGAATTCAGAGGTGTGAAAGTACTTTTCCTATCGAAATTTCGCCCGGACTGTTGCGGGCACATACATGTCGACTGACCGTAGACCAGGTCATCCACGCAGGCTTGTATTACGGCGCCAACTCGCTCAAAACACACCTCTGTATTCGGGGCAAGTCGCTGCTGTACTCTCTCTGCGCGAAATACGACATCCCGCACCGTAATACGGGGAAGTGGATTGTAGCGCAGGACGAGACGCAGCTCGGTGCGCTGAAAGATATCCATGATTTCGCAAAAGAGGTAGATGTGCCCGTGAGGTTTCTAAGCCAGGAGGAGGCGAAGAGGAGAGAGCCGGATGTGCGCGTTGAAGCGGGCGTGCTGGAGAGTAGTTCGACGGGGATCGTGGATAGTCATGCACTGATGCAGTATCTTGAGGGTGACTTTGAAGACAAGGGGGGCATTTGCGCGTTTAAGAGTCCGGTGGTGCGTATTGAGCCTGTGGACTCTGGACGGGGTGGATGGGAGATTACGACGAGGGTAGATGGGGAGGAAACGACTGTCACGGCTGAGACGCTGGTTAATTCTGCGGGATTGGCGGCGATTGATATTTCGAATATGATTCTACCGAGGGAAAGACATAGGAAACCTTTCTATGCGAAGGGCACGTATTACAGCTATCCGCTCTCCCACCCGAAACCTTCCACGCTTGTCTACCCCGCCCCTGTCCCTGGCCACGGCGGCCTCGGAACCCATCTCACGCTCGACATGGCGGGTCGCATACGCTTCGGGCCGGACGTCGAGTGGACGTCTTCGCCTAATGACTACACGCCTAACAAAGCCAACCTTGACGCTGCGCTCGACGACATTCAAACGTATCTTCCTAATATTGATAGGAGTGCGATAGGCCTGGATTATGTGGGTATTCGGCCGAAGCTGGGGCGGGCGAGTGCGACGAGTGGCGGGAAGGGGTTCATGGATTTTTGGATCGTGAAGGAGGAGGGGTTCGAGGGGTTTGTCAATCTTTTGGGAATTGAGAGTCCGGGATTGACGAGTAGTTTGGCTATCGCGGAGACGGTGGAGGGGTTGTTGTACCGATAATGTAGAAGGTCATTTGACAAGTCCGAGAAACGTGTCTTTGATATACTTCGCCAGCAATTGTGCGCATTCGTCATGCCCATTCTCTTCGGCGAGCATTTGGGGTGTCTTGTGTGTGCCCTTGAGGTCTCTCGACACACTCAGTGGATGTACCCTTAGTCTCCCGCTAGTATTGAGACTGAGAAGGTACTCCACGCCTTCAAGGAACCCACCCCGAGCTGCCTCAGCTAGCGGTGAGCGTCTGTAACCGGCTTGGTCCACGATAGAGACTTTTTCTAGGATACGCATGGCGTCGAGACGTTTATAGAATACTGCCCACCAAAAAGGCGTGCCGGACAATGCATCCGATAGATGCACGATGTCGAGATTGTCCGCAATTGCCTGGACAACTCTAAGATGATCATGCCCCAGAGCCGCTTTGAAAGCTTTCATTACGTCTTGTCCGGTGAGCTCAGCTTCAGGACAGACGAATTTGTTGCGGCCCCATTGGAACTTGTAGCGGAAAAGGTAGAACTCGATGATGTTGCTGTGTCCACAACTTGCTGCCCATACAAAGAAGGTGTGATAACGGTTGTCTCGGCGTGACAGCATGGAGGAAGCGATGCCTGACCTCTCATAGTATAAGAGCAAGTTGCGGAAGTTGTTGAGGTGGCCTCTACTAGCAACAATGTGAAGTGGTGACAACCCAGAGAGAGTGCTAGCGTCGGAGACTAACTCTTTTGCTATCAATGCATTGACTGTGTCTTCATCATCCCGTGCGCAAGCTGCTTGTAGAATCGTCCGATGTAAATAATCCTCTCGGTCTTCCTTGATGTCTAGACAGACATTTTGCAGTCCACCGTCATATTCGAGGAGCGCAACCGATCGATGAAGAAAGTCCTTTGAGTTCAGCTTCCGGATGTGATCTCTTATTGAGTCGTGCTTCAAAAGCTTTGCGGGGATGAAACACGGCAGTTGACAGATGTCGACCTCGTCTGGAAGGGTCTGCCCACAGTAGTCAAAGTCAAATGTCTTCTTGATATCCGAGAGAAATTCTTGCAAAAATTCTTGCTGACATCGAATGAAGGTTGAAATGTGCTCCTCTACGAGCTCTGGCCTGAGCAAAAATTGTTGCAATAAAAGGACGACGATCATTCCTGAATGACCACCATTCAAATATCGATACAACACTTCCGGTTCTAGAGGCCATTCTCTCATCGAAGCGCGCGAGAAATCGGCGAGATCCAGGGATGCTATCATAGCTATTTTGCTGATCGGGGCATCTCTGATCTCTGTTTGAAGGAGTTTGACAAGACATCGATAGCGCCACCATTCACCCTTCAGTTTTTGTGCGTGCCAATTCCACGTTGGATCGTGCTCTTCTCCGAGCGACTGGAATTCTTCACAGGCAAAAATTGCCATGGAATGTAAGCTTAGAAGATGCAAACTGACAGTCTTAGCTAATTTCTCCAGAAAAGTACGAGGACCAACATACGCACGTCGATCCCGCGCATCATCGTAAACACCCGAGGGAATTCGCTCAATTGTCGACGTTTGCACGATCTCATAGCGCTCATCAGCTTTAAGACGTGGTTGTCTTTGTTTCCGTGGAGGTGGTAGTTCCGTTCTCGGCGCAATGGGATGAACTGCTTTAGGCATTACGAAATGCGATACTGATCGATTTTGGTGGAAGAAAGTCGACGAAAAGTATGGTTTCCAGCTGGAGGGAAGTGTGTTGGCTTTTTAACACTCTTCACCGGTGTGGCATGCAGGGTGGCTTTCCCCGGGCCAATAAGATTCTCGACGCACTGTGCGAATACGGCGGGTATGCTAGGCAGCCTGACAGTCCGGGATACGGTAGGTGAGACCAAACAGCATCGTATCGCAATCCGCAGACAAGGAAATATGCAATGTGGTGCCTGTGCCGCAATCATGGTAAGGTCAGCCAACCAGAATCAGTACGCACTGCAATGCGAAAGCCTAATCTTCAAGGAAGGGTTCGCCTTGGTTGTCCTTCGCTAAGCAAGCCAACGAGCTGTCGCGCGCATTCAGTGCGAGCGACAAGACCTCAATGTTCGATGTCGTTACAGTCTGGAGGCTCAGCTTTGGGAATAAGCCAATAACGCACTGAACGCAGTGGACGCAGTGGACAGCTTGCACACACCGTTAGCCATGGATCAACGCAAGGTCTGCCAACCGTCCCAGCGTCGCATAAATATAAATGCTGCTTTCCTACCAGCAGTACGGATTCTTCGAACAAACTGGTCATCTTTTCAAATTCATCACGACGGTGACCTAAAGTACTCCATCACCCATTTTACTCGACTTTTGTCCTCCACAACAGTTTTCGAAATGAAATACTTAGTCCTCAACCTAGGACCCCGTGGCGAGAATACCAAGGATGCTTTCTTGTTCGGGGTATCGCAGACCACTTTTGGAGCACTTGCCGCACTCATTGCGTGCCTGGCATTTATATTTGCTCTCTGGAAGTTCCGACGACAGTACCGCGAATACAGACGCCGCCGCCAACAGGGTGATACGCTTTTCGAGCTGGAGGCCCATCTTCCTGAGGTACGTTGGCTCGACGAGGCAAGGCATCAAAGCCTGCAACTGACTATGTGTTTCTCAGAGATCTAGATCAACAATGGCGTAAGGGGAGTCTACGAGCACGAATGCCTGAATTGAGGCACTCGCTAGTTGGTTATAGTACATTGAAAAGTCCCGGGTCTCAATTGTTCGACTAAGACACGACTAACAATGTGTTTGTATAGGCTAGGACAACATTTGGGGACATTTGATGCACGATACCGGTGGGATGAAAGATCGAGTATGTTTAAACAAGACCTGGGGATGCGTTTGCAAATCGCAAGGTTCGTAGTACATCGTATGCTACCTTAGACAGTGTATTCTATCCGTCCATATGTGTACTCTGCTTTCGTGGCTCCCAATTTCGCCGTGGTACTTATGGTTTCCCTTTTACTAATATAATCTTTGAATTGGCCATGTAGAGGATGTGGAAATAGGAAGGATCAAATGGTGGCCGCTTCTTAGGAACTAGGCTTTGGAGTCTAGCAAGTGGAAGACCACAGGACAGCTTGGGGAAGAGAGTCCGTGAAGAGCTGGCGAGGCGCTCGGGCCAGGGGCAGGGATGACATCACACGAACTAAAAGAAAGTGCGACACGGCGAAGCAGGCAGGAACGCGCCACAAGGCTGGCGGCCCTCTTCTACTTGCTCTACCCCCCATCCCCACGCCTCCGCCATCGCCATCGCCATCGCCATGGCCATCGCCATGTCGCCCAGCCGCCGGTAACCGTCTCGTCTGCCCCCACCCCCTTTTCTCCTCCCTCGAGCACATGGTCAGTATGATGCAGGAATGCGCCTGCCGAGTGCAGCCCCTCGGCTGACTTTTGCTAGGCGTCGCTTCTCCGCCAGATCGTGGCGGGCCCGCGGGCCAGGCACCCCGAAGCCGGCCTCGACCTGTGCTATGTCACAGACAACAGTCAGTAGTGCGCTTTTCACCATAGCAGCGAGCCGCGCTCAATGAAGGCACAGTCATCGCAACGTCGGGCCCCAGCGGCACCTACCCGCAGCGCGCCTACCGCAACCCGCTCGATGCGCTCGTCAAGTTCCTCGACTCCAAGCACGGCGACGACTGGGCCATATGGGAGTTCCGCGCCGAAGGAACGGGCTACCCCGACTCAGACGTCTACGACCGCATCTACCACTACCCCTTCCCCGACCACCACCCGCCGCCCTTCGCCCTCATCCCGCACATCATGGCCTCGATGCGCAACTGGCTGCATGAGAAGGAAGGCAGGGTGGTGGTGGTGCACTGCAAGGCTGGAAAAGGAAGGTCCGGGACCGCCAGCTGCAGCTACCTGATCAGCGAAGACGGGTGGCCGGCCGAGAAAGCGCTGCAGCGCTTCACCGAGCGCAGGATGAGGCCGAGCATGGGCAAGGGCGTCAGCATCCCGAGCCAGCTGAGGTGGATTGGCTACGTGGATCGCTGGGCGAAGCACGGCAAAATCTACGTCGAGCGGCAGATCGAGATACTCGAGGTCCACTGTTGGGGGTTACGAGACGGAGTCAAGATCCAGATTGAAGGCTTTGTCGAGGACGGCAAGCTGATTAAGAGTTTCCATACCTTCACTCGTGATGAGCGGGAGATTGTCCGAGGCGAGGTCAAGACCACAACCATGTCGCAAGCCGTACAGGAGGTCATGTACAAGAATGGGCTGGGACGCCCTGTCAGCAAGGTGTCAGGCGCGAAAGAGAAGAGCGAAGAGAAGAGCGAAGAGAAGAGCCAAACAGACAAGGAGGCCTTTGAGCGAGCTCACCAGTCCTCCCCCGACGACGCAACAGCAAGCAAAGAGGACGAGGCCCAGGACATGGACACCGGCGACGTTGTCTTTCGCCCTGCGAAGCGTGTGGTTCTGCCCACCAACGACATCAACCTCGACATCGAGCGCCGCAACAAAGCTGCCTTTGACGTAACTATGGTCACGGCTGTTGCTCACGTCTGGTTCAACGCCTTCTTTGAGGGCAATGGCCCAGAACAAAACGGCGTTCCTGACGAGGCAGGCGTATTCGAAATCACATGGGAGGCTATGGACGGCATCAAGGGGTCTTCTAGGAAAGGGACTCAAGCATTCGAGAAGGTCGCGGTGGTCTGGAAAGCTCTTCCTTCCGAGGATGGGCCGGGCGTCGTCATCACCGAGCCAAGAGAGGGTGAGGAGGTGAAGCAGTCTTCCCCTGCCGATTGGAAGGGTCGACATCACGTAACCCCCAGCGATGACAAGGATCTAGGCATGCGCATATCGAGCCCGAGAGACTCAAACACCGACCTCAGCAGCGCGAGCAGCATCAAGAGCCAGAAATCCGACTTCATCCCGCACGTACTCTCGAAATCGTGCCGCACCAGCGAAGACAGCAATACAAAGGATGTCAAATCACATGGCCCGGATGGCGAGGACATGGTCAGTGGGTCCAGTGATAGCAGCGCCAACGGGAGCGGAAGCGGCCCGGACACAACCTCCCCCACCGTGCCAAGCCAACCCGATGGCGCATCGTATGTCCAGGCGGACGGAGCACTCAGTCCTATCGCTGAGCGGCTGCAGTCTTCCAAGTCGCACACGGGCGGAGTGGCGGGCATTGTGAGCGGCGTGCAGCACGTTTCTACGGACGACCTCCCTGATGGACGGCCGGAAGTCGAAATGAAGAACGCCAAAGAGCACAGTCTGTTCCACTTGGGCAAGGGGAAATCTATGAGCTCGTAGCCCGGTGGATGTGTGTCGGCGGTAATGGGTAGGTATCGCATGATCAGCATTTACCGGCGTTCGTGTGGTTGGATCCGCGCCATCGGATTCGGGAGGATTCTGGTACTATTGGCGCCGTGTGCAGTAACAGGGGAACGGTTCGACTTGTACGACGGGCCCGCGGGGCCTTTTCTTCGGTTATACCACACGGTAAGCGGGTTGTGGCGTTAGA
Source organism: Laburnicola sp. R22_1 (assembly GCA_014281115.1). Lineage (NCBI taxonomy): Eukaryota > Fungi > Ascomycota > Dothideomycetes > Pleosporales > Didymosphaeriaceae > Laburnicola > Laburnicola sp. R22_1. The sequence goes on from JACONQ010000014.1 coordinate 1,296,614, forward strand.
TAGACGGCGCAGCGTCGCGCATTCTTCTCTATGGATGTATCATCGGCTTCAAATATGGCTCTGGCGTCGTCAGCAGCGAAAGTGAGGCGAACGGTTTTGGATGTCTTCGCAGCAAAGGCGGTGAGGGCGGCCGGCTGCAGACGGCTAGCGCGTGCGCATGTGTAGCCAGTCGCCAGGACACACGCTCGTTTGTGCTCCCACGAACTGGCCGAGTCCTGGTCATGGATGGCGGCAAACGGCTAGGCGCGTTTCCCCCCTTATTCAGACACCTGATTGCGACCGCTGGGCACCCCGATCCGCGAGTGAGGCCTGCATACCGAGAATGCCACCATCGCTCATTCGTCCCCACGGCTGGACGCCTGCAACACGGGTCGTTTAGCCTTGCAAGATGCTGAGTACTCCCAGGTGCCGGCACGGGATGGCATGCATTGATGATTGTGCAAGCTCGAGGCGCTGACCCTATAAAGGGTTGACGTGAGCCACTCGCAGATGCGTGATTTTGGAGCCTTGCCATTCGGACAGGCAGGTAGGGGTTTTGGAAGAGATATTACTTACCAATCTGTCGTCCTCTCTCTCTCGGTTGAGCGAGTAGCGCGCTTTGACGTTGGCAGGGTAGTGAGGCTGAGCAGAACTATTGGGTGAGTAGTTCACCGGTTTGGCTGCCATCTTCGAACCTCAGGCTTCGTGGTCGCACTTGGTGCACCAGGCAGAAGGTTTCCGGCGAGATCACCCTTTTCAAGCCAGTCGTCACCCTTGTCGTTCGCCCTTTGATATACGACATTGGAGCCTAGGCATCCCAGGCTGAGCACCATTCTTTGCATTGGATTGGCCTGGTCCTCGCCTTGCTACGTTACGCGCTTCTAGCTTTTATTGCTCAGCAGAATTTCCTCACCGGCGTGAGATCCACGTTCTATTTAATCCACCTGTCCGAACGGCTCTCTATCTCGGGAACGTCAGCACTGTCTCCAGGCAGCCCAGATTTTGGTCCCGCGTAACATCTGAACCGGGGCGCTGTTGACTATTTCGACTATAAATATACGAAAACACATAAACCTCCAATAGCCCTCACCAACAACATCAATAAAGCGCGTGGTTTTACGAGCGCCCGAATAGTCGATCAACTACCACCATCCCATCCTTACACTTCCACAACACCATATGGACAAACAAAATACTTCCGGCAATTCCTCGACCAGCACTGCTGCTAAACAGAGACGCTCATCACCCGGCTCATCGTCGCCAGTACTGATAGCAACGCCTACGTCGATGGAAGAAGAGCAACCTGACGAAGCTGTGCTCATGGATGCGGAAGAGTCGAGCAAGGCCGGAGACGCTGACAATACCGTGGTTGAGGAAACACAAAAGCCAACCCCACCACCCGAGGAGGCCGGCGATAAGAACGCCAAGGCCAGCCTTGCGGATACCAAGCAGAAGTCCAAGACTGAGAAAAAAGACAAGAAGAGTGAGAGCAAGTTAAATAAGAAATCGAAACGTGTCGAGAAGAAGAAGAAAAAGGAAGAGAGCTCGGACGCGGAGAGCAATAGCAGTGACAGTGATGATGAGAGCAGTGAAGATGAGCGCGCGAAGAAGAAGCAGAAGGCTAAGGCTGCAGCGAGGAAGGCGGTCGAGAAGCGAAAGGCTAAGTTGAAGGCAAAGGACAAGGCGAAGAGGAAGAGTAGGAAGTATGAGTCGAGTGATGGGTCTGAATCTTCTGAAAGCGATAGCGACAGCGATTCTGAGTCGGAGGACGAGAAGGCTAGGCGCAAGAAAAAGGCTAAAGCTAAGGCGAAGAGGAAGAGTAAGTAAAGCCGACACGCGGACGTTCTTCATCTGGCCCCAATCTGCTTCGTTGCCAGAATTGCGGCTGACTTATTCTTCTTCCAGGCAAGAAACACGTGAGCTCCAGCGAGGACAGCTCATCCTCGTCATCCTCGTCTTCGTCTTCAGACAGCGACTCTGAAGAAGACAGGAAGAAGCGCAAGAAGGCCAGAACAAAGGCCAAGCTCGCCAAACAACGAAGCAAGAGATCCAAAGCCGTCGCAAGCGACTCTTCTGCGTCGTCCACCGATACTGAAGCAGACAGTACCGCTGATGCAGCAGCAGCAACCAGTGCTGCGTCCAAAGAGAATGCCATGGACCAGGCTGCCAAATTGGGGGCCGCAATTGCACAAATGCAGGCACAAGCCACGCAGAGCAAACAACCGGAATTATCTGCGCTGAATAAGACGCTGGAGCTGCAGAGGGCGATGGCTGATGCCGCGACCACAGCGGCTGCGCAGCCGCAACCGAAGAAGAACGCGCTGGAGTTCAAGCGAGTGGACCAAGTGTGGGACTCCAAAATTCGCGACTACAAGTACACCGAGAGTGTAGAGGAAGTGAAAGACGAGTTTGACTGCGTCTTCACCGTGCGGAGGCGCTTTAACTGGGATAACAAGTACGTTGAGACTCAAGTTGATATCAAGTCCAAGGTTCTACGGAATGTGCTACAGGCCATCTTCAAAGACTGCAAGGGTGTCAGTTTAGTAGAGGACAAGCCGAGCATTCATCCGCACTTGCTCTTCCACTACTACAGTGAGATCAAGACCTATGTCAAGAAGACGCTAAAGCCGCAGTTAAAGAAAGCGAAGAAGAGAAAGGAGAAGAAAGCGACTCAGCAGCAGATCACGCAGTGCAAGCTTCTGCTTACGTTTGTCGACGAGGATTATGCGGAGACGAGGAAGACTCTGAAGCCCATGCTTAAAGCTGGTATGTATAGCGATGTCCTTCGTTCCCGCTTTTTGAACTCTTCGGGTACGAGAATCATTTCGCTGACATTCCCAGGCACCATAACCTACAACCTCGTCTGGGCGCTCTTCAAGCCCAACACCATCGCCTATACTCCCACCTACGGCAACAAAGACGACCCTCGGTGCTTCAAAATCGACTACTGCTACGATACGGAAGACTGGTTTGGAAACAAGAAATGGAACATCGAAGGCCGGTATCTCGAATACGACGGCAAAGTCTTCGGCTTCGGCGACCACTTCGTGCAGATCCCCGCCTTCCGCGGGCCCAAGAAAATAGTTAGCCTGGCGACGTCTCCGATACAGTTTCACAAGGAGCACGAGAAGCTGCAGGAGGACTTGATCGAGAGGGGCAAGAAGTTTGTGGGACTCCAGGGTGCTAGTTATAAAATGATGGATGGGCTGGGGTATATGAAGGTTAAGAGGACCGTGGCGAAGATTAATATCAACGGGAGGGTTATGGTTGATCCGGGGATTTTCAGGCGGTTGAATCCGAATTATCCGCTGTCGTATATCAAGCAGGTATGTAGATTTGCATTTTGCGGGTGGAGCTTGGCCGTGTCGCGTTCAGCGTGGAAATGGTCGATACTTTGAGAATTTTTACTAATATACAACCCGTAGGACGAACTAGGTCAAGACGAATCCGACCCAGACTCCGACTCCGATGACTGCTGTTCAGGTTCAGAATCCGACTCGTCGAACTCGAGCTCCCCGCCCAAAAGCCGCGTGGTCATGTGGAAGGACAAGTCCGGCAAGCGGCACCTAATCCGCCTTCCCACCTCCGAACGCGAAGACCTCACAGCACAGAAGCTTGACGTCGTATCCGACGAATCCGACGACGTCAAGCACGTCTTTACCGAAGAAGAGCTCCTCATCGCCTCCCCCGTCGTCCTCGGCTTCTCCTTCTCCGAAAAGATGTGGCTCGAATTCTCACTGTCAGGCATCAAGGAGATAAAATGGCAGGACGAAGCATTCGAGAGCCTTGTCTTACCCTCGCAGATAAAGCAAAACTTGAAAGGGTTAGTGAGCTCGCACCGATTCAACGCCGCGAAGACCATCGACGACGTCATCGTAGGCAAAGGCAAAGGGCTCAACGTCGTGCTCCACGGCCCCCCCGGCGTAGGCAAGACCCTCACCGGCGAATCAATCGCGGAATTCCTCCGCTGCCCCCTCTACGCCGTCTCCTCGGGCGAGCTCGGCACCAACGCCTCCCAACTCGAGCGCGACCTCAACCGCATCATGGAAATCACACACTCGTGGGGCGCCATCCTGCTCCTCGACGAAGCCGACGTCTTCCTCGAGGCCCGCCAACCGCACGACATTCATCGCAATGCGTTGGTATCGGTCTTCCTCCGGCTGACGGAGTACTACCAGGGCATTCTGTTTCTCACGACGAACCGCGTGGCGACCTTTGACGAGGCGTTTCAGAGCAGGATTCATATGGGGATAAGGTATGAGAATTTGACGGTTAAGGCGAGGAAGAAGATTTGGATGCATTATGTGGGGAAGGTGTTGGCTATGGAGGAGGGGGCGGCGGAGGGTGGAAAGGCGAGGGCGTTTGCGGACAGTGATTTCGAGGAGTTGAGTAAGAAGGTGTTGAATGGGCGGCAGGTGTGTATTCCCCTTTCCACCCCTCTTCTCTTCTCTTTTGTTCTGTTAGAGATGCTAATCGTGGGGTTTTTGTGCAGATTAAGAATGCGGTGAAGACGAGTCAGAGTATTGCGATTGCGGAGAAGGGCGTGTTTAGTATGGGGTTTGTGAAGCGCGTTATGGAGAGTCATGAGACGTTTGAGGAGGATATGAAGGGGGGAAGGGGGTATCGGGATGCGATGAGGCATTATACTTGAGGTGGGGTGGGGTGGAGAGATTCTAGGTTGGGGGTTTGGAAGGAGGGGTTGGCTGGTTTGATGGAAGGGAATGATATAAGATCTTCAATGTATTGTGTAGATGTCGAAATTTAAGGGTAATTCTATCTTTGGGGCGGGGGTTGTGGGGAGGAATGGGGATAAGAGTCTGGCGAGTTGTTCTTTTTCTGGGGTGTAGTGAGGAGCGAGATTGCGGTTGTGATTTGACTTGCCGGAAGTATGGCCAGTGACCTTACGCTGTGCTGTTTATGCCTGTACCGTACGAAGCTTTCCGCTTATCTGTGACTGCATTTCTACGTAGCGCTGGCGTTTCTATATCTTAGTCGTGGTCACCTTCGGCAGGCAAAAAGGTTTTCTTTGGGAGCTCTTGATTGCTGTACCTTCCTGGCCGTTTCCGCACCCGCTTTGGAGCTCTTTGTCTTAACCTTCTCGTCGCTTTTTTAAACCATGTTGCCGCCGCCACTTTATGGTTGGTCTTATGCGTGTCCACATTGAAGCCCTCTGTACCAAAGTACCATAGCATCCCTATGCTATGTAGTGTGTCTCTATATTCTACACACCTCTTCTGTATGATGTTGTCACCGCTATCTGGGCGCGAGTTTGTTCACTCTACCTTCCAACGCATCCTCTTGCTTTTTGTCTGGAGTTTTCGTGTATCTGCCTTCTGCTTGTATTTTCCGAAGTCATGTGTTTCACATCATTTTCAAACGCCGCTGTTCCTATTCAAAGCATTAGATGAAACGTTTGTTCGAATATGTACAACTAAGCCATTACTAAATGAGGAGAAGAATATAATATAAAGACAAGTACTTTTCTAGCTATGTTGTGTGTGGCTTGCAGCCTGGCAAGTTGCAGATACACTAGTGTAGGTCGTCCAATAACAGATGTCAGACACAGCACGCAGACAGCGACCAGTAGGCGAAGCTCGGGACGACCAAGTCAAAAGACGGCATAGTACGATGCCTTTGCTCGATGGCGCTGGATCCGCTGAGGAGGGTGCGCTGGACGCAGTAGTGCCTTGCATCTAAGGTGTCGTGTACAAGGTACCGCCTCGCGGTCCGTCCGCGGTAGGGATGCGGGGGTGCGGATTAGGATGCACCCTTTGGCGTCTCTGACTTGACACTGACTACATACTTTTGTGCTTGACGCTGGCTAGCTCTGTGCTGCAGCAGCAGGAGCGGCAGCACTAGCGGCGGGAGCAGCAGCACTAGCAGCAAGAGCAGTAGCACTAGCAGCAGGGGCAGTAGCACTAGCAGTAGGGGCAGCAGCAGTAGGGGCAGTAGTAGTAGCAACAGGGGCAGCAGTAGCAACAGCAGGGGCACTAGCAGCAGCAGGGGCACCAGTAGCAGTAGAGGCACTAGCAGCAGCAGGGGCACTAGCAGCAGCAGGGGCACTAGCAACAGCAGAGGCACCAGTAGCAGTAGAGGCAGCAGGGGCACCAGCAGCAGGAGCAGCTGCAGGTTACTGGTAGGTCTTCGATGCAGACCCGTTGAGTACTTTGTTGAGTTTTACGCAGTGCACAGTTTAAAGTTAATAATTATCTTAATTGTTTAGGCTCCCTCTACTAGTAGTCTAGCATATCTTAAACCCACCTTTTATTCCACGCGTAGATCTTTGCCTTAACACCTCTCTCCTTATTATTAAGCTTGCAGTCCTTATCTTTCTTAATAATAGTAGTAAGGGCAGCCTTTTGCCTCTAGATATACGCGTAATTAATACTTTAGTATTAATTACCTACTATCCTTATAAGAGACGCCTTAAGTAAGAGGAGTTAAACTTATAGGTTCGCTCTACTAAGATTTTAAGGTGTAGCTCTAGCAGCTAAAGGGCCTAAGTACTAGTAATACTATATACCTTTACCCTTTTGCTTATAATCTAACTTCTTTTAGTATAGTAGTTATTAAAGTAAGGAAGTTAAAAGATATAGGTTTAAGAGTTACTTATACTACTATAGTATATTAATAGAGCTATAATAGTTTTATTAATAGGAGGGATTAAGGTTGCTATATTAGTTGTAGATTGCCTTTATAGTAGGTTATAATAAGAATATAAAATAGAGGCACTAGCTTTTATCCTACTTCTCTTATTACCACCCTTTAATAGGCTATCTTGCCGCCTTTTAAAGCTCTATAATTAAATAGTAACTCTAAGGTTACTATCTTATAGTTCGCTATTATATAATCCACCCTTATAATTATTATGTTATTCTTTAGCTCCCTACTATAGCTAATCCTAATTGCGCCTTTTTTTTACGTACTTTAGCTATTAAACCTTAGTTATACTTACTATTAAGTCTTATAATCTGTAAAAGGTTAGGTCGACTATAAACTGATATGAATGAATGAATGAATAAACAGGTTACTGGTGGTCTAAGCACCACGAGCCGAAATCTGGCTTAGCTCAAGCCTTGTCCACCACGCCTAGAAAATGATATAAAATGACAGGTCAGCCCTTCCTAGAGAGAGAAGTCCAATTCTCATATACAGTACTTTCCTTCACGTCAGTTATTAATATCTTTTCCCTGAAGAAGAAGCCTACATCTACGGACAGCCAGAGAGCACAGCCTCACCAAATTTTTCAACGTTACACAAGGCCACAGCCGAGATCATGCCAGCTTTATCACGTGAGTCCCAGCCTGCCCAGATACTCCTACTGTACACTTCATTCTCACAAACTGTTCAGTCAACGGCCCGCTTTCCGCTATTGCGGCCCACGCGTATCCACGAGCATCTATAAATGAGTCAGACGACGATTTAGCTGGCAACGAATTCGGAACTGGAAATTATCACCAACCTTCAGATATTGAAGAGTTGATGACGTTGATGCTGAAGTCTTGGGCAATAAATGCAAAATCCCAATCCGGTTCCGTCCTCCTAAAGAGTGCCCTGTCGCCACAGAACCCGTCGCGGCAAGAGCCTGAGCGTGAAAGCGAGCGGGCTTCAACTTGACACAAATGCCATACTTGTGCCTGTAAAAATGGTGGACAAGTCGCTCCAAATATTTAGAATATTCGGCTACGTTGTCCTCTGCTTCTGGAAGCCATCTGCGGAGTGAGGTGAACGGAGGAGGATTCTGTCGAGCCACGAGAAGTGCTACCACTATACCAAATTTGGACGACCCCTCGAGGGACCGTCAAAAAATGGTATAATTAGCGTACGAACAACACTGTTTGGGACTAGTAGGCCACCACAGGGAACGCCACCCGGACGGCGCGATAGTGGAAGGATGCTTCTCGTCGCCCAAACATCCACCATTGTCTGCCACGGAGACATGGCTGGATCTATTGGAAGTTCGCACGGCTCGGTTCGTCACTGCAACCGCTGCCGCTTGACGGTCTCCGCTTGGGGCATTGCCAATCGGCGGGTCCAGACACGATTGAGTGGTTTCCCCAAATGGTAGCTATAATTGAGCCTGACTATTGATAGGTGAACTGCGTACTAAGAAGGAATTGATGGGTTTCACCGCTACATACGAGATGCAGGGGATACTGCACGGCTCCTTAGTTGTCGGTTCCCGGTTTCGTATCTGCATAAGCGCTCGGTGGCAACGAAAGTGCTAGAAAAAAAATTTATAGACTGTGTTTTTGTATAGGATTGGCCTTGAGGATGCGCTCTGCTAGCGAAACGCCGACATAACAGTAAAACACCGAGTTCGTACGTCTTGGCAAAGTTGTACGCTTATAAGGTGCGCCAGGTCAACCGTGTATCGCCAGGCATCCTATTGTACTGTATAATGGCGGGTGGCGGATGTGATAATATGTGTACGTGTGGGTGTGGGTAAGTACCGTACAGCGCACCCAGGAGGGGTTAAAATGATTGTTACATTGTTTCAACGCAGACCTTTGTCTTCGGTACCTTGGCTACGCTTCTCGGAGTCGGCTCATTAATGTTGGCCTTGATGCA